>OZ025292.1:301147770-302517145 GCA_964019185.1 Maratus speculifer
AGCACCAACAAATTTAGTACCGCAGTCACTACTTATCTCTCCCGGTGTCCCTCTTCTAGAAGAAAATCTCTGCAAAGCAGCCAAAAATCCCTCACTTGTAAGATCACTCATCAATTCCAAATGAACAGCTTTCGTAGCCATACAAACGAAAACACACACATAACATTTTATAGGTTTAATTCCTCTACCATTTCTCATCTTTATATGAAATGGGCCTGCATAATCTACACCTACCTTTGAAAATGTTCTACAAGGAACAACTGAACAACTCTGCTGGCTGGCAAATCAGCCATTATTTGAGATGTTGTCTTAGCTTTAACTCTGCAGCATTTTATACATTTCCAAATAATTTTCTTTATTTCAGATTTGGCATTTATAATCCAATAATTCTGTCTTATTACAGACTGCAATAACTGAACTCCACCGTGTAAATATTTTTCATGATAATATTGTATAATTAATTTCGTAATATGATTATTTTTTGGTAGTATAATCGGATGCTTACAGTTTTCAGATATTTCAGCATTTTTAAGTCTTCCACCAACTCTCAATATTTTCCTTTCATCTAAGAATGGATTCAAAGAAAGAATTTTACTCTTACAGTTAATAGACCTTTGTCTTTCTAGACATTGTATCTCATAAGAAAATTCCAGAGACTGAATTGATTTTATAATTAACTCAGTAGCCTGTGTTATTTCTTTAGTAGTCAAAACTCCAACCTCTCGATTCTTAGTAAGTGAATTATTTATAAACCTTAAACACCAGGCCATAATTCTCTGTAATTTTGTCCATGAAGAGAATTTAGTTAAAATGTTTAATTTCTCATCTACATTAACTGTGTTGACAAAAACTGATTCATTATATTTTTTGTTCTCTTCTTCTACAATATTTTCGACTTCTACTGGATTTTTCGGCCAGTGAGTTCGATCTTTTATCAGCCATGGCGGTCCACTTTTCCTGGTTTCGTTGTCAAGCAATTCTTTTGCAGAGCATCCACGAGTTAATATATCAGCAGGATTACTCTTACCATCGCAATGTCTCCAATTCTGAGGAATTGCTAATTCCTGTATTTCAGAAACACGATTGCAAACAAATTGTTTCCACCTTGAAGGTAGCCCCTTTATCCAATGGAGCGCAATTGTACTGTCTGTCCAATAAATGATACCTGGAACAGAAAACATATCCTGCAAATATTTTCCTATCCGAGCCGCAACCAAATCACCCAACAATTCCATTCTTGGAAGGGTTATTTTCTTCAAAGGTGCGACCCTTGTTTTGGACATAACGAAAATAGCATTTGTTTTATTATTTTCTGTCACAAATCTAAAATAAGCGACAGCGCCATATGCCTTCAAGCTGGCATCAGAAAAGACATGTAGTTCAATATTATCTTGCAGAATCATATCTTTCGTATTGAAGAAATACCGCGGCATAGAAAATTCAGTTAAATGTTTTACTTCGGAACACCATTCATTCCACTTATGTTTTATTTCGCTATCAAATACCTCATCCCAGTCTAAACCCTTTATCCATAATTCCTGTAACAGACATTTAATTCTCATTGTAAAGGGAGTAAGAAATCCAACAGGATCGAAGCACTTTGCGGCACAACTTAACACGCATCTTTTTGTATCACTAACATTATTTAATGCCAGTAACAAAGGTTTCATATCAAGACTTAAACTATCAGTACGTGTATCCCAGTTTATTCCTAATATTTTTGCTAATCTATTTGAGCCGGCCTCATCACCCAACAATATATTGTGTCTCCTCCAAAATTCTCTTAACTCTTTTGAATTAGTTTCAAATTGTCTAAGATTCATACTAGCCTCTTTCAATATATTCACCGCAGTTGTAGAAAGTTTAAAAGCATCCTCAACTGAATTACTTCCAGAGCATAAATCATCAACATATAACGCAGTGTCAAGCATTTTAAATGCATCAAAATGTATTTTTTCAAATTTTTTAATATGATGCTTTATAACACAAGCAAGAATGTATGGAGAACATTTAATTCCAAAACCTACACGTGTCATTCGAAAACACCTTAAATTTTCATCTATAGTACAATCTTCAGAAAACAGAAATCTTAAGTAATTTCTATCGACCTCACTTATCCCAATCTGCAAAAATGCCCTTTCAATGTCAGCAGTGAATGCAATTTTATTTTCTCTAAATTTCAAAATTACGTCTAATATATTAGGATTCAAATTCAAACCATTTAATAAGCAGTCATTCAAAGACAATTTATCTTTACCCTTAGAAGAGGCATCATATACAATTCTTATTTTAGTAGATTTATCATTACGAATTACCGGATGATGTGGCATAAAATAACAATTTTTATCAGTAACTTTAAAATTACATTCCTCAATAATATTTTTATTTAACTGTTCTTTTAAAATTTCTTCGTATTGCTCAAACAACCAAATGTTTTGCTTAAATCTTCTATTTAGCCCAATTAAACGTTGTTTAGCAATTTCATAGTTTGAATCCAAATTTTCTGGCTTCATTTTCCAAAGCAACCTGGTTTCATAACGTTTATTTTTATATACTATATTATTTTCAAATTCCTTTATTACTTTATTTTCCGCTTCATTAGTTACATTTTCACTTTGCTTTATTCCTAACAAATCAAGTTCCCAAATTGCTTTAATATCGCATAATATTGTCTTATTTTCATCAATTATCACTTTATTTACACTAACATAAGGATTATACTTAGAATTTAAAGTTGCTTGACCTTGTAGTGTTGTTCCAAATATAGTGTCAAGAGCCACCAATCTTTTACTTAAACGTTCAATATTTCCCGTTACTATTTCCCAGTAGCTATCCGCACCGATTAACATATATATAGGCATTTTATTGTTGTCTGATAACCAAAGAGATAATCTTTTCAATTTTGACTTTATCCATCCACTTGGTATATTCACTACATTAGCTCCTGTAATTTTATTTACTACTAACGCATTAACAGTAGCCTTTTTGTTTTGATTGCGCGGATTTAGCAAATTGACTTTAACACAATTGTATTCACCCGTATTGGGTCTTTCCTCCCCAAAAGTATGTATTTGTAACTTTTCAACTCCGATAACGGGAAGATTTAACTTTTCAGCTAAACGCTTACTTATAAACGATCTGTGAGAGCCTCCATCTATTAAGATTCTAATTAATATGTTTTTAAATTTTGTTGAAATTAAAGCAGTGCAAGTCTGAAGAAAAACAGTTGAATTTTTATTCACATTATTTGCACTACACGTTGAAACAGTCGTAGACATTGGATCATTATTTTCATTCTCTGTATTAGAATTAACCTGACAATTTTTTAAATCTATAATTTCATTACGTTTTTCACATAAAAGTGTATTATGCCAACTCTGTTTGCATATATTGCAAGTATTTTTTCTCCAACAATCCCTAGCTACGTGTTTACCCCGGAGACATTTAAAACAAAGTCCACGCTTTTTAGCATTCATTTTCCTCTGAGCAGTGCTGGTAGGACACTGTTCTGAACCATGTTCCTTAGAAACGCAAAATACACAATTAAAATTCACATGCGTTGCGTATGTACCTGTGAGTGGATTTCCCCTTTTATAACTTTCATTTTGAAAACGTCTATTTCTATCTCTATTACCATTTTGAGTAACTGAACCTGAAATTCCTCTTTCATTTAAAGAATAAATATGTTCTCGGGACTGAATCTCAACTTTTAAAAAGTCCATTAATTCTCTAATGTCAAACTCTAATTTCGAATTAGCCCTTGAATTTTGCCTTCTACTAAATTCCAATGTGAGGTCTTCCTTTAACAGTTTTAATAATAATGGGTAAAGAAGGTGACCATAAGAACCACACTGTAAAATATTTTTGTAAAATTCCAGTAGATGTACCGTAAATTTCACGGTACTTCTACCATTTTCACTCTTTACGGTATGAATACCGTATTTCTAAGGTATATTAAGTGTAAAAAACAGTTTTTTGTACTGTTTCGATTAAAAACGGTATTTACACAGTAAAATTATTATTTTTCCGTAAAAACTCGGTATTTATACCGTAAAATAATTATTTTTCAATAAGGAAAACGGCATTGTAAAAATTTTCGTAACATTTCAATAGATGTACCTAAATTTTACGGAACGTCTACTGTTATCATTCTTTAGTGTACGAGTACCGTATTTCTAATATATATTAGGCATTAAAAAAACCATTTTCTGTGCTATTTCGATTATAAACAGTATTTATACCATAAAATGACCAATTTCTGTGCTATTTCAATTATAAACGGTATTTATACCATAAAGTGATTGTTTTTTCAGTAAAAAGGCGATATTTATACTGAAAAAAATTATATTTCAATAAGGGAAAATATGGTATCCTCGCCTCGGTGTACGGCATTTTCTCAAGCGATGTTCTTGTTGTTGCTAGGTAAATGCGCGCAGGTCTGAGGAGATGGGGGGGGGGGAGTGCAGCCGTTAATTTGTTTTGGAGTCCAAAAATCTCAAAGGGTCACAAATCCTGCAATACACACTGTTTATTATAATTTTTATGGATACTGTCGCGTCGGCTGGTTCAGTGGATTTAACACACAAAATTAATTTAGACGATTCATATTCAATAACTTCAAACGGGTGTCTTCTTATTTCTTTTTAATTGGAAGAAAAAAAGTATTATACATCTTCTATACACATTATACAATACTGTACATCTTCTTATTTACACATATGATACATATTTACATGAAATTCGATATATTTTAGAATTATTCTTCTATCAAGACTGTCACAACACCATCGCGTATTAATTCTTTTCTCTCTCTCTAAAACATAAACAAAACAAAAAATATCTCGAGCCCAGGAGGGGTTGCCACGCGTAACAAAGATCAGGATTCATCGCCCTTTGGCGTTAAAACATGATTCCCCACACACTCCCCACCTGGACTCATGAGAGTACATAATGATAAATCAATAAAACTAAATTCTTACAATAAACATTAATTTAAATCATAACTCAAATAATAAAACAGAAAAAAAAATTTCAATCTTCAGGTGCTGACATATAAAGTATTAAACAATAAAATAATATCATGAATAATATAAATAAAAAATGACACTTTAATAACATGTAGCTACATGAACCTATCTGGCCAGATATTTACCTGAATAAAATAAACTAAATATATATACATAATATAAACAAATTAAATGCTGTTATTAACATCTCAATAATCCTTTCAATTTCAAATAAAGCATAATTATACAATGAAACCTTTTTTCTAAATGGATAAATTAACAATTGCAAATTACACACACAAAAAAAAAAACATATTTCAACTATGAATTTATAATAAGAAATAAATCACATTTATATATTCAAACAATAGTAGAAAAAAAGTAATTAATTTAAATTTCAAATACTGAAATCAATTAACATTCAACAATCTAATTCTAAAGGATACAAAAGTTGAACTGGTTTTCTTAGCAGTCCATGAGCAGTCTTTACCATGCAAGCTCGAATAAGCTGGTCTCTGCCAAGAATCACTTCTTGAATTACTCCTAAGTCCCACAACAGTTTAGATTTAGCATTACCGTCCACTAAGACAACATCTCCAATCTTTAGATTTTTGTGTCTCTCAGGAGTTTTAAATTGATGGATCGATCTTAAGTTCAGTAAGTATTGTTCCTTCCATTTGGTCCACAGCTGTTTCAACAAGGTGGTTTGATATCTTTTTCTTCTTAATAATGTCTCTCGGGTAGAGATTTTATTCTCTAATTCGGCAAAATGTAGTGGAAAACTAATATTTTCTCTTCCGAGTTGAAGAAAGTGAGCTGGTGTAAGTGGCTCTGGCTCGCCGAAATCACTTGTTGTATACGTAAGAGGTCTCATGTTTATTACGGCTTCTATTTCTGTCAAAATTGTAGCCAATTCTTCAAATGTGATGAGAGCTCTTCCCAAAATTTTTCTTAGGGGTTCTTTTACACTTTTTACGAGTCGTTCATAAAATCCTCCCCACCATGGGGCACGCTCGATGATAAATTTCCATATAATGCCTTTGTTTGATATAAAATCCTGAAGTTCTTGATCTTTAATGATTTTTTCAAATTGTTGTAGTTCTTTGTCGGCAGCTTTAAAACTTAATGCATTATCAGAAAAAATTATTTTACAGTTTCCGCGTCTTGAAATAAACCTACGAAAACTCAACATAAAGGACTTTGTAGTCATATCCCTGACTGCTTCCAAATGTATTGCTCTTGTTGCGGCACAGGTGAACAGTACAATGTAGGATTTTGACGTCTCTTTACTATCTGTTTTGATGATTATTGGGCCGGCAAAATCCAATCCTATAACGGTAAACGCAGGGGATTGTGAGATCCTTTCTTTCGGAAGTTGCCCTGTTAGCTGGTCAGCTGCCCTTGCATTGTATCTTCTACAAATTAGACATTTCCTTAGATTCTTTCTGATAGATTGTCTTCCTTGTGGAATCCAAAATTTCTTCCGGATTTGTGCAAGCGTTAAAGAAACTCCACTATGCAGCAAATTTCTGTGTTCTTGCATTATTAGCAATTCTGTTAATTTTTCATTCTTCGGCAATATGATTGGGTTGGTCTCATTCGAATCAAAGGAGCCTTCATTAAGTCTGGTTTTTATTCGTAAAATTTTATTTTCATCCAAATATGGACACAGGGAATAAATTCGTGATGTTTTCTTAATAGAGTTTCCTTTTTCTAATGACTCAATTTCTTCCTTATAATTCTTCATTTGTACTTCTTTGATTAATAATTCTTCAGCTTCTTTCAATTCTTCAGTAGATAATGTATCTTTACGCTTGATTGAATTTCTTAAATTGAAAATAAATCTTCTAACTCTTGCCAATGTTCTAACTGCCTTCAAGAAGGAACTGAAGCGCTCAATTTCTATAAGTGGCTTCTGTTGTTCTGATGAACAAACATTTTGGAAAATGACATTTTTTTTAGCTTCTAGTTGTTTCATATCTTCATCTATTTCTCTGTCTTCTTTGGGCCATAATTTTGAATCTTTAACTAACCATGGAGGCCCTGACCACCACAGGTCATCTTTTTCGAGGTCCAGAAGGGATAGTCCTCTTGTGAGTCGATCAGCAGGATTTGAGCTACCGGGACAATGTCGCCAGTTCTTTGGATCTGTTAAACTTTGTATTTCTGATGTTCGGTTGCTTACAAATGGCTTCCAAGTACTAGATGAACTCTTGATCCAGTGAAGCACGATATTTGAATCGCTCCAATAATGTACTCTGTCTTCACTTATCTTGAGAACAGACATTACCCGCTTTCCAAGTCTAGCTCCAATCAGAGCACCCATCAGTTCGAGGCGGGGCAAGGTTAACTTCTTTATGGGAGCTAGTCTGCTTTTTGATGTAACAAAACTTGTCTTGATACTATTATTGTTATTGTATCTCAGATATATAACACTTCCATAGGCCTTAATACTTGCATCACTAAAACAGTGAATTTCTACATTGTCGTATTTGTCTATTTCCTGAAAATAATATCTTGGAATTTTTATTTTACTAAGATAGGGAATCTGTGCACACCAGTTATCCCATTTTTTCTCTAAATGTTCTGGCAAATTCTGATCCCAATCGATACCATGTTCCCATAATGATTGAAAAATCATTTTAATTAAAATCGTAAATGGTGATAAAAACCCAACAGGGTCAAAAATTCTTCCAGCTGCTCGAATTACGGTTCTTTTGGTCTTATCTTGACAATGGACAAATTCTAACAGACTTTGATTATCTAATCTAAAAATGTCTTCTTCAGTGTCCCATATTAACCCTAAAATTTTAAATGGGGTTGTCTCAGTTGATGTATCAGCGCAAACATTCATACCTAAAGATTTTAAATTTTCCTTTAAAATGGTAGAATTACTTTGCCATTTACGTAAAAACATATTTGCTTGTTGAAAAATAGTTAAAGATTCCTTTGAAATTTTTAAAGCTTCATTAACCGTATGTGCTCCTAACAATAAATCGTCCACGTACATGGAAGAGTCAATTTTAGAGCAAGTTTCCGGATATAAAGTTGCATACCTCTTCAAGTGATGTTTAATTACAGCTCCTAACAGAAATGGACTCGAAGTGACGCCAAATAATACACGACACATTTTCATAATTATAAAATTAATTGGGGAATTTTTATCTTGAGGGAGTTCTTCGATCCACAGGAAACGCGTTATATCTCTGTCAGTTTCAGCAAGACTTATTTGTAAGAAAGCCTTTTCAATGTCTGCTACTACGGCAATTTTATTGCTTCGAAATTGCAAAATTAAATCAAATAAATCTGAGTTCAAATTGGGACCTGGGAATAGTACATCATTTAGAGAAGGTTCAGAAGGAGCATGAGATGAGGCATCGAAAACAATGCGCAATTTGGTTGTTTGTTTATCCCTTCGAATTACAGGGTGGTGGGGTAAATAGTAGGTCAAATTACCATTCGGTGAATTTATTTCTTGCGGTTCAACAATTTCTACTATTCCTAAAGCCTTATATTCATCAATAATTTCTTTATATTCCTTAAATAATGCAGGATTATTAACAAATCGTTTAATTAGACTATTAAATCTCTTTTTGGCAACATCATAATTATTCGGAAGATCAACATTGTCATATTTCATAGGTAATTTAACTTCATACCTATTGTTCTTAAACTGAATAGAATTTTCAAATTGTTCTAATACTTCATTATCACACAAATCTTTATTTGTATTATCTTCCTGAATCCCTAACCCTTCTATAGTCCAAAATTTTTCAAGTTGAATTGACATTTTATCATCTTCATTATTATCCCAAATAGATATATACATTGCACCCACTAAATTATTTTCATTAACTTCATCTGAGAACTTCCCATGAAGTGTCCAACCTAATTTAGTTTCATTCAAAACAAGAGTTGGTGAAATACGTTTATATTTCCCTGTCATAATTGACCAATAGTAGTCACTACCAATCAGCAAATCTATTTTATTCTCCCCATCATTTAATTCATTTGAAACATCTGACAACTGTATACCCATTTCTTTTATTTTTTCATTTAACTCTGAACTTGGGGCGCGTATTATATCTGAACAAATCTTCTCTGTTTCTAAAGCTTCCAGACATATTACATTGTCAGAAAATTTATCCCTTAAGAAAATTTTAACTCTGTTATGATTATTAACAATAGGTTTCGTACCAGCAAAAGTATGGATTTTTAATGATTCCTGTCCTGTCACCTCTAAATTTAAATGCCTTGACAAATTCTTTCCGACAAATGTACGCTGCGACGCACTGTCTAGCAAGATACGAACATTAATATTTTTATCTTTCCCAATCATTGTTCCCTTTAAAGTTTGAAAATAAACATATTCATCTGGCTTACAACTAAGTGAAGAAACAGTTATTTTTTCATACTGCGTATTTTGCTTTCCCCCTATTTCATCCCCTTCAGTTGAAACAAGGTCAATTTTATTTTCCTTTGATGATCTTTCTTTTACTTTTTTATTACAAAGAGAATTTTGATGAGCCTTTGAATTACAAAGGGTGCAACGAATATTAGAATTTTTACAAAACTTACTCTTATGAAATCTTTTGTAACATCGAAAGCATTTCGCTTGTTTCGATAAAGATTGCTTTCTTTCTTCCAAATTTAAGTTACACAAATTTGCCTCATGTTTCTGAGAACAAAAAGGGCAAAGATTTTCTGTAATTGTATTTAATGTAAATGCTGAAGGATTTTTATTTTTTCCTTGAAGAAAATGTTTAGAAGGATTTTGTTTAAATTTATTTTCATGAGATTTAATCTCAAAACTGACAGATGTAACATTAACAACCTTTTCCCGCGCTTCGATTTCGCGCTTAAGGAACAATAATAAATCATTTACGCAAACATCTTTTTTCTCGCACTGTTCTCTATGAAATTGCAATAAAAGGTCATTAGGTATACATTTATAAATAATAGGTAACAATAAACAACCATATTGGTCTGATTTCACATCCAATGATTCTAAACTTCTTATTTGTATCGCTATTTCATCATACAATTTTCTTAATGAATAAATATCATTTGATCTTCGCACTGCTTCTAAATTTAATAATTTATTTGTGTGCGCAGATATTAAAACTTCTCTTTTTCCAAAACGATCCTTTAATATATTTATTGCCGTTGCGTAATTTTCACCAGTTAATGGAAGCCCGTTAATAGCAGCAGCTGCTGATCCCGAAATCAAAGATTTCAAATAAGTAAATTTTTCTATCTCTTGAAGGGCTTCATTTTCGTGAACAGCGACTTTAAATTGTGGCCAAAATTCTTGGAATTCGCAAATGTCGCCGGTGAATTTGTTTAAAGAAATTCGCGGCAATTTGGTGTTACACTTTAACTGAATATCTGATATGGGGGGCGTAATTACTTTTGGTTCATTTGTAATATCAGAAGTTTTCTTTAAATTATGCAAAAATCTATTTGCTCTCGATTTACACGTAATAATTGATTCTTTATATTCTAAACAACTTTCAATTTCGGTTTCTAAATTAGAAGATTCAATTTCAGATTGTATTAAATCGTCTAGGTTTTCTAGAGAAATCTTATGTTCCAGCAATGTTGCTAAACAATCCTCCACAATTTCCGGTTTCAAATCACTTTCTTTCAAAATTTCATTATCAATTTTTTTAATTAATTTTGTTATTGTGGATCTAATTGATCCGCGTTTAGTAATATTTCTTTTCAAGTTTTCACCGGTACTCATTTTGTATAGTACTGTTTCTTCCAAATCATAAAATCAAAGAAATAACAATAAAAAACTTACCCGTTTCATATATGCAATCGTCTGAATCATATTCTCATTCTATTATTTCCCGCGTCGGATGCACCATTGTCGCGTCGGCTGGTTCAGTGGATTTAACACACAAAATTAATTTAGACGATTCATATTCAATAACTTCAAACGGGTGTCTTCTTATTTCTTTTTAATTGGAAGAAAAAAAGTATTATACATCTTCTATACACATTATACAATACTGTACATCTTCTTATTTACACATATGATACATATTTACATGAAATTCGATATATTTTAGAATTATTCTTCTATCAAGACTGTCACAACACCATCGCGTATTAATTCTTTTCTCTCTCTCTAAAACATAAACAAAACAAAAAATATCTCGAGCCCAGGAGGGGTTGCCACGCGTAACAAAGATCAGGATTCATCGCCCTTTGGCGTTAAAACATGATTCCCCACAGATACCATTATGTAACAATAAAAAAAAAGAAAGGACTGTATTTACTTTTGTTAAATAGTATTAAAGAAGAATAGATAATTATTAGAATATATAATTATTATCTTTAACTACAAGAAAATAAATAATGTAATTTATGAAAGATGACTAAAGTAGTCTACAAAGTAGACGAGGCTTTATTAAAGATTCACATGCATTTTATGTGTCTTGCGTGTCTGTGTAAGTGGGGGGGGGGGGCTGATTCTGGGCCCGTCACGGCTCTCGACGGCCTGAATAGATGTTGTCTTTCTAGTGGGAACTTTTAATCTATCATACTGAATGATATCAAATCCATCCTTAATTTTTATTGGAGAATTATACAATTCATAGAAGTGAAATTCTAAGATTTTAAACTAGTTTAATTAATCACTTATTCATAGTCATGCCATTGGAATTGTAATATTATGTACGATTGAATATATATACCAGTGATATTCTTATATGTTAAAAGGGTTTGTTCACCTTTGTGTATGCTCTTTGTGTTTCATTCAGTTGGATCCTCATACCGGACGTGCAGGACAAAGAAGTATGTAACATTTTAACTATTTTTAAGTGAAAGTAACTATTATGCATGTATTTTTATTACATTTTTAACTTGCATTAGTTCTTAATAAACTTCTTTAATGTTATATATTTGTCTTATTAATTTATTTTGGGTTTAAAAATTATGACATTAATAATTAATATTTTTTTAGGTATGACAAATAACAAATTTTTCAGCTAAAAATTATTTGAAATTAAAAGTTCTTTCAAAAAGAATCTAATAATACAATGTGAAAAATTTCCGTGGTGGAATTTCAAAGTGGAGTCTATTCATGAAGTAAAATAAAGAGAAGCACCGAAATATGGTACTGCTTATTTTTTGAAAACTCCAAGCTGGGCAACACGAAGCGTTTTACCTTTTTCTTTTTCCTTATTCAGCGACACACCAGTAACACGCATGTTCACGTTCTCTACAATTCTAATGTATCGAACGTCGCCTCTCTCAAATAATGAAGATCGGCGGCTAGTAAGTCGTCTGTTAAAAAAAAAAAAAAAAAAAAAAAATGATATAGTGTAACGTATCGTGTGTGCTCAGATGGTGAAATTTTGGGGCCTATAAAGACCCATCCCCCGCGAATCCTCACGTTCAAAATTTAGATAAAATTATCATAAAACTAGAAAAAAATACATCCTTATCAGAAAAAAATAAAATACCAAACAGTCAGTTGGCTTAGATTTACGCTTAAACCACCGGTAAAACTGCAAACACCGGTCCTCTTTCCTCTACCAACCTCATAAATAACTAAAATTCAAAAATCTTTTTCGCTTACGTTGTTAGAATTTTATCGAACTCAGACCCCAATCTCGATGAGCTCAGGAATTTCGTAATTAACAATTCTGTTGATCTAATCCTTAAAAAGGTGGTGAAGTTCAAAAACTCTAAAAATCGCAAATCAAAATTTTAGAACCTATCTCACTCGACGCTCTTTCGCCATACGGCTCAGTATTGAATTCAGACACTTTTCTCCGGGAGGGGTTTCTGTGGCTCCGGGGGTGTGGGGGAATGAAACCTTTTTCCCCAGTGAAAACACGATAACTCTATTTTTCCGGGGGGGGGGCATTTCATTGCACTGGGGTGGGTTTCCCTCTGGGGCACCACATTAATTCAACACTGATATGGCAAGACTGTTATTTTTGTTAAAAGAAAGGTCTCTCATTCGGTAACTCAATCTCTCCCCTCCAAATTTTGGAAAATTAAACACTAAAAACCATTTAGACAGTTTAAGTTAATTCACAGTCTCATCCATATGTCTTCAAACCTTAGACAATCCCCTCTCCCCCGATCTCTCTTCAGTCCGGCTTGGATAAATTATTCAGACTAGATGTTGAATGATATTTTCAGGTTACTTCAGTGGTCATCAGTGGAATTTTGATGCAAACACTACCACTGATGTTTAGAATTTAGTTCTTTTGTTTTGATTAACATACAAAACGGGTTAAATTTATTTTTCGCAAACTTTATTGATTCAATTGAAGATAATTTAATAAAATATCGCTTTATTCAAATAAAAATAGTTAACAAAATAAAAAAAAAGATAATGTACTATTTTGAACAAAATACCACGTTACAGAGAAAAAGAGATAATTATAATTGGGTCAAAAATGATATCGATATCAAAAGTCAAACCCCCCCCCTTCCCCTAGAGATATCTTACAATATCATGTGTCAGACCCTCCCTCCCCCCTGAAAGAATAATGTTATATATGCACAGCACCTAATAAAAAAAGTTAATATATCATTCTTGTTTCTAGTAAAACCATCGTAAATGATTGGCTGAGCAAAACATTTTCTTTGAAAATGTCTGATTATAGGCAAGATAATACAGAGCGTGAAAGTTTGCTTTCGGCCGAAGTAATGATGTCAGATTTTCGAGGCAAAAGCCTTCTTTACGGGTAGCAGCATAAGTTTCGTATTTACCAACCAACCAACAAATCTAATGGCGTCAGTTTGTTGATTTCGGGCAATGGGGAACTTGAGATCCAGTTATTCATATTTAAGTAAGTTAATCGGCTGTATTTCTTGTTTTCCTTTAACTTACATAATTAGATAACTAATTTGAACTATGCATGTTTTAAATTGTTTTTTCTTAAAAGTATGTTATTCATTTTTTTGGCTAAGTTATATAAAAATTGAAAAATAAATTACTTTGTTTTTGAAATGTGCGTGTTGGATTAAATTGCGTTAAAAATAGCAAACTGACATCTATAAAATTTTGAATATTTTCTGTTCAATATTTCAATTATTTCCTTTTAAATTTAATCATTTTTACTAGAATATTTGCGTAATATTAGTAATTTACATTTATCTTATTCAAAAGAAGGAATTCGATTTATTTCATTCCTCCTTTTGCTAAACTGTCCCACGCCCCTCCACTATTGTTTTTATTTTAAACTGCTTAAACAACAGTGCTGCTTTTAAGTTTAGTTAAAATTATGGATAATGTATAATATTAGGTTTTCTAAAGATGGGAACTATTACAGCTACAGGTAAACAAGTCATTAATATACAGCAAATACTAAAATTATAGTAAGCAAATTTATTTTTTAATAAACAATTTTTTTATACAAATCTAAGTTTATGCTGAAAAGCAACTTTTTTCAACTGAAGATTTGGTTGTCATTGCTCCATCTCAGTGGCTTAGCTAGGATAGGTGATACCCAGAGCGGATGCAAATTGTGTTACCGCCAGCCACCATGGTGTCACCCCCCCCCCCACACACACACACACACACCGATCCGTTATATTTTTTCATTTACAATTGTACGCTATTATAACAAATGGCCATATCATTTCTCATTTACCTTTTGCCCTGCATTGAGAAAAAAAAAACCGAGGGGCGAATTTTTACTTAACCCATAATCCGCTTAAATCAATGTGGTGTCTGTATGTCGAAGAAAATTCTTTCCTTTAAAGTTTGCTTTTGTTATCCACTCGTTGGATAGGTTAGATTTTTGTTCTCTGGTGCAAATATCTTATTTAAACACACCAGTCTGCATAAAATTTCAACTTCTTTTAGAAAAGAAAATTAATTCTATTTCGTCGTACGCTAGAAATTTATTTCAGAATTCTTTTTCCCAATGGTGTAAGATTATACATATTTATTTTCAAATAAGTATTGGGTGACACCCGGGTTGGACCGCCCCCCCTGCCCCCCACTAACTACGCCACTGCCTCCATCTAGTATTGTGATTGATGTTTAGAATAATACGTAATGAGGAAAAATTTCTGTCCCATTCTCCATTACTAACTAATATTATAATAAATATTAGTACTATTTATTACTAATATTAGAACTAGTTCTAACTAATATATCCCGTACTTGAATAACATTAATTAATTAATGTTTGAAAACATAGTATATTAACACACGAAAAAAATCATAAAAACCTGATTTAAATAAAAAGAATCTGATTTAAACAAAGATATACATATATATTTTTTAAACTATGATTGTTTTGCTCCTTAGTTGCTATTTAAAAGCATGCATATTCATGCACATTCCATTCATAATACTAATTTTGAAAATAGTGAGAAAGTGGTGTTTATATTAAGGCTTTTTTGGTTTTAAATGTTTATAAAAAAAGACTTGTGCATTGATTGCTCTTAACCCGGGAGAACACGCCCTTACCCAGTGTTTGAATGGTTTTAACTTTGTCACCAATAAAATCAAAATTTAACAACTACTTTATTTAGACGGAAACAATTCATATAAATTTTGTGATAAAATAAGTTGAAGATTACTTTTAAAAAATTAGTGGTTATAATTGTAAAAACCATACGCACTCAGGGTCTTTTAGGCCCTGCGCGCGTCCTTCCGAGTTAAAATTAGAGTCATCGTCCTGTTTTATTTTATAGAGCACAGTAAAAAGAGGGGGGGGGGGAGGAAATTAAGTCAATGTAAATCAATAAACCAGTTGATATGGCCCTTTTAAAATTCAGCTGGCATATTTGCAAATCTGATTAAAAAAATTCACTGGCAACTCATATCTATGTGTTATTACAGTATTTATGTTTTCACTAGTGAGAAACTGGGTTATTTATTAAATTTTAAGTCAATTAAATGTCATTAAAACTAGTGTTTGATTAAATAGTCGATTCGGTATTTTGTGATTCCGCATGTTATACGATTATAAGTGTCATTAAACTAATTAAAAAATAATTAAAAATGTGTAGCCTATAATTCAAATACTTTGCTGAATAAATCCGAATTACGGCGTTTCTTGATCCCCCCCCTCCTCTCTAGAAAAAGAAAAGACCCAGTTAAAGTCAAATTTCTGGAGTGATACTTTTTAACTCACAGGCTATCATAGCCTGAGAGCTTATGTGCCCGTCCGTTCTGTATGTTCGTTCGTGCGTAACGCGATAACTCGTGATAAAAATATCCGATTCACTTGAAATTTTGTATGTAGGTATATCCTGACAAGGCGCTTCCCTGATTAGTTTTTGGAGTTCATTCGATATGTATAAGAGGGGGAACGGGGGACCCGTGCCTCTCCCCTTAGTTGATATAAATGGGATTTTCATGCAGAATTAAGTGTTCGTTCAAAATTTAGATTAGGATCATTCTGATGAGGCGATTCCGTGACTGTTATTAGGTGTTCATTGAATAAGTAAAAATAGAGGGAACAGGGGTTCTAATGCCCCCCCCCCTTAATTTATATAAATGAGTTTTTCAACCAGAATTTTCAGATTTCGTTAAAATTTCTGAATAGTTTTGGAAGTTTAATGGTTAAGTATAAAAGAGGGAGATAACTCCTTTTAAATTATATAAATGCTAAATGGGTTTTTATTAAGAATTATCTCATTTGCTCTGAATTTTGGATATAGATTTTTTATATGATAAAGCATGTGTTTGATAGTATAGGAGGTTCAATGATTAAGTATAAAAAAAGGGGAAAGGGGAGAGCTGTTTCCCCTTCTTAATTTTTTTTCGAACGGAATTAACCCTTGAAAATATAAGGCTTTAATGTACAATTAGTATTTGTAGCCTGTGAGCTCAATGCCATCAGTTTAACTGGGCAGTATTCTTTATTTTAATTTGTCTTTTTTGCACACAGAGTTTATTGAATCGATTTAAGTCTTTGTGTTAAAAATTTACTTTCTGGTGAACTTTTTTATTATTATTATTATTATTATTATTATTAATTTGGATGGTAAAAATAATGATGAAATGTCTGATTTTGTGAAAGAGCCTATTATTCAATGAATTTTTTTTAAATAGGCCCCAAATTTCGCTTTGATTGTGCCTGATTACGTAAGTTTACATTCAAAATTTACAGTTTTACATATTTAGATTTTAGACCATTGGTGTAAAAATCTAGGCACCAGCGGGGGGCAATCACTCACCACGGAGTAAAATTTAATAGCATTCTAGCAAGAAATTTATACAAATTATTAGATGATACAAGTCGAAAAAAAATTAGTAGTGAGAGCATAGGAGCAACTGGCGCAAAGACTTTTGCACCCCTGTCTTAAAACAAAGAGGTGTACCTACCAATCCATATTTTATCACATGTTCTCAATATTAGAAGTTTTACGGGAAGTGTAAATTATAATTATCATCTATTTGAGATCTTCGAAATCAGCCTGCGTAATTTTTGTGATAAAATATTAATAACAGTAAAAATCATTGATTTACAGTATAACTATTTAGTTTCTTACACGTCAAAACCTTGTATGATTTCTTTGTTTTTCAAATTGATTACTTAGAGAATGATAAGAATATAGTTATTATATTTTCGGTTTTTTTTTTTTTTTTTTTTTTTTTAACATTTACTTTTTGATATTGAGTAATTTTAATATGACGGAAAAGCTAGGGGCTTCCTCTGGTATTTTATTTATTTATTTATTTTCGTAGTCATTATCGTCCAAACTCTTCAAAAATTTTCGGAATTAAAACATGTTTTCACAGTTTTTGACAAGCAATCCAGAAAAAATATTGATATATATTAACAAAATGGCTGGTATAAAGACTTTTTTTCAGTTGGTATATTTAAATCGTTAAGAAATAACATATGTTTATTTTCAATAACAGAAAATTTGGAATGGAGAAGGAATATGGCTACCCAATTTCATTTTTGAAGTATAATGGAGGAGTAGACTTGGAACTAACCCTTGGAACTTGGATACCCAGTACCAAAAAAAATTCTTGATTGTCTGCGGCAGATACTACAGAGGCAGAAAATAATCCATAGGTAAAATGTTTTGAAATTGCAGCGTTAATTAAACATTTACTTTTAACGATTTTACGCATTTTATTCAGTTCTGTTAATAACCAACTCACATTTTTGCATTCAGTAATAAAGTGTTAAATATAATAGAGAGCAAAATAAATGTTTGATGAAAAAATAATCTACAAAGAAGAAAAGAAAATCTGTAACACCCGTCTCCATTCTTTACCTTTCTGTTATAAGGCTTGCAATATGAATAGTGATTGCAAAAAATAGTGGATATGACTGAGTATCAGCATTTTTTATTGCACAGTCTTGATCATAGTTTCTTATTTTAATTTTTGAAAAACAAATAAAATCAAACACAAAGTCGATATTTGATTTTTTTTAAATCAAAGGCTTGATACATTTCTTGTAATATTTCAAACCCATAATGGTAATAATAATATAATGACTATTAGTTATTACTAATAGCATAATTTTATTTGTAGGTACATTTAACTCACACATAATCTAGCTTAAATAGCGTCTCAGTATTATCATTGTTAAACGCATGCTTTTTACTTATTTCTCGTTAGAATTTTTTTTAAACTTTTTAACCTCTCTTCCATTCTCCAAATAAACAGAGTTTTTTAATTACTTCTTTTTCATACCCTACCCTTCATTATAATTACAGATTCACTGTCGCGAGATGCCACACGCGGCTAATTTTATGCTGCAACCTGTAACTCTCGGTGCTTAAGGGGGTGCGGGAAACAAAAATATTCAAATTTTATTAAACAGTTTTATTACATTAAAAATTCTTCTTAAAATTACGTTTAAAACCTTGTTTCTATTTTAACTGTAACAAGAACTATTATTTTTTTTCTTTTTGGTTTCTTTATAAAATCTAGTTTTCAAAGCAATCGTTCTCATAAAAATGACTTTCTGTGAAAATGTTTTTTTTCTTCATGAGTTTTTTCACCATTTCTTGTATTTAAATTACTTTAACCCAATAGCGGTTAAAAAAAAATCTTGTTTAAATTTGGAAAAAATCTTTTTCAATTGTTTTATAACTGTCTATTTGTTGTTGTAATTATTGTATTTTGCTTCAGCAAATTTAAAAAAAATATATTTAATTTTAAAAATATGATTTTAAAAAATTACATTTTTTTTTTAATTTTTTACTTTAAATATTTTTTAATTTTATTGAAATTCATGCTTTTAAAATTCCTAAATCAGAATTAAAGCTTATATATTTCTGTTTATATAAATGAAAAGAAATTCTACAAATAATATTTTGAGTTATAACGATTTTAAATTACCCCACTTTTTAATAACTATTAAATTAAAAAAAAAAAAAAAACATTATGAGAAATTATGTCACGTGCTTTTGTTTCAAAATGATATGGTAAACAATCAGAAAAAATTTCAAAATTTCAACTGAATAAATAACAATTACTTGATAATGTGTGCATTGTTGAGAGAATGTATTAAATTAAGGATTTCATTTCCGACAATTCCATTTTTGTTTAAATACATAGCCTACAAGAAGAAAGACACATAGTCACATAGCCTGTAAGAAATTTTCAATCTAAATATTAATTCTATGGTATTGTTATTTAGAGCCCTCCCCCCCCCCTTTTAATATTTTTAAATGATTTTTTTTCACACAGGGTGCAGTACGTAAATTTTATTGTGCATTTCTACTTTTTCAATTGTTTGTTACAGTTTTAGGTAGCTTTCATTAGAAAAAGTTAAAAGCTATCTATATTGCAACCGTCCGGAGAAAAGCACTTCCGGAAAATTTTGGTATATTTTCATCGATCATGACCCCCAGACCCCAAAACCACCCTCCGTTCAAATGCTGACACACACACACACACACACACACACACACATATATATATATATATATATATAAATATATATATATAGGGTGTATCTAAACTATTGGGCAAAACTTTAAGAGGTGATAGTACACATCAAGACAAACAATATTGAATAGGAAACTAAGGGACCCAAACGTCTTCCGAAGGAGATATGTGCCATTAAAGTTTAGGAACTAAAATTTCAAATAAGCAAAAAAAACGGAAAAATTTGTCGATTGATTTGCGGTTTTCACTAAAACTACTCTTTGTGTCAGTATTTTCTTTAGAATAAATTGTAAAGATAAATTTCAAAAAATGCTAATAGAGGGCGCTTTAGACTTTGGAGTAACAAAAAAAATTTTTTGCCGTTATTTTTGCATCTCATTAAATGTTTTCGGAAGCTTAGACTTAAACTTAAATTTTGAGCTCAAAATCTGAATATTTGTGAGTGCTGAAGTAGCGTAAGCTGAACTGTGTTTAGAGGTTCAAACTTCAAATGATTATAAAAAACGGAAAAATATGTCGATTCGTTTGTGGTTTTTGCTAAAACTACTCTTTAAATCAGTCTTTAAAAAAAAAAAAAAAAAAAAAAAAATGTAAAGATAAATTTCAAAAAATGCCGATAGAGGGTGCTTTAGACTTTTGAGCAACGAACAAGTATTTTTTGTGGTTATTTTTTGCATCTCATTAAATTTTTTTAAAAGCTTAGACATAAACTTGAATTTTGAGCACAAAATCTGAATCACTGGGAGTGGTTAAGTAGCGCAAACTGAACTGAGTTGAAGTGGAAGGCAAGTTCAAATTTCAAATGATTATAAAAAAAAAAGAAAAAATTGGTTGATTCGTTAGCGGTTTTCCTTTAGAGAAAACCGCAAGCAATTTTCTTCAGTATTTCCGTGAGTATTTTCTTAAAAATAAATTTAAAAAAAATTCGTTAGAGGGCGCTTTGAACTTAAGAGTAATCGACAGCTATGTTTGACCGTTATTTTTTGTATCTAATTAAATACATGCAAAAGCTTAGACTTAAATTTCGAGCTCGAATTCTGAATCATTGGGAGGGGTTAAGAAGCGCAAATTGAACTGTGTTCAGGAGTTGAAATTTACCCCCCCCTCCCCCACCTCAAACACAGTTCATTTTTGAGCTACCTAATTACTCCCAACGATTCAGAATTTGAGCTCAAAATTTAAGTCTAAGATTTTGCATTTAATTAGATACAAAAATTAACGGTTGAAAATAGCTGTTGGTTACTCTTAAGTTTAAAGCGCCTTCTAACAAAATTTTTTGAAAGTTATTTTAAAAATTTATTTTCAAATAAACATTTACATATTACATACACATTGACATAAAGAATAGTTTTAGCGAAAACCGCAAACGGATCGACTAATTTTTTATAATCATTTGAAATTTGAACCTGCCCCTCCCCTTGAACTCAGTTCAGTTTGCGCTACTTAACCACTCCCAGTGATTCACATATTGTGCTCAAAATTCAAGTTTATGTCTAAGCTTCTAAAAAAAATTAATGAGATGCAAAAAAGAACCGTAAAAAATAGTTGCTCGTTACTCCAAAGTCTAAAGCGCCCTCTATCGACATTTTTCAAAATTTATCTTTCTAATTTATTTTCGAGGAAATACTGATTTAAAGAGTAGTTTTAGCGAAAACCGCAAACGAATCGACCAATTTTTCCGTTTTTTATAATCATTTGATATTCGACATCTAAACACAGTTCCGTTTGCGCTACTTAACCACTCCCAACTATTCATATTTTGAGCTCAAAATTTAAGTCTAAGCTTCCGAAAACATTTAATGAGATGCGAAAAATAACGGCAAAAAATAATTGTTCGTTACTCCAAAGTCTAAAGCGCCCCCTATCGGCCTTTTTTTAAAATTTATCTTTACAATTTATTTTGATGAAAATACTGACATAAAGAATAGTTTTAGTGAAAACCGCAAATCAATCGACAAATTTTTCCGTTTTTTATGTTTATTTGAAATTTTGGACCCTAAACTTTAATGGCGCCTATCTCCTTCGGAAGACATTTGGGACCCTTAGTTTCCCGTTCATTATTGTTTGTCTTGATGTGTACTATCACCCCTTAAAGTTCTGCCCAATAGTTTCGATACACCCTGTATATATATATATATATATATATATATATATAATTTTTGTCACGCTGTAACTATCGTATTTATGAACCGATTTGAATGAAACTTGGTATGTACATAGTACATAGAAATGGCTCGACCGAGTTCGTTGGGCAGCATCAGATGCCATCTTGTTTCAAAATGGTGTCCATTTAAGTTTATCAAAAATCTTTTAAATGTATAATGATGTACAAAGAAAAATTTAGAAATTGAGGAAAGATTCTTTCTAAAGTGTTTGATATTAATAATGAATTACGGAATACTTTTTGCTTTGTCTTTACCTTAAAAAGCGCGTGAGATATAGCAGTTTGGATTTTTAATGTGGATGACATTTTTTTTAAATCTATTTGCCAGCGACAGCCCTTGTATATATTAATCGATTTCGATGTGAGTGTGCGCTTGTACATGAATTAAGATTTCGACCAAGCTCATTGGATTGTTTTATCCATTATATTGCTTTAAAATGGCATATACTTCATGATATCGTGGAATTTGGAGACCCTATAAATCGCTTAAAATAAAACCAGCTTCAATAAAAGATGACTAATTTATAAAAATTCCCATTAATATTGAGTATTGCCAAAAACGAGTACTCAATCTTATATAATCCGACTCCACTAATTTGAGCTTCGTATGTTTGAATAACATAACTTAATTTAAAATAAATAAATAAATAAATAAGGTATATGAAAGCTACCTTTTCCTCCCGGCACTGCCGGAAGGACTTTTTTATGTGCAGATGCTTCTACTTTGAAAGCAGTTCTGAAAATAAAACTATTTTCGCCTTAAGAAATGGTTACAAAAGTTGAAAAAGTACAAACACACAACAATATATATCAATTTAAAATTTCACATCCAAAAAAAAAAAAAAAAAAAAAGTAAAAATAAAAATACTAAAATACAAGTTAGAAAATTCTAAGAAATTTTCCCGTGAATTTAACATTAAATATTGGCATTTAGCCACGGGACTGGTGTAGGTTCTTAAGAGTCATGGGAAGTACCACACTAGTCATGGGGAGAAACGAACACACTAATGTAAATTCTATGGGAGCGTTATTTTATAATATTTAACATCGATATAAATATTGTTTAGTAATTTCTGTGTAGGATAACCGAGGGCGATGTACCTGCGGCAGTTTTTTAATTTTTAGATCTTAGTTTTAGACTTTTTTTTTAGTTTTCCTTCATTTACAGAACTGGTTTGGAAATTGAAACTACCCAAATATATATACAAAATCTATAACTAAAATAGGAAAATGAAAAGTAGCCCAGTAGATCATCTATTGTATGTATATATATATATATATTAAAATCAAAGCGAGAAAATTGAAAAGAACGCTCCCATAGGATTAATATTAGCATTCTTGTTCCTTCTTGTGAATATTGAAATAACCTCTTAAGGTGATTTTGTGAAACCATTTCTACAAATTACTTTTGTATTTTTTTCGATAATATATTTTAATGCTTATACCCATATTGAATGAATCTTTTTCTTTAAGGTACTTGATGTTGGTCAACCCTGTGTGTGGTACAAACTACAAATTATCAATTGGCGGATAATCAAAATGCAGCAAGTGGGCAAAACTATTGGAATTTTTATATAAATGTAAATGACACACTGTGTAGAAGAAAATAAATTGTATACATAAATATTAAAACAATGCATCATGATATAGTGTATTAATGTAATTTAATCGTTGTAATAAATATCTTTTTATATTTTAATTGCTTGTTTTAAATATGTCTGAATCATAATGATATTCATTTATTTTGTAAATGTTCTAAAATATTTATATTTGTAGTTTTAATATGATTCTCAAACCCTCTCCTTAACAATGCGAAGTTTTAATACAATTTTAAACTTATTTTTAAGCATGAATGTATAAATTTAGTCTTGACTATTTAAATATTTGGAAGGAAAATACATTTTTCATTTTTTATTAACTTTTTTTCGCGTTATAGGCAATTTTGCCCACGACAACTAGTTTTTACTTTTCTTGATCAGTAGGGAGAATTAAAGTTTGTTATTAAGATTATAAGCTATAAATTACATGTCAATATAGAACAATATAATAGCACATTTCCATAAAAAAAAAAATTAAAAGTGGTGATTTGCTAGACAGTGACATTCTTAAACTTTTAAATGAATGTAAGAAATTTTAAATTTGTATGTTGAGAAAATAAAAATAAAAATCCCAATTTCCAAGTAAGTAACAAGATTATTAATGTATATGTATAATTTTGACCACTTTTATTAATTTTACTTTATTTTTTGAAAGTGTATGTGATTTGTATTCTCTTCACGCCCTTCTGATCCTTTAGTTTTTATAATTATGTCTGTGAAACAACAAAAAAAGTGTGAAATAATTTTTCGGCAGTCAGTACTCTTGAATTATTTGTTAATATTTAATAAAATTTAATAAATTGCTACTATTTAATAAAAATAATATAAGATCAATTATTTATTTTCAGTTTTAATAATTTATAGAAATGTAAGAAAGTAATTTAATATTAGCATTTTATTTTATCAGAGATCATCTCACATTATCATAGCGGTCACAAATGTAAACACTTTTTTGTGATTTTTATTTTTAATTCACTAAGTGCATACTACTTTTACAACATCTTTATACCTCTATTTTAAAATAATAATTTTCGCTGTATATTCAAATCTGAAATGTGACAGCAGTAACTATTTTAAAATAGTGGTATAAAAAATAAATGTAGAAAAGGTGTAGTAATTGGCAGCTATGTAAGTATAATTCAAATTCATTGTTTTTAGTTACATTTTACCATTTTTTTTTTGAACAATTGTACGTAATGACAAAAAACAAAAAGAAAAAAAATATTTCTTAAGAAATACAGAAAATTTAATATTTATGAAAAATAATATATATATATATGTATTGTTTTTTACCAGCATGCATATCATTCCACAACTTGATGATCTACAAATGGTTTTACTAAAATTTTTATCAAGATATTTAAATGTATCCTCACATATCTAATATTTCTGGCCAAAATAAGATTTTATAATAAGAGGGAGACTTGTGCTTATCATGTATATTCGTCGATTCTGATTACAGAATAACACATAAGAATATCCCATGTTTGACAGGATAATATAAAACAAAAAAGGACTGTAAAGAGAAACTTGTTGTTTTAAAATATGCAATGGGTATGACAAGGGTTTAAAATGACTATGTTTTAGAAATGATGCTTGGTAAGTGTTATCCATTATAAGCAATATAAATTTCTAGACAATATCTGAAATATATCATCCCCTAACATATTATGTCTTGTGGAAGAGGCTACCTCTGCTTGAGACAATCTTGAGACAAGACCTACATTCATTCTCACCTCAAGAGAGTAGAAGTAGCAATTCTCCCACAAGACGATGCGTTCGTGATGATAGATTCCAGACATCGTCTTGAAATCTATATTGCTCAAAATGGAAGACACTTTCCAGAAGTCATTCCTGAAAAATAGTCATTTTAAACTCTCGTCATATCTATTCTATATTTTTAACAAATAAGTTTCTCATTAGAGTCTTTTTTTTTTTTTTAACCTGTCAAATGTGGGAGGGTTTTTTTTGGATCATCCTGTATTTTTACGGTATATATACTGTATATTTCATTTACGGTACACATACTGATTACAAATGTTTTTACGGTACATATACCGCACATTTAATTTACGGTATATATGTTGTATAAATATTTTTTACGGTACATATGTCGTACATTTAATTTACGGTATCTGTGCTGTAAAAATTTTTTTTACGGTACATATACCTTACATTTAATTTAGGGTATATATGCTGTAACGATATTTTTTTAAGGTACATGTACTTTAAATACTTTACGGTACATATACCGTCCAGTTAAATTACGGTACATATACTTTAAATATTTTACGGTACATATACCACAAAATATTTAAATTTATGTTCAGTTAAATTACGGTACATGTACTTTAAGTATTTTACGGTATATATACCGTCCAGTAAAATTACGGTAAAAGGAAGTGTCACAAAGTTGACGGTATAACCACCGTGATTCGAGACCAAAATTTTTTACAGTGCAGAAACTACATTGAGTGTTTCCAAAGATCTAATATTTACCTCAATTTCATCATAAAGTTTTCTGAGGGCGGCCACATTCGAGGAACTCCTCACACGTTCAAGACTCAATAACTTGGCCATGTGTGAGTTTTTAGTCAGGTCTATCCTACCAAAGCGTGTTTTCAAAATATCAATTGCAATTTTATAGTTTTCTCCTGTTAAAGCCAAACCACTAATGGCATTAAATGCCAAACCACCAGTTAGGGATTTCAAATAACTAAATTTATTTATCAAGGTTAAACTATCATTTTTGTCAATAGAATTTTCAAATTGACTCCAAAACTCAAGCCAATTACTCGGGTTTCCATAAAATTTATTTATGCTTAACTTCGGAAGTTTAACATTAGCCTTGGGAGATAAAATATGAGAACCCTCTTTATTAACATTTTCATTACAGGCAGAATTATTTTTAATTTTCTCTTCTATTAAAAATTTACAGGCTATTATTTTATCCTGATATTCTTGAGCCGTAATAACTTCGCTTTCCAGCTCATCCTCTTTATTAATTAATCCTTCAATTTCAGTATCATATTTTACTAAAAGTTCACATTTTTTATTTAATTGTTCTAAAAACACTCATAAACTAGATATATTAATTTCAACCCCCTCATTCAAAGTTGTCTCTACTTTAGATATTAATTTTGTGGTTAAACTGCGTGCAGTTGCACGTAATTTCTTAATTTTATCAATATCATTCATTTTTACAAAATATTTATTTTCAATTAAATATATATCATATTTCAATCAAACAGTCTGTTACTAGTTTAATTATATGCTATTACTTCAATGCTACCTTTACTTTGAATAGTTAAAGTTAGTCTTTATTAAAAAATCTTTATTAACTCTAGTTCAATTCATATGAAGCTTTGCTTACCTTAATTATACTTTGTCTTAATCTCCATGAAATTATACATATCCTTCATCACATACGGGTTCACCAAAAATGATTAATCTTGCTTCAAAATTCAATGTATTTTTGTTCAAATTATTTCCCTTTCCTTTAACTTGAAGTCCAAATTCACGGTTTAAATTTTCCCCCCAACTGCAACTTCTTCCATTACAATCTTGGATATTCCTGGATATATTTCAGTGTAACTGTAGTCCATTAAATATGCATATTTAAAACTAAACCAATTTAATATAATCAAACCATCTTCAGACATCAGTAACATTTTACACTTTCAATAGATTAAAAACCGCGTACAACAAATTCAAAGCTTTTACTTACAACTCACTGATTTCAAATCATAGTTCATTAGTTATTCAGAGGAGAATTTCAGAACTACTTGCGCCATCTAGTGACACTTAATTTAAGCGTTAAACATTTATGAAAAATGTATTTAAGGGAAAATGGACAAAAACAAAAAGTATTATGCTATACTGATGTAAAACCATAAAACATTTTTTACCATAAAAATTTGCAAAGCCATACTTTTTAAATTATCAGTGGCAAAGGAATGAAAAGAACATTTTCAAAACTCTAATTATATTATGATATCATTATATATGCTTTATTTTTTATTGACAATGAAATTTTGAATTGGAAATTTAGAAAATGTGAAAATTGTCTTATAAATATCTCGATTTACATTGTTTTCTTAAGAGCTACTTTCAAGCTTAATTGTTTAAAGGTACCACTATATTAAACTTTAAGAAATGCATAGTAAAAACTAAATTATATCCAGGAGTTGAATAGTATTTTAATGCATTTGGGTCACGTTTATTGAAAAATCAATAGATATGAAGATATAAGGTCTCTATATGCATACGCGTCTCTCAAATCTATAGTTGTACATCATTCCTGGTAATCATTTAAAATTAAAAAAGAAAAAACTAAGGTAGGTCAAATGCGTTACACTAATGGGAAGGCATTTTTTATGCATATCAAATAGGTTAACCCATCTTTAACTTTCTTTACATTACAAAAATAAGCAAGAAAAAATAAGGATCTAGACTGGTCGCCCAAATGAAAGAGCATTGCTGTAATAATTCAACCATTTGAAAAGAAAGATGGCTGCGCATGCTACTATAGAAGACGCAGAGTGCTGGAGATATATCCAATATCGTCAGTTTCTTGCAGATGCGAGTGTGATAGCGTAAAAGCACGTTAAAAGGCATTCTTCACATCATGAATCTTACAAATAGTATTAAGATGCGGTAATGCAAATTTTAACAACAGAAATGTGAATACTTGTGAAATCTACTGTTGAATGCAAAATTTGTATGTGTGTATGACGCACATCGGTATTCTGATGATGTAGGGATTTTTTGCTATGTAAATCGACGACGTGCGACTGACCAGGTCGTGACCTGGCTTCAATATTACGCCAGTGTCTGTACTATTTCTTCTACTATGAAATCCCGACACCATAGGAATACTAAACTGTATGACATACAGTCCTGTCATACATATTTTGCATTCGACGGTACATTTAACTAGCACTCACGTTTTCCGCTGTTAAAAATAGCACAACCGCGCATTTACTCCATTCAAGCGAACGATGCCTCTTAACGTGCCCCCACACTAACATACAGGTGTTTGGCGGTAACTGGTAATATCGCCTGCATTCCCAGCAATTTGCGCTCTCTATAGGGACATGTACAGTCACCTTTCTCTTCAAATAGCGAAGTTATTTGTGCAATACCACTTTCATTTGGGAGACTCATATATGTAGAAACACATAGTATTTGTATTAGCCAAAGCAAATGTGAAATATTTTATCTAAAATGGGAAAATATACTGAAAACAATCCCAGAATTTACCGCAGAGGTTATTTTAGGCTTAATAGTTTCAACGTGTTAGCATGTTTAAATTTCATAAAAGGGTAAAAAAAATCAGAATCATATTTAAAACTTAGATTCAAGTGTTATACAGTTTTACTCGATGTCTTCACTAGCAATCTTTTTTTTTAAAAAAACAAAAGAAATGTGAAAATAGTCTATATTATGCTAATGGCTCTTTTTATTTGCAGATAATCCTCTAAAATTGCTTTTAATCCAAAATATATTTCGGTAAAAAGTATTGTTGTATTTTAGTTACAGCAATTAAATTTCTGCAATCAATTGCTGTATTATAAAATAATATCACAATATTTATATTATTTTTTCATTGCAAAATATTCAAATAAAGCTGTTTATCCTCAGTGTATATTTGTAGTACTATGTTAATGCAGGCTTACTGTAGATGTGTATTAAAAATGAATAATAAATAGTGAGAAAAATCAATATCTTAGATATTATCTGTTTAAATTTCTTGATATTTGTCTGAAAAAAGAAAAATGAAATATTATTTAAAAAAATACTTATAATTTTATTGCTGTGTATTAATTTCAGAATAGGAAAAAAGTGGAAAATGACATTTAATTAAGACAATAGCGATTTATGATATTTTTTTCTAGTAAACATTTAATCATCTGATGACCACAAGTGTTCTCAATTTTGTGAATTTGTCAATGCATGTATTCTAAATTCATACAAGAAACTTAAAATAGCAATGCATTCACTTATTTATTATGAAGCATTCTGTCGTTAAACAAAGCAGAAGTTATTACTAAAATATTTTGACGCGTTTTATATATATACATATATATATATATAGTTGAATTATACTTAACATAAGGATAGTCATAAATTTTTGAGAATCGTTGACAATTTTAAAATAGCGTAAAAACTGTTTTTTAAATTGAAATATACCTAGCTTTATTACAATCATTTTAAGATTTGTTGACAATTCAGCATATATTTATCTCAAATCATTATGTCAACTAGATGAACCGTATTATAAATAGATGAAAGAATATTTACACTAATTGAAATGTAATTTTCTATAGATTTAAACGAAGTGTTGGATTTTTTCTATCTTTATCATATAAGTAGGAACAAAGAAGGTTAAGATCTACTTAGAAATCGATTATGTTTGCATTAACAGGAAAAATATTGAATTGGACATTTAGAAAATGCGAAAATTTCTTATAAACATCTTTGTATATATTAACTCTTAAGAGGTAATTTCTGGCTTAAAAGCTACAAGAAGTCCCTTTATTAAATATCAGAACTGCATACTAAAAATTAAATTGCATCCAGGAATGTAATAGTATTTTAATGCATGTTGTCTTAAGTGTATGGGAAAAGACAATAAACATGAAGGTAAGCTCTCTATGCGTAAGCGTTTCTTAAATATGTAGTTTTATATCTTTCCTCGTAATCACCTGAAATTTAAACAAAACTATGATAAATCTAATGCGTAACATTAGTTTGAATGTATTTTTTATACATATGAAATAGATTTACTCATCCTTACTTTATTTATATTATAATAACAAGCAGGCTAGAAATAAAAATCTACTTAGGAATAGATTATTTTTGTATTAGTTAAAAAGAATTGCAAGAAATAATTTTTCTGAAAATGGAAAATATTCTGGGAAAAATCCTAACATTTATCGCAGAGGTAACATTTCAGGCTTAATAGTTTCAAAGTGTTAGCATATTTAAGTTCCATAAAAGGGTATGAATTGTGGAATAATATTCAAGGCTTAGATTCAAGTGTAGTACCATTTTATTCGATGTCTTCATTAGCAATCTCTATATATTTTAAAGAAAAAAAAGTATGCATTACATTTATGCTCATAACTCTTTATATCTGCAGATAATCCTCTTACATAAAACAAATGTATCTCAGAAAATAAGTATTGCTGTATGCTGTTTTCTTGTACAGCATTTATATTTCCAAATCAATTGTTGTTGTACAAAACATATCACATTATTTATAATGTGTTTAAATTGCAAAATACCCTAGAAAATGTTTAAATGCTTAAATGTGTATGAAAAGATTTTTTTATTTTATTTTAGGTATTATCGGGTTCTCATCTGTTCCCCTGAACAAAAAGAAATGGAATAGTAATGAAAGAAAAACGGTTATTTTTTTATTACTAATGCATAGTAAGAAAAAAAAATGTGGAAAATGGCATTTAAGAAGGACAGCATCTATTTATGGAATTTTTCTCTAGCAAACACGCAACCATCAAATAACCACCAGTGTTCCCAAATTAGTAGATTTTCTAATGCAGATTTTCCAAATTCATGCCAGAAACTTAAATTAGCAATGTTATTGCGAAACTTTCGGTCATTAGAAAGAGCGGAAATTATTAATAAAATATTTTGGTGTTATTTCTTGTGTGCTTATTTTATAGAAATATATCTACCATAAGGATAGCCAAGCAGTTTCAAGAATCGTTGACAATTTTACATGATCATAAACTGTCTTTCTAATTGAAATGAACCTAGCTTGGGGTAGCGATACAATTTTAAGATTCGAATGCTATTCAGCATACTTTTATCTCGAACTATATTGACAAATAGATGTACCGTATTGTAAATAGAGAAAAAAATATTTAGATTAAATGTAACTTTTTATCGATAACAAAAAAGAAAAAACTTGTGATTCTTTATTATCTTTATCATATAAGGAAAAAACATGGAAGGTATTAAGAATCTACTTAGAAATCGATTACGTTTGCATTAACAGAAAAATATTGAATTGACCATTTAGGAAATTCGAAAAGTTTCTTGTAAATATTGTGGTATATATTGTTACGAATTTTGTAAATAGTTAGTGTTTGTACTGTAAAATAATGTAAATAATCTTATTAAGCTCCATTTCTTTACTAATATTAGTTTTAGTTACATTGTCTCTATTATCAAGCAAACTTGTCTATTATTTTTAGTGAATGTCTATGGCAGCTTTGCGAAATATTAGAGATATCGCCAAGTTGGCGTCACTTTGGCGACTGATTTTGGTCGCCAAATTTGGCGATATATCGCCAAGTTGGAGTCAAAATTGCCGATTGTGGGCGATGGTAACCCTTCCCTCTCTATGGTAACCCCCCCTTAGGTCTACTGATACATTGAATGTTTTCCCTTGGTTTCTGGATTTTTCTAGAAGGTTGTAGAAATTTCCGGCGCATGCTACGAGCCTATATAAGGAGAGCAATGCGAGCTGTTGTTATTATTTACCAGTCAGTCATTGAGTGAACTTCTAGGGTATTGTTTAAGCAAGTTTGCTTGAGCTTTATTTACGTTATTTTGAATGTGATTTTAGTGTTGAGACGTTGTATAAAGAGTCTCTGGAACCTATATCTGCACTTGTACGATAGATTTGAACAGTTATTTTTGAATATCTAGTAATATTTGTGAGTTTCGAAGACTCTGTTGTTCTGAAGATCTGTAAATAAATTATTTTCTACTTTTCTAAGAGAAAAGAGTTTGAAGTTGTCTAACCATAAGATCGAAAAAACCTATATACGCAACAATATATTCTCTTAAGATGTAATCTCAGCTTAAAAGTATCAAGGTGTCAGTATATTAAGCTTTCAAAAAAGCACAGCAACAATTAAATTATATCCAGGTGTGCAATGGTATTTTAATGCATTTGCCTCAAGTTTATGGAAAAAAATTATAAACATGAAGATAAGCTCTCTATGCATAAGCGTTTCTTAAATATATAGCTTCTATAAAAAAAAATCTAACATAAATCTAATGTGTAGTATTAGATTGCAAGTGTTTTTTATTCAGGTGAAATAGATTTACTTATCTTTTCTCTCTTTGCATTATAAGATAAGCAGACTAGAAATAAGAATCTATTTAGGAATGAATTATTTTTGTATTAGCCAAAAAAGGACCAAATTTACTTTCTTGAAAAAAAAATTCCTAACATTTACCCCAGAGGTTATTTCTGGCTTAATAATTTCAAATTGCTAGCATCTTCAAATGCCATAAAAGGGCAGGAAAAGTGGTGTTATATTCAAGATTATATTCTTGTGTAATGCCGTTTTACTCGATGTTTTCACTAGCAATCTCAATTTAAAAAAAAATAAAAAACAATAAAAGGTTGAATACAGTCTGCATTCATTGCAGGAATTGACATGAATGGATTATTTTTGTATTATCCCCCCCACCCCCCCCCAAAAAAAAAAGTGTCAAACTTTTCTGAAGCTGGAAAAATATTCTTAAAAAAATTCCATGACTTACCGCCGAGATTATTTCTGGTTTAATAATTTCAAAATGTTAGCATGTTTAAATTTCATAAAAGGATAAAAAAAATTGGTGTTATAATCAAGATTTAGATTCTAGTGTAATACCATTTTTCTCGATTCTTTCACTAGCAATCTCAATTTAAAAAAATAATAAAAATAAAAACAAAAAACAATAAAAGGATGAATACATTCTACATTACGTTTATGCGAATCTCTTTATATTTGCAGATGATTCTCTAAAAATTTTTTAATCCAAAATATATCTAAGTAAAAAATATTGCTATGTTATCGTTACAGAATTTCAATTTCTACAAATAACTGCAGTAGTATAAAAAATTCCCAATATTAAAATTGTACATTGTATCTTTGTATATATAAACTCTTAAGATGTATTTTCTGTCTTAAATTTGCAAGGTATCACTATATTAAACTTTCAGGAATGCATAGTAAAAATTAAATTACATCCAGGAGTGCAAAAGTATTTTAAAGTATGTTGTCCTAAGTGGATGGGAAAAGACAATAAACATGAAGATAAGGTCCACATACGTAGTATTTCTTAAAAAAATTGTTTTATATCTTTCCTGGCAATCACCGGAAATTAAAAACAGAAACAAAACTAAGTTGAATCTAACGCGTAACATTAGTTTGAATGTATGTTTTATACAGGTGAAATAGATTTACTTATCCTTACTTTCTTAACATTATAAAATAATCAAGCCAGATATAAGAATATATTTAGGAATATATTATTTTTGTATTAGTTAAAAAGAAAGTGCGAAATAAACTTTTCTTAAAATGGAAAATACTCTGGAAAAAAATCCTAGCATTTCCGTAGAGGTTACTTCAGGCTTAATAATTTCAAAGTGTGAGCATGTTTTAATTTCGTAACAGTAGGAAAAATATATGATATTCAAGATTTAGATTCTATTGTAATACCATTTTACTAGGTGTTTTCACTAGAAATCTCAATTAAAAATACAAAAAAAAAAAAAAAAAAAAAAAAGGATTTATGCAGTCTGAATTACATTTATGCTAATAGCTCTTTATATTTGTAGATAATCCTTTAATTTTTTTAAATCCAAGATATATCCCAGAAAAAATATTGCTAGGTTATGGTTAAAGCATTTAATTTTTTTAATTAACTGTTGTAATATAAAAAATGTCACAATATTTATATTACATTTTTTATTGCAAAATATTCTAGGAAAGGGATTAACCCCCATTGAAAATTTGAAGTACTACGTTATTGCATACTTAGTATAGACGTGTATTAAAAAAGGAATTATACATGAGAAAACTTTTTTTTTTACTTCTTAGATATTATGTCTTTATAATATGAGAAGAAATATAGAAGGTATTAAGAATATATTTAGAAATCGATTATGTTTGCATTAACAGGCAAATATTGAATTTTGGATTGAGACATATTGAATTTGGACATTTAGAATACGTGAAAAATTTGTTATACATGCTTCGATATATATACTCTCTTAAGAGGTATTCTCACAAGTCACATCAATCACAAGTTTATGGAAAAGGGCAATAAACATGAAAATGCGTAAGCGTTTCTTAAATATACAATTTTATATGTTTCCAAGTAATTATGTGAAAAAAAGGAAAAAAAACTAAGATATATCTAATGCGTAGTATTAGATTGAATGTGTTTTTTATACAGGTGAAACAGATTTACTTATCTTTTCTTTCTTTGCATTATAAGATAAGCAGGCTATAAATAGGAATCTATTTAGAAATGGAATATTTTTGTTTTAGCCAATAAAAGGGCTAAATTAACTTTTTTGGAAAAAAAATCCTAACATTTACTCCAGTGGTTATTTCTGGTTTAACAGTCTCAAATTGTTAGCATGTTCAGATTTCATAAAATAGTTGGAAAAGTGGTGTTATATTCAAGATTTACATCTTAGTGTAATGCCATTTTACTCGATGTTTTCACTAGCAATCTCAATTTTAAAAACAATAATAATAATAAAACAATAATAGGATGAAAACTGTCTGCATTACATTTATGCTAATTGCTCTTTATATTTGCAAATAATCCTCTAAATTTTTTTTATTCCAAGAAGCATCTCTGTAAAAAACATTGCTATGTTACAGTTACAGCATTTAAATTTCTACAATTAACTGCTATAGTGTAAAAAAATTCCCAATATTTATATGGCATTTTAATTGCAAAATATTCTAGGAAAGAGGTTAACACTAGAATGATGGCGAAGGGCCAATTTGTTCCCTATTAACCCTTTCCGGCGCATTACTCTTTAAAGTTGGAATTTAAAGAAAAAAGAAAATAGACAATCTATTTAGGCTTAGAGGAGTACACAGGTATTGTTTTGTAAAGATTGCACTAACCATTTTAATTATACAGCTGTTGCCGAAATGGTAACCTCCCATAAGTAAAGCATTGATAAGCGCAGTGAGAAGAGCATTGCTGTGAAGCGCGTATTACAGTAAAATATTTTACCTATTATTTAAAAACTGTAGAGTTTGATCTCTGTGGTGCTGCCATCAAGAACTCATAAGAAAGATTTAAAGTAGCCAATAGAGTAGTTTTTGAAATATTCACGGAGTTTTTGTGTCTCTAAACAGGGGGAACTTTAGGTGTTGCCGACCCGGCAACACTGCGCGTTAAGGGGTTAAGAGAAAATATTTCGGTTGGAACCATAAATTTCTTTCTAAAATATGTTTAAAAGAAACAAAGAAAAAACGGGTTAATTAAATAACTTAAGCAGTTTTAAATAAAAAAAGATGGTGTTTAATATTTTTAATAAAAGTTGTGTGACAATTCCCGTCTTTCTAGTGTTAAAACGCATCGAAAATTTAGAGTACTATGTTACTGCATGGTTAATGTAGACGTATATGAAAAAAGGAATTATGTAAAGGAAAACACATATATATATATTTTACATTATCTGTTAAAATTTTTTGGTATTCAAATGAAAAGTGAAAAATGGAATATTAATGAAAAGACTACAATAGCTATAATTGTAGCTATATTATAAATTGCCAAAAGCAAAAAAAAAAAAAAAAAAAAAAAAGTTATGAAAATGACATTTAATAAAGAGAACAACGATTTATAGCATTTTTCTCTAATAAACATTTAATCATCTGATGAAATAATATTCAATGTTCCCAATATAGTGAATTTGTCAATCCAAGCATTCTAAATGCATACCAGAAACTTAAAATAGCAATATATTACCTTATTTACAGTGAAATATCCGGTCATTACACAAAACGGAAACTATTAGTGAAATATTATGCTGTAAATTTTGCTGCGTTTTTTCCCTTTTAATTTAACATACACCTAATGTAAGGATAGTCGTACAATTTTAAAGTTTGTTAACAATTCAGCATACATTTCTGTCAAATTATATCGTCAAATAGATGAATCGTATTGTAAATAAATTTTAAAAAATAGTTACATTGATTGCAATATATCTTTCTATAAATAAATAAAATGCTGGTTTTTGCTAACTTAATCATACAAGTAGAAATAAAGAAGAGATTAAGAATCCACTTAATATTGATTGTGTTTGCATTAACAGAAAAATATTGAATTGGACATTTAGGAAATGTACAAACTGTACGCTAATACTCCAAATTCCAACCTGTACAAAAAATCAATTATTACCAACACAACTTGAAACGAAAAATAATTGTAACTGACTACTGTACTATCTAAACCGTAGATGAGTTGGGTTTGGGTAAAATATGATTACCATACTTCATGGAGGATTGTGATCTACACTATTTTTAAATGTCATTGTTGACAATTTTGCCTTTTTTTTCCAAATACTCGACTGCGTATTAAACTATGTTATATGCTTCTGTAAGAGAAACTAAATACGATAAAATGAATCATTTAAAGACGCATAATAGCGCTATATACCATATAAAACACCTTTTTACGGAAGATAAATATTGTAAATAATTTATATACATACATATATTTTTATATCCTAATGATTTTGAAACAGGATCATATGCAGATCCAACAGAATAATCTGATCATTCATTGAAGATTTACACGTACACACTCATAGAAGAAATTACAAATCATCTGATCGCATTCGTTAAAAGCCGCATAAAAATCTCTTAATTGTCAATACACTTCTGTTTGTATAGTACCCAAATGCACAATGCCCACTAGAGTGGGCCGAAAGAATACAAAATTGTAATTTATAAGTGCGAATCCAACATACCACAACATAATATTTTTAGTTACATTCTTGAAGATCCTAATTTAAAGAAAAAATGTTATAATGATACTTTCTCAACATTTCGGAAAACTTTATAGACATGTCCGACGAAAAGAGATAAACAATTTTTTTTACTCAATTTTTAGTTTTTAGATTACGTAATTCTTTGCAGAATTCGACTTGAAAAACAACTTTTGAATTTTTTTTGGCCCATGCTAATGTTTGTTCTTGGCATATTTTTTATGGTTAAACGTTCCCACGTCGTGTTAATAAATATAGTAAATCCATACAAACATTTGTTTAATACTGAAGTACAAAATCTTAGTTTAAAATTCTTCATACCATATATTAATTTGAAAATCTATATGGTAATATATCGTGTCATCTGTACTTTTTCAGATTTATTCATTTCTTTTTCTCTTTGAATCGAAATATATCTGTTCTTAAGGGTGATAAATTACATTTAACAAATAAATTACTAAAGCAAATCAACATCTAGCATTTCATTGAGATTTCTGACACAATCAGCATTTTAGTCTTTTTAGCTTTTTACTTAGCAGCAGAAGTATAACAAATTGAGTCAAATACTTAATTCTGGCTCGGTATTTCTAAATTGAAAAGACACGATTTCATTGAGGCGTAAAGATGAAATACCAAATTTTAGCGGAGAAATAAGTATAACCAATTTCCTAGAACTACGTAATATTTCTTTATCTTTATGGCGGTGATCAATCTAGCGTAATCTTGATTTGGCATTTGTTACAAAATGGTAAATTCGTTTTCATATATTTGCGAACAGATAAAAGATAATATATGCATAGGGAAAGTTTTTCAATTGAATTATTTTTCATTGATGTTTTTTAAACTACTTTTCCTTGAGTATAATTGTTTTAAATTCTTATAACAAATCTAGCGGAATTTTACTTAAGTTACAGAGGCATATCATTGGAATATACTCCATATAAATGCATCAAATGTTCGATAATTACATTTATTTCGATTTTATCATAGTTTTATAATATCGTATTGAATTATATAGCAAATAATACACGGTCTTTCTGTTACGAAGATGTGGGTACTCAATAAAAATAAAAATATACATCTTTTTTGCATAATTAAAATTTACTTCCAATCATCTGGTTACTGCCTTTATTCTTTTACTTGACAATATATTGCAATGGATTTTTAAATCATCGTAATATATTTTGTAATTAGGGTTTATACACTTAACAACCATTGAAAGTCTCTTAATTAAATTACATTTAAAGTAAGAAATCCGGCTGTAGACTTTTGACGAGACCCCAAATTATAACGAGAAAGGTTAAAAAAATCTATTCCTTCTTTAAACTGAAATCAACCCTTAAATTAATACAATAATAATAGGTCACGGGTTAAATAAAAAGAAACAGGTGATGCTAGTAAATAAGAAGAAAAAATCAAATGAATAGAGGTTTCTTTAATCCGCGAGGACGCTCGGTGGGTCTCTCGGGCGGTTTTATATTACAGTATAAAAAACAGCCCTTACGGAAAAAATGGGCCAATCTGTCAGTACCTGTTCCCAATATCGTTCTCTTTTTGTCTTTGAGAATATTTAATTGCAGGTAGATATTTTTATTCAAAAAATTGGATTACCGGACCTCTAAGACCAGCGTGCGGGATCGCATTTCTGTTTTTAATTAAACGCATTTGTGTGAAAAAGTACAACCCGCCCATTACAAAATGGTTTAAATACTAGTGGTGCTCAACAACTTGATGAACCTCCATTAAAAAATTAAAAACTCCACCAGAAAAAGATATCACATATATTCAGCGGCAAAGGGCATAAAATCAAAAATATTATGCAAAAATGTATGCATCGAACACGGCGCTACTGTATGCAATACTTATAAATAATATTTGTGCAAAAATGCTTCTGAACATCATATATAAGTATTTAACAAATTTCAATAATATAATGTTTAAATTACAATTAATGCGTCAATTTTATGGTATTATTTAACTAATCTTGCATTTTCCATCGCAATAAGTACATTAATTATTTTTTTAAAGACATATTTTTAAAATTCTTGCATGCTTTATTCATGTATGTTTTCTCTATATACCTATCTATACTGTGTAAAACGTGTCAGCCAAAACGTTTTGTTTATCAAGGTTAATTAAATGATGTAGTATTTGTGGGCCTCCAAGGCCCAATACATTTTACAATAATTTTACAATAAATTAACAATTTTCTTCAACCAGTACATTAGTGACTAATTTCACAATGTCCATATACTAAACTATTAATAACATCTTCTAGCAAATAACGCTTATCAACAAAAGTACTTAAGCTAATCTTATTCTGTGTTAACATGTACAGGTGGTCTACCTCTTGAGCAATTCTTGTCTGCTTCTGAATACTAGTTTTTTTCTTGTTGTAAGTCCCGCAAGTAATCTTCGTGCTTGATTTTCTGTTGAACTACATATTTAGCTACACCCTTTGCTCGTTTTTTCTCTTCACGACAACATTTCAAAGAATACATTTTCTGTTTAAGTCCCACAAACTCAATGGCTATATCACCATTAAGTTCATCCTTGAACTTGTCGATTTTTTTCTTGTTAGCATTTGAGTAGAGTGGATGATGTTTGGCATAGTTTTTTCCAAAAGAAGATTTAGCCCCTTATCATTTCTCAGTATTAAAATGAATGTATTTCCGAAACCAAGTCGCTTGCTTGAATTCGAGAGCTTTGTGAACACATAAAAGCTTTAATCCAAATTATAAATGAAATTTCAGATTATGATAACAAACTACATAATCTCGTTTATCATTCAAATTAGGTTTAATTTAGAGTCTCTAGTGAACTTTGCATTTCCAAGTAATTTACGTGCATAGAAAGACAACATTTCTTGGCTCGCAGTCACGCTTTCAGGTGTGAAAGGGTATTTATTATGAACTTTATGAAGTTTCTCAGAATATTTAATGTCCCCTTCGAAACTTTATCCAATTTCAGAATCCTCAGGTAAAGATAAACTCCACTCTTCCGTAACATGTTCTGTCGCACACATTCAAATCCACCAAAGGATGGAAATTAGGATATTCCCTATACTTACAAGTATATATCATCCCAATACATAATGTAAGGGGAATCCTCATCTTTATTAAATTAAAGTGTATTAGGGATATTCGCCTGGGCATAGCTATGCAAATCATACTGATTCCTTCTCGAATGCCTTGTTCTATAAACTAAGGCAGGTATTTGTCAGCAATTCGAGGGTCGTTTCTCACATCTTCAAAGATGATTGCCATGGCAGTCTGGGAGCTGACAGCATATGTACGCAATCTATGTTATAATATTGGAAACAAATCTTCCTAAAGTTTTCAAACACGTCAGCCAACAATTTTTACATAAAGATCATGAAAGTCACCTAGTGATTTCAGCTGAAAGTAGACCAAATATTTCCAGCATGTTTATAATCAGCCTGATTTATATCTGCTGGTGGAAAGAGTCGATCTTCATCAAACTTTTCAAAATTGTCGAAATAAGTATAAGAATAAAATACTTTTCTTGTAAGCAGATCAAAATTAGTATTTTTAGGGAAACTTTCTTTAAGAACATTAAATTGAACTGATTCCAAATTGTTTACCAACTTTTCAAATGAAGTGGGTAAAAATTGGAACGAATCTAAAAAGACCATCTGAATACAACTTGATTGCTTTCTTATTTTGAAGGTTATAAACTTCTCCATAGTCGATGCAATCACATCAGTTTCATGGTCATTGAATTTTCTAATTTACTCATGATGTGGTGTGCATCATAATTACGCAAATTATAGAAGACCACGGAAATTGTTTTACACTGTTTAAAATTCAGATTACATGCTACATGTGCAGATCCTTAGAGGATAGGTGACAATGAACCGGACTTTTTTTTCTCCCCGCGCTTTCCAACAAATGCAGCATACTGTCGCCTCTTGCAATTCTTTTTTTTTTGAAGAGGGGAACGCTTCATCTATTGTACTTTCATTAAAACTTCTTCCAAGTTGTCCTTCTCTTGAATAATTCATTTTAAAATGCGATCCACACAGTTTGCACCTCGATACACTTGATCTTTCTTCATACATCTTGCATCAGGTCCGATAACAATATGTGCATATCCGAGTGGAAATGATAAGCTGTTTTTTCAATGTAGGATGTTTTTGGAGAGAGTGTGGCTGACGCAACAGGAATAAGCAGACTCTCAAAATCAGCGTATTTGACGTAAGTTACCGGTGCTTGCAAATGAACGCCTGAAAAGGATAGTATGTTTTGACCTTCCTTTGGCATCTTGACGACTTGGGGTGCTTGTCGGGAACATTAGGGAGCGTGTTCATCTACGAGGTCTTGTCTTGAAAACCGATGAAGGCACCGATAACAACAAAAGCTAGCATGTTAATTACAGTAGAATCTGCTTTGGGAGATATTATAAAGAGGGTTAATTTCATCTTCTTCATATCCAAATACATTAGTCCGTAAATTGTTTAGTTGTTCAGTTACAGGTATGTTCAGAAGGGAAACAAGGCATTCTACGCCACCAAGCTTGATCTCACTCTCAAAAGGTTGATAATGAGCAATACTTTCAGGGTTCTTTGTGAAATCTAAGTTCAGTTTAAATGTCAAAAGGCATCAACCAAACACTTGTTGTCTTTATTTTTAATATTCAGCACAACTTTTTTATCATACAATTTCTGAGGTAAAACAATATAGGAACTCGCAGCATGAAGATACTATTTCGCAGCATATTAAAGAAGGATTTTCAAAAATAACCAAATCCTTTAATGAATTTATACAAAGAGGATCTGAAAGGAAACTTCGAAAAATTCATCGTTTAGAATTATGTATCTCAAAATATCATCCTGCTGCTGCGAGTTCCTGTATTGCTTTGTCTCAGCTACATATTAACACAGAATAAATTTAGCTTACGTCCTTCTCATGATAAGCGTTATTTGCTAGAAGATGGCATCACCAGTTTAGCATGGACATTGTGAAACGAGTCACGATTGAACTGGTTGAAGAAAATTGTTAATTTATTGTATAATTATCAAGAAAATGTTATTATGTAAATACATATTTCCTCTAAATATACTTTTTTCTGTAAATTGTTTTAATTTAATAAAAAAAATTGATTTTCCTTATGTGTAATTATTTAAAACTTCTACAAAATATCTTCTTACATATTGTTTTATACGTAGTGCACACTTATGCAAACATGTTCATACACACACGCACACCTTTATTATATATGTGTAAATGGTATGTTCACCTTCAATTAATTTTTCTATACATTTTAAAATTTTTAAAAATTGTTTGTGCAATCACTGACGGCAAGAATTCTAACCTATCATTTCACTAGGTGGCCATTTTATCATCATCTTAGATGACTTCCTACTTGGTCATAAATTTGGGAGGTTATAAAATTCTCAAACATTTTGTATTTCAAGAAAGCGCTCATAATGTTATGAATGTATTAAAAAATAAACATATTTTCTTCTAACATAAAAAATCTAATAAAAAAATCTAAGTATATACACAGTATTACCCTTAATTGAATAATATAAAAAATAGCCGTGAAATTTTTACAATTGCATGCAAAATATATACAATTATCTCTATTATTTTGAAGTTCTCAGACCTTAAACTATGAATCAGGTAGTATAGATAAATGTATAATGTGTAGGCAAATTTTTTATTTTGTTCTGAGTATCTCAAAGTTCTCCTGGCAAATTTTCAAAAAGGAATGAAGGTCAAATGCAGATTTTTCGATGAGAATAGACGAACAGGAAATTTTCTAAATCTACGTAACATTTTATGCTCACATATTGTTGTTATCAATTATGTGATTAATTTTGATTTAACTTTTTTTTTTACAAAACACTGAATTACATTTTATGGAGTTTGGATCAAGTCATGGAAATGTAAGACTATAGATTATTTCAATTTAAGGAATTTCCACAATTTTTTTTTCTTTCACTCCAGGTTTCTTTATCCTTATTGCAGATAAAACATTATTCTACTGGGAATGTACTGCAGAAAATTAATGTAATGTATTTCATCAACATCCATGATTACTACTATTTTTACGGTTTTTTTATAGTACTGAAATGAAAATCAGAGTCAAATATTTATTTCTGCTCGGTGTTTCAGAATTCAAAATGCAATAGACATGGAAAAATGCATTATATTAGATAATATATTACAATACCAATGAGCATTTTTTGCATGCGTTCGGAGTTATATAATCATATATTACGTATAGTCGTCGTCTGGTATGCCCATCTGCCTATTCACCTGTCAAAATATAACAGCGTAAAAATTGCTCAAACGAATAGTTCGAAATATAATATAAAGTAATCGATTTCTCCCATAAGCGGACCAATTCTTACGAAAAAATCTCAATTTTAACTTATATCTCGAACCGTGTGTCCATTCTTAGGGAATTGAATAGCAGGAGTGCTGCGCATGCACTGCTGAGTTATATCAGGGCATAAAATTTATACATATTCTTGTATACATTGGTGTATATAAATTTACATTAGATCGTAAATCGAAAAGACTCTGAACCGAGTTTACCTCTTCAGTACCGTAAAGCTGAGTATGTACTGTGAAATCTTGTAAATTAACTTTTTTCCAAAAATACAGTACAAGATTTATAAAATTAGTTATAGTAAGAACGCACCACATTTGCCACGTTTAATGTTCAATTTCTGATTCGCTTAAATTAGGTAACAATTTAACCATGCCCTTCCTTTCGTTTACAGTAGCGTTTAATACAATTATGGAGAAGTTCACTTTATTGATCATGATTGAATGACGGATACTATATGTATAATGGATATTTTTATGTTTAATAAATTTAATAGACTTTTCAAACATTTTTTTAAATATTTCAAAATGGTTCAGAATTTATTTATTCATATAAGATGAAATAAAATTATAACAATTAAATTAGCGAAGCAAATCATTGCAGTGCATTCCATTAAAAAGCCTGAAATGTTTGGACTTTTACTTATTTATTTATTGAGTTCGAGTATAACTAATGAAATAAATCGAATTTAAACAATGAGTGAAATATTGAAATCTAGCTCGATGTTTCAGAATTGAATAAGCAAAATTTCATTGAAACGAGAAGAAAATACATTAAATTGGGGCGTGAAAATCAAAGATAAACAATTTAATAAAACTGCGTGATATATCCCTTTCTTTTATTAAGGTGATCAATAGAACTTTCACTCTTGACTTGGCGTCTGTTACAAAAACTTAAGTTTGATATCATAGGTTTGTGATCTGATGATATGTATGATGATTTTTTTTTATTTCATTTATTTTAAACACATGCATATATATTTTACATTGAAATTTAATTTATTATAAAGCAAATAAAACTAAATTTACCAGTTAATTTATTGAGACAACTTAATTTAATCTACTATATTAAAATGACTGACATATTTAATCATTCATTTTATTTATTTTTATTGTTCTATTATAATGAAATAATATAAAATGTTTAATAACTTATAATTTCTGAATTAAAAAGTTATATGACTTTAAACTCTTCGCAACGATAAAACTTTGCCTATTTTTTCACCTTTTTTTTTGGTTAAACTGCAAAATTGCTCTGATTAAATAACATAAACTTTACTATAAAAATAACTGACGGAAATAATTAAGAATTCCGAGCACCTTAAGCGAAATCTATATCTGTCGTTCATCTCAAAGGACTTAAAAGGTATCCGAATACCTTTAAAACGTAATTTTCGATCAAATTATCATTTTTATATTTCTAAATTTATTTTTTTATTTAAATAAAATTGAGCTAAATTACTAAAAACTTTAAGCTTCAAAAACTTCATTACATACAGTTGGCAAAAAAAGTATTTGTACACTCTAAAATTTTTAATTTTTAACTAAATAAAAACAGATATTTTGTCAAAAATAATTTTAATACAGTCTGTTTACCGTGCGTTTTTAATTACACAACAGAAAATTTCGATAAAGTTCTAAAATAATTTTCTAATAGGAAAAGTTTAAAAATTTCTTGCAAAAAAGTATTTGTACATTTCTCCATCCTGATATGTACTGTGTTTTATAGTGTTTATGGTTCAAAGGACTACTTTTACAGAAGCTTTTAGTAATTTTTAAGTTCATATTATATTTGTCTGACATTTAAACTAATTTGCTCTTGAAGTAATTGAGTATAGAACCTAATACTGGAGAGGCACCTCTAGATATATGAAATCCTATGATTGAGCATAATAAAAATTTAAATTCGCAACAAGAATTTGTAAAAGCTATTAAATTACCATTTACAACTATTGGATGTATAGTGAGAAACTATGAATAAATTAAAAGCATGAAATTCAATGAAAACCAGGACTTCTTTGCAAACTAACAATGAGGGAAAAAGGGAGTGTTGTTAAAAAAGCTTTAAAAAATCATATGCGTTCGGTTCAAAAATTTGCTGGAGACCTTGCAACATCTTCTCACATCAGAGTAATACCTCAAACAATAAAAAATATTCTTCTCAATGCAGATTTAAAAGGAAGAACCTCAAGGAAAAATCCATTCTTCAGCGAAACAAATAGGCGAAAACGCATAGTATTCGCTTTCGCATTCAGAAGTAAATCATTGGATTTTTGGAAAACAGTAATTTTTTCTGATGAGGGAAAATTCGGAATTTTCTTACCATCAAGCATTCGAAAAAATTGGCGTAAAAATAAAACTGTTCTAGATCAAAAACGTATACTTCAAACTATCAAGCATGTTGGGGGGAATATTATACTTTTGGGGTGTATAGCTTCTAATGGAGCAGGACATTTAAAATTTATTGACAATGGAAGGACAGGTTTAACATACATTGATGTGTCGCGCCATAATTAATTAAACTGTGCCAAGAACTTATGCATAGAGGAAGCTTTTCACTTTCTGCAGGATAACGACTAAAGCATACTGCTGTGATCACCAGCACATGCTTACGACAATACTCGAAGACGAGTGGTAACTCCTCTAAAATCTCTAGACTTGAATCCAATAGAAAATTTGCAGATGCTATTGGATGCAAAAATCCGAAAAAAAATATGTATTAGTAAAAAACAGTTTTAAAGAAGCTGTTATTGTGTCATGGAATAACATTAACCAGACCGCTACAAAAAAGTTGGTGGAATCTATGTCACACCATCTAGAAGTAGTCATAAACGCTAAATGAATTCGTACAAAATATTAATTTGTATAATTTTACTAAATTTTCATTAATTATATTACATTAATATAGTGTACAAATACTTTTTTTGCATTATATTTTTGTATATTTGTTTATTATAATGTAAAAAATCGTTTCGTTTAATTTTGTTTTTGCTTCTATAATATTATAATGCATTAAATTAATGTATTACAGTATTTTTTGCTTAAATGTTTTGTTTAATTTCATTATAATTTAAAAATAATGAAGTGTACAAATACTTCTTTTGCCAACTGTATGTCTGCATTCACATAGCAGACTAAACCTACAACGATTTGACTAAATTATTGTTTAATGTTTTTATATCTCTAAATTCAAAAGACACGATTTACTGAGGCGTGAAAATAAAATGTATACGTTTAGAAGAAATAAAATGATAAATTATACCTTCAAAATACGGATTATTGTACATCTGTTTCAGGTAATCATCTGTCAAGTATTTAATCATTCTTTGACGTTTGTTTAAAATAAACTGGTGAATTCCATTTCATAGTTTTATGATTAGATGACTAATAGTTATAAGAAGACTGTTTCAAAAGAATAAATTACCTGATATATTTCACATAATGAACATTTGCCAGATTTAAATGTATAGAAGATTTATTTTCAAATGAATAAATGTAATATTGGCATTTCATGGTTAGAGTAACACAGTTGAGGTTTGTTTTAAGAAGTTAAAAATCTTCACACAAGGAACTGAACCTGGATTTTCTGTTTCATCCTGATAATATTTACCTAATATGATTCATTGTTATCTATTGGACAAGGATGCGATATTCTGGGCCTTGTAAATCATAAAACTTGAAGGTGACTTACCAAAAATGTACAAGTTTTTAAAAAAGTTAATTTAGCAAGTGCCGGGAGAGAGAGGTAGCTTTCATATTTCTTGGTTTTAAAATTTTTCAAGTTTTACTTGAAACTTATGTTATTCAAATTTCAAGAAGATAAAATACGATAATTTCGATAAAAGAATAGTTGTAAATTCTGAGTTTGAATGTCAATTGCGCTAAATTAGTAAACTATAGTCAATTTGGCATCATTTATGCTTCATTTATGATTTCTTGTCGCATAATTTGGCGATATTTTGCTAAGTGTCAAGAGAGCTAGTGTTTGCTAAGTGTCAAGAGAGCTCTAAGTGTAAGAGCAAGACAAAATAATTTCCGTGAACACAAACCCGAGCCTAAAAAATTCCATTTGAAAAAAACCTGAAATTCGATACAAACCCCATCTGAATTCGACCAAAATATTCGAAAGAACCATAAGCGGATTCGAGTAAAAGAAAATAATTTCCGTGAACATGAACCCGACCCGAATCTAAAAATTGCATTTGAAAAAAATAACTGAAATTTGAATCGAGACAAATATGAACCTGATAAAAATATTCTAAAGAACCTTACCCGGACACGAACAGTATAATTTCCTTGGACATCCAATCCGAAACAAAAAATTTGTTTAAAAAAATCCCGAAACTTTAACCAAACCTAATCTAAACCTGACAAAAAATGTTCCAGTAAAGTGTAACCTGATTCAAACTAGGTAAAATAATTTCCATGGAAGTACAACCCGACCCGAACTTAAAAATCCCATTTGATTTAAAAAAAAAAAAAAAAAAAAAAAAAAAAAAAAAAAAAAAAAAACACGAAATCTGAATTGAACCAAATCTAAACTCGACAAAAAATATTACAAACAACCATAATCGGATCCGAAGAAGATAAAAGAATTTCCATGGACATGAACCCAATCCGAACCTAAAACTCGGATATTCTACAAACATAATGAGCCCCGTAACGGTGGAAAGTGAAACTAAGTACTTTGCGATGGTTAAGATAGTTACTTTATAATTAGTGTTAAGTTAGAACTTGGTTACGGTTAGGTAACAGTTAGTTTATAATTACGTTTCGGTTAGTCTTAAGTTATATTTAATTTCCAGTTAGGTTACAGTTTGGTCACGGTTAAGTTACAGTTGGGTTAAAGTTAAGTTGCAGTTGGGTTATGGTGAGATTATGGGTAGGTTACGATAAGGTGACGCCAGATTACATTTATGGTATATTTAAGTTACGGTTCGGTTACTGTTAAGATGCAGCTAGGTTACAGACATGTTATGATTACGATACAATTAGGTTAAGGTTAGGATTTTGTTCACAGAATGACCGTTACGTTTGATTAAAAATATACACATATTTTTGTACAACGGCTCTGAAATTTTAATACTATATACTAACCTTTCAACTAATCATCGAGTATCGATTTCATTCACGGTATAGTCGCATTTAAGAGTGATATAATTAGAAAATTTAAACATTTTCACTTCGGATTTCTATGTGAAAAAAATTATTTCGTTACGTGACTTAACAGTAATTTTTAAGGATAAATATCAACATTTTAATACAAAAATCACGCAATCGTAGGACACATATTCCCTCCCGCGTTTCACATTGCAGTCATTTTGAGTATTTTTGCAGCTAAATATTTTTTAACCGATTTTTGACGCATTCAGGGGGCACATATTTAATATAATGTATTTACACATATTTCGAGGTAAGGATACAATCATACAAATTTGAAGTTCGTTTAACATTATTATTATGGACCCGGGCAACATCGGGCGCATCAGCTAATATATCTTTCATGGAAATCTAGAGTTAGAGAAAGGACAAATTAGCTGCTAATGGCAGGTAGACAAGCTTAAATTATTAATGAATTTTAACTAAATTAGAAAGTGTTAAAGATTAAAACAATGATAATGACGTCATATTAGCATAACTATAAATATGTATTTGAGGTTTGTGGACTTAAATTCATTATATATTTAAAAATCTATGCTATTTCTTTTTGTAAAAGCCTTCAATTTTGGAATCCTTTTTATTAAACTTGGAATAATTTTGTTCATATGAAGGAAGCTATTCTTTAAAATACTAATGGAATTATTACTTTAATTCTCATATAATGTGCACCAATGTTTTATATTTTGAATAATGTTAAAATTAAGTAAATCATAATAGTTTAGTTTATTTGGAAATTTATTAATAAATTCTTTAAATTTCACTTGATATTTGATATCCTGAGTTTATTTTCATAACCTTGAATATTTTTACTCGGAAAAAATTTCTTTTTAGCTTGCAATTAACCATATTAGTGGATGTTCTTGAAATGCAAAATGCATGCATGAAACATGATTTTCACACATAAGATGAAGCATACATTTTGAATAAATCTAGCTTATGGGCATCTGTATATGTAAAGTATGAACACACTTAGAAGGAGCGTTACGTCTTTTGCGTATTGGACAGATGCAACGAGGTTCAAAATTTTGCATTAAACAACACTAATAATATATTTAAAACCAATAAAAAAATAAATATTTGATTGCTAAACATTGCTGGAATCAATTTTCATTTTAACTGAGCTAAAATCGAATCTAATCACACTTTTATACGTGAACTTAACTTTCTTAAAGCATTTCATATCTATAAAAAAATAACATTTGTGTTAATTATCAACTCGCTATTCCTTCTTTATCAAACTCTTGAAACTATTACATAAAAATTTCTTTTTCTTAATTGCTACCTATATCTTTAACGTTTTTGGTTGCACTACCTATACTGTCCTAGCGCTAGTACTCTTATTTTTCTACATGGTTTGTCCGGAAAGTATTAGGACTGATTTTCTTCCGCCACGACTGTACTTCGGAGCATGCATGTATCGACTGGATTCGATAGAGGGCGCTCCTAGCTAACGAACGAGAGGCTGTTCATTTGTCTCCGAGCACCTGGAGAATCAGGACAGGCATTTTCGCGCGACGTGATTCTGTGAGTGGTGCAAGCTGAAAAATGCAGCGTTCGTTAGAGCAGAGGTATGCGATTAAATTCTGTGTGAAACTGGGTAAATCTGCGACAGAGACGTTTGATATGATCAAGCAGGCTTACCCAAATGTTGCTTTAGCAAGACGTGGTGTGTTTCGGTGTCACCAGGTCATTTTCGAGAGCCGGGAAGAGGTCGCCGATGAAAATCGTTCTGGAAGACCTTCGACTTCGGCAAACACCGACCATGTGACTCGTGTGCGCAAAGTTTTGAACTCAGACCGTCGACTAAGTATTCGTTTAATTGCCCAGATGGTAAATTTACCAAAATCTGTGGTTCATGATATTGTGAGGGAGCATTTGAACATGCGCAAGGTGTGCGCGGTTCACACCGCCTTTCTTGTGAACAGCTACCTGACCAAGGCCAGCATCTCAACGCTTCCGCAGCCGCCCTACAGTTCGGATGTGGCTCCCCCGGACCTTTTTTTGTTTCCTCGCCTGAAAAGGCCGATGAAAGGAAATCATTTTGAAACGACAGAGGGGATCCAAGCAGCACGCACCGCAGCTCTCAAGGCTATTCCGGGGAATGCCTTCCGTGACGCCTTCAATGCTTGGAAATCGCGCTGGCAGCGCTGCATTGACGCAGAAGGAGCCTATTTTGAAAGTTTTTAAAGAATTGTAATGATTGGCTCAATAAATTTTTTAAAATCGACTTAGTCCTATTACTTTCCGGACAAACCCTGTATTTTCCTATTAGTCAATGGAATTTTCACCTAAATCCGCTTCTTTCACAGAGCTCGGTGCACTAAATGTTACCGAAACTAATTTACTCAAAGTTTGCACATTCGGGTATTTTCAATGTTGTTTTTCAATTTATAAATTTGATGATAGTTTAATTAGTCATTTCTCGGAATTTATTTTTTTAATCAAACAGTTAGTTTATAATGACAATTATAATAAATTAAAAAATAATAATAACAAGGGAAAAAAAGTAAATTCTATGACACTATAAAATGCCTACATATGATGCATATTTATTTTCGCTATTTTTAATACCAGTATAACTAATCGAGTCGCAAACATATTACTGGCTCCAAGCTTCTGAATTCGAAAGACAGGAATTCATCGCAGCATGAAGATTCAATAGAGATTTTGTCCAAGGAAACAAAGAGAAGCAATTTCTTTAAATTACGTAGTATGTTACGTCGTCTTATGATGGTGATCAATCATGTACTGAATCAAAGCATGGTGTTTGTTAGAAAATTGGAAATAGGGTAGTTTTAATAGTTTAATATCATTACACATTTCTACATATTGTACATAATATAAGTATGAATCCACTTCTTAGGCACATGCACATGCCTACACAAGTATATACGTATTTTGTATCAAAAATTGATAAGTTAGTATAACCATAATATGGCGTGTAATCTATAATAATAACGAGACAACTATGTTTGTCTGTCAGCGCTGTTCCGAAAAGACCGCTGTACGTAGAGCTACAAAATTTGGAGTGAAGATACCTCTATACATTTAGTTTTGCACCTCGGAGCCCGATTTTCGATTTTTTGATTAGAATTTTTTATTTAATTTTTTAGGCGATTTTTAGCGTTCTTTAGGCTATTTTTCCTTATTAATGAAACGAATACGATTTCGTTCTTTTCACCGAATATTGTATTTTTTTTCTCTTTTTAATAAAGTTTATTCGGAATTCCTACATTGATTTTTAAGTTTTTAGTGAATTTTTTTATGCGATTTTTAGTGTTTTTTTCACATTTTGCGGCTGTTTTTTGAAATTGACAAAACGAAAATTGTTTCGAACTTTTATTGTAATGCACAAAATTTTATTTGCTACGATTGTTAGATTTCAAAAATTTTTAATTCGATTTTGAATGCGATTTTTAACGATTTTTAGAGATTTTTTGCTTTTAGTATTTATTTTTTCCATAGTTTTTCTATCAAAAACTTGAACCGTTGAGAAGTAATAGGTAGAATTTTTTTGAGAAATCTACCTAAAATGTTAAAAGTTTAGGTATCACTATTTTTTAATAGAAATTTCATCAATTATCTTAAATTCTTGCTTAAGACCGCCACCCCCTCGAGTAATGTATTTCCTGATAGGTTTTTTAACAGAGTTACGTTTAGATATAGTTTTGATAAGAATAGAGTGCGCTCCCTGGTGGTGGAATATGGTACCAACAGCCAGCGATTTTGTTAAAATTCGGAAATCTTACAATATGATTTGTTTTAAACTGTACGATTGTTTATAATACATAATAAAAAAAATTAAAAATGGTGTAACATATTTCAGGGTGCGGAAGGAGAGGGGAATGAACAAAATTAGGAAATGTAACAAGAAGGCCTGTTTGAAACTTCAAGATAGCTTATAATGCATACTAAAAATTTTTAAATGCCGACAATGTCCTGGAGAGACTGCTGCACGAAGAGCTATAAAATTTTGGTGGGAAGTTCCTCTATATATGAAGTTCAGCACCTCGAAGGCCGATTTTTGATTTTTTAATATAATTTTTAAATGCGATTTTTAGCAGGTTATTATAATGTTTCGAGGCGTTTTTTCCCCATTAGCGAAAAGATTGCGGTTTCATTCTTTTAACCTAATATAATGAATTTTGCTCTCTTTTTAATATAATTTATTTGGATTTCGCATAATGACTTTCGAATTTTTAGTGATTTTTTAATGTGCAATTTTTAATGTTTTTTTTTTTTTTTTTTTTTTTTTTTTTGTATTTTGTGCTGTATTTTGATATTAGTAAAAGGAATTTTGACTCAAACTTTTAGTTTAATGTACTAAATTTTGACTACTACCATAGGCATGCGAAGATAAAAATTCACCCGACCCAAAGATTCAATTTAGCGCCCCTCCCCCCTCGAACTTTTTTTTTGTGATAGACCAAAAGTGACGTTGGTAGTATAAATTTGGCGCCAACTAAATTTCTGTGCCCGGGGCAATCGCCCCTTTCGCACGGTGCTGTCTGCTAAAATTCATGTATTTCAGCGATTTTTAATGCGATTTTTCGAGATTTTTTGCGCTTGATGTCGAATTTTCGTCATTTATGAAATATTTCCAATTACAGTGTTTTACAATGATTTATTAGAATAAATTTTTATCCCTGCTTTTTTTTTAGTATTAGTGATTTTTATGCATTTTTCAAAGAGATTTTTAGCTTTTTTTTCGAGTTCTATGGTAATTTTTGACATTCGAAATTAAAATTGATCATTAAACTTTAAATCGTATGTAATTTTAGAGATTTTAATGCATTTTTTAAAGATTTTCGCGTGCCGCGTCGACTTTTTTATCATCCATAAAAGATTTCCGTGTAATACTTGATTATGCAGTCGATCAATTCGCCAAATTATATAAATCATCAAACGACTCGCCAAACTATGCAAATAGATGTAAATTTTATGTTCAATAATGAATGGACAAATAAATTATAAAAAATTAATAAGATACAAATTAAACAACGAAATAAAAATCACTTGATGACGTAACAAACACGTGCAACGCGTTTAATGTCAAGTAAATGTGACATTTACGATCAGCCATTATTGGCGTTTAATCTTATAGTTTGGCAATTAGTTTCTTGACCGACCGGATAATCAAATAGTACTGATTTCTGATTAGAATATTTTATCCATTTGAGAAAATTCTGATTACTGCGATTTAAAAATTAACCAGCGATTTTTAGTGCATTTTCAGTGCGTTTTTAATGCAGTTTCAAATGCTATTTTTAATTAATTTTTAATGCGATTAGTACCATTTTTTTCGATCCCCACAGTGATGTTTAAAGAATAAAAAATGGAATTTGGTTTCAATTTTTTAGATTAATTTAGTAAATTTTATCATCTACGTTTTTTTTTTTTATTTATTTTTTTTTTTTTTGTCTATTTTCAATGCAATTTTTGGATACATTTTGTGTTTTGTCGACTTTTTTGTAATTCATGAAAAATTTGATCTATATCGATTTCAAACTTTTTGCCTAATATAGTTATTTTTCGATTGTACTGTTTTAGCATTTAATAGGATTTTCGGCGTTCCATGTCAACATTTTGTTATCCATGAATAATTTCTGATTACAATCCCCCCGCCTTCATATTAGTTTTTTTGGCATTGACTTCCAAATATTTAGCGATTTTTAATACAATTTTCAATGTGATTTTTAGCCATTCTTCAAGTTTCGTAGTGATTATTTGACATTCGGATATTCTTTTCGATTTCAAACATTTTGTTTAATACAGTTAATTTTTTGATTGCAGTATTTTATCTTTTAATAGTATATTATTTACCCTACCGATTTTTTAATATTTGGAGATTTTAATACTAATTTTAGTGCAATTTTCGGACTTTCACATTTTTTTTACATTTTTCAAAGGAATTTGATTTCAAAATTCCAGCCGAACAGGAATTTGGTTTCAAACTTTTAGTCTTTATGGTAATTGCTTTGCTTTCCTATTTTGATCTCCAACGATTTTTAATGCAATGTTTTAGCTTTTTTTTGTTTGTTTGAGTTCACGGCGATTTTTTTTTATACGGAAAAGGAATTCGGCTTTAAACTTCTTTCTCATATGAAAAATTTTCTCCTGTGCGAATTTTGCTACATTGACGGTTTTTATTGCGATTTTTTAAATTTTTTATTCACATTTCACTGCTTGCCATTTTTTTACACTAATTAGACTCAAAACTTTTATCCAAATAGAGTAAATTTTTAGTTCCGTGATTTTTTAAATATTTGCAATTTTTAATGCACTGTTTACGTTTCTTCGTGATCCGCTTCGATTTTTTAGACGCTCAATTTTCGACCGAATGTAGTAAATTCTGTCCCCTTTTCCTCTAAGTTTATTCAAATTTAGAAATACAATTTTTGAATTCTGTTTTATATTTTTATAAACTTTTTAATGCTTTCGCAATTTTGTAAAATTTTTAAACATTAAAAAGCATCCAGTTCCAATTTTCTAGCCCTTCTCTTTTCGATGAATGTTAAACGAAACTCGTGCAGCAATTTTTAAGTATTTCGAGATTTTTAGTTTGATTTTAAAGTTTTTTCACAATCCTGGCTGTTTTTTGACGAACCCGAGAAACACCGGCTAGTAATAAATTCTAAGGATATTTCTGCAAACTATTTTGGAAAATGTAGTCCAATACGCAATTTCAATATACTGTCATAATATTTTAAATATATAAATATGATACCAAATAAATTCCAAATAAAAAGGAACTGAAATTTGAACAAATTGCAATTGAAAATATAATGAAGCAAAATAAAATTGACAAGCAGAGTAACATGTAAGTATTTTTAAAGATAGAAAACCAGTATTTAAAAATGCACAAATACTATACAAAAAGCAACAAATAACAGTTTCAAATCCACATGCAAAATTCTTTATCAGTGTAAACAATATCAAGACCGTTAAAAAATTCAAGATTTTAAGAGGTATTATACAGAATATTGCCCAGTTAAATTGATGGCGTTGAGCTCGCAGGTTGTTCACACTAATATTTTTATAACAGCATTATTTTTTTCAAGGAATGTTTCCCCTCGAAAAACAAATTAAGGGAGGAGGGTTGCTTCCTTATTTTCACCCATTGCACTTAATGATTGAAAACCCAAAACTTATCAAGGATACACTTTATCATAATGAACCCATATACAAAATTCAAAGCAAAATGGATAATTCTGCATAAACACCACTTATTTAATTTAAGAGGGGCTATCCCTGGTTATTCCCTTTATACTTAACCATTATATCCCCGAAACTATTCAGGAATTTGCCTTATCAGAAAGAACTTATATCAAAAATTTAAAGCAAATTGAATAATTCTGCATAAAAACCCAAATATCTAATTTAAGTGGGGAAAAATCGCCTTTCGCTGAATTTACGTAATAAAATAACCCAAAATTAATCAAAGAAACGTCTTATCAATATGAACTTATATTCAAAAATTGAAGAAAATCGGGTAATTCTGCGTGAAAAGTCCATTTACCTAAATTAAGAGGGTTATCACCCAGATTCTTCCATTTATAGTGAATCCCATAATGAAACAAATTAGGGAAGCACCTTTTAAGAATAAATATATATACAAAATATGAAGCTCATGGGTAAATTCTGCGCAAAAAATTCATTTATCTGAGTAAAAAACACATTTGTTTACATCAAGAGGAGGTTACACCTATTCTCCTATCTCGTTTACGCTTAACCAATGAACACTCAATATTAATCGGACAAAAATAATGGAGGCGTCTCATCGGAATGATCTTATATCTAAAATTTGGTGCTAATCGATCAATTTTGCGTAAAAAAACCCATTTAACTCAATTAAGAGAGGAAGATTAGCCAATAGTTCCCCCCTATACTTATCCCATGAAATACCAAAACTAATCAGTAAAGAGCCTTATCAGAATAAATCTATATCCAAAATTTGAAGCAAATCGGTTCCTTTTATTATGAGTTATCGCGTTACATATGTAAGTACGTACATAGAGAACGGACGGGAACACAAGCTTTGATAACCTGTGAGCTAAAAATTAAAAAAAAAACATATTTATAAATTATTAACCATTTACTAATATATTTAGGGAAATTTTAGGACTCTAATTAAGATTTTTTAATGTATATACATATATATATATTTCTATTTTGTGGGAAATCACACATAAGGCATTTTTTTAATTTTTGATTTTGTATTTTCAAATATATCTTCAAAAATATAATGATAACTATATTCGAGAGATATGTTTCTATATCTACTGAAACAAAATTTATGAAAAACTTAAGGGTGCTACAATTTTATTTAAATTTTACAGGAGAGCTGTAGAATAACCCTAAGTCCCATAGTTTTTGAGAAAATCTCATTTTGCTGTTACACACATATTTCATTTTGTGAGGCGTGAGCAAGGAAATTGAGGGACGCTAAAGATACCTATATCGCGGAAATGTAAAAGAGTTGTTGATAACGCTTTTCGAAAATAAAGTCAATAATTAGACAAAATATTGACATTTAAGGACACGGTTTCGACATACATAAAGAAACGGGCATAGTCTTTAAAAGTCTAAATAAAAACCACACTTGTCCAATTATTTCTTTTTTCATTACACGCGTCAATTGCAGATTTAAAATGCCCCACACAAGCGCAAAACAGAAAATGATTTTATATTAAAGTGAAATGAATTCTTACACTTTTCATTATTTTATTTTTCTTTACAATTATCGACTGTTTATTGAACAGAGTAGGATTTAAGCTTTTACAGGTAATTTTTTGAAGAAAGCGAATTCTATTTTCTATAAAATGTCATGCACGTTCTGTACACATATCTTGTATTCTTTTATTCTTGATGTAACAAATTCGAGTCATATACTTGTATCACTGTCTGCATGCTTCTGAACTCAAAAGACGACAATTCATTGAAGTATGAAGATTAAATAGGAATTTTTTATCGAAGGAAACAAAATTAATTAATTTCTTAAAGCTATGCTGTACTGGTATATATAGCCATCATAAATCATAACTGGAAATTTAACTGAAGTTTTCTTCCGAAAAGAAGAATTCGATTTTATAGCTATGTTTTGAAATCATTCGATTTTATAGCATTTGATGAATGATGAATTGTGAATTATGCATTATGAATGAAGAATTACAAAAATAAAATTAATTTTAAAAAACAGAATAAACATTTCTTGTTGAAACTATATTTTTTGTTAATCAAGATCTGTAAAAGTGTTATAATTTATAAAAGAAAGGAATGAATATTGGTTATTTTAAAAATTAATTCTGAATATTAAATCATATTTTATGTATTACTTGAAATTCTACTCATTTGAACTAAATTTTTCGTGATTTTTAAGATAATGTTTCAGCTACCAATGAAAAAGAAGCGTTTTCGGTTTTTCTGCATTGTAATGTACTAATACTTTACGTATATATCTGAATTATTCTTTAAAAATTATGTTTATTATATATAGGCGGTTGCAGTTGCGCGCCATGACCTTCCAATTGGGAGACATTTTTTCTCCTGTCACAAGCAGCTCAAAATAATTTCGTTCCAATTTTATGAAAAGGAATTAAATTATCTGTAGTGCATTCTAAAATTTAGTTTTAAAAGATCATATTTGATAAAATAGTGGTCATTTGACCAAAACAGTTTGTTTTTGTTCGCCTATTTTAAAAATATTTTCAAGTACCAAAAAATATTCAATCAATGCAAAATATTTTTTTCGAAAGTATACCTTCAAAATAAATACTATTAAATTTCTTTTAGTAAATGTAAAAGAAATCAGCCCAATAGATAACGCGAAAACCTAAATCTACACTTTTAAAATTTATCTCTATTACCAGCTTTTTCTTTTCTGTATATATATATATAAATATTACACTCATTAATGTAATTCAAATATAAATAATGAAAAATATACGGACATTCGTTTGCAAAATTGAGTCAGTCCAAACCCGATTGAAGCATTCAAAACCCAACTGGAACACACCTTGAAATAGTCAAACCCAGTCTGTAATGAATCAGAAATCTTAAATATATAAAAGCACACTGTGAAAAAAAAAATCAAGAGGTTACTAAAAATTTTTTAGTAAATTTGTATTCCACAGAATTTTTTAGTAACCATTACAAACTTCTTTTTGCAAGCGAAACAAGCATTTCTTTTGTAAACTGAACAAAAGAATTTTTTGTATAACTAACTTAAAAATTTTTAGTATGAGCCACCAAGCAAATTTCAGTAATAGCTCTAAAATAATTTTTAATAACCACTACGTGGGCTCGAAGGGCAGGAGCTTCCTTCGAGCTGCATCCAGACTTCTGGAGCGGAAGATTTTCGGAAAAACCGCAAGAGATGGCAGCACCAAACTGTGCTACTGCTCCTTCAGGATATTCATAATCACTTTATTAACGAGTACTTACAATGCATACATTCGGGGTGTATTTGGCAGTGGCCAGTATCGAACCCGGGACCTTTTAGCCTGGAGTCCGTTACTATAACCACTATGCTATCAAGGCCACACCCAGTGAGTTTTAGTAATGGCTATTAAAAATATAAAATTATTAAGTCTTATTCGTTGCTAACTTTTTTCTAGTAATTCTTACAGATTTTCTTGTAACCGACTAAGATTACTAAAAATTTTTTAGTAATTACAAGGATCACTAAAGTTTTTTTAGTAGATCGACACATTTTTACAGTGCAGCCCGACCTGAATCCGACTCGCAAAGAACAAATGAATGCCAAAGCCGCATTAATCTATTTGGTCGATTTTGTACATAGGCGTATATTTTTGCAAGACTCCATGGAATCGTATTTCTTTTTAATATGTCTGAAAGTTTTTCATGTAATGATCATAAATTATCATGACATAAATATAACCTTTTTATGCAACAAAAATATTACTGTGTCCAAGCTTCTAAATTGGAAAAAACAAGAATTCATTAAAGGAGAAAAACTCAAACATTTTGCCCCAGGAAAGAAACATAAACAATATCTTAAAACTACGAAATACCTTTAAAACTTATTATATGCATATTTAATTAAAATATATATGGAATTGATTCTAATAGTTTATGGATCAACTAATGAATTAAAAAAAGATTCTAAATACAATTGTGGCCTAAACTAGCAATTCTTAATATAGTAATTATTGAAGAAGTTTATTAGCTAAATTTTAACAAAAAATACAATAAATAGAATTTTTCATTTCAATGAACATCTGTGAATTTCATTTAATTTACTAAACAAATAAATATAATTTTGAAAATATGTAACCTATAGTAAAACTTTATAAAAATGTCAACGCAATCCAAATTACACCTCACCGAAACCCATTACTCTTCCATGCAATTTTTGCAATTTGCATTTTACACAGAAGGAGAGTCTATTCCTATAGGAAATAAAAAGCTTTGAAGAAGAAAATATACTACGCAAACAAATCCTATTACCCCATAAAATTTGTGACGCAATTTGCAAGTTAGCTTTCGCTTATTATGATGATGTCAATGTAACACATCTTGTCACATAAATATTTCAGGATAAAAGCTTATAAATTGAAGAGAAAGAAATTCTTTGAGGCATTAAAATTAAAAAGATATTGAGAGAAAAAGATAATCAGTTTTTTAGATGATCAATCACAAACGAAGTTTAAAATTAATGTTTATTACGCAAGCGAAATTAAATTCCACAATTTTGGGATTAAACGATGCGTTATAGAAAAACCATACAAAATCCTATGTAGCGTATGTTTTCGTGTACACTGCGTTCTCGTGTAACGCATTCATATTCATTTATAAAAGCTAATGTTGGGGAAAAGGGCAGACAATAAGTAAATTTCAGTTAAGACTGATTTTTTTTCTGTTTAAAGATAACAGTTATTATAATAATAAAATATCTAAAAAAAGTTAATTCAGGATTTCATAAACTTTAAAACAGTTGGTGTTCCGAATGCCTGCACAACTTTAATTGATGTATATATTCAAGGAAAGAGATGATATTGATATTTTAATTTGTATTTAAAATATATTTTTTGAATTTAGATTAGTTTTCATAGTCATCGCTGTAGCACTCACTCCATAGAAATTTATCACCTCATTTTCAAATATGCACAAGATTACCATCATTAAGAACATTTTATATGCATTGTATTTATTTATTTATTTTTATTAACTTCTGGTAATGAAATTTTTAGAAAAATACAGCTTCATGTTGTGATAATTATTCACATATGATAATGGATTAATATATTTTCCAATCACCCCTTGTTTCGCTAAGAGACATTCATATAATTTTAATGAAGATTTCTTTCGAATTGTTACTCAATAGATACTATTCATGAACACATTGAATGTACAGTTCATATACACATTTTGTCATGCTCAATACAATTGCGGGGCAATTTCCTCCTTTAAATCTCAATATAAAACATTCATCGACACTTTTAAATTAATTTTTGAAAACAAAATTCGAGCAGATTACACATAAAAAATGACCTACTACAATTTTTCCTAAAAAAACGGGTATTTGAAAGAAAGGCCTTTGTTGCAAATTTAAAAATGCGAGAAATGAGTAAAAGAGATTTAATGCCTTTGTTTAGTAATGTACAAATCATCTACTGCAAAAGACGCCATTCCTTCGATTTTAATAAACTTCTAGTTTGTCCACAAGTTGAACATTGACGAGTAATAAAAAAATCATTAGATGGATGAGGATGAGAAAATTTGTGTTATTTTTAGTTTGTGGTTTTATTTTTTTAATAAGCAAACTTGTATGTAATAAAAACGCAAGCTTTATTTAATTCAAACTTGCATGTGAACTTCAGTTTTTATCTACTATTAAATATAAACTCTTTTCCAACAAAAATTAAAGTTTATGAAATTTGAAACGCAAGTCCTTACTATACATTTATATATTTACCGATTTTCATCAGGAGTTATTTCATGAAAAATGGGGCCTTTCATACAGATGTGTGTTTTTATGATAACTGCTACGGAGACTTAATATATTTTATAAAAATATTTAAATTCCTTATATAAAAACAATTTTATTTGTTTTATAAAAAAATATTTGCATTTTGTCTGTAAAAATTGTACTTTGTAGTTTCATAATAAAAATACAAAATTAGCCATATTTCTAAAATAAAACATTCTTTATCAAAATCACCTATGCAAAAAGTTTTTAACTTGATTACTCTTATAAAAAGTCTACTCTACATTTGATGTGTTGTTTAAATATATAAAAAAATTCAAAGAGATGCATATTCTACTTTGGTTATTAGTTGCATCAGACAATTTTTATTTCCCTTTTTTGTTAGAAAAATGCTTTCACCTCTTCTGAGGCATTTTCAGTTCTGCATGACACGAATTCTCTCTTTCTCATCATGATTTTCACCTTTCTCTCATTTTCCTCGTTGCTTATCTAAACTGAACCGCTATATATTGCCAATAACTGCGGGGATCTTTTAATTGCAATGTTTTTCTTAATTTACGTCTTTTAATAATGCAATTTCTATGGCTTCTCTGATTAAAGCAGAAATACTTATTACAAACACCCTATCAAATATATTTTGCAATACTAAGGAGAGAAGAGGAAATTTACCACAGCTCGCAATTTATGCTCAAAGATACGACGGTATTTTTTACTGTTTTTGGCTGTGAGTACATTAAATAACGCAATTAGAATTACAATGTATGGAAATCCATGTATCTTTTATTATTGTTTTAGCTCTATAGTGTTTTGTGGAATGAATTAATGTCTGTTGGTCTTTCTAAAAAATAAAAATGTATATATATTTTCACAAGAAACAAAAAAAAAGTAAAACTATCAATTCACGCACCCAGTAAAATAACTAACGCCGTTCTGTATATTAATTTTCGATTTTATAATACAGACGTTTGGCGTCAGAACTATTTCTTGGCTCAAGGTTTTGAATAATAAAACAAACAAGAAAAAATAACAATTCACTGAAGCATGTAAATTAAATTAGGTACTCTATTTAGAAAAAAAAAACAAAGGTATGCAATTACTTAACAGTAAATAATGAGTTATCTCATCATATAGTGGTTATAAATACGGACCAATCTTGTGTTTTTGGTAAATTGGAGGATTTTGAGTTAACATCTTTGTCATCAAATCTGACATAAAAAGAAGTACAATTGCCGAGAGCATAAAAGTTAAGAAAAATGACAAATAACAAATAAATGTTTAAAATTTTTTGTGTCAGTTTTCATAGGTATTATAATTTTGATACTTTAATTAAATATATAGATTTATTCTTGTTTTAATACATAAAATGTTACTAAATTGTATCAGTATGTAATTTCTTTAGACTGACAGCTATATCCGAATGAGAGCTACCAAGAGGCATAGAATAACGGAAGACTGCAATACAAAAATAATGGTTGAATGAAATTCTATAAATAGTAGTTATTTAAACTTAATAAGTAAAATCGACTGAAAATTTAAGATATTATATCTGTGAATATTTACATGAGTTTTTCTTTTAAATCACGGTGTTTATGTACTGTGACGAGAGCGTTACTTTAATGTGAAGTTGTAGCCAAAAATTTTGATGTATTTTTTTTAATTCAAACCAAGAAATAATTAATAAATGTGAAAAGATATTCCAATAAAAGAATTCTTAATTAAATGTATTTTTAAAAGCTTTTAAGCATTAGTACTAAAAAATGAAATTCACTTCTTACGTCACTAAATTACATGTCACAACAAAATTTTGTTAAATTATTTCAATTCCAGTGTCTATCATAAGTCAAAGGCAATTTTCGATCAATCTTTCAGTGGAAGAACTAGGACGTCACTCTTCGTTTCTTGTTATAAGCTAGACCGACTAGAGATATCACACACTGTTATCAGACTGTTTCTAGAAAAGCAACAATTAGAAATGCACGAATAAAACATGAAAATGTAGCAAACAGCCGTTTCGAATCTACTATCGAGAATCTTCATCAGTGCAAGAGTCAGAAAATATTGTTAGTTCTCCATGAAATCAGCCTTCGGATTATCCGCAGTATATATATATATTTCAGAGTTAAGACTACGGTCCTCCAATTAGTCTGGAACAGCAGCTCCAACCAAAAGCTATGTAAAATCCTTTCGTATTTCCTTATATTATTTTGGAATTTGAGCAAAGGCTATTTATCCTAGTCACTTATATCAGCAGTAGATGATGACATTTGTAAATTTCAATCATATAAGACGAATGAAAGATCTGTGACCTCAAGATAGAAAATGTTTCACTTTTGATAGCGGAGGTCTAAGGGTGATCTGACCACAAAAAGAGAGAGAGATTCCTCGGGCCTGCACTTTGTAGAAGCTTTCACTTTAATGTCTGCTAAAGGGATTCGTTACTTATTAAATCATTTAGTCTTATACCATATTTCTAGACTTTGACAAAATTTTATGCAGAGTTTCTCTAAATGGATTTTTGCAGGTTTCAGATCAATATTTAAGGTCTTAAAAGTGATATATACTAAATCAATATTTTCTTATATATTTTCTTAAGATATATATATTGTTTAACCTTGTTAAGAATTTATTGATTGATTGCAGTAGGATTTTGAAGATAAAATATTGAAATATTCTTAGTAATTCATCAAACTATTTTATTCGGTTTTTGTTTATATATATATATATATACTTTTTTTTCATTTTATACTATACTAATAAAACACATGGTGCGAAATATTTAATCCTGGCTCCCAGTTCCTGCTATCTAGTGTATTTCGTTGAACCATGAAGGTGAAATATGGTCGTTCTGGTCGAGAAAACAAGGATAAAAATTTTCTCAAAATTACGAAACATTTTTCCTGGTTATGTACGTGGTGATCAATCAGTTCAGAAATTTGAACTGACATTTGTTACAAAATGATTAAATGAGTTCAATAAGTTTGTGATGAGATGACAACTAATAATAAATATATTTTACAGATAAATGCAGGTTGTAATGTTGAAGGTCAATTTTTGCATTTATAAATTTGATTTTCTTCAGCTACATTTATTTCATAATCTATAAACTTTATATGACATTTAGAAATATTGAGATAGTAAAAGCTTGAAATATGCAAGTATTAGTATTCTGTTAAACTTTCTGAGTGGCTTAATTCCTCTTTTTCCTTTGCCACATTAATGTATGGCATTAAATAAAACAATAATTATTGACGCAAGAAATCTGAATACAGCAATACTTCCTTGAGTCGTTGACGTGAAATTTTGCGCGTCTTGGTCTAAAAAATGAGGATTATGATTTTTTAAAATATTTAAAATGTCTTAGAAACAAAATTACAGTCAAACGGTTCAAAAAGTTGGAATTGACTGTGATTACGATGGGATGAGTTGTATAAGTTTTTGATCAGATAACCAAACTTACTGTTTGTTATTATTATTATGTATAGAGACTTACTAATATATAGTTTATAATCGAAAAGAAACCAAAACGTAACTCATACCAAAAGGAAATAATAAGTTTTGTATAAAGATTATCATCTAAAATTATATAGCATTAGAAATCTGCTACTCAAATATTCGGCTTTTGTGTGAAATATTGTTTTATTTGTTCTAAATAACGTAGTTATTGTGAATAACTGTAATACTGTTAATAATAAATGCTTTGATTGGGCGAAAAGTGTAACTTTTGATTTTTTTATAAGAAAAAAATGTAACGTTAATATTTTCCCGTTGTAAAGAAAAAGTGTTTAATTTTTCATTGTGCGGTACAGAAAATCTGAAATGAACTAACTAATTAAAAACCTAATTTGTTATATTTATCATGATTTAAATAAAATTATAGAACGTAATACTTAGCAATAGACAACAAATTACCATACTATCGCATTTGTGTGCGTATATATATGCTCATGTATATATCAATATTATAAAGGTTAAAATTATCAGTGCGTAACGCATACGTCATTTTGCGAATGGCAGCACTTTGAAATTTCGGTCTTGCCTTTTTTGCTTCTACATTTTTTTAAAATTTCTTAACATCGCACATATTTTATTTTTACACCGTTATATAGAAAAAAAAGCACTTTTAAATGCAATTTATTTGAAAACCGTATTTTAATTTATTTTTGAAAAATCAATTTTTTAGTTGTTTTTAATACCTTTTTTCTAATTATGACAACAGGCGTACTCCATTTTTATTAAAAGCAAAGGAAAAAAGAGGAAAAAATTGATTACTGTATCTTTATGTTGCCATTTTTTCCTTAAAGGGGAAAAATTGAAATTTAAATATCATCTGTTATAAAACCCGGTGCATTTGGATTTTATTTACAAAATTTCATTTACATGTAAAAGAATATCGACAGTTTAATATTTGTTTCAGCTAATAACATTGAGACTTCAAGTTTCGAATCAAAATAATAAAATTAAAATACCCATTTTTTTTTTTTTTTTTTGCAAAGTTAAATACAGATACGAAATGTGCATTTGTAAGTTTTGATATAGGGAAAATGATGCTGAGTTTAGATTTCACGGGGATGTATCGAAGTTGAATAAATTTTGCTTTTTTTTCATTTTCGAATACTAGCATAAAAATTTTAATTGATAACTTTATCATAATAACAAATCTTTATTACTTTTTACTGCTTACATGTATGATTAAAATTTAATTTTAACAATTTCTACAATTAAGCTTTATCGAAATAATATTTTATTAACTTTACGTTAAATGTGATTTGTTTAAGAGTTAGACTTACTAATATAAGATGCATTTTAATGCAATTAATTTTGAATCTTTGTTACAAATCAATGAAACAGTTCCTTTTTAAAATTTTTTTCTTCAAAATTTGACGGATTCTACCTCGTATATATAAAATCTGAATGTAGTCTATGAATAAAGTTCCATTATTTTACATGTTTAGAACAAATATAAAGATGCAAGTTTAATAAAATATCTGTAAATATTATTTTCCCAAATTATAAGGGGCTGTGCAAATGTAACATTATCAACTTTTTCGTAATTTTGGACCCTCCCTCTTCCGATTGCATACATTATCATCACTCGACCCACGTCCTACCTATGGAAATGATATTGTTATCAAACTGCTTTTCTTTTGTTTGAAGTGTAATATAAATTTGATTACATTTATTTTCTGCAAACTGTAATAATTAAAATAAAGAGAAGTATATAAAAATATCACTTTATAGCAAATAACTCTTAAAAGAAATGGATATTTACAAGTATTTTATAGCAGGTTTTTAATACATAACGTATTCAATAGTAATAATATGTTGTTGTGCTTGACCCGATCAGAGGAATGTTGGGGAGTAGATAGAAATTATTTTCAACAAAACGTGGACAACACTTTTTCTCTTTAATTAGTAAACGCAAATTCATTTCAAATGTATTTCACATATGGTTTCTCGAACCATGATTTTGTATTCCTGCACATATGAATAAGAATAGGAATGTCAAACGCTAGGGTTTTCTATGTTTCAGAATTAAATAAATTTGTACTAATTTAGTAATTTTAATAATTTTGCTTTTTCATAAAAATAGATAACCGACTGAAAAAAAATAACATATTAATTTGAACAAAAGACCATGTTACAAATGAAAAGAGAAAAACTTGTGTGGGTCAAACATGATAACGAAACCAAAAGACAAACCCCCTCCCCCTAGAGATACCTTACGTTATCATGTACCAGATACCTTCCTCCTCCCCTAAAATGGTAACCACGTATATATATGCACTGCTTCTAACAATATTATTTTTTTAATAACTTCCTTTAACATGGCACACATTTTTCAGCAAAATCTGTGTTTTTATTTTTATTGTATCATGAAAAGAATTGGAAACTAAGCGAATCATACTGCATCAAAATTCTTGAATTTTTCTTATCTTAGGAAAAACCAGCTCCACAAATGTTTCTTTAATGCGATCAAAATAAATTTTAGTTAAAAGATGATGGGACTGAAAAAAAGATGATCTGGTAATTTTCATTTTTGTTTCGTTATACCTGTTGTGCGAGCTATTGGAATATGCTGGATAATATAAAGATTTAGATCGGAAAGAAATGTTTTAAGAGCTACTTGGAGCATTAATTTTCTAAAAAGATGCATTCTTGTACTGCATTATATTTATGTAGTTTAAAAAGAAAATCGACACAAAATATCCCATATTTCAAAAAGATTATCTGTCAGAATTTTGTTAGTTTTTAATTCAGTGAAGAAGTTTCATTTTTTTCTGAAATATTTCCCACTGCTCTGTAAAAAAAAAAAAAAGAATTTGCAATATTTTGAACTCCGATGCTGTAATATTTCAAGCACAGATGTTGTGAAATTGGAATTTAAGCAACGCCGATGTAGCCGACGAATGCCAACAGTACGTGAACTATAAATTGAATAATTTCTGTCACGTGCACCACGCAGTAAACAAGACCGTGAATATCCCCAGATTTGAGAAATTTTACAGCAACTGCTTTGTCAGCCAGAATTTAGCATCTTTTACTGTAAAATATAAGTTTTTCCTTTAATTGACTTTTAATTTTATCTAAGACATTTTTTCCTTTATTTTTTTCCAGCCTTGATATCGTTTATAGCTCTCTTAAAGACCGCATCTTTTAAATTTTACAGAAACTATGTTGGCAGCAGGAGTGCCAGCAACTTTTGTTGTAATATATAGATATTTTACAGTGCAGTTTAAGATTTTATTAAGAATAATATTATTCTTATAAGAGATATTCAATTTTGTTATCAATATATATTACACAATTGAATAAAGTAATGATCCAAAAATGCATGGAATTAACAATTGCTTAAACTTTGCATGACAGTGGTAATGTTACAAATTTATTTTATAAAGGATAAGCCTGTACGTAACACCATCTTTATTATCTGAATGACAACACTTGGCTATGTAATTTCAGTTTTGAAAATTTTTCGTATTGCAGTTTTTTTAAACTTCTAAACAGCACAATTTTTTTAATTTTTTTATCGTCATGTATAAAAAAAATCTAATTTTAAATACAGTTTGCTTGAAAATAGTATCCTCATTGGTTAATTGTTACTGTTTTTAAAATAATTTTTTTTAAACAATATTTTTGATTTTTACGAATCACATTTGCTTGGTTTCCATTACGAAAAAGCACATTTACACTTAAAACAATATAAATAGCTCCAAATACTTCTGTAATTAAACTTTCATATGTGATTAAAACTTTATCAATACATTATATTGAAAAGAGACTACCCATTTGTGTTTCCCAACTACTTTTCATAGAATAAGGAACAATGGGCGCTTAAATTAACGTCAGTTATTTATATGGATCCGATGATTTTAAAAGTGGTCTTACAATTTTAAAATTTGAACTGGCTTTCGAGAACTTAATTTTTTCGGAATTTTTAATGACATTTCTGTAACAATAGCAAATAAACTAATCCATTAATTTGAATAAAAAAGAATAAAGAGAAAAGGATTTGATTTAATATACTTCTCTGTTTGACGTTATTTTCAAATTAAAATTAACTTTTATTTGAATAGGTTGTGAAATTAATAGTACTATTGAACTAGTTGTTTTTTTAAATCAAGTTTCAAAAACAACTGTTTTCTTTTTATTATGGCACATAAAATTTTCCAAAAACCAAAAACCAAAATATTTTCGCAAGGAAACATATATTTCTATAAGTATTTATTTTAATTCATAAATGAAAATTTAAATTTTGGAAGAACAAAAAGCTTTTGGCACACAAAGCTATAGTATATATCCAATTTTATTGTGAAACCGTTTGACATAATTTTAATCGTAATTTTATAGCAATACCATAATGCATAGTAGTAATACTATAATTTAATTTTATATTTACAATAATGCAATAACTTATATCACATAGAGGAATCAAATGATATCAAGCAATTCAAAAGCAACACATCGGGTACCACGCAACTAGTGTTTCTATGAAACTAATTATACAGAATCGGATATTGATATAAAAAATTAAGTGAAGACGACAAGTTAAAATATTTAAATATATGAACAAATTTTATTTTGAAATTTTAGAGTTCAAAACCATTTTATTATTTCTTTGATTTTGATTTAAAACTTTTAATTACAAAGTATATTAAATTAATAAATATTTTCCTTACAGAAAAAAAAAATCCGCAATTTTTTTTTGTGTAACATGTTTACTGAATTGAACTATATCAAAAAAACTTTTTTTATAACTCATATTTTTCAGATTAATATGGGCAAAAATTTAATAGAAGAAAGGAGACAAGATGACTTGAAATTCTGAAATCAATAAGAAAAGTTTTGATTTAGAATCTTCATATTTCAAGAAAGTTCATAAATTTTAAGTTTCACTTCAACTCAGTAAAATGAAGAGAGAAAAATTTAACAAGATTTCTTTTTATTTTTCACTTATTAACTTTTTCAATACTTGTATTAAATATTAAAATTTCTTCAAATGATTAATCTATATTACAATCCTGACAATTATAATCATCGTGCTCTATCTTCTCAAGCGGAGAAATGAGGGATTCATGTTTTTAGGGAAAAAATATATATTGATGCGCAAAAACTAAATTTTAAATAAATTGAATGTCATATGCTGACAGTATTAAACAACATACATATTTTCTAAAATTACAGAAAAAAGGGAAGAGAATTTTACTAAAAAGATATGATATTCATAAGATTTTTTTTTCATTTTTTATGTATCGGTCAATGTCTCAACTGGAGATGCTCATTTACCCTCCTCAATCATTGTATAGTTTAAAGGAGAAACTAAAAAATACCCATAAAATTAATTTTAAGTAGACCGTCTTTACAGACAATTATTTGCCACCAAAATTTTTGAATAGTGAGATTATATTTATTTAAAAAGAAAGTTCTTATCATTTAATAAGGAAAATCATTATGCATGAAAGTAGTGTTATCTTAATGGCCGCCGGCCAAAGGTTATGCATTCCAAATTTAAATTCTTTTAGAAATGTCTTACTCATTTCTAGAATTTTTTAATAAATGTGTGCATAGCATTACCATTGATATATACACTGACGCATGCTTGGAGATGCTACATAATAAATTTTTAATAGTTTTTGTGGCCAATCATAATATTTGTCGCAGGACTGAGGAGGATATAGATACAATCACTAGCTTCTGTGATAAAATTCCAACAATAACCCCCTAGTATATTAGGGATATTAGTGATCCACCTGCTTGATATTTGGTTTCAATTGCAGAAATTTCCTGGTGGAAGCGTTTTCCATGCTCATCGCTCATAGTTTTCATACATTCTGCGATACTTTCCGCATTTTTAAATGAGATGCTAAAAAGTGAATTTTCAGTAGCATTAAATATCCTAAATTTTTGCTTGTTCTTAACCTATATTATTTTCATGATTAGGACTTCGTTTATTTATTATTATTTTCCTAAGTGTCACAATATTTAAAAAATCTATCCATGTTGATTTTTCTTAACTTTTTGACAGTTTGTAAAAAAACATAAAATTAGATTATTAAATGATATATAATTTCTGAAAATATCAAAATTTAATAAACGTCCTTGGGATATATAAATGTAACAATTACAAGGTAATATTTTTACGAATATGAATACATTAAAAATAATTAAACGCGTGTAAAAGTGAGATACAAATTTAGTTTTCCCATAGCACTAGTATTAACCGTGGTTGACTTCAGTATAGAAACAGGCAGATTGCTGAAGAATCCAGTTTTCACGGTGTCTTGCACGTCCTTGTCACAGGTGAATATATGACTTTTATCAGAAGATATGCGAGACACTGACGTATCTGGCGGTGATTTTAGTAGAAATACTGAATTCACATCAGAAAATTTTTAATGGAAATTTTCTTAAATTTTATTTATGGAATATCAGTTATCTTATAAAGCAAAAATAACTATTAAAACTTACTGGTGATAATTCAAACTGGTGATAATTGTCTAGCCGAAAAACAGCTAGATGTGGCAACACTGTCTACTTACACCGCTTTTATCCTACGATAAATTTGGGAAGCTTTCTCCTTTTCAGTACGAAATAATTGAATAACTGCCCTTTGTGCTTATTTGGAGAAATCCACCGTGAAACTAACTGCTCAAACTCTCCTGAAATGAATATATTGCTGCGAAGCCGTCAAGTGCGCAGGTATATCAGGGAATACCACAATGCCATCTATCCGCAAACACACTAACATATTGCGATTTGATACGTATACAACGAACAGCAACTAAAGTCTCCTTTTCATTTCGGCATACCTTATATAATAGTAATTATGCTATATATTTTTGTATAATTTTACTGTCTAATTATATGCATATGACTAATCCAACCGAGCAATATATATTTTTTTGTTTTCTTTTTAGCTTGCCAACAAGTCAGCTCCGGCGTAAGCGCAATTTTCGGTCCCCAAAGTCCCCTTCTTGGCAGCCACGTACAGAGCTTGTGTGACGCACTGGACATTCCTCATATTGAAGCCAGACTTGATATCGAGTCCAGTGAGTCTAAAGAATTTTCCATAAATCTATTTCCTAGTCCCTGGTACCTTGGCATGGCAGTCAGAGATCTTACACAGTATTTAAACTGGACGAAGGTGGCTATAATTTATGAAGATGATTCCGGTAAATAACTCAGTTTTTATTTTTCCCCTATTATTAGGTGTAGTTTTAAAACATTATAAAGTTTCTGATTAAATTAAATATCTATTAAAAACTATCGTTTGTAACTGCATTCAACTACGTAATGAATTTTATTTTACAAAATTGCATGTAAAAATCTATTTTGAATTTGTATTATTTCTTTGTTAATGTTTAACGGGTTACTTAATGTAATCCACTAAAAAACCTCTCTCAAAAAAAAAAAAAAAAAAAAAACATTGATAGTATTAGTTTTAAGTCTCAAAATTGAGTGTATTTAAAATTTTCGCAATCAAAAATACTATTTACATTATATAAATGTGTTTTTCAACCTCAATAATAAATAAATTTAGAACATAGTACTTTCAAACATATACATGCTACTCATCGTGGTAGGAAAATAGCTTTAATTCCGACTGGTTTTAACATTTACCCCATTATACTCCGCTGTCGTCGCTGCGGCAACAGCATCTTTCCATGCAATTTTTTTCCTTTTAACCAGTAACAAAGAAAAATAAAATTTGCCTTATTTAATCTGAGCATTTTTGAAATTGTGTAATTGAAGGAAACATCTTTGAGAAAGGTCGTGAGGACAATATAAAATTTGTGCAAAAGGCATTGGAATCCAAAAGGTTACTACTTCGGCTCTACACTGAATTGTTTGAACGAATTTTATTTTTATATTGAGCTTAACCTTTTCAGTCTTGAGACAGATACTGCATGAGACTAGGAAAATCAGTTTAAAATTACTACAAAACATCTCCCAAAATGCATCAGTCTGTATATTGTTGCATTTGATATGAACGCATTTATAAAAAAGGACTAGAAAGAATTTTACCATTTCTAGAAGCATTTAAGTTAATTTAAAGGGTGCTTCTTTAGTGCTATATATTTATGTTAAAGTAGTAAACTGATATATTTCAATAGAACCTGATAGGAATTATATACATTTTTTTCATTCTATATTAATATATCTAATCTTGTTTAAAATGTTTGATATAAATCAAAAAGGTTTATTGGAAATATAAGTGAAAAATCAGTTTTAAAAAGGTAATATAAATTTTAAAACTGTGACACAGTATATTATTTCATATTTGCTATTTGTAAATGACTTTTCATTAGTAATAAAAGCATACAGATAGCTTTTTTCCGTTAAAAAAATAATAATTTGTTTTCTCTCATTTCAAATAAATAAATAAATAAATGAGTCTTTTTATACGCGAAATTCCCATTCAACCTTTAATGTAATTTCAACCACAATTTTTGTAATTTGAAATTTTGTTGTTACTGTTGTTATTTTAAGGTGCCTTCATAATTAGGTAAATACGTAGCACTTAACGCTATTATTGAGTCCGTCTGTCTGTCACCACATAACAAAACAAAAACTGCTCAACCGAATCGTTTGAAATTTAGAACATGTAATTGTTGCATAATTTTGTCAAGTTATTTAAAACTTAATGAAAGGCGCATAGTTTAATTATAGAGATTGTTGAAAATATTCTGTTACATTAAGGACAATGGAAAAAATAGTTTCAAGTGCATTGTAATGATGTTATACATTTTCAAACATTAAAAAAATTGAAATGCATCTATGAAGTATTGTTGAAATATATATTATCTATTATCTGTGGTACAAAGAATGTTTGTTATCAATTAACAGGGACACACAAAAGTATTATATAGCATAAAAGAATAAAAGGGAAACATTGTTTGGGCGCGCTGTAATTATATTAATCTATTTCACGTTTTATGAAATTGATATATGTTACTGAGATTTGCTACATGTTATTTTCTATATAATAGAAAAAATGTACATTTAAAGGGACAACAAAATATTTCGACTACTATACTGTATCCGAAGTAATGTATATTATTATACCAAGGTCTGAAATTTTTTTTAAACGTCGTTAGAGTACGGACACTTAAAATCTTGTGATTTAAATGAAGAGCTTTACGAAATCACTTTCAAATGTTTTGAACATTTATTTTAAGAAGAACAACCAAAACTTTTTCATAAATAATAAATATAATAAAATTTTTAAAACAAAAGAACTAGAAAAAAATTAATTTCTAAAAAATATTTTCCATATTAAATTTTTGAAAATTTTTGAAGTCTTATTCATGTAATGATTTTTTTTCACTTAAAGAATTGTGAATTAGTGTTGCCAGGTTACCCACGTAAATCGGGAATAAGGCATGACAATTGCCAACGCTAAGTGCGATACATTGTGTGCCCGATTAAGTTTATATATATATATATATATAACTTTAAATAAAATATTCTTACATATTTCAAAATTAAATATTACTTCAAAAATTTCTTCAATAAAAAAATATATTTCAACGTAGTTATTATACATTTCTTTATAAAATAATCACCCATTTTTCTACTCATATTTTGAAAAATAAGTCGTGAAAAAAATATACTTAAATACCACATGCAGAACCAAATAAATTTTCTCGCTATCACGAATACAGAACAGCAGTGCTTGGAAAAGCATTTAAAAATTATTCATTATGTAAGTAAATTATAAGTGTAATATTGCGACGATTATTGTTATTATTTTCAAACGAAATAGGATAATAATTTTAATGTGATAAATTTAGTAGCATTTAGGCTTTGAGTGAATGCGACAAAAAACTAACAAATTGTATCGTAATGTTCAATTTTCTTTGCCCTACATATCTCTCTAAAAATCTATATAGAAAGGATATGGTAGAGTACCTTTTAAATAGGTAATTCGCCTTCAACGTATTCATTATATAGTTACATTTAATTGTACACAGAAGAACATAGTTACATATATAAAAATAAATTTTTGAGTAATAATGAAACAAAATAAGATGTAACGAAAATAAAAATCCACAAAAAGTAAAAAATCAAACTATGACTATACAAATTTTAACTATAGTTATTGAAAATGCTAACATGAATGTCAACGGTAACAGTATTGCCAACAGTGTAATCATTAATTAAGCTGTAATTCAATTACTGTGAAATTTTAACTAAAAAAACTCAAAATAATTGAGTGCATTTTAAATTCAGAAATTTGACAGGGGCTTTTGTCCCATTTGTACTTTAATACAAGAATTGTATTAAAAAAATTAGCCTAAAAATATAGGTCTTCAAATAAAGCGAGTGTACCTCAGAAAATATGGCCGAGTTTAAGCATTTCACAAATTGGATAGTTTGGTCTTTGTGATTGCTTACAACATTAATATTTTTCATGATTAAGGCATTGCTCTTTGGTTTCCCTTGCAACAATCCTTGAAATAAGACCGCATGCAAATGGACGAAATATTACTGGGTAAGATCTGTCTCACCAAACACTTGATGAAAATCGTTGAAAAGGAAATTTTTATCATTATTTTGCTTTTATTCTTTTTCGAAAACAGTATCAAAATAAATTTGATTAAAAATAAATGGAACAAATTTTAAAAAAAATCACGAATTTGTCGCGCAGTTTTCAATTCATCATTGGGCATGCATGAAAACATATACACGCGTATAATTAAGAACCTTTTTTTTAATCTTGTTAAAATAATGTCACATTAAATTTAATTAAAGCAGCGCTAGTAAATTTTTTTTAGAATAGGGAAAAATATATTTTCTACATAAATCATATTATCAATTCTAGAATTTATTGTTCATGGCTTTACAAGTTAGTTAAATATATAGCTATACAGGGTGTCCCCTCTCAACGGTGGCCAATGGCTAATTTCTAAACCGTTGGTCATAGACATATAGTTCCAATTGCAAAAATGCTTTAAAAAAGGCAAAGAATTGTTTTTTAAGCGATTTTGGTCAAAAAAATGTTTTACTAGAAAATTACGAAAATTAAATTTTTATACGGTCCCCAGGTCCTATAAGTTATATTTAGTAAAATTTTTTCAACACTCTAGCAAGTAATACAGAAAAGGTCCCATTCATGTAACATTAAAATTGACCGAGTTATGAAACTTTAAATTTCATGACTTAAACCACTTTTCTATAGCTAAAAACGGATGAGTTCGACGGAGCTTTAAGGGAACGTACACTAAGTGCTTAAAGTATTATAAAGGGAGTTGATTTCCAACGCTGTTCAAAGGCTACTTCCTAAACTATTTGTCACAGACATATAGTTCCAATTACAAAATGTTTTAAATGAGCGATTTAACTGAAGGCGCTGTCACCGTATAAGTTTTACGGTAGTGTTAATTATAATTAATTAACTTCTAGATTGGTTATTAAAATAACTGAAGACATGAATTTTAAAATTCTCTTTGTCGAAAAAATCAAATTTTGGGAAATAGCGAAAAAACTTTAAATGCATCAATTGGTTTTCATTATAAATTTTTAGACTGCATTGTTACAATAGTGGAGGTTTGTATAGACTGATAGAGAAATCAAAAAGAGAGAAGTCGAGTTTTGAAATTCATATCCTCAATTGTAATTTTACGTATTTTTTATTTTGTAAGCAAATAAAGTTGATTCTTTTCGTGATTTTATTTTAAAAAGGTATGTTATTTTGATAAGATTTTATTTTATTCATAGTTTTCGTATGTAAATTTTCCTAGTTCAAAACTTATATTCAAATTTTAACTCACTTCCAAATATCTGATTGAGGTTCAATTCCCATACTTATTTAAACCCGATGACAATATAATATTAATACGATTTTAGGTGCGTTCCATTTATTTATTTTATAGGACTACATCAAATTCTATTAGGTTGAGTAATCTAATAGAGCTTCAAATATGTATCATTTTGTAACGATTTGTGACTGTTGCTTTTCATAGTTTAATTTAACAAAATTTCTGTTATTTTTTTACTTATATTTTTAGCACAAATTGCATATTTTACTTTAACATGTAAATGTCAACAAAAATTCCGAAACAACATTGTAAAAAAAAAATTTTACTTTCAATGTTTAAAGTTAAATTTTCTATCTGATGTTTAATTTTATTTCCAGTAAATTTGTGACTGACCCCTATTTTGCAGCAAAAAATATGCTTCAACTTTGAACAGCTATAACTCGGTCAATTTTGATCGCAGAGGAATGGGACTTTTTTTGTCTTACTTGTTAGAGTAGTGGTAAAAAATTTCTAAATATCACTTATAGGACCGGGGGACCGTATAAAAATTTAATTTTCGTAATTTTTTAGTAAAACATATTTTTGATCTAAATCGCTTAAAAAATAATTCTTTACCTTTTTTAAAGCATTTTTGCAATTGGAACTATATGTCTATGACCAACGGTTTAGAAATTAGCCATTGGCCACCGTTGAGAGGGGACATCCTGTATATGTTTTTGACATATAGCAATAAATAATATTTAAACACTTGTCTTAAAGAAAAAAAAGGAACATTTAAATAAATAGTTTTTCTCGCGTAAATCTTTGTGATTTTTCTAACCTAACCATCCTGAGAAATGATCTTTTTTTTCTAAAGAGCACATACCTTAAAGTCTCGAGATGAATTTATTCTTCTGAAGTACTAACATTTCTTTAAAATATGTGTTCTATAAAACACATCTCTTTTGGTAACGCGGACGTAAGAAGGATTTGTCTTTAGTCGTATTTTGCAACGGAGCGATGCATTTTCCTGCTACTGTAAAAGCATTATTTTAAAACTATGAAAATATATTCTTGCACATAAGGAAAACGTAAAGCTTTTATCATATAAGAGAGAAAAAGAAACCTTAAAAAAATGCATCTTTACCTTTACAATGAGGTCTTGATCCCTACAGTGCACTATACTATACAGGGTGTTTCAAAATTCATGGCCCAAACTTTAAGGGGTGATAGTACACATCAAGACTAACAATAATTAAATAGGAAACCAAGGGTCCCAAAGTCTTCCGAAGGAGATAGGCGCCATTAAAGTTTAGGGTCCAAAAATTCAAATGATTATGAAAAACAGAAAAATTGGTCGATTCGTTTGCGGTTTTCACTAAAATTATTCTTTATGTCAGTATTGTCTTGAAAATAAATTATAAAGAAAAGTTTCAAAAAATGACGATAGAGGGCGCTTTAGACTTTAGAGTAACGAACAACTATTTTTTACCGTTATTTTTTGCATCTCATTAAAGGTTTCGTAAGCTTAGACTTAAATTTTGAGCTCAAAATCTGAATAGTTGGAAGCAGTTAAGTAGCACAAACTTAACTGTGTTCAGAGGGTTTTAAATTCAAATAATTATAAAAAACGGAAAAATTGGTCTATTGATTTGCGGTTTTCTCTAAAACTATTCTTTATGTCGGTATTTCATTGAAAATGAATTATAAAGATAAATTTCAAAAAATGCCGATAGAGGGCGCTTTAGACTTTTCAGTAACGTACAACTATATTTTACCATTATTTTTCGCATCTCATAAAATTTTTTTAGAAGCTTAGACATAAACTTACATTTCGAGATGAAAATCTGAATCGTTGGGAGTGGTTAAGTAGCGCAAACTGAACTGTGTTCAATGGGGGTGGGGAGGTTAAAATTTCAAATGATTATAAAAAACGGAAAAATTGTTCGATTCGTTTGCCGTTTTCGCTAAAACTATTGTTTATGTCAATATTTCCTTGAAAATAAATTTTAAAGATTAATTTTATAAAATACCGTTAGAGGGCGCCTTTAACTTTGGAGTAACCAACAACTATTTTTAACCGTTATTTTTTGTATCTAATTAAATGCTTGTAAAATTTCAAACTTAAATTTTGAGCTCAAAATCTGCATCGTTTTGAGTAATTAAGTGCGGAAATTTGAAATGTGTTCGAGGGGTGGGGAGGGTAACATTTTAACTCCTGAACACTGTTCAGTTTCCGCTTCTTAACCCCTCCATCGATTTCGAATTTGAGCTCAAAATTTAAATCTAAGCATTTGCAAGCATTTAATTAGATACAAAAAATAACGCTTAAAAATAGTTGTTGGTTACTCTAAAGTTTAAGGCGCCCTCTATCGGTATTTTTTGAAATTAATCTTTAAAATTTATTTTCAAGGAAATATTGACATAAAGAATAGTTTTAGCGAAAACGGCAGACGAATCGACCAATTTTTCCGTTTTTTAAAATAATTTGAAATTTGAACCTCCCCACCCCCGTTGAACACAGTTCAGTTTGCTCTACTTAACCACTCCCAACGATTCAGATTTTCATCTCAAAATTTAAGTTTATGTCTAAGCTTCTAAGAAAATTTTATGAGATGCGAAAAATAATGGTAAAATATAGTTGTACGTTACTCCAATGTCTAAAGCGCCCTCTATCGGCATTTTTTGAAATTTATCTTTATAATTCATTTTCAATGAAATACCGACATAAAAAATAGTTTTAGCGAAAACCGCAAATCAATCGACCGATTTTTCCGTTTTTTATAATCATTTGAATTTAAAACCCTCTGAACACAGTTAAGTTTGTGCTACTTAACTGCTTCCAACTATTCAGATTTTGAGCTCAAAATTTAAGTTTAAGTCTAAGCTTACGAAACCTTTAATGAGATGCAAAAAATAACTGTAAAAAATAGTTGTTTTTACTCTAAAGTCTAAAGCGCCCTCTATCGTCATTTTTTGAAACTTTTCTTTATAATTTATTTTCAAGACAATACTGACATAAAGAATAATTTTAGTGAAAACCGCAAACGAATCTACAAATTTTTCTGTTTTTCATAATCATTTGAATTTTTGGACCCTAAACTTTAATGGCGCCTATCTCCTTCGGAAGACTTTGGGACCCTTGGTTTCCTATTTAAATATTGTTTGTCTTGATGTGCACTATCAGCCCTTAAAGTTTGGACCATGAATTTAGAAACACCCTGTATATATTTCTATATATATTTCTTTCGAAAAGTAATTTATTAATTGAAATGAAAATTTATGATAATATGTGATAATTTATTTTCAGAATATGGTATAATAATCGTTAGTAGAACAGTTCTATTGTAAGAGTACATTTCAATTGAATGAGTTTTCGCAATGAGAAACTAAAATTTATGGAGAAAATTAACGATACAAATTATTTCTCGAAGACAGTTAATTATAATTTGATTAAATTTTAAAATACTTATCATCCTCCAAACACTTTTTCTTGAAAAGAGTAAATTGTTTCGATTTTTTAATGTTTTAATATGAAAACCAGTTTCACCTAATATTTTTAGTCAGGAGGAAATGCAGATTTGTTTCCAACACTCACTTTTCTTTGTTTCCATGACAGTTCATAGAGTTAATAATGCATATAAAACACATTAACTTCAAATGTTTACAATAAGTTTTTTTTAAGAGGCTCTAACATAGAAATTTATTCTGAAAGTTCTTCATGATTGAAACAGTTGGGGGCTATTGCTATAGAGGATATACCAGCTTCCTTTAAAAAATATTCACATTTGTTTGTTTTTTAATTTACATTGGAAAGTTATCAAATTTGAATAAGAAAAGAACTAAAAAAATCGAATCGTTAACATTTTTTCAGAGCCTTGGATAAAAAGATATATTTAACTCCGATTCATTTATTACTCTTAGGCAGATTGGACATACTGTATATTATTCCTCATTGAAAGGGCCATATGTATGTTGACCTCCAATTTTTTAAGAATAATGTCAATTTTAAAAAAATGTCTTGACATGGATATTATTCATAGTGATTCTACAACATTTTTCAATGTGACAATCATGTTTGTGGGTACCCTTGTATCTAGTAGTTTACATTGTAAATATCTAAAATCAAATGCTACTGTTATACTAAAGGCTTTACTTTGGGAATATTATCTATACATTGGCTATAATAGCCAATCTAGATAGCGTTAAATCAATGTCAGTTTGAGTCAGAGTTTTATTAGCGCCAAAGACTTTTTATAAATAGAATTCCTAGTGGTGTTTAATTTTAAATTATTTTTTACGGATCAAAACTATTTTGTTTAAAGTAATTTTAAATGAAGGAAAAAAGCGAGCGGTTTATTATAAAATACATTTATCTACCTTTGAATCTCTTATTGTTTTTTCTTATTTCCTGCTTTTTCATACTTACGGAAATTGATAATCAGACTTGTTTTTGAAATCTTTTTTAACTTAGATTGCTTGAGAACATTATAATGCATTTTTTTATTCATTAAAAATTTCAATATACATAATGAAAAAAATAAATACATATATTTTGCTATGCAATAATAAATAATTAAATTTTCTTCAAACTCTGCATCATTTTTATATTAATATACGAAGATATAAATATGAAAATTGTAAAAAGAAATTCGGTGGTATTATAACATAATTTATTCTTTTAATCTAAAATCATGCATTGTTTACTATGAAATTTTAAATTAAGTACAAAGAATTTTAGAAACGGAGAAAAGTGTACAATATCAATAAAAATCCGAAATAAAATCAAAATAGCAATAGTTGTTGTTTACTATTTCAATAATTAGAATAATAAAAATATTTAGATTTTTAAAATACAATTAGATGCAAGCCATAATACAATAAAATTGTAATTATTGAGTTAATTTAAATAAGAAGAATCTTCAAAGATTTGCTGCAATGCGAAAATATTTATGTGTGTAAATATAAACTGAAGTTAAGTATTCGAAACTTGAATAACAATGTCAGATTTATTGTGTTATATATGTTTCCTGTCTTAACTGCAACTTTCACTACATTTATCTTGTGTCTCGATTCTTAGTTCCATTATTTATTATCCAATGCACACTTCCTGTCAAAGTATTTAGACTAGGCAAACATTTTATTGCATGTGAATTACAACGTTTTATTGCATGCGAATTATATTGAATGCATATAAATAATTTTAGCTTTTTTTCTGTCAAGCATTTGCGATGTTGCTAAACAAAAGTGACAGAAAATAAAGAAACATTAGTTTAAATTAAATATATATATATATATTGGTTCATAAAACCTACTTTATTTGTTTTTATCGAATATCAGATGAAAGAGGAAAATTACACATACACTAAAAAGAGTGCAATGCTTTGTAATATAAAGTCAATTTTTATTTTTCAGGAAATGCAATATACATTTTTTTCATTATTTTGCTAATTTTAAATATAATTTAATCTCAAGTTTTCCTTTGTTAAATTTCTTTTGGCTGCATTTATTCATAATTATTTTGAAGATAATAATTGGATTTTGACAGAATACATAAAGATACATAATACAAGATTACTATATTCTTGAAATAAGTGGTTAACTAAAAGAAATGAAATAAGCGCTATCTGAATACATTTACAAAAAAAATTAAATTTGATGTTCAACGTTCTTTTAAAGATATTCCAAATCTATTAGTTAACAAACTTAATAAAATTTTGCTCTTTCAACTGTAATGAATATTCATTATTTTAGTAAAATAATTTATCAAAAATTTCCTGCTTCTTTTTTAAATTTAAATACCTTTTAATTAATTTCATCATCAAGAGTAGTTTGAAGAACATTCTAATTTTTTATTAAATTAAACAAAGGGAAATATTTCCTTTAATATGTCTGAAAATTAACATTCTTCAATAAATGTGTTAAAGAAGCTCTCAATGATAACAATTGTATTGAAATTTACAGTAAATTTTGATTTTTTTATTTATTGTAAAATTTACTGGTAAAAATATATTATCATATTCAGTTGCATTATATTAATATGGAAACTAAACATGGTAATATAAATTTTTATATTTTGTAATTCAAAGTAAAAGTACGGTCGGTAGTGTATGAAAATTTACAAAAATATTTCTTGGTACATTTTTTTGGAACACGTTGAAAAGTAGGCTAAATTCTAATAAAAATTTTTAAATAAATTTACAAGCCTGAAAAAACTTTTTAGCTTTTATCAGTGTGCATTTGAGAGAGTCTAGATATTAGAGTATCTAGATAATAGCTGATATGAAAATATCTACATTAAATACTAAACAAAAGTTTATTCAATTGTTTTAATTGCATTTGTAATTATGTAAATAAGTAGCACTTATAGTTGCCGTTCAATTCGCCCGCCTGTCTGTCCGCATATAACAAGGGAACAAATACTTCGTCGAATCGTTTGAAATTTAATATATATTATTACATAAATTTCTCGAGTCATTTCAAATTTTATGAAAATCAGATGCGTAGTTAAATTACAGGGATAATCAAACGGTGTCTGATATATTACTGGCGATGTGAATAAAGTATCAACTGCATTTTAAACTGAACTTTTGCTTTGCATTTTTGCTTTGTTATTGTGGTGTTACACTCTTTCGAACACAATAAAAATGATATGCATCTACGAAGTATATACTATAATATACATTCTGTAAAACCTGTGGTGCAAAAAAATATTTGTATTGATTTACAAGGCCACTATTTGGAGCGTGTTTTAATTATATTATTTCACATTTTTGAAAATTGATATACGTTGCTGAGGATTACTCCAAGTTATTTCCTATATAATAGAAATGAGATAGTATTTACGGAGACACACAAAAGATTTCTGCAACTATACTGTATCTGAAATACTGTAAACTATTACACCAAGATCGGAATAGTTTTAGTTGCGTTCATAATTATATAAATACGAAGCATCAATGGTAATCGTTCAGTCTGTCTATCCGTATATAACAGAGCAAACACTACACAACTAAATCGTTTAAGATTTAAAATATATAATATTTGCATAATTTTTTCGAGTCATTTCAAATTTTATGAAGCTCGGATTTATAGTTTAGTTACAGGGGACAATCAAAAGTATTTTATTACATTACGGTCAATAGGAAAAAATAGTTTCAAGCACATTTTAGTGCTGTCACATTCTTTTAAATATAATAGACTAGACATGAATCTGTGAAGTATATACTAAAATATACATTTTGTACAATCTATGATTTAAAAATAATAAATATTATTATTTTACGGGGAATAATTGTTTGGGGTGTATTTTGTTATATTAAACTATTTCACATTTTATGAAATTGATATACGTTTCTGAGATTTAATACAAGTTACTTCCTGTATAATAGAAAGCAGATAATATTTACAAGAACACACAAAATTTTTGACCACTCTACTGAATCGGAAGTACTGTGTACTACTGCAGCAAGATCTCAATATTTTTAAGTTCCTTTATATTACGAGCTCATCTCATTTGCTACGCTTTACGTGCAATTTCCAACTTGCAATTTTTCTACATTGTTATTTTTTAGTACAATGTATGCGATACAATGTATGTGAGACTTTTTATGGTTTATTATATGAGGCATAATATGTGACAAAATGCATTTTGAAGCTGAGATTGTTTCTAATTTTTGACAGCTCTTATAAACATGCAAGAATTACTAAAGCTTCCCGTACCCAGAAACGTACAATACGTGTTCCGCAAGACGGACCTTCATGGTTTCCGGGACGTTCTGAGGGACATCAAAGGACGCGGCATCTACAGTATTGTCGTCGACACGAAACCGACTAACCTCCCCCATCTGCTCAAGGCAGTAAGTAACGTTAGATCTATACAATTTCATTATTTTTCCAATTAATTTTCAGTAATGAAATTGTGCTTGAAATTATTGAATATTTAATGCGTGATTCATTATATACTAAATATTTGTAGAATCCAAAAGGGTGAAAAATCTTCAAGCCGGGGATCGAAGCCAGATCTCTTGGAATAACGCTTCAAATTTTTTACCATTTAAGCTACGAGGATGATACCCAGCTTGTCATTTTTCACACCCATATGTTGGTAAGGCTGCATTGCAGCAAATAATCGAACAGTCTTCCTGAGCACACAATCTTGAGGCATAACAGTAGACTCAAACAATGTTATGAAATGAGACCGATGCTGGGTTTGTTAGAGCATTTGGAACGCTATTCCAAGAATTCGGGGTCCGGACATTTGTTGTTCCTCATGGTTTCTACGCTTAATTAGCAAGTGACAAATCACGAATTGAATAGTCATCTTTACATCTTTAGACCTTATGAATTTTCTGGAAAATGTGAATTATGTTTGTTGAAGTTTTATAATTTTTTACTAGATAAAACAATTTTTACTTTTTTCTTAGTTTAACGCATGGTTTGGTTAACTTTTCAATAAATTGGATGAACAAAATATTCGTAACTGCAACGTAGCGGGCTTTCTTAGTCTTTAAATATTAGGATGGAGCTTGGTTCAATATAATTATTAAGAAAGTATAGTAAAAAAATTTTATAATTATTTTAATTTTTCTTACTAGTTATAATTATTAAAACTAGTTATAAAGTTATGATATATGATTTCAGGTAATTTTAAGAACTACAAATATATGAAAAATGACATAGAAATATTTATTAGAATTTGTGAAGTTGTTCATTTTTAGGGATTATTTTTAATAAGCAAACATCTTACTTAATAGGGGGGGGGATCTACCATTACATTTATCCATCAATACCTATCGAAGTCTACAGTAAAAACACAGATGAATGAATCCTATTGATGTATAGTATCCTGTATCGCTATAAATAAAAAAATTATATATATAATGTATTTGTATCAATATAAATGTTCAAAACCGTTAAATTGCTATGATAAATAAAAATTTAGTAACTTAATACTAAAGGTAAAACAATATGATTACTAAACAAAATAAACGAAAAAAATTTTTGAAGGAAATTTTGTAGTATTTTTTTATGCTATCAAGAATTAAGAATTTTTTTAGAATCATAAAATCATATATATATCTGCATATGTATGTATCTTATGTATGTATGTTACTTTAGAATCATATGTAAAGTTAGCAACGTTATTCAGCCCAGGTGTTAGTTCAATACTTGAGCACTGAGGACGTTAAGCTATTTGTTACCGAAATCAGTATGCGTATAAGTAAATATAATTGATGATTTCTATTTTGCTACTTTTACATTTCTATTATACTTAGTCTATTCAATATAAAAAACACAGTTTCACAGCCACTATCCCTTTCAAGAGCAAATATATGTGTTTAGTAACTTTGAATATACACAAGAATTACTAAATTTTATAGCTTTTTTTTCATCAGAATTATAAAGTAAAACTTATTCAGAAATTTTGCTACAAATATTCATTAAAAGGTAGTTTATAATATAACTTACCACTCTTCAAATGACTAAATGAAAACCGAAATAAAACATAATTCTTAAAATCTCTGTCGCCTTGCCTATAGGCGGAGGTAGATTTCGAAGAGTGCTCATTTCCCCAACAAAAAATAAAATATGATTAGTGATAAATCTAGTTTTGAACCGCTTTTGAAAAATTTTTAATTTTATTTTTCTGTAAGAACTGGTTTTATCAGAATTATCTTAAGCTTAATTCGGCTCAAATGCCCATTTTCACAACATATTTTGAAATATACTTTGACTTTATTAAAAAATAGCCCAATACGGCACATTATTATAGTTCCTAAATAACAAAAAACTGTCAATTGAATGCGTTTGAGAGCAAAATTGAATTTAAAAATGAGTCAGAAAAAACGCAATTTCTTATTTGAATACTTCCTCAAATTTTTTAATCACAATCACTTCGGGAAATTCTGTTCAAAATACCCTTTTTGGCATCTTTTTTTAAAATATATTCTGTCTTTATCAAAAAATAAAAAATAATAAATAAAAAAGACCAATGCGTCACATTATAAAGTTCCTAAATAAGAGTTCTTGTAAATTGGATGCGTTTGATAGCAAAAATAGATTTAGAAATGAGCCGGAAACAAACGCAATTTCTTATTTGAATACTTCCTTAAATTTTCCGTCTCGATCATTTCGTGAAATTCTGTTCTAAATACCTTGTTTGGCAGCCTTTTTTTAAATATATTCTGTCTTTATAAAAAAAAAACTGACCAATACGTCACTTTATACAGTTTCTAAATAAGAGGATCTGCTATTTGGATGCGTTTAAAATCAAAAATGAATTAAAAAATAAGTTTGAATGTAAGTAGTTTGGATTTGAAGTTTTTTCTCCAACTCCTATTTTTGTTTAATTTATTTTTGCTGTACAAATTCGTCCTATAAAAAACTTGTATGTATAAAAGTTGTAGATATTATTGAGAAGATGTAAAATAAATTTAATTAGATTTGATAGCTTAAAAATTCACGAAGTTATGGACTTTTTTCACCCCCTTTTCCTTTTCCTTTTTAATTTTTCTCATCGGTAAAAGTTGGTCCTATCAAAAACTTGTAAATACAAAAGTTTTAGGTAATTTTTAGGACATTTATATAAAATTTAGTTATCTTGAGAATTGACGAAGCTATGAATTTTTTTTCTCCCAAAAACCCTGTTTTTTTTTTTTTTTTTTTTTTTTTTTTTTTGCCCTTGAGCCCATTTTTAAATTTATCAAAAATCTGTCATCCATAAACTTTTGGCCTATTTTTAAGAAGTAATATAAATTTTAAACCGATTCGATATCTATTTTAATTAAGAAGTTATGGCGTTTTTTCGGTTTTCACAAAACCTCTCCTTATTTCCATTCCCTTGGACCAATTTTGCACATTAACGAACTTAGCCGAGATTTTATACCCCTTGATTTTATGTATCAATTTTGAAGAGATTGGAGCAGAACTATAGAAATTAAGACTGTAAGGTTAGCTCAACCCTAAAACATTCTAAAAAATATAGAACGCGAATCTTATTAAGTAGTTGTCACCCAGTTTTATTGGCTGGATTGAGGGTTTTAATACATCGACGACCTACGTAGTTTCGAATGCATTACTCGGTGCCTATGTGAATTACGGTAGTGCCTGCCTCGGCTATGATCAACATTTAAAAAAATAAATAAATAAATAAAAGTAATAAAAAACAAAAACTTTCACATAATGCTTTCTTTTAGAATTTTGAAAATTTCATCTTCGATATTTTTGCCTGATTGGATTAGAAAAATGCTCGGATTAAGCAAAAAAATATTTAAAATTTTGTTTTTAAACATAAAGCATTTTTAAATGCTTTATGTTTTTTCTAAAGTGCTTAATTTGACATCATCTTTTACATGAAAAAAAATGTGAAGTTTTTTCCAGTATATTTTAATAACGTTGGAAAGTATTTCAATATCTATGCTGGCATTTTCCGTTTTTCCGTTTGCTAGATTTTTCGCTAATGGTGAAAATTTTCTACGATTATAGTCAGAAAAAAAAAATCCCGTAAAGACTCTCAACCTCATTTTCTCCCTTCTATCACTGTAAAGTAAATGCATAACCCAAATATATATTGTATTATATTATAATAACTATTTTAATTCATGCTGCTTTAAAATGTATTTCGTCATTTTTCAATTTTTTGTATTACTCGTAATGTATTTTATTTTCAAGATTTTTCATCACCAATGTAAGCAATTAAGAAATTGTCACTTATGAAATTCTCCTCAAACCCCAATATATTATCTTCTGTGTAAAATGTAAACATTGAGCTACAGTTATATTAGTATAAAATATCAAGAATTTTAATTTAAAAAAAAACCACTATCAATTTAAAATACAGGGTTATTATACAAAATACATTTATTTTCCAAATCCGATATATTCAACAGTATTACATTTACAAATATCATTGATATTTGTAAATAACCACAAAATATCCAAATATTATTCTCACTTTACAAATATTCGATGTGTGCCCCTGGGTCACACGACACACATCCAGGCGGTACTTCAATGCTATCGACACATTTTGTAGCGTAATCTTTTACGTACTGATCTCTGAAGGAACGTATCACTGCTCTGACAGACGAACATTACACACATTCTACGGCGCAGAAACTCTTTTCTTTCTTTTCCGCCATTTCGGGAGAGAATCAACCGAACTCGTTACGGATACTGAACTATTGCTGCTACATCACAAAGTGTACAAAAATGAACTAGTGTTGCCACGCTAACTGGCGTACAAACTTTTATATTTTGTGGTTATTTTCATATCTCAATCACATTTGTAAGTATAATACTTTTGAACAAATTGGGTTTTGAAAGCGAATGATTATTTTTTAATAATCCTGTATTCGACGATACAGTGCAAAGTTTCAGAAAATAAGATATTAAAGGATTATAAATTCTTTTAAGCTCATTTATAAAAAGAAAAACAAGTTTTTAAATGACTTTTTCACCTTTTTAGTATGATATTTGTAAATCTATCTGCAACAAATATCTTTACTCACGTAAGACATTTATTTTCTTATTCAGTCAATGTTTTGAGTGATTTGGTTACAATTATTAGAAAATTGACTATTGATCAATGTAATTAAAATGTTTTTATATATAAAAAAACAGCAAAGTTAAATATTTTTTGTTCATTTGAACATGATTTTTACTTAAAGTTTACAATATCTTTCATTTATTCAATTACCAACTTTTTAAACAAAACATTTCATTTTAATAATTTAATTAACGTGAAAGTACTTTCTCTTTCTAATATACTTAGTATACTATAATAATTTTTTTGCATTTTAAATTTAGTGAATAACATTGTTTCAGCTATTTTAGCATAAAGAATTACTTTTTCATAAATTTTTATTTTATTTCTTTCAGATTCTTCAAGTGCAAATGAATGATTATAAATATTATTATCATTTCACTACGCTGGTAAGACAATATTAATATTTTTTTCTTCAACATTTCTATATTTAAGCAAACGAAGTTATACATATGAACTTAACAAACTCGAGAATTCACACTCTGTTAGTATAAGATACTTTTCTGTAGGTTATTTAAAAATGCTATCTCTAAGTTAAATAAAATAATACTGTACCGATTTCCACTAAAAAAATAACAGAAAATTGCTTTTAAATAAAAAAATAATAAAAACATTTTCATTTTCAGGAATCGCGGTATGCTGTTTTCGTACTACAAATATTTTTAATTATTATTTATTCTATTTAGGAAAATGATCTTAAAACATATTAAAGTGTCAATATTCAATTAAGAGAAAAAATTTATTGAGCGACAAATTTAAATTATTGTTTTAAACTTCTGTAAACTTCGACACGTTAAGTGAAAAAACACCTTAAACACTGGCGATAAATAATAAATGAAGTTTATCACTTTGTAAAATCACAATAAAATGAAAAATGAAGTAGGAGGCGTTTCGAGCTACAACAAAAATAGCTCAACTAACACGTGTCCGTAAGGACAAAGGGTCAGGGATAAAGAGATAAGGGACTTTATCCCTGTCCTCTGTCCTTTTGCCCTTCCGGACACGTGTTGGTTTAGCTGATGTCGAGCTGTTATAGTTGTAGCTAGAAACGAGTCCTACTTTATCTTTCATTTTATGGTGATTTTGTAAAGTGATTTACTTCATTCTGCCGCGTTAAGTTTCTAGCAATATTCTCGGCTTTAAATTGTTTTTTCTAAACAAAAACAGGATTTCATACAGGAACTTATTGACTATGAATAATGATAAGAAAACAAAGCTATAAAATTAGATGGAATTATGGCATGTACATTGTCCAATTCTAAATATACAAAATCTGAAGCACTAGAAATTGGCAATTTTCTCTTTCTTACAGGACACAGTAAAAATCGCTTGATTTTTTATTCTTCTGAGATGAAAAATTAGCAGCATTCTGGGACATACAAATTTCTTTTTATTCTTAATTGTTTTCATCAATGACAATATATCTCTATTATTAATAGTATAAAAAACCCTTTTCTGATGTATTTCCATCACTGAAAAGAGTACCGCATAATAACATCAGTGGATGGCGTTATTACACATGTATACTTATATTGTGAAGTATATTCTAAACTACAAATTACCTGATCTTTACATCAAAAATCTTCAAAAATTGTAGAAAGTTCATAAAATACACTACCAATTTTTGTATTAACCAAGTATTTCCTAATAATTGTATAGTCTTTGAATCATAGCCTCCTTTTACCTCGCAAAATTTAGAACGGGCGTTTTTTTCTTGTGCTTTTTTTTCAGCGATAAGATCTACAAATGAAACAAATTAACTTTTAGTGAATTTTTGTCATTCAATTGACTGAGAGTTCTTTTTCACAGAGCCAATCCGTGCCATCTCCTGGATTCGTTCATAATTACGAATAATATTTGCACTTGGCATTCTTACTCACCTTTGCGCTATTACTCCAAAAATCTTAGTTTAATTTAAGCATTTTTAATGCACCATCAAAGCTGGTACATTATTTTATTGACACCCTAAACACTGCATATTAAAAATATTTCTTTTTTTCTTCCCCGAAAAATACAAGGCGCATTACTTTTCATCCAAATTTGTTTATAAACATGGAGAATACTTTCGGTTAGGCAGCAGTCGAAGATACTTTATGCGTAGGGGGAACTGGGGTACATTGATACATGGGGCACATTGATACACCCCCTCTACCGCTCACAGGGTCATTACAGGAAGTTTCACAACAGCTCCAAAAGGTGATGCTAGTGTATTCAAGTACATACAGAAAATCTTGGAATTATTCAGCAGTTTGATGAAATGGGACGGGTGATTTATTGTTTTTGTTGTTCAAAAGTAAATTTGAGTTGTACAATTGAAATGCTATTATACAACTGTTCCAGTATTTTCAACCAAAATGAATACTTTCCCTGGTAAGTACTGCTACTCTTTATCAGTTCCTCATTATTTATTGTTAGATATATTGTGAAGTGTTGGATTTGAGACTCATTTTATTCAAAATCGCTGTATGGGGCACATTGATACAGTTTATGACGGGGCACATTGATACAGCCTAAATCCTTTAATAGTTCATATTTGCATTAACTTTTATTATTTTTTTTACCATACACTCCTTAATCCAACCTTTTTTTCACGAAAAATTTCTAATATTAGTTTTTATTGAAGTGAAATAGCTCTAATTTCTTTATATTAGAGCATTTTATAGTATTTTTGAAAACAGAAGACGTAGGAACTTACCCAGCATCTAGTGCTAGTAGAACTAATAAAAGAAAAGGACGGCATTCTGGCAAATCTCGAATTTATATCGATTCTCCAGAGAAAAAAGTATTTTCGACATGAGAAATGTTAAGTAAGAGAAACAAACTGCAGAACAGAAAATGATACTTATATTATAAACAGAATTTTTAATATAATTATCCTTTATTTTCTGTTTATGAACCTATTTATAAACAGAAAAACTGGTAATTTTTTCATCTTTCATAAGAAAGAAGATAATGCTGGGGTTGAAGTGCTAGATATGACAAAGTTACCACAGCCAACAATCAGACAAGAAACAGACAGAACATCAAGTCATAATATATTTAATTTTGATTGCTTTAATATTGCTTAAAAATAAATTGTGGGTGATTTGAATTTTTATAAATAAATATAAAATGGTTTTCTAACTCATTTTTTATGAAAAATATGCATTGGTATTATTTTGTCGTCATTTTTCTTAAACGTATCAATGTGCCCCGGGGATGGGGCACATTGATACAAATGACTTTTTTTGATTTTTTTAAAATTACATGCAAAAATACTACATAAAACAATGATTGTACATTTTTATAACATACTACACAAGTTTTGCTGTCACCTCATGGAAAAAAAACTTGAATTTTCTACTTTCTTGACACCAAAAAAAATCTTAGAAAAAAACTGTATCAATGTACCCCAGTTCCCCCTATATGTATATAGACAAGTCGTCTCCAAGCCCTTCTTTAAAAAGGGTATATGATACATGGGATTTACATTGGATTTATATTTTTCGAATAATATCACCAACCCATTTTGTCTATCAGCAAAAGAATTGTGAATACGATTAATTTCACTAATGTCTTGAAATTTAATTTACAAATTTAGTCGTTAAAAACATGTGCTTGTAAAATGAGATTATTCACGTTACAAATTACATGATAGTTATACTTAATACTATGTACAAACGTCAATGTTGCCAAATCTGGATATTTTTTTATTCACAAATTTTGATCCAGTACCAGAAAATATTGAATGCTCTTTTTTATTGAACTCTTTTTTTTTATTTACGAAATATTTATATGATATTACATATTAAGGAAGAAAGGCATGTGTAGTGTTTGTAACTCTAATAATATTTAAACTTTGCCAACAGGCGACGAATAAATTTAACTTTTACTGCAATTTTTTTAAACTTCTAGTCTTCGCCTATTTCCTATTTTTACACATTCGAGTGGAAAATAGAATGTAATTTTAACTGTTATTTGTCTAAAAACTGCAACAATATATTTTTTAAAAAGAGTATCCAATTGACTTTTTTTTTAATGCATAAATTAAAAAAAATTGATCGTGTGCGAAAAATTATAAAAGATAAATTCGTTACACGTAAGTTAACGTAAATATTTCTTTCCAGTTTATATTCCATAATGTAATTAAAATATACATTACACAGTAAATAACAGAATAAAATATAATGAACACAGAAATTTAAGACATGTAATCGAAATATGCGCTTAAACCACTGAAATTTCAAAGTCAAATGATTGAGTTTAAATATTGATATTTTGCAGTTTCTTCGACTGTTAATTTCCAGCTCGAGGACAATAGAAAATTTTGCTTTTATCACATTTAAAAGACTCTTTTAAATGTATAGTTCCTATTTTTCCCTTAAATGTTATGTCTGATATTCTTAGTTTGCATACATTTCTGATAAAAGGTTTTTCTGTTTCAACCCATTTTTCTGCTTACTAGCTGTGGGTGAAATATGAGGAAATGTATTTTCAACATTTGATGCTCTGGTTGTTTCAGATGTTTGAACGAAATTGAAATTGGAACTATGTTTAATCCGGAGATCCTAATGTTTTGATGAGATTGCACTTTATTATGTTGGCAACTACTAAGCGCAAAAATTTGTTTGAAGCTAGATTAAAACTTCAAACAGTGTGAAATATGCTCAATATAACATGTTAATAACATGTTATACATGTGAACGTAAAAAAAAATCTACTAGAATTATCAATTCAGAGTAAATATATTTTACACCTGTATGCTGTAACCGTGAAATCAGAGTTTATCCCCTTATCATTAGCCTGGATAACTATTCAAACTTATTGAAGAGAATTTAGAATGGCTTAACGATACTTTATGGATGACGCATGAATGCATCACTAGTCTGTAATAACAAAAATAGTTTTATTCTTTTTAAAATGTGCCTTTAATATTTATTAATAAAAATTCTTATAAATTTCCAAAATTATAATAAAGTTGTAAAATGTATTTTGAAACTATTTAATAAGTAAATTGTGCTTTTGCAATATATATTTAACTCAACATTCTATTTTTAATTTTCAGGACGTGGAAATATATAATTTAGAAGATTTTAAATATAATTTTGTAAATATGACTGCCTTCCGAATTGTGGACATGGCTAATTCCTCTGTAAGAAAAATTTTAAAAGATATGGAAAAGTTCCAGTCCATCGGCACACACATCGTCAACAAAACAAATGTTATAAAGGTAAATATGAATAAAAACTCCAAATAATTCTATGGATAAACATGGAATTAGATTACAAAAGTAAACTGTGTAAAGAAATAATTTATAACTCAGAAAGCTTTTTTTTTCTGTTCTATAATTCAATTTTGATCCCAAATTTAAAAAAGAGAGTTCTTCTTGTAAGATTTTATTAAATTAGATAATGCAAAGCAAAATTAATCACAAAAAATATTGGATATATTATGCTGTATTTTTTTAAAGGAAAAAAGAAAGTTACATTATTTTATTGGCAGGAAGGAAGAAGTTAAATTAAGTTAATAATATATTATTTGAAGATTTTTATATTGCATTTGAAAATGTTTACGAAGTATTAGTAAGATAAAAAATATGACATTTCAATTTAAAATTTATAAATTTTAATAATTCTTATGCTTTTTTTAAGAAATTTAATTTAGTTCTAAAATTTTAAAATTGAATTCATTAAGTTCAAAAACACCAATTAAAAGGAATTCAAAGCAATCACGTATACTTATTCCATTTTTTAAAAACGATAAAGAGCATTTAAAATATTTAACTCACTTGGAATCAGATAGAATTTAAGTACTTAATAAATATTATCCTTACATAAAACTTGAGAATGCATAACAAACTGATGTCTGCAAAATATATAAGTCAAATATCAATAAAAATTACTAACAAAAAAATCATAATTATGTTATCCCTTATCCTAATAAAAGATAATATGTTTATAAACAAAAATTAGGATGTAAATATTTGCAGTGCAATGTAGAATTGTGTAAAGTGCGTTGTGGAAAATGTATAAATATCTTAATGAAAGTTGGCAGTATGCATGATCATAATAATTATAATTACATTTATCCAGCAAAATAAATAAAAAATAATAATAGTTGTAAGTATGATAGAATAAACAAACATGTTTTTTTATTTGTTTTTAATTCCATACTTTTATAGCAAATATCTAAAAAACTGTAAGGAATATTGATGTCAATATATATTTCTCCATTTTACGTATTTACCTTAATAATAAATGAATAAATAAGACTTTTAACTTAAGATACTATGCAGATACCTTTATTGAAATTATTTTAAATATGAAATGAGTAAAATATTGAAGCTAATATCAAATGGCAGGACGATATCTAAATTTAACGGGGAGATTAATATCTATGTCAGTCGATGTTTGATACGTCTTACAAGATTATTGTTTTATGTGATCTTATCTAATTATATAAAAATAATATTTGTAGTGGTAACTATGTTTAGACTGATATGGAAAAAAAGTGTATCTTTTTTTTTCGCATAATTCAATTTAAATTTCTTACATAGCTTTCTTTCTCGATATTGCTCCGACTAAAATAAATAAAAATTCTGTTTTTTTCCATTGGTTACTAAGCAATAAAAGGCTTAGACATTTAAGAATCAAATTTCAAAAAGAAAATAGCAAAAAAATATTGACAAATCATTAAAAAGCTTTCAGAAAATGTATTTTTATAGAAATAAAACATCTTTAAAAAGATTTGAGAAAACGTATTGATTTTTATAGAAACAAATCATATTCAATAGCTATATGTTTACCAACAACATACTAAATGATGTTCTATTACAAGACTAGCATAAGTAATATACAAGCTTTATGTGGTGAATTCCATAATGTATGGAAAGAAAGTAGCTTCTAGAAATCTTGAGATTGTAAAAATCAAGAAAAAAGAACGTGTTTTCAATTACAGGGGCAATCAAACGGATTCCGATACTTTATGGTCAATGGGAAAAAAGTTTAAAGTGCATTTTAATGGTCTTACACACTTTCGAACATAATAAAGTTGATATGCATGTATGGAGTATATACTATAATATACATTCTGTACAATCTGTGGTGCAAATAATATTTCTTATTGATTTACTGGGCCACACAAAAGTGTTTCATTGCATACTTATGTATTGAGACATTGTTTGGTATGCATTTTAATAGTATTAAGCTATTTAATACTAATAATTAAACTATTTAATGCCCTTAATTAATAAACTATTAAAACATTTAATTCTCGTCTGTCCGTCTAAATCGACCAGCGTAGCGGGCGAAGGCCGCTAGTCTTAAATTAATTTTTGATCCAAAGATGCACTAGAGCTTATTTTTGTGAGATGTAATTTGTGTCGATTACAACTATTTCATGTTACTAATTTACATTTCTTTAACTCATGCTTTTACAGTAGCACACTCCTTATAAGAGAAATAATAATTTTGAATTTTTTAAATATGAAGTAACTGATATTTTCATGCAGTATAACTCCGATACGAAGACCAGGTCTTAAATTATTTTCTATCCCAATGACTCTCCGAAGCTTATTTTCATTTGATGTAATTTATATCGTGCATAACTTTTTCAAGATATTCATTTACATTTGTGTAAATCGTGCTTTTACCGTCATATTAGCAACACGAGAATTAAAATTGCAATAAAATCGTTAAATTCTTAACTGAAGTAACTGATATCGATATACTGTGAACCTTCGAATAGAAATTCATATTCTTAAACTAATATTGATTGAAACGGTGCTCTAGAGCTTATTATGATTGGTCGTACTTTATGTCGTGCTCAATTATTTCAAATTTCACATATAAATTTCTGTAAGTTATGCTTTTACTGTCGTAGTGATAAAGCAGACTTTAAAAATGAAACAACAGTTTTGAATTCTTATGTCAATGATGCACAGTATCAGAATAATTATGATGCACAGTATCTCGCGAGAAAACCTGGTTCTATTTTTTTTTTAACCAAAAGATCCAATAGGGCTAATTTTCCAGGTATGTTATTTATTTCATGTACAACTATTACAAGTTACGCATTTACATTATTATAAATCATGCTTCACGCTCCTAATGACAACATATGCTTCAAATGTGATACAACTTTAAATTATTTTTATGAAATAACTTATATTGATATATACAGTGTAACCGTGAAAAGAAAACCCATACTTAAATTAATTTTTGATCAAAAATACGCAACAGGGCCTATTTTATAGGGGTGTCATTTTTCTCTTACGCGAGATTTTTTAGCTACTAATTTACAAAATTTTTTTATTTAAAATGCAAACATTTATCACTTTTTTTGTCTAAGCTTAGGTAATTTTTTATGATTCAGCAAACGTGTATTATAGTTGTTATTTAATGTGTAATCATTTTTTTATATTGTTCCTGAGTTTGTGGCATTAATCACGAAAATACAAAACATGGTCAGTTCAGATATTATGTCATAATACGCCTTTTATAATATACAAATTGCGTAATTCCTGCCATATTTTACTAGTAATTAAATTTCGTAATAGAAGGAATTATCATGCGAAACGAACTATACCTATGTATAAATTAGATTTCAAAATCATGAATTTAATCTAACTTGTCATCGAATGAATTCTCATTTAGACTGTATGAATATTTAGATTAAATGTATTTTCTTTAAAAGTATTTTTTTTTCATAAACCTATGACGGGCTCTTCCGCTTTTTAGGGTAGATATTCTTCCTTCTTGGGTTTTGTATTACAAACATTCTAAAAAAAAAAAAAAAAAAAAAAAAAAAAATACATACTACGGTACGTTTTCCGATTAGGTGTTTTTTGGGAGATAATAGCACGTTTTTTCTTGGGAACTACTGTTTCGATTTGAATTTTTCGCACGTTTATCAATAATTTCTCTATTTAATACTTGTTATCTGAATTTCAAATTTCACAATATGTGTAAATTTTCTTCAAGATATTCACAAAATTATGCGTATTTATTTTAAATTAATTGAGAATTTTAAAACGGTATTTAATACATTTACTTTTCTCTTAATATTTTAATTTTATATCAGTCATTTAGTCATGTACTACACACAGTTCTTGTCATTTTTCGAACAGACCGAGCCAGCATTGATATATGACTCAGTGTATGCCTTAGCGTGGGGTTTGAATGCCCTTCAGGGTGGTGCCACACTCCGTCCAGCCAACGTGTCTTGCGAAGAAGAGCTGCCATGGCCAGATGGATCTAGTCTATTCAACTACATTAACTCTGTAAGTATAGAAAAAATTTTAGAATAGTTTTAATTCATCTTTTATAATGAGAAAAAATACTGATTATATATTCCTCTAAAAATAATATATAAGAGTGATTATTAATATATAAGAGTGATCAAATAAAAACCGAACACCAAAAAGTACTACCGGCAATGCCGGGAGGAAGAGGTAGCTTTCATATACTTATTTATTTATTTTAAATTCAGTTATATAAATCAAATATACGAAGCTCAAAATAGTGGAACAAGATTATGTAAGATTGAATACTAGTTTTTGTCAATACTGAATATTAATAGGAATTTTTAGAAATTAGTCATCTTTAAGTTTAAGGTTTTATTTTAAGCGATTTATAGGGTCGCCAAATTCCACGATATCCATTTTAAAGCAGCATGATGGATAAAAAAAACCCCAATGAACTTGATCGAAATCTTAATTCATGAGAACATGCACAATCACATCGAAATCAATTAATATCTACGGGTGCTATCGTGGTCAAATTGACTTAAAAATACGTCATCTACATTAGCTACAAACTGCTATATCCCAAGCGTTTTTCAAGGTAAAGACAAAGCAAAAAATACTCATTCATTAATTAAGATAAGTACTTTAGAAATAACCTTTTTTTCAATTTCTAATTTTTTTTTATTCATCATTATACATTTAAAATATTTTTGATAAATTTAAATGGCCGCCATTTTGAAACAAGATGGTGGATAAAGTTAGCCCGTGAACTCGGTCAAGACATGGGTATGTACCATGAACACACTGAGTTATATTGAAATCAGTCTATAAATATACGTATTAACGCGTGACAAATTTCAGCTCGTTTCAAAATGTCAATCTCACTGGAAATTGAAAGTGCTAAAAATCAGCCATTTTTCAAGATATAGATGAAACAAAAAATGCTCTGGAATTTTTGTATAAAGGTCAAAACACAAAAGAAATTTTTTTTTTCCATTTCTTACTTTTTTGCACCTAATTTTAAAATTTAAATTTAAAAAAATAATATTCCGCCATTTTGAATCAAGACGGCGGTTGAAACTGGCCAACAAATTCGGTCCAGGCATCAGTATGTCCTATCTACGGACCAAGTTTCATCCAAATCAGTGGATAAATACGCGTGTTATCACGTGACGAAAACCAGATCATTTCAAAATGTGAACAACACTAGAAATTAAAAGTACTATAACTCAGATATTTTTTAAGATACAGACGAAACAAAAAGTGCTTTGGAATCTTTGTATCAAGGTCAAATGCATAAAAGAAAAATCTTTTTCAATTTCTCACTTTTTTGCATCTAATTTCAAATTTTAATTTTTTTTTAATTTAAATGGCCGCAATTTTTAAACAAGATAACGGATGAAACTGGTTAACGAACTCGGTCCAGGCCTTATTAAGTACTATGTACACACCAAATTACATCTAAATCGATTTATAAATACGAGTGTTATCACGTGACAAAATCAGATCGTTTCAAAATGTCAGCCATAAGAAAAATTCAAAGTGTTATAACTCAATCATTTTTTAAGATATAGACAAAGTAAAAAGTGTTCTAAAATTGGTGTTTTAGGATCTAACACATAAAATAAAAATATTTTTCAACTTTTAATTTTTTCGCATTAATTTTTAAATTTAAAATTTTAAAATTTTTTTTAAATGGCTGCAATTTTGAAACAAGATGGCGGATGATGATGGCCAACGAACTCGGTCGAGATATTTGTATGTACTATGTACATACTAAGTTTCATTCAAATCGGTTCATAAATACGTTAGTTATAGCATGACAAAAATCAGATCGTTTCAAAAAGTCAGCCATAAGGAAAATTCAAAGTGCTATAACTCAGTCATTTTTTAAGATATAGACAAAATAAAAAGTGTTCTGGATATGGTGTTTTAAAATCTAACACATAAAATAAAAATATTTTTCAACTTTTAATTTTTTCACATCTAATTTTAAATTTTAAATTTTTTAAAATTTTTTAAATGACCGCCATTTTGAAACAAGACGGCGGATAGTACTGGCCAACGAACTCGGTCAAGATATTTGTATGTACTATGTATATATTAAATTTCATTCAAATCGGTTCATAAATACGTTAGTTATAGCATGACAAAAATCAGATCGTTTCAAAATGTCAGCCATAAGAAAAATTCAAAGTGCTATAACTCAGTCATTTTTTAGGATATAGACAAAATAAAAAGTGTTCTGGAATTAGTGTTTTAAGATCTAACACATAAAATAAAAATATTTTTCAACTTTTAATTTTTTCACATCTAATTTTAAATTTTAAATTTTTTAAAATTTTTTAAATGGACGCTATTTTGAAACAAGATGGCGGATGATGCTGGCCAACGAACTCGGTTGAGATATTTGTATGTACTATGTACATACCAAATTTCATTCAAATCGGTTCATAAATACGTTAGTTATCGCATGACAAAAATCAGATATATATATATATATATATATATATATATATATATATATATATGGTTATATATATATATATATATATATATATATATATGTCAACATTTGAACGGAGGGTGGTTTTGGGGTCTGGGGGTCATGATCGGTGAAAATATACCAAAATTTTTTGGAAGTGCTTTCCTCCGGACGGCTGCAATAGGTAGCTTTTTACTTTTAGGTAGCTTTCATTACAAAAAGTAAAAAGCTACCTATTGCAGCCGTCCGGAGGAAAGCACTTCCGGAAAATTTTGGTATATTTTCACCGATCATGACCCCCAGACCCCAAAACCACCCTCCGTTCAAATGTTGACATATATATATATATATATATAACCATATATATATATATATATATATATATCTGATTTTTGTCATGCGATAACTAACGTATTTATGAACCGATTTGAATGAAACTTGGTATGTACATAGTACATACAAATGTCTCGACCGAGTTCGTGGGCCAGCATCATCCGCCATTTTGTTTCAAAATGGCGGCCATTTTAATTTTTTTAAAAAATTTAAAATTTAAAATTCAATGCGTAAAAATTAAAAGTTGAAAAATATTTTTATTTTAAGTGATAGAACTTAAAACAACGATTCCAGAACACTTTTTATTTTGTCTATATCTTAAAAAATGATTGAGTTATAGCACTTTGAATTTTTCTTATGGCTGACATTTTGAAACGATCTGATTTTTGTCACGTGATAACACGCGTATTTATGAACGGACTTGAATGAAACTTGGTATGTACATAGTACATACAAATGTCTCAACCGAGTTCGTTGGCCAGCATCATCCGCCTTTTTGTTTCAAAATGGCGGTCATTTTAAATTTTTTAAAAAATTTTAAATTTAAAATTTATTACGAAAAAATTAAAAGTTGAAAAATATTTTTCTTTTACGTGTTAGAACCTAAAACAACGATTCCAGAGCACTTTTTATTTTGTCTATATCTTAAAAAATGATTGAGTTATAGCACTTTGAATTTTCCTTACGTCTGACATTTTGAAACGATCTGATTTTTGTCACGTGATAACACGCGTATTTATGAATCGATTTGGATGTAGCTTGGTGTGTACATAGTATATACTGAGGCCTGAATCGAGTTCGATACTCAGTTCCATCCGCCATTTTATTTCAAAATGGCGGCTATTTAAATTTTTTTATAAATTTTAAATTTTTAAATTAGGTACAAGAAAGTGAAAAATTGAAAAAGATTTTTCTTTTATGCATTTTTACCTTGATACAAAGATTCAGGGGATTTTTTGTTTCGTCTGTATCTTACAAAATGGCTGAGTTATCGCATATATATATTAATCGATTTCAATATGAGTGTGCATGTGCACCTGAATTAAGATTTCGACCAAGCTCATAATCAGGTTCTACTAATATAACTTAATTTAAAATAAATATTTAAGTAAATGAAAGCTACCTCTTCCTCTCGGCATTGCCGGAAGGACTATTTGTAATGAAAGCTACCTAAAAGTGAGTGCAGAAAATTTTGTTCAAAAGCAATTGCCAGAACTGCTAAGCCATTTATATTACTGGGAGATGAGACGATTAATATCAGTTTAGTAGAATGAGTTCCGTAATCTCATCCACTCTTACTCATTCTCGAACGTCGAATAAAATCTACGTCCAGGAAAGTTTTTCTTCAAGTGTCCAAATCATTTGTGTTCTGTCACACAAATGCACACTGCACATTTGCACATTGCACAACTGCACTGTTGCACACTGCAATTGTCCAACACTTGCAGTGTTGGACACTTCAGTGAATGCAATATTCGCCATAGACAGCTTACATGCGACGATAAATTCTGCGTGTCCCAGTAGACTTTGCCAACAAAAATAAAGCCACACTCTCTGTTTTTCAGTATTTGCCTTCACTTATCATGATGAATGAACATATTTTTCACTATGTTCACCTACAAAGAAATTAAAAACAACTGTGAGTACTTGTGTAACATTCCTACAAAACCTTCGATGTGAAAGTATCGATCCGTTACAACAATGTTGACAACTTAGGCGAGGGATGTGTTTCATCTTAGTTATTCTACATTAATTTGATTGCTTTCATATTAATTCGAAAATAAAAGGGAACAAACTCTTATTAAATACGATTGAATGAAAGTGAAAATAATTAGCCACAAAAAATCTAAATGTATGTTGAACACCAGTTCTACCTGCATGAAACATTTTTTCGTCATGAAAGAGGTTTTGTTTCTGGGAGTCCTAATATTGATAATTTTATTCTACTATAGGGTTCTAAAAAATAATAATGATTGCTAGCCTGGGAACTCGAAGTTTTGCAATTGCATTAGCAGCGAAATTTCGATTTTTAAGGGGAAAATATACTTGTTTTCTGGAATAAAAATATTTATCATATTAAATTCATTGAATATAATAATAATGACAGGAATTCACATTTATAATTTAAGCTAGTTGAAAACTACGAAAATCTCATTTTCAAAGTTTGATTATAGGTGAATATATGTATAAGAAAATGATGATATCCTGGTAAAAGATGTCATTGTTCGAGATGTTTGGGATAAAAAAAAATCCATCAGTTGTATGTGTGTGTGAAGGGGGGTGTTAAGTGTTTGGAGAAAAATATTTAATCTTAGCATACGCCGTATGTTTAAGTTTAGATACCATTTTATATCATCCTCCATTTGTTTGTATTTTAAATTAATTCTAAAAATATTATTTCATACGAATTAATCACATTGAAACTTTCAGCTTTTAGGTCTTATTTTAACCAAGTTATATAAATGCTTTTTATGTAACTTTTTAAAACAGATAATGTAATCTAAAAAGCATTTTATCCATTTTATAGAAACAATACAAAAACCAAGATAGTTTTGAAAGCACGTGATAGCAAATTTTTCTTTGTTTTTCTTCTTATAAAAAAGGAAAAAATTTTGTTGTTGTCGTTTCAGAAATGCCATTACAAATAACAAAAATCGATAAATAATTAAATAACTTATATTTTGGACAATCTGGCGATCTGGGATCAATTCGTATGGCTTTTTAATTTCATCGCACTGGATTCCGTAATCTAGCCGAAGTAATTGTAAGCTGAAACAATCAGACTTTAATGGTATAGTTTCAAATTACTTTAAAAATGTAATTTTAATTTTATTAAATTTATGATAAAATGGTGGAATTAAATGTTTACAAATATAAATTTCGTTAATTGCAAAATTTTAAAATAATTATCCATTAAAGAATTAGCCTTTAATTTAGAAATTGTGTTCTGAAAATTACGTTGATATCCTCACATATAAAAAAATAATACTTCAGATTTAGAGTTAAATATGTATATTATCTCCTTATTTCATTTGCATTTTTTGTTTTCATTAATTTCCAGTACCCACCGAGAAAGTGTTAAACGCTCTTTATTTAGCTGCTCTTTTCTTTTCTTTCTTTTTTCTTCTTTTTTTTATTTTAAGATAGTTTTAAAAGTAGAAAAAATAGTTATTTAAACATTCTTTTGAAGTAAAAGTTTAGTGACAATGACTTCAATAAAAGTCTGATAATCCTTTCTTTTTACCAATAGCAACAAATTATTTCTAAAATTACAAATGACGTCAATGGGGAAAACTTATTTCAAACATTTCAGATTTATAAATAAAATAAATACACAGAAAAAAAACCGCTTTTCGAGCGGAATTATTATTTATTTTTCTCTTTCGGGAAAAGTTTTCTATCGTTATAAAATAAGTAGTTAAAAGTTATTTTTACCCTCAAAACAGATTTCTGTAAAGAAGAGGTCAACATCTTTCTATTTAAAATACAAAGAGCTTAACATTTTTTTTTCTAACATCTTTTGAGTGGATACAAAACTGAATATTGCAATGATTTCTGTCAATTTGTCGAAAGGTTTTTCTTTTTGCTTAAAATAAACTCAATTTTAAAGTTTAAACATTTAAATAGAAATTATATTTGATCAAATATATAATTTAATGGCTATGTTATTTACATCACATATTCAAATGAAAGATAATTTCAGTTTCGCATTTATAAAAAATGTAAAAAAAAAATCTAATAATTATGCAGAGATGAAATTGGGGTATTGTAGAAATTGTGGAATTGTAGAAATTGTAGAATAAAATTACGTCCATGTTCCTCACATATAAAATTAATACTTCAGTTTTAGAAATAATTATTTACATTCCCTCCTGCGCATTTTTTGTGATTTGTTTTTCTAGTATTAATCAAAAAGGTGTTAAATGCTCTTTATTTTATTTTTCTTTTCTTTTCTTTTCTTTTCTTTTTATTCATTCTTTGTTTTGTTTTTTCTTTTTAGATATTATAAAACGGGATCAAATAATTATCTAAAAAATTTTTTTAATAGGGAAGTTAAGTGACAAGGACTTCATATAATGTCTAATAATCCTTTTTTCCTCTATAACAACAAATTATTTGAAAAATTACAAATAACATCAATGTGAAGAACTTATTTCATATATTTCAGATCTATAAATAAAATAAATGCAATGAAAAAAAAGAAGAAACTCTCTCGCACGAAACTATTGCTTCTTTTTCTTTTTGGGGAAAACTTTTCCATTGTTATGAAATTTATTAGTTAAAATTTATATTTAGCGTTAAAATAGATTTCTAGTCAGTAGGGGTCAATATCTCTCTATTTAAAATACACAGAGCTTCACATTATTTTTGTGTAAAATCTTTTGGTCGGATACAAAACTGAATAATGAGATACTTACTGTTAATTTGTCAAAATATGTTTTATTTTTCCCTAAAATAAACTCTTTTTTGAAATTTAAATATTTGAAAACAATTTCTACTTAAACAAATATATAACTTAAAGACAATTTGTTTTACACCATATATTAAAATAACAGATAGTTTCAATCTCACATTTATAAATAATGTAAAGGTATTTAATAACCATTTAATTAATCTGATAGCCGTCTGATAGATTTTTATAGCTGTAAATTCCAATAAGATATTAAAATAATAATATTATATCAATACTGGAAAATAAGAGGCCTATTTTTGAGTTGAATGGTTTTCCCAGTTTTACAGAACCCAATTTTAAGGTTTATAAGAATAATATTGTATTAAAAACTATCAATAAAAATCATAATTTGTTTAATTGTGTTTTTTTTCTTTTTTTTTCTTTTTAACAAGTATGAAAAATATCGAGTAGGGTTTTTCTAGGGTTGTGAATCTATGTTTTTAAATTGTTATAGATAAACTATAATGCATTTAACATTATATATATATATATATATAGCTATTAACTTAACCTTCACAATTTTTTTTCTCAAACTTATATTGTAATATTTTGCTTAGATAAAGTTAGTGATCATTGTTCTAGAAATGGGTTTAAAAATATTACTTCTTTTCGTTTTCATTTTATTTTTAGTAGTTACATAAAATTACGTATGTTAATGTAAGGAGAAAAATCAGAGTTTACCTGTATTGAATAACACATCCGCTAAAATACAGCGGAATGCATCTCAATAATTACTATTATTACTACTACCTTAATTATTATTAATTTAGGGCTGCACATATATGACATTATCATTTTTTTTGAGATTACAGATCTGCTCTCCTACTTTCAATATCATATGCTATTATTGCTTGAATTCCTCTTCAATGATATTTTTATCAATGCCGAAAAATGATTTTTATTTTCACTTATTTTTTCTTTTGTCCGCAGTGACATACAAAAACAGATATGGCTGTACATTTATTATTGTTGCAGTTTATTCCTTCAAATGAAGATAAGTCAACAAAATATCACTTTTCGTAATCTATTAAATTACTTTATATCAAAAAACACTTAGAAGAAATAGTTAATATTTAAAAGTATTTAATAATAACAAGTTTCAAACATACATCCGAACTTCTTTTGTGAATAACGGATTATTTCTTCATTTACATATAACACAAGAAGATGAATGTCAAATTTTGTTGTTTTCTAAATTTTGGAATTAAATAATTTTATGATTGTTTAATTATTTTAATAATAAAGTTTCTTTTTTCGTCATAATAGCTAATAGACTGAAAATAGACAATTGTTATGCAAAGAAAAATTAAACATAAAATGAAAAATTTTTAAAAATTATCAATATGAAAAAACTTATCTCTCTTCCCCTCCTCCTACAGATATCTTACGATATCATAATCGAGATTCTCCCACACCACTAAAATAATTATGTTATATAAGAATAAAAAAGTTATATATGCATAACCTCTTTATTACAACGAAGCTTGCAAATTGTAATGGCATTAGAAAACAAAGACAATTATAATAAGAGTAAAATATTAAATAATTTAAACTTTTCTTACCATCTTTTTCTTACTAACGTTTCTTAAACTTTTCTTATTCATTTCTATATGTAGCATTTTTCTTTCTTAAATGAATTATAATTTTTATTTTTATTTCATACTCACACGCACTCATCCGGGAAATATTTTCAAATGATTTTTATTTATTGTGTTAAAATTCTGATTTTTTTTTGAGGGGGGGGGGGGTTATTCTAATGGTATGTAACCAAAAGCACAAGACAAAATTTCTCCGATGTTTTTTAATTGAAAATAAGAAAAATTGTGAAAAAGTGGTGTAATTTTAAATCATTATAGCTCAAAATACTACTTGCCGAACTCTAAAATTTTTTCATGTAAATAAACAAAAACATATGTCTTAACATATTCAGAATATTTAAAAATATTAATTTAAATAAAAATTTAAAATATTGAAACTAAAAAAAATAATGTAACTTAAAAAAATAATATTTTAATAGGAAATTTTTTTTCCCAAATTTGCTGAATCAAATTAAAGTAACACAATCAAAAAAGACATTCTTCGAGTTTCAGCCATTTATTTATTACGGTTTTTGACTTATAACACTTGGTAAAAACATCATGAAGGAAAACGCATTTTCACAAGAAGTCGTTTTCATATCAGCCATTGATTGAAAGCTAGATTTAAAAAACAAACCAAAGTAAAAAATAATGTATCATGTTTTACTTAAGATACACTGTAAAAAAAATTCAAGAGGTTACTAAAAATTTTTTAGTAAATTTATATTCCACAGAATTTTTTAGCAACCATTACAAACTTTTTTTTTTTTGCAAGTGAAACAAGCATTTCTTTTGTAAACTGAACAAAAGAATTTTTGGTATAACTAACTTAAAAATTTTTAGTATGAGCCACCAAGCAAATTTTAGAAATAGCTCCAAAATTATTTTTAATAACCATTACGTGCGCCCGAAGGGCAGGAGATTCCTTCGAGGTGCATCCAGACTTCTGAAGCGGAAGATTTTCGGCAAAACTGCAATAGATGGCAGCGCCAAACATTGCTAACTGCTCCGACAGGATTTTCATAATCCCTTTACTAACGAGTACTTACACTACATATATTCGGGGCGTATTTGGCAGTGGCCAGTATCGAACCCGGTACCTTTTAGTCTGGAGTCCGTTACTATAACCACTATGCTATCAAGGCCACACCAAGTGAGTTTTAGTAATAGTTATTAAAAATATAAAACTATTAACTCTCTTCGTTGCTAACTTTTTTCTAGTAATTCTTACAGATTTTCTTGTAACCGACTAAGATTACAAAAAATTTTTTTAGTAATTACAAGGATCACTAAAGTCTTTTTAGTCGATCGACCCTTTTTTTTACAGTGTAGATACAAGATTTAAACGTCATTTTTAAGCAGGGAAAAAAACTGAGGATTTTTCAATGCTACATTTTTTAAATTGGAAGATTTTTGTCTCTCGGACCCACTTATCTTTTAAAATATGAAACGCATTGCTTAAAGTATGTGTGGACTCACAATTTGTCGTTTTTTTTCTTTTTTTTCCTTTTTTTTTCTTCTTATTCTTCTTTTTTTTTTTTAAATAAAAGTTTAAACACTTAGGAATCCAAAAATGACCTGTTTTTGTTTTAGAGATAATAAAAGCAAACTTATGTTCCAAAATATAAACCTTTATACTATTTGTGATACATTAAAACATGAATTTGCGGATTCTACAAGAAACGCTTTATACAAAATATGATTCTCCAAAAATGCGTTTCTGCAAGAATGCTGAGGTATTGTTAAAAAATTGAAAATATATTGAATCGACAACGTTACACAAGATTTTGTACAATTTCTCAATTCTTTTCTAAAATTTGACTTAATATTGCCTACATTTCAAAAGATAATTAAAATCCCATTAAAAAATTGATGGAATTCATTGTTTTTATTCTTTGTTTTAGCTAAAGACGCATGTGTTTGATAAAAATTCATATTTTTCAAAAACGTGTCCCGAAGTTAGGCATACCTTAATTTAATAGGAAAACAGGTTACGTTGCGAAAAAAAAAACTTTAAGCCGAACTAATATCAGAATGTTTGCTTGTGAAAATAACTCGCAAAAGTCGATATCTTTTACTTTATTTTTGAAAAAAAAGGTGTATCACTAGACACATTCCCAATGTAATTAAAAGAGAGAGAAAGAAAGCTAAATTACTTGGTTTTATAAAGAGATACATTTGCATATAAAATAAAAAAAAACATGTTATATATGTATATATGTATAAAAATTATATTACCATATGACATTCTGGTCCTGAGATTTCAAATAAAGCTGTAATACATAATCCGATACATTTTTTTCCTATAATCAACATTTTCCCTGAGAAATCATCTAGTCTCTATGAAACTTCTTGTATAGTTCTAATAAAGGAAATATCTAATGCAATTTTGCATAATTAAATATTATTACCTTATTTACAGAATACTTAATTTTTTTTATAAATAACTCGTAATTAAAAGGAAAATAAATTAAAATATAATTCAGTGTATACAAACGTGTTATATATTTGCATCAGAAAAACATTGTTGCACGATGACCGTTAATACTTACAGAAATCGAAATTTAGTCATTGCTAAGTTTCTATTTAAGATTTTTACTGCTGCAGAAGAACTCATTGTATGCTCTAATGTGAACAACTCACTGTAATAACTTTATGATTTTTTATAGTCGAGATAATTTTGCAAACGTTGTGAAACTATTCTAACTATAACTATCAAATCAATTTGCTTAACTAAATTAATAAGAAACTTTCTCTGCAATCAGATTACTAAGTTTCTGAAGTCATCAACAAAATCGATATTTCTCAAAGCAGCCTTTTCTTAATATTTCCAATCAACAGATAATTATTTCAAAATGTTTCCTTATATAGTTATGATTGGTTCAAAACTCTAAAATTTTGTTAAGGTTCTTAAAAGTTATGATACATAAAATTAAATGTTAATCTATAATGATTAAATAAAAATAAAAACAGATATAAATATAATAAATAATTTGTCTTACAGTTTAAAAGACAAATATTCATTATGATACATGCGATTTTACTTTTATTATTATAACTGTTAAAAATTTCTTTTGATAAAAAAATGGAGTAATGATTAATTTTCTAGATTTTTTATTAATATCTTCACATTGATAATTATTTCTATAACATTTTTAAAAATTCTTTTTTTAAATAAGTAAATTAAAATCGATAATCAGAAGAAAATTGCAAACGTTATAGCTATTTGTAAAAGCTAAATATGCCATTAAAATTTCTCCTCTAAATAACAAATCTCGCTAAAATTTTTTATTTTTTATTTTAACTTCAAAAACTTCTATCTACAGAGTGGTTAGTAATTAACGTGAAGTGTTCAGAGTCCTCTAGCGAGTACTCTGTAAATTTTTCATCTCTTGCTTGACAATAGCAACTTCGTCAACTTGTTATTGACTTTTTGACGAAACACAACCAAATTTGATCAGCATATATAGTAGACCATGGGATTTCGAATTCTTAAAATAATAATAATAATAATAAAATATCGCCACCAGGAGCAATTTTAGCGTTTACCGACTAAAATGCATTAATTTGCATAAATTCAGTTCTATGTAGCGATCATGAGTATAAAAGGAAAGGCTGGGGGAGTTTTCATCATTCTCAGACGAACTGCTTTGCGATGCTCTTACCTTACGGGATCTTGCTTTGCTAGTCAGAAAAAAAAATCTTTACTAGGGGTAATTTTGGCGCACCAAAAGTGTATTAGAGTGAATTTTGAATGATTAAGTGCCAAAAAATACGGTAGAGATCAATTTTATACCGCCTGAAATACTCCTCGAGCGCTGATGATACTCGGTAAATTTTTCATTTCTTGCTTGACAATAGCAACTTCGTCAACGTGTTATTGACTTTTTGACGAAACACAACCAAATTTGATCAGCATATATAGTAGACCATGGGATTTCGAATTCTTAAAATAATAATAATAATAATAAAATATCGCCACCAGGAGCAATTTTAGCGTTTACCGACTAAAATGCATTAATTTGCATAAAATCAGTTCTATGTAGCGATCATGAGTATAAAAGGAAAGGCTGGTGGAGTTTTCATCATTCTCAGACGAACTGCTTTGCGATGCTCTTACCTTACGGGATCTTGCTTTGCTAGTCAGAAAAAAAAAATCTTTACTAGGGGTAATTTTGGCGCACCAAAAGTGTATTAGAGTGAATTTTGAATGATTAAGTGCCAAAAAATACGGTAGAGATCAATTTTATACCGCCTGAAATACTCCTCGAGCGCTGATGATACTCGGTAAATTTTTCATTTCTTGCTTGACAATAGCAACTTCGTCAACTTGTTATTGACTTTTTGACGAAACACAACCAAATTTGATCAGCATATATAGTAGACCATGGGATTTCGAATTCTTAAAATAATAATAATAATAATAAAATATCGCCACCAGGAGCAATTTTAGCGTTTACCGACTAAAATGCATTAATTTGCATAAAATCAGTTCTATGTAGCGATCATGAGTATAAAAGGAAAGGCTGGGGGAGTTTTCATCATTCTCAGACGAACTGCTTTGCGATGCTCTTACCTTACGTGATCTTGCTTTGCTAGTAAAAAAAAAAAAAAATCTTTACTAGGGGTAATTTTGGCGCACCAAAAGTGTATTGAATGAATTTTGAATGATTAAGTGCCAAAAAATACGGTAGAGATCAATTTTATACCGCCTGAAATACTCCTCGAGCGCTGATGATACTCGGTAACTTTTTCATTTCTTGCTTGACAATAGCAACTTCGTCAACTTGTTATTGACTTGTCACTTTTCGTCCTTGGCCTTGTTGCTGAATAGTTTCAAATCGATGAATCGTCTTTTGTAAATTTGTTATGCCCATTGGTCCTTTTCACAAATTATTTAATCGGTGAAATTCAGGAAGAGCAGCATTGCAATTTTCGTTCTGCTGATAACACAGCTTGACTAGCAAAGCATGGTCAGTATGGTGAGAGTTAATAATGATGAGAACTCTCCCAGCCTTTCCTTTTATACTCATGATTGCTACACAGAACTGATTTTATGCAAATTAATGCATTTTAGTTGGTAAAGAACGCTAAAATTGCCCCTAATGGCGATATTATTTATTTATTTTATTTTTTTAAGAATTCGAAATCCCATGGTCTACTATATATGCTGATCAAATTTGATTATGTTTCGCCCAAAACTTTACTCGCTAAAGGACTCTGAACATCTCACGTTAATTACTAACCACCCTGTATAAGTACAACTTTTAGAATAAAATGATTCAAAGCACACGTAAAAACAATAATTAGATTAAAACGCATAACATATTGAAGCTATATTGTATCTAATTACATGATATAAATTTATTTATCACGAAATGTATTTTTCCAAAATATGCCATATAAGTTGAGTTTTAAGTACCATATAAGTCCATGATAAGTTGATGTTATGAATTTGTATAATGCTTTATTTTTCTCGTTATTTATATCATTAAAAGTATGATCAGAAGTTTTAGTTTAACTTGAAAATAATAATAATAACACTTGTATATAGTAAAAAGTATTCATAAAAAAATATTTTTTTTTCTTTCAATAAGTATAATTTTTCTTAAAGTATATTTTCTTATAAATATCAATGGCAAATTGATATTTATCCTTTTGTATATAAAAAAAAACATTTGTTTGGAATTTAAATCAAACATATCACATGACAATTTTTTTAATTTTCTATTTTTAAAAAAAAATTAACTTTTAAGAATGTAATAATTTAGACTGACTCTTCAAATTTGGTGGGAACTTAGAAAATAGATAAAGAAGACAACCTCACATCATTAGTATTTGCACAAAAGAACGCATTGTGCCTTAGAATTTGCATAAACTTTCTGTGCGATTGAGAAAACTGTAGGAGAGCTTCATAAATGTAAGGGAAACTGGGGAGGGTTGACTCCTTTATTGCAAAAGGATTTTTTATTTTTTAATCATAAAACACAGATTAAAGTTTCATATATCATTTTATTTGTTATACAATCAAATATCAAAATAAAATTTCGACATTTGTGTAATACATAGGAAACTTGAAAAATGATTTAATCACGAGAAAAAAAAATTATCAAGGTTCTCCAGTTGTAGGAGGCTTGACCCATTTTAATTTATATTCAAAGATTTCTTGAGAGAAATAAAATCAAATTTAAAATAGACTTATTAACTTTTTGTTTTATTAAATATAGAACATAGAGTAAAGTTTCAGATATCATTTTATTTTTTATAAAATCGGTTATCAAAATAAGATTTAGACATTTGTGTTAGATACAGGACACTTGAAAAATGCTTTAATCATGAGGAAAAAATTGGTCAAGGCTTCCCCGGTGTGAGATTCCCCTTGAAACATTTTATTTTACAATCATATATTTTTTAAGGGAAATAAAATCAGTTTTAATATGTCATTTTATTTGTTATACAACCAGTTATCAAAATAAAATTTTAACATTAGTGTATTACATAAAAAAAACATGAAAAATGATTTAGTTATGAGAAAAAAAATTATGAAGGCTCTCCGTACATGGGAGGCTTGACCCATTTTTTTTTTATTCAAGTATCTGTTAAAGAAAATAAAATCAGTTTTGAAAAAGGCAGTTTAACTTTATGTTTTAAAAAATGTAGTCCATATAGTAAATTATCATTCATCCATTTTATTTGTTATGAAATCAGTTATCAAAATAAAATTTCGACATCAGTGTAATTAGTGTAATATAGGAATAGTGTAATACAGGAAAATTTAAAAATGATTGATTTTAATCATGAAAAAAAGAAAAAAAAACAATAGTCCCCAGATTTGGAAAACTTAACCCATTTTGTTTTACATTCAAATATTTGTTAAGGGGTGTAAAATCAGTTTTAAATAAGGCATACTAACTTAATGTTAATGGTTTAATTATTATCAAAAATTGTTTGGCAAAATGTGATGTGTAAACAAACCTGTCTCGTTGAATTCAAAGCACATGAAAAAAATTCCTTTTAGGTAGCTTTCATTACAAAAAGTAAAAAGCTACCTATTGCAGTCGTCGCACAGTGGGGCAAAAACCCAAAAAGCTGGCCAAAAGTCGAAAAATGAAGTTACGATTTAGGGAATTTTGACTATATAGTCGGCTAGAATAATATTTGTAGAGTCAGAATCTGTATTTAAAAAAAGATTTTTGCTTTGCCCTTACAAGCAGCATTATTTCAAAAATGATGCTTGAAGGAGTATCATTTCGAGCGAACAAAAACAGCAAAACAACAGTTCTTCTAAACGCGTGCTACATTTTATCATATTATCCGATTTTAATGATTTGAAATGGATTCACACTATGATCGTTTGTACTTTATTTGTATGTATTACAAAATTTATATTAAGCACATAAAAATTAATAAATTCATTGTCATTTTTAATAAAAAATTTTAGAAATTTTTTTATTTTTTTATTTTTAAACATCAAAAAGTTTAAATGTTCCACAGTGTTCCGCAACGAAATTTAATGGAAATAATAACCTGGGCTATTGTCTAATGATTCATAAAAAACCAGCTGCCTAAAACTGCCTTTCTGCATTTCACGCATATTTTAGTAACCACAAGTAAAAATGTCACTTTTTCGACCGCTTCAAAAATTTTGAAATTAACTACTTTTCACATAACTGATAAATATTTTTCAAAATTTTGAATTATTCAATTTTATAATAGTTTATTACCTATTATATTGTAAATAAGTACTATAACTATAAGATTAAATTAATTTTATAAGTAAGCTTAGTAATGAAAAATTGAAAATAATTCTCTATTATTGATCCGGTAGAATAACATTTTCTTATCGTTATAGGTAGTAATTTTATTTGTTCTATTGTAATTAGAAGAATTATTTTGTCAATGGCAATATTTGACAGATCAAACTACTGAGTGTATTTCATTAATGCGAGTAAAAATCATTATGAATATCATTTTCGCCTATATTAGTAATTTGGATTTGATTTGCAAGTGATGGCATATCTATTCTGAGTACATTTAAACAGATATTTAGCTATGAAGATGGCAGGAGGTCCAATATATTTTTCTTTTCTTCCATGCTAGTAGAATACATAAATGTTGCGAATGATTCACGAATCGTCAATTTGAAAATTCCGAGATCTTCATTTCACTGATTTTATCGGAACAATCAAGATCTATTTTTCTTTTTCAAGAAATACCGAAGCTAGTGTCAAAGAATGGGATTGTATTAAACACCAGGAGAATCTACTTATTTTGTTTAATACAATCATTGATACAGAAGAAATAGTCGTTAATAACGAATTAGTGTAATACTCAACATTGCTGCCTATGTCTGACAGCATCTTACGGATCTGAAATTTTTTATTAAGTGGATTGAGATAATTTAGAATTCAAAATGTCTAAATAACATGCAAAGATGTTTAGAGAGGGCTTGGACCTGGCAGACGAACTGGATAGAAAAAATGAAAAGCTCGTACTCTGCATGAAAATAAAAACTCTGAAATTGCAAAACAAAATGTACAAAAAATATTGCGTTTACAATTAAGACTTCTCATCGAGAAACTAAATCCCAAATTTGGAAGCACAAATGATGGCAATACAAATCAACGATTCTTTGAAAACGCAACTATTTGTGCTTCTATAACGAGCGTATACGAAGATTTGATTAAACGATTCTATGTCATAAGTAATTTCTTGTAGCCATATTATTTATTTGATAAATTTCGAAGATTTTTCCTTACAAATAGTTCGTCGATTTGAGCTGCACCCCTGGTTCTATATGCCTACTTCAGTACACAAACTACTTATTAATGACCAAGAAATAACATTATTTTTATTACTGCCAATTTGTTAAATGCCATAAGATACTCAAGAGTCATGCAACAGACTGATCAAAAGGAATCGAGAAGATTTATCGCAAAGATGCAGTAGCGAGAAAAAAAGAAAGATATTTTTACGTCTTTTAATGTCATCAGATTCTTTCATTTCCAGTTTAGGTAAATTATCGTAGAAGAAATTAAAATCATTAATCCTAAGTCACAGGATCTTCCAATACCGCCAACAAGTTTTTCTAACTTTTTTGACACATTGACCTCTGAAAAATCTTTTTATTATACTAGTTGATTCTAAAGGTGAATTTCTGGAATAAATTTTCGTTTTTATTTTAATAATATAAAAATTAAATAGTCTAATATTTTACTTTCTATTAACATACTTAAATGTCGATTAAATATGTCTTAGTTTTTAGAAAATTCCTTTTTAAGTTTACCCTCGAAATTTTAAATTTTATTTAAATCTAATTGTTTTTACTTTCAATCTGTAATTGTATTTATTTATTTATTTTTAAAGTTTAACTTTTGAATCCTAATTAGCATCCTGAAAAGTTTACGAAATTACAGGTAAATTGAATAACTTTCGAGACATTTTAATTTTTGTTCCACCATATTGTATCCGCCATTTTTTTAAATTTTAATTTTGTATTCTTACTTAACATCCTCAAAAACACCTCTATACGAATTTTCGTACAATTTGAATAACATTTTCATATTTTGGCCAGCTTTTTGGGATTTTGCCTCACTGTGCGTCGGGAGGAAAGCACTTCCAGAAAATTTTGGAATATTTTCACCGATCATGACCCCCAGACTCCAAAACCACCCTCCGTTTAAATGTTGAAATATATATATATATATATATATATATCTGATTTTTGCCATACGATAACTAACATATTTATGAACCGATTTGAATGAAACTTGGTATGTACATAGTACATACAAATATCTCGACCGAGTTCGTTGGCCAGCATCATCCGACATCTTGTTTCAAAAATTTAAAATTTAAAATTTAAAATTAAAAGCGAATAAATCAAAAGTTGAAAAACATTTTTATTTTATGTGTTAGATCTTAAAACACCAATTCCAGAACACTTTTTACTTTGTCTATATCTTAAAAAATGATTCAGTTATAGCACTTTGAATTTTTCTAATAGCTGACATTTTGAAACGATTTGATTTTTGTCATGCTATAATTAACGTATTTATGAACCGATTTGAATGAAACTTGGTATGTAAATATTACATACAAATATCTGGACCGAGTTCGTTCTCCAGCATCATCCGCTATCTTATTTCAAAATGATGGCTATTTAAAAATTTAAAAAAAAATAAAATTTAAAATTAAAAGCGAAAAAGTTAAAAGTTGTAAAGCATATTTATTTTATGTGTTAGATCTGAAAACACCATATCCAGAAAACTTTTTACTTTGTCTATATCTTAAAAAATGATTGAGCACTTTGAATTTTTCTTATGACTGACATTTTGAAGCGATCTGATTTTGTCATACTATAACTAACGTATTTATGAACCGATTTGAATAAAACATCGTATATGCATAGTATATACAAATATCTCGACCGAATTCGTTGGCCAGCATCATCCGCCATCTTGTTTCAAAATGGCGACCATTTAAATATTTTTTAAAAATTAAAATTTAAAATTAAATGCGAAAAAATTAAAAGTTGAAAAATATTTTTATTTTATGCGTTAGATCCTAAAACACCGATTCTAGAACACTTTTTACTTTGTCTATATCTTAAAAAATGATTGAGTTATAGCACTTTGAATTTTTCTTATGGCTGACATTTTGAAACTATCTGATTTTTGTCACATGATAACACTTGTATTTATAAATCGATTTGGATGTAACTTGGTACGTACATAGTACATAATAAAGCCTGGACCGAGTTCGTTAACCAGTTCCATCCGCCATCTTGTTAAAAAATGACGGCCATTAATTTTTTTTAATTTAAAATATGAAATTAGGTACAAAAAAGCAAGAAATTGAAAAAGATTTTTCTTTTATGCATTTGACATTGATACAAAGATTCCAAAGCATTTTTTTGTTTCGTCTGTATCTTAAAAAATGTCTGAATTATAGTACTTTTAATTTCTAGTGTTGCTCACATTTTGAAATGATCTGGTTTTCGTCACGTAATAACACGCGTGCACCACGCGTGCACCACCGGGCATAATACTCCGATTTGGAAGAAGCTTGGTGCGTAAATAGGGCATACTAATGCATGGATCGAGTTTGTTGGCCAGTTCCAACCGCCGCCGTCTTGTTTCAAGATGGCGGAATATTAATTTTTTTAATTTAAATTTTAAAATTAAATGTAAAAAAGTAACAAATTGAAAAAGATTTTTCTTTTTTGTTTTGACCTTGATACAAAGATTCCAGAGCATTTTTTGTTTCATCTATATCTTGAAAATGGCTGAGTTTTAGCACTTTCAATTTCCAGTGTGACTGACATTTTGAAACTGTCTGAAATTTGTCACACGTTAATGCGCATATTTATTAACTGATTTCGATATAACTCAGTGTGTTCATGGTACATACCAATGTCTTGACCAATTCACGGGCCAACTTTATCCGCCATCTTGTTTCAAAATGGCGGCCATTTAAATTTGTCAAAAATCTTTTAAATGTATAATGATGTATAGACAAAGAATTAGAAATTGAAAAAAGGTTCTTTCTAAACTATTTATCTTAATAATGAATTCCGGAGTATTTTTGCTTTGTCTTTAATTTAAAAAACGCCTGAGATATATAGCAGTTTGAATTTCTAATGTGGGTGACATTAAAAAAAAAATTGCCGGAAACAGCACTCGTATATATTAATCGATTTCAACATGAGTGTGCATGTGCACATGGATTAAGATTTCGACCAAGCTCATTGGTTTGTTTTATCCATCAGGTTGTTTTAAAATGACATACATTTCATGATATCATGGAATTTGGCGACTCTCTAAATCATTTAATATAAAACCAGGTTGTATAAAACATGACTAATTTCTAAAAATTCCTTTTAATATTCAGTATTGACAAAAACTAGTATTCAATCTTATAAAATCAGGTTCCACTAATTTGAGCTTCGTATGTTTGAATAATATAACTTAGTTTAAAATAAATAAATAAACAATTAAGTATATGAAAGCTACCTTTTCCTCCCGGCATTTCCGGAAGGACTTTTTAAATATCCCCTTTCTGTGTTCACTCTACGTGGAAACTCTATTTACCACATTATTTGCCTTCGTCTCATTGTAATTATCTTAGAGAAATTTGTCTACACATTTTCCAAAGTATTTAAATCAATGTTATGAACTTTTGCAGAGGCATGAATATTTAATTATAATTACGGTTGCTGCTTTTGCACTTTCCAGTATTTTCTATTCTCTCTGTCTTCCTAATATAGTTGCTTTTTGAATGAAATAAAAGTTCCTATCAATTTCCCAAATTATATTTCATTATTTATTATTGTTTTGTCATCTTTATTATTATTGCTTCTATAGAAAATTTTCACAATTTCCGTCAATAAATTTTAAATATTTTTCTTTCGATCATCATATTTTAATGCGTCTTTACAGAATAAACTTTTAGAAACATAACCAATTATTACGTACAGTGTATGATATAAATATATTTACAGAAACGTTTAGTTAGGGAGCTTTGGCCATCTGATCTGGTCTATCCTCCCTAACATCCATTGGGTCAATCTTCCCAATCACGTTTAAAAATATAGCACATAGTTATGTTTGGCCTAATTTACTGTACAATCTTTATATTTGCAATAGAATTTCAATATTTTTGCATTGCTTAAAACCCATTCATACAAATACCTATGATATATTTTATGTGAAATAATCTTACGAAATTTTCTAAAAAATATACTTTATAAGTTGGAAGCTTTTCACAATTGATTTTCAACCCAATCGAAAATTACCAAACAAAAATATGAAAGTATAATTAATAAAGTAATTTATCATTGCAAATAAATAAATCGTATTCTCATTTATAGTAAATAATGCTAATCAAAAATATCGCAATCTCACTATCAAAAAAGTATTTATTGATTATAAAACTTAATCCTTTATCTTTTTCAAAATGTCTTTTAAGACATAGTAAGAATAGGATAAAACGAGATATAGAAATTAGTTGAACTGATGTTCATTCATCAGGTCTTAAAATAGCTTGATTAACACGAATAAAGTATGTGATTTGAACTTCTTATTAGTACTGAAAAAGCTAAAGAATATGATTTTAGGGATTTCGCATCCAAAAAATATAGAAATAAAACATTGAAAAAACAAATAAATTAGCAATAAAATATGATTAAAACGAATTGAAAAAGAAGTAACATACACTGTAAAAAAAATCTGTAACCTTAGTAATCTAAATTAATCGAAATCTCTTATGCTTACTAAAATTTTATGTGTACACTGTACAAGAAAATGATGTCAATCTACAAAACTTGTAAGCAAAACTAAAACCATCTGTAACTTTACAAAAGAATTTACTAAAATTTTGGTAACTTTACTAAAATTTTATCTATAATGCTCGTTACAGTCACTTAAAAAGTTCTTGGAATACGATTTCCCAAAAAAATTCTTAGTAACCTTAAAATTTGTTTGATTCAAAGTGCAAATCTGTATCTGTTACATGAATTTTTATTGTTGCCGTTACATAAAAAGTTCTTGGAATACATTTCTACTAGAAAAAATTTTGTAACTTTCCCAATTTTTTTTACAGTGTAGTATCAATATATGTAGGATCTATTCAGTAGATTTTATAAAGTTTAACATCGATTTTGGATAGATATATATATTAAATATTATCAAATATATATATATATATATATATATAAACCAACATAAAACTTTTTTTTATTATGCTTAATTGACATTGAAATCAATATTTAACATAATGGCGAATGTTTAAATTTGCCAAATAGTAAGAATGAAAAAAAAATTACGTTGATCATTAAATGTGTTCTCATAAACTCTTACATTTTAAATTTCTAAGTAAAATTTACTTTTGAAAAACATTTTCGTATCAATTACATGTTAAAATGTATTTTCAGATGAATAATTGTTCAAATAGAAATATTTCCAGCATAAAATAAATGAATTAATGTCCTACATATTCGCATACTTGGTCAGACATATATTAAGAAATTTTAATAAGAAAACACAATATAATATTTCTAAAAGTAAAACGATTTTTAAAAATGATAAATATTAATAACATGAAGAATATGATTATTTAAATTTCTAAAAAAAGAAAAAAACATTCAACTATAAAGTTTATATTATAATTTATCTTTAAATATTATATATATTTTAATAAAGACACTCATAGACCTGTACATTAATTTTTTATTTAAATTTACTAATAAACTATATTCCATTATTTATATTTTAAGCCAACTTGTAAACTAAATATTCTTGCTATGTGAACAAAAGTGCTCGCTGATCAATCAATTCTATTTGCATAATAACAAATTTATCCAATAAAGGAAACTTAATAAACTGATGTGTCTATATTTAAATCAACTTCGAAATTGATACAATGAATTTTGTTTTCGTCGAAGCTCTTAATTAAGATGTTTGCTTGAATTAATTTTACATCCTTTATTGTTAAACGAAAGATCTTTAGACAGATTATCAATCAAATTTTAGGCTCTACAAGCAACAACTTTATAAATATTTAAATCAATTTTACTTTGCTATTTGGGTATCACAAACGGAAAAGCAAAATAGTGGTTAATTGCTTCACTGAAATGTATTCAAATTTATAGTTTATAAAATTATAATATTTATTTTATGTTTATGTTGAAAACTCATAATTTTATTATTATTATTTATTCAAATATATTCTTATTTCGTAAAGATAGATATTGGCCCTTTTTTTAATTTAAAAATTTAATTTATATATATGCTAAGAATTTGTTGTCGATTGTATTTTACACCATGTTGGAGTAATATGTATATGTTTTTATCGAAAGAAACTTATTGTTGAATAATTATTATTCATAGAATACTAAATTTATTTAATAAGCGATACTTAATGAACTGCTATGTCGTTAATTAAATAAGTAAAATATGTTAATTTAGTCAAAAATCAAACACTATTATTTTCGACTGATAAACTCAATAAAATAAATTTATTAAATTTATTTTGCACAAAACTTCTTTAGAATGTTTGATAAATAAATTTAATTTTCTGAGGCGTCGACGTTATAAATATAAAAATTACATTTAAAAAAGACAAAATAAAGCAAGAACTGAGAAAAAAGAATAAGAAAAATTAGTCTTTATGCACGAAGTTATTCGTTATTTTTAAATAAATAATTTTCGTACTGCTTTTACATATTTTTGATAAATCTCATGCATGCTAAAACGTGCTAAAAATTCTTCCTGGAAGTCTGATAAAGAAGGGAAATTCAGTTTTTTACTTGCACACATGAGTATTGACTGCATTAATAACAAAGTTGGACTGTCTCTAAAAGAAAAGACCGAAAATTCCATAGATTAAAATTTCTAATCCACTTAAAAACAAACAAACAATAATAATTTTTTCGTATTTAGTAAAGTAGCGATTTCCTCATATATATTAACCTTGTTCGCAATTAATTTTTTGAGTATAAAAATATTACCATATAAAATATATTTAAAAGGAATATATTAAAAATATATGCATAGTAATTCAATCAAGTATAAAAAATCAATTTTATATAGAAAAGCAAACACTTATTATTGGGTTAGTTAAAAGTACATTTTTTATATTTTGCACTTAGCAATAAAACTATGTTTGCTACCTTTTCATGCTTTATTTGTGCATTTCTAATCGTTGGTTTTCCATCTTTAAATTGTTTTGTTATACAAAATGATCATAATAAATGACATAAAATAACTATCTTCATTTGACAGCTTTTTCAAAAAAAATAACAAACACGATTAACTTCGAATTGTAATGTCGGTTAAATACTCACAACACTTTATTTTGCATTAAAATATTGTTTTAAGGATATTGTAAAGCATTAAATAACATACTACATGCGTTCATTTATTGAAAAAAATGGAAAATATCAACAATTACCTCTTTTTTTCCAAGTGTTCTTCAAGAATAGTATTTGTACATAACTGGAAGCATTTTAATTTCCAGCCATGTTCTATACTGAGACTGATGCCAATTGCAAATAAAATGAAAATTTTTAATCTAAAACATTAATTTTAAAACGTAAATACAAAATTTATTTAAAAAAATTGATGAAAGTTGATCATTGTATGGGATTGCCCAGTTACGTTACTCGATTGTAAACATTATTCCCGATTTAAAACAAATTTGGTCCTCGGAAGAAAGGCAGAGTTTTTTTTAAATTTCCTTTTCAGATGAATGAATCGTCCTATTCTATAACGGAAAGAAATAAAGGAAACTCCTTCTATTATTGGATATGTACCTGGAGCAGTGATGTCAGGAATATTTTCATGAATTGTAGAATATATTTTTTAGAATATCAAGAACATACTTAAATATTTCATCCCAATAAAAATTTTGTTTTAAAATCACATACTTTTTATGACTTTAAAGATATAAAATTTTTTCTTTTTCTGTTATTTTCTCCAAGTTTTTTGTATTAATAATAATTTTTATTCACGATATATTACGTCGTATTATGTGCACGTTTCAAACTTGTAAAATGATCCAAATTTGAACGTGAAAGAGATATGTCTATGTCTAGTACCAAAAAAGAAAAATTGAAAACAAAGAAAACATAGACATAAGAAACGATACTTTTAGATTAATGAAAAAAAGGTATTAGTAACTAAAACACAGCGCGATTCCTAACGCGTTCTAGAGATTCGTGTAAATTAAAATAGTTGGCAGCATTATAAATAATCCCTCAGATCCGATTATGTAAAAACAGGACTAGGAGACCGTAGTATATTTATCACCCTCCCACTGACAAGCCCGTGTTAACACGTTCACTAAGCTCCAGATTTCACTACAATACAAGCATTATTTAAAATAAGATAATTCAGTTGATTTAATGGATTTTTAATACATTTAACAATGATTAATGCTCTCAAAGATAACATTCATATTCGTAAATAACATTTTTACGTGTTTAGATTTTAAGGCAAAATTATTACATGTATAAATTTATACACGCAAAAATTTTGTTTGCAATAATAATTTTTCTTTTAATATTCATAAGTTATAGTTAGAGTTTATAAATAAACTCCTCGTGAAAGCTTGAATTTGATGAACCAAGTTGATAATTAATTTTGATCGTGGTCTATTTTTAGTTTATTATTTTTACAATAGGTTTTTTAATTTACATCTCATTGTCGCGAGCCGTTTGCATTGACCGTGAAACGATTCTTATTTCAATTTTTATTTTATTATGATTATGGTTCTTATAAGATGGAATCGAAACATGTCAATAATTGTTTTTAATTTTTCGTTACACCCATCAAGTAAAATAAAATTGTTAATTGAAATATTTAAAATAATTATTTCTTTATTAACCTTAGAAATGATTATTTATGATAACGCTCTTTTCATTTCAATAAGACAAGCACAGCTTTTTTTTAATCTATAAATTTAATACGTGGTTCAAATAAGGATATCCTGTTATCTGAATTTTTTTACTTAATATTCTACTTCTAAATGTTCTTAATGTGTGTTATACAAATCTGATAAATCTCTTTTATTCGGAATATATTATGTTTACTTTCTAAACGAACATCAATGAAGCTCTTTATCGATTGCGATATCAACATAGTTAATTTATTCAAAATCAAACCGCTAACTTATATTTTCTCCTTATTATTAAGAAAGATGTTTGAGTACATTTGTACTATACTCTTAAATATTAAGTTAAAAATCTACAGGATATTAAATTAGTAAATTTGAAAATTTACAGGCTATAACTTATGACTATGAATGTTAGTTTTAGATGACAGTATATGCTAGATTAGAACAAATGCAAAAAAAAGAGTAACAGATTTAACAATTTTTAATAAGTTTAATGTTAGTTTTATAATTATACAGAAATATTTCTAAGTTATTAACATTTATCAGACTGCATTTCCACTTCATATAGTTAGATATGTATGTCATTCTACTAATTATTCAATGAAATTCATATTTATACAGAATACATTATTATCTACATTTTACACTAAGATAAAAGTTAAAATTACATAAGACATTTAAATATAGCACAAAGGAAGTTCCACATTCCATAACTTTTGATCAATGAATATAAAATGCATTCAATCAATAAATGCTAATTAAATATTATGATGATGTCTTAATCAGCATATTCAGTCTAATAATTTGAAACTGAGGCACTTAAATTTATTTTCTACTAAAAATTTTAGTAAAGATGTTAAATTAAAATTTAATTTTGAAAGTATACTGCAAATTTTTTTTTTTTTCAAGTGTATTTTTTTTATTGTCTAACTTTACAAGTAACAACTTTATAAATATTAACTTCTCGTTTATTAAAAAATTATACTAAGTAACAGATCAATGTGTATGTTCTTTTTTTCCTATATTTTGATAAATTATATTTTGACTAATTTAAATATTTCTTTTATAGCTATATAGAAAAAAACATATAATTAAAATCATGCATTAGAATTTCTTTCCATTTCATAAAGAAAGGAATAAACTTTTACCTTTTTAAAAAAAATTCAATTAATTAATCAGTTGTAAATATCGTGCTATCTATATTTTATGCCAAAACGATATGTAAACAACCTTGCTTTGTATTAAACAAATATGCTCTTTGTACATAAGCATGTCAACGAACTGTTAAGATGATATTTAATTCAATACAGTCAAAAATTGAAGCAGTGAATTCTATTTCTACTGTAGCGTTTAAAAAAAGATGTTTGAGTAAATTTACCTTGAAAGCTTTGGTGATAAGCGAAAGATATCTTTCGATCTTAAATGTATAAATTTGAAATTTTGGAGGTGACAACATTAAAAATATGAAAGCCATTTTGAATAACAGCTCTATATCATAATAGACAGAGTGAAATAAAGTTTCATTCTTATTAAAAATAAATATTATACTGTCTATGAAAATGAATATTTACCTTAAAATGCCTTTTAGAACATGTCATGACATTTAAATTTAATATATAATTATGTGCAATGTTTAAATATATATATATATATATATATATATATATATATATATATATATATATATATATATATATATATATATATATATATATATATATATATATATATATGTGTGTGTGTAAAGTTAATTAAGTTTTTCTAGGAAACTGCGATTCCTAGAACTTTTTATGAAACAGCAAAAACAAAAAAAATCATGTAACAGGTACACGATCTCATTGTAAAAAAATAAATAAATAAATAAATAAATAAATAAATAAATAAAAAACTGTAAGGTTACCAACAAATATTTAGACAATTTAGATGCCTAGAATTTTTTATGTAGCTGCAACCGAAATTGTAGATGGAATAGTTTCTTTTGTAAAGCTGCTGATATTTATAGCCTTAAAAACACTAATCTTGTAAATTTATATATTTTATGTAAAGTCTTCAAATAAAATTTTAGTAAACATATAATTTTCTCTAAGTTTACATCTGTAGAATTACTGAATTTTTTTAATAACGCAGCAATACCGCTATATTCTCGGTGCTCGGCATTTTTCACTGCAAGCGAGTAATAATGCAGCATTCTAGCACGCGCTTCTTGAAAATTGTTTGAGATGCTCTTTACTTGTGCACTATAAAAAAATCAGTAAAGTTACTGTACGTTTTCTAGGAAACTGGGATTCAAATAATTTTTTATGAAACTACAATTCCTAGATTTTTTTTATGTAACCGCGAACAAGGTTACAGATAAAATTTAGTAAAATAACTGTAATTTTAGTAGACTCGTTTGTAAAGGTTACAGATTTCTGTAGATTTACAAATATTAGTTTTGTATATTTACATTTTTCTTGTACAGTGCACAGATAAAATGTAAGTAAGCATACAGATTTCGGCAATTTTATATCTGCAGGATTACAGTTTTTTTTCACAGTGTGATCTAAAACACCTAATGTTTATAATTGATACTATTAAAATTTAAAACAGAGATATTTTTTATAGACATTGTGTAGTAAAATGTTTCCGACTCTCCAGAGAAATTTCTAAAATATCATCAGTTGACAAATATATTTTGTATTACACTGTTAAAAAATCTGCAATTTACAAATGTAAAGTTGTCGAAATCTGTATGTTAAATAACATTTTATCTGTGCACTGTACAAGAAAAGATGAAAATATAAAAAATAATTTTTGAATAGCTACAGAACTCTGTAACTTTTCAAAACATTACAGTTTTTCTTCACAGTGTGATCTAAAACACCTAATGTTTATAATTGATACTATTAAAATTTAAAACTGAGATATTTTTTATAGACATTGTGTAGTAAAATGTTTCCGACTCTCCAGAGAAAGTTCTAAAATATCATCAGTTGACAAATATATTTTGTATTACACTGTTAACAAATCTGCAATATACAAATGTAAAGTTGTCGAAATCTGTATGTTAAATAACATTTTATCTGTGCACTGTACAAGAAAAGATGAAAATATTAAAAATTAATTTTTGAAAAGCTACAGAACTCTGTAACTTTGCGAAAGAATCTACTTACATTAAAGTTATCTTACTACAATTTTATCTGTTATTAGGGTTGCAATTACATACAAAATTCTAGGAATCAGAATTTCCTAAACCAATTTACAGATATATATATATATATATATATATATATATTCTTTTTTTTTCTTTTTTACAATGTATGCACAGTGATAAATATCCAATTTTAATTTCTTCTGCATTTATAAAATTTTAAAAGGATACAATCACGTGGAATTAGGAACGTTCAGAAATTTTTATTTTTGGCTATTAATTTAGCTTTGATTGATTCAAATATAAATGGTAGCAGTGGAAATGGTGGGAGATGGCATTGTCGCTATAGAGATGTTTTAGCACATGCAACACATTCAATAATTTACAATCGAAAAATGTCTGTTTAATTTTAAAAAAGCTGAAATTTTATTGTTGTAATCAACACTGCTAGATTTTGATTTTTTACCAGATTCTTGACCGCATATTGTAAAATTTATTGAAGCTACTGAAATCTTTCAAGAAAACTTGGATTCCTAGAATTTTTTATGTAATGAGAACAACAAACATTCATGTAACAGATACTTTGTACTGTACATTTGTAATGTAAAACAAAAAATCTCAAAAGTTGCTAAGAATTTTATAGGAAACCAGAATGCTTAAAATTTTTTTATGTAACTGGAACCGGATTACAGATAAAAATATAGTAAGATTAGTGTAATTTTAGTAGATTCTTTTGTAAAGCGTCAGATTTCTGTAACTTTACAAAAACAAATTTTGTGGATTTATAAATATATATATACACACTATATGGCCAATGGTGACCAGCGACTTGCGATTTTAGACATTTTGTTAAATATCTAGAAAAATACAAGAGAAATTATTATGAAACATAAGAAATTATCCTGTGTAGGAATTATCCTGTGTAAATATAATAGTACAGATGTATACGTTTCCGTGAAGATTTTTTTTCCCGAAACTCCATAGGGGACCTTAAACAAATTGAAAATGAATGAATATCTTTTGGATATCCCTGTCAGAACTAATGCATCAAGGGATTTCAATCTGTAGATTATCATTAAGTGGCTTATTGTAATAAATTGTTTTTCTTTTTATGTGGACAGCATGTATACTCATAGAGAAATTAAGGGTTTATAAAAACTGTCCCAAACATTTCCGAGTCTTTTTTATTGTAATTTACAAATTTCTTAATATAAAATATTCTTTCTCGAAAATATGACAAACAACATTGTTCATAATATAATGTAACTATAATTAAAAAATAATAAAAATTGTATGAAAAATGAGCAGGTTAACTAAATAATTTTTCACTGCACTTGGGTACATGCGATCAAAATGTAATTTGCATAATGTTTTAGCTAAATGCATAGAGCAATTTTTGTAAAAATGTCTCAAAATCATAGCTTGAAAATTCTGAAAGTGATAGTCGATAGAATAACCTAAAAATTCGTTATTCCCGAAATGAAACAAAATGAGGGGCTGTATCCAAATATATTAGTACAGGCCATTTTGTGTATTCTATATTGACAGTATTCAATGGATAAATGAATACAGGCCCTCATCATTTTGCTTCATTTTGGGTATAACGGATTTTGAGATTATATTATCGACTATGATGTTAAGGCATAAAATTGAAGCTGTGTTATACACAATTGAAGTGAAAAAACTTCTTTAAACACCATAAAATAAGTTAACTGCGCAAGGCCTTCCGAAAGAACTTAGTCTTTCTTCGTCAGGCGCAAAAAAGACGTCTACAATGAATGTAGCGGCACGACTGAAGGGGAATGCGGGAGGGAGAGGGAGCAAGGAGATGGAACAGCCAATAGGAAAGTAGAAGGCAACAGCCAATCACGGAAGAGCATAAACAAAACTAGATAAACAATGAAGGAGAGGAAAGGAAGAAGAGGGGAAGGGAAATGGGAAAAAAGCGGGGTAAATTAAAAAATTAACTAAAAGGAGAGATTAAAATGAAATAAAATGTACGCAAAAATATATAAATTAGTAATAATAATAAATAAGGAAAAAAAATTAAAAATAAAAATAAAAATACATAAAAATAAAAAATTGTTTACAATTATAAACATACATATATAAACCTGAAAATTGTATACATAATATATATATATATATATATATATATATATATATATATATATATATATATATATATATATATATATAAAATAAATAAATAAATAAAATAACTAAATAAATAAATAATTAAATTATAAACTTATTTATGAAGCAGTGCTGAAAAGATTCTTCCAGGCAACGGAAAGCGTTTTAGAATCAGATTTATCATTAACAATAATATCACGATTAATATAAATAGCTAAATTTTCAAGAAAATCTAACTCAGAGGAACTATTGGCATTAAAGATAATTTTAGCAGTTTGAAAATTGAAACTATGGCCGGAATCCCAGGAGTGTTTAGCAACAGAAGATTTGGAAATTTCTTGATTAATGACGTACCGAGAGTGTTCTTTTAGGCGTTTTTCGAGATTTCTTTTAGTTTGACCAATATACGATAAATCACAGCCATTACAAGGAACATTATAAATACCCCATTTTTGGAGGTCAGGGACAGGGCATTTCATGGAAGGAAATTTTACTTTATTGACTGGTTTAAAGATAACATTAAAATTGAAACGTCTTAAAACTTTAGCTAATTTAAAACATAAAGGAGGATAAAAAGGGAGGACGACCAAATTATCAGGTTTACTTTTATCAATATTAGAAAGAGTGGAATTGTTAGGGGGTCTATTGAATTTGCTCACAGCAGTATTGATGATAGAAGGATTGAATCCACGTTTTACAGCAACAGATTTTAAGTAATTGAGTTCATTCTTAAGAGATGCAGAATCGGAAAAAATTTTGCGAGAACGATAAACATATGTATAAAAAACACCGATCTTTTGATTGACAGGATGATTTGAGAGAGCATGGGGTGGATTAGAGACAGAAAAAGGTTTTCTATAAACACAAGTTTTGAAAGAAGAATCACATTTGGTAACTAAAACATCAAGGAAAGGGAGTTTATTACAATTCTCTAACTCAAAAGTAAACTGAATATGAGGATCTATAGAATTGACAGTTTGAAGAATTGTAGAAATATCAAATGGATTATCCATTAGGACGACTGGATAATCCATTTGATATTTCTACAATTCTTCAAACTGTCAATTTTTTTTATCCTCATATTCAGTTTACTTTTGAGTTAGAGAACTGTAATAAACTCCCTTTCCTTGATGTTTTAGTTACCAAATGTGATTCTTCTTTCAAAACTTGTGTTTATAGAAAACCTTTTTCTGTCTCTAATCCACCCCATGCTCTCTCAAATCATCCTGTCAATCAAAAGATCGGTGTTTTTTTATACTTATGTTTATCGTGCTCTCAAAATTTGTTCCGATTTTGCATCTCTTAAGAATGAACTCAATTACTTAAAATCTGTTGCTGTAAAACGTGGATTCAATCCTTCTATCATTAATACTGCTGTGAGAAAATTCAATAGACCCCCTAACAATTCCACTCTTTCTAATATTGATAAAAGTAAACCTGATAATTTGGTCGTCCTCCTTTTTTATCCTACTTTATGTTTTAAATTAGCTAAAGTTTTAAGACGTTTCAATTTTATGTTATCTTTAAACCAGTCAATAAATTAAAATTTCCTTCCGTGAAATGTCCCGTCCCTGACCTCCAAAAATGGGGTATTTATAATGTTCCTTGTAATGGCTGTGATTTATCGTATATTGGTCAAACTAAAAGAAATCTCGAAAAACGACTAAAAGAACACTCTCGGTATGTCATTAATCAAGAAATTTCTAAATCTTCTGTTGCTAAACCCTCTTGGGATTCCGGCCATAGTTTCAATTTTCTAACTGCTAAAATTATCTTTAATGCCAATAGTTCCTCTGAGTTAGATTTTCTTGAAAATTTTGCTATTTATATTAATCGTGATAGTATTGTTAATGATAAATCTGATTCTAAAACGCTCTCCGTTGCCTGGAAGAATCTTTTCAGCACTGCTTTATAAATAAGTTTATTATTTATTTAATTAATTATTTATTTATTTTTTATTTTTATTTTTTATTTATTATATTTTTTATTTTATTTTATTTTATTTTATTATATACATATATATATATATATTATGTATACAATTTTCAGGTTTATATATGTATGTTTATAATTGTACACAATTTTTTTTTATTTTTATGTATTTTTATTTTTATTTTTATTTTTTTCCTTATTTATTATTATTACTAATTTATATATTTTTTGCGTACATTTTTTTTCATTTTAATCTCTCCTTTTAGTTAAATTTTTAATTTACCCCGCTTTTTTCCCATTTCCCTTCCCCCCTTCTTCCTTTCCTCTCCTTCATTGTTTATCTAGTTTTGTTTATGCTCCTCCGTGATTGGCTGTGTCCTTCTACTTTCCTATTGGCTGTTCTTTCTGCTTGCTCCCTCTCCCTCCCGCATTCCCCTTCAGTCGTGCCGCTACATTCATTGTAGACGCACGTCTTTTTTTGCGCCTGACGAAGAAAGACTAAGTTCTTTCGAAAGGCCTTGCGCAGTTAACTTATTTTATGGTGTTTAAAGAAGTTTTTTCACTTCAATTATGATGTTAAGAATTTTCAAGCTATGTTTTTGAGACGTTCGCTGAAGTTGCTCTATACATTTAGCTGACAGATTACGCAAATTGCATTTTAATAGCGTTGACGCATACGCAGAGACACATTATTAAGTAAACCTGCTCATTTTTCATACAATTTTTATTATTTTTTATATTTGATTGCAAGGTGTTATGCATAATTTTGTTTGTAAAATTTTCTGGAAAGAATATATTTTTTTAAATATTGAGAACTCATCAAATTACAAACAAAACAATTCGGACTTTTTTTAATAAAACCTTAATATTTCTACGAGTATACACGCTCTTCTCACAAAAAAATACACAGTTTATTACAATAAGCCATTTAATAATAATCTACCATTTGAACGCTTCTGCAACATATATTTTAACAGAGTTATCCAAAAGATATTATTTTTCTATTTGCTGACGGTCCCTTATGGAGTTTTGGAAAAAAATCTTCCCGGTAATATGTGACTTGAATTATGTATTCATTAATATCAGGAGTTTCAGGATAATTCCTCCTGTATTTTTCTAGATATTTAATAAAATGTCTAAAATCGCATGAGTCCGTTCGCCTTTGGCCATATAGTGTATATTATATATTTATATATATTATACAGTGTACAGATAAAATTTTAGTAAGTATGCACATTTCTCCAACTTTACATGTGTAAAATTACAGTTTTTTTTTCAGCATTATACTATTTATATACATTACTTCTACGGTGTCCTTCTCAGAGTATGACGTATGATCTTAAATTTTTATTATTAATATCAATCTTTATACTTATTTCGATACACTTTTGCTTATGTCATTGATATTCCATAAGCATAAATGTTTTATGTACACTGTACAAAAAAAATCTGTAAAGTTACTTATTCTAGGCTTAAAATTACTGTAAAACATCTCCAAATATGAATGAGTCTATATATCGTTTTTAACGATATGCACGCATTAAATAAAAAAGGTCTAGAAGAAATTTTAACAATTATAGTAGCATTGAAATTAACTTAATGTGTGTTATTTAGTGCCTCCTACAGGCGGCACCAGGACTGAGGAAGATAAAAAGTTCTAGGAATCACAATTTCCTAGAAAAGTTTAGTAACGTTAAAGTTTTTTTTTTCTTTCTTTTTTTTACAGTGTATAAACTGTATTTTAAATGATCATTGGATTAACTATTTATTGTTATCGATAATTTTATTTCGATATATAATTATGTAACTGAGATTATTGTCTGCTATTAAAACATTTAATTATTTTATATTAGAAAAAGTATATTTTTATATGTTATAGTTTGAGAATGTAATCTTATTTACAATAATCTTTTCTCTTCTTAGGTTGAATTTCGAGGATTAACTGGAAATATACAATTTAAAGAAGGTCGTAGGAGTAATTTAAAATTAGATTTATTAAAATTAAGACAAAACAGTATGGAAAAAGTAAGTTGTGTTACATTTTCAATTATTTGTACAAAATTATTAAAATAAAGTTACATTTAAAAATTTAATTATCTTTTCCCCTTCAATATAGTATTTATATAATTAACTATGGAAAATAATATTAATGAATCCTTAAAAATTAACATTGATGTTTTACAATTAAATACTATAAAAGAAAAAGAATTTTTCTCATCCCAACCTTTTATTATTCTTTTATTTTTAATTTGCTAATAAAATTACCATATGATAACCATAATATATGATTACCATATATTTGCGATTTGCCTTCCTAATCTTTAAAACCAAATAGAAGTCACATACATTTTTTAATCTGATTCTCAAATGTGTGAATTATGAAAACCGAACTCATTTGTAACTTAGAAAATTAGATTTAAGAATTAAAATAATAACTCCGTTAAAATAAAGAATATATTTTGTTTTACTGATATGTTTTATTATTAATGGTTGTTATTGTCCTTGATCACAATCACAACGTACGTAATGGTCGCTAACAAAACATTAAACATTCAAGAATGAAAAACTCAGAATGATGAATTCCATAATATTCAGTGTCTTCGATATTCACAACGTCACCTAGTGTAAATGTTCCCAGCAGTAATACTGCAAAAGTTCGTGCTCTTCTATCATGTGGTGGGTCAGCGCATGAAATAAAATGAAGGCCTATCAGAATTTTGTCTAATGATTTCCAGCAGCAAAGTTGACTGAAGCAGTCCAGCAGTGGTCATTCAGTGGTAGACCATTAGCCAGCACTTCTCCATCATTGCCAGTACCTATATTGCTGCTGGCCAGCAATTTCCTCTTTGCTGGGAAGTATTTAAAAAACCCATCTCTGGATAAATCTATTCCACACGACTTAGAAAGACCACGTAGGCAATATCTCGTCCCGGTCGATGCTTTATTGCGCAATGATATGCTTGCAGTATGCGCAATGATATGCTTGCAGTATGCGCAATGATATGCTTGCAGTATGTCAGTAATCTCGGATTGTAACCAGAATTTCGTTTTAGAAAAACTCAAGGATCGTGATCGGTCTCTATCGAAAACAGTTGGCCGTCGCTATAATGACGCAATTTCTTAATTGCAAAGATCATAGCCGCACATTCCTTTTCTGTTGCACAGAAAGTTTTCTCTGTTTCCGTAATTTTCCAACTATGGTAAATTATGGCATGCTCCTTTAATCCGTCACGTTTAGATAAAAGACCCCAATACCCTTTTCGGAAGTTTCAGTTTGTAATATAAATTCCTTCGAATAGTTTGGAGCATACAAAATGGGTTCCTCCGTCAGTTTCGATTTCAACTGTTGAAAAGCTTTTTCCATTTCGTCGCTCCACCTTAATTTTTTCCTTTTTTTTTACCTTTAAGTGCGCGAGTTAATGGTTCTACAACAACTGTATAATCTTTTATGTTGCAAGAGTAGTAACTCGCCATAGCCAAGCATCTGCGTATTTCGGTTTTATTTTTAGGGGTGGGCAATAGGGGTGCTCCTCCCGTCGCCCAATACAGTCTTAAGTATTTGACTGACTTTTGTACAAATTTGCATTTGGCTAATTTAATCTTCACCTTAGCTTTTTCGACTCTCATAAGCTGTTTCTCCAAATGCAACACATGATCCTGCCATGTTTCCGAGAATATGGCATATCATCAAGATAATGTAAACAAAATTCTTCCAAACATCTTAACATTTTATCCATAAATTTCGAAAATCTAAAGGACGCGTTTAACATTCTAAAAGATATGAACAGAGGTAAATAGGAACCAAAACTGGTTACAAAGGAGACCAGCCTTTGAGCGCTAGTGGTTAACGGAATTTGCCAATACCTTTTTATAAGATCTAACACCGTAATGTATTTTGCACTGGCAACTTTCTCTACTCTGTCCTCTATGTTCGGCAAAGGAAAAACTCTGCTCTTGTGAACTCATTCAATTTCCTATAATCGATACAGGGTCGAGGGTCTTGCCCAGGTGCCTATACTAGAATCATAGCGGATGTGTGTTCCATTAAATCGGTGCGTCGTTTCGAATGATCGCACCGATCATTCGAAAATGAAGAACTAAATTTATCTAATAATTCTCTCAACTGCTCTATTTGCGCATAGGTACATCTAGAATTTAAATTGCTTTCTGTTATAATATTTTCGAAGTTATAAATCTCAGTGCCGGCTTCCGGAAATGCTATAAACCAGTTTAGATTTTCCTCAACCTCGTCTAACTCTTGCGCTACGAAATTGACTAACTCAGAGCTTCTTGAATACAGCTTTAGGAGATTAAAATGAAATATTTGAGATCTCTCTTGCCTCCCTGGAACATTTAGCACATAATTTGTCTCAGAAATTTTAGATTGAATTTTTCCTGGACCTATCTACGATACCAAAAGTTTGTTCTTTTTGTTTGTATTTAAAACCAACACCTCGTTAACCACGTTAAACTGCCTCTCCACCCCCGTTTTGTCATGCCACAACTTTCGCTTTTGTCGCACTTCAGTCATATTTTGAACTGCTTATTTCTCACAATGTTTTAGCTTATTGACCAAATTAAACACATACTTGGTAATCAATTCATTCTTTTCATCTCCTCCCGTCCATTTTTCAAAAAAGTATTACTTTGGGAATTCGTAAATTCATTCCATGTACCAACTCAGCCGGAGAAAATCCCTTAGTATCATGAATTACTGTCCGTAAGGCTAATAAAGCATGAGGCAAATTTCCCTCGCAACTTGCACCATTTTCTGTGCAAACTATTTTCAATAATCTTTTCACAGAACGATGCCATCCCGCCGCTGCCACCATCTGTTGTAATTTTCTCTCGAATTAAATTTATAGAACGGTAGCGCTTGGGATGAAATTGACCCACATATTCAGTCTAAATCATTAAAAAGCAATTTACTTACAAAAAGGTCTTATTTAAAATAATTGTTGAATTGGGGAGCATTTTTTTAGCTCTGTGTCCTGTATCTTACACGAATTCTAAATAAACACAGAAAGTCGTTGATGAAAGTCAGTTTCTCGTGTTTGAAGGCCGATGACGAGGAGATTTCACTTTACGGTCTTATACGAGCATTGACGTGGACCTCGATCAACTTCAGCTCTTCCAGTGTATACTTTATAAAGAGATCTATCGCCAGAACTCTAGCTGAACTATCTTCTCAGACCCAGTTCTTTCTCCAACTCTCTTTACCCTACTCTCGTGTCCTTCCTTGAAAACTAATCGGTTAGGGAGGGATCTTTTAAATCACCTATAAGAGAGCTAAAGTATGATGTCAGCTTTAAAGTCCTCTAGAATTGATTCAATACATTTCTGAGGTTACACACAAACTACCCGTTGAAAAAAAACACCTTTCTCTTTTTCATCTAAAAGCATTCAGCGGCCTCTTTTGACAAATTGTAGGAAAGACACTTCCTGTCTAAACCAGAGATAGATTAAGACCGTCTAAGTCCTCAACAGGAGAAAATGTTCTCTTGTAAACGAAAACCTCAACCTGGGTGGCCAAAATACCTAGAAACTTGTACGATGTGAGTTCCCACGTAGGCAATTAAGTCTGTAAAGTTCAATTCTTTACAAATGCATATCGATAGTGCAAGAAAGAATTTTCTGTGTTACAGGCTTCATTATTTCTTAGCAGGCTTATTTGTGAATGAACGAGAATGATCGTACATGAAACCAGATGTACGGAATCAGTATCAAAATTGAACTATTTCTAACAGTGCCTGCATCTCTGCTAAAATTCCAGTATTTTTGGAAACGACGTTTTCCTTCTCGAATACAAACTATTCGGGATACTGCTAAAGAATTTATTTTTTTTTTCGTTTTTAAAACAGAAAATATGTATATTTAATTTACTTTAATTTAATCTATACAGTGAATTTAAATGTACAATCTGAATTGAATACATGGCTACTTTATTTTTTTAATGGACGATTTTTAAAACTAGATTAATACGATGAACCATAAGACTGTATCAGTTCCCAAATTTTAGAATTCGAGATAAGTAGAAAGTTAAACCATTTCGTTACTTAAATAGGATGCGAAAAGTTTGTACTTTCAGCTTGAAACAATTTCAAATAATTTTATCTGTGAATTTCGTTTTAAATCCGAAATTTTCATGGTTAAATTTGAATTTAAATATATATAAATATATATAAATATATCGATATAACAAACTAAAACAAATTTAAAAGAAACTAAAATGGAAAAAAAATAAAGTTATTTAAATTAAATTTATCTAAATAAATTCAACGTGGAACTTTTTTCTTGCAGTGTATTCGACATCAAAACGTATTTTTTTAAATTATATTTCATCACCAACTTATGAAGAATCACCAAATAAGATTTTTTAATAGACGCTGCATGGAGATTCCTCCGAATTTTTTCTTATAAACGTATATATCCTCATGAGAAGAACATTCTGTAATTTTTTCAAACTTATTTGAGTATACCCGTAGGTAGAGCTTCTTTGTAAGAAAAGAGTACGTGAAAATAAAGTACATGGGAATCTCTGCTTCAGATCACGAAATCTCATTAGTACAGTTATTATTAGAACTTCCTTTTTTCGTTTTCAACGCCTATCACGGATTGTTTACACCGATGCAGAGTTTAAAAATTCATAGCAGTCTGTTCAGTCTTTTCATATAAATTAAAAAAAAATTAAATTAGTATTTATATTAATTATTTTCATATTATTAATGCGACTTACATATCATACTTTTTACTAGGTAGGGGAATGGTCTTCAAGAAGTGGGCTTAATATCACAAATCATGCAGCATTTCATGAATTTGGAACCTCAAACATAACATTACGCGTTACAACTATTGAGGTGAGTAATAATTGTTATTGTGGCTTTTTAAATTGTTTTCTACTAAACTATTTGTGGTTTTTTTAATATGTACAATTATTTCAATTTAAATAAACCTTCAGTGAATACATATTATATATACATTAGATTTTTCAAAATTATCTTTTATTTCGCAGAATGATAGTTCTAAAAATATCTGATAAAATAATTAATATACATGAAACATATTTGGTTTCAAACATTTATCAGGATGGAAAATATCAATGTTTAAAAAGTTATTTCACCAATGTATAGAAATGTCTATGTGAATTATTTTATTGCGTATTTCAGTTAGAATATTTTTTTGGTTATATATTAGTATTTCATTAAATGTATATTTTATATATAAGATTTATTAGCTATTCAGTACACTAACATTATAATACAGAGAGTGATCGAAAAAACTTTTCCAATATTTGAGGCCCCAAACGACAACAGTGTTTAAAACAACTATATGGCATTTCATATGCAGTTTTTCAAAGTATGCATTCTAGAATATAATGAACAACAACAGTCGAGCTTTCAGTATTACAGATATAGGATCATATTTTCAAAAATATTAAAAAAACTAATTATCCTTTTCACTTCTCAAAATAATTAAAAAAATTAAAAACTGTAAATACTGGGAAGATTCCTAGATTGATTTCGATAGTCCGAAAACTGCACCATATAATAAAATAGAAATATTGCATTTGTTACTCTTCTTCACTAAAAATTATACAAGCAATACGGAGACTTTGTTATTTGTCTCTATAGTCCGTTTCCGTGGCTTCCATAGAGATCAGAAAACGCTTGAATAAATATCTATTTTAGTTGATTTTTCAATTCGAATATTTACAATTGAAAACGCTAAATGTTTTTAATGCGTATTAATTAAAATTTGCTATTTAACTAGATATTTCCTTTCATGACATGATTTACTGTTGTCTACAGTGTCACGTTTGTAATTTTTTGTTTTTCAAGTTGCTATTTGAATACCTTGTAACCAGTAAACTATATTCTCTAATTTTATTACTAATTTCTTATTTTCCAAAATTTTTGAATGTATTTTAACTGGTTGTCTTTAGTGTTGTAGGTAATCATTTCAATGTAGCGTTTTTTTTATAATTTGGCAATGTATGGAAGGTTTTTTTATGCAAAAAATTGTACTTAAAATATTTGAAATTTCTCAATTTCTCTATGCAATATAGTATCTATATACAATTGTGTATCTTTATTTTCATTCTAGATCGAATACTTCGAAAAACTTGCGTTTCAAATGATAACATTTTTAATTATATAAAAAGATACTTAAAAATCATTATTTATGTTTTCATGGGACATTTCAGTTTCAAACGGTCTATATGTAAAATGATTTGCGTTGCTTATGCATTTATTTTATTATATGAAATTACAATTACATTTTTCATAGAAATTTCAAATAATAAGTTAAACAAATGATAATGTCTTAGTAACAGAAATCATTAAATTATTTAATAAAAACAATCACACGAATTATAACATTTTGAATCAAGACAGTATGTTTTCTCCAAAATATTTCGGTAATAAAATACTATACAAAATAATTCAGATTTGCGGTAACAATGATTTCAAATCTTTAAGAAATAGGATAATTTATTTTTGATCTGTTATATTTTATTGAGCTGTGACTGTAAGAAGTATCATTTAAATTCTAAAACCCCCAATACCTTTTGTGATAAAATATTTTTAAAAAGTGTTTGGCATTTGAAAAGTTTATAAAATGCAAAATGGCTTTGCGAATAAAAATTTTGTACACATCTGTTTTATATCCAGATAAAATTTACTACACTAGCTTCCATTGTGGATTAAATCAGAAAAATATTCTGTTGAACGCTTCAAGATTCGCAATCAGAAAAATCTACAACTTCATACTTCTGTTTATACATACCACCTCATGTATTGTTATGTAATTTTCTTCGAACAAGCAAGTTTTATTGCAGATGAATAATTCATAATATACCCTTATATTTAGCATAATCTACTACAGCAATTAGGTAAAGAAAGAAGACCATTGGCTTTTTCAGTAATGGGAGATAAGCTCACGAGATTCACGTTTCCTTCAAACATAAAAAGAGATAAAAAAAAATTTTAAAAAACTATATTCTAAATTATGGCTTAAGTAGCAGTTTTTATTTTCAATTCAGCCTTGCACATTTGTAAAAATAATGTTATAATTGAGAAATGAAACCAAAAAGGAAATCCTAAAGATCATAAAAACTAAAACATTGTGCTATATATGAAATAATATTTGTGAAATAGGGATGTGAATATTCGAAATGTAAGTCAGTAATTGATCGTAGATGTATATTTCTTGAAAATAATAATTTATTATACTCATAAGCAGTGTTTTTAAAGAGAAAATATGAATTAAATATTTAAAGTCATAGATTTAATCACTTGGTTTAAAGAAAAAATAATCGAGTATTCGAGAATTTGTTTAGATATTTTCATCCATTTTACATAATACGATAGATACCTGGTGTAGAAGATTTAATTTTTATTTTTTGTCATGGTTCCAGCTAATTTAAACAGTTTGAAATCATTAAAATAATTTATGTTATTTAATAGTATCACCATGTGGTGTAAAATATTGTTATAAGTGGTTAAATAAGACATATGGAACCAATTGTGCTAACAGCTTCATAGAACCAATCATTCTTTAGAATAGCAAAAGAAACATGTTCTTATACAGAATAGGAATAAACCATTGGAAGTTTCTAAATTTGAAACTCAAAGATAATGATGATTTTTATCTTCGTCAAGTCTTTACATGATCTCACATAGTATATAAATAATTTGATTATTTATGGAATACACTTAATTAAAAGATTTACAATATTGCCTGAGATTTTAAAAATTCATTTTATTAGAAAAGATTTTATTGAAACAGCTTTATTTTTATATTTGAACATTTAATAATCTGAAAATGTTCATGAAGAAACATTTTAAATATGAAAAATTACGAAGCAGATGGTTCTATTCATAGAGTTTTTGATAGAATTCATGAATTGATATGAGTGTTGTTTGGACATGGAATGTATGAACTGAAATGTTTCGTGCGAATTCCTTTTTTAGTAATAAAGCAACACACCAATGTTTAATACGAATATTCTGAAGTAGCCTCAGATATACCACGTATGAAAACCGGAGAAAATTTTCTTCAAAGCACAGTCTGTTAAATGAAGTAAGCCTTTCACGATACGTGATAACGATTGCGCCAGTTCTTATAATTATTAATAATCAGTCGGTCTACAGATGTGAATGAAACAAATTACGTGTACTATGGAAAGAGAAAATTATTGAGCAGTGACAGTGTTTAATAATGATAACGGATAAGGTCTGATTGTAAAACCAACTTGCACTGTTGGTCATAAATAGCTGACTGCCATAATTTAAGACATAAGAGCCTGCTAAGCGCTGTCTAAAAATTATCTGTACAGACAAAAACAGTTGACAGAGACATGTAAAAAACCACATTTATTAAGATAAAAACTATAATGTAAATTTAAAAATGCTAATTTGACTTGGTTAGAACTCCCAAATTGGCGACTTTCGTAAAGTCAAATGTTTCGCTGTTTATACAGTATTTTGAACATAGATTTATCTAATGTAATAGTTCTCTCATGATTTAATTATTTGCATTAGTACAAGTTTTCTGTCGGATGATTATTAATATTGTATATGGACTGTGCTAATCGTAGTTCAAAATGTTACTGACATAGCAAAACGAAGAAATTCTGCGCTACACAGAATTTTGATTGTTGTTGAGTTTCAAAGGATACGAAAACTTTTCTATATAACACGTTAAACGTTTTGAACTTCTTAATAATAATATAATGTTTATGTGGTAATTTTTATGGTGACCTCTCAAGATGGCAATAATAAATCAAAGAAACTTACAACGGGTAATTTTCATTTTAACTGAATGTGTTCAACTAAAAAAGAAAAAAAACACTCATCTCCAGTTACTTAATCTCATTCATTGCGTACACTCCTATTTGGCATTTTGACACTGTTTTCGTAGAAAAAAACATTTCTGATGTATGTGATTGATTAATAGAACTTATAGGTGAATATCCTTGAACATTCATAAAACTCTACTAATTTAATGATAGACGAATTTTTAAATATTTAATTCGAAAACATTTAATCAATATTTAATATTACGTATGTACTTTAATAATTGTCTTATATTAAAATTCGAAATAATTTATCATGTATGTTTAATTGAAAAAATAATATGGATAAATTTTATGGGTTATTAATATGGATTTTTTTTTAATTTTTGAATTAGTCATAGATTTTGTGTAAATTCTATTTACTCTGGTGTCTAAAATTAATCTTATAAACACAAAATATTGTGTGTTAAAAATTATTAATTAATGACAGTAAAATTTTGTATGCATATTGTAAACTATAAAATAGGCAAGAATAGTATTTATATTAATAAATGGGAGTAATATGTTAGATGTGAGCAAAATTTTTCAAAAACAATTAAAACATTAATGTTTTTCTAAAATGATATGGCAAATAGGGAATTTGGCCATAATGCATGCTTTGCCTATTTTCGGTTGGACTTCAGATTTTTAATGGAAGATTTTATTTTTCATTGCACTTAAACTATTTAGAATCTTGGTGAGATTTGATGTTATTCTGTGGATTTTGCACTGCAAATCAATTATTTCCTTCATTTTTTTAAATCAACTATACGATGTCCCAACTATTCGATAATATTTTCCTACACATTATCATCGAAAATTTGAACACTGTTCGAATCCATGATATTGTTCGGTAAAATTTGAACTATTATTAACAACTCATCCTAACAGACTCACATAATGTTTAACCACGATATTCTTGTACGAACATCCTGGACACCTGTCACTACATACATTTAACTTTTGACAAGAAATTGATTTCTTTTGCATTAAAGATATAAAAAAATCAGAGGACTTTTCCATATTTAGATTCGATACCCAGGTCGAAACTTATTCTGGTATTTGTTTGCTAGACAAGCACCAAGTCCTATGGCCCAACAAGTAAAATAGCATAAACTAGCATTACACATTGCTGGTTCCAGCAGAATTTCCAGCAATTCATGGTGTGTATTGGCCCACTTTGCTGGAAATAAGCATGAAATGCTAGCATATAGCTTGCCATGCTTTTGTTGTGCAAGCTAGCGATATAGCATGTGATGCTAGCTAGCATATAATAGCATGGAAATCTAGCAGACATAGCAATACCTAGCAATAACTAGCACATTTTTGTTGCTGGTACAAGCATAAATTTTGACCTGAGTATTTATTTCGGATTTCGGCTCGCCAGTAAAAATGACACACACCATGCACTATTCTATCCAATATATGTTTGATTTGTGTCGGGAAAAAGTTATTCTTTGAAAGGTTCAAACATAAAGGTTATTGGTTTTCAAACGTATTTTTATAGGTACCCTCATATAGTGTTCCTGAAAATGCTGATGTGGGATACAGAAGTGCAGCTCTAGGAATTTTCTATTCATAATTCCTCTACAGCACCGAACATTTGATACGACGTTTCAATTTTTATCAGGTTTAACGGCCTTTACCTTCTCCTTAATGAGGGTAGTTTATATTTTGTTACTTAACCACATATTACCATGGGAGAAAATAAAATAATCTAAACATATAACTATGTTGACCGTTGAAGGACTATAGGACGCTTGAAAGATAAGATCCTACGGTACCCAAAATTGCTTACATGAGTTTGGGATCCCAGACGTTATACACTATATAGAAAGGTCAGGTCTCCAAGCAATTTTGATGCTCATTATATAGACTCCGAAGAGATGTAGGCTTGAGTAAATCTTGTCTATCCAAGAAATAAAACATTCAACTGTTGCGTAGCAGACCGGTGGGCTGACCACTTGGCTGCTGGAAATTTATACCAAAAACACAGGGCAATTAATTTGCGTTTGTTTGACACTGCATGCTTCATGCGTGTCATGGGTTTTTTTTTGTATAACTATCGCTTAAATGTTTGCGTCAAGTTATTGTATTTGTAATCCACAAATACTTTAATAATATTGATATGAATATATTTTATACCCATAAATATGAGATTAGAAAAAATTAACATATTTTTGTTAGTGTCTTTTTTTACATACTTAACACATTTTTTGTTAGGATCTTTTTTTTTACATACTCAACAAGTTTTAAATCCTTATCACATGTCACAAATCTATCATTCCCCATTCGATATAATATGGTCATATTTACAATATTATTAGTAGGCTTTTTTGAATTTTTGTAAGTAGTATGTTTATAACTTTAATTTTAGACATCAATGTATATGTAAATTTTTACATGTTTTTTTTTTTTTGGTATTTACATTATGTTATATAAATTTTATTTAAAAAAAAGCCCAAAGCAACCTATGAGTTATTTCATTAAATAATGCAATTTAACACGTAAAAAATAAATACTTTGCTTCAACATATAAGATTAAAACTGAAAAGTTAGATAATACACTATTAAAAAAAATTCCTGATATGTAGTGTAAAAGACATACCCAAAACTTATATTTTGAGTAAAACCAGAATGTTAATTTTTAGCGTATTAAATTAATTTTCCTAATTGTATGTGAAAATGTCCTCCAAGAAATTCTTTCGATTTCGAAATATTTTGGAACACCTTCCTCCAGGCTGATCCGTACGTGATGGTGAACGAAGATACAACTCTGAAAGGCAACGACAGATTTTATGGTTTCTGCATCGACTTACTGAAAACCGTTGCTGACCAGCTGACCTTCAACTACGTCATTGAATTGGTTCCTGATCGTAAATATGGTGCACTTGATCCTAATACTGGAGAATGGAATGGAATGGTTAGAGAACTTCTTCAAAAGGTCAGTTTGGACGGCAAGAAAATAAACTAAAAGGTGTCACTAATTTTAAAAGGTGAAGTGGTAATACCAGGTTTTGTTCAGAACTTTGCTGCTAATTTGAAATGTAGTGCAATTTTATACATAAAAAAAACTCTTGATGGTGGCTCATTTAGGCTCAAACATGGAGGCAGTCAGATCCTAAGGCAAGCAAAATTTTGAAATTATTAATCGATTTTCATTTTCCTTAAAATGAAAGTATAGTAACATTTAATTTTGAACGAAAAAAAAAAGAATTTCAATTGCAAATCTGAACAATACCTCTAGTCTGCGTCAGATAAGCACTGCTGTTCTGCATAGGGCTTCCCCATCACTGCTTCCTTGAACTAGGCCATTAGCTGTTCTGTTAGCTCACATCACTATCAATTGCAGCAGAAACAATCAGAACAGCAATCTAAATTTTAAAATGTTTAAAGTAATTAAGGCTTATCCAAAAGAAATAAGTTTCCCTACCCCCTTCCAATAAATGACAGGCACTGCATTTTTACGGTACGTACCCATGCCTGGGAGGTTCTTAATTTGTTTATCAAATGCAACAATAGTTAATGTCTGGTCAATCAGAGCAAGTAACAACCATTGAAACTTATAAAATGTATCGACTATTTCTACTACACTAGATGTGATATTTCGTCAAATCTGCCAAACATAGTGATGGATTAAAAAAAAACTGACGCAAGAGTTAATATATAGATAAATTCCACCATACCATGAGAAAACTCGAAGGCAGTTCTGCCTATATCTAATAATACTAGGAAAATTTCGTTGAAGTTCTTAATGTTGTTTTTCCGACAACAAGAAAAACTTCCCAAAAAATGGGTGGGGAAAATTATTTTAAACATTAAAAATATTTTTTTGCTCTATCTTTAGTAAAGTGTGTAAAAAATACAGTGTAGGTAATATTGCCTTTTCCCTTAGTTTATAGGTAATATTATTCTATGAAAATGTAAAATAAATTTGATTAAAATTGTTTTCTTCACTGTGTTTCAGGTGATTTAATTCAAATCTCACTTACAGGCAGGCTGAAACATTTACGAGGCGAATTTAACTAGAAGCAGTCTGGTAACTGTTCCTTCAGTTTCTTTCTATTTACTTGTACGCTTCTGAGACTATGTACACTCAAGTTTAAAATTAACAGAATTTTCACATTTGGTCGATTATTTCCAGAGCTACGTTGAACCAAAAAATGAGTCAGCAAAATCTATGGTCTCTATTTGCATTTAAATAGCTCTTATAACATGGACTTATTCCGGAAATAATGTAAATAATGGCTTTCTGTGACATTTAGTTTTATTTTCCCAACACTGATGTCTTCAGGCCTTCAGTGATTTTGTGGAATGAGTTCTAATTTTCATTCCCAGAGCTTCCCATGGTTTTCCATGGTTTTAGGTCTGGTGATCTGGCTGAGCCATCCATTAAGGGAATGTTCTCATTTTGGAGAAATTCGTCGACCAGATGAGGTCTATTGAGGCGCATTGTAGAGCATTAAAATAAAATCCGAGTCAATTCATAAATAAAAAGGTGACCATAGGGTAACAAGGTACAATAGCTCACCTAGATTATCAAACCTTTGCTACCATAGTGGTTTTTTCTCGGAAAGTGGGAGATAAGTAGCAGATACCTGATTTATACCAGATAAACGCATTCCAAAAATTTGTATTTATGCTGAACATTGACACATTAGTGAATTGGATAGTCTCCCATGACCCGTGGTACAATATCGATGATCTCTACACTAGTCATGCACAACTTTTTTGCCAGAAAATCGTTTGCCACCAGAATATTTGAAAAGTGACGTGTGTCTTATTACATAGCAAAGTTTCTGTCATTATTATAGGGAAAATTATTCTGCATAAAATTAGTGGTATCAGTTTGGCCCGCGCGCCACAGGTTGTGCACCCCTACTCTACACCATACTGAATGGGTTTCCCTGCGTGTCGAAGGGAACGAGACGCAAGAAGTATGTCTTATTGCAAAAAGCTCTCTGTTGCTCATCACTCTGCAAACAATAGCAGTTGTATTTCGACTAATTGTGGCTTAAGAATATCAAAGATAGCTGAAAAGCTGTCGCATTCTTGTTATCCCTCGCTATGAAGGAGAAACATTTTTTTGGTCGCTGTGGATCTTGGACAACCTTCCCCAGGTTTTCTTTCCAGTGTCCTTAAACTTTAATCTTATTTTGACACGACGCTGGATAAGTGGCGTTTTACATGAAAGTATTTAGTATTCAGCAGTTAAGAAATCCCTATGCCAGTCTTCCCGGCGTCTCATTCCATTTTTGAAATATTGGCGATTACTTATTTTTACTGCTTTCTTTTGAATTTCAATGAAATTTTCAAATAATTCCAAGATATTCGTTGATATTTAATCATGCATAAAATCTTATATGCGAGCAAATAAAACGCAAAAATTATCATGCTCGCTTAAATAGCCTGGTCCTAACCCACTCCACCTTTAAAAGCTTACGCTTACGTATTCTACACTAAAGGATTATATCTTTGTTTTGAAGCATTAGCTTTACCTATCGCTCTGTATATTTCATGAAATTCGACAAAATATGGGAATTCTATGAATTTTGAACCTGAGTGTATATCAGCCATTGAGTAAAGTTATTTTTTTCAATGACGCTTAAAAGTTTTTACACATAAATTTGTTTTCTGACTATTTGAAAGTTTGACCGAAAACACACTTATACTTCCTGAAAGAATAAGTACAACACCATGAATACTTTGTTGTGTAATGTAATCTATAAGGGATATGCAACTGAGTGATTTATGTCTAAATTGGAGTGGTTTAAATGAAAGTTTGTAATAAATGAGTAATTCATTTAGAAGATAAGAAATTTTCAGTGGGCAACACAGTATTTAACTGGTAATATCTAAGAAAATGACAAATTTTGTTTTTTGAAGAGCCGTGAATTTTAAGATATGTTTTCTTAACGATTTCGTATCCAATTATGGAAATCAGCTTTTTAAGAGCAGTTTTGTTTTGTCCTAAGGCTGGATGAAACTTCTGTATTACCATTGAACAAACCAACCTACATGTGTTCAATTTGCAACAGATTTCGAGGAGAGCTATTCAAAATAGTATTGTTTTACCCTGGCCGAGGTTCTGTTGCATCTTAGAAGAAATCCATATGCTACGATTAAAGCATACATAGATATGCCATATTGCCTCCGAAATCTATGACTATTGAAATTACGCAAGACATTCAGCTCATCTTCCACTAATATCACTATCAATACTTTTTTGGTGATTTATAAAAAACGACTTAAATCTTCCCTCCTCTTATGAGAAGAGACAGGGTTTTCAGGACGAATGAAATGGGGTATTTAGTGATCACTAATGGAAATTGAGAATTAAGAGGCTATACTAATCACTAATAGGCAAAAGCGAGCGAATGTTAAAAGCGAATTAAATTTTATGCTTTTTTACAAAACTAATGATTGCAATTGAATGTTATTAAATGAATTTTTCGTATAGGATATCTTAAGGCAATATGAAAAAGATAATTTTGAATATTTTCGATTTAAATTTCAGTTTATTTTAAACGATACTTTAAATCTCCGATAAAAAATATGTTGAATTGATTAAAAACGTAAATTCTTCTTCAATAATAAACTAAAATAAAATTATAAAGAAATATAAAAACATCACGTTGGACATTAATCTCAAGTTTTCTTTGAAAAATTAAAAAAAACAATAATAATGAAATGCCAACAAAAAATTTGTAAAGATTTTTTCCATTTGTTTAGCATTATCTATCGAATGTCATAACTGGGCTAATGTAGTTTCTTAAGTGTAAAATATCTTATATGATTTTGCTGAAAATATTCAATTCACTATTAGCTCATATCAACCGAGCGATGATCGAACACGATGCTTGGTTTAAATATTTCATATGATTGCACTAACCCACTTTCAATAATTCTAAAATGCAATTTCCAGCAAGTTAGCCCAAGTTTCGCATTGTTGTTACAGATTTTTGTGTCGTACACAAATGCACGAATGTTTCTTTTAGTACTGAATGATCTAGTATTCACACTAGCTGATCCTAAGACAGACGTAATAAGCCACCTTTTGTTCGGCATACTGCCCTCAATTAGAGAGAGATCATTTGAAAGTGATTTAGATAAGACGATCAGGCATCTTTTAAAACACAGCCGTCAAGTTGATTTTATTTGTAGCTCGAATGATTGCTACAAGCAACACCGCCAAAATTGGTTCGACTTCTTAATGACTATATTTTATATTTAATATTTGCGTTGATTTCCTGTTGGAAGTAAAACCACTTGTCTATAAATAAATAATCTGTTTTTCTACTAATTCTCATCATGTTCTATTCACTCTGTCATGGTGTTGTACTTTTCTTTTAGGAGGTGCATTTTAATTGAAAAGTTATTTTACTATTTCTATAAACTTATGAATGAAAAAATGTACAGGGGCTCGTTGTATTTTCAAGAGATATCTACATTTAATGCAGTGCAAGGAATTTTTAAATACTCCTGTATGTGTCTATGATTGAAGAATAAAAAAACGAACAAGTTTCAGATACTTGGGACTTCATAGACGGAGTAACAAACTTCAACGGAATTTTCCTAAAAAGTTAAATTCTGGCCGTTAAAGGTTGTGGAGGTTAATTAAAGAATCTTCAGCAAGTAGAATTTGAAGCGGAATTTAATTTTTCAATACATGCGTTGCTGCGTTAATCCCCGTGAACTCCCTTGAACATCAATTCAGCTTCTGTAGAATTTCTTATTGAATTTATTTGATCACACATTCTATTGTTTTTAACCTGCGCCCAGTGTTTACAAACTTTTTAAAAACGGATAGCCTATTCATCCAGCTAATTTACAACAAAATTAAACAACTAAAATTAATTTTCTAATATGACTCCTTCCCAAAAGTCATTTCAAATATAGCGTAACTCTCGCAGTATATGTTCGAGAATAAATTCCCTTTAACAACATTTTTTTCCACTTTATCGAAACTTACTTCAGGATAAGCCTCGTAAATAACTATTTTGCAGATTATCTGACAGTTTTCTGCTGCAACGGATATGATTTCTTATATCATCTCATCATCCGCTGCTGCTTCATTATCTGCTTTTATCCTTTATCCCCTGTAGTCCACGCCCTACGTGATGCTCAAAAGTGATCGCAACCTGACCGGCAATGACCGATTTGAAGGGTTCTGCATCGACTTACTCCGAACCATCTCTGATTTGCTAGGCTTCAATTATGACCTCTATCTGGTGCCAGACAAGAAGTTTGGTGCTGAAAATACATCGTCCGGGGAGTGGAATGGCCTGGTCAAAGAAATCATCGAAAAGGTAGAACAGAAAAAAAGTAAAAAGCTGTAGATTCATTAGACCAGCTTTTACAAAGATTTCATAAACACCTTTTCACGCTTCATAGTGCTGAAATATCCAACGCACTTCTCAATAAATGAAAATGCATGTTTTCATTTGAGAATTTGAATTTAATGAATGTTATTACTGTGTTATATTTATAAATATCGTTAACGATTTCAGTTAACTTTCATCACGATGTTCATGATTTTATATGATGTTTATGAATTCGTCCGCAATATATTTGTGCAGAATATATATACACGCTTACTGACTCTACCGGAAATCATTATATAAATATCAAGCTATTACTAATCGATTTGAATAATCTCAAGTAATCAATATTATACATGATTTTTTCGAACTCGGTTTTCTAAATAGAAGAAATTTAGGAAACTTCGAAAATGTATAGATTAACAAAATTTCTGAGTCATATACTTCGGAAACGACTTACTTTTAATATCAAACTAGAAGTCATTCGGTTAACTAATTTAGGAGTAATTCAAATCTGAAGTTTGGAAGTTTGGTTACTTTTAAACTTTAACAAAACATATCAGTTGTTTTTAAACACATGTAAAAAAGTACTATGTTAGATAAATTATGGTTGCGGATTCATATCGGAAAAGAAAAACGTACAGGTTAAAACTCACATACATTCAGAATAACAATTTCTTAATATATATATATATTGAAATTCTTATTTGAAAAAAAATGAACTATGAACTGCTAAAATTTTTTTCTTAGTTTGTACCAGATTTTGGCGATGAGTAGCTGACACAATCAGATGATGAATGTCATATCAGCATTTGGAGCTGTGGTTAAAGAATATTTACAATAGTTAGAACAAGATTCCATTAGGAAGTTCGAAATGTTGGCACGAAATTCCACAATCTCATGCCGTCATCTACTGAGCAGCAAAACTTGGTTCAAACTAAGACAACAATTTTAACAGTGTATGAAATAATTACAGAAATCAATTTCTAGAAGTTTTAAATATTCAAATCCAAAATTTCAGCGACGATTCTGCGACGATTGAAAATGAATTTGACTTAACTTTTAAAGTTTAGTTTATGTCTGGGTAAATATTTTGGCAATTAATAGGCCAAAAGACTGTTTGTTTATATAAGAAGGTACTATTTGGCCCAAAATAAAAATGCGATAACTAAGCAGGCATTTGAAAATTCATTAAGTTTGTGTTAAAGTTAGTGTATTTGTTACATTTCTTATAAGGATCTCCCATAATAATTGATAATTCAATTGCAAGACCTCCCTTGCAAGTATATCATGAATTACTCAGTTGTTTTACTAATCGATTGGTAACAGCTGCATTTTATATGATGATTTTCGGCCCAATTAGTAAGGCGATTGTTTTTCTTTCATGTGATGTATATTACTTCATTTACAGAATAGCTCACAACATAACTATCTAACTTAATACGTTGAATGCCACAGTAACTGAACCTGAAGATGAAAAATTTATAATGTTTTAAATAATTATTAAAAAATACAATCGTGTAGTAAATAATATTTGAAATACATTTTCAGTCATTACTTAAAACTGTATATAATTTTTATTTTTATATTATATTTTAGAGTGTCAGTCATCGGTGAAAAATCAGACATCTAAATAGTAAATTTAGTGTCAATCACCGGTGATCGACGTAGCTCTCAACGTGTTAAATGACGATTTCTTTGCAATTATTAATTGCAATTATATAAAATTTATTATGTGCTTGAAAAATATTTTATTTAAAGTAAATATATAGGCATAGTGAATAAATTTAGCACGACATGGGGTATATTAGATCATCACCAGTACGCAGAAAGGTCTTTAATATTCAAATGCTAGAGGATGGGGGCAATATATTTTAAACCTACGACTGTCTCTTTATTATTGTACATGGAACAGATGACAACATCTCTTAATTATTTCGGAGTTTCATCCGACACTAGCGTATTTGAAATCGAAAAGTTAATATAAGGTAATGCGCCTTCATTGTTAGAAGTATTTATTCGATTTCCTTAAAAATGACTCAATAATACTTACAATAGAAAACATGTTTGTCTTAATTCAGACTACGGATTAATTAAGAAGTGTTGGAATTTAGTCTGTCTTTGAATTTGAACTTCACATAATACCCTTGTTCTTGATTCAATGTTTCCGAGCGTTTGAAAGTAGATTTTAAACTCAAAAAACCGTCATATCTGATTATTAGGAAAATTTTTAAAATTCTGATAAATGGTTTAAAGAAAAATCTTTAATTAAGATAATGTGACAAACACTTAAAGTAATTTATAAACAATAAGGCTTATATTTATATGCGTATTGTTTCATGGTAAATCTTCGTAGATATTCTTTGGGCTAGTCACTATTTTAAATAAATAAAACATAAATGATACAAATATATAGATATTGTTCCCTTTATTATAAACAGCAAGTAAAAAAGCTTCAAGATTAGAACAGCTTTATTGAGGTTCATTCGGAAAGATCATAAACCTTGCTGTTGGTATAAATCTTTACTACTCTGGCTAAAACTTTACTACCTTTTATTGCGCAGACAAAAAAAATCTCTTTATAACCGTTAAAGAGAAGATTTTACGGATTTTACAAATTTACCGTTCTCTCTAAAACCGTTTTAAAATTAAATTACTGAAAAGTTAATATTTCAAATCTACACAGAAACAAATATTTAAATATCTTATAAAAAAGGAAAAATTTAATATAGTTAATTTTCCATTGAATAAATTTTGCTGCTCAGTATTGATATTTTCTATTTCTAAAGCACTTAATTACGACAGTTGAAGATAAGCGTTAAATTTATATAATATCGTATTAAGCTTTCAAACCCAAGAATTAATTATATTTAGTATAAAACAACGAATTTCATTATTTATTTTTCCCTTCTACTGTGTTTTTTTTCTATCAATATATGGTTTAAGTACACTGGCCACTCAGTTATCTCATTTTTCTCTGTGATGTTAAGTTTATAGGCGATTGATAATTCTATTATTTAAAATATATTCACAGAAAATTAATATTTTGAACTTTTTTTTGTATATTCTTCTTGAAGGATGTCTCTTTTTACCTTCTTATCAAAATATTATTAAATATATGCTTAACTTTATATAAAGTGTCAAAATTTACTCCCAGTTCACCAGTTTTTAATACGTAAAATATTTAATTAAATATAGATTTTAGAAATATTCTGACAACTAAGGAAAAAAAGATATTCTTTAATACAAACATATAGAAGAAAGAAATTAAAAACGGAACTTTTTTCTGCATATTCTTGAAGAATGTCTTTTTTTACCTTGTTATCAAAATATCTCTAAAATAAATGCTTAATTTTATATAGTGTCAAAATTTATTCCCAGTTCATCAGCTTTTAATACATAAAATATTAAATTAAATAGAGATTTTAGAAATATTTTAACAACTAAGAAAAAAAGGATATTATTTAAGACAAACATACAGAAAGAAGTTAAAAAAAATTCCTGTGGTGATAATTTAAATATAAGGTAGCACCAAATGCCAGGAGACTTGTTTTAGGGAAATCAAAAGCTGAATGACTATCAGCCTTAACGAAAATTTTCAAGATTCATTTTCATGAATCTGTCAAATATGATTGCAATTGCTATATCAATTTCGTTTGATCTACCGTTACAAAAAAGAATTAAAAATAAATTATAAAAGGAAGATAGTATAGGGGGAACTGGGGCACATTGATACAGCTTTTTTCTAAGAATTTTCTTGGTGTCCAGAAAGCAAAAAAATTAAGTTATTTTTTCATGTGGTGTCAGCAAAACTTGTGTAGTGTGTTATAAAAATGTACAATCGTTGTTTTATACATTATTTTTGCATGTAATTTGAAAAAAATCATTTGTATCAATGTGCCCCATCCCTGGGGCAATTGAACCGCTCTTGAACTGATATGCTGTCAAGTTGCCTTTGTCCTGCTTTGAATTTACTGTCTCACAAGAATAATTTCTAAATTAGTAAACTGTTCATATAGCAAATAGATGGAATGACATACAGTGCTTCAACATTTCAAACTCTTAAAAAAGAAATTAGATGATCCGATATGGTTGTCTATGCCTGACATATTTATAGATAAGTATTCTCAACCTAGATTACGTGGCGGGCCTGATAATGGTACGTCAAAATAATGTCGGTAATGACGGAAATCAGAAAAATGGTTAGAAAAGTAACAGAAAAGTTAGAAATGTCAACATAATTTATTTTGATTCGACTATATGGTTATGATAAGAAGATTGCTGATGAAAAAAAGTATGCTTGCGTTATCTAGTAGAGTGTAGGGAGAAAATGGGGTCGTGTTTGCTAGAAATGAGTGTACCGTAATGAAAAGTTCAAGAAAGGGGAAAGTGAAATAAAAAAGTTTGGGAAGCGCTCTATTATAGGGGGCTGTGCAAATATAACGTTATCATTTTAGGGGAGAGGGGTGGTGGGTCTTGCATATGATATAGTACGATATCTTAAGGACACGGAGCCGTCTAGATTATGTGTGTGTGTGTATTTTGTCGGCCGATTATCTACGCTATGGGATATAAGCCCTATGGGGTGGGTTGCCCTCCGTGGGGGTCTTTTTAAGGGAACCTAACCCGTATTTAAGCAAGGTTCGAAGAAAACCACGGAAAACTTCGAACGGTTAGGCCGACGGTCGCGATTGGGTTCGAACCCAGCACCTACCGTCTACCAGTTTGGAGGTCAGAACCTCGCGGCCATTGGTAGGGCCGTTTAGATTATGATATTGTTAGATATCTCTTGGGGAAGGGGGGTGTCTTTTGATATCGATATCACATTTGATCCAATAACTTTTAACTTTTTATTTGTAGCATGGTCTTTGCATGAAAATTGTGTGTTATCACTTTTTTGCCTATTATCTATTTCTATTAAAATACATACATATTATTAAAATTACTAGTTATCCATTATTTAATTCCAAAAAATTTAATGTTCCCAACATATATTTTTTATTTTTCTTCATACGTGTAAGTATAAGAGTTCTTTGATTGAGAAATCATATGCGAAGTTTATTTGAAATTATACATGTGCTTACTGATAAATAAAATATTAAAATAAATAATATTGTCCATCTGTTTTATTGACAAACATTTTTATTCCCGCCCCCTTTATGAGCGGCAAGTGCAAGAAATTGTTACTGTCGAATGCATTATGTAACAAAAAGCTATTATGAAATACTTTGAGCAACAATTTTTTAAAATGTTGTTTAATATAAAGTTATTTCATATGTAAAAAGTAAATGTAACCATTTTCAAGGGATGATACCATATGACATCAAAAAGGTGGGGAAGGATTCCAACATTAGAAAAATGTTGATAACGTTATATATGCACCCGTTCTTACAATGAAACAACGAAATAACAGCTTGAACAGATTTTTTTATTTGCATCTCTTGTAAGTTATGATAAAGATTTTTGAATAAACATTGTTTATGTTCATATGATTAGTTTCACATTATGTCCACAGATAAGTGTTTATGTCTTTTCAATATTAATATTAAATATTAAAATATATCATAATAGGGCGATCCCATGCCAGGCTGAAAATATTTTGTAACGAAAGTTTTGCTAGTAAAGAATGAGTTTAGGCAAACGTTATGTAGTCGATATAACTACCTTGATATGAATTCATGCAGTTTTTAGTCTTCACAGCCTTGGAAATATGGGAGGGGAGAAATTAAACATTTTGGATTTTTCAATAAATCTTATACGTCTGAGGTTGTAGTTTTTTATTGCAGTCAAAGTCGCCCTGTTTTCTTACCACTATTATCTTAGAGAAAACATAGTTATTTAAACACCGAATGTTCAGATAAAATATTTTTTTCTGTAATAATTTCTTTATTTTTTATTTAAAAATATAAACATTTTTAATTATTATACTTTTAAATTATTGACATGTTTCAAAAAGTTTCTTTTAGTGAAAAACAGGAGCAAATTTCGATTTCTTTTTGTTTTATATAGTAGAATAAATTTTCAATTCTTTGTAGTTAAAAAAATATATATTTTTTTTCTCATGCTTCACATAAAATGTTAACCTGTTTCAGGGAAATGCACCATTAATTTAATAAAAAGTCTGTATCGAACTTTGACGGTGGCACAAAATTTTTACAATGTATTCATTTCAATTAATTTTATTACTGGATTAGAATTATTTAACAATACTACAATATTTAAATGTCAATAAATTATTTATTTTTGTTTCAAATATAAAAGGCAATGCAAAATGGTGTTATGTAACAGATATTATATGGAGTTCTGTTGCTTCTACCTATATTAAAGTTTTTTTTGTCTGTATTTGATTACATTCATATATTTCTAAAGAATACTTTGATAATAGTTGTATTCATCAGCGCTGGAATAACATTTTATTTAACGAAATAACTGTATTAATTGAAATGAATGATTAATTTGCGTTTTTGTTCAGGGAAAAATTTTTTTTATAAACGTTATTCTTTTTTAGCTTAAAAAGAAAAAAAAATTGCTTGAAAAATATTTACATTTACAATTAAATGGACTGAATGGAATTCAGATTATTTTTATTTTATTTATTTATTTTACACTAATACTTATTTTTCAAAATTCTTTATAAATTATAACAACTTATAAAGAAATTAATAATTCTTAACTTTATGTTTTTCGCATAATACTCGCATAATCTCCAAACATTGTACAATAAAACAATCACGATATCAAACTATCATCATAATTTAATATTAAAATATGATAATGCTAATATCTCAAAAGTAATGGCTAGTAAAATTACATGAAACAAGAATAAAAACAGATTCTATTGAATTAGAGTGCACTTTATTGAATTGGCTTTGAACAAACTAAACATTCTGCGCGCTATAGTCTAGTCAAAAATATGCCTACAAAATATAAATCTATGCATAGTTTTTAATAATATAAACTTATGCAAGTTAATTACCTTGAATATTTTGAAAATTTAATAACACTGAAAACAATTTTTCTATTTAAACTCCCTGCTTCGACATTCGCACTAGATATACCTCTATAAAATAATAAGTTTTAATGATAAATGGGCATTCTATATTTTTTTATCTTCTGCTGTTATATATTAGACTTGGTTCTGTAACAAGAATATCATTCATTAAAAACAATTCTAACTGTTGGGCGCCTCTATCAGTACACAGTTAAAAAAAAAACCTCTAATTGTACAGATGTAGAAATGGCTAAATCTGTATGCATATTAATATTTTATCAGTATACTGATCAAGAAAAGATGCAAATCTACAAAACTAATTCTTGTAAAGCTACAGGAATTTGTAAAAAAAATTAATTAGAGCATTAAAAAATTTAGGAATCAAAGTTTTCTAAAAAAATTCTCAGTACACAATACAGATTATTTTATTTTCATTGCAAATCTGTATCTGTTGCATGGATTTTTGTCGTTGCCGTGTCATAAAAATTTCTAGTATTCTTACTTTCCTAGAAAACTTTTAGAAACATTACAGATTTTTTTTTACATCGTACGTTTTATAGACTGGAATTTTCTGCTGTGATAATAATGCATAATATTATTTACAGTATGAATGCCTCTAAATCCGAATGAGGCAATTAAAGCTGCACAATTGTGCTTCACCTTCATAGAAGCCGCTTTATTCTGCTAATTTCATAATCCTCTATTGGCAATATTTTTATAAATTCCATATTTGATAAATCTCCGAGATGTCTTGATTCTTGCACAGCATGTGTACGCCTATTCCCATAAAAATTTAAGCAAACAAAAATTATTTCTTTTTTTTATGCCTTAAACTTTGTATTTATAATTCTAATTTTATATAACACAGTGTATGTAATTTTAATTAATGTAAAATATAGGGGAGAGTGGGGATACTTGAGCATAGGGGATACTTGAGCCACCCCTATTATCTCTACAGTTAGTTAATTTTTCTTTCTAAAACTGCCAATATGTTAACACATTTATAGCTCTGAACATGTAAAAAAGAAATCACACATCTTGGTACCATTTTGAAAGTATAGTGATCAATAGTTGTCTTTTCCCTATCTGAAGTAAATTTTTGGGTACATGGTTTTTTTGTTTTTTTGTAATCAAAGTTTTGTTTAAAGTTGCAACTATATACATAAATTTAATAAGCATAATTTCAATTGTATTTTGAATCTAAAATAGTTCTAATTGCTGCATGCTTTATTTAGTAAAACTCTGGGAAACAAAACTAGTGGTAGTGGGGATACTTGAGCCAGTGAGAGTGGGGATACTTGAGCCATGTCTCAACCCTCCCCACTAGAAATTAAACATAGGAGAAACAAACAAAAAATAAAATTCCTTAGTTATATTCACTAATAGATTTTTTTTCTGGATAAAAGAGAGAATAATTTTTCATTTTATTTTATTTTTCTTAAAAAAATAACGACATAAAAATGTTTAAAAATATATATTTTTTAAATGAAAATGTCCATTTTAATTTTCATTTTGACTAGCAAAATAGCCTGTCTAGATAAATGTAAACATAGTTTTCAATTTAACTTTTATTAAATTAAAATAACTTTTTAAAACTGTTTTACAGGCTATAATCTCTAATACTTTAATTAGTTAGGTCCAACATATTAAAATATTTATTTTTTTATATAACATATTAAGATTAATATCTTATATTGAAATCGTAACCTCTGTTGCTGTAATATTTTTTAACTAAGAAAATTGTAGAAAAATTGGTAAAAAGAGCGCACAAAAACAAGAAAAGCAACAAAAATCCCAGTTCAAACTTACCTACATGGAGCCAAAGAGGAAGACAAAATCTTTTCCTGTGAAATCAAAAAAGTGTTTGAAATAGTAGAATGATACATCTGGCTTAAATTCCGACAGCTACTAAATTAAAAGCATGAGTTCGACATTATCATTAGAGGAAAATTCTGCCAATGATGGTGATGATGTGAAAAGAAAACTTCTATTGATGGTTGGTTACTAATAAAATATGCCAGAAAAAAAACTAAAAATATTTGTTGGATAAGCACTTAATATTTTGAAAATGAAATTTGCCCGAAGAATAGCAGATTCCAAATTTAAATGACTCTGAACTGATGGTGTTTCTACCGTCGTTATAACTCAAGTTGAAATTATCATTTGACAACCAGTTATAACGACAAAAAATGATCGTATTACTAACTTTGTTTTCTCAATTGGTGTGGAAGGACTTTATGTTTCATAATTTATCATTCTGTAAAATGTTTGTGCAAAAATAAAGCGAAAAAAAATACTTTTGTAGGTATTTTTCCGTAGTGGCTCAAGTATCCCTTCACCATGGCTCAAGTGTCCCTCCCATGGGGATACTTGAGCCATCATGTAAAACAAAAAATAAACATTTTTTATACATAGAAAAATAGTTCAAAATTAATTGAAAGTGGTTTTCAGTTGAAGAAAAAATATCAAATTTTCATTTTCAATATTTTATTTTATTATAAGAAATTATAAAAAAATTTAAAAAATTAAAATTCAAAAAATGGCTCAAGTATCCCCATCTTCCCCTATATTAACCAGAATTTTATAGGGTTTTTTTAAATCTTATATTTAAGCTGCCAAATTTAAAATCATGACACAAAATTGGATTTTGAAATTTAAAATACTAACATTCAACCACATATTTCAATTAAATAACCTATCTTATTTTTGAATGTTACTAGAGAAGTGCAAATTTGATTTCTTGGACTGTATCTAGAAAAATAAAATCGTTGGAGATATAAGTATATAGGTATATCGGCTATTTTTTTTATTTTTGAGTAATTATATTTCTCAATGAAAGAAAAAAATAGTGCTGTGGACTACATAGCTGTTTATGTTATGGGTACGATTTTTGAAAGAGAAATGAACAATACTTTTCGGCAGATATGGTGCAATATTAGATTTGGAATTCGGAAAAAAAAGATAAATGATCTAATTCATTCTTGATTTCTTGTTAAACTATAAAAACTTCATAGATTATATGAAACCACATTTAATTTCTATATGCCTTCTTTATTTTTTTTAAATAATAAAAATGTCTTTTTTTTCAAAAGTGCGCATGTTTCAAGATATTTTAATTACCATAGCTAAATAATTAGCGAATTTTACAAATGTGGTTGACATTATTAAAAAAAATGGGTTTATCGTTGAGCCCAGACAGCAAGTCATATGAAGTCTGTATGAGTAACCGGCATATAATTATATTAAATGTGGCAATGATTAAGGTTTTTCATCTGTTACTGAGAAAAATGAAAATTTTACTTAGCATAATAAATTGTTCCCACATCTTCTCTTCTTTGATATTTTACACTAAACATTTTTATCTATTATACGATAGCATATCCTACGTTTTAGACATTCAATTACAATGAGCTTCTTTTTAAAATTTACGATATCATATATTTATAAAATTTCAACAGAAAAAATATAATATAATTTATAAGATAATATGTTTTTAACACAATATGTAAAGATTTGATTTATTTTATTTTATTTTATTTTATACTTAATAAGATTAATTCACTTGGTTTATAAACAGCTCGGATTGATATATTTTCATTGTAAATTTGTAAACTTTGTATAGGATTGGAGATTTCCTAAAATACATATCTACAGATTTTTCATGCAGTCATAAAATTAACTGCATATGTAAACTGGATACATTCCTATAATATTCTATAGAATTCAACATTATTTATTATTTTTCTAAGTAAATTTTATTTAAAACAATCTAAAAAAATCAAATTTACTAAATGCTTTTTTCATAATTAGTTGCGGGAAACTATCCAATCTGGGTGTACAAATGCTATCCTGGTTGTATATGGGGTCACACTGACTTTCCTTTTAGGTATTGCTAAATGGCACAATTTAAACTTTCCAACTTTTAGGACTCTCCAAAGTAGATCCCCTTAAGATGAGTGAACTTTTGCAGGATCAAAGATTTAAACATGAAGCAAACCATTTTTTGAAGAGGCGAAAAATAAGATTTAAAACAACTTCAAATATGGGTCAATACAATCTTGAATATCGAAATTAAACATTTTTTTAGCACTGAAGATAATACTATACCAATCATTTGCTGTTTCGCGTGTTTCTCGCAAACAGAAAGCGGGCTTTTTTTTTTTACTGTCAGATGTTAAACGGAAACATCGGTGTCGTTACCGCGGGCATAAATCAGTTAAAATTTAAATATCCGATTGTTATTTAATTTCTAAAAAACATTAGTGTTACCCCCGTATAATTTTCGGTAAAAATACCTTTATTTTCCATTCCTACCTTAATGAAAATGAAATTGGAATAAAATTATCACGCATATAGGGATTCAAATAAGCCATGATAGCTTTAATTGCCTATATATTTTGTAATTCAGTTTTTGCATTTGTCGTTATAAAGTAATCTATTTAGAGAACTATATCTACATATATTTGCAAATTTAACCATTGTTAAATTCTGTACACCGGAACAAAATATTAAAAATTATTTTAGTTGTTGTAATATACGTTAGTGTTATATTTTATTATATTGATCAAATAGGATAAATGATATTGTAAATGATTTGTAAAATATCTGTATAATCAGAATTTCTTTTTTAGAGGGGCGGGGGGTAAAAAAAGAAATGAAAGCATAAATTTTAAACATTTCAATTATAAAATATGAAATTTTGTTTTTATCCACGAAATTTAGCTTTCCACGTATTTAATAGTCATTACAATTTCCACGACGTCACTCGTAAGCCTATTGTTAAATTTATAGGCGCATTCTTTTTAAATTCTCATTGGCATTAGAATATTTTTTATTAATATTTTGAGTACAGGATACCTAAAAAACATTTGTAACCTCCTTTTATTTCTTTTTCGATTTTACTTGCATGCATCCATGGATATGTAATTATATGTATATGTGTGTGGTGGGGGGAGTATGTGTGTGGCATCCTTTGACAATTAGGAGAGCTGTAATACACATCATTTCGAATATTGTTGCATTTGACGAAATATTGAACAGAGATTTCTGACCGAATAGTTATTTAAAAAATTTATATTTGTAGATGATTTAAAAAAATAGTCCATGGGCAGTCAATCAGAGATTTCAAAACTTTATTATTATTATTTTTTTTTTACAAAAAATTCTTGGGGGAAATGCTCCACGTCATTATTAACATAACCGAAGTTTTTGAAATCGTAATAACAATCCATTCCAATAAGATATCCTGTAACATCATAAACTTCGCAAACTTGAAAAGAAAAGTTACAGGAACAATCGGAAGTATCAAAACTGTGTACTTCCTTCTCAAAAAACCTCAATCGAATGAACAAACAAAACTACAAAACTAGTGTTTTTAATATTAACTGCGTGCGACGTCGATACATTACCATACAATCCATACATTCATCCATCCAACAATCCTGTCATAGCATCCATATTTAATTTTTTTTAGCGTAAGAATACAATTATAAGTCAGCTGACAATAATAAACAATCAGAATCGCAAAATGACGGAATATTTCATTATTTCCGGTGCATTAATTTTTATGCGAATCAACTTCCTGGGCACAAATATTCTATCTGGAACCTTCCAAAATCTCAAACCCAGAAGCATGTAAATAAATAATATTAATAAAACTGAACAACTGAACATGACAACTGAATTGAATTATTTCGTAAGCGATGATTTTATTAATGGAGTCTCCTCACTTCTTAAAATTTGAAAAAATAAAAAACAGAGGACCATTTTCAACACTTACTATCTAAAAAGGTATTTACTTTTAAGACTCAGTTTTTATTGGAATGAAAGATATAAGTATGATATTTCACTTCATGCATTAAAAAAATTTCTAGATTTACAGGGGTCTCCTAACTATCAGGTATTACACGAGCAGAAAATTAACATAACAAATTACTGACAGGATATCAAAGTACATTTTGCTACTATAATAAGAATTTTGGTTACTAATAATGATACAAATTGTAATAATTATTCTGAACCTAAATAATTTCTATTTAAAGTATATTTATATTTTTAATTCAAAGTTGTATTTAGCTAATGTAAACTTTAGAAATTTTCAATAGTATAATAACATAAAAATATTTTTTTGTACAACAAAAAAGATGTTTTAGGTTCCGTTTATACATACTAACATTAAACACGTGTTTCGAAAATTTCATAAAAAGTATTTGGAAATTTTCAAGATATCGTGCGCGTTATGCCCAAAAACGTCATGAGGAGAAAATGACTTCAAAATTTCGAAAATGCAGCTTTAGATATTCAGCTAGTGTGGTTCTAAAAGATAGAATTTCTGATCTAATGGAAATGTAAAACACATGCATGAAATATGCAGAAACTATAGAATTTTAACATCTAAAAAACTGAAATTGAGAAGATTCTGAAGCTAAGTCCAGTGAGCCCTTAAAAGGAAAAATAAATTTATTGACGCATATTAAATTTAAGACGCTAAATATTCATTACATACTTAAATGAAAGAATAATTTTGAATAAGTAGTTTTTTTAGAACGGAATAATTTACAGATTAATATAGTATATAATTAAAACAAATATTTAAAAAGGGTTTTCATATACACAAGAATGTCGTAATGAATTTTACGAGGGATTTAAATAATAAATGATTTTATTTCAGATTATATTTCATTAGATCCTTTTTGATTTAAAATGTCATAGAATGAATACTTTTAAAGTGACAAAACAGTGTCTGTGATTTTACCAGATGCCTCACTTTAAGGTTATTGTGGAGGGGAATTGATAATGGAAATGAATCATTTCATTAAACCAGATTTTTAATTGACAATTAGAATTCTACTGCGAATATTTTAACGAAAATTACTTTTTCGGAATCAGCATAAAAATACATATAGATACTTAAAATATAAATCTATAATTGGGATATTTGTAAACAAATTATAATAATAAATGTCATTAAATAATAAATGCCATTATATTAATAAATGCCATCAAATTCCTTCGATAAATGGTCTTACCCAAATACAGGCTATAAAATATTTTTCAAGCACATGTATATTACTTCTGGTATTTGAAATAAAATAAACTCAGTTTATATAAATCGATTTGTAATGGATTTTTCTGATTCTAGAGAGAATTTTAGAAAAAAAAGTTAGAAATTCTAAAAGAGATTTTTGTTTAGTTTGCTTGCGATATTTTCAAGTTTTTAGGTCTGGTAATTGTCTGGCATGTTTTTAAAAAACCAGTACATTTATCACTGTAGTAGCATTGCGAAATTATGAGTTAAGATGTTTCCCTCTAGTCCTTTTTTGCGAAAGTCGTTGTGGTTTTAGTAAAATCAATACTTTAGTTAAATTATAAGTCATATGTTACCTTTCAAACACTGATTTTAATTAGGAAGTTTCGAAATTTTTATGATTTTGGAAAGTTCAGTGGGTACTATTCTATGTGGCGTGTATTACTTTATGTGAAGAAAAAGAAATCAAGTCTGAAACATATATAGTTTCCTAGTGCTAATCCTTTGACAGATAGGCAGACAGAGAAGATAGACTGCAAGAGTTCCATTAGAAGAATAAAATACTAAAAATATTACACATATGTAAATTATATACAAATACATATATATGTTTGTGTAATGTCTTATCCACTATTCAAAAAATCATATTATCTCCATCAATCTATTCTATTTGTGAACATGCATCGGAAAAACTCTGCAGTTTGCAAAAAAACTAGCTTTACTGTGTAATTATGGCATTCTAAAATCTAGGTTTATAATGAAAACAAATGGACGCAGGTAAGAGTTTTTACGATTTCCCAAAATTTCATTTTTTTTTTTTTTTTTTTTTTTTTTTTTTTTTTTTTTTTTTTGATAAAGCAGGTTTTGAAATTCGCGTCCCCATCTACTTCCACTGCTTTAAAGTTGCAAATAAAGTTGCATATAAGTCTATTTTCTTTACAAAACCCAATGTATTATTTCTCGAAAAGCTATAACTTTTTAACGCTCATTTGTTTAGTTGCGATTTCGAAGTCAGTGAGAATGAAATAAAATATAGTAGTTTACAAATAGTTTTTCTTTTATTCAAAATTAAATATTGTGATTTAATAATGTGCAACCATGTTTATCAACATATTCAAAACAATCAAAAGACAGTGTTTTAACCCTATAATTGATATAATAGAATACATTCTAGAAATTCCGAATTTTAGAGAATCGGTATTCATGCGAGAAAATTTAAATACAAAACTTTAGTTTCTTTAAGGACTGAAATTTCTGTTATTAAATAAAGTATACATTTCAACTTTAAATTTCTGGTGTGAATTCAAAACACGCGAAGAAAAGAATTTTTTAATCAAAAATATTGATTGTAGTATGTAAGCTACCATAGGTATTAAAGGAGTAAATATGCTAATAATTACCCATTTATGTTGGAATGTTACTATTGGAGCTTTTACTCAAATGTTACTCTTTGTAAAATGACCAAGCCTTATTGACGTAATAATGTCAAGGAATGCTTACATCACTTTACAAAGTAATAAAATTTTTAATATACAGTAAACTCTCGCTACAACGATATCCGATACAACAATAACTCCCTCTACTACAATAATATTTTGTGGTCCCGATGAATTTACATATAAACTAATGTTAACCTCCCCTCAATATTGCGATATTCTCTAGAACAATAAACCTCTGTAAAACGATAAAAAATAAGCGTTATTTTCTCCCTTTATAATGATATTTTGGTTTTCAAATACTAAAAATCTTATCTTTTGCCAATTTTTCAGTCTATTCTGACAACAGAACACAAACAGTTGATTTTCAATTTATCCTTTTACTTTACCACGTAATTGGTGTGAGGGGGGGGGGATTTGAATGTACATGTAACCTCACTTCTTAGAATTCAGCTTCGGATCTTAATAGTGTTGCAGATCGAGCGTTTCCAATTAGGAGAAGATGGGAGTGTCTGTTCATTCGTCACCCCTGTCAGGTGTCGCAACAGGGGCCAAATTGTCTGTTTGGTCATCTTCCCTTTGCTAGAAGAAAAGGGAGAGAAGAGGGGGTGTACCACTGCCTCCTCTACAGTGTAGTACTATAGAGGGGGCACTGGGTGTACTCGTAATTGAAAAGTGATTTCGAAGCTTTTAGAAGGCGTACAGAAAAATTCAACGATTTTTGGAGTCTTTTGTGATTTTGAGTTCTAAAGGAAACATTTGTTTTTTTACTTTGTTCCTTTCACGAGTATATTTTTCCCTATGATGGCAGGGCGAAAGCAACTATCCTTTTGAGATAAATTGAATGTTATTAATGATACTGATGAGGGAATGAAGCAGATTGATGCAGCAAAGAAATACGGATTGCCACAGTCTACAGTTGCAACGTTCCTAAAGAAAAGGAAACAGATCGAAGATGCTGTAAGCTCAAATGCAATTAACCCACAGCGTAAACGATTGAAAGTTGCGACAAATGAAAACATTGATGCTGCTGTTTTAAAGTGGTTCCAAGAGATGAAGGCAACAAATGTCCCAATAAATGGACCCTTGTTATGTGCACAAGCACGAAAATTTGCAGTAATGCTAGGGAATGAAACTTTTAAAGGTAGCAATGGTTGGCTAATGCGTTTTCGGGATCGTCATGGAACAACTTTCCAGGAAGTTCAGGAGAGAAAAAGTCTGCCCCGATATATGACGTAAATGAATGGCGTCAAAACAAAATGAAAGAAATCTTAAATAAGTATGCTCCAGAATACATTTACAACGCAGATGAATCTGGACTATTTTTCCAACTTCTACTCGATCGAACATTGGCTTTCAAAGGTGAAAAGTGTTATGGAGGGAAGAAATCGAAACAGAGACTTACTGTTCTTCTGTGTACAAATAGCACAGGAACACATAAAATCCAACCTCTCGTTATTGGTCGTTCATTGAAGCCAAGGTGCTTTAAGAACGTGAAAAGTCTTCCCGTGGAATACAAAGCTAATAAAAAAAGCGTGGATGAATTCTAAAATTTTTTCTGAATGGCTACAAAAGCTAGATAAAGAAATGAAGAACAGAAAGAAAAAAATTGCTTTGTTGATAGATAATTGCGGTGCTCACAATTCATATCCAAAACTACAAAATGTCAAAATTGTTTTTTTCCTTGCCAATTGCACTTCAATTTTGCAGCCTCTAGATATGGGTGTAATAAAACGCTTTAAAGGTTATTACAGAAAACGATTAGTAGATTCAATACTTGTAAATATTGAAAATAAAGTAGAAGACGCTTTTAAAGCTGTAAATGTGAAAGAAGCCTGTGACAACATTGCTGGAAGTTGGTGGGAAATAACAGAGAAAACCATTCGTAATTGTTGGAAAAAAGCCGGTCTTTGTATCATGGAAGATAAAACATCCGATTGTGATGAAAATGCCATAGACAGCGATTTTTCAGGTGATCGAGAATATGTTTTGAATCTCCAAAAATCTATATCCCAACTTGATGAAAGAACTGGCGAAAATCTGGAATTAGTGTAGAAGACTATTTAACAGCAGATGACGATCTTATGGTTTTCGTGGAAATTACTGATGAAGAAATTATCTCTGAAATTATACACGAGGTACAAAATAATAATGAAGAGGATGATACAGGCTCATCAAATTTCGTATTGTCGTCCCAGGAAGTTCTTCAATCTGTGAAGTCTCTTCAGGCATTTTTTTTCAAGCCTTTCGTCGACAAATGAAAATCATTTTCGTGCACTAGATTCGATGCATTTCTTTTTGGTTGACTTAACAGTAAAAAAAATGAATAAACAAACCAAAATACTGGATTATTTTAAATAAAAAATTTTCAGGTATATGAATCTTGTTTTGCTTACTTTCTGATTTTTTTAAATTTAATTATATTTTGCATCATAACTATTACTATTAAGGCTCCTGTACCCATCAAATGATGCTTTCGCGAGTGAATACTATTCCTATGGGGAGGTTATTTTTTAATATCTAGTTTGCATTTTGACATTTTCTTAAGTATATTTTTTTTACATTGGTAGCTGCAGTGCATCTCTACATCACTCGTTTTTTCCAATTTTGGTTGCAGATAATTTTTATAAGGGCATTTTCACTTTCGGAGCCGGTTTTGAAAGTGAAAGTAACTTTATAAAAAAAAAATTCTGCAATTAAAATCGGAAAAGTAAAAAGGGGCGATGTAAAAATGCACCTCAGTAGTCCAATTTAAAAAATAATTTAAAAATGTCGAAATGCAAATCAAATATTAGAAAATAACTTCTCCATACGGATAGCATTAGCTCGCAAATGCTTCGTCTGCCGGGGACAGGAGCCTTAATACTGTGCTATATAATTTCATCAAAATATAAGTTTTTAAAGTAATATATACCTTAGAGCTAAAAGAAACCCTTTTTAAAAGCCTTAAATATACAGCCCCTCGATATAGTGATAATCCCTCTATAACAATATATTTATTTGGTCCCTAAAATATTGTTGTAACGAGGTTTTACTGTATTTTCAAATGATATCGTTTCCAAAAATACATCAAATATAATTGGTACTACTTGATTATGCTATCGATCAAAAACGTATTGTCAGATTATAAGATTAAATAAATAATGATTGATCACATCCTCTTGACATTAAACACATATATGTGTTTGTTACAGTATCGATTCGACGTTTTGTTTGAATTTTTATCAATGTCTTACCAATTTTTTCCCTCAAATAATATAAAAAATATTTTAATTTTTATAATTTTACAAAAAATTACCGATTTGTGTAATTTGGTAAAACCGGTCGATTGGATAATCAAGTAGTGCTATACAACTAAAGTGACTAAAAACTTTTACAATTTATGTTTTTTGTTTGGTAAATGTTTCATTAATTTTCCTAACGACATTTTAAAGGAACTTAATGCATGTCTTTTCTTCTTATTTCCAATTTGCTATTTTCATAAAATATTCTTTTTTGTCACTTCTCTCAAAGTTAACTGTACACATGAAATGAATGTTGAACTAATATATTTTCATTCAGAATGCAGACTTGGCCGTCGCTCCCATGACCATAAACTACGCCAGAGAAAGCGTCATCGATTTTACGAAGCCTTTTATGAACCTTGGCATCGGCATTCTGTTCAAGTTGCCCAAAAACATGCCGGTCCGGCTGTTCTCATTTATGAGTCCACTTGCCGTCGACATCTGGCTCTATGTTCTAGCTGCTTACGTTTTGGTTAGTTCTTGTATGTTTATTGTTGCCAGATTCAGTCCCTATGAATGGCAAAATCCTCATCCTTGTGTTTCAGAGGCAGACGTGATGGAAAATCAATTCAGCCTTGGAAATAGGTACGTATAGCTGTTTATTTCGATTTTCAAATACGAACAGTAGAATCCCTCAAATCAGCAACCCCTAAATTCTGAAACTATCTAAAATCCGCACATAATATACAGATGATAACAATGAAAACTTCAATTCAGGTGTAGGGATAAAATTTAACTTTTTAGTTTTATATCAATTCCAGATATTTTTTTTATTTGTAATTTTGGTTAATATCACTGAATTCAAATTTCTTTTTTATGAAGGAAGAATAAATTTATTTCTGAAAAAGTTCAAGATATTACTGATATTACTGGTAATCACAATCTTCTTACCAAATATGTTTATATATTAATCAAGTTTTTCTGGTTATAAAGACTAGCTAAACCTGAAATAAACCATTTTATTTGATGATTTTGATGTGAATTAATGTACCTTTATAAGGCAATTTTCATTGAATAATTTAGGAAAAATACATTTCATCATTTTAATGAGTATTTAGTGATACATTATTGATTATTAACGTAATCTTTGCTTTCAAAACTTTAATCATTTTAAATATTATCTATATTTTTATTATTTTAGTTTATTACTTATTTAAAAAATATATTATATTGTAAGCATTTGTTATATCATAGTTTCGATTGCATTATTAATTGCTTTCAAATTAAGTTTTAAATAATGTAAACAAAGCAATGACTTGAAATCCGCATAACCTTGCCCCAATCTGTACGGATTTGAGAAAGTCTACTGTATAATGATTTATCTTTATTTATCTTTATAAAGTTGTAAAAATATATTGCTGTAGTGTCTACGCAAATCGACTTAAGTTTTTCTGATTGGGTGTATTCTATAGGATGCACACCTTTAAGTTTTTCTTTTTTGCAAGAATATAAATAATGTTAAAAATCAAGAAATTTGTGTGAATGGAGCCTAACACATAGCAAAACTAAAATTAATAGCAATTGGTTTCATATATCTCTTTTTTAGTCAGATGTGTGTTACATTAAAATAATTTGCAGCAAATATGTACGAAATGTACAAAAAAGAAAATGTAAATAATTTTTCTGTGTTTTGAGATAACATTTGTAGACTCGATGATAAAATTACTAAAAATACAATTGCTTCATTTTTTGCATTGTTTCTGTAATGCATAGAGAAATTAAAAAATTCCAATAAATTGTCAAAAAATGTGCTTATTGAGTCTCCATATGTCATCTAATTTCATGCTCAAAAAAGGAATTTAAATTTTTTTTTAGCTTCACACTCTTTCTTATATTCAGTTTGTTAAGATAAATTCATAACTGAAGTTTAAAAATATATAAAATAAAACCTAGTGTCTAAAGAAGAGAAATCACTGGTGTGTTATTGTGATAAAGATGGCCAGAACTGCATAATAACCAAAATATCTGAATTCTTTATTTAATTCACGTTATGGCACTTATGTGACCACAACGTGATTCCATTTTGCAATAGCCTTGACAAAAGTTTCAGTCAATTGTAACCTCAAGAGAGAGAGAGAGAGAGAGAGAGAGAGAGAGAGAGAGAGAGAGAGAGAGAGAGAGAGAGAGAGATTAAAGTCATAGTGACTTCATTAGATTATCCTTTAATGACACATGACGAAAATGGGAGCTGCATTTCATAATTCTTATTTTCGTATATTTTAATCAAGGTAATGTAACACTTCAATATGAAATACATTGTAAAATGCCTGAATATTAAATAACTTGCATATGAAAAGCATATGCTCACATACATTCCATATGTTCATAGAAAAAATCTGTTTTAGCCTTATCGGGAGGTAAAGGTATTTCCCTATTTCTTGGTTTTAAAATTTTGTAAATTTACTCGAAGCTAATTTTAGTCATTTTACGATGCATTTTAAGATGCTAAAATGCGGCGAATCTCATAAGAGAATATTCGTCAATACTGAATTTGAATGAGAATTGCGCCAAATTAGTCAGCCACAGCTAAGCAGCCATCATCATCATTACTTATTTTGGTGGTCAAATTTGCCGATAGTAAGATCTAACAGATTGAAGCTAACTGTATGAAACTGACGGATATTAATATGTTTAAGAATTGATCATCGCTGCAATAACAACAACTACAAATAATTATTTGTAGTTGTTATTTTTTTAAATTGTCTACAAATTACGATTTTGTTTAATAGTTTTATATATATAATTATGAAAACGGTTACAACAATGAAAGATGGTTTGCAAGAAATAGCGTTCACTAATGCTATCAAATTAATTCCTTTAAAAAAACTATTGACTTGTTTCAAAATTTCGTCCAACATAGCGTTTCAAATTCCTGTATAGCAACCATTTTTTAAGTTTGAGACAACACAAAACCATAATCAGGAATTCTGGAATCAATGCCTAGCGCTGAAACATAAAATAAATTTGGATTGCTAAACTTTTTTGTGTGTTTTTTTAGTTTTAAATATTTAAATGCTTGCCATTTTCAAAAAAGGTAACGGGTGAAGTTATTCAACGACTTCAGTCGAGACATTGATATGTACTATGCACACAATAAATCTCATTTAAATCGGTTTATAAATATAACAGTTGCAGAATGACAAATTTAGATAAGTGAATCTTTGAACGGTCTCTGTTTTTTGGGGTCTGGTGAGTGTTTTAAAGACTTTCAAACTCTTTTTACAAAAACTTTTGAAAATCAATATTTGCCTTAATGGAACAAAATTCTATCTACAAATGTAGCCACCTGTATTCGAAATTTCTGTTACAAAACCATTTAAAATTTAAGAACTTCAAGCGTACGAACGCTGCTGACGATCATGAACGCTCAAAATATCCCAAAATTTTGACAATTATATCTAAAAATATACCAAATATATAAAAACTAATTGCCAGATATTTTTTAATGAATTGTCTTATGCTTCATTATCAAGTTTGCGTTATAATACACAAAGTGTGTCTTGTATCAAATTTTATTTGATTCCCCTAAATCTACGAAGTATGGTTCAAAAGTTCCGAGAAAAGTTGTAAAAAACGTTTCTCTGGATAGTTCACGGACCGAAGCATATCCGACACGTTGGGCGACGATACACTTCTCCAACGTTCGTATAACATCTGGATTCATCGCTGGAGGATATTTTTTGCAATCTCCCATAAGGCCTCCAGCGATCCTGTTTTCAGCCCATCTGTGACTAAAAACAGCGTTTCTGTAGAGTTTTTTCATTGATGGGAACAGGTAAAAATCACACGGGGTTATGTCCACTTGATAGGGGGGGGGAGTGGAAGCACATTAGTGCGGGTTTTGACGATAAATTGATTTAACAATTAGTATCCATGCCTGGTGCTTTCTGATGCAGAAATTAACAGTGTCTGGCCTCAGCGACCTTTAACCAACACGTTTATCGTCTTCAATGGTGTTCGGTCCTCTTTAAACCGTCTATGCCATTCTTATAAACCCATTGTCTCACAATGGTAGTTTCATCGTACAGCTGTCTTAGAATTTTGAAAGTCTCCATTGATTTGAACAAGTAGGGGAGGGTAGTGAGAATACATTTCAGTTGATTTTACTTTAGGCACTTTCTTTTATTGTCAGGAATGGCCGCAGTCCACGAATTTATTAATCATCATATAATCTTTATAACATTGCGTGAATATACAATGAAAGGTGTTAGAATGATGAATCTGTAACTGCCGTGCTGGGGAAGTTAAAAATAAAACTTGATATTATTTATCCGAGTAATAATATTATGCCTAATAAGTTATTTAATAATTTTTAATTCGTTCTCATTTTTACAATGCTTTAAAAAATATTAAATATAATCCTAAACTTAAAAAGTGAATTTTTTTTCACATTTCAATTTTTTTTTGTCTTTCAAAATTATTGGTTCCAGATTGTAAGTATATAATAAATTGTTGCCTATTTTGTTTCAGCTTTTGGTTCACGATCGTCACTTTAATGCATCAAGGGTGTGACCTGAACCCAAAAGCTACATCAACGCGCATAATCGGCGCCATCTGGTGGTTTTTTACTCTCATCATGATCTCCTCTTACACAGCCAATTTGGCTGCTTTCCTTACAGTGGAGCGCATGATAACGCCCATAGAAAGCGTCGAAGATCTCGCGGAACAAAGTAAAATCTCGTATGGAACACTAGAGGGAGGCTCAACGATGACGTTCTTCAGGGTAAGATTTATTTTTCATAATATCAAGAATACACAGTTCTGATATCTAGATTGTTTGGACGTCGATTAGGTTTCATTATATAAAATAAACAATGATAAGATGTATTATAACGCTCATTTATTATATCGCTCACTCATAAGAAAGGTAAAACATCTCGTAAAAAGTAAATATCATACGAAAGCCAAAAGAAAATTCTTTAGCTTTCTCTGTAAGATGAAATTGCAGTACAAGGAAGATCTCCATACTGGCATATTCAGAAAACTCTGAAAAAATTACAGAATATTCTTCTCATATGGTTATATATGTTTATTAAAAAAAAATCGGCGAATTCCGGTAGAACGTTCGTAAAAAAATAAACATTTCGTTTATTTGGCAATTTATCACCGGCTGGCGACGAAATAAAAAAAATACTTTATTTTGTCAAATACTTTGTAAAGTAAAAAGTTTCATGTTTAACTATTTTTAAAAATATTTATTTAAATAACTTAAGTTTTGTCAGTTTTAGTTTTTTTATAACCATAGAGTTGTCATATATATGTGTATTTTTAATAAAAGATATGTAAAGTCATTTTATGAATTGAAGCAAAAATTAATTACATCTGTTTCAATATCAAAATTAAGTTCAACTGAGCACTGTTGACTCAATTTTGTTCCTACGGAAATAAGAAATTTTCCGATGTTGAAATGTTTTACTACAGCCTTTTTCATCTCGCCTATATTTTGGAATATGCTTAAACATATGAAAATGTATTCTTCAATACGAAAATAATTTTTATATATAAAATGATGTTTACAGTATTACAGTTAAATAAGTGCTCCAACAAGCAATATATATACATATATTACAATATAATATATATATTTAATCTCTCATTTTAAGTTTAAATTTCCTAAATATCATTTACATGCATTCTAAATATCTATTAACAAACAATTTTCAGTTATATCAAAATCGTTTGCTTTTGGCGAAGAAAAATGCTACTCGCCGCTTGAAGCTTTCATCTTTATACGCCAAGTATTCGAAAAAAAAAATTTTTTTTTTTAGAAAAATTCTATTGTAATTCTTTCACTTAATTTGACTGATTCTACATTATATACATAACTAGTTTATTCAGTATATTTTTCAAAATATTCTGAGTATGCCCAATCTGGAAACCTTCCTTGTTAGTTCTGAATGCAGAAATAAAACGTCCAAAAAAAAAAAAAAAAAAAAAAAAAACATAAAACCCTTAAGATTGAAGATGTAGGATGAGATTTGGAAGATACGGTAATTTTACCTTCCTACACAATCCACCTCTCTTCTGTGGTCAAAAATGTACACACAGCGTAATAAACGGATATAACTACACTTATGAAACTGTTGGTGCAGCAAGACACATTTGTGTCAGACATGTTAGTGGAATAAAAGAGAAGATGATTTTTTGTGAAATGTGACGCATTTCTTGTAGATCAGTGATATAATACACTATTGTGCATAAGAATCTCTTACTGGATTTAGCAACATATTCACCAAGCGTCTTCAATACGAAATTTATTGATGAATGTTTAGCTGAAGTGATTTTTTTAACGATGTCTAGAACGGATTACCAGAATCATTTGGAAAAATGGATCCAAATTAATCTATCTAAAAAAAGTGCTACGTAAAAGAAACACTGAAGTTTGCATTTGTAACATTATATATATTTTGTACACAAGATACTTATAATGAAAGATGAAACATTTCAAAGTTTATAACAGAAATGATCTCGTCTAATATAATTAAATTTGTTAGACATATCGATTAGGAAAAGTCGATTACGAAATAAATTTCAATAATAGCACCAGATGTCACCAGCAGTTATTGTATGGTTTGCCTTTTTTAAATTGTTTAGAAATTGCAGAAAGCACACTGGTGTAACACATATTCTAGATTGAAATTGTATATGATAATGAACAAATATCAAGTCAGCTAGTACGAGGTGGTCTCGTTGAGATTTTGAGTATAGCACTAATTATAAAGATTGTTATGTGAAGATTATGTCTTTAGTTAATGGACATTTTATTTAGAATATACTAATGTATAAGATGTGAAAGGATAATAAATTGAAACCTATTTTTAATTTAACATTTTAATTATGTATTTGTCACTAATAAAAGTTTCCCCATATTACTACATATAGATGTAAAATGTTTGTCCAAAATATCTCATCCAAGTACCTCAGTCATATTTTAACACTTTAACAAATGTATGCCAAATTCGTTTGACAAGACCAAACAAACCATTAGTACATAGTTCCGGGTCACATAAGAGAAAATAACTCATATTACTATTTTTAAAAACGGAGTAAAATTTGATTTTACAAAATCTAAGCATATTAAAAAAATATTTATTCAAAACTACAAAACTCTTACTTTAGTTTATTCTATACAGTATTTTTCATCAACCAAATCTACAGAATTTAAATGAATTTTCTAAATTATTTTTAATTACTAAGTTGATTGTACCTTAATGTAACAAAAGCATAGATGTCAATCGTTATAAAATTGATTTTCAAATAAAAATGAAAAAAAAAATTAATATTTATAACGATTTAGAAAATTTATCTTGATTTTCTGCGTAATAATTTCTCTTGTGGTAAAGATAACAAAGATCGTTTTTTATGATAATAGTTTATGATAGTAAACAATAAATGTTTCTTTCAGTTTTTTTTTTTTTTTTTTTTTTTTTTTTTTTTTTTTTTTTTTGGCAAAATCAATAGATTTTTTGAAATATCAATCCAATTCCATCTTTTCCCTTGTGTAACTGTTCTCACAAATTTCAATAGGTCACATGATTTGCGTTTTAACGGGGTTCGGCTGTATTTTATCATCATTTTTTTTTCAAAAAAGTGATTTATTTCGTTTTTGAAATGACCGATTCATTTGTAACCCACCTGTATGATATGGTTGATTTAACAGTTTCTTTTAATAGAGAAAAATAAAAATATGGACAAAACACCACATTTATTTATTAATATATTTGCTCTATTTAAAAGAACTATTTCTGCCAAAAAGAAATAATACTATTATTATTAAAGCAAGGATTACACTTAGAAATTTGTGGTATCCAAAAAAATTTCATACAATACAATACGTAAAATATCCTTTCACATTCGGCATATAGTCAAAACTGAGTTAAAAGGTTAATCAGAGCTTTAAGGGGGCTCAGGGGTTGAAAACTTTTCAAAAAATCGATTTCTTTTATGATCTAATTTGATTATTCATTTAATTCTTAACTCAATGCAAAAAACCGCATAAAAATATTTGCATTTTTAAAGGAGTTATAAGCATTTATGTATCAACACTTTCATAGCCGCATCCATGTAATTTCAACTTTAAGTCGCGTTTTCTCAAAACTTAATTTTTGATAACTAACACCAAGATTTTTTAAAAACTACTTGATGGAATGGCTTATTTACTTTTTTTTTGCATGCAAATAACATCATTATCTAGATTATGAATTAATACATTTTAGATAGTTTAGTATTTTGAGTATTTTTAATGGAAAAAAAGTTGTATGTTTTACGGTTTTTTTAAATTTTCAACTTTGAGAGCTTTTTTAATAATGTTTTTTTTAGTGATAGTTATATCTTAATTCATAATCTGGATAATGATGTTATATGCATGCAAAAAAATTAAGCCATTCCATCAAATACTTTTTTTTAAAATCTTGGTGTTAGTCGTCAAAAATCAAGTTTTGAGAAAACACGAATAAAGTTGAAATTATATGGATGCGGCTATGTAAGTATTGATACATAAATACTTATAGCTCCGTTAAAAATGCTAATATTTTTATGCGGCTTTTTGTATCGAGTTAAGAATTAATTGAATAATCAAACTAGATTATAAATAAATTCGATTTTTTGAAAAGTTTTCAACCCCTGAGTCCCCTTAAGCAACTCTTTTTCACATATAGGCGGTCTGTTCAAAGAAAGATTTAAAGTAATTAAAGACACTGCTGAAATTTATTTGGGGAGTTTTAACGAAATTACGCAAAAACGTACACCTATAAGTAACATAGAATAAATCATCTGTAATTTAAAATCTAAAAAGAACAGATGATGCTACACAGCTGTAAATATAGTTGTTTTTGGCAAAAGTACGACGGGAGTCCAGTCAAAATTACGTAATAGGCTTCATCAGGGAGGTCTCTATGCACGTAGGCCAGTGGTCTGCATTCTATTGACCTCAAACCACCGTGCGGCCCAAAGAAAATGGGCGGATGAACATCGAAATTAAAAGCAACACGACTGGAGCCATGTACTGTTTACAGACGAGTCTCGATTCAGTACGCGTTTACTATCCATTGCTACGCATTTACTATCCATTGCTACGTATTTACTATCCATTGCTACACGTTTACATTCCATTTCATGCCTAGCCATGACTGTCTAGCACGGTTTTCTTAACTTCGTTGCTCTTTTCCCTAATTTGTTTGAGCAGTGTAGTACATTTATGTGATTGATTCGTAATAACACTTCTTTTACCATAAAGTACCTTCATGTAACACATTTAGAAAAAGAATGCAATGAATTTTAAGGATCTTAATTATTGCAAAATATCAACTATTGAAGGTTTTTTTTTCCAGTACAATATAACATTTTCCAATTTTGTTTAAATTTTCCATATAAATATTTCATATATTCCAAAAAATAATAGCTTAGAAAGCGAATACATTAATTTAAAAATTATAAAAAAATAGAAACTTGTTGTTTAAATGAGAACTTATCTTTTATGTATACTTTTTAATTAATCTACTTTTAGAATTTTTTTGGATTGCACGCCATTTTAAGTATGTATTGTTGAAGTAATTTTTAAAATCTAGAATGATTGTCTTTCTGAAAAATCAATCCGCATAAATGATTTATAACTACACATATTTATCTGAATATATAAACGAATATTTTAGACTCTAAATGATTGTAATTAGTAAAGGGAACTAATTATCATTTGTTTAAACTGAAGGTGATAATTAAAATTTATTCTAAGTACATAATTTTAACTCGAACAATACATTTAAAATATTTAAAATATCAATATTTTTCAAATGAAAATAAACAAGGAATAAGAGGTGTTTAACAATCATTTCCTATTTAATTTTAAAATAATATTAATACACACGATACTTTTAACTAGCAAGGGAAAATCACGATGAAGAGTAAAGTAATTAACACACAGTATTTGAGAATTTAATCAGCGCATGTAATTGCTTTTTAAAATTAGTGAAATGTGTTTTCAATTCCAGTTTCTAAAATAACTGGATTATAATCTGCGCTAAATATTCCTTCAGCTCAGCAAACATTGCTTTCGTCTTGTTTTATCATTTTATATTTTAATTTGTCTATGGTACATGTATTGCTTGATTTCTACTGCAAATATCAGTAGGAGCTATTTTCTAAATACTTTCACCAGTAGTCTGGCTATTACGTATTTAATTTGCATTATACCATAATTCAGATCTGGTGATCTGTTAAATTAGAATAAAACAACTGAAAGTATGTGAGAAATTGCAGTTTAAGAAAATTTACCTGACTATTCACGTAAAGTTTTACAGCACCGAGCACACATAATCCATAATTGAATGGCAGATTTTTCTCTACAAATTGGTGATAAAAATGGATCGCGTGCTCTTTTTTTCTTCAATATTTATACACATTTTATAAAGATATATTATTAGAAAATTGTACACGTAACTCCATTTCAACAGATGAGAATTTATTTTTATTTCTTTAATTTTTGGTATTTTTAGATAAGAATATTAAAAATAATATTTATGTGTATACTTCTTGATGTTTTTATGGAAAACATTTCAAACATTTTACATGATTCAGAAATTTAACTACTAGATTAAAAATATTTAGCAATAGTTTCATATTTATTTCCACACAAAAAAGTTTTGATATTCACCATTCATTAATATTTGAAATGAGGATAGAATGTCGCTTGTTGACTCATTAAAAAATAATAATAATTTTTGTTTTATTGAAGATTTTTATTCCGTTTAGGATATATTTTAGGATATATTTAGTTTATATTTTAGGATTCCGTTCTTCAAAAACAAAAACATAAACTTTACAAGATCACTTTTGTGTTTGTGTGTATGTCTGCTAATGCCATTTTACTCGTAAAATATGGAACGTGGAAAGTTCAAATTGAAGGAATTAATAAAAGTTATCAACTTACATATTTACTAATTCTTAAACATTCAAAAATATATTTAAAAAATATATAGAGGAGATATTTATATTACCGTATTTACTCGTGTATACCGCGCACGCGTGTAACGCACATCCCCGAACATTACAAGATCAAATGGCGTTTTTATTTTAATCTCGTATATAGTGATCACAATAAATTTGATATCCAAGTGACTGAATGTTCAAACGAATTTCAGTAAAGGAAATCAAATAAACATTATATTAGAACAGTAATCAAGGCGAAAATACATTTTTAGACGTCAAGTAGGGAGTGAATGCTGGGCCATAGCTAGAAGTAAATAGTAGGGGGACACAAAAAATGTAAGGGGGCTCATATTTTCTCTCTTTCTATCCGTGAAATAGAAAGATAAATTAGTGCACAATGTAGATACTATGTTTCTTATTAAACTGTCGTAATAGCTTCATTTTATGCTAAGGAAAGAATAAGATGATAAAAAATTCGAATGTATAATTAGTGCAATTTTAAACATAATGTTAGTTTCATATGTGCAAATAGGATGAGCGAGTGTTGAAACAAATTATAGTTACGATTTAGTATTTCTTTAAAACTGTGAAAGGGCCTCAAAATTAAATTAGATTTTTAACAGAATTTCATTTGGATTATAGGAATAAAAACTCATTTAGTAACCTTGGATTTTTTTCCAGTGGAGGCTCTAAATGTTTTTGGGGGGTTGAGATTCCTCCTAGCACCTCTTAGCTACGGCTCTGCGTGAGTGATAACATTCAGAAATAGTAATTAGTGTTTAAATAATGTTGCTTGTGCTGTTGTATAAAAAAATGCAAGGAGTGAAATAAAGATTCAGTAATACTTCGATTAAGTAAGATTTTCCGATTTTCAATGTCTCCTTTGATGCATGTGTATATCATGCGATTACATCCAATAGTGAAAACTTATTCCGTGTATAACGCGCACCTAGGAGTTTTGCCCGATTTTTTTGGAAAAAAATGAGCGTTATATAAAAGTAAATACGGTACTTAAAAAAATGTTTTTTTTTTTTTTTTTTTTTTTTTTTTTTTTTGTATATTATGTAGAGCATCGTGTGAAAGTGTTTGTAATGATAAATTCAAAAATATTTTTTTTTAATTTTAGGTATTAATTTCCAGTGATATTGTCGAAAATGTAATGTAAAATTATGTTCCCCTCGATCTCTTTCCAATAATACTAAAAGTAAATTTATGAAAAAATCGAAATAGTAGAAATTAGTTTAAACCTCGCTGAAAAACTATAGGGATGAACCTAGGTCATGTAGTTTTTGAGAGAATTACATTTTCCCGATACATACAATGTACGAACGTTCTATTAAATGAGTTTAAGGACGCGGACGGTTTGGGATTACATAAAAACAGTGGTGGTGTACTACTGGGTGGCTGAGAAGTATTAGCCTTTTTTTAAACGCTGACATTTCACAACCAAAATTAGAAAAATCCTGATTATTTTGTTAATATTTGTAGTATTTTTTATGGACTTTCTTGTGATGTAGTTCTCATATAATTTTGAGCTTCTTATAACGCTTTGCGTTCATCGTTTAGCTAGTTCCCAATAGGCAGAAAATAGAGAGAAAACATCAACAATTGCATATCGCTTGGAAAATTCACTTCGAACAGTGATTAGAATTGTTAAGAAATGAAAAAATAGAAATGTTAATGTAAAAATGAAATCAGTTCTGTCAATAGGGCCTCTCTAACGCCTACTGTTGATACCCTAAGAACTCGCAATATTATTAAGAAGAGAATTATTCAAACAATGGCATAATCCTGAATTCCATCGGAAAGAGGCTGGATTTGTGAAATGATGCTTAGCAATGAGATCCAAGAAGATGTTTCAAATTTTCAAGGTGCGCCACCTCGAAGAATTTTTGTGGTCGGAAGAGAAGCTTTTCACCATCGAGAAGTCACAGAACCATCAGAATTATCGGCAAATGTTAATTTCAATGCAGAGAAATGCTAGAAAAACAAAATTGCTACTAGCGGATTGTAATTTTGCGACCTAATTTCGAAATGCGTTTAAAACAATTTCAAGTATAGTTAGAGAACAAGTACAATTAGTGAATATTGTTTGTGGTAGACTGTAAAAAGAAAGGATTATTAATACACTGAGTTTGTCTTTGTGAAATGTTATATAAAGTTTAAATATGCACTACTTTTTTTGTATTTTTACTATTGTCATCACTGATTTAAGTATATGATAATCTGTGTAGGATAGCATTAGAAAAAGATTCTTACGTATTAGCAGCATTTCATGCGAATTAGGCATACAATCTTTCTGAACTTTCATGAAATATTCATTTATATTTTTGAAGTACATACAGTTATACCCAACCCTACGTTGTACAATCTTCAGATAATTTTAAGATTATTTTTAGCGCGTTCGAAATTCACTGGCAGCAATAAATCGTATAGTGGTTGTTGTAATTTCATAACATTATACAAGTTTTTTAAAACACCACATAACATTTACAGTTAGTTTCATAATTATATAAAACTGATAACTATTATAAATGTTTTTTTTTTGTCCGCAGTTGACATTAAGAACAGCTCACAGTTTCTAAATTTAAAAGACGAATAAAACTATACCCGACGCTGTGCTTTCTATCATTTAGATGATTGACTATGCTCCACTAAGATGAAGTTTGTTTTGCGTACAAAAGTTTTTAATCAAAACTTAACTTTTTTTTTATTTCAATTAGAAATAAGGTTATTGATTAAACCTAAAGTTTCTCTTATAATTATGCATGAATTATAATCTTTTGTTAAAGACTGTCTCAAATAATGAAGATCAAAATGTATTATTTTAAAAATATATATTTATGTTGACATTATCAAAGTAATAAGCTAAAAGATAATATATAATGCAATATTTTACTATTTAATAATTTTTTATAGAACAAGAATTTTTTTTAACAAATTAATCTATTTTCAGCTTCAATTTCTAATATTTTAAACAGTTTAGTTCTTTTCAATGAAAAAATTTTATGTTTATAGAGTACTTTTACGCATAAAAAAGCTGAGATAATGAAATCTGAAATTCGTACAAGAAGTGCGACAATTTGGTAGATATTTACAAAAATAATTTTTCAGTTTTCAGTTTTTGAAAAAAATATACATAAACTTAAGTATTCATCGTTTATAATTTTTAAGATTTTATGTAGCATTTTATCTTTATCATTATTTTTATGAAACCAGAAATATGCAGTAAGCATATACATGAATTGTTTAAAAATATGCATTATTAATTAAGCTTTATTTATTTTTGAAGAGGCGCAATGAAAAAAAGGAATAATACCATGCTGTTCTATGTCGTGTACATTGAAAAAATAGTTATGCTTCGGATGGGTCCCACGAAAAGTATTATTGATGTACTATTTTGTAGGATTTCGGTCTAAAATGAAAGTAAAGACTAAAGTAGTATTCCTTTTAAAGTAGTATTCCTTTTAAGACTAAAGTTTTTAGTTTTATTCCACCTTCAGTTCCTAGCTTAATGACACTGTAAGAGTGCCCCGATATCGGCAGAGGATGTTATAATTGCAACTGACTGTATGTTTACATTAAAATTCTGACACGGAATTAGATACGTATGATTTATCTAAACGTGTTATATGCATGATGTGTTAGAAATTTTTGAATCATTTATCGTTTAATATCAAATTCCTCCAATAAAGGTGCTGATTAATATTTAAAAATTTCTACAACTCGTAAAAGATTGATATGTACGATGCCTTACAGTATTACAAAGAATAAATACTTTTGTGGCTATAATGTGAATACAACATTTTCAAAGAATAACTTTTTTTGTTTCGTTTACTGTTACGTGAGGCAAATTGTTAACTTTATTCAAATGAATACCTATCCATTTTACGATGGAGTGCAAATGACTACAGATTTATCACAGTAACTTAATAATGAACTCAAAGAGTTATGTTATGAAAATCAAAAGAAGACAGATTTAAGGTGTCATTTTCCGATCAATTCTCCTTTTATAAAACTTGGTGTAACCTGTGTGTGAATTTTTAGGTGTTTCATATTTTCCAATTCTACTAATAAATCCCTAATATCAGATTTAGTTTCGGAATTAGTTAATATATATTTTGATTAAACTTTGGAAAACTCTGTGTTTCAAAAACTATTTTCTTTTGAATTTGTAATATTTTTAAAATAAAGGATGAATTCATGACTTGCTTATAAATTATTTATCCTGTTATATTTTTAAACCAAAAACCAATGATTATTTTTGGATTAATCTTAGCACTTTTTAAAAGAATACTGTTAATAAATTTATCTTTATACTGTATATGATTAAATTATGAGAAATGTTTGTATTATATGTAGAGATGATTCACACATAAAATATTTAAAAAACTATTGTGTCATATAACCACACATTTCTTACAAATCTAATCGAGAATTTTTTAAATAATTAGTATACTGTTTGCTTCATAGGGTCTTGATAATAAAAAAATTTAAAAACTTTTAAAAACTTTAAAAAAACATTTAAACAAAAGAAAACTTTTATTTAAAATTTTAAAGTATTTCACATGATAAGAAAGAAAATTAAAAGAAGGAATATTATTATGGCACTGTGATTGTCATATACGTTTGTATGAAAATATTCATTATATACCTGACATGAACAGCTGATACAGATAAAATTACAAATGATATCGAAATTCAATTAATTTATGGTCTTTAGTATACATTTTTTATTTACATTTTAAACAACTACTAAAAGGAATTCGTGTGGGAATAAGCCTTGGCTATTAAAGGTACACAAGTCCTCTGTCAAAAAAGGGAAAACACTCTTGTCATGACAGGGATATCGTAATGACATTTTAGTATGATCAAGAAGTCTTCTGTTGAATGTTGAGAATGCCCTACCTGCTGAATATATGTGTTTTAGATATTATGTTAAAAACATACATTTGATATTATGTTAAGCATTTATTTCTGATGCCTAATAAGTAGGCACCAGAAATAACAGAGTTCAAAAACGCGATATATTCTTTTCTTCTTAATTTATTTTCTGGTATAATTATACGAATATAATATTTTACTGTCACATGGACTGTGCGCGATAGATAGTAATGTTTTTGAATCAGAGGGCTTATCAACTACTGTTTCATGCCTCTTACTACCCCCTTTCCGATAGTTTTAGCCATTGGCATTTTTATCTGATAATACTTATTATTTATAAAAGTAAAAAAGATATTATTAAATATATTAAAAGATATTATTACTATTAAAGATCAGTTGACACATAGTATATTTTTAGTCTATTTTCAACTACATATGTTTATTCTAACTGGATTTGCAAGGGGAATGTTAATGGTACTTTGTGGGTTAAATCACGAGCATCATTTACACTGCTTTCAATCTTTTAATACACATATTGATTTTATATTGATATATGTTATTATGCTATTGTTTAAAAGAAGCGTAATTTGGGGGCATTCAAACTACATTTTTATGGCCTTAATGCCTTCTATATCATCAAACACTGAGTCAAATTGTCATTTAACGAACTTGGCGTTGTTTATACATGTTTTTAAGGCATCGGTACCCCTTTATGGTTATTTAACAGGTCTCTGTTCACACAGAGAAAAACTTTGGGCAGAAATGTTGGAACATACCATTTTGGAATAAAAATATTTGGGAAAATCAAAACGACTATTTCCAATTTCATTTTTCTTAGTGTTTATATGCACGAAGTTTGGCGACATTTTTTTCTGTCCTGACAATGTATTTAACAAAAATATTAGCGAGACCCTTTGAAGAATTTGGTACATGAATTTATTTTCCATTTTCTAAAACAAAGAAATTTTAAATTAAGAATCAACTGATTGCATCGTCTGAAGAATCCTCTGCATACAATTATTCAAAGGTCAGTTATATTTTAATCATTTATATACTGTTGTTTAAATACCTCCATTTATAAAAAAATGAAAATAGTTATAGTTATTCATAAGACGCATCTACAAGTAATAAAATGTTAAACATAACTGATCGGTTTTAGTATATATTGAGGCAATTTAATATACCTTTTAAAGAGCTTTAAATAAATTATATTTTTACGAAGGAATACAAAAATAGGCTTTTTAATTGCATGTGCATTTTTTTATAAATTAAATGTATTATTCTTATTCCGATCCGGCTCACATTCAGTTGATTTAAGTTACTTCCCGGATGAAATCGAAAATTTTCTACTTACCAGTACACTAAGCAAAGTATTCAGGATTTTGTGGAATAAAGTAAATTTCGGTACTTTTCATTTCTGTCGAAACAAATATCGTGAAAAGTAGAAAATAACATTTTGTGAATACAGCCCTCACTACACTTGATTAAACAATAATCTACATCAGAAGAGCAAAAATGAATTTAAAATGCAATAATTTAACAATTTGAATTTAACAGATAAAATGTTTAAAAATGAAGATTTCTAATGCAAAAATTATCATGCATTGCAAGCCTTTAACCCTTTCTGGCACGGGCAAAATCTGTAATAAAATGAGAAATTATCGACTGACACCGGAATTCACAAACGAATTTTTTAGACATTTTGAAATCTTTAATTTTAGCTTTTATTGTAAAAGCAAAATTTTAGTAAAATATTACTGGTGCCGATTGCAAGTTTGGAATTAAAATTAGGTATACCAGACCGGGCACAGTGTGCCTGAAAGGGTTAATTGAAACAGGAAAACATCGTCTGTAAAATCATGAAACGAAATCTATGAATAAATTGTCAATGAAGAAAATTAAAAAAATTTAAATTTTTCTGCGGGAGCACTGAGAGAAAACTATGGACGTGTCCATTTGTACATAGTATTGTCTTCCACTGTATATATAATGCCATTATTTATATTTTTATTTGAAAAATAGATAAAATGATATATTTCTTTGATACTTTGTGTTGTTATTTCATGTATGTTTTGTATTTCTTGCATTTTCGTTTTGTCCTTTTTAGGATTCAAAAATTGAAACATATCTGAAAATGTGGCGTTTTATGGAGACTCGTCCCTCAGTGTTCGTCAGTTCTTACGAGGAAGGGGTGCAGCGGGTTCTGGAAGGGAACTACGCTTTTCTTATGGAGTCCACTATGTTAGACTATATGGTTCAGAGGGACTGCAACCTCACGCAGGTTGGAGGACTTCTCGATTCGAAAGGATATGGTATAGCGACACCTATGGGTTAGTAAATCTAACACTTTTACATCTCATTGATTTTACAATTTTATTCAACTAATAGGTGAAATATTTGGAATGCTGCCTATTTAGAACCGAAATATTTTTAATTATTTTTTTCGAAAAATTGTGACAAAAGTGTTATTATGCATATGTGTAACCAAATCTCTTATTTTCAATATGTTGTTCATAACCCACTTGAAGAAAAATATCCTTGCATTTTCGATTTTAAAGTTTTTGTGCTTGGATTATTTTCGAATTTTTTTTATAAATTTGTAGGTGACATAATTATCTGCTACAAATATATATTGTTTAAATGATTTTATTTTAATGCTTGATCCTAAGTATTATTATTATATTAAATTGGCTTTTGATCCCCTAAGTTACATCGTGGATAAAGTTTCTCTGATTAATATAATGACAAAGATATTTTTTTTATATTTGTGAAAATATTCCTTATATATTTCTCCGAATATTCGATAAAGTCTTTAAAATCAAAGGGAATAGACCAGATTATCTGTAAAGAAATATGTAAGTTAAAACAGTCTAAATTTTGAGAATTTTCGAGCATCAAGGAAAACTATTTTATCATCAAATGCTAAATAAAAGCTATTCTGTGGTGACGATATTTCTTAAAATTTTAACTATGTTTGACGGTTATCATACATTATATTTTTTTTTTTCGTTATACTAGGGGGGGGGGCGCTCGCTACGTTCGCCTACCCCCGCATGAACGCTTCGCGATTCCGTTCGGTATTGCTTTGCAATCCCGGTTGGAAATGCTTCGCGATACCTTATTTTCCACACACTGTTAAATCTGCCGCATTTTGTTGCAATGCACTCCCCTGCTTGTATAGAAAACGGTTACTTGGTCGTGAAATGTATCTTTCTCATTGGTTGGAATAGAGATATTATATACAAGTGGTGGAGTGCGTTGCAACAAAATGCAGCAGATTTTTAACAGTCTACCCTCAATTTTGGAATTCATCCCTTTCATCATTGGTCGAAGCATAGACGGAGCCCTTTCCTGGTTGGTCTATTCGACTCATGGAAGGTGTGGTACACCCGGACGCGTTATTTCCGGAATCCTTACACATCAACATCATTCTAGGAGTCATTCCTGGAGATTTGTTTAAGGCTAGTTTTTTTTTTTTTACTATAGGAGGATTATTTTAAGCTAATTTATTTTATACGAGTTAAAAAAAGAAAACAAATTAAGAAAAATTTATGAATTCATTTCGTTTTTGCAATGCATTGAATGTTGTCCTACAAATGCGTAACACAATATTTTAATCCTATTATTACATGGCATTTGACAAATTTGACTAAAATATATTACGTTTATATATTAATCCACAAATACTCACAAAAATTCACAGCAAAACTTTCATGATGTGTATTTTTAATACTGTAATATGCATCTAATTTTTTAAAAAATATATATTTATATGTCATAAAATTATTTGAAAGTCCAATGCAATTACGGTGTAATGCAATATTACAAAAAAAAATTAAAACATTGACATAAACGACAATATCTTCAACAACTATGCATTAAAAGAATGCATATTGAAAATTGTAACACCCAATACACTGTCCGAAAACGTTGTCTTTATATACAAAATTATAGGTAATTTTTTAACAATTGATTTCCGTACTTACAAAACATAAGTTTTCATTAATTCTTCCTGGAATCTAAATAAGTGTTAAAATTTCTGATTATTATTACATGCATGCATGGATATTCGCTGTATTCATACCAAAGTTAGAGCTGATTTTTAAAATTTAAAACCATATAATCAATAAATTGAAATTTATAATCTTTTTGAAAAAAAAATAATTTAATAAAGTAGCGATTTTCTCATTCATTGAAACTTATTCATAATTTATTTTTAGAATGAAAAAACGTATTCATTTATAATCTAAACTAACACATAAAAAATGTATATATATAGTATAGTTCAAAGTAGTTAAAAATAAATCTAAAGAAAATTAAAAAAGAAAAATAAATAGAAAAATAAATTTATTTAAAAAAATTCTCTCGAATTTTATTTAAAGTATAAAATTCATATTTTATATTTAATAATAAAGTTATGTCCAATGAAAAATATGTCTACTGTGTAATATTTTTTCCTCTATTCTTTTTATAAGTAATTTAGCACCAACAATTATTTCCTTACGACGAAATATCCCTCCAAAAAAGTTTAAACTTCAGAGCTTTCTGTATAAGAAATTTCACAATCTTTACGAATACCTAATTTGAAGACAGCACGTATATTAATTTCAAACTTTTTCCCACTCGAGTGCTGGCTCGTAAAGTAGTTAAAATGCTCGATTCAAGAGGCACGGTACCAAGTTTAAAACCAAGTGAACAAAAGGAAAAAAGGCAAACATATATATATATAATAAATAATGCGAAGAATATTTTTCGAGTGCATTAATTTAAAATATGTGATCTCTAACATCCATTCACTAAAACACATCGATTACTTTTTCTGATTATTATGTTGTTGAACATTAGAATTTATATATTAGTATTGTCATTGATTAATGATACTTAACAACAAACGACACATTTGAATTTCAACGATAAAAAAAAACCTATCGTAATGTTTCCAAATGCGGAACTATCTTAAAAAATACGTTTATAACAACAACAAAAAAACAGTAATTGTGTTGTTTTTTAAATCATTCATTCAATTGTTAATTCAGAGTAAATTAAAGGCTAAAAACAGAGTTTTTCATTTTAATTGTGACAATATGATCCATAATTACTGGATTTGGGCATAAATTTCCCAGTTGTTTGAATGACTTTTTTTTCTGTTGCGATCAATACTACATCGTTATAACATCGGTATAAGATACTAACCTAAAAAAATCAATTTGACAATACGCCAGAATTATTTGAAGAACGATTCTAATATTTCAAAAAGTAAATTATACACTTACATACTTCGTAATTCCATTGTACTTTTTTCAAGCAGAGGAAAAAATCATCCCAATATTTGTATAACTTTGAAAATATTTTCTAAAACTATATTATTGATATAATGTAGCTAATATAGATTCTACGACAATATACTTCAAATGTTTGTGATTATGTCTTTAAAATATACATATGTAGAATAAATAGGTATTATTTCCTTAAAAAACTGCGCCACTCACGAAACAAAATTACCCTTAAACGCATGCATAAAATCGAAAAAATTGTCCTTTAACAGAGCAGTCCCAACTATTCTATGGAAAAAAGTTTAAAAATTTTGGAAGTTCAAACGAGAAATCAGAATAGAACTCCTCCATCTGTTTCACGTAAGCTTCCGTAAGCCTATGGTAATCACCAATTTTTTGCTTTTTTTCTGTTTATTGCTTAGAATATCCGATTTCGATGTCTAGCCGGATAATTTTCCATGATCACAATTTCTGTTGCAGACTTTTTTTTTGTTATGAAGAGACATTTACTATCAATATTGGTTCATTTAAGTGCCTTCAGAAAACTATATATTTTTTCTTCGGATTGTTCATGTGACTTGATTACTGGTTTGGTACTCGTTTCCACGTGTTTGAAATATGAATAAAATAATTCACATTTCTTGACATAAAACTTTATTTCATACTAGTATGGATTTCTTATGTTCCGTTTTCCTTTAATAATTAATTATTGTTTTATTTGAATTAAATTATATAAATTATTTTATTCCAGGCTCCCCATGGCGTGACAAAATTTCCCTCGCTATCTTGGACCTCCAGGAGAAAGGTGTCATCCAGATGCTGTATAACAAGTGGTGGAAAAGTCCTGGAATCACGTGTTCCAGGGACGATAAAAACAAGGACGGCAAAGCCAACGCTTTAGGTGTAGATAACATTGGAGGAGTGTTCGTCGTGCTCATGTGTGGACTGGCGGTCGCAGTACTCACAGCAATCGGGGAGTTTTGCTGGAACTCGAAGAAGAGCGCGCAGTCCGCCAGGGTAGGTAGGCAGATGAATTCCTTCATTCTTCTTAATAAATATTTTAGTTATCTTCAAATTAAATATTTTAAATAAAATGGCTAATATTTTTCTCAGAAAGACATTCGCTTTTCAACTTTACTTTAGATTGCATTCGGAATTTTATTTTTATACGATTATATGGGAAATTTTTAATACATAATTAAGCCAAATCAATAGACACCTTCATCAATTTAATAAATTATTTGAAAAGGTGAATGAATTTCATATAACTCAATTATTTTAATATAAACCTTTTTTATAAATAACAAAACTTAGAATAATTATTATCGATCTCAAAACTTTGGCCAGATACTAATGCAACAAACAATCCCCAGTAACATAATTTTTTTCTGCTCATAAATAATTTAAAAATGCGTAAACAAAATAAAATTTTCCTTTTTCTTTAAAGTGAAAGGGAAATAACGAAGCGTGAATCATTTTATATATGCATGCATAAATAGATATTTTTTAAGGCAACTGACGTATAATGCTTATAAATAAAATACCTAGTATGCTAATGTCCATTTAATTGTATTTGAAAATATATTAAATAAGAAAAATAAAAAGTCTTACACTGTTGTAAGGAGTGAATTAGAAATTTATATCTACAGAAATGAACTACAAACACAGAAACGTAAAAAAATATGGAAAAAGAGCATAGATTCATATTACCAATATGGAATTAGAAACTTTCATTAAAATCATAATTGTCACAACATAATTGAATATACGCTGATAATAAATGCATTACATGGAATAAGCAGTTTCACTATTGAAATCTAATTATTCAGAATGGTAAACAGAAAGAGAAATGAAATGTTAGATTATCATAAAAAATATATAGAAAGACTTACAGTTATGTTTTTATTGGAGAACAGTACAAAATAATTTTGATTTTTTTTCTTTTAAAAAGTTGAAAATTTTAATATGAAACTGGCTGAAAAGCATACAGATTATTCTAACACTGTGGTATATAAATTAAAAGACAATATAAAAGTTTCCATTTATTAAAATATATATATATATATATATTATAAAGTATATTATAAAGTTACATTATAAAGTAGACTGTAGTAGTAGTATTCGAACGATGTATTATTTGAAATATTTTAAAGTAGCATAACTTACATTGCTGATATTTTTTCATTTTTCTCTATAAACAATTATATAACGGAGTTATTTTAAGTGGACAAGTACACTAATTCTACAAACTTCTGTTTAATGACAAATCTGTCATAGTAAATATTGGTAACGTATATCAATTACTTCGCAATCAGATATTTGTTCAATTTAGAGTTTCACTAATCAGACGGTCAGACCAACCGAAGCCATTAAATAGTTTTAAACTATGTTGAAAAGTACAGTATATATAGACAAATACTTATATATTTATCGTGCACATACCCTTTTTTATTGTTAATGCTGATTAAAGACGAAATAACAAAAGAACATATAAAAAACTAATAGAGTTTTATATTTCTAGTTTTAATGAACGAGGCATAAAACAACCGTAGACCTCATTAAATCCTTAAGAATTTTTAATTACTTACTGATTGGTAAGTAAATGAAAATCTTACGTAAAAAATTATAAATTATTTGCGTTAATTATGTGAAACCTTCAAAAAATTCCTTACAAATGTTGCACTTTTTAGCTCACAGTCTATCGAAGCCTGAGAGCTTATGTGCCCGCCCGTTCTGTATGTATGTATGCATGTGCGTACGTAACGTGATAACTCATGATAAAAATATTCGATTCATTTGAAATTTTGAATATAGTAATATTCTGACAAGGCACTTCCCTTATTAGTTTTTGGAGCTCATTTGATATGTATAAGAAGGGGGACGGGGGCTAATGCCCCTCACCCTAATTTATATAAATGAGATTTTTATATGATAAACCATTTACCTGATTAGTATAAAGTGTTCAATGATTGGGTATAAAACGGTGAAATGGAGGAAGCTGTTTCCCCCCTTAGTTTGTTTTTCAAACGGAATTAAACCTTGAAAATATAAGGCTGTGATGTACAATTAGTATGCGTAGCTTGTGAGCTCAATGCCACCTGTTAAACTGGACAATATTCTTATTATTATTTAAATGACCTGTTATCTAATGAAATAAAATACCATTGTTATTTTATAAGATATATTCAAACTACTTTCTGTAACTTTTTCTTATTAATGAATGAATGTATGTAAAGTTACCAATGTTATTTAAGTTAAAAAAATATTTTACCATTTTTATAATTATTAATTTTTCAATCTTTTTTAATCTTTTTCAATCTCTGTCTGAATAACGTTATAATTTATTGTAGAGCATGTTTTTCCAGATCAATTTTATGAAACATATCAGATAATATTACTATACATTTAAAATGGAAATCAACATAACAATCAAGGACTTTTGTTTTGTATTTGAAAATAAAGTAGTTTTATACTTTTTCTTACGATTCCCAAGTGTTTTAAATTACACTAATAAAACATTGAAATATCCATAATTTGCATTTATCCTAAGAAAGTATTTTTAACATTAATTCTGATAACACTTGCTCATAAACATTAAATATATATATATATAATGGGTTTTTTTAAATAAGATTTTTGGACTAAAATAAAACACATTAGAAGTAAAGTAATATCTTAAATAAGTAAAATTTTGAAATCGAAACGTTTAATTGAAAACACATTTTGATTTTCAGAAGTACGGAGGCGGTTACGGTCGCAGTTACCTTCAGGTAAATTCCCATTCTTAAAGTTTTTAATAATTTTCTTTGATTCCTGGGAATCAGCTGTATTTTATCACAAATCTTTAAAAAGCATGCTTGCATGGTAGAAAGAAATTTAGTTATCACATATCGCATGAGTGCTTCTGTTACACGACGCACAAAATCAAACGTATTAGAAGAAAAATGAAAATAAAAATAAACAGCTTCAATCAAAACTTCAAAGTGACTGGAAAATATAGCATCAACAAAAAATAGGTAAATATGAAGTTAAAATATTATTGTAGTCTTACTTTTTAATTTCTGCAGTAATACCAAAGAAAAACCCAATTTATGTCTGAATATTTTAATTGAATGGAGAACGATAAATCATAGGTGAAAATAAATTTATATTCTAAATAAAAACTTCAAAGACTGCATCGACACTTGCGCATTATAATTAAGGTATAAACTTCCAGTAGCTTGTTTAAAAACAATTATTTTTAATTTACCTCTAATATCCTTGATTTTATTTAATGTAATCATTTTTTGGACAAAATATTATAAGATTCGGTATAATACGATTCGTTTTAAATATTGTATTTTAAGTTTTCAAATGTATTAGAATACCACCCATGGTTATATACCGTCCTTGCGAAATTATCTTAAAAGTAATGACTAGTTTAAAATGTGTAAATAACAGTTTAAAATGTGGCCATTCCGACTTGTAACACCTTGGAAATTTTTTTTTACCATAAATTCTACGGATAGATTTTCTTTTACTTCAAATATTAAATTGCTAAATAAACTGAAAATGTGTGTATCTTGATATTCTTCAGTAACATAAGTTTTAGTAATTTAGCTCTATGTGATGAATTATCATGTCGGCTATCTTCTGTAATAGATTTTGATTTTTAGTAAACATATAATAATGCATTTCGATAAACATGGTTGTTGTCGATGCCAATTTGCAATCTGAATATTCATTACAAAAGTGTTATACCTAATAAAAAATTGATTCTGGGATACATTTTAATGTTTTTGAATTCAACTTACTAGAAACGAATTCAGTAGAATTCACATCAGACAAAGGCACAATTATTTATGTTATAACCCAGCATCACCGTAATTGGTAAATAAAAACCGCAATTTGTCCGGAGCATCAATTGATTCCAATAGAATAACAAATACTTTTTTTATAATAATTGGGTCTTAAAAAATGACTATTAGTTGTTATAAAGCAATTAATTTGCAAAAAACACATGTTTTTTTGGAAACTAACTATAAAACCTTACAGATAAATTTTTGGTACACAACTTTTATGGTAAGTTCATTTATTACATTATAGATATAAACATTGTACCAGAAATGTTTTATTTAACAAAAATATATATATCTAAGGATATTTTTTAATTCATTTTAAAAGAAACGAATGCATTTAATCGAAAATCAATTAATTTTATAACGGAACATGTATCTAATTAATTATTAGAGAAATACCAATTTTGACGGTATGTACGTTAAATTGTAACGAAATTTTAGAGAAATCGAGACTGTTTTTTTTTTTCATAAAAAAGTAACTAAAGTCTTTTTTCTCTTTCAAAAATAATGACTTCTTTTACGTATGAAAAGCTTTCCCTTCATTGCTGTAGTCCAAAACATTTCTAAAATCTTTTCTCGAAAATGTTTTTAAAAAATCTGATTAACTGAATTGTAAGTATGGTTTGTATTTTATTAAAAACTTCTCAATAAAATTTCAATTCTAAATATATGCTAAATAATATTTATACTTTCTTTGTAGCTCTAGTGCAATTTTCATTTTGTAGCATGTTTTTCAATATGTTGCTTCATTTTATAGAATGCATGATTGCTTTCTTTCTTTACTGTATGAAATATGTTTGTAATTATTGAGTAATTTTTCATAATTATTTTTTATAAAGTTGGTATTATAATCCTCTATTTAACAATATTGTCCTGAACTAATTGGAATTATGTACTGGCCACGATCACTTGATGAATAATGCAAATGAACATGAATATCTTTGTTCATTAATGCGATAATCGACTCTGCATTCAAAATCAATTTGAATTCCTCAGTCATTTCTTTCAAATGACAACAATTCTTAAGTCTATTCAACATGTTTTATATTTTTTTATATTCCTTGACAGATTATACGTAGTTTTTCCAAACTATTCAAGTAATGCACCTGTTTGTAATTTTTAAAATATTTTAACCTTTCAACCACTACTTCTTTACATTTTAAATACTATTTGCTTTGTGCTTTTCTAAATTTGATTTGAGTTATCCAAATTTGATGAATATATAAAAATTGTTTTTTAAAATACTTTGATTATTTCACTTAGAAAGGTGTTATAGAAAATACTTATTTTTTTTTAAATCTAAAAAACGGTTTATGCATATAATTCTTACATAAATTAATAAAGGCTGAATGAATAAAAAAAAACACAAAATATTCCTATTTAATTTAAATATGCTTAAAAATATGTGGAAAAGAATGATGGCTGTTAACAAGTATCTCATTTTAAAGGTAATCATTAACTAAGCAATCCTTTTTTACGAGAAAAGTGGCATACACCGGTAACATTCATAAGTAGAAAATTTTGTTTAAAAAAAACGAGGTTTAACAATAAAGAGGTGTTACTTCTAAAACTTGCGTATAAAATAAAAGCTGTGGATTGAATTTTGAATGGAAACAAAGCATAAAATACATATTTCTTCTACGAGGGCTGATGCAGACAGAGCTATGCTTTTTAGGTGCATTCGTAATGATGTAAATACGTAGCACCTATAGTGGTCGTTCAGTCCGCCCGTCTATCTGCCCGTCCGTCTGTCTGTCCGCATATAACAACGCAAAAACTACCCAACCGTATCGTTTGAAATTTAAAATACATAATTATTACATAATTTTGTCGAGTCTTTTCAAATTTTATGAAAATTGGATGCATAGATCAATTACAGGGGCAACCAAAAATATTCAATTACATTATGGTCAATGGGGAAAAAGATTCAAATGTATTTTATACGTTTGAAATTTAAAATATATAATTATTACATAATTTTGTCGAGTTATTTTAAATTTTATGAAAATCGGACGCATAGATCAATTACAGGGCAATCAGAAGTATTGCGTTACATTACAGTCAATGAGGAGAAATGTTTCAAATGCATTTTAATGGTGTTACACTCATTCGAACTTAATAAAATTTATACCCAACTATAAAGTACATATTATAATATACATTTTACATAATTTGTGGTGCAAAGAACATTTGTTATTGATTTACAAGGCCACACAAATGTATTCCATTACATAATGGTAAAGGGAGAACATTGTTTGATGAGCGTTTTAATTGTAATTCACAATTTACAATTTTATGAGATTCATATATGAGAGTAATATTTTTAAAACTTCGTTATCGTACGAACGCACCTCATTTGCTACGCTTCACGTGCAATTTCCAACTTGATAGATTAAGTAATTAACTTAGGTATTGATATAATGGTATTAATGCTAAGCACATCGGCAAGTACAATTAAGTGCGTGAATGATTCTTAACAGGCAGAAACAATGACGAGGACGTATTTTAGCTTATATAATTACACTCTTCTAAATCCTTAATATTTTTTTGATCTAAATTTTGAAAATAGCATTATGTTAGCTATAAAGTTAAAAATACATTTTCAAATGCATTTAATGTAATAGTTAAATGATTGCATTTTACATTATTCTATTATTACTGTCAGAGGCATTTCACTAAAAGTTGCATTCAATATCGAGAGTAAATAACTGCTTAAAGTCTTATTTTAATGTATATTTAACAGAATAATTAAAAATGCATCTGTTTTTGTGTTGTGGCGAGTTTGTGGAAAACTCTTAAAATAATAGTATATGCTCTTAATAAATAAGATTTCTTTTGATACATTTTTTCCATCAGTTATGTTACCGTAAATATTTTAGTACAATTTTAGCAAAAACATGTTTTAATTTTTAATTTTATGAAGACAGTATAATATAAAAAAATAAATTGTAGAACTTAATATATTATTATCATCTATATTATATCATACATACTTAACGTCTGTAATTAGTTCAAGAGGGATATTATTCAATATGATTTCTTGTCACTGAAGAAGTAACATAAATTTATGTTATAAGTACAGATTTAACCCAGTTGATTCTTTAGGTTTCAAAACACAATTATACGGCCCAAAAACATGGGCGACAGATGTAAAGATACATGTACTTACCAAGTTTCTGGTCCACACTACAAATGTTCAATGCGTGCACCCATACTCACGGGCCTGGCACGTACCCTAAAGGTAGCCCAGTTCTGTTCATATGTTCAATAAAAAGTTTCTTTCAATGTCCGTCACATTAGCAATCATGAGTTCCTGCACGCGAACCATTAGGCAGCTATAAACTTTAAAAAAATGGTTTGTATTAATAATCACATTTAATAAAGCTACTGTAAATATATTTTGTTTTTATTTTACATGTTTCAAGCAAATAGTTTTCTTTGTGACAATAACTTTAAATGAACACTGTTGAACATTTTGTTCAGTCATTTAACCGTTTTTTGAAAAAATAAACAGTGACATAACAGTCATTTAACTGTACTCTCCCCATAAAAGGGGTAATAGTATGTTCTGAATAGCGTAAAATGATGGTTGTTTTGCCGTTTTCAATAAAAACGATCAAATGACAGGACAGAATGATGCAAAATTTTTAACAGTGTATAAATTTTAAAGTGTATACTGCAGTGCCAAAAACAATTAGTTTTCAAATCGATCTTATGGGTGAATCATTTTGTAATTAACTTCAAACATTGCTTTGATCTGAAAAAACTTCTTAAGAATAGTTTTAGGTTCCGAGTAGCCAATGTAAAATTTAAATTGCCTTTTTCCAGTTTCTCTTGTATGATTTGTACTATTAGAGCTTTTGATGAAATAAAAATATAAAATACTTATTATATACTTATAAAAATATAAAAAAATATTTCATTTCAGCTACTACGGCTTGCATGTGAAATTCGTATCAAAAATAGTTTCAGAGATTTTTCTCAAAAACATTATTTTATGAGCTCTAAATAAGTATGAGCACACAGCTTTTATAAAGTGATTAAAGAAATGAATATATGATATTTATTGTTCATGTGTGTACATTAGAAACTCAACCGGCCTTTATTGCGCACATTAAAAATAATTCAAAAGTGCTCTTTTACTATGCTAATGTAGTTTAACCACGTTTGAAAGAATCCAGATTAGCAAAATCTAATTCCAATCAGATTGTAGGGAGAGTAGTCTCTTTGGCCTAAATATCTTAAGGTATCGAAGGAAACATTGTTTAAGATAGTTTTTTTTCTGTTCCGAGTGAAATTCTAATTAAAAAGATTTTTATTAAATTGGATTGTGTAACTTTTACCGGTTCTCTGATTTGGCCTTTCCGAAATATATATATATATATATATATATATATAGATTTAATGACTGTTTGGCACCTGACTTGGCTGGTATATTGTAAATTCGACAAATCTATCAACCTAAATATTCAGATCCAATCAAACAAACCAATAATCCAATGATCCAATAAACAAATAATATAAATAAATTATGTAAACAATAATGTAAATAAATGTGTGAACAAATAATTTTTAAAAATTGCCAATTTATCATTTTTTAATAACACCAAGCAGTCGTTAATCCTCTAAACTCGTTTTTTCTAGAAAGATTAATTTACGTTATATTTAGAGGGAAAAAGTTATTAAGTTTAGTTTAATAATCATAGCTTTAAAGCATCTTTGTTACTATGCTTGTATTTTAATAACTTATTTTAATATTATAGAATTACAATGTGATATTAAAAATATATATAATTCAGTGATAGAAACAACAAGGTATTTATAATGCGAAAAGCGACATATCTAAAATGTTTAATAAACAAAATTAAAAATATATATAATTCAGTGATAGAAACAACAAGGTATTTATAATGCGAAAAGCGACATATCTAAAATGTTTAATAAACAAACTCCCTCTGAAATGTTACAGACTTCCCCATTTTCAACTGGGATTAGTCTTTTTGGACCATGTGCAATTCGCTCCAGGTTTCTGTCAAACGTGGTACACCAGTATGACTTTTTAATTATTGCTTGTTTTTTTATAAAATAAGAATTTATGTAGTATAGTCCGTCGAAACTCGACAGAATAAATCTGTTTTTATAATGTACAGTGACATGTTATTTTCCTACTTTTTCCTTTTCTTGCAGCAATCACTTTGCGCAGAAATGGGAGAAGAGCTTCGTTTTGCAGTCAAGTGCCGAGCTTCCCGCCAACGCCCCGCCTTGCGTCGCCAATGCTCCAAGTGCATTCCGGGCACCACGTACGTCCCAGCCGCTATGGAAGTACCACAAGAGAATGGCATTCTCCAGATGATAGAGATGAGGAAATCGCCCATCAACTTCGACTGTGGAGATTCCTAGTCAATCCAGAAAGCAGTTGCAACCTCAACGCCAACAATAACAATAATAACAATGACAACAACAGCACAACGTGAGAAGCATCAGAAACAACCACAGAAGCTTTTAGAACACAGAAGTTGTGTTGCAGAATGCTTAGAGTCCCAATTGCTTTCTGGTGAGGAGCTGAAGTGTTTCCATTTGGAGAAATCGGCCGTACGTGATATCGCTCTGGTCAGCGTTAAAAAGTTCACCATTCGCAGTGTTCTTTTAAGAGCATTAAAGGATTTACAACTCTTCTGAAATAAGCTTCACGCGCATCTCAACTGTGAAACTCCTCCAAACTGAAGTCTACTTTTTATCAAATTACAAGAATAACAAAGAAAAGATTCCTTATTTTTGAACAGTCTGGTTCGTTTATATGGATCGCCTTCGCTCTCCAGCGTCCGAAGCCTGACTTCTAATCTTAGCAATACTTAAATTTTAATTCACTATTAATCTTCTCGCGAAATATGAAAAATAATCTTCTTGAGTTTTTCTTTTTTAAATCCTCAGTTATAATTTTTTACATTTTTTGTACCAGCAATGCTGTGCGTGTAATTATTTTTAAGATGAATTTATCAGAGCTTTATGTCAATAATAGAGCAATGCTCTTAGAAAATCAGAGCTTGAATGAGAGGTGGAAAATAACGGATAGTTATGTCTGTCCATTTATATGGGGAACATAAGAACATTTCATCTAATAAGTTTCTGCTACACACATACAACAATTAAAAATTTCAATAATTCATATTTTAAATTTAAAACATATTTAAATAGAGTAAAAGCCGAAACTATAAAGCATTAAGAAAATATTGCAAATTTTTTAACATGTTAATTAGCATTTTCCTATATCCAGCTTAAAATTAAACTGATCGATGGATAAAGTTTAAGTTTTTTATCAGTAAAAAAGCAATTATCTTAAGTTTCAACTTTTTGAAATAAAATGCATTTATAAATTGGAATAAAAGCCATAAAATGTCTCAAAATTCATCTCAAAATTAGAAGCGAGATAAATATTTAGAATCCGGTGATGGTTAAATATGAGTGGCTTGCGTCCTTTGTTATATATTTATTTATAAATCGTATACAATGATATTTCTTTATAAGATATGTGAATTGTATTTTCTGAGAATCTCAGCCAATCACAATGAGCCTGTGATTTTACATTGTTCCGTTGTTAAACCCCTTGAACTCTCTTATAAACATCTTACAACGCGTCTCAAAAATAACCTGCAGTTTGTCACTTGTAATGAAAGAAGGTTTCAAAGCAAGCAATCAAAATGTAAGCAGCTATAGCATAAATAAATAAGCAGTAAAACATCTATAAGTCCAAAGGTTTCAACTTTTTTTAGTGCTTAAATAGCTGCTTTGAGACCTGATATTTTGAAATTACAACAGCAAACTGTGGATAAATTCTATATATGAGACACGATTTTTCTGTTAAAAAATAAAATGTATTAAATAAATGTTCAGTTGTGGTATAAAGCATCGCCGTTTATTTTCGTTTCTAATATTTTCATTTAAAAGGTTGATTTTTTTTTCTTTAAAAGCATTAAATGCAATGTCAAGTTTGGAAAAATGAGCATTTACGTTTTTGTAAAATTTAACAGAATATTTTATTTATTCAAGAAAATTATTAACCAGGTGCAGCATTCAAAGATTTGCCGCTGATATTAATGGAAGGAATCGGAAAAGATGACTTGCTTCGAAAGGTGTCAAGCACATTTAGTATAGAATATAATCTCCTTAGTCTTGCACTGTTAAAAATTTTGCTGTAGTTCGAATTAAATTTTGATGCTCAGTAGCTGCCACCATAAGATGTTAAAATCTCGTACCAACATTTGGAACTTCCTATTTCAACCTCGTTCCAACTATTGGAGATATACTTCAGCAAGAGCTCCAAATATCGGTCCAACATTTCAACATTTTATAATGGCAGCCATTGAGCATCAAAATTTGGTTCAAATTAAGACAAATTTTTAACAGTGTGGCGTCGCCTGTAGGAGACACAAAAGAACATCCTTTAAATAAATTTAAAAAGTTCCAAAACTATTAACTTACTTCTACACCTCTTTAATAAGTGCGTGCATATCTAAAGCATCGGTATATAAACGGATATATCACTCGAAATGCTTTATAATAATGTTAAAGGATTGAAGCGATATGTCAAGAATTAACGATTGAGCATTGGATTGTTTTTTTGTCATATTACACTATAAGACGGCTACCGTTGTACTGGACAATAATATACAAAGTAGAATGAAAAAGTAGAAAGTAGTAGTATATGAAAAGTAGTCCCATGTAAGCAATCAAACTTTATATTTCTAATTTGTTTAAATCTGTGTTTTCATAAATGGTATTTTTAAATTATGACAATTTATACATTGACCTGCAATGATTGTGTTTGTAAAATTTTTATAATTTCTTAATGTATTTTTTAAGCAGTGAATCCGAAAATGACCTTTTTTTTATTATTATCTCACTTGAAGTTTTATAAAATCAAGCATTTTAAATAGAAAAATAGAAAAAATAGAAAAAATAGTGAATATCTGGTACTATAAAATAATAGTATGATGCTATTATTTTTAACTTTTGATGATTGATTCTTTAAATATTGATTTATTATTTATGTACTGATTTTCTATGTATTTTGTAGCGGTGAGTATGAATATAACATTCATGTATAACCATCACGTACGGAATTTTCGCAAATCGTAAATTTTAAAATTAAAACTTAAAAAAATAGCGAGCATATACCAAAGCAGTTTGTCACAGCTTTATCAAAATATATTTATCATTTTAAGCGACAAATTTCTTGATTTATAAACATTCAAAATTAAAGAGGGCTCTGAGGTGAACTACATAGTAAATATCAAGGAAAACCGAGAGGCAGAGAATAAATTGATTCAATCGAATGAGTGGAATAAAATTAAATGGATATTAAATACAGAACATATTTATGCATTTATTGCAAAAATGCATAATATAAAACAAAATATGGATAAATTATTATAAAAAAATTATTTACATACATTTTTAAGTGTTAGATTTTCGCAATATTTCGACTTTTCAAAAAAATTAAAATTTACGATTTGGGAAAAATCTTGATGTTATAGTAAAAAAGATAAAGATCGTCTTCAGTTTTAGCTTTACAAAATACATAACAGTCAATTATCAAATGTTGAAAAACAGAACCATCATATTTATTAAAAGCATCAGAATATATATATCTATATATATATATATATATACGATTTGCGATAAAACCTGTAGTGAGGTTAAAAATGACGGTCGTGTTCGTATTCAACGCTACGAAATACATACAAATCAGTTATCAAAAGCTAAAACACACGAAACAACTCAAAATTTGCAGGCTAATGTTCTGAATAAAGGCAATCAAGCAATCTTATAGATCAGATTACTTTCTTCTGAAGTGCTACGATGAGTTGACTCATTTATTAAAGTTAGGGATGGCTAGCCACTTGTTGATAATAACTTCGTGGAGAATTATGTATTTCCACTTCTACTATACGCAAAGTATGTTTCCCAAAAATCTAAGAATGACCAGTATCGTCAAACGTTTTTTTTAAATTTAAGCACATTTAAATGACGTATTCACATATTTTTACATTAATTTATAAAAGAAAATGATCTAAGGGGATCCGGACACAAAAAACTTCCAATTTTTTCAAAAAAAGTTTTTTTTATATATTTTTTCTGTTTTTTTTATGATTTAAGTGATATTTCAATTATTATTCTATCTCAATTAGAAGTGGAAATATTTTCTTTTTCGTTTTCGTTTGTTTTCAAAATCTAGCTTTCAAAAAATGGTAATCATGAAATGACTTCTTCTGAGAAGGCGTTTTTTATGATAGGTTTATTCACTATTTTTCGGATTTAAATTGCTATAACGCAAGAACCATTAAAGTTAAACGCTTAAAACTTGGAACATATAAATATATATTATTATTGTACTTTCATTTTGACGCAACAAATTTGAAAAAAATATATTTACTTTTGAAAATATGATTTTTTAAATAAAAATTAGATAATTTTTTTTTTCATTTTAAATATTTTTACTTTTTTAAATTGGTACTTTTAAAAATACTGAATCAGAAGTAAAATTTTGATATTTCTTTTTATTTAAATCTAAAAAAAATCAAATTGTACCAATAATATTTTGATTTACAATTAAATTACCCCACTTTTAAAATAAAATTTTAATTTAAATTCTATTTTAAATTATAATAAACATTTATCCTGCGATTTTGTTTATAAATAGTATGATTGAGCATCACAAAAAATTGAAAATTTTAACTCAATAAATAAAAATTATCTTAAATTATCGTGTACCGGTTCCTTTTAATCAAGAATAAATGCAGTTTTTTGGGCTCAAATTTTAAAAACATAATTTTAAACCGACACTTTTTTCAGAATTTGAATTTTTAATAACACTTTTTGCATACATTACTTACAAGTGTGCAGTAAATCTGTATGATTGTATTTTCATAAAGTTTTTTAATTAAAAAAAAGAACACAAGATGTTATGGTATTTGAAAAAATACAGTAACTTAAGAGCCAATATATACTTTTATGACATGTACTTTAAGGATTGCTCATAAAAATATCGAGTTTTTCGAAAAATATCATTAATCTGATCTTGTTGATATCCAGAAAAAAAAGTACAACATATGAAAACTAAGAATTTAAACATTAGAAAGCTTAACTCTTTTAATAAAAATTGAGCAAGTAAAATACCCTTTTTACAAAGTTTTTATTATTGTATCGTTCAATACTTTGTAAGTATATATTACGGATGTATGAAATATGAATAGTATTGAGTCTAACTATGAGATTCTTACTCAAGCTGTTCTAACTGTTTCATGTTTTAGCATTAAATTGCGCTACTTCACTTTGGAGTAAACGCATTTTTTTTTTCAATTGGTAAAGAAATTTTTGCTTATGACCACTTGCACACTTTCACATTCTTGAAATGATTCCGATTGAGAGCGAATTTAAATAGCAACATAGCACATTTTTCTTAACCTGACATCATATTTGAATTACTTTAATGGGAAAAAAAGCATCAACCATAAAATCAATATCTAGACACATAATCAAACGGTAATGATTTATTCCTCAACTCAATACTATGGCCAGCAAAAGAACATAACACCCAGATTAGTTATTAATAGATAATAAAGTCGCTTTTTTATCAAAGATAAAAAAATTATATGTACTACATAAAATACATATAAGTGTAAAAATGGGCATGTTCGAAAACGTGTTCTCAACACGCGATACATGAATATATTTCCATATGTCTGTTTATAATACAAACTGATAAAGTGAGAACATTAATCATTCTCTTTACAGTATGAAAAATATTTCCTATGATATATTTATTAGAAATATGAAATTTTTGTTAAAATGTGTATGACTTTTAATAAGTTCCTCGTTCATTTTATTTGAAGATATAGAATGATGTACAAAAATGTATGCACATATAAATAAATATATCTGTTATAATATTCATATTGATTTATTTGTATGTATGTATATATGTGTGTGTATAACAGTTATAAAAATAAACAGTTAAGTTAATTATTTTTTAGTTATCAAGAAATAGCTAACAAATTAAGAAAATTCGAAAAACTATAAGTCAAATAAATTCGCTCATTCATATGATAAAAAATATTTATTTATATTTTTTCCTTGTGTAAATTACTGAGCCAATCAGTATTTTGATTTAATTTATGCTTGATAAAAATTTTGATTTGGAATTAATGTACCCAATTGAAACGGAACTCTTCAGGCTTTAGAGGTAAACAACTCGTGTGCTACAACACCACATATAAATTACAAATTACACTGAAATATCAAATGAAAGTATAAAGATTCTCATATATGCAACTATTATACAACATTTCTGTAAAATGAACATGTTCAAGCAAAAGTGGTGAGCTAGAATATTCTATTTTAAGAAACGTCGTTTGTAGCTGAAAGATAATAAATAGAATTTAATGAATTGCTGATTTGGTATGTAATATAGATAACAAAATCAATTTTAAGTATTTATAACAGGTTTAGTTAAAGTTAAAGAAAAATATTTTATAAATATTTAAGTTATAAGTAATCTAAATGAAACAATTTCAAACGTATCCGAAATTTATTAAAATAAAAATAATTAATAAATTTTCAAAGTTTTTATATTTTAACAGCCCCTACTGATTTAAACCTTCTATTTATAAATGAACAGAGAAATAGAATATAAATTAATATTTTGTTTAAGATTCCTTTATAAAATTTATTGATATCTTTATACATTGCTAAATTGGCATAAGCAAAATAAATTTCAACAACATTATATGGTTATTTATCTTTTTTTGGAGAAGTTGATTCGCTTTTTAAAAAGATGCTAACAAAAAATTTTCTAGATAGCATATAGATCCGGAAGCGCAGCGACATAAATTAGACATAAATACAAAATTTTATAACTATGGAATTACTTTTAATTGTTTATTAAAAGCCAGAAAGTATGTATTGTAAATAATTTATTTTCTTGATCAAATAATTTAAGGTATAAGTCACTGGCAAGATGTAAAGTTTAGACAAGCGAAATAAAATTTAATTGTTAGAAAACATTCATTAAATTTCAGTTTGCAATTTTAGAGAAAAATCGCACATAGTTACTGTAAAAGAACACTGCACTTTTAAAAAGTATCCGACAATATTTTTAATAGAAACTTACTATTTACAGAATTTTTGTATTACCAATCATCACTTTTTCTTCCAGCAGAAACTGTTAAAATTATAGGATTCTTTATTTTTTATTTAAAAACAAATACAGAAAAATCAAACATAGTATAAAAAAGTAAAAACGATCTCCAACAAAGGAATCTGTTAAGATTTATAAAAAATAAGCGATACTCATTATAAAAAAGTTACAGGACACATGTTTTTTAATTTTCTTTTGTCATGCGTTTCTTTAATGAAATTTAAAGTATGCAAAATTTGCAGTGTTTTGAACCTTTATGCATGGAAAACTTTTTAATATCATACAATCTGTTTGAATTTGTTACAGCATTTATTTCACTTTCACATAGATTAACAAAGTTTATCAAATAACTTGAAAATGTGTTTGTACAATTCCTTTCTGCAAAACGCCGTTGTTTTCAAGGAAAACTAATTAAACATTTACTAGTTTCAGAGGTAAGTTTAGATTTTGTATGTACGTGGTAAGTGCATGCTCCACATTTAGCTAAATGAAAACACAGTAGAAAATAACCGGAAATAGAACCCTGCAGTCGTTTAGCTTAAACAACTACTGCTATCTGATAAAATGTTTCATTACAGAATATATGTAGAATTATATAGGGACCATTTATATATATTTCAATGTTTGAGCATAGATTAGTTGAAAAATTAATTTCTTTTGTGATAAAAGTTTTATTAATTTTTTTAATACAGAAATTACAAAAAAAATAATTTATTAAAACAAAGAAACCATTAAATAGTGAAATCTATAGAATATTTTTAACGTAACTATATTTGTGAAAACGTTTTTCTAGAAATATAATGCTTCTATTACGTGTATCTGTATTGTGCGATACTATTTTCAAAGAACCAATTTACTTGCTTCTTGAATATTTAAAAAGGAATGTAGGTTATGATATTTTTTAATAACTTTAATAACTTATTTAACTTAAAAATTTTAGGTATCTCGATAATGGCAAAAGACATTAGCAAATTAACAAACGTTATAACTTAACATATTTAATTGAAAATTAATATCGAATTAGAAATTTGGTAGACCTTTTCATACGATAAAACTAAGTATGCATACAATAAGAAACCGTATGTTAATGGTATTATAAAACACTTTAATGATGATTGTTAAAAAAAGTCATGAAAAATAAAAAAAATATATAATTTTGTAAAACTGAAAAATATGCCTGTTTATAGACATCTATCTCTAGCATAAAATGAACTGATAAAGATCTAATGGTACACGCTTAAGATTTCCTGAATGAACATCTGTATTTAACATAAAACTGAAAAAAAAAATCAGTTAAAATTAATGCTTCTGAATCTTTACTTAGCAAAAAATTTCCGAATGAAACTTCGCTATGTCAGAAACTGTTACTATAATTTTCTGTAACCTCACAGTTACCTCGTAATTTAGAGAAAAGAACCTATCAGAAACCACAGTAAATTTCGGAGAACTTAATGAAATAAACATGTCCTTTTTATCGTTAACTTTTGAAAAACATACTTCCTTTATTTAGGAGAATTGAGGCGTTCTGATTGGTTCTAACTTTGAAGATAACTGAAAATAAAAGAAAGGATTTTAGGATCATACGAGAAATAGAGGTTACATTGAATTTTCGTAAACGCTTCTTCGATAACGTAAAATGTTCTTGAAATTTTTACACTGTACATGAATTATTATATTAAAAATCGTTCATATCAGTTAAATTGTCCTTTATATGGGCGAATAAAAATTCTTTACAACTAATATTCATTATTTCCGTAAATAGATTATGAAACTGTTTGATTAAATATGCAAGGTTAACAAGCTTTAAAATTATTTTATGTTTATATTCAACGATTGTAAATCCAGAATATCCTATTTAGTTTATACTTTCTGTTCATAATCATATTTTACCATATATATAGTAATTATTTGAGGACTGCTGTTTTAATGGATTAAAAAAAAGCACTAGCTTTCCTTTTTTACTTATTTTCAAAGGATCATTTTTATACAAAATTATTAATTCAATAATTTATGTTAATTTAATTTCATGTAAACAAGATTATTAGTTTTTTAAGAATTTGTAGTCAGTTTTGGAGACTATTTAAATATATATATATACAACATGCATCACATCTATTATGCTATAAAATTCTTGTCAGATGTGTATCAAACCAAAGTTTTCATCACGTTACGACATTTCTAAACACCTTTCGAAAAAATTATGTAACTACCGACAAACTGTTTGTTCCTCAGAGATTTGAATAATAAAAAATTTGAATAATAAATTTTGAATAAAAAACCTTAAAATTGTGAAACACCACTGTTTCTAACGCAATATTGGATAAATATGTCAATTCTAAATATTTTTAATGTAATAGAGGTATTAATTATTAATAAATTCCGATAAAAATTATAACGAATTTCTTTTGTTCAAAAATATTGCTTTTAAATTAGAGGTAGTTACAAATGAATGTCATTATTACAGAAATGTAACAATAATGTTGGAAGTATATGAAACAAAACCCTATATTACACAAATATATGATTTATCGTCCACTATTGTTTCGTTAGTAGAAATAAATATCGTTGTTTTAGGGAAATCATATCAGATCTGCGATGCAATTGAAGTGTTTAGAAGGCAGAATGTTCTGTCTGCTCTACAAGTGTTAATTTAGTTTAATGGGAGAAGTTCAATTCACATGTTACATCTTATTTCAATCATACTGTTTTATAAATAAATACAAAAATATTAGTATTCCTTACATAGCAGTTAACAGCAATCCACGATTTTCACTTTTTTAAGTATTTTTAATGACTATATGAAAGAATGTATAACTTTTTGCTATTTTTTTCCGAGAAAAAATTTGTTATTTTATCTTATGTTAAACTTCAAAGTTGTATAATCATACTTTCTGAAGCTGTAGGTGATTTTTATGTAATAGAGATATTTATGCATCAAAAACATATTTCGAAATTTATAGGTGGAAATTATACAAGTAAGGCTACCTTGAAATTGGAATTAATTATTCACCATTCTTTGAATTTGATCTGAAACATACTTTCATTAGTGCATATGAATTCATGAAAATTTAGCTATTTTCTTAAAGTACGTAGTATATCAAATTAAGGAAATATTAAACTTTTTCAAAACAGTGTTTTATAAGTAATTCTGATCATTTTTGTAATTTTAGTAATTATAACTAACTGAAAATAGGCTTTTTAAAAATTTAGCTATATATGTACATGAACAGGTTTGCTAATTAATTATAATATCAAAATAAATAATAGTTAACCTGAATTCATAAATTTTAAATAAATATGAATATAATTTTACGGTTAATGTTTAAAATTCAGATAGATAAATCCTTAGTTTCGTAGTTTTGGAATTATCGATATGAACTGATACATCACCATAAAAAATGAAGTTTGGCATTGCATTGTTTAGTTTCAATAGTTTTTTTCCGCAAGAGTTAGTGTGTAAAAAGCACTGAATGTGAACATATGTGAAAGAAAAGATGTATGCAAATAACTATTTTTTCATATTGCTATTTTTACTATATTAAAAAACTATTATTTTGAATATCATTTACCATAATAAAACTAATAATAATATTTAAATTATATTGATCATCTTATGCAAATTCTTATGTATTAAAGAGATTTAAAAATGTATAAAAACTTGAAATTACATTTGAGCATATAGGCTGTATGAAAACTGAAATGTGCATAAATCGAAATTCCATCAAATACTCACATTTTACATTTTATAGAAAAATTGAGCAGCGGCATGAACTATTCAAACAGTTAAAATAAATGAAATAAAAAAAATAATTTATACCCAATAAAAATTTATATTTTAGGAGTAGACCTCATTTATAACTGTGTATACAACGTAATTGTCACCTAAAATAAAAATGTAAAGATTCTTTACCAGAACTACTATAAGAATAATGTTAAAAAAATATTATTTCTACTATTAGTTTTTTATATGAAAAATATTGCATACATTGTTTTAAAAAATAATTTTGAAGCTTGTTATCATTTTAAATGCAATATGTTTATCTGTATTATTTTTTAAATAAACGTTATATACTCATCTTTTTTTATGATTTAAAGATGTAATGAAACTTGATTCCTTTGTGTGTAAAAATGAAACTTTATTATAATGGTGCATACTTTAATATTTAACGTTGTTTGAAATACATTTTATTCTTGTGAACGAGTAAATGGGTGTGTTTTGTGTTTTTATTTTTCACAAAATCTCAGTTCAAAGTTTTAGATGTAGCTTCTGTCCTACTGGATTATAATGTGTTGCCCTAAAGACAGCTATGTGTAAAAATTGTCGGACTTACAACTTGAAATGGAACTTATGTAAGCCCTTAAAAAAAGAACCAATATCTGACAAAAAAAATCTGTATATTTGTAGCCAATGGCGTAAATAAATATATTATAAAATTTTGATTATGATATATTATTCAATGAAAAGATCTGCCCTAAGCGACTTTTTTCTTGCTACTATTTTAAAACATTCATTTTCTTAATAAAATTCAGCAAAACTTCGATTTGGATTAATTTTAGTTAGCTATATATTTTAAAAAATTTAATTAAGGAATATAAGTAGCCCCCGGCAGACTTGCTCCGCAAATTCTTTAAATACTAATTAAATTAATTTTATCTAAGCATTTTGATCTACTATTTGTCATTATTAAAAACATCAGAATTGTTAAACCTGCAGAATACCGAGGAATTCAGTCAGATATGAAGAATACCAAAGACGTGGCATTAATTTAATAACAACGTTTAAAACGACATTTTAGGTAAACTTAACGGTTGCCGAAATTACTTTGCTCTAAGTTTACCTATTTTGGTATTTTTTAAGTTGTTTAAAAATTCATATTATATTGTGCCAAGTCGTGCATTAATGAATATCAGAGACGAGATGTTGAGCTTAAAATAAACGAATTATTGTTATTAAGTTTTAATAAATATGACCAATTGCTAATAACTCTTAAGTATTTCGTCGAAATGGATTTATTTTTCTTCGACAGCATCAAGTCCCAAATAGTAAGGAAATTTACCATAATTGTCAATATATAAATATAAAATAAAGCTCATTAACATGCTACAAATACAAACTTATAAAAAAGTATCAATTTTCTACCTTGTGATTTTCTCTATCTACATATAGTATTATTTATCACTGCTCATAGGAATATGCATGTGTTAAAAAATTTACTTCTTATAATTACTGGAAAGTTTATAAAAACATTGGAGAATATTTTTCAGATGAACTTTTTCGAGTCAGTTAAACATAAAAAATTATAAAGATAAAAAAAACTCCATTATAATCATTTGCTTCTTTGTGTGCCCAAAATTAGGCCAGAAAAATCTGTTATTCCTGCGCGTGCGGAAAAATTGCAAAGAAGCTTCATAAGCTGCGTAACGTTCTAAATTTTTACACCAAAAAATATTGCATCATATATTGTCTGTATGAATCATTAATAAATAGTGACTCGCTAAAAAAATAAAATATCATTAAAAATACTTTTTTTAAAAAAAAAGAGCAAAAATTAAATGAATTAAATGAATGTAAAAACTATTCTTTAAAAATGTACTACTGTAATGAAAATGTAAATTTTCGATTAAAGGAAATCAAATTTTATTAGTTAAAATAAAATTTTAAAATTATTTAAAACGCAAATTAATTTAAATTTATCACAAATGTAGAATTTCTGATTATTTATTTTATTCTGGATTATTTTAAAATTTATTTTGAATAAAGACAATTAATAACACTAGTTTACAAAATTCAACTTTTTTCATACACCCCGAAAGAAATGGACATACATGTATTAGTCTACCTTCCTTAAACCTAAAAGTGTCAGCAGAAATATTCTATCAAGTCATAATTTTCTTTCTGCAGTCAATTGTTTTTTTTAACTACCCAACATGGTGACGACAGTTTAATGTTTCTTTGTTTGCTTCAAAGAACAAATATTGTTTCGGACTGAATTAAAATGTCTAGTAGAAAGTGCAAACAAAGTTCTGATCGTTTTTGCTATGTCTGTGGACAGTTTATATTCTCAATACTTACTTATACTTATTGTCAATTCGTTAAAAAGGGCATATCTTCATTACTTTGGATTTTCTGCTGCGAACCAAGATAAAAAGTGGGTGCCTCATGTCTTTTGCGAAAGTTGTTTAATCGTTTTACTCCAGTGGTCATCAGGAGAAAAACATACAGCTACCATTTGGTTCACCAATGGTATGAAGAGAACCTAGTAATCATGAAAATGATTGTTACTTTTGTGCTACGAAAACAGTGGGATATAATAAAAAGAAATAAGCGAGTATTATATATGCCGAAGTTCCGACTGTTACTAAGCCCGTTTTACACTCGAAAGATCTATCACGTCCAGTTTGTCCCAGTAATTCGAGTGTAGCTATACAAGGAGATGACAATGAAAGTGATGTTGAATTCAAATCGATTTCTAGTGATTTTGTTGAGTTCTCTGTCCAAGAAAAGACTCCACATTTAATTTACCAAGCCGAATTAAATGATCTTATAAGATATTTACAATTATCAATATCTAAAGCACAGCTTCTTGGTTCTCGCCTACATCAGTGGAACTTATTAACACCAAACACAAATGTCACATTCTCTATAGGCGGGGTTGCCCGTTGTCCGGGTTAGTGGGCGTTTATTGTTGCCGATTTATTGAAAGATTTTTTAACAGATGGGAGTAAACATGCCATTAAAGATTCATTATCTGCATTCGTACCTGAGTTTTTTCCCGGAAAACTTAGGAAGTATGAGTGACGATCAAACGGAACGTTTTCACGAAGATTCAAAGGTTTTAGAAGAACGGCATCAGGGATTTTGGGATGAAAACATGTTAGGCGATTACTGTTTGTCCATTATAAGAAAAACTGATCCAAATAACTATAAAAAGAAGGCACAAATTAGCCAATTTTGATTTTTTTTATTAATACCAAAATTATGTAAATAAATGTTTCTTAAACCAGACGTGACAGAATTTTTTTTTCTGGATAACTCTATCTAAATAAACGATAAATTAACAACTTTCAGCTGGGGTATAAAAACCGTGTAAACTAGTGTAATTTATTAATGATATTGTTTATTTGCAGAATGTATTTATTTTCAAGTTCAGGTTTTGTCATTTTTGTAATATGTGAATAAAACTGCTTTTCCATTTGTTAATATAAGATAATATCTGTTTTCTGAAATCCAATAAAGCATATATTTTTAAACGAATATCCAAAAGCTTAAACAATTGCATGTTGATTTAAGGAGTATTAGGACACTTAAACCATCAAAATTTATTTTATTTATATTTTAAACGCCTGATTTAAAAATTTTCTTTAATTTCTCAGAAAATTTTACAAAATGTATGTTTTTTGTTAGTCTGCATAAACTGAATTTGAAACTTTTTTTTATTTGTTCAAAATAGCAAAGCATTTACAAAGTTTAAATTTCCGAAAATATTTATCTGCTTAAATACAACTTGGTACTGAAGATATAAAAATGCCTTTAAATGGAATTTCATTTAGGTACAGAATAATAGTTATAATCTAAAATGTAATTTGACAATAAAGTTCTAGAGGCAAAATTTATTTTATAATTCTGTGGATAAGCTTTTAGGCCAATTCTCTGTTAGTCAAATGTCTGATTAAAGTATCCTTAGGTAAAAACATTAAGTGCTAAGTAGTTATGAAAGAATTCGAGAGATAGCTCTATGGGTTCTGTGAAGAAATCATCTGAATTATTAACAACAGTTAATTTTTTTATTTGTAGGCAATATTCTTTTAAGAAGCACGTATAATTCAACGCATGATCTAGAATCTGAAAGGTCAGATGTGTCATATGAAGACTATATATTTATAAAGGAGAATTTTTTTATTACACAAATTTGTACTGCACTTCATTTACTTTCAAATGCTGCTGGAGATTTTGGAAGAATTTGCATGGTAGCTTGTATTTTAATGTATACTGTGCAATAAGTATGCCGGGATAATAACGACATCCGCTGACAGTATCACTGCGGATAATTCTTATCATTGGTGGAACTATATCCAAAAACGGTTTATTTTTATTTTATTTTATTTTATCTTATGCACGATTATTGCCATTATTGAAAACCAAAAAGGTTAAAAAGAGATTTATATGTCCTGGATGCTGCTAATTTTTTTCATATCAAAAGAATAAATATCAAATGAATATTGTCGAATTCTGACATAAGTATCAGCAATTTGTACGTGTCTGTATTGTGTCTGTAGTGTGTGTATTTTTGGAATTAGACAATTTGCATGCCATTGTTCAGTATTATAGTCTTGTTTTCATGGCAATATTATCCATATAGGTCAGTAATGAAGGAAATATCATTGATCAAGAAATCACTTCATTACATTTTATGAATGCTTATCTGGTAAAATATTATTTCTTGTATACATAGTCAGTAGGTTTTTGTATCAAATTATATTTATATATATATATATATATATATATATATATTAATCTAAAACTAAGACATAAAAATTGACAGAACCTTAACATAGCGTTATAACCCCAGGCATTTTATTTAAGACGCCCTAAAAATATTAATTATGTATGTAGTATTTTTTAAATATGTAGAATAAAATAAAACACTTATATCTTTGATATCTATAAAAATTTTGTCTTAAAATCGTACATATTTTAACATGTACGATTTTCAATGAATTTACATGCATATTTTTTCATCATTATTTTAAAAAATAAAACAACATTTTTTGTGATAAATGAGAATTCATTATAGAATAAGTTTACTACTGCGCTATACGCTGGCTATTACCTTACCTGTCCACAAATCAGATCGTCACAAATGAATGCTAATTTCATTTATTTATTTTTGCTTTATAGGACAATACTTATCTGACCTCATATGAAGTTAAAATGTTAAATGTTAAAAATTGTCATTGTTTTACAATTTAACCCTTTCCGGCACACTGTGCTGAGTCAGAGATACCTAATTTTAATTCCAAACTTGCAAATGAAATCAATAATATTTTAATAAAATTTTTCTTTTACAATGAAAGCTTAAATTAAGGGATTCTTAATTTCTAAAGAAAAGCCGTTTGCAAATTCAGGTGACGGTCGATAATTTCTTATTTCACAAAAAGAATTTGCCCGTGCTAAAAAGGGTTAAGAGTTCTAATATCGCTTAATCAAAATTGTTAACAAAAACAACTGTATTTTCTGCAATAGTCCAATAGGTTAAAAAATTTATTTTATTATTAATCTAATCAATGTTTTCAGTAAAAAGTATCACATTTGATAAAAAAAGAATATCGAATGTAAAATTTTCTGTTATTCTACACCAGATTGCTAACACTTCACTAAATAAAGTTATACAACTACTTATTTAGATAGAGAAAGCTAAATTTAAATATTAATATTGGATGTCTTTTTTCACCTTTCCTTTATAAATAGAACCATGAAATAACATTTTAAAACGAAATATTTTAAATTATTAGTTATTTTGAAAATGTCACCATACCAATAGAAATTAGTTATATAATACGAAGGAGTAATTTTAAATGCCAATAATTCGAAAAACTTTTTATTCAGCAGAATAAAAATGCCTTTAGATATAACTAATCTGCAAAGTAATTAGAAAACGATTTAGCTGACATTTTACTAATTAAGGCAATATTGATTAAAATTTTAATTTTTAGATAGTTTTTATCAGAGAATAACTGCATTTTTTTCTAATGCCCATATTATACAATAAAATTTTACCATATTTTTGGGCAATATTATCATAGTAGAGAGCCTTTCAAGTATAGACATATTTTTCAGTATATATTATTCAAGTTATTAAAGACATGAAACAATATTTTTTCATTCATAAACTACTTATATTAATGTGTATACACTTAATAATTTTTTTGTAAAACATATTTCTTTACTTTTCATTAAAAAATGTATAATTTTACAATACAAACACTACATTCTACATAATATGTCAGGTACTGTATAATATTGGTATATAACGTACCCTGAACTGTTAGATTATATATGTTTCATGAAAAATAACAAAATATTTCTTTATAAATATAATGTAAATATATATACTTATATTATAGTGTAAATTATCTTGTATACAAAACAATACAAGAAGTTTTTGAATGAAAAATAATGTGTCATGTTTTCAATAACTTGAATAACATCTAATGAAATAAAAATGTCTATACTGGGATCGCTCTCTACTATAATAAATACGGAGATACTATAACAAATATGACCTGAAAATATGGTATCATTTTAATGTATAAAATTTTAATATTTAATAATTTTTTTAATATTCATTTTAAAAAAGGGTCAGATACTTTTTTTCCCGTGTTATTTAAGATTCTTTAGCGGTTGTAAATAGAAGTATAATACTGTTCATATTAAATCAGTGAGAAGATTCCAAAATATTTTCTGAGAGACATGAGTTTATGTTTGAACATTAGATCTGTCACGAAAACTCTTCATAAAATATGATTGATTATCGGATGTTTAAATGCTCATTTCTCCGATCGAAAGAGATTAAAAAACGCAGATTCTAAATGAAGAATTAGTTGTAGCTCAATATAACTTTTCCAGTCAATTATGTACAAAATGCATTTAAAACAAGAGTAAAATAAACATTTTACAAATTTCTATTTTAAAAATATTTACAAACATTTTCAAAATTAGTAATCTGAAAACTATTTAAAATTCTTTTAATAAAAAACAAATTATGGTTGTATTACGTAAATTATATCATGTAAATAAATGATGGATGTATCATGTTTATTTACACGGATGTATCATGTAAATAGATATATTCATGTTTAATCAATGACAAGTTTCCAAAATATTTTCTGCGAGACATGGGTTTTATGTTTCAACATGAGATCTGTACACGAAAACTCGTCATAAAGTATGATTGATTATGGGATGTTTAAAAGCCCATTTCTCCGAACGAAAGAGATTAACAAATGCAAAGTATACAAATGATGAATTAGTTGTAGCTTGATATAGCTTTTTCAGTCAATTATGTACAACATAACATTTAGAACAAAGTCCAAAAAAAAAAAAAAAAAAAAAAAAAAAAAAAAAAAAAAAAAAAAAACATTTCACAAATTGCTATTTTTAAAATATTTACAAAAATTTTCAAAATTAATAGTTTGAAAACAATATAAAAATTATTTAATAAAACAAGTTATGAATGTATCATGTGATCACAGTATTCTGTAAATATAAATAGGTGGGTGTCTAATGAAGTATATTCCCCATTAAATTAACTTTCTTGAAAAAAATCAATATTATAAAGATATAAGATAATTGAAGATTGATAAGCACAGGATATAATCAACATAGAATTGCAGAAAGTTGAAATGTGAAACGTTAATTTCATAAAATATATTTTTTTAAAATTACACTGCTGAAATCATTCAAATTTTGTTTTCATTCCTCGAAGACCTGATCTAGGTATATATTAGTACTAGTTTTTTGAAACATAATATGATTAAAACAATACACCAAGTTACCTCGTTGATGACGCTAGTCATAAATTAAATGAATAGTTCTATCCAAATGCAACTCATACACAACATATACATTATGATGTTTAATAAATACAAGGCGTGAGAGATTCCAGCAAGACGAAAATTATTTATACATGAAGCAGGGTCGCAGTTCAATTATTCAAGGAAATTCTCAATCGAAACACTGGCCATATTTTCGGCGACATTAAAGATCCTGTTCCTGCGGGCGGAGACACTTGCAAACTAGTGCTAATCCTATGGGGAGAGATTTTTCTAATATATCGTTTGTATTTTGACTATTTTTTTCTTAGCATTAGAACCGAGGTCCGTCTCTACATCGCACCTTTTTTTTTTAGTTTTTTAGTTTTTATGTTGAAAATTGAATTTTTATAATAGTTACACATATTTTTTTTTTTTTTTTTTTTTTTTTTTTTTAATTACATTTTTATTTTCGGAGCCGGTTTAAAAAGTGAAAGTAACTTAAAAAATATCTACGACCAAAATAAAAAAAGAAAAAAAAGTGCAACATACAGACGAACCTCAGCTATCCAATGCAAAGCACACACACATATATATATATATATTTAAAAACGTCGAAATGCAAACGAGGTATTAGAAAAATCTTTCCCTAACGGATTAGAATTAGCTCGTGAGTGTCTTCGATGGCAGGGCACAGGACCACTCAGCTTTCAAAAGTTACGCTTTCAGCTTGTGTTTTATTTTAAATCTTTAAAAATTCCTCAAAAACGCGCAAAAGATTCATTTCGGAAATCTACATTTTTTTCTTGAGTTATAATCTTTTATAGATGGCGAGTATAATTGAATGTTCCTTGATATTAAAGTTTTGAAATGCGTTTTTTTTTTTTTTTTTCAGATTAGTAAATTTGTAGATATTTCGCATTGTTATTATAAAACTATGTAAGCTATAGCTTTAAATAATCAACGAAATATGAGTTACTTTATTTTTACAGACTAAAAAAACAGTTCAGTTATTTTGGCTTTTAGGTGCGTTCATAATTATATAAATACGTAGCAACTATAGCTGTCATTCAGTCTGTTTGTCTGCATATAACAACGCAAAAATTATCCAACTGAATCGTTTGAAATTTAAAATATATAATTTTTGAATAATTTTGTCGATTAATTTCAAATTTTATGAAAATGGGATGCATAGTTCAGCTACAGAAATAATGAAAATTATTCCGTTACATTACTCCCAATGGAGAAAACAGTTTCAAATAAGTTTTAATGATCTTATACTCTTTCTGACATAATAAAATTTATATGCATCTATGAAGATACACTAAAATATATATTCTATGCAATATTTGGTACATATAATATTTTTATTAACTTAGAGGGCCACATAAAAGTATTTCATTACAGTATGATGTAGGAGGACACATTGTTATGGGCAGGTTTTAATTCTATTAAACAATTTCATGTGTTATAAAATTGATATATGTTGTCGAAGTTTCTAAAACGGCATTTCCTGTACAATAGAAAAGAGAAAATGTACGGGAACAAACAAAAAAATTAGGATACATATACAGTGCCAGAAGTATTGTATACAATTATATAAATATCTGAATATTTTTTAAACTATGTTATTGTACGAACTCATATCATTTTTATGTTTGACGTGCAGTTTTTGACTTTTTCCTCCTTACTCTTGATTTTTTTAACTGTTGAAACAGTTGTAAAAATAATTGGAAACTTTTAATTATTTCTTATTTTGTGGTAATCATATTTTTTATAGAAAATTTTTTTGCGTATACTCCAACAAATTTAGGCCGTTTCATTATATAACAACAGCAAATTTATGTAGCAGCGTGGTATTCTAAATATTAGTTAGACAAATATACTAAAAAATAGTTAAATATCCCTAGTAGCAAACCAATATCGGTCCAACGTTGCGCCGATATTTCATCTGTAGAAAATATTGTCAATATAACTTCAATATTGTTCCAATATTGGTATGTTTATATTTTGCCCTTATTTAGCCAATATTTGCTGCCAATATTATGCCAATACGATTCATTATACCAATAAAACGCCAATATTGTACAAATGTTGGCGTTCCATTGGAAATATTTCCAATGAAATTCCAATATTTAACCAATATTGGCTTTTTATTGGCAATATTTCAAATGAAACACCAATATTGGCATAATATTGGCTGCAAATATTTGCTAAATAAGGGCAAAATGTAAACATCCCAATATTGTGCCAATGTGGAAATATTGCTCCAAGATGTAGCCAATATTGTTCCAATATTGTTTGGCTACTGATAATATATCAGAGTTTTTAGAAATTCAATCATTATTTATTTATTTATTTATTATTATTATTTCTTTTACAGGATGGTTCAAAGTTTTAAGCCAGTTTGCCGTATCTCAAAGACAATTTTTGGTAAGAGAAAGAAATCTAAGAGAAAATATCTACTAAAAAAATAGTAAAACATGTTCCCATAGCTACAGAAATTCTCTCAATAAAGATGTTAAATGCAGGGGTAAAAATTTTTAAGTCATTTAACAATATCGCATCAGCAGTTTTAGGCAGGAGCATGAAATTGAAGATAAGAAATCTTTAAAATAAATTTAGCTAGTCGTGCAGATTTTATAATTTCACCTTTTAAAGGTGTGTTAAGGTGAGGGACAATACTTTTAAGTCCTTTGCTAAATCTCAGCAGCATTTTTAGGTAGAATCATAAAATGCAGGATAACAAATCTGCTAAAAAACAGTTAAACACATATTTCAGGGATTTTATAAATTCCTCCTGTGGCTTCTACAGGAGTTCACAATTATGTAATTTTTTCTGTACAGAATCTGTCGTTTTTTTTAATTGAATTTCTTTACAGATTTTTATTAATTTGTTTATGTTACTATGAATTAAATAAGAATTTACCATTTATTAAAAATTATTCAGAATAGTAAAAGTAACATATAAGGCTACTTCTGTAACAAACTGAATTTACTATTTTACTCTCTAAATGAATTTAGATAACACACACACACACAAAATAAATAAAAAATAAATAAAAACAAAAATAACGGAATTTAAAGTATTTTACATTTAGAAGCTTGTCAGTATGAACTTTGTATGAAATATTAGATCATTGTTAAAATTTCTTCTTGAGAATAAGTAAGATTTTTTAAAAATTAAATGCGGTAAATAATAAACAAAACATATATTTTAATTCACTCTGATTTTCTTGAACAAATTTGTTTTTACATCCATGTGCCTAAGTTAATCAGTTAATGAATTGATTCTAAAAATGGCTATTAAAAAAGTGGTTAGATAATATTTATAACTGAAAACAAAAAATACATCATACAAAAGTGGAGTAATCTATTGTGGTTATTTATATCAGAAATACTCAAAATTATTCTGTAAAATATTTTATAAACATATTAGAAGTGTTAATCGTATTCATGTAACATATAAATATTTTATTAATAAATATGTAAATAATAAATATATTGCATCATGTTGTTTTTAAAATAAAATTTACACTTATTTTATGTAAACTATATTTAGATTGAAATATCGAAATCACTTTTTCCGTCTGGAAAAATGTATCATTTTACTTTTGAGTTTTGAAGTTGTTTCGAAACTGGATGACGCTTATAGAAAATGAAAAAAGTATTAAAAAAGGGGAGGTTTCGTTTTGAATATATAAATCTTTGAGCAGAGAAATAATTTTCGATTGCATATTACTCGGGGTTGCATATTACTTACATGCATATTGCACAACTAAACGATACGTAGAAAAAAAAATCCATCACTATAAGCATATTTTAATATTTTACAGTCACTAAATATGGATTTTATTAAATATTTAAATGAAAGTAAGGTGAAATTCAATTAGATACGAATTGTAAAAATATTTAAAAGTATCATTGTAAGTATTTTTGTCAGTGCTTTTAAACGAAATTTGTTGCACGCCAAGAGGTATTATAAAAGGTTAGTTTCTAATGAATTAGAAACTTAGGGGATTTGACATTCTGCCTAGGTATAAAAATACTGCGCGACATTTATGTAGATATTTACAAGCAAAAAAGTTTAAACTGAAAATGTTTCAATATTTTAAGGTTATTACATATTTTGTACTGACAAGGAATACTCCATACGGGCATAATCCGAAAAATCTGAAAAAATTACAGAATGTTTTTCTCATGAGGATATATACGTTTATAAAAAAAATTTCGGCGGAACCTCCGTTCCCTGTCCGTAAAAAAATAATGAAAATTTTGTTATTTGCCGATTTATCATCGGTTGGTGATGAAAAGCAATTTCAAAAAATGTTTGTTTTTTTTATGTCAAATGCTTTTTAAAGGAAAAAATTTCTTGTTCAACGTGTTTAGATAAGTTAAATATCTTTGTTTTTGTCAGTTTTAGCTTGTTTTAAGCATAATTTCGTTATATTGATATTTATATGTATTTGATTCAAATTTAACCATCAAAATTTGAGATTTGAAACGAAATTCAAATTTAAATTAATTAAAATTGTTTCAAATTCAACGTCCAGTTGGGCATTGATAATTCGATTTTGTTGCTATGGAAACATTGCTTTTATTTTTTAATACGCTTAAATGTATGAAAATAATTTTACAGAATAAGATTTTTTATATATGAAAATATTTTTTCCAGAGGACTACAGCAACAAATAAAATATATATATATGCAATTTAAATATATATATATATTACAAATTTAAAATTTTTTCGCCAAAACTAACCTTTATACTATCTTAATTTTCTTACAATAATATTCCGTACTTACTTCAAATTATTAAATTAAAATCTTGTTTCTAAATCTAATCTGTTAATCCTTATGCAGACGATATAAGTTCTTAATTTGCCTTAAAAAACATTATTCCAGTATGCGTAAATTTAAAAAGATGGCTCTAAATTAAAAATATTCTTAATTAAAACTTTATTTCTTAATATTCCAAATAAAACTGATTTCTTCTATGTTGTTATCAACCCTTTTTAAGAAAGTCTTATTAAATTTATTCCAAAACCATACCTTTCAAAAAATATCATTATTTTATTTTATCTATTTATTTATTTTTCCTACGTCAACCTTTGATGTGTGCATATTAATAAATTCATTTCTTTTCTTTTTCTCTTAAAATTAATCATTTATAAAAATCGTCTGCTTAAGATATTTAAAATTCTGAGTCAATTATAAATTGGTTAAATAATATTTTTTTTTAAATAAATTTATCGTTTGTGGAAAATAATCTCGTAGCTGGACAAGAATTCTGTTTACATAAAAGAATGATGGTTTGAGGTTACAGAATGTTCCAGAACTTTCTTTTTAGTTTAAAAAGGTGGAAGTCTCGAGATGAAAAAGAAGATTTCTTGGGTTGCTTCTTCGATGAGGACAGCTCGCTGAAATAATGATGGAATTTTTGCAAAAGGAGCTTTTCCTTCCACATTATTACGAATTTAATAAATGAATTTACAGCAGCCCATGACTAATTATTGGATCTTCTACATTTATTTATTTATTTTGTTTTTTTCCCTCGCTTGCCATGACTGTGTGTTTCTTTTTAACCAGTGGAAATAATTCGAGTTCTCCTTAAATCGTCACAACTAATCGAAAAGTCGGACAGGATTTTTTATCTGTGCTGCCTTTTTAATGAATGATATTTAAAGAAAATTGCGATGGAACGAAGAAAAGCATGCTATAGCCGAAGTTCGATTGAAGTACAGTCTATATGGTATTTTCAGCTTGCTAATGGAATGGGCTGTGGAACGAAATGATGATAGGTTTGTGAATCGCCGATAATTGACTTCTCGTGAATTCCTGAAGCTTGATATTTTTGGTCATAATGATAAATTTTCGAGACCTCGTGATTTCGAATTGGATTTAATAAGGAATAGAAGCGCCATTCATCTTGTTACGGCTCAAATATGCGATCATTGACTTTAAGTATTACTGTTAGTAATGACAAGAAAAAAAAAAAAAAAAAAAAAAAAAAAACGTTTAGAGACAACTGAACGCCGATTGCTACTTACTTTCATAATTTTCGTTATTATTGTCTCTCCTAGGATCATCTTGAGAAATTCTTCTTAAGAGTGAGTTATTTCAAATTAATTGAATATTATTTGTATCCTTTTTAAGCATTTGTGTAGATTGTTTATTCTCTATTTGTGAGGTTTATTTATTTATTGTTTTGTTTTTCTTTGAGTCTTATTTATTAATCTATTTATGAGTATTATTATTATCATTATTATTTGTTGAAGATTGAAATATTTTATTCTTAAGGATTTAATTGAGGAGTATGATGTTCTTAAGATATTTACTGTTACTTATTAAGATTATTATGATATTTTTATGCACGTTTAAAGATAAGTTCGTAATAATAATGAAGTATAGAAGAACTTAGAAGCTCAAGTTATTTTTTAAAAGGTACATTTTCTAATTTATTGATATTGTTTGTTATCAAGAACTATTCTCAGAATGCAGTATTTTCATGGTAATGTTCCTACAACTAAACATTTGAGCTGAAAATTAAGTTAGCATTTATTTTTTTTTCCTTTATTTGTTAGAATGTCTAGTGACAGTGAGCTTTGGTTCCCGGATTCTTATAATTTATTTAAATTCAGTAAGAAATATGGAACTGTGCAAGGCTGTTGCTAGAATTTTGACTGATAAATATGATTAATTTTGTCAGTAAATTTTGTGATTTTAAGTAAGAAATTACCTATAGTTAAAATTTTTGAATCTGTTTATGATCTATAAAATAATAGAATTAAAAGTTGATCCCAATTTAAGGTATATCTATGATATTTACAATTTCTGTTTTATTAGATAAAATTTCTGGTTAAAGTTAGCAGCTAAATATAGTTATAATTTTCGTGATAATTTTGATTCAGATTTTTAAAAAGGTGGGTAATGGTTCTGTGTGAGGCAGTTAAAATGTGTACAACACCAGTAGACAAAGCCCTCAAAATTGCAAAAACGCGAACTCATGAATTTCACCTTAAAAGTAAAAGGCTCTATGATCGAAATTTTGTCGAATGCCCATTAAAAATACAAGACTCTGTAATTTATGAAGAATTTAAATACCCTAACACTCGAAAATTAGAACCTACTTTCTCTGGACCATACAAAATTATAAATAAACTTTCTGATGTAACTTATGAAATAGATAAATTTAATTATGAGACAGGACAGAATTCCGTTATTGTGCATGTTTCTAAATTAAGACCCTATTTTTCACCCGAAGATTTTAAACTGTTTCATGAGCAACCCAAAAAACAAACAAAACCTCAGATACAATCACAATCACTAGATCAAACTAAAGTCAAGACAATAGATTAAATTTTAATTCTTAGTCTTTAAATATTTTATCACCATAATTTTCAACATCAGCAGGTATGTTCTTGGAGGCCTACAAGAATATTACTTGTTTTTGGGAGTTTTTGGGGTTGAATTGGGCTCCTTATGCAGGCATAAGGTGAACACTTTGATTGTAAAAGCTTTCAAATTGATGTTGATAAATTAATTTTAAGGGTGTTTAAGTCTAACTATATTTACTCATGTATTTGACATTAGTATTATTCTATTTATTCAGCAGATATTTATGTTATAACAGTTATAAAATCTAATGATTCTACTCAAACCTATAACATAATATGTGATTTTCAGTGATTGTGAAAACTACAGATATTAAGAGTTTTTCAGAAAAGCACACTATTTTTATTTCTATTTCTCAATTAAGAATGACACCTTTTATTCCTATTGTATTTTATTATTAAAGTTTATAAACCATGTGTAGATAAAACATTATTCTACACTTGGCATTTGAAAACTTATAACCAAATTTGACAATTTTGTAAAAGAGTATCAGAGAGGAATTATTGTAAGGAAATACTGGTTGAGAGTCCATTTTCTAAATAGTTAGATTTAATTTTATTTGCATTTTGGAATTATTATGATTTTTTTTATTTATACTTTCAGCTAGCAAAAAATACTTTCTTATGCTATTAGAAGATAAGAAAATTATTTAGTTGCTATGTAATTATTTTTATCCTCAACCAATATTTTCCCTATCAATAATAAACAAATAGTGATCTTTTCTTTTGATTATACTCTTGTTTTACTATTATTATTATTATTAAGATTTCTATAAGGAAGTTTAGTATTAATTATACTCTTATTGAAAAATATTAGGATATGGAGTCTTATTATACTATTACTTATTATTGTTGTTATTTAAATTTTTCTATATTATTTATTATTGATATTGAGAGTGATGCTATTTATTATTGAAAAAATTATATATTACTGAAAGATGTTGGATCCAACATAACATTAAAACCAAAGATTAAACTAGGTTTGAAGATTTTTAATTAAAGAGACTGTATTCAGAGAACATTGGAAAAGACTCTTTTATATATACTATTGAAAGACTTGTTTCATTTAAAGGACTTATTTAAAATAAACTATGCATTAAGTCATTGTAATTATTTAAACTTCCATGAGAACGAATTTTTATTGTTTTTATTATATTTTTATCTCTTGCTTATTAATATTCATAACTTATTTACTGTTATTATATGTATTATCTCCTATGCACTTACAAATGGTAAGTGATGTTGTAACATTATTGTATTTCTTTCAGGGAAATGCTCCTACCTAAATTTAATTCAGAATTATTTTCTCTTAACTATTTTATTTTAATCGCTAATATTTTTTATATTGCGTTAATTTTCTTTTCTTCCATCTCTTGGCTTCCTGAGTTTGACAGTTTTATTCCAAAATTTAACTTTTCTAAATTATTATATTTCTGTTGTCTGAACTTGTAGTTTTATTTAACTATCAATTTCATACAAAGTCTTGGGGAGGGGGGATAATATTACAAATTTAAAATTTTTTCGCCAAAACTAACCTTTATACTATCTTAATTTTCTTATAATAATATTCCGTACTTACTTCAAATTATTAAATTAAAATCTTGTTTCTAAATCTAATCTGTTAATCCTTATGCAGACGATATAAATTCTTAATTTGCCTTAAAAAACATTATTCCAGTATGCGTAAATTTAAAAAGATGGCTCTAAATTAAAAATATTCTTAATTAAAACTTTATTTCTTAATATTCCAAATAAAACTGATTTCTTCTATGTTGTTATCAACCCTTTTTAAGAAAGTCTTATTAAATTTATTCCAAAACCATACCTTTCAAAAAATATCATTATTTTATTTTATCTATTTATTTATTTTTTCCTACGTCAACCTTTGATGTGTGCATATTAATAAATTCATTTCTTTTCTTTTTCTCTTAAAATTAATCATTTATAAAAATCGTCTGCCTAAGATATTTAAAATTCTGAGTCAATTATAAATTGGTTAAATAATATTTTTTTTTAAATAAATTTATCGTTTGTGGAAAATAATCTCGTAGCTGGACAAGAATTCTGTTTACATAAAAGAATGATGGTTTGAGGTTACAGAATGTTCCAGAACTTTCTTTTTAGTTTAAAAAGGTGGAAGTCTCGAGATGAAAAAGAAGATTTCTTGGGCTGCTTCTTCGATGAGGACAGCTCGCTGAAATAATGATGGAATTTTTGCAAAAGGAGCTTTTCCTTCCACATTATTACGAATTTAATAAATGAATTTACAGCAGCCCATGACTAATTATTGGATCTTCTACATTTATTTATTTATTTTGTTTTTTTCCCTCGCTTGCCATGACTGTGTGTTTCTTTTTAACCAGTGGAAATAATTCGAGTTCTCCTTAAATCATCACATATATGTATAAAATATATTAAACTCTCTCATTGCTTATGTTTAAATTCATTATGTTTAAATTCACCATTTACGCGGATTCTATAAATCCAAAAGTTTTCAGTTGTATTAAAATCGTTTCATTTTGGCGGGGAAAAGTGCTGCTCGCCAAATCGTGTGACATTTTTGTCTTTTCACGCCAATTATTTGAAAGTATTTTATTTTTTTTACATGTTTTCTTCAGTAATTCCGCCGCTAATTTTCACTTATCCTTTATTACATACATGAGTAGCTTAATTAGTATTTTTTTTTTCAAAAAAATCTGAGTATGCCCAGTATGGAGACCTTCCTTGTGAGAGCTTGTTTTTAGGTGCATTTATAATTATGCAAATACATAGCATCTATAGTCATCAAACAGTCCGTCCATTCGACTGTCTCTCCTTCTGTCCGCATACAACAGAGCAAAAGATGTCCAACTGAATCATTCGAAATTTAAAACATATAATTAATGCATCATTTTGTGGAGTCATCTCAAATTTTAAAGAAATAGGATGCAAAGTTTCATTACATAAAATGAATACTGTTATTTAGGTAACATCATTTATTAATGCTATATATAGAAGAAATATTCTGTTGCTGAAATATACTTGTTGTATAACAAAATTTACGAACATATTTATTTCCAAATATATAAATACTTAACAGTGATTAAAAGAGTAATCTTCTCGAAAGATCCGATTGGTCGGGAGTTGTCCTGCACTAACGCTAGAAATGTAATAAAAAACTCTGGTATAATTTTTACACTTGAAATTTAAAAATTAATGTATACCCCCTGTACTGTAGATCTGTATTTTAAATTATATTTACCAGGTTCTTTTTAAAATGCATTCGCTAGAGTTGTGGGCTGTGATCAATAAAATAAATGCCTTTTGAGAACTTTGTTTATTTGAAGTAGAGTTATAAAAATTAAATCATTTCTTACAGAAATAGTTAGGGATGGTGCCTGTAAGCATTTTTAAGAGACCTTCTTTTCATGTCTGAGTCCGTGAAGGGAGAGCCAGGCAATTGAATTTCTCATTCAGAATTCACACATTGGCATCACAGAATTGGCGAAAGGAGCATATGAAAAGTGAATGATATCATAACCATGAAATTTTCTGTTACGCTTCAACAATTAAGATGATTTTGAATTTAATGCAGGGCACCCAGAAATGGGCAGTCCTAACAATATACGCCAAAAAGAATTCGCGCCAAAATCGTACGTTATATGTCTGTTTTGGGAGAATGTTATCAATAGATAAAACACAGAGCATGTACATGAAAAGTTTTTATGTAATAAAGAAGTTAGGCTCAACATTAAGCAGAGAGAAAATGAAATTTTACTGACCGCAAACACATTCGAATTTATTCTTTCTTTTATTATTTTAGCGAAGCCGAAAATTCATCTAAAGGAATTCTCTTTATCTGAGAATCGTTTTAATGATACAGCAGATGTTACATATGTTTTCTTTCTTTACTTTTTAACGGAAAGTTATTGTGGGATCGTAATAAGACGCTAAGATAAAATAGATATTTAATTAAAGATTAGTTTTAACTGTAATTTAGAAAAATGTAAAATTTGAGAAAACTATATGTGATTCTACATCACACCCCCCCCCCATATAATAAATTTATACACCCTCATAAAGGTATCTTCACACCTTCGGAAGTGATTTTTTGAAGTTTATGAAATTTTCACTTGTTATCCATTTTTTTTATACTGCCATTTACTTTAACACTTTGTAAAAAATATGAGAATGTTATCATATTTAGAAAACCTACAAATATTTTTTAAAAGAGAAAAATAGTCAAAATTACCTCAATAATTGTCATTCCTGAAAAAAAAATTACAAACAATGTATTGACATTTTGTAAATTGCATAATAAACACGATAGACTGAGATACACATTTTATAATCTCATCTCTATCTTAGATGATATGTTTGTCATTTATACCAGTGTAAAGATAAAACTATGTAATATATTATCATGAATGTAGTCTCTTTTCCTTAAAAGACATTTCTAAAAGAAGTACAGAAAATTATGTGACATTTCATGCATAAATCTTTGTTTTAGGAAGTTATGCGTACAATAAATGTCTGTAAAACTTCATTTTTAGAAAAAAAAAGCACTTAAAAATAACCTTAAAATACAATTCAAAAGTTGCAATAGACGTAATTTTAAAAGGTGTAAGTCGGGTTCTATTTTAGATGCAGACAAATTTAAGCAGATTTCAAAAGATGAAAGAATCAATTTTAATATTATGAAAAATTGATAATTTTAATAAAAATTGTAGTTCAAGTTTAATTTTTATATTTGAGGATAATTAAATGATTTAGAATTTATCCATACCTTCCAAAGTATAGATATTTAAGAAGATATTGTAAGATAGGTGTTTTTTGATTAAAACAATCATTAATTGTTCCAAGAGATTCTTGAAAAAGTAAGACATACTGTAGAAAATACAGCTTAATGACATTTCACTCTTCACTTATTGACAATTGGCTTCGATATATTTAACACAAAAATTTAAAATCATAAATACCAAATAAATGTAGCGATTATCTGTGGCTTATAATTCTTTACGCCTTTTCTTTTTTTTCTTGTTTTGAGTAGATATCGTTTTAACTACGTTTAGCTTATCTTTATGAAAATCATTTTAGATTCAAACATAACAATAAAACTTCTCTTTAAAATGTTTTTATAATATGTACAATTGATGATTTTAAAGTTTGAACTTTTTATGTCCAATGCACTTAAAAAAACTAAGCGTCCTACAGAAATCTTTTCTTTGTTTAATAAAAAATAATATCTAAATTGACTGAAAACTTTGCAAATGATGTTCAAAGACATGTACAATTTGATGTTAAAGGAGAAAACTGAACAACGAAACAAAATTTAAGATAGTTAAACTGAGTTTTGAATTTCAAAATAAAGATGAAAGAATGTCTCTATTTTTGGGGTTAAAGATAGACTTTAACATTAAAGAAACTACAAGGTATCTCAAAAAGGAATACCTAAATTTAAAAATTAATAACAAACAAACGAATTGAGTTATTTAAAAAAAATCTTGCAGGAAAGGAATATGTGAAGTCTAAAATTTTGTTTAGAGTATTTTAGCATGTTAGTTCAAATGTTCACCGACAGATGGCGTTGCGTCCACTGCATTCATCAGAAATTCATCTGCAACACTACTGGTTCGCTGAAACGTTTCCTATAACTTCTTAATTTTCTTTGGCTGAGGACCTTTTCGTTACATAAAATCTTTTTTTTAAATCTTTCTCTTCTTCTTGACGGGAAACTTTTACCCAATCAGTGATATTTTAATACAATGGAAATTCTCTCTTCCACCAAATACACTATTTTGAAGAATTTACTCGACAGCTACTGTTTCCTTTGAAATGGATACTACTGAACTTTCACTGAACATGTCTACTTTTGTATGGTCTTCCCGCATGTTCGTTTCATACAGCCACCAAAATGTGCTATAGTGCCATCTATTGGTAAGAATGTGAACGAACATAATAATGGACTTTAAAAAAATTCCAGACTTTACACTTCGAATTTTTTAAATAAATATATTCGTTTGTTTGTTATTCATTTTTAGAAATAGGTACTCATTTTTGGAACACCCTGTACATACAAATTCTCTATACGATATTAAAATGCAATAAATATTAATTTTTTTTCAAGCAAGATGTCTACAAAATCTCAAAGTTTTCTTTTATATTTGCTGTCTGATGTGTAAAAATATTTAACGTTGGCTCATATAATGTAAAGTAAAGAAATATGACACTAAAATATTGAATCTAAACTTTTGCTGCGAAGAGAAGTATTTAATGTTTTCTATTAGGCTCTTGAAAACTATATGGACTTTCTGGAGAAACGTTTCGAATATCTGGAATTTCATTCTTCACTTGTGAACAGAAATGTTATTTTTACTTTATGTATTATTGATATGTTACGTACAGGGTGTCCAGTAGATGACTGACCCACTTTGAATGTAAATAACAAAAAAAAAAAAAAAAAAAAAAAAGAAGAAAAAAAAAAAAAAAGAAAAAGAAAAAGGAAAAGTAAAAAAAGACGGTTTGAGATGAAAATGCGCAGTTTGCTGCATTGTTAACGAAAATCATTAAATTTGTGAAAATGAACTTTCTTCAAATAGTTCGAATTTCGAACAACAGATGGCGCTGGCGAAGACAGGTGGCCAAAATTCTGATATTATTCTAGTGTTCAAAGCATGAGCTTTTCGGCATATTTTGCAAAGTCGGATATCAGTCGACATGTTGAATCGACTCTCGACTCAGCAGCAGAAATAGAGTTTGTTGGATGGAAAGATATTTAAAATGATGTTTATGTCTGTATAATGTCTATTATACTTAATAAAAAATAGTAAAACATGCTTTTGTATAAGCATTGATTTTTCACATTTTTACCATAAATAAATTGTATTAAAAATGTTTTTGTAACCAGTAAACTGATTCTCTTTTTACGTATAATAAATTGAAAATATGGGATAACACCGCTTTTTTAAGTTAAAAAAGTTGTGATATTTTATCTAAACATTCCTTCCATTAAATAGTAAAAAATTTTATTGAAAAAATAATAGTGATGTCAAAAAGCTTTACATGATGGATCAAGCAAACTCTGCTTGTCTATACGTCGTACAGTGAAATCAATTAAGTGGTTAAAACAGTGGTACGCAAATTGTAAGGCGGAGGGGGGGGGGAGTTCCCTGTCTAAAAAAAGCGGGGCAGTGATTTATAAATCGATACATAGAAATATAACAATTCTTATATTGAAGGAATCCGTTTATAACAAATCTTATTTTAAACATTAAAAAAATATTGATTTGAACGAAAAAAGCAACATACAAACCACCTGCTAAGACGGAAAACTGCCTCAAACGAAATATTATTTTTTCCGAAAACCTAATTCATCCCTAAATTATATAATAAAAGCGTTATATAGTAGGCTTTCCTTGAGAAAATACTTAAAGAGACTCATATTTCAGATTAAAATTGAAATGTCGACACGCTTAATAATTTATTTTAATAAGTTCTTAAACAAAGGTTGAAAAGCTTTTAACACTATTTTCATCTTTATCAATCCTAAAAAGGCATTATTCTACAGTAATACATGTTTTTAAGTTTACCATGATTGTTAATTGACTTTCATGTATTATCTAATATTAAAATATTTTAGTAAAATATATATATATATATTAATAAAATATGTATGTGATATATTTATTTACGGCTATTGTACAGGTGGTCTATACTAGAGCTATAGATATTAACCTATTTCTTTTTAATGGCACACTGTAAAAAAAATTCCGATAAATTTATGGCAAAAACTGTTAGCAGAAATGTTGCCAGCAGTTTGGCAACATTGCTGCAAGCAGGTTTTGCCAGGATTTTTTTGTATAGTGTAGACTTATGAATTTTACAAAATTAATAGTACCATTTTTAGATGTTTCATAATTTTTTGTTAAATATGGTCAACATAGTCAGATTTAGATGTAATTTTAAGTTATTTTACACATATGAGTTTCTTCATGTGACACACAGCAGAGCTACTAGAAATACTACATGCTCTTTCAATAAATAATCGAAAAACTCGCGAAAAATTGTAAAATTTATTAGTAATGAAAAACAAATATAGCAAAGAATAGAAATTTTTTAATAGAACATTACAAAACATTTTAAAAAACGTGTCAAAATAACATTTAAAATGAAATATTCGGAGACATTATTGGTAGCGGAAGGAGGTGTTTCTGTGCTTATCATTTTTCTCTTATGCATCATGTACTTTCGTGGCTTGATGTGATTTACTTGGTAAGATTACGATGGTCGGTGATGCTTTAACAGTTCGTGTTGAATAATTTTTTCATTATTGATTTAAATGTTTTTTGTCATTTATGCTGTGAACTTAGTTTGACATTTATATTATGTCGTTCTCTACGAGTGATGCCATTACTTTAATGCAAATTAGACATGATTTATTTAACATTATAACTGGATATTTGGAACCAACTTTTCTTGATGCTTCCAACAATTATCTTGTTCATCACGAGCCTGCCAATGCTATCCATATGCCACGTGACATCTTCTATAGTTTTGATGAAAATATCAATCAGCTTCAATGTACCCAACTCCACTCATAATGACATGAAACAACAGTTAAATCATGTTTGTCATACTGCTGCCAAAATTTTGAGCGAGCAATATAACGCTAATAAAATTATTTCTGAGTTTTATAAATACTTTTCTTTTAACTATATGAAATGTTTAAAAATTGTTGAAACCATTAGCCCCAATCCTATCTCTACGCGTACTGACAAAATACGCTATTCAGCATCTGATATTGACTCTAGTATCACTCTAACCAACAAATATATTGTTCTTCAGTATGGAGTAATGCTAGATAATGCTTACTCCGATATAAAGAACGAAAATGCTAGTTCTCAAAATCAAAATACTGTGAGCAATATATCTACTGGAAAAAGAAAGACATTCACCTCTATTTTCGTTTAATTTAGTGATGCAAATTGTCAAACAATCGCACAGGAAGTCAAATTTAAAACAAGAATAAGTCTTCTCTAGTCTGCATTAAGAACGAATTTATTAAAATTTGTCCAAAATCTGAAAACCAATTTAAAGAATTTCAGAGACAATTAAGTTCTAAAAATTTTTTATTTACTACTATTCACCTTAAGCTTCAACGATCGAAAAAATATGCATACGGGGCATCCCGCCTGGTACGGACCCTCAACTTATTATCGACATGTGAGCTGAACATGGTTTTACTGCCACACTTGCAGCCATGTTTAAAAAGGGAAACTAGCAGGAGCTTGCCCTTATGTATGGTAAATAGTTTCTTATGCAAAGACTTTGACCGCATTTATAAAATACATGAAATTTGTTATATACATGTAACTGTTGAACATTTTGGTAATGCTTAAAACCCCGAGCATTGTTACCACTGTGAAAGGTTCGGGTACGCCAAAAAAAATTTTTAATTTGAAACCTAAGTGCCTAAAATGTGCAGAAGACTTCACTCCAAACTCGCCTTTTAAAAGCGGTATCACTTGCATCTGTGCTAATTGCGGTGTAATCCCTGCCTTTTTCAGAGGTTGTCAAAAAAAAAAAACTATTAAACATTAACAAAACTTCTCCACTAAATAATAAAACCAATAACAAAAATTCTAATTCGAGAACTAAACAAACAACTTACGCAACCTCCAAAAGTAAACTAGACTTAGTAGAATTTCTCAAGGAATTTAACTATGTTGAAAATAATAAAAAACAAACTGAAACAGTCAAGGTGATTCCCAGTGTAAGTATTAGTACCCAGGTGCTCCTGTTCAGGCTACCGCCTATTCCACTGAAAATAACTGCTTTTTATCGACAAACCACCTTATACTTCGACTTTACATTACATTTTATTATTCCAGAGTGTTTTAATGCGTTTAATGATATGAAGGAACTTTTGCAAATTACTCAACTACTAAAATGCATAAAAATAGCAAATAAAATTAAAACTTGTAAAAATACTATCGAAAAAATTACTAATATTGTTAACAAATTTTGCAACTGAGCTTCACCTAACCAACCATAAATAATTGGAATACTTATTCTTCCCTGCTTATACTTTCATGAAACTGTCTCATAAACTGAAAATTAATGAACTACGTTCTTTCACCTCTTCTAATCCCCAATTTGATATTTTGCTTTTCCAGTAGATTGGTAATGGTCTACAAGCTCTACCATACACCGCATGCCAATTTACATCATCAGTCCAGATTACATTTCTTAATGGCATTGACTGTATTAGTACTATTCTTGACCTTCCTCATGTTGAGTTAAACATCACTTCGCTTTATGGCAAACATAGTCGTCATTATCCTGTTAACGATATAACACACTTAATTACGCAGCACCAATTTGCTTTTATGACTGGTAACTTTAATGCACACTATAGATAGTGGAATTGCTTCCCAACGTAGCGGTGAATCCTTACATAACCTTATTTCTCATCACAATCTCAGCCTGCTCACTCCTAGCCCTCATACGCATATTAGAGTTCGTAACAATAGGCCTGCTATTACTGACTTGGTCATTCGTAAAAATCTTACCTATTCTATCTTTACTTCTGTTATTAACGCTTTAAGCTTCGACCATTTCAATCCTATTTTTAAAATTTACGTTATTAATCCTATTGCTTATCCTTTCTCAGTTACTATCGAATGGAAAATATTAAAAGTCTTCTTAATAACACTGATCTCTTATCTCTAATAACAACACTGCTTATACTGATAAGGACAAAACTGAGTGTTTAGTTTAAATATTATGAAAATGAATTTTCCCCTAATCACTTCCTAGTTTGTCAATCCGTTTACAATATGGTGAATGACACTTTTGGAAATTTTCTCTCTACCCCCCCCCCCCCAAGTCCCTCCCTCCTGTTCAGCCTATTATTATTAACAATATTATTCAAAAACCCAATAATCGTAATTCACCCGGGAATGACAACATATCCAACTATGCTCTTAAACAACTTCCTTTAAATTGTATTCTTTACATTTCTAGATTTACAAATGCTATACTTAACCATATTACTTTCCTAAACCATGAAAAAAGTCAGTTATCTGTCCTATTCCCAAATCTGCATGTAATGTTAGTGATCCCAATAATTTTTGACTTATCTTTCTCCTCTTGAGTTTATCTAAAATTACTGAACGCTTCCTTATACTACAATTCATTTTATTCAAGAACATAATATTCTTCTACCTGAGCAATTTGGTTTCCAAGCTAGATTTTCCACACAAATCCAGATTCTGCGCGTTGTAGAATTCCTTGGCGAAAACATCAATGCAAAAAAAAAAAAAAAAAAAAAAAAAACACTGCTGCCATAGTTTTAATCGCCAAGGCTTATATAAAGTTTGGCACGAAGGTCTCATATACAAATTAATTCAGATTAATTTTCCGTTATATTATTTATAAAATCATATATCTAATACACTCATACACTATAAACAAATAAATTATTAAAAAACCTGTATTTAAAATTTTAAATTTTCCATCCATCACTTCTATTCTTTTATTACAACATAACTTTAAAAAAATGCAGTAACTGACGAGTTACAAATTTTAAATTTCCTTCCTGTGGGGCGATGGAGAAAATGCTATAAGAAATTATGTAACAAATAATTCCGTTTGAAAACGCTTACTAGATTAACAGCTTTTCCAAATGTAAAAGAAATGACTTTTAAAAATACCGTATCTAATCGTCATAATTTTTTCACGTAATTTTTAACTTGAAAAAAATAATAAACCGAATTGTTATAAAATAAATTTACATTATTCAAAGCTAAATATGCTTAAAATTTCTCTATTGTAGTAAATTTCGTATCCAAATTTTTATTTATGATTCTTAACCACCTTTTATCGTCCACTGTTTCCATTACTTATATAAATGAAAATTTCCTTGAAGCAGTTTTAAAAAAATAATCTAATAGTAATCTAATATTTAACCTTAATAATTGCTTTAAACTATCTTTAAAGCTTTAAGTAAAATTTTTACATTTATTTGGAGAGACATTATTCAAAGAATTTGATAATATCAATTCATTGCAATGAAATATGACGCTAATAATCATAAATTAATCTTTAAATGCGCTCTAAAACCATAATGTATCTTATAAGATGCCTGGCTGATTTAGTAGCTTTGTGAGTACATTTTTGAGATAAATGGAGTTTCTAACTTCCCTTTATTCAGCAGTATATCGTTCCTGCTTGCCTTATTGGCAAATCAGATTCATAAATGCATTAATAAATGATACTTATCGTATCAAGTAACATTGCGTACGTTCATATAAATTCGAAGAAAGTTAAAGGTGCCAGCAGATTTTTGATAATATATATGAGTATCGCATTGATTACACGAATAATCTTTAAATGTAGAAATGAGTGTTTATAAAACACGATATTACACAAGTGAAACAAAATATAAGTTACAGTTAACAATTGATTTTATGAGAGCGTATTCGATTAGTGGGGATGATGCTACTAGCTTCACTTTAAATATCCGTCTCTAGAGCATTTACTGCCATGCTTAACGTTACACCATAATAATTTTAAGCAAATCCAGCAAACACAGATTTATCGAGAAGCCTAATGTCGCTTATATTTCTGAGGATAATGATTCGATATTAGTTTGTCTATTTGTTGTTTATTAGTATAATATTAGTTTGGTTCCAATGTTTTTTGCGCCGGCTATCGGTCGTTCCGATGTTTTGTTACATTGTTGCTTTGAACCGGTGTTGGAAATACTGGCAAGGCTGTCGACAGGATGCTATGCCGGAAGCATGCCTACAGCTAAACAAACGAAAGGCAGACGCACCCTGACACTGGCATAGATGACAAAATTATATATTTTACTTTCTGTGACCATTTATATTAAAATATTTTATAGGAATTTATTTCGGCGCTGGAAGAGGTTGAGTTTGATCTGACGTCCCCAAGTTCAAAAGTTATTTATTTATCCACTCTGCCCCAAATCTTATGAAGTGTAGGATATATGTCACACAACGTTAAAAAATTTGTCATATGTTGAAACAGTTCTTTTCCATTGTATTTGCAACCATATGTTGTGAAAAAATTTGAAGCTAAGGTTTAGTCGAAGTTCCAAATCTTGGAGTAAGATTGGTTGCATCATATGGAGCATCATATAGTTGCAGCTAAGCATCACCAATATTTCGTTCAATATACTGCACAATTTTTAGGAATGTAAGGGCAGGCAATTATATAAGCGATTGCTTGCCATTATAAGAAAATTGTTGATGAATTTTTTTTTTACTTTAATGTTTTTATGAAAAGTTTTTTGTAATTTCCTTATGCGAGCGTATTAAGAAATTAATTTATTATTTAATTAAAATAAATAACTTTTTTGACGGATACTAAATGATTAGAATAAGCGATTTTATATAGAATGATTATTTTATAAATTGAACATTGCAGGTTTTGTTCAGTTAAAATAATTTTATTTTTAGGAATTATAATGTAATTAATTTGTAAATTTAGTAAATACATATTTTTAACTTGGAAAAACTAATTTTGATAAATAATATGTTGTTATTCAATAATTTTTATTTAGAACGAGATTATATTTTATGTTATTTAATGACTTAATTTATAATTTCTTTTTAATGTTTATGAAGCAATATTATCTCTTTTATTTATTAATATTTTTTAAATTTAAAAATAAAGTAGAAATATCAATTTAACATTTTTACTCCTTTTAGGTAGCTTTCATTACAAAAAGTAAAAAGCTACCTATTGCAGCCGTCCGGAGGAAAGCACTTTCAGAAAATTTTGGTATATTTTCACCGATCATGACCCCCAGACCCCAAAACCACCCTCCGTTCAAATGTTGACATATATATATACATATACTATACTGCCATTGATTATTGGACACTTGCGATTTTAGACATTTTACTAAATATCTAGAAAAATACATGAGGAATCATCTCGAAACTCTTAGTGTATAAATATAATAGTATACGTCATACATCTCCGTGAAGATTTTTTACCGAAACTCCATAGGGGACCGTCAACAAATTAAAAAAGAATGAATATCTTTTAAATAACCCTGTCAAAACTAATGTAGCAAAAGCGCTCAAACTCTAGATTATGATTGAATGCCTTATTGCAATTCACTGTGTCCATTTTTATGCAAATAGCATGCATACTCGCAGAGTAATTAAGGTTTTTATAAAAATGGTCCCAAATTTTTCCAAGTTTTTTCCTTATAATTTTCAGAGTTCTTAATGTAAAATAATATTTTTTTCAGAAAATATGACAAACAACATTGCACACAGTACCCTGTAATCAGAATTAAAAAAAAATTAAAATTGTATACAAAATGAGTTGGTTTACTAAATAATTTTTTACTGCGCATGTGTCAACAATATGAAAATTTCATTTGCATATTATGTTAGCTAAATGTATAGAGCAACTTTTGTGAAAGTCACAAAATCATAACTTGAAAATTCTGAAAATAATCGTCGATTGAATAAGTTGAAAATCCGTTATTCTCAAAATGAAGCAAAAACAAGAGGGGTTGTATCCATATATTCATTGATTAGTGTCAATATAGAATACACAATACGGGATGTTACGACTACTTTTGGATAAAATCCCTCATTTTTTTGCTTCATTTTGGAAAGAGCGGATTTTGTCCTTTTTCTATAGACGATTACTTTCAGAGTTTTCAAGCCATAATTTTGAGACTTTTACAAAAGTTGCTCTATACATTTAGCTAACATAATATGCAAATGAAATTTTGATATCTTTGACGCATGCGCAGTAAAAAATTATTTAGTAAACCTACTCATTTTTTATACAATTTTTATTATTTTTTAATTCTGATTACAGGGTACTGTGTGCAATGTTGTTTGTCATATTTTCTGAAAAAAATGTTATTTTATATTAAGAACTCTGAAAATTAAAAGGGAAAAACATAGAAAAATTTGGGGCCATTTTTATAAAAACCTTAATTACTCTGCGAGTATGCATGCTATTTGCATAAAAATGAATACAGTGTATTACAATAAGGCATTCAATCATAATCTAGAGTTTGAGCGTTTTTGCTATATTAGTTTTGACAGGGTTATTCAAAATATATTCATTCTTTTTTAATTTGTTGACGGTCCCCTATGGAGTTTCGGTAAAATATCTTCACGGAGATGTATGATGTATACTACTATATTTATACACTAAGAGTTTCGAGATGATTCCTCATGTATTTTTCTAGATATTTAGTAAAATGTCTAAAATCGCAAGTGTCCCATAATCAATGGCAATATAGTGTATATATATATATATATAACCAAATATATATATATATATCTGATTTTTGTTATGCGATAACTAACGTATTTATGAACCGATTTGAATGAAACTTGGCATGTACATAGTACACACAAATGTCTCGACCCAGTTCGTTGGCCAGCATCATCCGACATTTTGTTTCAAAATGACGACCATTTTAAATTTTTTAAAAATTTAAAAATTTAAAATTAAATCTGAAAAAATTAAAAGTTGATTTTTTTTTTCTTTTACGTGTTAGAACTTAAAATAACGATTCCAGAAAACTTTTTATTTTGTCTATATCTTAAAAAATGATTGAATTATAGCACTTTGAATTTTTCTTATGGTTGAGATTTTTAAACGATCTGATTTTTGTCACGTCATAACATGCGTATTTATGAACCGATTTGAATGAAACTTAGTATGTACATAATAAATACAAATGTCTCGACCGAGTTTGTTGCCCAGCATCATCCGAGATTTTGTTTCAAAATAGCGGCCATTTTAAAAAATTTAAAAAATTTAAAATTTAAAATTAAATCTGAAAAAATTAAAAGTTGAAAAATATTTTTCTTTTACGTGTTAGAACTTAAAACAACAATTCCAGAACACTTTTTATTTTGTCTATATCTTAAAAAATGATTGAGTTATAGCACTTTGAATTTTTCTTATGGCTGACATTTTGAAATGATCTGATTTTTGTACATGCTAACACGCGTATTTATGAATCGATTTGGATGTAACTTGGTGTGTACATAGTATATACTGAGGCCTGAATCGACTTCGACACTCAGTTCCATCCGCCATCTTATTTCAAAATGGGGGCCATATAAATATTTTTATGAATTTTAAAATTTAAAATTAGGTACAAGAAAGTGAGAAATTGAAAAAGATTTTTCTTTTATGCATTTGAACTTGATACAAAGATTCCAGAGCATTTTTTGTTTCGTCTGAATCTTAAAAAATGGCTGAGTTATCGCATTTTTAATTTCTAGTGTCATATCTTCATATCTTCAAATGATCTAATTTTCGTCACATGATAACACGCGTATTTATTAACTGATTTGGATATAACTCCGTGTGCACATAGTACATAGCAATGCCATGGCCACGTTCACTGTCCAACTTCTTCCGTCCTTTTGTTTGAAAATGGAAGCTGTTTAAGTTTGTCAAAAATCTTTTAAATGCATAATGATGTACAAACAAAAAATTAGAAATTGAAAAAAGGCTCTTTTTAAAGTATTTATCTTAATAATGAATTCAGGAGTATTTTTTGCTTTGTCTTTAACTTAAAAACCGCCTGAGCAGTTTGAATTTCTAACGTGGGTGACATTTTTAAAAAAATGAATTTGCCCGCGATAGCACTCATATATATTAATCGATTTCAATATGAGTTTGCATGTGCACCTGAATTAAGATTTCGACCAAGCTCATAATCAGGTTCCACTAATTTAAGCTTAGTATTTTTGAATAATATAACTTATTTTAAAATAAATAAACAAATATATAAGTATATGAAATCTACCTCTTCCTCCCGGCAATGCCGAAAGGACTATTAATCGTTCTTCTTATTATTTTTAGATAGGAGAGATGTCTGAATCTTTCTTATAAATGGGAATGCTAAAGAGATGATTAGATTTTATGATATCTCCATAGATTGTAAAATAATTTCAATAAGTTTTAAATAAAATAAGAAATTTAGATGTTACTTTTATAATAAATATGCAATAAGAAAATAAGTTGAACTAATTTATGAAGTAGTTTTTTCTTTCAATTAGGTTTATAATGAATGATATTGTAAATAAGCAATTTCACAAATTGTTTTGACATTTCATATAATTGTAGGTCTTATTTAAATTAAATTCATAAACAAGCTTTATAAATAAATAAATGTAGGTTATTTTTGAGAATTAATTTTTTTTTCAATCTCTTTTAAATTTTTAAATGAAATGTATTGAACGTATATTACTCTTAAAACATCCTTTTTTATCACACTCACCTCATATGCATATAATATATAAGAAAAATAAAGATGTTTTATTTCGTATTGCTTTAATGATTATTTGAAGAATAGTCAGGAAATATACATAATGTAGAGTCGTGGAAAAAAACAATGAGTTAAACCATGTAATGTTTTTTAACATATAGAGATGGAACCCGTCGAAATCTGATCTTTAAAAAGTTTTAAGGTGTCTACTTCAATCAGTATCCATTACAGTTTTATACTTTCTGAAACGCATCTATTGTTTAATGCTAATTATTTTTTATATAAAAATGGCGACATTATTATTCAATAATATTCGGACATGCTGCAGATGAAACAGATTTTTAATATTTTCAATTGATAATTTCTTTTCGTGGTTTCCTTATTCGCTTTCCATATCGAGATGGCTATCCTTTTTTCCCTTAATCGGGAATGCTTTCCTTGTTGTATAGTAACATAATCAATACATTCTTTAAAATTAGTGACATTCAATTCCTACCATATTTTGATTTAAAACATATATCAACAAACATAGCATTATATTAATTTTTTGTTCGTCATAAATGGAATACTTGCCGTTTTGGTTGGAAGATTTCAGTTTAGTCAAAAAGCTACATCCTATAGATAATCTGATTTTATAATGCATTAAGTTGGTTTAAATTGATTTGAAAAATAATAAATGTTTGAAAATAGTTTAAAATATTGCTAAATTTAGCGAAACATTTCAATTAAATTTTACTTGAAAGATTACTTTATTCAATTTCATCATGGCCAGAGTTAGAAGTGAACAGATATTTAGAAGTAAAGTAAGAGCTATAAAAGCGAAAGCGATGTCACCATCCTTAAAAAATGTAATTTTGCTTTAACTGATATTCAAAGTTAACTGCTATATTTGACAATTATATAGAAATCCACAGAGAAAGAAGCATGACTTTTTCGATAATAAGGAACTTTTAAATGAATTTATAATAAACCAACAAAAATTATTGTAATATAAGATTTACATCAAGTTTTTTTTTTAATACTGTAAAGTTATTTTTTATCAATCTTAATTTTCCTAAAATTATTTTCTTTCCTGGATACTTTCGAAAAATTAACACATCTTAACTATAATTATTTTTTGAAGCAATTTAACAAGTAATATAGATGAAGCTATCAATAAAATCTCCAATTAGAATCTTAATAATTAAGAAATTAAAACAATGAAAATTGCTTCATTTTGACACCATCAGATCATTTTTCCCCTTTACTTTTGACAAGGTAAAAATACATTTTAAGCTTTCATCGGAATTAACGTTTCATTCGTACTTTACATACATTTATGCTTAACCAGACAATATTAACATAGAAACACATTCTATGCACTTATTCTCTTACATTATAATGGGGGGGGGATTACATTGTAAAATAGTTGTGCATCACGTTAAAATAAACAAAACAAGCATATGCTGTTGACATCACAGTAAATAGCAATTATTATTTGATTATCAAAATAAATTACACGTTCATAAATATTTTTTACCAAAATTCAATTTCACTCAAAATTCAATAGCAAAATTTAACTCAAAAATTACTTCAAAAAGGCCACGTACCTGAAACATTTTCACAATTTATAATTTTTCTGGAATTATAGAAATAATACAATTGCAAAAATTTTAGAGAAATATCACAAAAAACTTTTCAAATTAAAAAATAAAATATAAATAAATGCAAAATTAGATAGAAAACGGGCACATCTACAAATTAACGCTTTTCATGTAACAAAATAATTTTCAAATTCGATTCTGTACAAAGCTCAGAGCTGATGACTAAAAAAAAAGGCTGATCTTTCAAATATATGCTTTGATAAGTATTTCAAGATGCAGTTTTAGAGACATATTTAAAATATTGTATTTCTAAAAATTTTACTGCTATTACTTTGCATTTAACTAAGTTAATTGTTTTAAAGAACGTCCATAGTTTTTTTATAATTAAAAAAATTAAAACTATTCAAAAAGCATCATTTAAACTGTTAACGGTATTACGTAATTTTTTTTTATATTCTTTCAAACAAGTTTTAAAGTTGCACACTTTTCTTTCTCTTTAATAAATGTGATCAATTCCTTAAAAGTTTAATTCTATATAGTAAGATAACGAACTCTGATAAAAATATAATAAAGAATCTCACATGTCAATGGGGTATTTCTAGTGGTTTCCTTGATGCGCTTGACAAGCGTAGGAAAAATTGGAAAACACTCTTTAGATAGCTGATAGTTTTCATGGCAGCACCTCAGTTGGGGTGGATATATTTCATGGCTTACTGGATTACTGACATGTTGCAGAAATAGATTTTAATATTTTTCAATACACGGATCAATTAAATGCTCTGTTAAAAAAAAAAAAAAAAAAAAAAAAAAATCCGTTAAATTTACCGCAAAAACTGTTGGCAGCAATGTTGCCAGCAGTTTTTGCCGTAACAACTACAGTAAAAATAGATGTAAATTTTAAAATTGTGTACCATTTCACTGCAATTTTTACGGCCGAAATTGCCACCAACATTATTGTGCCGTAAATTTATCGGATTTTTTTTCAGTGTGTGTTATATTTAATCAAACTTTGTGTCTATATTTCATAACAACTTTTTTTAGAATATGAAACGCATCCCGTTAAACTTAATACAAGTTACTGAGATGAATCGAGGATGTTAATGGTACTCTAGCAATGTCTAATGGCTACACTGTAAAACATTTGTGTGACATCACTTCATAAGACTGGTGGCAGCTTTGCTGCCAGCAGTGTCATGGTGGGATTTTTTTCACTTATATAATGGTGTAATTTAAACAAATGTCACTGGTGTAACATTGTATGTTAGTGTAATATCACACTGGTTATCTTGGTTTATCGTTATTCCACCATAAACTTGGTGGAAACTTGGCTGCCACCAACTTTATGGAGTAAAGTTACATAAATGTTTTACAGTGTGTTCTTTGAACCGTTAGTCAAAAACATATTGTTCCAGTTACAAAATTGTTTTAATAATGGTATAAAATATATTACAAGTGGTTTGGAAAAATAAAAATATTTCTCAAATTTTTACGAAATTCATTTTTCCAGTCTCACCGACCTATAGGTTATATTTAGTAAAATTTTCCTATTGCACTAACGTGAAAAAAAGAAAAGTTTCATTAATTTACGTTTTAAATTGACAGAGTAACAAATGTTTAAAGATCGATAGTATTTTTAGTTGCGAAACAGAGATCATTTACAAATTTGGTACAAATATAAATGGTAGTTCGATTTGTATATGAAGAAAAATTGTTAAGGATGAAATTAACATTGCAATATAAATTTGAAATCTAGAATCACTCTGAAATATTGATGCAAAATATACAGATTGTAGTAAACATATAAGAATAAAAGTAATAGAATATTTGTTAAGGGTGTATTCCAATCCAAATTGGTCCTTTTCTGATTTATTTTTAGATTCACTTTTGCTATCAAACGCATCAAACTTTCAAATTCTCTTATTTAGTAAATACATAATATTCTCTAATAAAGGCAGAAAATATTACAAAAAATGTATTAAAGGTTGTTTTCTTGAATGAAATTTTCCGAAGCGGGAGATATGGGAACGAAAAAAAAAGGATGATGATGAGAAATAATTGTATATAAATCAAATTCTAATCAAAACTGATTTGAGCGAAAAATGAAGTCAAACGGCATCTTATACATCTCTTCAAAAATCACCTCAGCAAGTTTCATACTTCTACTTTTATAAATGAATGTGAAAATTTATAAGAAAATTTCGAGTTGCTCAGGGTGGGAAAACATTCTTTCGAATACACCCTTAAATAAAATGATCGAAAGAAACTTCCTTTATTCTTGACAAAATGACACACATTTTAAAATGTAATTAGGTTACACAAGCCTGCGAAATTTTGGCATGTGTCATTTTTGTAGCCTTTGATAAGTTAATCTTATGTATTTAATAGCGCTAAATACAAAAGTGAACGTCATTTTTTTGTTTAACAACAAAAAAACCACTTATTTTTTTACAAATCGTAAATTTGTAATCTAAAAAAGGGAAAAAATAGCAAAAATCCGATACTAATAAACAGATGCGATTGTTGTGGTTTTAACTTTAAGCAGTTGATTTTTGTATCACTGATCGTTGATTTTTACATTATATTTTTTATCACTTTATAAAAATGACCTTCATTTTTACATCATAACATATTCTGAAAATCTCAACGCTGTACATGAATTATGTTTACACGGAAAAATGATGGTTAGAGAGTAGAGAATTTTCTAGAAGTTTGTTTTTAGATTTAAGAAGGAAGCCGATAGATGGTGAGAGAGATTCTTTGCTTTTTCTTCGATGAGTACGTTAAGGACGGCTTGCTGAAGTAATGATGGAATATTCTTTTGGATGTTTCGGTTCAAAACGGCTTAAAAAGGAAACAGTTCCTTCTCTATATGACAGCAGTTTAAAAAATTAATTTGCAGCAGTTAGTGTGTAATTTAATGAATCGTCTACATTTATTTATTTATGTTATTTTTCCCTTCGCTTGCCACGACTGTGTGTTTTTTTTTTAAAAAAAGGGAACCAATAAAGATAATTCGAGTTTCTCCTTAAAACGTCACAATATATATATATATATATATATATGTATATGTATATGTATCAAAACTTAAAAAGCTCAAAAATTTACTCTAGTTTATAGTAGCAAATTATATCTATTTTTAAACTTATAAATTTACAATTTGTGAAAAATTCTATCGCGGTGGTTAAAAAAGAAAATTATTCTCTGATTTGATGCTAAATAATACATAAAAATCAATTATCAACAATAAAAAACACAACCATTTCCTCCATTTTATAATAACAGATTTTTGCTGTTTTTAAACTTTGAAAATTAAGATTTGCGAAACGTTCTAATGTGGTGGTTAAAAATAAAGATCGTTTTCTGATTTATTGCAGAAAAGTACAAAAATATCAGTGGTTTAAAGTTCCGAGCATTATAAATTTACTTTAAAAAGATTTTATTAGATCGCTGTCCCTTTGATTGCCGCATTCTTCTTCACTTAAAAATCATTTTTCTCAGTTTGATTTTTTTCCATGAATAGCAATGTTCAAAATGATAAAAAAATTATGTATGTTGTTCAATTGACTCTAATTTCCTTTTCTTTATTCATTATTATCCGTTTGATAAAACAAAGTATTGGATTTAAAAAAATATATAGAGCAATTTTTTTTCTCACATAAAAATCTAAAATAACTTACTATAGTCACTATAACTTACTTACTTTCTGACTGTAATATTACATGTATTTCTACATTTTATTTACTTTCTCCGAAACTTTTAGGTAGCTTTCATTACAAAAAGTAAAAAGCTACCTATTGCAGTCGTCCGGAGGAAAGCACTTCCAGAACATTTTGGTATATTTTCATCGATCATGACCCCCCAGACGCCAAACCACCCGCCGTTCGAATGTTGACATATTATATATATATATATATATATATATGTCTGATTTTTGTCATGCTCTAACTATCGTATTTATGAACCGATTTAGATGAAACTTGGTATGCACATAGTACATACAAATGTCTTGATCGAGTTCGTCGGCCAACATCATACACCATCTTGTTTCAATATGGTGGCCATTTAAGAAATTAAAAAAATAATAATATTTAAACTTAAATGCGAAAACATTAAAAGGTGAAAAATATTTTTCTTTAATATGTTAGAACTTAAAACAACGATTCCAGAACACTTTTTATATTGTCTATATCTTAAAAAATGATTGAGATATAGCACTTCAAATTTTTCTTATGGCTGACGTTTTGAAACGATTTGATTTTTGTCACGTGATAGCACGCGTATTTATGAATCGATTTGGATGTAACTTGGTGTGCACATAGTATATAATGAGGCCTGAACCGATTTCGTTAGAGAGTTCCATCCGCCATCTTGTTTCAAAATGGCAACCATTTACATTTTTTGAAAAAAAAAATTAAAATTTAAAGTTAGGTAGAAAAATGTGAGAAATTGACAAAGATTTTTCTTTTATGCATTTGACCTTGATACGAAGATTCCAGAGCATTTTTTGTTTCGTCTGTATCTTAAAAAATGGCTGAGTTATAGCACTTTTAATTTCTAGTGTTGCTCACATTTTGAAAAGATCTGATATTTGTCACGTGATAACACGCGTATTTATAAACCGATTTGGGTGAAAATTGGTGCGTACATAGTACATAATGATGTCTGGACCGAGTTCGTTGGTCAGTTCCATCGGCCATCTTGTTTCAAAATGGCGGTATATTAATTAAAAAAAAATAAATTTTAAAATTAGGTGCAAAAAAGTAAAAAATTGAAAAAGATTTTTCTTTTGTGTGTTTGACCTTGATACAAAGATTCCAGAGCATTTTTTGTTTCATCTATATCTTGAAAAATGGCTGAGTACTTTCAATTTTCAGGGTGGTTGATATTTTGAAACGGTCTGAAATTTGTCACGCAATAATACGCATGTTTATAAACTTATTTGGATATAAGTCCGTGTGCACATAATACATACCAATGTCTTGACCGAGTTCCCTGGCCAACTTCATCCGCCCTCTTGTTTCAAAATGGCGACCATTTAAGTTTGTGAAAAATCTTTTAAATGTTTAATGTTGTAGAAACAAAAAAATAGAAATTGAATAAAGGTTCTTTCTAAAGTATTTATCATAATAATAAATTCCGGATTATTTTTTGCTTTGTCTTTACCTTAAAAAACTCCTGCGATATAGCAATTTGAATTTCTAATGTGGGTGACATTTTTTTTAAAAATCAATTTGCCCGCGACAGCACTTGTATATATTAATCGATTTCGACGAGAGTGTGCATATGCACATGAATTAAGATTTCGACCAAGTTCATTGGTTTATTTTATCCATCATATTGCTTTAAAATGGCATACACTTCATGATATCGTGGAATTCGACGGCCCTATAGATCGCTTACAATAAAACCAAGTTGAATAAAATATAACTAATTTCTAAAAATTCCTATTAATATTCAGTATTGACAAAAACTAGTATTCAGTCTTATATAAACGGGTTCCACTAATTTGAGCTTCGTAGGATTAAATAATTAAACTTAATTTAAAATAAATTAATAAATAAATAAATAAGTATATGAAAGCTACCTCTTCCTCCCGGCATTGCCGGAAGGACTTTTTAACTCGTGATAATCGATAAATATAGCTTTTTTTACAGATAGTTTAAAAAGTAAATTAGCTAAAAATGCTCAAATTTGTATGAGAAGATGCATTTTAAAATTTACCTAAATTTTTTTAATTAATGTTTTCTTAAAATTTACCTAAATTTAAAAAATTACTTTTTTCGGATTTTGCCAGAAAAATGATCAGTTTCTTGATGAAATATTTTCCCTTCATTGAGTCCCTTATTATTATACAGAAATAATAATAATAAAAAAACAGAGGTTAGCGAGTTTTTTTTAAGCATTTTGTATACGACCCACGAAGCAAGCAATGGCCAAACTCATTTTTAATGAAATACTGAGAAGCGGCGTAAGTCATGGATTTCAAACTTTCATAACTCGGTCGATTTTCATATTAGATGAACGGGATTTTTTATCTTTATTTTTATTGTTACAGGGAGTTTTTACTAAATATTGCTTGTGGGACCGGAGGATCGTATAAAAAACTAAATTTCAAAACGTTTTAGAAATTCTTTTATTGATCGAAACGACTTTCATATTTTTCTCCTTATAAGACAATTAGTCATTGTAGATCGTTGAGACAATTTAAAAAATCTAATGATGTTATACAGGAGTATAGCATCATTGGATTTTTTAAGTTGACTCCGTTTTCGATATATTACTTTATTGTAAGTTTAAACAAATCATTACTCTGAAGATTCCAGTTAATTTCATTTTTGCAAAAAATATCCATGTGATTTTTTTCTACAGTTACTGATGTGTTTATAAAGGATAATTGGAAGAATTTCATATTATTGAATTATAGGAAATAATATTTTCTGAATTTTCTCCAAATGTAAATAACTAAGAATTAGTAAAAGTACATGGCATGAATGCTCAGATTTAAAGATTTCGTTTCAGCCGATATCGAGTACACTACAAAAATAATCCATACCTACCTGAACCTTAAAAGTGTTAAACAAATATACATACATTAGCTTAGCATTAACGGCAACTGCTGCAAACTTTTACAGTGAATCCTCTTGGCAAATGGTGTTTTATTACCCTTATTTCAGTATTTTCATATAAACGCATCCTTGTTCAATTGCATCAAAATCACGTTGCTCGAAAAATGTACACTTCGAAATTACTAGTCATTTAACATTTTAAACTTCAGTTGCTGCTTATAATAAGAAGCTTAATAAAATAAATATTACAAATATTTTTTAAATATGATATTTATTTATATTTTTTTCTCTTAAATGTCAAAGATCTTAGGGAAAGCGAATGAAATACATTGGGTTGTAAGCAGCTAGTCCAAAGTTGAGCTAAAGTTGAGCAAAGTTGAAATTACAATTGAACATAACCATATTTTTCGAAATTGTATTTTAATTATAAAATCATTTTATTTAATAAAAAGTAGAATTTTTTTTATTAAACTTTATGTTATTTAATTATTAAATTAAAAATTATGAACCACATGAAGCAAAATGTTAAATCACACAAAAACTAAAATAAAGCTATGTATTTCTATAGCTTTAAAAATAAATATGTGTATTAATTAACTTTCTTTATAAACTTATTAATAAATATTTATTTTTTTGTATATTATAATTTAACACCGAATGAAGTAGATGATCTTCATTTTTTCCCAAAATATTTTATTTGCATGATTCTATTCTTAAGTTAATTTTTTGCATAATTGTACTTTTGATTCGATCTTTGAGTAAAGCAGATTTTTCTGCTTCACTCAAACATGTGTTTAAGCATCAAACAAGTTGAACTATTTTAATGCACAATTCATAAACTTACTTTTGAGACTTAATGAAATGATGATCAACGGTTGGTTGGTTGTGGTGATCAATTGTCAACACAAAAACTATAGTCCCTAAGGAGTGGGGTGTTCCTGAGGATTTCTAACGCAGATTTACTAAGCAAATCCAAGGTTCGAACAAAACCGTGAAAAACTCTAAACGACTAGGCCAACGGGCGCGATTGGAATCGAACCAACTCCTGGTGTTGGGGTTTTTAATAAACGGTTTAGCAATTTTATTGCACAAACGCGTATTTAACGAGGCGCAACGATGGAAAATATCTGTATCAGACGTATAATTGTACACTGTAAAAAAAATCTGTAATGGTACTAAACATTTTCTAAGAAACTGGGATTCCAAGAACTTTTCGTGTAACGATAACAGGAAAAGTCCATGTAACCGATTCTAAAACTTGTGTTTTTGTTGTTACCATTACAGGAAAAGTTCTTGGAATCCCAGTTTCCTAGATAAAGTGTAGTACCTTTACAGATTTTTTTTTTTTTTACAGTGTATACATAAAAGATTAAAATAATTCTGTATCACCAGGCACAGTGTTAACGGGATATTTAATGAAATGTGTGACATAGATGTTTAATTTTTAAAATGTTAACTGAAGTATTTCATAAATGTAAATACATATGAACTGAAATACGTATTTAAAGAAATGTTATCTATTCAAACAAGACATAAAGAATTATCTTTGTAAATTATTATTTTACTCTACATTGTAACGTGTAGTTGACTTCATATATTTTTTTATGTTTTCCTGTAATGTTTGAATCTCAAAAACTTTTCTAAAACTGACTTTTTTTTTTAACAATTACACATGTAACACAAAGTAAAGAAACGTAACATTAATTTATTAAAAAATTCCCTTTGTTTAATGCGGAAATCCTTAATGGTTTGTATAAGGCAAGACAAGTATATTAGACAAGTATAGTATTTTCCGGATCAAACTCGAGTAAGCGGAAGTTTTTTACGTCTTCCCTTCCTTCGTATTAACTCGAGTATATTTCTTCACTTAATGTTTTTCTTATATCTAAGATTTATTAATGGATTATTAGATTTTACTTTTTTTAAAATATATTGATCAATTATCCTTATTAAATGCCTGAAAATATTTTAAAAATATAATATGTGACTTTTTAATTTGTGTGTCTGTCAATTCAATTAAAGTACTTGTTTCGAATAAAAATGATTTTAACATAATAAATCTACAGTTTTTCAAAATTAAAAAAAGTTAAAACAAATTTTACGGAAATTTAAAGCTGACTGATGCTTGTTTTTTTTTAATTATTCAATTCAACTTATTAGTAAACATATACGTGAGATAGTAAAATGTAAAATCTTTTTCGTATTTCTTAGATTTGAGAAAAACAGCTATTGTGTATGCAGTACATTATCGTTTCTTTTATACGAAATGAATGTAAAAATGTAAAATTATTGTTACATCTGTATCTAAAAACTGCTGTTTTAGCCAGTTACATCCTAATGTTTATCAATTCTACCAAGTATTGGTACATTTTTCTTCTCTGAACTGCAACAATTATATATGTTAATTTTAATGCAAATAACAGTAGAAAAGAACAGAGAACATTCAGTGATAGAAAGAATCGGCATATGGGAGTTGATAAAACAATATCCCTATCACAAGAAAATATTGGTGAAAATGTATTTTTCTACAACTGTCAGTTATTGTTCCAAAACTTTTGAACTCACTTAGTCCCTGCATAAAAATATAACCTATTTGTTATTATATTATCCAGTCTAAGACTAGTCTAACCTAATTATCACGTTATCTTTTTTATTACTAATCTAAACTATTTATTGAGCTCTTAAATCTTTAGTCGTTACTCCCTTTACTTCGAAATTACATATAATAATATAAAAACCTAATGTTTACATATTCTCTAACCTCAGATACTTCATTAAAATATATTATGTCGTGATAGAAATTCCTTGTAAGTGTATTCAGTATGCTTCATTTACTGCGCATAAAAGAATAAAGGAACGATTCATTTATTTGCTTACTAAATATAAATGCATCTAACATTCGTCGTATAAATGCGATACTTCGGGAATTTCGATCTTGTCGAACTTTGCCAGACATTTTCCTAAAACATCCGGAAAGTTCAAAGAATAAGTAACATCCTTTAAAAGTAATTTAATAAATGTATCCGTCTTTATTAAAAAGTGTTATGCAGTGTCACTACAGTGAATAAATACCTTCATTTGTGGAAGAATCTCCTTTAACGTAATTCAATTGTTCTAACTTCTTTTTTTAATTAAAATTCAAAAGGAAAATTTTTAAAGGAATATACAGCATTTATTATTGATTATTTTATTGATATACGATTATTGTTTCTACTATATTTTCGTTAAATGGTAATTATTTTTAATTTAATGAAGAGATATTACTATTTCGAGGTTTGAGCACAAAGCTCAAATCGCCTAAATATATTGTCAATTTGGAAAACTTACAAGAAAATCCTTTTTTTTATTATTTATTAATTTATTTATTATTAATCGCATTAAGCACCCAGACCAACTCTAACCCCATACATAAAAGTTAGAAAAACGATAAAAATTCTTTGTTGAAATCAGATTTTATATATTTTTTATACTTTAAATTTTTCATTATTGGATTTTTATTTGTTTATTTCACGCCAAAAGTGAGTTAAATCATCAAATATGGCGCTGCAAGATTTTTGCTTGCCATATTTTGGGGCTATGACATTCGACTATGGTCGCCAGAAAACTCTATTTTTGAAAGTACGGAAACTTTTACCCCGCCCAAAATGTGAATATAATATTGTAATTTTTCAAAGCCAAATTTGAAAGATTTTGAAAGAATTTTCAATTTTGTTTTCAATATTTTATATTTGTCATTAGCTAATTTACATTTTTAAATGTTTTCTTTAAAAAAATCTTAACAGTCTAATAAATGGTTCCGAAAATGGCATTTTCAGAAATTTATGCTGCTGCACAATAAAAAAATATGACTTTAGTAGAACTATTTTCCGATTCTCAAACTTCCCACTATAACGCTTAATACACCAAGGCCCAATGCTTGGTGCGAGCAACACCGAGAAAATTTTCCTTGTTAGAACGAAGAGATCAACTACGATCAGTAACAACTGCAAATATTAAACAATAAAAGGGTAACAAAGAAATGAAAACCTCGACAAACAATGAAAGTATCAGTTTATTGCAAATTGTGTGATTAGCATAATTACAATCAGTGATAAGATATTATCACGAAATAGGACCTAAGAATAAATCAAGAGCAGAGCAAAAAACCCAAGGGCACAATATAATTGCAAATTATAAACTAAACTTGGATCAACAGATAATAGTAACAATAAAAAGTAAGTCAATAACTTTTCTTGTATTTCACAAACTCTAACATGACTTAGTATAACAGTGCAGTGTCGAATGGGATTCATTTTAGATAGAAATGGAGATAGAAATAAAAACAAAACTTTACAGTAAATATATATCTTATATCTCGTGCATAAATCAAAAGAAATTAAAATCATGCATGAATTAGTTTTAAAAAACTATTTGCCTTTTTTATATTGTTTAAGCAATATTATTCGGTACACTTTTCTAAAAAAAATTGAATATATCACCTCAAAATTTGTTGAGGTTTTAGAAAACATTTTCAATCCCTTAAAATATATCATCTGAAAACTTTCCAGCACCATAGTATTTTATGTCCATGATCATTGAGTACCGCAATGTTTTAGCTCTTTTTTGTAGCACGATAATTGAAATCTAAAAAAATGAACCATTTTATGCTCCATGTGCCCATAAACTAGATAATAATATCCTGAAAAGTAGAATTATTTTCAGTGAACTATGCAGCACGCACCCGGACTATATTAAATCTAATTGAAATATGTTTAAATTATTTGCACCAATTTTTTAGGTATAGCTGTGATAAGGCTCAAAGTTAAGGAGTATTAAAAGTTATTAGCTATATTTTGTATAAAAAGTTTTAAATTTATTCACTTTTAAAACTAAAATTGCCAGTCAATCCTACTCGGACTTCCAAGAGTTGAAGATGTTTAATTTACCGGAGGATATAGAGAACAAAGATCAAAAACGTTATTTGTTAAAAACTCCGAAGAATGCTTTATATTTAATATAGTTCCTTAATCTGACTACCAACTATATAAAAAAGGCTTCTTTGTTAATTTCGTATAAGTAATATACCAACTGTCACTGCTTATGAATCATTTCACTAAATTTAAATCCTTACCTATAAAATTCATAAATTCTGTTTATTTCAGATTTTAAGGGTGCAATTCGATTACAAATCTATTAAATTTTTATTTTAAATATTTCTTTGGGATGTTTTAATTTCGTTTATCAATTTAGCTATAAAAATTTACATGGAAAGAAGCAAATGGTGAAATATTTTCAGTGTTTAATAAGAAAACAAATTAATATATGATACTTCAGTTGTACCTCAAATCATATGAAGGTATTGATATTTCCATTTCTTTTTAATCTTTTAAAATCGATAACTTGAGATGAAATTCTCGAACAGATTTCATTTGAAAGTACTTTTTTTGCGACGGTTAAAGTTTTATGTTATGCGATGATTAATAGTAAAGAAAAAGAAGAAGAAAAAAAGAAAGAAAAAATTGAGAAAGAAGGGAAAAAATTCTACTAAAATAATGTTTATTGATCAGGTAGCTCATCATTATTACCGACATGTATTTTTATTTTAATATTGTTATTATATTTATTATTTTTATAGAAATATTATATACTGTATTTGTTATTAATTTCTTTATGTCAATTTTAAATGTTTTTAAGACTCTTTATCCGTAAATTGATATACGTATTTCAATTACAAATAATTATTCCTTTTCAATATTACACTCATACATCAAGTGTTTGCTTCGCTGCTGTCTGCTGAAACAGCGAAATTATCAATGGAACTAGTTGGATAAGGACTTATTTACCCATAAACACAGTAGTCTCTATTCAAATCCCATTAGTTTTTCTTGAATTTTTAACCTTTCTATTAACTTTTTACTCTTTTTTAATGGTTTAAAGTCCTTTTGCAGCTTATTTTCTTAAATTTCAATCTTCTGATTTCTGAGATTGTGAGCATGGTGTCTGTACTTCCCAATATTATAAATTTCTCTAAAAATTTTCTTGACACAGCACAATTTTATAGGGTTAGGTGCTAACTTTCGTTTTTTGTTACTTCAGTAAAATATCTAGATGTCAACCACTTTCAATAAACGTCGCCAAGGCCCTACTGACAATATTAAAGTCAATCTTTAACTTCTAATTAGAACTTAACAGATACAAGAAAAGGCGAGTTAACTAGTCTTTGACTTCTTAATAGTTTAATATAGAAACAATTACAATCCAAAAATTATTATTCATACCTACTGTATGTTTTTACCTTTATTTTTGTTAATGGACTTCTAATTTTGGATGATTCCACCCGCCGGTTGCGCTTGACGTATTTTACACTTCCAATGTAGATCTTACATTTCTTGTAAGAGCATCATTGTTGTGTTTTTAGAAGAGTGGGTAGTTTATTTTTGACTGTGATATTTCTATTTATATTATTTTTCTCTTATGTAGACATTTGGCTCAAGTCCACAGATTCTAATACATAACAATTTTGTGCACATTAATAAAGGTGACGGGGAGGAATATACATAGTCTGCGGGCCTCGTTTTCTTACCTAAGCTCTCTCTCTCTCAGGAAATCAAACAAATTATAATTGAAAGCACATGTTAAATGAACAACCATGGTAAATTCGAAAATCAATGGATTAAATAAAACATTTCTCAATTCGTGACAAAAACAATTATTTCAAAAAAGAAAAAAAAATTCTGCGAGTTTTTATAAATTTGGTATAAATTTATCAGTTTTATTTTTTAATTTTTGGTGACCTAGAAAAAGAAAAATACATTATACTGCCAATGCTGTAATTTTTATTTGTTTAACACAAATTATTTATGTGTGAAGACATTTTGTTTAGAATTTGACTGAAAAAATATTCAGGAATAAATTAAGTAACAAAACAGATATGGGTAAATGTAAATTTTGAATTTTAACACATTTACGCCGACTTAGACATTCATGTTTTTTCATTTAGATGGTGCCGAACTCTTGTTTTGCTCTATCTGGTTGGGCGGTACTAATGCTTATCAAGTCATGCCGCTAACCGATATTCATGTTTTTTTTTCGCTGTAAGCAAGCACTCGAATATGTGCTTCGCTTTATATGGTGGCGCCGTAGTATTGCTGATTCAGATACTGCATATGATGACCTGCCACCATCTCATGTCTATTAAATTCAAATCGAATATAACTATCAGCGTTGATTTTGAAAATATGAAAATTCATAGGGAATGGGAAGTTTTCTTGACAAATGATTTTATCGATTACACTTAAAACAGCAAATTCTTTTAGACTAAAGCTGATAGTTAAAAGAACGAAAAACTGCTTTAACTCCTTTTTATCTACCAGCTAGATTAAATCTTTCATATTTTACATACATGGTAAACCTACCGCTACATTTTCTTAAGCCCTTCGGGACCGAAGGCTCTTATACAAGTTTTATTAGTTTACCACTAATTTTTAGAAAAGTTACGTTTATTTAAATAAGAACAAAAATGCTCCAGTTTAAAAAAAGCAAATATTATTTTTCTTTTATACTGCTACAAAAAACATACTTCGTTTACACTTCTTGAAAGTGCATGAATGCATCCATGGTCCCGAATAGCTAAAACAAAACCTTTACAAAAGAAAAATAACTCTAATCACAAAAATCCGATCTCCGGCCACCGTCTTAAAAGAATTGAATCCACCTATTACCTATCAATCTATTTACTAATCTGACAAATTTGGAGTAGCCAAAAAATCTTGGAAAAGTTATAAACAAATACCTACGATTGGCCGAAAATCGTTCACATGATAACGTTAAACTAGTAACGAGGTAATGTAATTGATTTAAAGGCCAGCCAAACTCTATTTAGAATGCTTTTAAGAAATTGCATCGAAATAAATAAACAATTATGTTAGGTTTATACATTCGTTTTTTTTTTCTTTTGAATTTTAGAAGATTCAAGTGTGACCCACAGATAATGCATGCCGTCTGATGGGGCACACGAATATGACCCGCTGGCGATGCATGCTGCCTGTTAAAACAGTCAAGTGGGACCCACCATAAGGAGATGCACGCCGACGTGCACCTGTTAAGGCTCTTCTCCGTGGCCTACGAAGTACTCACGAGTTAAAGCTATTCCTATGGGGAAAATATCCTGTATTTTGCAACATGCGGTTTGCATTTTCACTTTTATTCCCCATTCGATAGTTGGAATGTATGCCGACATCACTTCTTTTTATTTTTTCCATTTTGAATGCATATAATTTTTATAAAGTTAGTCTCACTTTCAAAACCAGTTTCGAAAGTGAAAGCGTCATTTAAAAAAAAATATCTGCAACCAAAAAAAAAAAAAAAAAAAAAAAAAATCTCTTTCGCATGGCCTATAGCCGGAGGTAGATTTCAAAAAGTTTTCATCTCAAAAAAAAAAAAAAAAAAAAAAAAAAAAAAAGATTAGATATAAACCCAGTTTAACTACTTTATTCAGCCGCTTTTAAAAATTTTTTAATTTCATTTTTCTGTAAGAACTGTTTTTATCAAAATCATCTTAAACGAAACTCTACTCAAATGCCCATTTTGGCAACATATTTTGATTTATATTCTTACTTTATTTAAAAAATTGGTCAGTATGCTCATTATATAGTTCCTAAATAACAAAAAACTGTTAATTAAATTCGTTTGACAGCAAAATTGAATTTAAAAATGAGCCATAAAATAACCAATTTATTATTTTAATACATCCACAATTCTTTAATAAAGATCGCTTTGAGAAATTTTGTGCGAAGTGCCCACTTTGACAGATTTTTTTAAATATATATTTCGCCTTTATCAAAAATCTGACCAATACGGCACTTTACACAGTTTCTAAATAACAAATAACTGTCAATTGAACGCGTTTGAGAGCAAAATTGAATTAAAGTATGAGTCATAAAATAAATAATTTGTTATTTGAATACAACCTCTCAATTCTTTTATCATGACGCTTTGGGAAATTTTTTTGTGAAGTGCTTACTTTGACAGCTTTTAAAAAATATATATTCACCCTTTATCAAAAAATCAACAAATACGCACATTATATAGTTCGTAAGTAACAAAAAACTGTCAATTGAATGCGTTTCAGAACAAAATTGGATTTAAAAATGAGTCATAAAATAACCAATCTGTTATTTGAATACCCACAGTTCATTAATCATGATCGCTTTGGGAAATTTTGCACGAAGTGCCCATTTTGGTAGCCTTTTTTGAAATATATTCTGCCTTTATCAAAAAACTGGCCACTCCGTCACATTATATAGTTCCTAGGTAAGAGAGCCTCTAAATTGGATGCGTTTGAGAACAAAAAACGATTTAAAAATGACTCGGTAAAAACGCAATTTCTTAAATTTTCTCAAATTTCAATCACGATAACTTCGTGAAATTCTCTTCAAAATACCCTTTTTGGCAGCCTTTTTAAAAATGTATTCTGCCTTTATAAAAAAGACTGGCCAATGCGTCAAGTTATATAGTTCCTAAATAATAGGACCTGTAAATTGGATGGGTTTGAGAACAAAAATGAATTTAAAAATGACTCAGAAAAACCACAATTTGTTATACTTAATCAATTTTTTAATGACGATAACTTCGAGAAATCTGTTCAAAATACCTTTTTTGGCAGCCTTTTTAAAAATATATTCTGCCTTTATCAAAAAATTGGCCAATACGTCGCATTATATAGTTCCTAAATAAGAGGATCTGACATTTGGATGCGTTTAAAATCAAAAATGAATTTTAAAATGAATAAGAATATTTTAAAAGAATTAAGTTTGGATTTGAGGTTTTTTTCTCCAACTCCTATTTTTGTTTAATTTATTTTTGCTATAAGAATTGGTTCTATGAAAAACTTGTCAGTGTAAAAGTTGTAGATATTATTGTGAAAATGTAAAATAAATTTAATTAGATTTGAATGCTTAAGAATTGAGTAAATTATGGGGTTTTTTCTTTCTCCTCCCCCCCTTTTTCTTTTCGTTTATAATTTTGTTCATCGGTAAAAATTGGTCCTGTCAAAAACTTGTAAGTGCAAAAGCTTTAGATAATATTGATTACATTTATATAAAATTTAGTTGGATTTGATATCTTGAGAATTGACGAAGTTATGAATTTTTTTCTCCCAAAAAGCATGTTTTTTTCGCCCTTTGAGCCCATTTTTAACTTTATCAAAAATCTGTCATGCATAAACTTTTTGCCCAATTTTTAGAAGTAATATAAACTTTAAACTGATTCGATATCTATTTTAATTAAGAAGTTATCGCGTTTTTTCGGTTTTCACAAAAACCCTCCCTATTTCCATCCCCTTGGTCCGATTTTGCCCATTAACAAACTCCACCGAGATTTTAAGCTCCTTGATTTTATTTAAAAGTTTGAAGAAGATCTGAGCATAATTATGGAAGTTATCGTGTCTAGAAGAAAGTGATATACACCGATAGATAGATAGATAGATAGATAGATAGACAGATAAAGTTTTTTACTGATGGTAGTTTTGGGGTCTAGGAGTCATGATTCGTGTAGATCCGCAATTTTTTTTCAGAAATTCCAACATGGGAGAGAATGCAATAGGTAGTATTTCATCCGAAATCTATCTAAAAGAAGCGATGTCAGCATACACCTCAGCTATCCAATGCAAAATAAAATATTTAAAAATGTCAAAATGCAAAGCAAATATTTGGAGATAACATCCTCATGGGAATAGCATTAGCCCGCGAGCACTTTGTCGCCCATCTACAGGAGCCTTTAGAGAAAGTAAATATTGAAACGGAAATAAGGAAGCTACACTCCGTTAAACACACTTCTTGACCCGAGATATAAAGTTTGACTGTGCAAGAATGTCAGATGATTTTATAATCGATCCAAAGAGTAAATTACACTTGTCTTTAACACAGAATGCACATGATAGGTGATATTAGACTTAGAATAATGCCATCTTTCAAAATATAAATGCAGTGTTTGAAATACTGGTTGTCTAAACAACCATTATTGCACGGAATTTGTTTTTCAAATAGTAGCAATCGCTTGTGAAATTTTTTTCACAGTATTTTTGTTAATCAAATCAATCCAGAAAGTATGTAGTTTAAACGTTTTTGTTTAATCTTTATTAACAAAGAAAGTGTCAAAATTTGATAATACTAACGCTGAATTGAAATAAAATACAGACGTTTGATGTTTAAGACCTACCATAAAAATGTTAGGATAATAAATTGAATTCTTTTGTCAAATTTCTTGAAATAGTGCTGACGTTGGTGCCCTTTGCATCCAGCGAATGTTTAATCTTCTTGCAAGTACCTATTTGTGATTGCATTATCTCCCTTTGGATCACATGATCATAATGATCGTAATGATCATAATATTTTTCTTGGCCGACCCCTTCTCTTCAGATCAGTGTACTTTCCTGAAATATTAAGTTTAATAATAGCTTGATAAGCAGTAGTTCTTCTCACATGCATCTTCTTAACATTTCGCGTTCAAAAAGTCAACTTCATGCAGGTGAAATACTTCTGGCTTTTTTGCTAATGGAAGTGACGGGTTTTACCCATTACAATTATTAAAATGCAGCACCGTCTACGGTAAATTCTCAAAACAGCTAACAGGGAAGGAGACTGGAATAGTTGTTCATACCAGGAGACGAGTCTGTCTCAATTGACAGACATGATGGCGCAATATTCGCGTTAATGATGCTTTGTATTAAATATCAAAATTCTCTTCCTTGTCATAAAGTCCTGCACACGACTGTATTATATCTCTCTCTTTCCAAAAAGTCACCAGGAAAAAACATTTTTATTTCTAGTGAGATAAACTAATGAGACCGCGGATATTTTATGGAATATTTTCATTCAAAGCGAAAACAAAAATGCATTCAAAATACATTGAAAATGTATATTTAAATTGTGAAAGACACCATTTTTTACATAAACCTAGATTTGTGGCATTATACTTTGTAACCAATCATTATTCTTCGAGATATACCGAAATCACCATCTAAGGTGAGCTTATAAAGCTACATTTTTACTACACATTAAAAGGTCTCATAAAATTATTTGGCGGATTAAAAAAATATATAGTCCTTTTTATTTTACTTTATGTTTAGATTATTTCTACAAGATTATTGCTATTTTTTATTGATCATAGGAATAATCTTCTAGAATTATTTATTTTAAAATGCTGAATTGTCATAAAATTTTGCATATATTCCTAAATAAGCTTAATTTTATAACTCTTTGAAGACTGATAGAATCTTATACATTAAAAATTCTCCGTCGCCAGTGCAAAAGAGACGTGATTTCAAATTCTCAATAGTTTTGCAATTTACATATATCTGTGTAATATATTTAAACTATATTTAAAGCTTTATAATATGTAAAAATGAACACCTATAATAAAATATGATGGAAAATACAGTTTAATTAATGTTGCAAAATCTTTTCACATGGTATGTCGCAATCCGCAAGATAACTTAGTAAAGTCATCTAAGCATAAAGCTTATGTTAAAATGCTCAATAGCCTAAACTGATAGAATGAGTTAACGTTATACAAGTAAATATTTTCTTCGCTTTTTAACCATTTATGAGATATCTTTTCCACTTTTTCTATTTTCAAATTCAGCTAAATGTTTAAACTATTTTATGTCAAAGAATATGCATATCATTGATTCCTTCTTTATAAAATGTTACTTACAGTTCATTTAAACATAGGTTCCATCATTAGATATCTATTTTAAGTTAAATTATCCTGCGGATTAGTGAAATACCGCATGAAAATAATTTGCACTGATAAGTGAAGTATATTTTTTTATATTACATTATAAACATTTATTTTGTATTTCATAAAGCCTTAAACATCTCACGCATTATAATATTTTACGAATTTTATTAAATATTAAAGAGTAATGAAATTTTGAAAACATATTAAATATTACTAGGTGATGGGGGTTTAAAAGGTATGAGATCAATTAATAAAAAGCATATAATTGAAAAAAATTCCGGACTGTTATCATCTAAGTAACCAAAATGTGAGGACGGAAGTTGGTGCTGCCATTTTACAAATAAAACTACGGTCAGTTTCAATTATGAATACTGCTTCTTTATAAAAGTGCCCTGACATTTCCAAAAAAAAACATCCTTCAAAGTTAAAACAGACCTTTGTTCTTATTTCATCGTAAATAATTTATGGATAAAGGCAAATGTATAATTTTTCCCATTGATATCACACTTATGTCAATGTCGATGTAATTTTCTCTTTTGAAATTGTTCTATATTATTTTGCATGTCATAAACAGATGATTGACATATAGGTCCATGTATGGCAGTAAGTATCCGTGATCAGAAAACTGGTGAGCAGCAACAATATTAGCGGTAAAAAACATTAAGAATTACAAAATATCCATAAATACTATTTTATGAACGAATTATTTTCATTTCTAATAATCATATGTACGCTAATCATACAGATACTATAAAAATATACAAGTAAAATTACGATAAATAGATAATTACATATACGTAAGATAATACAAAACATTATTAGCTACTTAGTTGCACGATATGGCGCATTCACGAATGAAATTGTGCGGCGAGTAAGAAGTTATAAAATATATGTAATATCTTAAAAAATTGATATCAAAATTCAAGTTAAGAATGCTTTCACATTTTAAAAGTAGAAATACTGCGGACAATGAGGTATAAAACTACTGAAATATTTTACAAAAAAAAAAAAAAAAAAAAAAAAAAAAAATCTACCATATAATATTTGTGCCTTTTTTATTTTTATTTACTTATTTATTTATTTGGCAAAATGTGTCTTTATTATTCTTTTTTTTAGATTAGATTTTTAAATTAAAGTATTAAAAGGTCTGAAACCAATTGAAAATTTTCAATATAAATGTATTCATATCTATTTACTAGTATTAAAAAATGCTCTGATGAGCACCAAAAATGGTTAATATGTTTTTAAGTATGAAAAAGGATTTGACAAGTGCTTCTGTTAATTATTGAGCATGAAGAAGGACAAGGGATCCCTTCTTGGCTACAGCTCACTTCAATGCCAACTTTGAAAAAATCATATTTGCGCTTTTTCCGTGAAAACAAATCAGTCGCAGTTACTACAAAAATGTGTAGTGTAAAGACGTAACCAATAAAGATGCATATTAATTAGACATAAATGTAAGCGAAGGTGACATAGCACCAAAAACCTAGTTCCTGCAGGTATCACATTCATACACTGCCACCAAGCATGCTCGCAGAGTGTAACTGCACAGAAAATTGATTTGTAGTATAGTGGAGAGTGAACAGTGCTGTTAACATCTGGAATGTAGTGGAGGCTATACGCCGTATATCTTCTGAACTTTTTAATAGAACACCATATACCCTCTGTTTCTCAAGAAAGCTATAGTATACATATTCTAGGGTATCCCTTTGCTTAGACCATATATCCTCAGTTATTTTTACGACTACACCCGTGGTTAACATCTAAAGCACGGTGGGAAGTTCTACTGAAGTACCGCAAATTTCTTTTATTTGGAAAAAGCGCAAATATGATTTTTTCAAAGTTGGCATTGAAGTGAGCTGTAGCCAAGAAGGGATCCCTTGTCCTTCTTCATGCTCAATAATTAACAGAAGCACTTGTCAAATCCTTTTTCATACTTAAAAACATATTAACCATTTTTGGTGCTCATCAGAGCATTTTTTAATACTAGTCATTTAAATTTTTTAATAAAAACTGAAGATTTTCTAATATCTTAAACAGAAAAATAATTGCTGCAGTCAAAATTCATAAAATGATAACATCAGCATAAATATCAGCATTAGAATAATTAAAAAAAGTCATTGCATTGCCATATAAAATTCATGATATGAAAAATAAACCATAGAGTCGAACGAAAAAAGTACAGTGTGTTCACAACTTTATTAAAAGAATTGAAAGCCATACCAATTAAATACATTCAAGGTACTTTCTCGAATGAAACATTCACAACAAGAAAAATTCTAGAAATTGAATAACAATTAACATAAGAATATTCCAATAATAATTAAACACGAAAGCATTTCTAAACAAAATGAACTTACAACCAACGGGATTTGAACTTTCTACCCGCTGCTGAGCAGCCAAATGCCTTACCTCGTGAGTCCTAGTTTAACACCAGAGATGCTGCAAATTTTGCTATAGTACCTATATAAATACCAGTATAAGTCTTGTGACTGTCATCAACAGCTCCGGTCTGATTGTTTTATTTTTATATGCCCCGGCGGCTATTTTGCTACTTTTATTTTAGCTACGCGAAACAATCGCCAAATAGGTTTCCTTCGCCATAATTTCATTTTAAATATAAAGCTGTCACTAGCTTTGGGAACGTTCAAGTATTACGTAAGCACTAAAGGGGGAGGGGGGAGTTCAGAGTTTGCTTATTTTTTCTGACAAGGGGGAGGGGGGGGATCACGACAATTCTTACGTAAGCATTAAACAACGAAGCAACTGCAGTTCAAATTCAACAAAAAAACAAAGTATTATGAAGAAAGAGCGTTCTACAGTCCGTTCGAAATTCGCCGTATATTTTCGATTTTGTCTTTTGCTTATCCATCGGCAGTCGAGTGACCTGCATCACCCACTCGCCCTTTGTCTTAATTGTTGTCTGTTAAATTGTGTGCCAAGTCAAATACATTGCAAGACTAGAAAAACACAGGAACCCGTGTGGCTGGGTTCTGTTCCCAGAGTAACTGGTCAGTTGACTTTATTTTAGTCCGGTATTAAAGTAAGTCCGGTATTTTATTTTCCATGACTGGGTGGTGGCAGAGCGTCATAAACTCATACTCTCAGTTTATGCTGGCATTAAAATAAAACCGATGGCACCTGGAAATGGTGATGATGACGTTGAGTGGCTGGAGAAAGAAGTGAAAGAACAAGTACCGGAAACCTTCAATACCCCAGGCCACTGTTCCAGTGAAAACTTTATAATAGACAATGTTGAAACATGGGTTCAAGGATCTTGGACATCAGATTAAAATATGAACACCAACATTTGTGTGATTCATGTCAAAAATTTTATTTATGTTACCTAAGTAAGTTAAGACTTCTTGTATATCTTGTTTTATTGTTCAGTGTGATAAATAACAATATATTTAAACCATTTTGTATTATGTGGTTTGTTTAATGCAATAAGCAACAATATATTAAAACCATTTTATATATTTTGATATCACAATCCCTATATGCCTACATAAATTTGTAGGATTAATAATGTAATTGATTGGTAACTTTTTATAAGTCAAGAAGTATTGATGTATAAACTGTCATAAAATCTTACGTAAGCAAAGGGGGGGGGGTCTAGCATTTGCTTATATTTTCTTACAAGGGGGGGAGGGGGTACAAAATGACTAAAAATATGCTTACGTAATACTTGAACGGTCCCTTTAGTTAAAATACATGACTTTAATTAAAAAACACACAAGTTAAAAATACATATATCATATACATTTAACTTGCACGTTTTTCTTTCATTTTATTAAAAGTACTATAAGGAAATAAATAAAGGTACTTTTTCAATAGTTGTACATAACGAAAAGTTCTTGGCGGGAAAAGAAGTTTGGCAAAGTATATTTTGGCAACCTATTTACTATTTCATATGCACAAGCATTTTTTTTTCTCGTGCGATAACAATGTATTTAAGATACTGCTTAATTATTCCGTCGATCAAAGAACGATAGACAAACTGTAAGATTATATGCCAATAATGGATGAACATAAATGTTACACTTACTTGACATTAAACCCGCTACACTTGTTTATTAAGTGATCAAATGATATTAAATTCGATGATTTATTTATATTTTTATTAATGTTTTACTAATTTATTTGTTCTTTTGTTATTTAAAATAAATTTTATGCCAATAAACGAATAGCTCTTGATATCAAGTGAGAAAAATATAATATATTTTATTAATGTTATTGTATGGTTATATCCGCCGACATTTTTTGACTAAATAAAAAGCATTTAACCCCATGAGCTCTGCTGGTAGAATTTTCTACCACATATTTTAATTCCGAAATGCCACAATGGCACCAGAAAATTTGACCAAAATTACTTCAAATAGGTTTATTGCATTTTTTCGTGTTTATCGTTAACCGGTTTTTTTCTTTGCAAAATATCGGTGCCAATGTGACATTTGGAATTTTGAAGAAATTTACACCCCAGAGCTCAAAGGGTTAACTCCTTATAAACTTCCGCTAACATTGATGTGTTTTATGTCCCTTAATAAATTCTATTAATACATTTAAAATACTTTAATGTCATTTACATATGCGATATCTTAAAAATATCTCTTTATGGATTGATTTAATAAATTCTGGATTAAATTATGAAAACTTTTATTAGTATTATTTTATTCGAAATCATCTAAATAAATCAAATTTTATATTTGGTACATCTGTATGTCATAAGAAAACGTCATCATTAAAATAACCCCTTTCGTTAGTGATTTTTTTTTAAGCTAAATTCATTAATTTTCTAAACTTAAAATTTTAGAATGGCAACATTTTTTCCATGTTAAAACTGTTGTTAGCTTTCGTTTTTTCAAAAACTAAAACAAAATCACTTCACCTTTTTTCATTCACGTATAAAAACATTTCATATTTATTTACTTAGAAGGTGTCACAAATAAAAATTAAATTAAAGAGTTGACATGTTTCGGTTCATTAATAAGAACCGTATTCATAACATATAAAATCAGTAGAAAATTAAATGACACTGGATATAAATATAATTTAAAAATCAAAACAAAACATTGCGCCCGCTATGTTTTTAAAGAGGGGGGTTAAAATTTGTTTTAAAGATAGTAGATTAGTGTTCATTTCCAGTTTATTCCGAAAATTAATCATCCGTGAATCCATAGAGATATATTCTAGGAGGGATAGAGTTTGTAATGATTCTTATTCTTATGACATTCCGAGTTTGTGGTTAGAATTACTTAATAAATATTTAAAGGATGAGTCTAATAGGAGGAACCGCGATGGCATTGGCTATTCACGATCATAGAGGGCGCAATATTTTATGTTTTGGGGGTTTTAAATTACCTTTATATCCAGAGTCATTTAGTTTTTCTACTTTTTTAATTTTAATTTTATACATTTTAAATTTAATATATGGTCAAAATTTATTATATTTATATGCCGCGTTCGCAATGGCTATATTCACGATCATAGCGGGCGCAATGTTTTGTTTTGATTTTTAAATTATATTTATATCCAGTGTCATTTAATTTTCTACTGATTTTATATGTTATGAATACGGTTCTTATTAATGAACCGAAACATGTCAACTCTTTAATTTAATTTTTATTTGTGACACCTTCTAAGTAAATAAATATAAAATGTTTTTATACGTGAACATTTTTTCCTTTTGAGTAAATTGGCGAATAGTTTGGCGATTTCTATAAATTGATGAAATTGGTTAACCTGATAATCAAGTAGCATCGTATGTAATGTAAATAAACCAAGTACGCATTTTTGGCACACATATCATATACGCACCACGTTGGCGTGATTTCTGCTAATGTCATATACGTATCATCGAGGTATTTAACTGGTGCCAGAGTGTCGTTATTTTGATTGATATGGTAACGCGGATGTTGTTGTTTATTTATTAATAAATTGGGTACTACTTAGTATCCCATCGACCAATTTCGCCAAATTATACGAATCGCTAAACTAGTAGCCAAATTTTGCTTATTTACATAATTTTTAACTTAAATAACGAAAGAACAAATAAATTAGTAAAACATTAATAAAAATACAAATAAAAAGTCGAAATAAAAATCACTTGATGACGTTTTAAACATGCATTTCGTGACAAATATCATTCAATGTGACATTCACGGTCAACCATTATTAGCATTTAATATTGTCATTTGGCGATAGTTTTTTGGTCGACGGGGTAACAAAGTAGGACCATAAATTGTTTATTTACTTTTATTTCTTTTTTAAATTATATAAATTGTTTTGTTCAATAGTTATTAAATAAACTTTTTTTATTTATTGTTATTCCCTCTTTAAAAATATATATGTAATTGACATTCTAAAACGATATTTTCGTCAAACTGGCGACTGAAAAAAAAACGCGCCAAGGCGGTTCCTTTATGACATTTGTGCCGCACTTTTTTTTTTCTTATAGAAACAGAAGTAATTTATACGAAAACAAAATAAAAAGTTCATCAGGTTTTTTTCAGAACTATTTATATATTTTGGCCTTATATCCTCCTTTTTTGAAGTTAGAATAGTACCAAGCTTTGGCAAATGGATGAGTATTAATCTGACCCTCATAACATTAGTAATAATTGATCTAGAATCATCTAACGTACCTTCAAAAAAAGCTGACACATTCTCACGTCCAAATCATCTGGGAGTGCACCGCTCTTGTGTCGCGCCAAACCGGATATATTACCGGTACGTCCTTCCCTACGTCACAAAGGCTCAAATATATGTTTATAAAAATTTACAACCATATTTTTACGCTTCTTAAAAAAATCTGCTAAATGGTCTTTTGCCAATTTGTATTTATTCGCCTAACGCACGAACAGAAAAGAAATATTGAACACTTTCTTCCCTTAAATGTTGTCCTGATCGCTTAAATTTATTGATTTCGTTATGTGAACCTTCAGATTTAGTAAGATCCGCAAGTAAATAAAATTATGAATAAAGAATCATATTACAATGCTGAGCATAAATTTAAAGGAGATAGGGAATACGATACATGAAAATAACAACAAATAAGTATTTTTTCACGTGATTCATCTAATCTATTTATTTATGTTACATACATAGCAATTTTTATGTTCATTTAAACTTACGTGCAACAATTACAAGAAGAAACAAATATAAGAAAGAGGCTATATTCAGCTGGAAATTTCAGACAAAAATTCAATTTTCTCAGCAACCGTCAAAAATACAAAGATGAAAAAAAAAAACTGTTCTAAGTTTTATCAAGACGATAAAAATAAGCCAAAAACGAAGTTAATCCATCCATAAGATCGCTAGCTATCGCTTGTTGAACTTTTCGTCTTAATTTTTTCGTTAAAAGTTAAATAAAAAACTATTGTAAGTTGCAGTAATTTTTTGAATGCTATCATTTTATTCGTCTCGTCGAGTTCTATCTTTAAAAAAAAATTTCACTGCCGTACCTCATCTGGTTCGCCAGAAATTTTAGAAAGTTGTTTGCACTTTCTATTTCTTAAACATATTATACCAAACGCTACCGCGTTTGCTATGATATCTTACATAATACCTTTAAGCGATATATTTTTTTAAACTAACATTATAGTGTATGTTTAAAAAAATTAATCTGATGTGAATTTTTTCACATGATCTAGAATAAGAAAACCGAGAAAACATATGAATAACTTAACAATGGAACACAAATTAAAAAATATATTTGTTTATGTTTCTTAATATGTTAAATTTTTATATTAATATATTTGTCTTAAATGACGAACAAGAATAAGGAGTTCGGTGTATCTATTGAACTTATAAATAAAAAAAAAATCGCTAATTTTAAAAACAATAAATAAATTGACATTTACTGTAAAACAGCATTTTTAAATGTAGTTCAGATGTATTTTGGGGCATAAAAATTTATTTTGTCATATACAATATACTACCGAAAGTAGTAAACGACTGAATATCCTTTAACACTTCGTTCATTATCGTAAACTCGTATACTTAGAAAAAGCCATGAATTACTTTAAGATACCTCAGGGATGCTTTGACCACTTTTCTCATGTTATGATGTTGTAAATGCCACGCTTTTATGCTGAAATGACGCGTTAAGAGTGAAAGAGTAGAACAAATGATCTATAAATGAGGCAGTTTGCTTTTATACCTGAACCATTAACATTATACTGTGAACTCCAGAAGTTTAGACTTATTTTGTGAAGAAAATGTTTTTAGAAGTTTTTTTTTCTTTTTTATAAAAAAAGTTGCCATAGAACATTGACAAATTAAAAATAACTTTAATGGAAACCGGTTTGAACCCGGGCCGAGGCCCGACCTGTGTAGATCTCTGCAGATTTGGTCTTAGAATATTGATTATATGATGGTCAACATCCAATTTAATACTATCAAAAATGTATATTAAAAAAGACTTATTTTGTACTTATTATTTTTAATGTATCGATATTGCAATTTGTTTTATCATAACTATTCATAGACATTTGGTGTATTCAACTTTGCATAAATAAATACATCAAAATATCCTTTAAAATATCCATTCTAATATGTATCTATATAAAATGCGTTTGAAGAAAGTTTTAACTATTTAAGATTTTTTAAGCTTTATTTCACAAAAAATTATAAAATGTTACGAAACATCAAAATTGTTAGAAAATACAAATTTTTAAGGATTTTAACAAGTTGAGACTTGCTAGTACTTCAATAACATATATACTAAAGCATGCCATACAATATCTTGCTATGATATTGCAATAAAATAACTAATTTTATAAAATATTATTCTTTATTATTTGTTTAAAAAGGAGCATATAATTACAGTTGTCATTTTGTACTAAATGGTACTGCGAAGCCTAAACACTATTTCTACCTCAACTTTCAAATGCATCTTAATATAATATTCTTAAGTATGTCAGTTTCAATCACTACTAAAGGGTGTTACGACTTATAATGAACACATTTTACACTTGATCTTGTAGTGACATACAAAGAAATTGCAATAATGTTATCACTGACTTTCATGAAATAGTTTGCACTTAGGGATGAAAAGAATAATGCGATTTATTTTCCATTAGCTCTCAAAGACTTTGCTTCATTGTTTTGAAGATATATATGACAATTCTTTTACATGTAACATATGTAATGCCAATTGCGATAATTTTATCTTAGACATTGGTAGACTAATATAGTAATACTGCAGAATGAAATGAGTGGGATGAAGATATTATCACCACTTTCTTGTAAAAAATTGTTTTCTAAACCTGCTGATCAGAAGTACGCATTTTGAAATGAAATAGTTTCTTTTATTTTTATTTAAGCAATATTTTCTCAAGTCACGTCATTTTAAATAAACAATGATAACATATTTATGACATTAATATTACCCATATTCTAAGTAAGAAAATATGCTTTTCAACATTCCTCTACTAACTTTGTTTCTCTAATAAAAAATAAAAGTATTTAAAAATATTTTTAGAAAATTTGAATAAAATAAGCATCATATTGTCACCAACTCTTTTTTACATTTTTTTTGTTAAATCTTCATTTATCAAGCATGAATTATCATCAATGCGTAATTAAAAACATGTTTTACATTTAAAATATGTTTTAGCATGTTTTAAAATTTCTTTATGTTATCATCGAAAACCTGTTTTATAACAAGCAAAAAATTGTAAACAACTTAAAAAGGTAAAAAGAGGAACTATTATAAGATGCTATTATTTCATGCTGGAAAATATTTGAATATGCGAAAACTAATCGCTGTTAATTTGTTTAGTTTCATAATCATATACGTCGAAGATATCAAAAGTGAAAATATATGCAATCTATATCTTAATAATGCATATATCTCAATCAATAACAGAAGAAATTATTGTATATTGGAAAAAATAATAAATATTTTCTTTATGCAGATATGTTCATGAGAAAATTGCGTGATAAATCTAAAGAACATAAAGCAGATCTGAGATTAAAAGCAGATCCCTTGCTGCATTACAAAGATTAGTGGAATCTCAACCAATAAAAGTAGATTTTAATAAATCAAAAATTATCTTTCGTACAAATAAATATCAGAAAGCTATTATAAGAGAATCAGCTGAAAAATCAAATAAAGATATAATTTGCAATAATGCACTATCATAAGATATCCATGGTGTATGGAAAGATCTACTCTTGAATATGTAAAAAAGATCGTATCGTTGGAAATTTCAATACATTTATTTGACATTTCATCCGGCGTGCATTGTTTAAATAATTTTGTTTACTATTATAAGAAGAAAAAGAAGAAAAACCAATCGTTGGGGGCCACCGTAAGACTTACCCATCATGGATATACGTAACTTAAAATATGAAAATAAAACATGTGCAAAATTATTCATAAAATGCAATCCAATTTCAAGATTAAATTTAAACGTATAAATTAATATTTTAACACATAGTAACGCTCTATTACGGTGTTGCGGATACTACTTGATTATTCTGTCGACCCATTTCGATAAATTACATAATTCGCCAAACTATGCGTAAATTATACAAGTTTATGCAATTTTTATTTTAAATAACGAAAGATCAAATAAATTAGCAAAATAAAGTACAAATTAAACCTCAAATTAATAATCACGTGATAAGATACAAACACATGCAACGTGTTTAATGTCAAGTGAATGTGACATTTACGATAAGTGATTATTGGCATTTAATGTTATATTTTGGCGATAGATTTTTGGTTGACGAACTAATCAAATAGCAAAAAGAAGCACTTTATAACTCCAAAAATGACAAAACTATTAACTAGTGATAAACTTATCAATAGCTTACTGCGTCGGATGATGTGTGTCATTTACAAATAAAATATAACCTTGAATTGAAATTTGAATGAAATACAGGGTTATGAAAAATCGAAGATTGCGGAAAATAGGATTACAAATATATTGGCAAATAATTACACGATCGCTTTATTTTTGATGTAAAAAATAAGCAATTTTTTATTGTCTTTTAGAGTCATTCCATAAAATTAAAAAAAAATGAAAAAAATTGCATCCCTTTCATCAGAACGAATAATTGGAGAGTCCGAAAACAATAGTTCTGGATAATCGAGCTTACTGATATCCAATAGGCTTCTTTCCATTTTTACATGCTAAGTATACACGAAATTTCAAGTAGTTATCTCAATTTGTTCGGGAGATTGTGTGTTTACAGACAGACGGATAACATTTTTTTCTAAAAAATATGTTTTTCGTTATTTTCACTGTCTGGAACGTAAAAATTCATCTTTTTTTTTTTTTTTTTTTTTTTTTTAAGATTCTAAGACTTACCCTGTATTAAGTATCAAGGGTAAGTAATAGTAACAATTTTTAAATCCCCACGGAAGACTGTCGTGTAATGATTTTATACATTTTGGGTTTTTAAATGCTTTTTAATGTAAACATATTTTTAATATATTTTAAATAATTTCATATCATTTATATGCCCCTGAGAGTAATTAAGTACATTTATTTATGGTTTATATGTATTTTAACTGTCAAAAAATTATGCCTAAAAGCGCAATATAAAATTAGAATATAAAATATAAATATACTATGTCAGTTTTGTGTCGATTTATGGAATATTTTACATTTTGGCTTTTTTTAAATACAAAATATACATTCATTCTTATTGCGCAGGATGATTTGAGAATATTCTAGCTCATTTTATAGCATTTCTTTATAATTTGATTTTTAATAATTTCAAATGGCTTACAGCACCAATTAATCCATATTATTTAATATTACGCTTATCATCATAGTATAGTTAAAAAATATATTCTTTTACTTGTCCATAAATAATGAACACATAATTATTTTACGGATTATTTTAATATCAATTGAATATTAAAATATAAAATGATTGTTGTTAGAAAAATAAGAAAATACATATTTGCTTTTAAGAGGTCATGTACCTTTTAAATCATCCATTTTTTTAAATTAGCTTATAATTAAACATGGTTCTTTAAGAACATTTAAAAACAAACCCCATACAGAAATTCGCTTTAGAAGAGAAATTATGCCTAATACACTTTTAATCTTTTCTATGTGATAAATGGATGATTTAATCTTTAATGTCAATTTTCTCAAAACAGCAATTTTGATCATTGTGCAAACGATATCTTAAAAATGGTTGTTTTGAATTTCACAAAAATTTCGCTGAACATATTAAACTATAATGGCACAAAGTGGCCTGTTTTTTTGTTTCTCGTGTAAGAAGAGTAGAATTCGCGACTATTATAGCCTAAAAAAAACTCGATCTATCGAATTTCTTTAAAAAATATTTTTTGGCCTGGTTCTATACATTTTATTATTTTTTTCATTGTAATGATTTTGTAAACACATTAAATTTATATTCATTAAATATATATATTGGTTTGTTTTAGCCATTCAAATGTGAAAAATCATGTGCTCAATGCTTTCAAAAAGTATTATTTCGAAAAGAGTTTATTGTATTTAAAAATAACTTAAATGACATTACTTATGTGTGTACTGTTTTTAAAAACTTTAACAGTTAATAATCTTTAGTAAAACTTTCTTAATATGTTTTTCATTTTTATCGTTATATTTCAATTAGATATAGGGTGAATGCAATTCTTAGAGAAGTCACTTTTTCTCGTATTATGTTTGTTCAAAAAGGGGGACCTTATCATAAAGCGTTATTATTCTTGGTTAGTATAAATGTTAATAAAATAAAGATCCAAATAAATTGGTTCCAACATAAAAGATCGACAGGAATTTTTCTTTAAAATGTATTCGGAAAATTCTCTCAAAAGAAAATAATGTAAGAATTTTTCGATGCATTTACATGCTAGTAACATTTTCCCCATTTTAATTCTATACCATTTTATGCTGGTATGAAGATTTAAAATCATGTCACGTCTTTGCACTTTTGAAGAAATTCTAGAAACTGTTTTACTACAATCTACTGACAAAATCATCAAGATAACTTTTCCATGCAAAACTTTTCAATATTTTCAATTCTGAATTTTTAAAAAGTTGTACACTAAGAAAGACACCTGGAATTATAATAACGGAAATACAAATATTAACAAATATATTATTTTGTATTACATGTCTGACATTATTTCAAGTAATAAAAGTTATAATTAATAATATTAGAGATTAATTTACACATGAAAAAACTATATTTTTAAAACATCATGGACATTTTTTTCTGTCAATTGTATGTTTATAAATAAACAACCAACAGAATAATTATACAGTTACAACCTAAAATAACATGATTTAGATTAAGGAAAATGTATTTCTCGTAGAGAATTTTCATTGTTTTTATATTCCATTTTCAGTTTTGCCAAATTAATACATTACAATTTTGTACTTGTTTGATTTCTTAAAATCTTTTTCAATTTTTATATTAAGGTGCCAGATACCCTTTGAACAAACAAAATACGTAATAAAATAAGAATTTTAACCACTCTATATCTAATTAACTTTTAATTATATAATTGAAAATACATATTAAGACAGATTTTTTAATCAATCAGTTGTTAAAAAAGTGTACACATATACACTATTTTCTGATTTATTTTTTAATATAATACAAATTTTAAGAAAGAATAATTCTTGCTTGCATTGCTCGCATAATTTTTTAATTTGAATGGGCAAGTATATTTTTAATGGGTATAGATACAATGTGTTTTCTGCGCCATAAAACTATATACAACCAACCAATCAAATGACCAACAATTTAAAAAAAATAAATTTTATAGATTCAGAGAAAAAAAAAGTAGAGAAGTTCCCCACCCAGCCACTTACCACTTGTCAGTGTCTTTAATTTGTGTACTTTTTTTTTTAATTTGCCCGGTTTCAAATTCTCTCTCTTTTTTCTTTTCTATTTAGAGAACAAGTTATACGGGTCGTAGGTAAACACGTTTGACGGGGCTCGTGGTTGCTTAGCAGCGAAAGCCCTTTGCACAAGAAAGTCGAACTGTTTGTGAAAAAAGTAGGGGTCGTAGACGAAGATAAGCCGCTCAAGTTCTGTTCATAAAACAGTAAAATTTCGCTTAGTCCAAAAATTTTTGCAAAAAAGGCATATATTTTTAAGTCATCATTATTCTACAATTAAACATTAGAATTTATTCTTTTTAAAGAATCGTAGATTACTAGACTTTTTGAAATAGTGTTAAACACATGAAAAAAACTGAATATGGTGGAATTTTCTCTTAAACGAAAAACTGCAAATTTCTTTTAAACTTCTTTTAAACTGTTCATCCATGCAAAATGAATACATTAATAAGCGTGAAAAAAAATACATTAAACATTTACATCTGCTAAGAGGAGACCTTATTTTTTCTTTCCAATGTGATTCCATCTTAGATGATTTTATTCTTACCTTATACCATTTTTTAGTTTTTTATCTCTCCATTTCATGGAATATGGGTAATACTAATGTTAATAATACTAATGATAACTGAAACATTTACATACAACAAACAAATATTCATTAAAAGCATAAATATCGCAGACTACAGCACTTGTGCATAGATGGAGATTATAAAAAAAGAAAGACTAAGATGAGTTTTTCTTTTTTTTTTTTTCGGTCTGAACTCATCCGCAAGAGTAAAGATCAATGTTTTTAAAAAATTAGTTGGACTGGGCCGAACCGAGCTTGGGCCTTCTTTTTAGCTAATATATCGGGCAGGGTCGGTCCGCTAAATTTTCTCTATGAACCGGGTCGAGATTGGGCAGAAATTTTAACTTTAATAACGGACCGGGATGCATTTGTTTTAATGGATCGGTTCGGTCTGAGCCTGGAAATTTTGGCCTGTGAAAATATCTAATTCAATCAAGACACTGAAAAATATGATTTGACCCATTTGATTTGACCCATTGTTTTGTTTATATTTTATAAACAGTAATTTGGATGAGATAATAGAGTAGAAATCATAATGAAGATTTATAAAAAACAGGAAATACAGTCAACAGATACGGATCTGCAAAGTATATAATCTGCAAAGATATGTTATTCGCACTACATGTTAGAATGTAAACAATGAAAATCATGTTAACTTTTAAGCTCATCAATAATGTTAAATAATAGAGTTTTTGTCTTTTGTGAATAAAAATTGTTCAATGAAATGAACTATGATTTTTAAAAAAATCATATTTTTTATTGTGCATTTGAAAATTAGAAAAAATGCAGAAACCCACAATCGTCCAATCTAAGTTTAATTTACGCATTTTTAATACGCAGTTTTTTTTCATATTTTTTAAATAATAGCAGTTGATTAAACATAAAAATAAACTTTTTTCTCCGACATTTTTTAATATTTATTGGCAAAAACAAGAAATGTAATAAAAAAATAATTAAAAATTTTGTTATTTAACAATATTTTATTTTTAAATGCATATATTTTTTTAAATATTCTTTTTGAAGTATTAAAATGCGTGAAAAAGATGAAAGTTTCGGGTATGGCACTATCGATTAACAATTCTATATAATATTATATACACTTTCCGTAAAAAATCCTTTTTCCTTTAAATTGTTAATTTTTTGGAATACTTTAAAACTTATAAAGTGTAGTCTCTTTTAATTTTCTTTACATTTAAATATGCTTTTCTGCTTTTGCATATTTTTCAATTATTTTTTAATAAATTCCGAATATTATAAAAAAAAACATATGTTAAAACTATGAGTGTCAAGAATATTTTAAGTATTCTAACTTACATAAAATTCATGTTATTTACGAAATGAAAAATCTATTAAAAATCCAAGAATATTAAATTTGATAGATGTGTACACAATTACTTTTGGAATATTCGTTCTTCAAAAGTGTGCTTTGGAACAGTAGTAATTTTTGTTTACTTTTATCTTTGTTTATTTTTTTAGTTTAAGAGTTTATCAACACAAAATCTTAATTTACTTTATGTTACAGTTGCATCCCCGTAAAAAAAGAGTTTACTACTGTCACTGCAATTTGTGAGGGTGCATTTTTATGTGAAATAAATAAGTTCCATTTTTAGTATTAATGATATTTTTAATGAATTTAAATATTATTCCACAAATTATTGAAATCGGAATTTATAATTATGGTATTTGGAATAGAAATAAAATATCCTCTTGAAAGAGCGCATTTAATTGTATTTCACAAGCATATTTTTAAAATGAAATGTACAACATTTTAGATTTTATGCCAGTCAGAACTGGAATTCGAAAAATGTTCTACAATTTTTATATAAAATACAGTGAATATTGAACAAACTTTATATACTTTGTTCGGTATGCTATAAATCTTTAAGATCGTATAAAATGATTCCTGAGTGGTGTCAAGAATTTTAAAGTGAGCGATGATCAAAAGCTAACATAAATCTTTTAGAATCCAAAATATGCATTCTGATATGTGACCACCCTATATATGTCAAAAAATAGTATGAACACTTACATATCATTTTTCAGAAAAACGTTTTCTTTATATAAGCGAATTATTATGTTACATATATAGTTTTTTAACTTAAAATAGTGCTATGTAATATTATGCTGGTTGCTGTTTATTTTTTTGTAACAATTTGTTTGTCGGAAAACATATTTTAAATTACTTCCTTTGTTAATTGTTTATTTTTTCATGTTATGAAGCGATATTTGTTTTACTATTTGTAGTATAGTATTTCGAAGGTTTGAAATAATTTTAATTAAATAGATATGTTTAATAGACAGATAATTTGCAAATAAGATTCCCAGATTACTTATATTTTAGACATTTAACCCTTTATCTACCGAATTATGAATTCATGAAAATTTTACATTCTAAAGCATTTTACGTAAATTGTTTAAACTAAATTAAAAGATTTACATAATTATAAAAAAAAAAATTGCAGGATTTTAGAAGGATTTAAGGATTTACAAGGATTGTTTAAATTCGAATTTACAGGGATTTTGTGCAATATTTATAACCCCACTCAAATCTTTTATTGCAAATTATTTTCTTAGTATTTTGTAGAATTATAAAATGTACAAATATGATGTTTTTACAGTATAAATATAGAACTTTTTTTCGAAATGGAAAATACCTATCCCCTTGCCTCAGCGCCAAGAAAGCTGAAAATATAAAAAAGCAAAAGAAACCATCCTTTTAAAAATATTTTTGTTTTGTATAACCAATAATGCTTTTGGAACAAAATAATGTATCTGTAATTTATTCTAAGGAGTATTACAACTATGAGATGCATTAAACGAATTTTATAAGTTATTTTAATGGTACTTATAAGTACCGTTGGTAGATAAAGGGTTAATAGCCTAATTTTTGACACATTGATTTCTGATTTCGGTTTGAAATATTCTAATGTTTAACTTACGTTATTTGCTTCCATTTTAATATACACCGAGCTGCATGCAAAAATGACCATCATACGCATAATTACCAACTCCAACAATAATATATATTCCGTCTGAAAAGTTTAAGTAATCTGAAAATCTGGTATAAAATAATTTCTAAGTTTTAAATCAATCAAATCAAGGTATTTATAAAGTATTCTCTATAAATGATAATTTTAATTGGAAACCAAGATGTGGAGGATCTCGTATAATGACTGTTCAGACTGATCGGAGAATATGGAGACTGGTATCTAGACAAAATATGCCCATACGGCAAATTAAAAATAATCTCATTGTACAGTTCCCAAAGACACTGTATATAGACACATTAAAGAGTGTGATTAGATCATACTAAAGAAAATAATTCGCGAACCGTTTCTTAAATTACATCGCAAATAGGCAGGAATGAACTAGGCTAAAAAACACATATCCTTCGGGGACAAATGACTTACTGTTTTATTCAACTAAGAGAAAAATGGAACTTTGATAGTTCTGATAGTTGCAACATGTATTAAAATAATTTACGAAAGAAACCACGTGTATTTTTTGCATGCAGCAAGGCGATAGATCTCTTTTTTTTTTGGGGGGGGGGGGTTGATTTAATGGTTAGACCTCTCTGGTTTTTCTTAAAGGAAGACTCGATTCAAAAAAGTATCAAGAGACGATAAATTAACATTTGTTTTTGTTAGGAGACACTTTGAGAGGTGCTAATTGAACTTTTCAACCAGACAATACTTCAATCCACGTATCACATTCTACAAAACATTGGCTTTCTCAGAAAAATGTTAGAATTCTTCACTGACCAGCTTTAAGTCAATACTTAAGCCCGATTGAGAATGTTTGTGGTATTTTAACCCACCAGGTTTACAGTAATTGAAATCAGTAAGACTTTGTTGAAAAACTTCGAGAGGCCATGGTACTTTTTGCACCAGGAACCCTACAAAAACTAATAATTTCAATAGACGCACGTTTATTGAACTAATTTGAAATCACGGAAAAATAATTTCTGAATAAAAATTCTCTAAAAATTATAAATCTGGTTGTTTTTGACATTTTCATAAACTTTTGAGATAGTTTTCTTAAACATTTTTTTTTAATTTTTTACAATTATGTAATTTATTTTCAGCGTTTTTTATATCATTTATTTAGATAATGTTGCGAAATCTTCAAATATAAAAAAAAAAAAATGTTATTCATTCTAACTTTTTATAATTCTTTGAAAATCGACATTTTATGCTTATGCTTAAACTTTTGAAACAGACTTTACATGTTATTGTGCCTAAGTCACAGCAAATGAGCTTTTTCTGAGTATTAAATTTGGCTTGTTCAACTATAGATAAAAACTGATGATACGATTTGACAAAATGTTTTGACGTGATTTTAATATGTAAATAGCATTGCCAGCTTATATTTCAATCATACTTTGAGAAGTTATTATTCCAAGCTTAACCTACGTTGTTATTTTTAATTACTTATATTAGTGGTCCCTGTTCAAAAGAAGTTGTTTCGGAGCATCATTTTTTTCGAACGCTTGTATATTTAATAATGGATCATTAAATTATCTTACATGAAATATTGTCTTTTACTGATATTTTTAATGTAAGATGTAATTATACTTGTCTTTTTTTCTAGAAAAAATTCAAAAGAATTAAAACGCATTTCATTTTTATTATTTTATTGTTTTGATTTTTGTTTCAATCATACGCAAATAGATTTACATTATGTGCTTTTAAGTAGATCTAATAAATATTTCGCGGTTTTAATTTGAAATCTTTTATAACTAGACTACGTAATAAGTTTTTTCAACTAATCCCTGAAAATATTTCATAATGACATGTATGAATGTAGTTCGTAATATACTAAATTATGAAAGTAAAGATATTAGGTCTTACCCATATAGCACAAAAGCTTCTCAATACCTCCTCAGGAGCTCCAAGTCATCTCATATTCCTCCTAAAACTAAAATGACAAGATCAGGACGTTCCACAGTGGGGCAAAATCCGGAAAAGCTGGCCAAAATATGAAAATGTTTTTCGAATTGCACGAACATTCGTATACAGGTGTTTTTGAGGATGCTAAGTAAGAATACAAAATTAAAATTAAAAAAATGGCGGATACAATATGTTGGAACAAAAACTACAATGTCTCGAAAGTTATTCCATTTGTATGAAATTTCGTAAACTTTTCAGGATGCTAATTAGGATTCAAAAGTTAAACTTTAAAAATAAATAAATAAATAAAATGACAGATTAAAAGTAAAAACAATTTGATTTAAATAAAATTTAAAATTTCGAGGCTAAACTTAAAAAGGAATTTTCAAGGAACCAAGAGACATTTAATCGAAATTTAAGTACATTAAAGGAAAGTAAAATACTAGACTATTTATTTTTTATATTACTAAAATAAAAAGAAAATATATTCCAGAAATTCACCTTTAAAATCAATTGTAGAATAATAAAAAGATTCTTTAGACGTCAAAGTGTCAAAATAATTAGCAGAGCTTGTTCGCAGTATTAGAAGATCCTGTGACTCTTAGGATCAATCATTTTTAATTTCTTCTACAGTAATTTACCTAAACTTGAAATGAAATAATCTGATGACATTAAAAGACATAAAAATACCTTTCATTTTCTTGCGCTACTGGATGTTTGCGATAAATCTTCTTGATGCCTTTTGATCAGTTTGTTGTATGAATCTTGAGTATCTTATGGCAATTGGCAAATTCGCAGTAATGAAGATAATGTTATTTCTTTGTCATTAATAAATAGTTTGTGCACTGAAGTAGGCATATAGAACCAGGGATGTAGTTTAAATTTACGAGCTGTTGGTTAGGAAAAATCTTCGAAATTAATCAAATAAATGACATGGATACAAGAAATTACTTATGACATAGAATCGTTTTATCAAATCTTCGTATACGCTCGTTATAGAAGCACAAATGGTTGTGTTTTCAAAGAATCGTTGAATTGTATTGCCATCATTTGTGCTTCCAAATCAGAGATTTGGTTTCTTGACAAGAAGTCTTAATTGAAATATTTTTTGCATATTTTATTTTGCAATTTCAGTGTTCTTCTTTTCATGCTGAGTACGAGCTTTCCATTTTTTCTATCCAGTTTGTCTGCGAGGTGTAAGCCCTCTCTAAGTATCTTAGCATGTAACGTAGATATTCTAAATTCTAAATTATCTCTCTCCTTTTCTAATTAAAATGTCATATCGGTAAGAAGCTGTTTTGATGTTGTCAGACATAGGTAGCAGCGTCGAGTATTACACTAATTCGTTATTAACGACTATTTCTTCTGTATCAATGATTGTATTAAAATAAAAAAGTTAATTCTCCTGTGTTTAATACATTACCATTCATCGATAGTAGCTCCCGTATTTCTTGAAAAAAAATGGATCTTTATTGGCCCGATAGTGAAATGAAGATCTCGGAATTTTCAAATTAACGATTCATGAATTATTCGCAATATTTTTGTATTCTAGTAGCACGGGAGAAGTGAAAAATATATTAGAACCTCCTACCATCTTCATAGCTAAATATTTGTTTAAATGTACTTAGAATAGATGTGTCATCACATCCTCACTTGTAAACCAAATCCAAATTGCTAATGTAGGAGAAAGTCTTATTCATAAAGATTTTCACTCGCATTAATGAAATACGCTCAGTAGTTTTTAGACCATTGACAAAATAATTCTTCTAATTATAATAGAACAAACAAAATTACTACCTATAAAGATAAGAAAATGTTATTCTACCGGATCAGTAATAGAGAATTATTTTCATTTTTTCATTACTAAGTTTACTTATCAAATTAATGTAATCTTATGATTATAGTATTTATTTACAATATAATAGGAAATAAACTATTATAAAATTGAATAATTCAAAAATTTGAAAAATATTTATCAGCTAAATTATGTGAAAAGTAGTCAATTTCAAAATTTTTGAGGCGGCCGAAAAAGTGGCATTTTTGCTTGCGGTTACTAAAATATGAGTGAAATGCAGAAAGAAAGTTTTAGGCAGCTGGTTTTTTATGAATCACTAGACAATATCCCAAGTTATTATTTCCATTAAATTTCGTTGTGGAACACTGTGGAACATTTAAACTTTTTGATGTTTAAAATAAAAAAAATTCTAAAATTTTTTATCAAAAATGACAATGAATTTATTAAATTTTACGTGCTTAATATAAATTTTGTAATACATGCAAATAAAGTACATACTATCATAGTGTGAATCCATTTCAAATCATTAAAATCGGATAATATTATAAAATATAGCACGCGTTTAGAGGAACTGTTGTTTTGCTGTTTTTGTTCGCTCTAAATGATATTCCTTCAAGCATCATTTTTGAAATGATGCTGCTTGTAAGGGCAAAGCAAAAATCTTTTTTTAAATACAGATTCTAACTCTCCAAACATTATTCTAGCCAACTGTACAATCGAAATTTCCTAAATCGTAACTTCATTTTTCGACTTTTGGCCAGCTTTTTGGGTTTTTGCCCCACTGTGCGTCCTGGGGAAGAGTCTTTTACGGTGTCCTCAGTAATGAGCTCCCAGTAACGTTCCACGGAGCAACTTCCCAGGGATGCTACTCCTGAGGAAGTACCTGGGAAATCACTCCTGGAGAAGTACTCAGTTATTCATTCTTGGGGAAGTGCCCAGGGAGTCACAGTGCTGGCGCCATCTTATGAATTATTCTGGAGTACAATACTCAATTGTTTTTTTTATTAAAATAGTGAATTCAATTTAATTGGTATCGATATTAATGAGTTAATTATATTTTAATAATTATTCGATTACTTATTTTTAAGCAAATTAGATAATTGTTATTAAATTTTTATAATTTTTAATTACTGCTATAACTTTTAATCTTTTTTAGTTAAATTAAAAATTTTAATTTATTATTTCAATTAATTCCTTTTTATATTCTAATTACTATTATGTATCTTCTAAACCAAATTTTGTTCGTTTATCAATATTTTATTAATTATTAATAAATAACCTATTGCGTTTTGGTTTTTTATTATTATTCCTTTTTTATTAATTTAGAAATTAATTTAACTTGTTTAAATGAACTAAATAGTAAGTTTCTAAATTAATACTGTAAAATCTTTAAATAGAAGACAATTCTAGTTCATATATTTTTCTGAAATTCAGAGGTAAAGGTATTTATGGAAAAAGAAAGAGAGATTTTTAACGTAAATTTGTTCATAAGTACCCGTTTAAAACTATGTTATGAAAATTATCTAAATCGAGTTCTGATGCATCTTATTATCAGATATAGAATGTTTATATATATATATATATATATATATACATATATATATATATATTTATTTATTTATTTAAAAAAATAAATAAATAAACAAAATTGTCGCGACGAAACTAGATATTTTTATCCCAGCACATAACATCAAGATAGTACTGCAAGATAGTACTGCAATTAACTTAAAGATAGTACTGCATTTCATTTTAAAATGGTATATTTGGATTTAAAATATATAAATATTGAGCTGCACCTCCCCCCCCCATTTCCCAAATGTATACCTATAGATGGTTTATTTGAAAAGATTTTCCGTTTAAAAAATATAAATTCACGCAACTTAAAAGTTTAATTCAGGTTATTATCAATTACCTACCGAATGTTGAGGATAAGAAAATGCTAGCTAAATAGAAGCATCCATTTAAATGCCATTTCTGAAGGTTTAGCCTATTTTGTTTTACTTATCATTAATTATTTTTTTTAAATGTAAATTGGATTGATTAACAATTTATTTTTCTAATTTCTTTTATAGATTACCAAACATAATATTATTATTGTTATTTAAATTCTGAAAGATAAAATGAAGTTTTCATTAAGAACACTTCTGAAATATCTATAACATTATAGATTTTGAAATTACAGATAAATATTTATTTGTATTTCATAAATAACAAATAGTTAACACAATTTTTAATTGAAGAGTATTTTGCCATCACATAAAACTTTCATTTAACAAATCGATTTTCTATTCTATTTCTTCAGATATCCTTAGTTAAGTGACAATGAATATATTAATATAAGCAACTGCATAGCAATAGCGTACAATACTCGGCATAGACAGTCACCATTCCAGCACTTAGACACTCAATAGCTAATCACGCCCCTCCAATCAATTTTGACAGCGGAGAAGCAGGCGAACAGCAATTTTCGTGGAAATAACTGAACGAGAAGAAGAAAAAAGGGTGTTATTCCAAGAATAGAAGTGAAACTGTTTTTGAGTTAGTAAAACAAGTTTGTTTGTAGGTGTAAAAGAAAGTATATGGATACATATATTAGTTTGGGATTTTAAAAAAAGAATCAGTTGATAAAAACATCTTATATTTTAAATAAAGATATCAGTTTTTTCAGGCTTTTTAAATTGCCTAAAATCTTAGTTACTAAAATTACATTTCAGGTAATTAACAAAAATATTTCCCGTCGTTAATTAAATGAAAAATGGTGCATGTTGTATTTTTTATGATCATAAAAATTTCATACAATTTTAAAGACTGCTAAATGGATATTTTAGTTAGTTAGATTTTAAAGACTGTAAATTAATTTTATTTATAACAATAAGAAAAAAAAAGGTTTTGTAACAGATTCAAATTTTATTAATAATTTCTATTTTATGTCATTCAAATTCAAGCAATGTTTCAGTGTAATGATGGAATTTTACAATTGATTTTCATACCAAATCCTGTTACAATTAAATTATATAAATTTCTACAATGGTGTGTTTTCAATAACAATGCAGAATTTTAATATTTTTACAATGTTATAAAATAATACAGTGCTTTTACCGTATTTTTTAATCCCGCGACAAGTGATAAATATCCGAACATCTGCAACTCCTACCGTCGTGTAAGAATTTCGTAAGTAACGGATTTAATTATTCGTTAATAAATACTCGCCAAAACATATCTAATCACTTTAAAACGTGTTTGTTGATTGGTTGTATTTATGACGGCCAATTATCAACATGAGGGACATATCAAGGGAGGGGGGGCAAGTTGCCTTCAGTGAAAGCATTTCTTAAGGTATTTAAGTAAGTAACCCGTATTTACGCAAGGAAATCCAAGATTCGAAGAAAACCCCGGGAAACTCCGAACGATTAGGCCGATGGGTGCGATTCCGCACCTCCTATCTACCAGTTTCGAGAGCAGAATCTCTTGACTGTTAACTATGAAGCGAACTAGGAACTAGCCCAATAGGAAAGAAAAGACTAAGCAAATTTATATATTTTTTTCATAAATTCGTATAATAAGAACCTTTTACCAAAAAAAAAAAAAAAAAAAAAATCAATAAAAATTTCTGTAAAAAAAAAGTAAGAGCGACAGAGAGCAAAAAAGTTTAATTTTTGAAATGGATTTACTTAGATTTTATTTGTCAATCATTAAAAAAAAAATAAATAAATAAAAAATAAAAATCAAGGGACACATTAAGGAGGAGGATTGCTGCCCTCCGGATTGTCTTTCTAAAGGAACCTAACCCGTATTTACGCAAGGAAATTTAAGATTCGAAGAAAACCATGGAAAACTCCGAATGATTAGGCCGACGGGTGCGATTGGGTTCAAACTCAGCCCCTCCCATCTACTAGCTTCGAGAGCAGAATCTCTTGGCCGCTGGTGGCCTGGCTATGAAATTGAAACAATGAAGTATTTCAAAGAGTAAAAATTAGGAAAGAAAAGACTAAACAAATTTATATATTTTTTCATAAATTCATTTAATAAGAGCACCAAGAGAAAAAAGAAAAAAAAATCGATTAAAATTTCTGTAAAAAAAAGTAAGAGAGAGAAAGAGCAAAAAAGTTTTATTTTTGAAAGGATTCACTTAGTCATTATTTGTCAATCATTAAAAAAAATCATAATTTTAAGGAAACCATGTGTTTTAATCTCTTGCTATTTTAATCTCTGGAAATAACATTTTTACTAACTAAAATTAAATTTCATAGGGGTTATCATCAGAAACGTTTTGCATCATTCATTGTGTGTCAAAATATGTAGTTCATAATCAATTTTCTAACTACAGAACGATCTTAATGAATTTTAAATATTAAAAGCTAAAAGGATATTTTTATCATTTAAAAATGCAGTTTCATTTAAAAAAATTTAAATTCGAAGACATTTATGTTAAAACAAATAATTATTGATAATTTATTTAGAGTTATTAATTTAAATTTATGTCGAATGTATGAAAAAGGCACAAAAAATGAGGACATTTCCTAATTTTAAGTTTCAAAAGCGGAGTAAAAATGCATGCATACCTTAGAAATCTTTATTCTTTGCTGGCCTTACAGCATAACGGACAGAGCGCGCTTCCAGAAAACCAAGGTATTCGGGTTCAAATCCAGCAGGAAAAATGAAGGTAAGAAATTTGTTACTGAAAGTTCTGTATATGCAAATCTGTCTGAATAATAGAAAGAAAAAACATTCGTGTTTTCTTCTAAAAAAATTTAAATTAGATCATAGCTTTAATTTAAATTATTTTGAACATATTAGTGACCTTGAAGTTTCCCAAAATCCTCCTATATCACTTCCTCAAAACTTCCCCAGAACCTCCCAGGGAGGACCCTGAAGGCGGTCCTGGGGAGCGTGCCTGGATGCTGTAAAGCGGACATTTTCGGTTCCTGAGGACCTCCTGGTGACAATTTTCTGCATCCTCAGGGATGCCTGGGGGATGACGGTCCTGGGATGTGAACCCTCCCCAGGACATCCTGGAGAGGCAAGTGTGCTATATGGGTACATGTAACAGTAAATTGTAAAATTTAGAGTAAAGTGATGCAATTTAGTGTTTAGTTTTTTAACTAAAATGAAAAAAACTGTGGGTTTAAAAAAATAATAAACTGTACAAGGTTATATGTACCTTTTTAAGTGCTAGATTCGTGAAAGTAAGAGAGGCCCCACCAGTGGCTGAGATGTTCTGATCTCAAAACTGGTGACGGCAGGTACTGGATTGAAATTCACTCTTTGTTGTCGGGCTAACCTTTCGAGATATTTTGTGGTACTTTTCGATTCTTGAATTTCCTACCGCAAATACAAATTGGATTTCCTTCGAAAGACCCCAGTGGAAAATGTCCTATTCACTTAGGCCCTATTCTCTCGTGTTGACAATTGGCCGTCTTAAATACAACCATGTAATAACGAAGGATTTTAGTCAGTAATAAGTTACAGTTAGTTTTAAAACAAATATAAAAAACGCCAAATTCTCCGTAAACACCAAATTACTCTTCATGTTAATTCGGTGTCATGTTTTGTAGCTATTGCCATTACCACATCACAAGCGTATAATTTGGGGTCAAAAGTCCATTACTATGCTTTATTTATAATACTGATGTATTTTTAAATCCGATCATATTTGAGAGCACAGTTCGTTTTTTTAAAGGATATGTGTTTTAAAGAAATACGATTACATGAAGAATTTTAAAGTCACTGTTGAAATTCAAAATCTTTATGTTTTACCAATTTCAATTTCAAATTAAATTAACCAGAAAAAATTGATAGAATATGGTAATTCGAAAAACAAAAGTTTAAATAAATATTTTTTATACATCAGTTAAAACATAAACGATAATTAGAACTTTCTTAAACAATGACACATCTCAATAATAAAGAGGGAAAATTTTGAAAGAGAATTTAGATAACATACCTTCTAATGAATAATAAGAAAAAACATTTTAGAACATTTTCCTAAGAAACAGGTATTAATATTATTGTAGCTATACATTTTAAGAGTTACAAAATTTAAGAAAATAAATCTCATTCAATAATATAAGCTAGAATGAAATATTTTAGATGTTACACAGTTTCTTGATTATAAGAGTATTCAGAAAGTACATTTTCCAATAATTTCTAAATAAGAGCGCAGGTCAGCATATTTAAATACCTTATGCCTCAGCTCTTACACATTTCAGTAGACTTATTCCTCAGTTCGTATATTTTCATTTTACTTTTAATAATTTTTAAGTCGTCTGCCTTTAACCATGAATCAATGAAGGCACTGGTAGCAGTGGAGATTTGTTTTTGCCAAAATTTCAATGCTATTTTTCATAAAATTTTCTGTACGCTCACATACAGATTTGTCCTTACAAAAAAGTGGTATTGCCAATCATCAAACATAAAAAAGGTAGAGAAACCTAAACAAATTTCTAAGTAAAACACAACTGCACCAAATTGCTTGCTTTGTTTACGAGGGGCTTTTTGGCACTGGCACTATTATTTCTTTTTCAGTGTAGTTTTCAAAGATACAGAATGAAGAAAGTTAATACTTATTAGAGTGTGCTTTTAAAATATCATTACGATTTTTTTATTTTTACCTACATTTGCTCGCTTTTCTTGTGGATTCATGTAGGAAAATAACTATTGAAACCTCAAAAAATCATTTTGAGCATTTTTTTAAAAATTCCAAAAAATATTTATTTTATTCTGATATATTTAAGGAAAAGTACACATTGCTGACCTGCAAAAAAAAGATACATCTTAAGAAGACTAAATTTCACTGAAGAGGCAAAATAAAATTTCCATTATTTTACTGTAACATAAATATATATGGCATTTAGCTCTGCATGCAGGAGTGAAAACGTGCATAAAAGCATGCAACTTTTAAAATAAAGACATAGGATGAGGTTTCGATGATTGAGTAATTTTACATCTCCATACAATTGAATCTTCTAAATGGACAAATAGCGTACTATAGTGATTTTTCGCATAGCTACACTTTTGAAATTATTTGTGTACAGAAACAACTCCGATGTCTAATTTATGACAGACTTATCAGAGAAATAAAATGCAAAAGGAATTTTTTTCCGAAATGTATCACTTTTCTTCCAAGTAATCAACACGTGTAAGTACTTGCAAAATGTATTTTTTTAACAAATTTATACTATACAATAAGATAATATTAATAATAATAATCTTCCCCGAAAGGCAAGGATCTGTTTTAAGAAATTAAAAGGTTACATTAATTATACATTTTAAATTGATAATAATAATTATTGAACCATGGTAGCCTAGTGGTTAAAGCACCGAATTTCAAAGTGAAAGGTTCCGGGTTCCATGCTCGACATCATCAAAGACTCAAAAAGTGTGCAAGCTCGTTAAATAAAGAGATTCTGAAAGTCCTGTGGTCAAACATCTACTGCTGCAGAAGTCCGACATCCTAATCCCTGAGTGCAACCCAATAAAAATTCCATCACTCCTTTTGCCCTTCCAGCACACGTCAACAACAATTATAATAAATGATGCACCAATTTAACCTGGCTTATCCTAATTTAAAATGACAATATTTTTCAAAGATGGTCTATGACGCGGCATTTTCTATCAGTAAAATCAATTGACAAAGATTCAATATTCTCATTTTAAGTTTTATAATGATAAGTTTTAAAAGTGTATAATTTGCGTAACCTCTTCATTTCTCCTAACAGATCATTCCACTTTGGGAAACAGTCTTTGGAATCGTTGGTTTAAAGTTGTAGTATGGAATGAAAACAGTATTATAAAGCAGCAAAACCTGCCAAATTCAAAATGTATTTTATTACTTTAAATATATTTAAATAAAATGCCTTCAAAAAAGATAATTTAGTGGAATAGTAAATTTAGGTTTTGAAAAAAAAAGGTTAAATTACATTCAAACATTCATATCTATTTATCTTAGATTTAAAAAGGAAATAAGGTACGTTCACTGGCATATCAATCCATAATTTAAAATAGATTTCATATGAACAATGAATAGAACATCTTTAACATGAAATAGTAATCTTACAAAAGTTTTATTATTGTTATTTAGTCAAATGAATGACGCTTTATATGTGTTGCAAAATACTTATGTAAAATAATTTCATTAATATTCGACATCTTTCTAGTTTAAGCTATAAAATATCTTACTAAAATCTACACTAACTCCCGTATATTAACTTACATAACTATCGCTGATGTTTTCGGGCAAATGTTTCGGAAAAACATGTGCAAAATATTATCTCTCTCTCTCTCTCTCTTTTTTTTTTTTTTTTTTGGCTTTTGTTTTCACTATTTTTACATTGATTTTGCTTTTAAACTAAATTATTAACAACAAACTGATATTACAGGTTGTAATAAAGTCTCTCATGTTAAAGAATTTACTTGGAAATGAGTTCCAATAGAACGTAATAACATAGTCATTATACTGATAAATGCGTTGAAAGAAAAAGTATTTTCAAATAATGCTTTGGAAAGTTTTATCAGGGCAATTTGCTTGCATAATGATAAAAACACTAGGAATATGTTTATTGCGATATTGGCAGATTTTATACAAAGTGGTTCATGGATTTTGAAATATATTCAAAACTTTGTACTCGTAATATATGATATTGGTTTATTTATTTATTTATTTATTTATTTATTTTTTACATTTACGAGTGATTTAGTTAGAATAGATCCCGTAAAAAATAAGCATAAAATTTGGTAAATAAAAAAATATTTAATGAACTTTCTGAGCATTATATAATTAAAAATGTTTAAAAAACTGGAAAAAAGTGCATATTCAATTCTTGAAATATTACTTTGTTTTAATCTTATCTTTTTTCTACCTTCTTTCGTGGTTTGTTTTTTAGAGCGCTTTGAAAGTTAAACTTTAATTTTAATCAGCTTGTATATAAAATACAAAAGAAAATTTCGTTCCATCTGCATATAGTTTGTGTTCTTCTGAATGGATATTAATGAGACATAAAATGTTCGTTAAACAATTTTTCTGGAAAGACTTGATTATATAACATATCTTTTTACGTTGATTAGATTGACTGTTGACTAAATTGTGTATAAAATTATATAGTAAAACAAAATCGATTATGAGAGATTAGCATTTTAAAAAGATTCTGCCAACTGGATCTCGTTTAATATTGTACTATTAGTTTGTTAATTTTTCAGGCAATGTTTTAATGTATAACATTCCATATACATTGCTTAAAAGAAGCGTGGATAATATTGTGGAAAGCTCGAGAAGCACTTGAATCATGAAATATTAGCATTTTTATAAAGTGATGCAGAAAGTATTGTCATAGGAATTGCAATGTTAGTTAGATTCCTTTTCAGAGATGGTTTTAGAATTTTACATAATGTTCTATGTTGCTTTTTGATAAAGGAATGGTGGAGAGATCCATAATCATGTCAAACTTTCATCTTAAAAGATGATACCGTGAGGTTTACCAACTGTGATTTAATATCTGTTTTAATACGAAAATTTGTGTTTAGAGAATTTCACATTAGCAATCTGAGTTAACATGTTTTGAGACGGTGAAGTCTGTTCAGTATGTTATTCTATGCCTACTCATTTGTCTACATGAAATTTTAAAACATTCGTCCGGTTCTATTTTTTCATCTCTGTGAATTTCTGCTTCCTCTAGAATATTCGTCAAACAAATTGAGCATGATGATTAAACGATTGCTTCAATCGGTTATCATCCATATACAATTAAATTACATATAATTATTTTAATGTTGAGAATCAGAATACACATATAGGAAATGACAGTGCACACATTAAGACATGGTAATATGATCACATATTATATCTTGTTTAAATTGTAATTGTTATTTGTCAAAGTAACACAGTACAAAAAATAATTTTTTGGCATTTACTTAATAAGTTATAATAAAATTCAGAAATATATACTTTATTATTATTATAAAAGCATTCAGCTCCTTCTTCAATAACGATGTATTTATCTTACGTTAAACTTTAATATGAAAGTGCAAATACATACATTATAACGATTTACACGCACTATAACAGACATTATTGATTCATTGTATAAAAATTATCTTCCATTCACAGAGTTTTAGATCGCTCTTTTTAATGTTTGTTTCTAATACAAATATTTATAAAATAATGTTTTCCTCATAAAATCATAATTTTTTAAAATGAATTTCAGTCTATTATAGTCCGAAAAAAAATTATTAAGCTTAATTCTTCAATATGTTAAACAACGCTTCTGACTTCTTTATATTTCCTTTTTTTTTTTTTTTTTTTTTACACTATAACATAACCTGAACACTTCGGAAATATGCTAATCACGTTACTGTAAGTTTTTCATTGAAATTTACTTCTTGATTTTCGAAGATAGAAAGAAACATTAAAAGTTCTTGTAAAGTTTGCCCGCAATTTATTACTCTTGACATTACTATTAAGCTTAAGTATTTTTTCTGCACATCAATGTCAACTTAAACTACCATCTTTTTACTTTCACTTTGTATGATAATAATGAAAGCTTTTAGCGAAAGTTCATGATCTCATCTACTAAGAAAGGTTCTTTAATGCATTGTATTTAATTTTTTTAATAACTTTACTTGACCTATAAAGTATTTGCTTCGTTTAAAAATAAATTTAGCATTAAAAAAAAGATTGGTTTAGATTAAACAGAATGCTTCAAAAGTGTATTTAGTTTCATAAAGGCTTAGAATTTCATTAAGGAGCAAATACATGATTTTTTTCTTATAAGTTTAAAATAAATGTTATCATTTAAAATAACTTATTGTCACAAAAATTAATGTACTATCATTAGCATAAAATTCGAGATGACATTTTGGCATTAATGCACAAATGTTCACTATAATGAAGTCTCCTTTTCATTGGCTAATTCATATGAATTAATAAAAATTGAATGTAATTTAAATAATAAAATTCAAAATATTACATCCAAACTGCAATGACGAGAGGAGATTCCAATTAAAATTTAAAATTTAAAATTTAGTTAATTAAAAAGCAGTGGTTAATTTCTTCAATTTTACTCTATAACAATAACAATAATAAAAGAAAAATAGGATTTTACTTATTGATTTTGAGTATAATTATAGTTATAGGACGCTAATTTAGTATGTAGCGGCAAAAAATATTTGTTTTTCTTTTTGTCGATGACAACGAGTGGCTTCTTTATCTAACATATATAAAAAATAAAATTTCCTAACTGTCTTTATATTTTTAAAAACACAAAAATAATCAAGAAGTTTTATTTTGAATCAGGAAATTTTACATACAAGCGTATATTGCGGTGATAAATAAAAAAATCCAAATTTTTAAAAATATATAGTTTATTTTTAATTAATAATAGATCAAGATAGAATCGATTTCCAGTAAAAAATGCTGCTTATTGTTCCAATAAATAAAAACACACAATAAAAACAAAAATTAATTCAAAGTATAGTAAACTATGATCTGGGCGGGATAAGCTAGTGCAGTGTATACCACATAGTACAAATATATTGAATACTAGCTGACCTGTCCGGCGTTGCCCGGATCCGTAATAATAATGTTAAACGGATTTGAAATTTGTATGATTTTATCTTTAACTGGAAATATGTGGAAATACATTGTCTGAAATACGTGGCAATGACTGCGTGAGAAATTAGTTAATATATACATATATACATATTTATCTGTAAAAAATCTCAAAATGACTGCAATGTAAATCGCGGGAGGGAATATGTGTGCAGCGATTGGGTGATTTTCGTGTTAAAGTGTTCGTAAAAATCTCTTTAGTCACGTAACTAATTACTTTTCTCACACAGTAATACCTAGTGAAGTATTTTGAATTTCAAACTAATTATATCACTCTTAAATCAACTATACCGTGAATGAAATCGATACTTGATGAATAGCAAAAAGTGTGTAATATTATAAAATGTAGTCTAAATGTACGTAATATTATAATTTCAAAACCATTGAAAAAAAGTCTACATTTTGAATCAAAGCATGCGTAATGTTCAAACCGTGGTCAAAGTCCTTACCGTAAGTATAATCTGTCTGCAAACTAATCGTAACTTAAATATAACATAAAGGTAACCTCTAGTGGCTAGAGGTTACCTTTATGTTATACCTTTATGTTATAACGGCTGGAGTCTAGCCGTTATCTTATCGCAAAATTATCCGTAAGCTAACCATAACCTAACTGCAACTTAACCTTAACCTAACTGTAATTTAGCCGTGATCTAACTATAACCTAACCGGAAATTAAATATAACTTAAGACTAACCATAACCGTAATTTCAATCCATCGAGAAAAATTGAAACCCGAACCGAACCTAAAAATTCAATATTTAAAAAACTGAAATTTAACACGATTCAAATTTGAACCGGACAAAAACATTCCCAGGAACTCAATCCAATTACGACAAAATAATTTCTCTATACTTGTAATTTGAACCGAACTCAAAATTCAATTTGAAAAATTCCGAAATCTTAACTGAAGCAATTCCGAAACGGTCAAAATTATTCCAAATAACCATAACTGGATCCGAACAAGACAAAATAATTTCCATGGACATGAATCCAATCCGAAACTAAAAATTTCATTTGAAAAAAATCTTAATTTATAAATGATTGTTATCTCATGTCGATCTTCATTGGTCTATCGCGTCCAGAAATTTGGTTCAAAAAGCCAAGTTTGACAACACCACTTTAATAATCGTCTACTTTTATCAAATAATAGAAATACATTAATTTTTGTATAAGAATACCTGTTAATCTTTTGAGTTTACCAATACAAAATAATGCATGTGTGTGTGAAAAAGTAGAACTTATTCGAAAATAACCTTAACTGCTACAATGTTGAAACACTAACGTATCTACGTTCGTCTATTTTAAATGTTATTTATAAAAAGAAATTTTTGCATTTTTTTTTTTTACTTAAAAGAATAATTTATATTAAAAATATGACCTGAAATCATACAAAAGGAATCAAATTAAAATTATTAATTCACTTGTAGAAAATGAGTTTTTGATTGGAGATGTACTTTTATTAGTATAAAGAATATTCTTTTTATGTTATTAATCTTTTTTAATCATAAATTTCCGATGATTATAAAGATCGAGTTATGGTTCTTTGGATAATTTTTTCGGTCTCGGGTTTCGTTCGGGTCATACTTCGGGTTTTTTAAAGGTAATATTTACTTTCGGTTAGGGTTCATGTCCACGGAAATTGCTCTCAGACGATAGCGGATCTGGTTATTATTTTTTGGCATATTTTTGTCCGTTTCAGATTTCGTCATATTTCAGGATTTTTCAAACATCTTTTTAGGTTCTTTATGTCGATATTTTATTGAAAATAGATTATATAGATAAATTTCAAAAAATGCCAATAGAGGGCGCTTTGGACTTTGGATTAACGAACAACTATTTTTGCCGTTATTTTTTGCATCTCATTAAATGGTTTCGTAGGCTTAGATTTAAACTTAAATTTTGAGCTGAAAATCTGAATAGTTGGGAGGGGTTAAGTAGCACAAACTAAATTGTGTTCAGAGGGTTTAAATTTCAAACGAATATAAAAAACGGAAAAATTAGTCGATTCGTTTGCGATTTTTGCTAACACTACTCTTTAATTCAGTGTTTTCTTGAAAGTAAATTTTAAAGATAAATTTCACAAAACGCCGATACAGGGCGCTTTAAACATTGGAGTAGCGTATAACTATTTTTAACTGTTATTTTTTTAAAAAGAAATCTCATTAAATGCTTTCAAATGCTTAGTTTTAAATTTTGACATCAAATTCTGAATCGTTGACAGTGTTAAATAGCGCAAAAGTGAACTGTGTTCGAGGGGGGGAGGGGTAAATTTCAACTCCTGAACACACTTCAGTTTGCGCTTCTTCCCCCCCCCCCCTCCAACGATTCAGAATTTGAATTCGAAATTTAAGTTTAAATCTAAGATTTCGAAAACATTTAATAAGTTTTGAAAAGCATTTAATTAGTTACAAAAAATAACTGTTAAAATTAGTTGTTGGTTACTCTGAATTTTAAGGCTCTCTCTAACGGAATTTTTTGAAATTTACCTTTAAAATTTCTTTTCAAGAAGATACTGACTCAGAGAGTAGTTTTAGCAAAAACCGCAAACGAATCGACTAATTTTTCCGTTTTTTATGATCGTTTGAAATTTAAACACTCTGAACACAGTTTAGTTTGTGCTACTTAACCACTACCAACTATTCAGATTTTCAGCTCAAAATTTAAGTCTAAGTTTACGAAAGCATTTAATCAGTTGCAAAAAATAACGTAAAAAATAGTTGTTCGTTACTTCAAAGTCTAAAACGTCCTCTATCGGCATTTTTTGAAATTTATCTTTATAAATCATTTTCAATAAAATACTGACATAAAAAATAGTTTTAGTGAAAACCACAAATCAGTCGACCAATTTTTCCGTTTTTTATAATCATTTGAAATTAAACCCTCTGACCACAGTTAAGTTTGTGCTACTTAACCACTCCCACTATTCAGATTTTGAGCTCAAATTTTAAGTTTAAGTCTAAGCTTACGAAACCATTTAATGAGATGCAAAAAATCACGGCAAAAAATAATTTTTCATTGCTTCAAAGTCTAAAGCGCCATCTATCGGCATTTTTCGAAATTTATCTTTATAATTTATTTTCAAGAAAATACCAACATAAAGAATAGTTTTAGTGAAAACCGCAAATTAATCGACCAATTTTTCCATTTTTTATGTGTAAATGAAATTTTGAACCCCAAACATTAATGGCGGCTATCTCCTTTGGAAAACGTTTGGGACCCTTGGTTTCCTATTTACTATTACTCGTCTTGATGTGTTCTATCACCCCCTAGCGTATATACCAGGAGTTTAGGGATACCCTGTATATATATATATATTAGGGTGGAGCGAAAAAAAATTTTTTTTGAAAATCAAAAACGGGTAGGTGCCAAAAGTTGCCTTTATACTAGTACATCAACTGCGTGAAATTTTACCGTTGAAAAAAAATGGCTTGAGTCTGCGCTTTTGCTCCAAAAATCGAAATTTTGGGTAAAATTTGTCATTTTTTGACATTTTTTCAAAAAAATTAAAAAATTTCTACAGAGCTGGTTAGTATTTAAAAGTGTTGCTTAGACCTTTATATTTATCTGCTTAACATATTTAAACTATAAAACAATATCTGTAGTCTGTATAATTGGAGCAAATCTGACAACTTTTTGTGAAAAATCAGCGTTAACCTCTCTATTGGAGCATACAACGAAATGTACTTTTGAATGCATTTCTTACCTAGCTGCTTTCAAAACTTCTGTGTAATTAACTCATAGAGGTGGTTGCACTATCCCACCCGTCTCAACCACCCAATCATCTAGGCCCAGTGTTTTATTTATGTATTGAATTGTTATTTTTTTTCCCGAAGACGAGTATAAGTTTTCTATATATCAAAGTATTTTATCTCTTCTTTGTATTCACAGACTTTGGATGATTTGGATCATGCTGGTGTGACCTGTGCACGTATATTTTTATACCATGTATAACAAAAGAGAAGCTGAGTAATGTATTGGGTATGTTCTTACTTGAACCTAGTCAGCAGTCTATTATCTTCATTAAAATTGAATGCAATTAGTACATTATGATTGGAAGTTCTGTTATCACAGCATTCTTTGAATCAATTACATTTTATATGCAATGGTTTACCTTAAAATTGATTGTATGAATTCAGTTTCTAGTATGCCATCATTTATTGAACCTATTACAATGAAAATGTGCTAAGAAGTTAGCTGTTTAATATTATGACGATCGTCACAGAGGATTGCAAACAAAATTTGCATGTAAAACAACAATATTTCTAAAGAAGTTTTAGTATGCTTTATGTCGTTTCCTGTGTCTTTCCTTAGTCTAGTAATTTCTAATAAGATTTTAGATCTATTATTTAGGTGTGTAGTACATTTGGTATAAAACATCCCGCGCTATAAACTTAGATTATACATTTGGTGAGTGAACATATAGACGCTGATTGCCTATCTGTGCTTATATAAAGCGGGAAAATTTTATTAACTTTATGAGCTGTCTTTTCTGGGAGATATTTTCTAAATTTCTATTCCCCATTCTTTCTGAGAAATAGCTTTCCTTATGAATTAGCTTTGCAATCTCCGACAGAAATTTCTAGTCTGTTCTGAGTATCTTTTTCTCAATTTGAGAAAATAATTTCTCTATTTTATAAAAAAAAAAAAATTCAATAGGAAGTGAATATTACGTAGACAAAGATTTTCCTTATTGATCCAGTGAATCCATGTAGCTTAGAACGTTTTATATCGACTTCTCTAATAATTGACGCAGAGGAAATTCACTGGAGTTGAAGTAGCGAATGATTCAATATCATAGACAATTCTAAGCTTACCCCATGCAAAATGGTTCACAGTGACAAATGAAATTCTCCTAATTTTAAATGAGCACTTATAGTCGATATCCGTCCATTCCCTCATAAAGTACAATGAATTATAAGTTTATAGCCAGGACATTTCACCATCAAATGTTGTCCATTCATAAAAAGGGGATCTAAAAGTTAATAGGAAATTAACTGGATACGAAAACACTTAGAAAACGGCATAAAACTAATGCAAAAAAAGTTATTTACAACAGCGGTTGCTTTACATATGGAGAACAAATTTTCATTTCAATTCTGGCTGACGATCACCATCACATTAAACAGCTCGCTTCTCAACATATAAAAAATGCAAAAATAGAACAAATGATGGCATACTTATAGTTCAAATATCTGAAATCATCTTTGAAGCAAATCATTACGTAAAAAAATACAATTGACTGAAAAAATGTTGTGGTAACAGAACTTCCAATCATTATTCATCAACTGAATGTAAGTTTGATAAATATAATAGATGGCCGAATAGATCCCTTTAATAATATTCCCGTGCATTACTCTGCTTGTCATTTTTTTTGTATAAACTGTAAAAATATACATGAAGATAGTTACAGCAGCATGTGGATGCAAAGAACTGATAAACAAGGTGGAAGCATCGAAAACATGCCAAATTTTTATAAAGAAAATCACAAATCAATGTATAAATAAAACACTGTACTAAGATGATCGAATAGTTGGGCCGGATGGTATAGGAAATATAGCCACCTCCACGACGCATGTCCAAGGTAGTTTTGAAAACAAGAGCTGTATTAAAAACAACAATTCGTTATATGACCCAATAGAGTGGTAATGCTGTTTTCTTACTAAAAGTTGCCTGTTTTGCCCCAGCTATAGGGAATAAACATATTGTTTTATAGTTTAAATATGTTAAGCAGATAAATATAAAGGTTTAAGCAACACTTTTAAATACTAACCAGCTCTGTAGACATTTTTTAATTTTTTTGAAAAAATGTCAAAAAATGACAAATTTTACCCAAAATTTCGATTTTTGGAGCAAAAGCGCAGACTCAAGCCATTTTTTTTCAGCGGTAAAATTTCACGCAGTTGATGTACTAGTATAAAGGCGACTTTTGGCACCTACCCGTTTTTGATTTTCAAAAAAAAATTTTTTTCGCTCCACCCTAATATATATATATAAATGTAATAAATATATATAATTCGACGAAAATAACTATGTTGCATAAACTCTAGGAATCCACAGCAGCACAAGCAGAGTAGTCGCTCCGACAGTTGGCGAGCTGTGGAAGAATTTCATTGGGGTATTTCCCCATTATAAAAACAAACATCATCAGTCTTCAAGTTCTTTTTTTATGAACTCATAAAATAGGTAAGCTCTTCCCCGCAATCACCTTAGCACACATCGACACTAGAACCTTCGTTATCCAGTCTACATCATCAGATATTCTAATTCAGCGGATAAATGATACGGGCGTCTTGATAGTTTAAAAGGCAATTGCATTCTAACGCTCCTCCAAAACCAAATGAAAAACAAAACATTTTCACGACAAAACTACCTCCCTCCTACTCCGCGTCAATCATTTTAAAAATCCAATAAGGATTAACTCGAGTCTCAACGTAAAAAAATGATCAGTTCTGATTGGTCTTAGCAGGCGTGTCCTCGGCAGGATCTATATTTTTCCTCGCAAATAACAAGCCCTTTAACAACGCGCATTAACACCTGCCACGCGATATTAAATAAAAAATAAAATTAAAATCCCGGGAATATTCCAGAAAGTAAAAAGGTTACGACATACCTCCCGCCTTTTTGAGAAGCAAGCAATAATTTATTAATAAATAAAATAGAAAAAAAAATTAGCTGTTCCAAGTTAATACATTACGAAACTAAGATTGAAATATGTTCAACAAATTTAGAATTGAAGCTAAAAGAGAAAAAAGTGGCGCAATTTTTTTTTTTTTTTTTATTATATATCCATATTGGATTTATTTAATAACATGAGTAAAACAATTATTGTACGTGCAAATCTAATAGTAAAAGATACCAATTTCCCTTTAAATTATATAGTAGCAAAAATGTTACCATGAACGCATGAGTACTAACGCCTGTGGTGGCGTATTTGACCTTGCTTTTAATTACATAGCTTAAGATTAAAAACCAAAATTATTTTGAACTTCTTTGTTAACAGTATAAAAGTAACTCTTTTAATACGTAAGTGTTACAATTATTTGATTTTATTATAATAAAACACTTGAAAATTGGAGCAAAAACGTGCTACTGACATTGCAGTTTTGTCCAGTTGTAAAAATGTCGCTTCAAAATATTTTGCTGCTCCATCTGGAATCAAAATTCATAACTACTATTATAGAGAAAGATCCTAGGGACCCCAGACGTTAATTATTTTCTCACAAGTAAAATGTATCGGATAAAGTAGTGTTAGTACCTGCTATGAGCATAGCGATAACTGCTAGCTTGGACCGACGGCCAATTTTCGGGTACCGGGCACCAAAGGTAGGTGGACTACAAACTTTTCTTATTTTCTCAGTCTTGATTTTTATATATGATGCTCAGGGAGCTATTTCAATACTTTATGTAAGCAGCTTGACCAATTGCATGGGCCAAACATCCAGCCAGATATACATAAAGTGTCTCTATGAGTATGAACGCCAGCGTGATAATTAGATAGTTTTATAACATAGCTTCATAAAACTTATGTTATTAATGGTCTAATTAAAGTCTTCGGTAACAATTCAGTAATATTTTAACCCTTAATTTTTAAAACAATTATAGCATACCAAAATGTGAATACATTTGAAATCGTAATCAAAATTATAAACAAATCGTTATTAATTTATGAAGAGTGTTTTTTTTAGATCTTGAGGAAATTGATGATTCTCACCAGCAATCTATTTATTAAAGCATAGCACGGCAGTGCTATGCTTTATTTATTTCCAGTGTGACTCCGTAATGTTATTTTAATACGGAATTTAACATTGAACGAGTTATTTACTAGACATTTTCCCACTTTTTGTACGCGCTGCCACAAACTTTCTTCAAAGGGTCTAATTGTTTAAAAAATAATTTCCTCCAATCAAAAAAAAAAAAAAATATATATATATATATATATATATATATATATATATATATACAGAGGTCAATGGACATATTTCCTGTAGCAATTTATTTCGATTTCGTTTGAACGGATTCTAAAATTTAGGGGTTTTAAGTATCATATTGTTTGAATTTCATTTTTATTTTTTTAATGTTCACATAATTTAAATTATTTGATACAAAAATTTAATACTAAATGTAGAAATAACTAAATCAAATATCTTAATATCTGTCCCTTCTTGGGCTTAAAAAGTGCAGGAAATAAATTTTGTTTTTTTAATTTGTTCTGCAAATTATGTTTTTGTTTAATTAAAATAATAGTTTATTGGCGTCTTATAATAGGAAAAAACAATAAAATATGTAAATAGAAAATTTCAAAAGAATTCATTTAAATATTATTCATTACTATATTAATGAGGAAGTATGATCTATTTTATCACTTTTTTTTTTATCTTCATTATCGTCATCGTTGAAGTTTCATAATTCATCATCAATCCAATGTTAGTATTAAATAGCTTTATAATCATCATCATTAATTTCTTTTCCTGTAAAAAATATATATGTAATTAAAAATCAAATAATTACAAGTATATGTAAATATTTAAATTTGTAAAATACCTGATTATTCTTGAAACGATTCACTTACAAAGCCTAGTAATTGGTCCGCATCAAACCAATTGAAATGATATTCATTATCTTCCAATGTTTTCAGAACTAAAAATATCTAGTTCCTTATTATGAGCATTATTCTACACTTACGTGGTTTTCGATGTTGATGAAGAGTTCAATTGCAAAAATTTGAAAAACTTTGGCGCGAACAACTTACCACGTTGCTAGAGTGTGCTTTTGCAGGCATTTTCGATGAGCTAATTACATCGTTAGTCGCTAGAATAATGCTCATAATTGCCTATTATAAGACGTCAATAAACTATTATTTTAATAAATTGATTGAATAAATAAATAATAAATAAATTGAGTAAATCATCAATTTTCTCAAAATTTAAAAAAAAAAAACATTCTTTATAAATTAATAACAATTTGTTCATAATTTTGATTACGATATCAAATGTATTTACATTTTGGTATGCTATAATTATTTTTAAAATTAAGGGTTAAAATATTACTTAATTATTACTGAAGACTTCCATTAGACCAATATTAATATAAGTTTTATAAAACTATCCTTCTATAGTAAAAAAAAACTAGCCTTAAAAGGAATGACTCCTGGAATGATGCTGATGTGGAAGATTTCCGGAACTAACGAATCCGGGTTTTCCACTCCTTCCATGAGTCGAATAGACCAATCAGGAAAGGGCTCCGTCTATGCATCGCCATATGGGTTACCATAAAGAGAGGAAAGGTTACCATCGCCAACAATCGCCAAGTTTGTCGCCAACTTGGCGATATATCGCCAAATTTGGCGACCAAAATTAGTTGTCAAAAGTGACGCCAACTTGGTGATAACTGTAATATTTCGCCAAATTTTTAATTTCTTTACAACACCAGTCGTTTGATACATCATTTGAGAGGTTTGCAACTGCTTATTCATATAATGGATGTATTGTGTGTTATCCCCCATTCTGCTCCCCAGGGGGGACACATTTTTATTTTCTTTACAACACCAGTCGTGTTACACAAGATTTGAAAGGTCTGCAACTGCTTATTCATATTATGGATGTCCTGTGTGTCACCCCCACACTCTGCTCTCCCCAGGGGGGGGGGAGGGCGGTCACATTTTTAATTTCTTTACAACACCATTTGAGTGACACATCATTTGAAAGGTCTGCAACTGCTTATTCATATTATGGATGTGTTGTGTGTCATCCCCCACTCTGCCCCCCAGGGGGGCATATTTGTAATTTCTTTATAACATCAATTGTGTGACACATCATTTGAAAGGTCTGCAACTGCTTATTCATACCATGGGTTATTGGCGAGCGCAGCAAGCAGGAGTAGAGAATAATTTGGAATCGCGAAGCGATTACGCGGGGGGTTGGCGAGCATAGCGAGCAGGGGGGCGAGGCCCCCCCTAGTGTTATAAAACAATCTAATTATCACGCTGGCGCTCATACTCATAGAGACACTTTATGTATGTCTGGCTGGATGTTTGGTCCATGCAATTGGTCTGGCTGCTTACGTAAAGTATTGAAATAGTTCCCTGAGCATCATATATAAAAATCAAGAGTGAGAAAATAAGAAAAGTACGTATTGTTCTGGTACCGTTACGGGTACCGTACGCTTCTGGTACCCTTAAATTGGCCTTCGGTCCAAGCTAGAAGTTATCGCTACGCTCATAGCACGTACTAACACTACTTTATCCTATACATTTTACTTGTGAGAAAAGAAGTAACGTCTGGGGGCTCTGGGATCTTCCACTTTTAGAAAAGGGTTCAATTATTGTTGCAATGACTTAAAATGTGCTTTATTTATAAAATTTTGTGCTAAAAATTAAAGTTGAACATATGTTACCAAATATGCTGTCATAAGTATTAGAGGGTTAAATAAAAAATAAATGTTTATGTTTATTAAAATCCTTTAAAAATTATACCAGAACTCATTTAGGAAATATGAGCATGGAAGAAAAAACAAAATATCCGTTTCTCTTATTCATTTAAATAATCCACTGCTGTCTATACCAACATTTTCCGCGTTCCCCGTATTTGTAGTGAATTTCTAACATTCTTGAACAAATGTGAAAATTTTCAGCTAAGAAATTTATTACTTTGTACGCTGCACTCATAAGCCATACAACAAACTATGAATATTTCATAAAATTGATTTCTCTTGACTCTATTGACTGATCGAGGGAACTGCAGTGATTCCTATTTCGCTGAGAGAAAATTCAATATCAGAAATCAACCATGAAGACCAAATATGCTGCTTAAAAAATATTTTCCTTGTACTATATGATGTTAAAGTTTAAGATTTAGTATCGTATTTTAAAGCTAAGAACGGAGATAAAATTACAATAAATGTTTCAAATCGTAAATGGAAAAAGAAATTATCTTTATGAAATATTTTACAAGTTTTGTCTTTATGCTTATAAAAACGCTTTAGTAAAAATAATAGGAATATTACCGAATATAGTAGCAAGAAAGTGTTTGCATTTTAATACACAGTTTACTGCAAATATTTAGGTAGTTATTCAACGAATAAATTTTATAATGCAAATGGTAAATTCTCAGAAATAAAATTTTATTTTTATTCTTATGAAAATACTTTCGTAAAAATAAACTGAATACTACCAAGCATAGTAATGAGAAACTGTTTGCTTTTAAATATACAGTATATTGCAAATCTTTATTTAAGTAGTTATTAAATGAATGAAATCTACATTGCAAATGGTAAATTTTCTCAGACACAAAATTTTCTTTTCATTCTTATAAAAATACTTTAATAAAAATAATCTGAATACAATCAAACATATTAATAAGTAACCGTTTGCATTTTAATATAGAATACAGTAAAAATCTTTATTTAGGCAGTTATTAAACGAGAAAAATTTAGATTGCAAATGGTAAATTTTCAGACAATAAAATTTTGTCTTTGTTCTTATATAAATACTTTTGTAATAATAATCGAAATACTACCAGTCATAATAATAAGAAATTGTTGGCATTTTAATATAGAGTATTGTGAAAATCTTTATTTAGGTAGTTATTAAACGAGAAAAATCTTGATTGCAAATGGTAATTCTCAGGCATTATATTTTGTCTTTTTTCTTATAAAAATACTTCAGTAAAAACATTAGGAATATTACCAAGCATAGTAGCAAGAAAGTGTATGAATTTACAGTATATTGTAAATCTTTATTTACGTTGTTATTAAGTAACTAAAATATAGATTGCAAATAAGAAACTCTCAGTCATAAAATTTTGTTTTTATTCTTATTAAACAAAAATTTTAGTAAAAATAATCATAATATTACCAAGTATAGTAGTAAGAAATGTTAGCATTTTAATATAGAGTATATTGCATATATTTTTTAGAAAGTTATTAAACAAATAAAATCTAGATTCTAAATGGTATGTTTTCATAAATAGTGCTCATGCGCACGAAACATTTACTTCGTAATCACGATCTATTTAGTTTTTAGCAAAATAAGAGTTACAAGAATATTTCTGTCAGGGAGGGCTGAAAGTATACAAAATTGATCGCTTCATTTATTTAAAAAATTTAATTATTATCATTAAAAATCAAACCTTGTAACGAAAAGTTGCCACTTCTTCAAACAGGACTTTTTTTTCTTTTATTTCCGAAAACGGAAAATCTACTAACAGAACGGTAAATGTCTGGCAACATTGCTGCCAATAGTTTTAACGAGAATTCACAATTTTTTTTAACAGTGTACCGATATTTTTTTTAGTATAGGCTATTACTTACAGCGCAATCATATTCGCGGCAAAATTCTAAGAATGCAGAAATCACTTTTTCGATGGCCTGATTATTTTTGATCAGACGAAGTCGTTAAAAATGTTCTATTCAGAAATTGTGCAGTTGTTTTTAAAATCTTTTAACGGAAGACACAAATTCTAGCTACAAATAGATTTTATTAATTCATTGCTTCGACCTCTGAAAATTACTGTTAGTAACAAAAGTTGGTAGTAACTTACATGAAAAAAAGAAAAATGTTCTGAAATCTAAATACATCTACAAAAAAGAATTTACTAGCGCATTGTCAAACGGAGAACAAAGTACTCACGCATAAAAAGATACCCTGTAAACAATTCTGTAATCCTATAGGTGTAAGTTTGCCGAAATCTGAATACTTACTAACATTTTATCTGCACACTACAGAAGAAAAGATATAAATTTACTAAATTAATTTTGTAAAGCTACAGAAATCTGTAACTTTACAAACGAATCTATTATAATTACAGCTACCATGCTAAAATTTTATCTGTAATCTTAATTGCAGTTGGATAAAAAGCTCTAGAAATCCTAGTTAAAAAAAATTTTTAGTGACCCTACAGATATTTTTATTTTCTGTGCAAATCTGCATCTGTTACATGAATGTTTACTGTTGCTATTAGATAAAATGTTCTTGGAATCCCAGTTTCCTAGAAAACTTTTAGTAACTTTACAAAGGTTTTTTTTAGAAAGTGAATATAATTAGCATTATTAAAGACGAAAAATTGTATAAAATATTGTGTTTATAGAATTAAATACATTTAAATACATTCCAATACATTTCAATTTATAAAAATTACACGGCTAGTCTTCAAACATCTAGCGAAAATTTCGAATTTTAATTTTTTTTTGTTTAGGAACACTTTAGAAAGAATCATAATTTTCTTCGAGAACGTCTCTTTTTAAAATTTTCTAATAACTGCAAGATGATTAAAAGGTACTTTAATTTTCTTAACCCTTCAGTTGTCTATGTTTTCTGAAATGCAATTAAGATAAGAAAAAAGTGTGTTTCTTGTTTATTTTCTATATATAACTGTTTAGTCCTTATATCACATTTATTAGAAGAGAAAGTTTGTACACACAGGAAGTAAAATCAGAATATTTTTTCAATGTGATTTGCAGGTAATTTTATTTTTTCTTAAATAGTGTAATTGCTCGCTTCCAATATTCTTAAATACCAAACAAAATAAAAACACTTTTGCCTATTGCCTTACAATATTGCCATACCAATAGACAAAAAATAAAATTGAAGATGAAAGTGGTTACGCATGACAATATGTTGCTTTTGTACGCATAATAAAGGATTTTCATTGTAAATTATTAGCATTTATATTTGTGCTAATTTCAGTTTGACTTATTCTTTTTAAATGTAAATTCAACATTAAATGTAAATTTACCAACGGTGTTATTCGATTTTGGAAAAATAAAACAACAACTAATATGTTGCTTCTGGTAATAAGACATCTTTAAACAGATAAAACAAATACACAGAAGATTTATGTTAAGATCTATACTGTTACTCGTACTTTAAGTATGCGAATTGCAAATACCATACCAATAGTTTTGTTTTCATATGTCCCGTCAGATTTAATTCAGTTACACATAACAGCATTTAAATATGCATCATATTTACACATAGCCTTCAAGTAAGTTATTTATATATTTATAATAAGTTTATACGTATACTCAAGAGAAGACAGAACTTGCAGATAATTATGCATGGATAAATCTCATAATGTTATACCATCTCATTTTAGTAACAACTTTTGCACGTTTGTATAATTTAGTAAAATAAAACACAAAAATAATACATATAGTAAATTGTTATAAAATATTAATGGATTTGTTTAATAATTCACATAAATTCCGACATATTTCACGTGTAATACACGTTCATTACTAATGATAATATATATGCTACAACATATTTGTAACACAATTTTATGAAGTTAAGAAATTATTGAAGGATCTTACTTTATTAGGAAGCCAAAGTTTATTATGAATGTTGAATGTATTATCAAAAATACTTTTAGAAAATATAAAGCAGTGATTCTTTTTTTTTTTTTTTAAAGAAAGAAAATAAATCTATTTAAGAAAAACTTCTTAATACTTTATTTAGATGCATAGTATTTGTTAAATGTGTGTCAAAATACATATTTAAAAATTGTATTATACAAATTGAGATAGAATGTTAAAGGCGTAAATTTATGAATCAAATATTCCTTATATTTTACGGTGTAAAAGTTGGGATTTTCTAAATATGCTACGAATAATAAATTCATTATTATGCGTTAAAAGCAGTAAAAGGAAATATTACGTCATATTTGAAATGACCGAACAATAACAATGCAAAATATTTCAAATATAACTTTTTCGATGCCGTTCACTAAAGCTGCAAGTTTCAATGCAATAAAGCATTTTTTAAATTAATATAAAAGGTGGCCATAATTAAATTGACAGTACAGAATGACTTGTCAATTAAATTGGCAGGTTGTTCTGCAAAGCGATCTAATTGCGAGAATGACGTCAAATTTTGAAGGAAAATGAAACAAATCGGAAAACCAAGGATACCGCGAAAAAACAATTTATTTGCAAAAGTCATTCCCAGGGGAATATGTGAAGCTGTGTGTTCAAAAAAGAGAGTTTCAAAAAAGAAGAAACAATACTGGAAAAAAATTACCATACATTTAGCACATCCATATCAGGTTCGATGTGGCTCCCGTTTTTGTGGACCACATATTGCATTTTTTACACAGCATTTACAATTGAAGAGAATAAAATGTCAGCAGAAATCTCCCGTAAAGTTCGCGATATGTTATCCTTCAACGTAGCCAGGTCCTGGGCACCTCCGTGAAACAACTTGGAATTTAGGTATCCCCATAGTCAAAAGTCACAGGTTATAAGATCAGGGAACCGAAATGACTATGCAGTTGGAAAATAGTGACTAATAACTCTTTCTGTTGTGAATTTCTATCGTAGCCGCCAATGTACTCACAAAGCAATATGTGGCGGGGTTACATCTTGCATGAAAACGATTTTTTCAAGGTACTGTCTTTGCTGAAGTTCCGGGATAACAAAGTTGCTTAGCATTTGACGATATTTGTCTTCGGTAACAGAATAAGGCACAGATACTTTTAAAGTAATCTTCTCATAGAAGAACGGACCTATGTATATATCTGCTGTGAACTCACACCAAACAGTTATGATTGGTGAATGGAAAGGAATTTCCTTGAATGCTCTTGGTGGCTTGTTATCCCGAATTCGGCACTTCTGGTTATTTACAGTTCCATTTAGGTAAAAGTGATCTGCTTTTTCCCATAAGATTTTATACGGCCAAGCCTCTTCCAACTGCATTCGGGCAAGAAAAGTGAGAGCAAAAGTCAATCGCCTATCATGGTAGATGTAATAAAACTCTTGTACACGGCTAATCTTGTACGGGAGAAATGGATAACCTTTCGTAGGATTTTCCATACCGTGCAATAAGACATATCCAGATTCCAAACTATTTCAGGAGCGCTGGAAATGGTAGCAATATTGTCTGGTGCTATGTCGACAATCGCCGTTGCCACTTCTTCGATTGTGTCTAGTGATGCAGGTTTTCGTCATCTGTCTGACTGAATATTTAGAGAAACTGTTTTCTCAAATTTCTCAACCATTACTTTTAAACCATTAAGTGACAAAGACCTTTACATTTACGCATTTTTTGTGGTTTCTGAAAGCACGAAGAGCGACTGGTGCATTGCAATGGTTGAGCTAAAAAAATTGACATGTAGAGCTTGCTCGACTAAAGAAGACTTCATGAAAGATAACTTTCAATACGATTACTTCTTACAGTAGCACATTGCCTTTTAAAGGCCAAACAAGCTGGCACTGTGCCAAAAGATGTTTCGAATAAAGAATTTATTCTTTTGCTGTTAGTGTCTTTGAGGCTCTAAGTGAAACTGCAGATAAAGAAACTTTAATGGTGTTTATGTAAATTTTTAGCTTTTTGTAAACTATTACCATTTTAAGCTTTTATTAAATTTCTAAATTAGTTAAATAAACGGTAATTTTATTTCAGTATTGAATCTGCATTTTTTTAAACTCTCTTTCCTGAATAAAAGCGCCACATATTCCTCTGTTGGTGATTTTGGAGCTATTTTTCGTCTTTTCATCCCTTCCTTTGTATCCCTATTTTTTCCTTCGTTCACGTCTTCTTTAATATTCCTACCGAATTTGGTGTCATTCTCGCAATTAGATCGCGCTACAGAACACTCTGAATACAGTCAGTTTAATTATTGACACCCTGTAGTTCTACAAATATGGTGCAATTTTAAAATATTTTTTTTATGATTAATACTGAAAGGTCATATACTCCGAAACGTAATTAAAATTTTTACGTCATGTTAGAAAAATATCCCTTTTTTAGACATTTAAAAAAACTACACAGAGAATTACATTAAAATTCTGTTCTTTTGCTCGGTGGGCAGGGATAAAATATATTTGCGCGATATATTTATTTTTTATTTTGTGAAAATCTTTACAACTATTAGTGTGAATTCTAAGATAACGCAGATAATATTCCCTTTCTAACAACAAAAATATTTACACGTGATTACTAAAAGGAGAAAGAAAACTTTATTGTAAATTACGCCAGGTTTAAAACGATATTTTTCAGAATCCTTTATAAAAGAACTTCCTTATAGCGTTGTTAAAAATACCAAGAGACAAAAACTCCATTTACTTAACTCATTTTATACTACCTTACATAAAAAAATTTAACTTTTTTTAAGGGGTCAGGTACCTTTCAAATGGTCAAAATTTCGATTTTTTTTTATTGCTTTATATGAAAGTATAATCTTTTAGATTCATATTAAAACAAACCCCATAAAAAAATTCTCATTAGAAACGAAGTTATGGGCAAAATAGTAAGGCCTCTTTTCATGAAACAGCGATATTTAAAGGGCTAGACTGTTTGTTTACATTTTTCACGCAGCAGGCGCCGGCCGTAGCTGATAAGATTCAAGGATTTCTACTCTTACTTTTCTTTACTCTGTGGTTATTTATTTTCCCTTTCCTTTCAGGAAATCAAGCAGAAATTAGCAACTGCTACTTCAACTTTAGATTCAAGCTAGTTAGCTTGATTTAGAAATAAATCTATGCACGTTGTGTTGTTTACTCTTTCGATGCTGAATTTCTGATTTTTTTATAGTGATTTGTTTGCGAATAAGTTTTATTTTAGCTTTAAATTAATTTTATTTATTTCGTTAATAATCTTCTGCTACAATGAGTGAAGTTCTTAGCGAAAACACACCTAAAAGAGCTTCTGGGATACGACCGAAAAAAAGGAAATTTACTGGTAATATATATACTAGAAAGTTGACGAAAAGTGAAAATGATTCACTGAATAACAGTGCTTCACAGAGAAAACTTTCTGTAAACAAGGAGTTTGAATATAATTCTAGCTTTGATGGATATCGTATTATGGATGTCAGTCACATGTTTTCCATTCTGGAAAAAATTTTATGCTGTAAAGCTTGTGGTGGTGAAGTAAGTATAACAGAAGAAATTGAATGTGGCTTATCATCTAAAATTTCGATTTTATGTGAAAATTGTGCTGAAGTTATTAAATTTAAGAATTCTAAGAAGATCGGCGAAAATAACAAAATTTCAGAAATTAACAACAGATATATTTATGCCATTAGATCAATTGGACTGGGGTATGCAGCAATGAAACTGTTTTGTGGAATCATGGATCTGCCTCAACCGGTTTCCAAAAAATCTTACAATGCTGCGATAAAGGTGCTACAGAAATGCTCTGCATCTGTCGCAGAAAAATCTATGATATCTGCAGCTTCAGAAGAAGTAACTCTGACTGATTCTTCATGCTTAAACATCAGTGGTGACGGTACATGGAAAACTCGGGGTCATACTTCACGAATAGGTGTGTGCACTGTCATTGGTGACAAAAGCGGCAAAGTTATTGATACTGAAGTCCTTTCCTCATTTTGCAAGTCATGTGATGCATGGAAACTAAAAAAAGGGACGCATGAATATAATTCATGGAAAAAAACCCATGAAAATGATTGTCTCAATAACCACGATGGATCTGCTGGAAAAATGGAACTAAGTGGTATGGTTCGAATATTTCAACGTTCAGAAGCCACAAGAAACGTAAAGTACATTGGATATATAGGTGATGGTGATGCCAAAACTTTTCAAGCCATATCAGAGGCCAGCCCATATGGTTCTGATACAAAAGTTGAAAAAATTGAATGCGTGGGTCACATTCAAAAGAGAATGGGCACACGCTTACGAAAACTTAAACAAAACAAAGTAAAATGTAGTGAAGGTAAAGCACTTGGAGGAAAAGGTAGACTTACGGACAACATCATTGCTAAGCTAACAGATTATTATGGAAATGCAATTCGACAGAATAAAAACAATTTACATGAAATGCGTAAAGCTATCTGGGCTGCATATTTTCATACTCGTTCAACGGATGCCGAGCCTCTACATTCATTTTGCCCTACTGGAAGTGAATCTTGGTGCAAATATAATAAAGCAGTTGCTTGTGGTACCATTAAAACATTTAAACACAAGAACACAGTCCCGACTAGTGTAATGGATACTATAAAACCAATTTTTAATGACTTATCGCAGCCAAAACTTCTGTCTAGGTGCTTAGGAGGTAAGACCCAGAACAACAATGAATCGATAAATTCTTTAATATGGAAATTATGTCCAAAAACACAAGGAGTAGGTAAAAGGATTGTGGAAATTGCTACAAATGAAGCAGTTATTTTGTTTAATGATGGCAATCAAGGAAAAATGAATGTAATGCAAGAATTTGGCTTGACAGTTGGTGCACATGCTCGAGGATGTTTGAAACAGTTAGACGACCAAAGAATTGCAACTTCTAATTTACGCTTTCTTCAAAACACAAAAGAAGCAAGAAAAAGTAAGCGAATGAAAGAAATTGCTCAGAAAGATAAATTTCTCTTGGAGGAAGGTGAAATTTACAGTGCCGGTGCTTTTTAAATGTGTTAAGTTTTGTGAAAATCTTTGAGCAAAGTTTTTTTCCATCTGTTATCCCATGCGATGATAGTTATCAAAGTATATGTATGTAAATTAGTGTTCAAATTTCTAAAAGGTTTATTTATGTCATGCAATAGAAAACATCAGAATGAATTTATAGATTTTTGTTTCACAAGTCTTCTAAAAAGTTTATCAACCTAATAATCTAAGTAAACAGATGATGTAGTATTGTTCTTGTAAAGGTAAATTTATTTTTATTTCTACTTTTATTTTTCTTGATTTAGTACACAATATTTATTTTTTAATATTTATTAAATTCATGTGTATAAATAAGATAAGTAAATAATTATATAAATTACTGCAATACTTAAAAATAATGTTTCATAATAAGTTCCTAAGTCAATCTTTTCTTTCAATTGAATTTTCACAAAAATAATTTTCGTTTTTACGCACATGGATTCAATAGCGCACATGATTTCTCCGAAACTGTTGACTAAAATTTTATAAAAAATTAACAGCTCATACAAAACATTCAAATGTTGAAAATGACGAATTGTTATCAGTGTCATGTAAGAATTTATTAAATAATGAATGGTTATTTAGAAAAATGATATAAAGAAAAAAATTTTTCGTTTTTTCGTTTACGATTCAATAGCGCGCATGATTTCTCCGAAATGGTTGTCTAAAATTTTATAAAAAATTAACAGCTCTTACAAAACATTCAAATGTTGAAAATGACGAAGTATTATCAGTGTCATGTAAGGATTTATTAAATAATGAATGGTTATTTAGAAGAATGATATGAGGAAAATTTTTTTTGGTTTTTCCGTTTACGATTCAATAGCGCGCATGATTTCTTTGAAATTGTTGGCTAAAATTTTATAAAAAATTAACAGCTCATACAAAACATTCAAATGTTGAAAATGACGAATTGTTATCAGTGTCATGTAAGGATTTATTAGATAATGAATGGTTATTTAGAAGAACGATATGATGAAAAATTATTTTCGTTTTTACGTTTACGATTCAACTGCGCGCATGATTTCTCCGAAATGGTTGTCTAAAATGTCATAAAAAATTAACATCTCTTACATAGCATATAAATGTTGAAAATGATGAAGTATTACCAGTTTCATGTAAAAATTTTGTAAATAATGAATAAATATATAGAAAAATGTTGTATCAGTATATGTTATTTGTGTATTTATATTCAATTTGCATGTTTTATAGCACACTATTTACTATTTTTTTATAATGAAACTTATTGAATTTATGTTTTTATATAAATAGGTAAGTAAATAAATATATGTATACTTAAATATCTAAAGATATTTTACATAATATGTTTTAAAAAGAAATTTTATCTTTAAATTGGATTTTCTCAAAATGCTATTTTTTCAACTTGCGCGCATGATTGCTCGAAAATGGTTGGGTAGAATTTGATGAAATTTTTACAGAAGTTACATAACATATAAATGCTTAAAATGACGAACTACTATCACTTTTGTGTATGAATTTTTTAAGTTATGAATTATTATTTACAAAAAAAAGTGCTAAATTTTGTTATTTTTCATATTTTTATGTATTTTTTATACAAAGACAGAATTTAAAGTAACTAGGGTTCGTCATTTTGATTATTGACTATTTTTCTTTATATATAAAGTGATTTTAGGTCTTTATGATATTTTTTATGCATGTCAAGCTGCGCGCAAGACTATGTATGATTTTTCTTCGAGAAAAAAAGACCTTTTGTAATTTTTTAATTTAATTTTATGGTGAAGGTATAAAAATATTCCATAACCTGTAACAGTTACAGAAAGATTATTTAAATATGTGTTAAAAATTTGAAGTTCTTAAAAGCGATAGATTTAAAGATATTGAGATCAATACTGTATGCAAATTTTGCTTCTATTTTAATCGATCAAAGGTACCTGACCCCTTAAACTAGAAAGACAAAAACAACTGAGGTATCTTTTAACAGTGGCTGATATGCCATTAAAAATCTCTAATGAAACGAAAATTATTGAAAACCATAAACCTATATTATAACTATAAATTTTCCTATAAATATAAATTATAATCATAATTCAATCTTTTTAAAGCTAATGAAATTAGAGTGCTTTTAGAATCTGTGAGTCTGACGATGTTGGTGGGCGTAGCACATAGAGGAAAAGCCCACTAGTTTTATAAAAACTATCCCAAATTTTGAAAAGTTTTTTGTTGCAAATTTCTTAATATTTTTTTTTTCTCCAGAAAATATGACAAACAACATTCAATACAGTACCCTGTAATCAGAGTTAAAATAATAATAACAATTGGATGAAAAATGTATATGTTAACTCAATAACGTTTTCCAGCGTATGCGCAAATGTAATCAAATAATAATTACTTAATGTATTAGCGATACGTATAGAATAACTTTTGCTAAAGTCTCAAACTGTTATGTCAAAAGTTTTGAAAGCGATCATCAATAAAAAAAAAGCACTAAATCCGTTGCTCTCAAAATGAAGCAAAATGATGTGAGATTGTATCCCCATATAGGATATGTTACACATTATTACACGTAAACAATATTACACACACTACTATATTTGGATAAGTCCCCTTATCAATACTGAAATGTTTGATAAACCGTATAATCTATATATTTTATTAATAAAACATTTATTTATGAAAAGGTTTCATAGACACAATGAAAATGTTCGAAACTATCTATTAACTTCCTTTATCTCCCCTCCTCCACTCCCCCCAAAAAATTTCCAAAACTTTTTTTTTTTTTTTTTGACGATCAATAACACTCCAATTTTCAGAAAGATTTTCAGCGTCTGCTAATTAGCGAAAGCAACAAATAACACTTTCTATCAATGTATATATGTGCTTGATGAACTAATTACAAGACGATACAACTTAAGTTAATGATTTTGTATGTCTGCAGTTTCAAAATAAAATGAATACAAAATCGTTATTCGCTCTTAAAAGTATATTTAAGAGAAAATACTAAACTTTAAATGTTGTTTTATTATTATTATTATTATTATAGGTATAGATAGTTCATACGTAAAATATTACTATGTTATGCGCAATCACATTTTTAATAGCACTTTCCAACAAAGTTGAAAAGTGCTTATGCATTCGGTTTGTCTGGCCGTCTGTCCACGCTCTAACTCTCGTAAATATACTCGGATTGACATGAAATTTATGGAAGTTATTTAGGTTTACCCTAGCACGAACCCTATTGAAAATGCAGTTTCTACCATGATTATTTTATTTACAGGGACAGTCAAAAGTTTTCCATTACATTACGGTCTATGGGGGAAAAATTGTTTCAAATGAATTTTAACGTTGTTAACACTTTGAAAAATTTAAAAAGTGCTTATGCATTCCTTAAAAATGCATTCTAATATGAATTCTGCTTAAGCATTCGGTTTGTCTGTCCGTCTGTTCGCGCTCGAACGCCTGTAATTACACTCGAATTGCTCTGAAATTTTTGTGTTATTGACGCTTACGCTAGCACCATCCCTATTGAAAATAAACTTTCTACCATGATTAGTTTATTTACTGGGAGAGTCAAAATGTTTACATTAAATTACGACCTATGGGGGAAAAATTGTTTCATAGTCATTTTAAAGATGTTACAACCTGTCAAACATATTAAATTTACATGCATTTAACAAGCGCTCTAAAATATACATTCTATAAAATATGCGGTGAAAATGTTGCTACTATTCATTTACTGGGCCACACAAAAGAATTTCATTGGATAATGGTAAAGTGGGGAATAGTATGCGACATGTTTCAAATATATTAAACTGTTTCATGTGCAATAAAAGTGATATATATCACTGAGGCTTAATATAAATTATACGATAATGTCTTGTATAATATAAAGCACATTGCATTTACAGGGACACAAACAAAAGATTTCAAATGGCATATTCTTTCCGATGTAGTTATATGTTTCCGATGATGGCTGATGGATGAATGTAATGCATTTTAATTATGATATAAGGGTTTAAGTTTCATTAAATCTTTCTACATTATATGGTGTATATAAATGTTATAGTTAATATACAAAGCTACCCAAAAGAGCTCGCCAACGTTACTGAATATGAGCGTAAATTACTTGAAGGTGGTTTTTAAATAAGGTATGTATTTTTACGCTGAACTGCATTCAATTTACAAAGAAATGTTTGCAGAATATAGATAAAATGATATGCAAGGCCAATCAAAGAACTGGGTACATGGACGCATATGAATGATAATCTATAACAATGTGATTTCAGTTGTTTTAAGAGCGTTTGAGTTTTAAATAAATGTTAATGTTTGCGTCTTACTGACGTGTAATAAAAGTACAAGGTAAAGTACAGGGCTGAACAAAAGTTTTCAAGTATGTTTCCATTTATTAGTACAAACAGCTGAGAAAGAAATTTTAAGCTTTTTTCTTGCTAAACTAAATTTTTACATTATATACTATGTACATCAACTGACAGATCAAATACAGGGATGTTCAAAATATTGGAAAACATATTTGGCGATATACCCTTATTTCCCTAATAAAAGACGTTTGTTAAAGATTTTCTGGAGTGTTGGAAAGTGCTTCATAGTCTATGCTTAACGCATGATTTTGCTTACTTGTTACATAATGTATTACTAACTGCCAGTCTTTCAAATTTCTTTAAGTCGAATAAATATGTTTTGATAGAGGCTCTTCAAAATCTTGTCGTAGTTTGAACCAAATTTTTGTGCTCAATAGCCCTTACCATAAGACGGTGAAATTTTGTACCAGCCTTGAAAGCTCCTGAAAAAGCATAATTGAAATAGTTGGAACGAGATTGAAATAGGAAATGTGATTCAACCGAAGCTCCAGATATTGGTACGAGATTTAACCATTTTATGGTGGCAACTACTGGGCACCAAAGTTTAGTTCAAACAAAGACAAAATTTTTAACAGTTAGGGGGTAAAAAAGTTAAAAATAAGTAGTTTCTATGTGGTACTCATTTTGTTTTAATTAGTAAAAAACATTTTCAATTTTTAAACATATGTTTCTTTGATCTTTTAAAAAACGAATTATTGGATCGATCGTAAATGAAAGGTTTTTTTAAAGCTTTACTCATGTTGATTTAAATTTCTTATTTAAGTTACTCATCTTGATTAAAATTGCTTAAAAACAACTCTTTCATTCGAGCTGTTTCAACTCTTTATCTGAAGCTGACTTTCAAATTGTGAGGTTAGCTGATTTCGGCTGAACTTGATTAATTTTTTGGCTGAGGTTTTAAGAGAGTAAGAGTTGCGCAAATGGCTACAACTGTACATTCTAATATTAACATAACTTCGTTCAATAATGAATATCTAATTTGATTGTCATTACGTGTACATAATCAGAAAAATTTTATTTAGTTGCAAATAGTTACCAAATGGCATCTATCGATTTGACAGTAAACTTGAATATGATCTTACTTATGCATTTATGTGACGATAACGACAAGAATAAATGTTGCATATTGATCGTAGTACATTTACAAATTTATCAAATTTGCTCGTTATAATATTAGATATTATTGAGGCTTTTAATAGATTGTACGCAGGGCTGTCCAACGCGGCGCCCGTGGGCGCCATGGCGCCCTTTAAAGATTTTAATGGCGCCCTTTTGAAGATCTTCTTTTTAGTAGTAAAATCAACTATACAGGATTCTTTCTTAAAAATAATTGATATTTGCATCAGAGGTATTTTCAAAATCTGCGAAAATTCATTAACCCTTTCAGAATCAAAGTACTTCTATTTGTAAAAGATCGCAATGAAGAAATGATACTAAAATTTAAAAAAAAATTTATTTTAAAATAAGAAAAGCTTTTGTTCACGTATTTAATACAAAGGAAATTTTAATTTCAATATTTTGAGCCAATGTGGTATTTAGGAATTAAAATGAAGTGGTCCTAAAATGAACCATCGACCTTGAAAGGTTTATAAACCAGAAACAAACTTTTAAAATTAAATAATGCATATTTTTATAATTTGTAATTATTGTTTATAAAGTTTAATTGCGGTGGTTAAATTTGGAAATAGCCCTTTTTAGTAACAGAAAAATAAATATTTCTCACTTTTTTCAGCCACTTTGATAACACAAGTTCATTATTGTTCTTTTTTTTTTTTTTTTTTTTTTTTTTTTTTTTGCTATTGCCACACAGACCCATTTGGGTGTTATATAAGAAGAGTAAATGAGCTTAATTTTTCATTCTTGATTTTTGAAACTTAAAGATAGACTTTCATAGTAAAATGTTAAATTTGAAATTCAATGCATGTAATCCCATAACTATAAGGACTTTTTGTCTACCAGTGAAAGACATATTTGCATTATGTTAAGACGTGTGTTTATGCTAATATTGTGCAATAAAAATGCTGCATATTTCCAGTCAAGTGATAAATGGTGCCCTCCACTGAGTACCAAGAACTCAAATGCTGAAAGGTTGAACAACCCTGGATTATAGTAATTCATTGCATTAAAGAGTAGATTATAAATAAGTATCTTGCCCCTACTTTCAAAGTCATATAATATGTTTTTGGCACTAGAAGAAGAAGTTTTTCCAAAATACCTTGAACATTTCCATATTTATGATGTCGAAGTTATTTCTTATTTATAGAAGTAAAGAATATTTAAATATTTGAAATTTTGAATACTTGGATCCTATGAGATTTTTGAGAGTTACAAAACTAATTCAATAAAATATTTTATAATACAGTGGACTCTCTCTATTCCGAACACTCATGGGACCGACCAAAAATGTTCAGATTATGGGGTTGTTCAGTATAGAGGGAGAATCGGAAATGCATTACTACTTCTGCTATGCATTGAATTTACAGTCGGTATAAAATATATAGCATGGTTAGTCATACCATTGTGCAATGCCAAACTAAATTTAGTCAGTTTTGTACTGTATAATCTCATTTAATTTTTTATTTATTTATTTATTTATTTTTACAAAACATATCTATAATTAAAATAAAAACAGTAAGAAACGGTCAGCATACAGAACAATCTCAGCCATCCTGTGAAAAAAAAAAAAAAAAAAAAGAAAAAAGAAATCATTTAAAAACTTTAAATGCAACTGAGATATCTTGATAAATTTCTTCTATAGGATCAGTATTAGCGAACGGGTATTTTCATTTGAATGAAGTAGCCTCTTAAGCCTAATATATAAAGTTAAAGAAAATATATGCTCTAAATTCCAATTAAAACGCTAAAATAAGTTTGAAAAGAAATCTCCATTGATCATTAAGAGCGACCACATTCCTATGTATGGTGATATGATGGTCTTTCCACTAAAGAAAGAGAAACGGTCTGAACATAAATAAATACTTACCTTATGTAATAAATTTAGTAATGATTATAATATATTAAAATTTGTTTTAAAGTTATTATTCAGCTTTTACAAAATATACCTTTCTAAAACTTAAATGAAATGTTTAGAGGTAAAATTAACCACTTTAACTGTTATTCTTGTTAAACACAGCAATAAAAAAGTTGAAAATTGTACGGCAGACGCATAAAGTGTGGTGCAACTGTATTAAAACGATTTTTTTTAATTTGCAGTACTTCGGATACAACACAGTATCTGAAATTTTTGTGTGTCCCAGTAAGTACTAAATTATTTTTTTTATACAGGAATTAGCTTGTAGTAAACCTCAGTAACGTAATTCATTTCATAAAATGTGAAATAGTTTATATAAACGCAGCCTGAAACAATGTTTCCCCTTTATCATCATAAAATAGAACATTTTTGTGTGATCCTGTATATTAATTAAAAATATTCCTTGCACCACATGTTGAACAGAATATATCTTTTACTATGTATTTCCAAGATCCATTGGAATCGTATTATGTTCGAAAGAGTACAACATTTTTATAATACACTTAAACTATTTTTTCCCATTGACCTTAATGTAACGGAATACTTTTGGTTGTCCCTGTAACAGAACTATGCAACCGATTTTCCTAAAATTTAAAATAATTTGACAAAATTATGTAATAATTATATATTTTAAATTTTAAACGATTCGGTAGTGTAGTTTTTGCGTTGTTATGTGCGGACAGACGGGCAAATTGAATGAAGACTATAGGTGATACGTCTTTACATAATTACAAACACACCTAAAAGGGTCAAACATGCATAGCATAATAAAAATTCACAATAAAAATAAACATTAATAAATATTCAATATATATATTGCTTTTACTTTAATTCACTGAAATGTGGATTTTATTTTTGATGTTCTTTTAACAAATTTACTACCATTTTAATACGTAACCACTTAAAGAAATACGATCATACATCTTTTTTTTTTTCATAATTAAACAGAATACCAATTGCATTTCACCTATAAAGTATGTAATACAGATAGTTTAATGGTTATTAAACAATATTTGTTACAGCAAGTTTATTTTTTTATGATGAAGTTCTTTCAAAATAATCCGCTTAAATAATATATTGAAAGTAGTTATCATAATTTTTCTCAAAATTAATACCCGGATCTTATCTCATTTCAGAGCGTCACAAAACTAATCCAATATAATACTCTATAATCCTATTTTTGAAGAAATAAATTAGATGGTTGGAGAATATTATAAAGAAATATAATACATAAGCAACATTTTTTTGTATTTATTTAAAAATGAAGCTTAGTATAAAAATGTATTATTGATTCATCCTGTACGTGTAAATATGTATACACAGATTGTGCGTTGATATTATAAAGAAAAATATCATTCTAACTCAAGGATGTTATTTATATTCATTTTTTTTAAATATTTAAAATTCTTTGAAGCATTAATAAATATGCATTTATAGATTACGCCACAAAATCTCGAAGCTTTATTATTATTATTATTATTTATGCTAGTATCGGTCGTCTATCAGATACCGTATGGTTAGCTAACGGCGGGTTTTTGGTATAATATCCTGCCGGCACTGTTCCAATTATGTTTCAAACCCAGGGCTGCGGAATCGGTCGGAAAAATGGCCAACTCCAACTGTAAAAATTGTCTTCGACTCCGGCTCAAACTCCGATTCCGACTCCCGGCTGAATAATATACTAGTGTTGGTGTTGATTTAAATTATGTGAAAACGAAGTGAAATAAGGCGAAATTTTCACTATTTCAATATCTATTCACTTCTTACATCTTTGAATGAAAAAAGTGGAATTTTTTTTCCGTTTTGCCAATTTTTCAAATTCATGGTCATAGAAATCCAAAAAATCCAAATATTGAAATATAAAGAAGAAAATAAAACAGAAATTTTTTTTATTTTGGATACGTGATTTAAAAACGGGAAATCTTTACAATTTTGATATTAATTCGTGTTCTCCAGAGTAGAAAAATTTCGATGAAAAGGAAAAAATACCGGTGAAAAAATTCAGGACCTACTAGGATTTTTAATTAAAAATAGTTTTCATCTACCGTGTACACCTGACAGGATATTGGGAATCTGTAATTTGGCTAGCCCGATATAATAAAAAAAATCTAATAATTTCTTTTATGAATTCAAAATTACAGTAATTGGTTTAATTCGCTTCAAGCTGTCTAACAAAAAAAAAAAAAAAAAAAAAAAAAAAAAAAAAGGGAGTCGGTTTGTTTTTTAACGACTCCGACTGATTTTTTGCCCAGAAATGGGTCAGACTCCGAAACCTTGATCAGGGGATAAGAAAAAGAGGAATTGGATCCGGCACACTGATATAACCCTGATATTTTAATAATATTATTTGTCGTTACCAGCAAAAACAATAAGATGCCGTCGGTCAAATGCTTCCAGATAGTTTTTGTTTGTTAAGGATGTTACCAGTATTTTCCTTTTATTAAAAAAAGAATAAGTAAATAATTTACAAAAAAAAATTTTTTTAAAGAAATTTTATCAGGAATAAATACCACAAAAACACTTTAGATTTCTTTATCATCTTTTTTACGACTATAAGAGTCTGTTTTTCTCTGTTGGAAAATAATAATAACAATAATAATAAAAGTAAAAGAAAAAACCTAAAAGATAATTGCTGTTTCCCGTAGAACATAGAAAAACAGTTTACCATTTTGCTCATTATTTATATACATTAGTTAAATACTTATAAAGCATCCAGATTTTAAAAAAATATACTGAAATTTAATACGTTTGGTCGCATGAATTTATTATTTCACTCAAGCGTACAATTCAATGTCCGCAGCAATTATTTGCTAGTGCTACTGCAAAATTTTCTTCCTATTTTTTATGACACATTACTTGTCCAAAATTGACTCCTCTCTCTTATAGTTAAAATTTAATTGTAAATATTGTTATCTTCAGCAAAAGAAAATTTATTAATTAAAAATTGAAGAATATTAATTACTGCAACTTGCAGATGGAAAACTGATACTTCATGTGTAATAAGGGGTTGTTAAGATTTAAATAATTTTTCGGTGTTCATAAGCAAGTGACGCTGATTAGTATGCCTATGTCCAAAGTTTACTGTCATGTAAGATTTTACTGCTTTTAGGTAATAAAGATGAAAAATCTCAAATGTACATGGTGTAAAGTTTAAAGAATTAAGGGTAAAAGTTGTTATAATTGCCAAATATTGAGAAATTCTTTTTTATGTTGTGACTTTAAATAGTTGTTTTCTGGAATATAATAAAATGCTTCCATTAAAATTGGTAGACAAACAAAAGCAAAAAATATTTAAAATCTTACCACCATAAGTCAAAAGTAATTCTGTGTATTTGTTTGCTAGACGTAACATGGCGTATCTCACGTTGGCTTTACCGGAATTGCCAACAATTTATACAGGGTGTTCAGCAAATAACACGCCAACTTCAAAATTAAATTTCTCAGAAACAAAGATCGTCAGAATTATGCGGTAAACATTTTGTTTATTACGTAAGTTATAAAAATCTTATACAGAAGTTTTGATCGGTGAATATTTTGAAAAGATTATGTTCTGACTGCAAAGAATGCTTGATTTGAATGCTTGTTTCTTGTTTTATATTGCTTGCGGAGAACGTGTTTTTTGGCATACAGGGCCATAGTTTAACGATTTTCGGAATGTAATTTTTGAAATTTGGAAATTCAAAATTTTAAATCTTTAAAATATGGCATTGTAAGCCGAAAAACTAGAAACAAGCAAACAAGGAAAATGTAAAATCAAGCATTCTTTACAATCAGAACGCAATCTTTTCAAAATATTCAACGATCGATAATTCTGTATAAGATTTTTACAGTTTAACTAATACAGAAATAGTTTACCGCATAATTCTATCGATCTTCTGTTTTTTAATATAAATTTGAAGTTGGGGTTTTATTTGCTGAACACCCTGTACATTCGGTATATATTGACCCATTTAAGCATAAAATGCTCATACATAGCTTGTCATGCTGTTGCTGTGTAAGCTAACTATATAGCATTTGATGCTGCCTTGCATTGTAAAGCATATAATAGTATGAAAATCTAGCGTACACGTAATACATTGTATTAACTTGTCTATTTGTGTTGCTACAACTAGCATGAGTTTCGATCTTCGATGCTACTTATTTGTTACTCAAAGATGTCAAAACAAAATTTTAAAACAGAAAGTGAGAAAAGTTGTCCTTCTTGTTATTATATAGAAAATTCACGATTAATATATTTTTTTAAATGCAAAATCATACTTAAATATACTTGCGTTTAACATAAAAATAAGTTATAATGAAATTTCCTTCAACTAAAGATGAAATATCCATTGTAACTTAAATCGACATACATACATTATACATAAAATCATCGCGATAGTCATAATATTAATATAATGAGTATTATCTGCCATTAACCCCTCGATGATTAATTACCATGGATCAATTCATTAAGATACAGTATTTAAGAGTTAATAACTCAAAGATCTTTTCTATTTAATTGCCTTAAGTAAAAGCAATTTATGCTTAGTTTTAACTATAAATTAAACATAATTCTTTTCAGCACCATACGATGTGTAAAATTAATATATTTAAGTATAGAATGTCACTTTTGGTAATAACACTGTCATTAATTTTGATTAATTATCAAAAGTTTGAAGAACCGCTTCTCACGGCTTTTGTAATAAAGATATTCTAGAGATTAAACGCAAAGTTTAAGTCTCTTAATGGTTTTTGTGTTATCGGAAGCAATATATTTCAGCAATAAATACGTTTCGAGAGTCACGGAATTATTACGCTACGCGATTATATTAATATCGCTATTTCATTTCGTTCTCCATAAGTCATAACAATATTTCAAAATGTATTATCCCATTTTTCTAAATTCTTTTTGCAAAATATCATTCATTTTAACTAAAGTTTTCCTAAAGCGCTTCTTTGTTTATAATTTAATTTATTCATTCTTTCATAGAAAAATATTTAAAAAAAATATCCTTTTACTCTTTTATGTTTTTACTCTTTTATGTTTTTTATGTTAATTTAACATCTTTCTTGATGCAATTTTCCTTCGGTGAAAAAATATGCATAAAAATGATTTTTGAATTTTTCTCATAAACAACAAATTAACTGATGAATGATAATTTGGAGGACTCTACTTGCATTTTTTAGCCCTTTAAGAACACTGTGCACTCAGAAATACATTAATTTAAAAACAAATACAAATTCAGAACCTACATATCCTTCAGTTGTGATATATCTCCACAGTTAAAAACCATTTCATGTTCGGAAGAAGGCATGTAGATTCATTCTTAAAATCCTCCGTCCTGATTCGAATATTAAGAGGGGCCACAAAAACCCGTTTAAAATTACTATAAAGCATACCCAAGCATGTATAAATCACAATATGTCGATGCTTATTATATGCATGCGTTTATTAATAAAATATAAAAGAACTTTAACAATTCTAGAAGGATTAAAATTAAGTTATAGGGTGTTCTTTATTGTCTCCTATAGACGACTTTGGGACTGAAGAAGGCAAAGATTATATATATATATATATATATATATATATATATATATTAAGCTGTAAATTTTGATAATATTTCCTATTCCTTAATGCATCAAAAATACTCACTAAATGAAAATAAATACTGAAAATATATATATTTACTTGTAATAATTGGAAAAGACATTTGGATATTTTTCTTTAACAAAATGCATCACTTAAATTTAGATAAGATTTTTTTAAATTTATTTCTCTACAATTGTTTATTTTTGACTTTTTCAGAAACAAAAGTTCTACTAATTTAATTATATTAAAGGTTGAAATATGCCAGTCGTACACACAGTTGATTAGCGTGAGCTATCAAACTATTTAATTGTATAATTAATTTATAAAAGAAAATACTGACAGGGTTTGATTCGTAAGTAATGAGATTGATTCCATAAAATTCCGTTTGCTTAAGATAATTTTTTAGAAACTTTATATTCTTCAAAATAGACTTCTCTTCCATAAATACACGGCTACCAACGAGTCTGTCATCCATTTATACCTGTTGGAATGCTTAAGCTGGAATGCTGTTGAAAATGCGAGTTAGTGTTTTCTACAAGTTCTCCAGATTTTCGAAATGATGACCTTTTAAGTTGGAGTTTAAACGTGGCAATAGAAAAATGTCCGGCAGTAACAGGTCAGGGCTGGACGTGTTTGAAGTAGTGATACGACGCGGTGTTTTGTCAGGAACTGAACCACTTTGAAGAAACCAGCTTAGCACTAATTTTTGTTATTTGAAGTTCTTACGTTTCGATTTGATGTACAAATAATTTTGTAAATCTCACCGTTCCCACAATCATTTAGACACTCAGCTGGCATTGCGAAATGCAAAAGAGTGTAATTTTATCTCCTTAGTCTGAAGTTTGAAAACTTGGCAAACAAACGTCAATCGTATTGTTCGTTATTGACATTCTTTGTTTCGTTTAAAAAACTTTGTGCGACGTACACACTTGAGTTTTAGATAAAGAATCCTTTCAGAAGACTTCTATTAACATAGCAACCGTCTCACTGACAAATTTGTTTAGTTTTAAAAAATAGGTTATGCTACTTTGTAAGCGACGCTCAAGTGCATTCTGAAAACCTAACGCAACTTTCATATATGTGGCAGCCTCACGAGCAATCTGCGCACTGCAGAGTCTTGAGATCATCTAATTTCCAATAAAATCTTTAACTGCCGAATCACACTTCCACCCCACGCACCGTTCGCAAATTCCGTCTGTTTGGCCTTCTGCTGGGCGCAAAAATTAAGCCTCATTACTTTCGGAACAGACAATGTACATATTTCTATTGTCAATAAGTGATTTAATAACGGCTTAAAAATGATTTAGATATAATATCTCTTTTCTACAAAAAAAGTGCTGTTTTTCTGCAGAGAGTAAAACGTATTTGAAAATTAAGAGCTCAATTCCAAATACACATATCTATCATATTCACTCACAGGCATATATAACGATTATTTCGTTATATATTGGTTATTTTCTTAAATTATTCCTTCCCCCCTGTCTCTTTTCAATTCAAAATCAGTTTTAAGTGTCCTTCATTCACTTTCCATTTTTTTTCCCTCGCATAGTTTTTCTCTAACCGAAAAATCGGCAGCTGCTTAACTTTGTCTGTGAGAAATACACTCACATATTAATCAACCGTTTAAAGCTATTTCCAGATGTCTGCTATTTCCGATCGAGGCAATTCTGCATTACCGTATATGGACATCATCTCTGTTTCGCAGTTAAAATTTATGCTTACGCTTCTTTTCTTTCTCGACAAAACCCTAAAAAGAATTTAACATCTGCGCAGTAAAATCTGATATCCCTTTGGTGTGCCTCTTTATTAGACATAATAACACGTGTAACATTTTATCGTTTGGCAACCTTGCCTTTCCCATCCCAGCTTGGAAACCATATTGAATTCTTATCTTGCCGGCTGCATTTTAACTGTATTTGGCGTATACTATCCATTGTGCATGGGCGAACTTGTGTATGTTGGCGATTTTCTATGATGCCAAAGGAGGCAATTTGTTGCTATGTACGAGGGCACTTGACTCTCTGCGCTCGTCTTGTTAACCTGCTATTCTTCGTTCGGAGATTTTCTCCGAGAGTTGTAAGTGCGCCCCCCTTCGTTATAGATGTTAAAATAAAGTGTAACTTTGCAATCATCGTGGGGTTTTTTTGTACATCTGAACCTGGATACATGATCATTTCGTTCTTCTAAATGCCTTAACTAATATCTGCAACCACCAATCTCCCTTACAAATCTCTGGTGCCGTTTGACTCTCGTTTTTTCCCCACATAAAAAAAAATATATATATGGAGGGGGGCACAATCAACTGCGACTTTACGGCGGATGTGATGATTTTGGTTCTTCTTTCTTCTCTGCATCCCCGGTAAAAAAAATGCAACTGCTAGTAGTCTTGCCTGCTAAAAGTCAACAGATGTGGAATTGATTTCCCCGACTTCATCTGCGGTCGGCGTCGACAAGTGGTGTTCCCGTCCTGAAGTTCCTTTCCTGGACGCCCCCTTTTCCTCCCCCGTCCTCTCCAGCTCAAGTGCTTCGGAGCGTCTCCCCTTGAAATTTCATCTTCAAAAGAAATATGCGGCCAAGTATCACCTGAGCGCTGGGGCGCCCACCCTTCTTTCTTCCACTCGTTTGTGTGTGATTTGTGTGTGATCATCGATTTCGCCTAGCATTTTGTGCTTCTGTTACGGTGTGCTCAACTTGTGCTTATATACCAGTGTTTGTGTTGTGTCTACATAACGTAATCTACAGAAAGTTCATTGTGTTGTTATCCATCGTAGAGTGATTCATCGTGAAAAAAAATAGTGATTCATTCGCGGGTGTCTGCAACGAAAGTAAAAAAAAAAAAAAAATTTTGCACATACAAAATAAGTCTTCAATTCGGTGAAAATCCATCAGAAAGGATTCATTGTATGAATCAGTTAACAGTGCACAAAAATTAGTAACTAAATAACAGAATTCCAACTAAAGCTAAAAAAAAAAGATGTGTCATTACCTTTGATAACTTTACTGCTAGTCTCCAGTGATAAAAAAAAGAAAAAAAAGTGCACAACGAAAATCACATTTAAAAAAAGCTACATTTTGAATGTGGGAGCAGATCGAGCCCCATTTCCCTAAGTTTTTGTCTTATTAAATTAGTAATCATTTAATTATTTTTTAAAAAAACTAAATCTGAAAGTTAACACACGTACTTTGTTTATTTCATGTTCTGCTTTCACATTCAGGACACAACGGTCAACATTTATGTTCTGTGTAGAGCATCAATATAATTCTGTTATTGTGTTTTTGCAAAGATTTTAAATTGCGAAAGCACGGTAACTGTTGTCATTTCTAGTTATTATTTTTGTGACATTTTATGCAGTTTTAACCAGTTATTTACATTTATGTGCTATTGTTTCATATTTTACGTCCAACACCCCTTCGTTTTTTAATTTTGTATTTGGATTCTCTAATATGCTTAAATAAGTTTTTAGACAGTTTTGAACTTTAATGACAAAGTTAAAATAAGATTTTCCTTTTCATCTAAAAAAAAATATTTTAAGTTACAAAAAGGGAACTTTTCCCTTGGGTAAACAAGAAGATTTAATTTTATAGTTTATTTACTAACTGTTTTTGCTGTTTTCTTGATAGTTTTCTTTGCTTTATTATTTACAGATAAAGTAAGTACTTTTTAAAGTGAAGGAATATAGATATGTTTCAAAGTGTAATTATTTTGCTTTTAGTTAATTTATTTTCTAAATGTGTTAATTTTGTATGTGCTCTCTTTGCTTTACTGTTATAAAAGGTTTAAATAAGATATCTTTAAAGTGAGGTATATTTTAAGATCTATTTATTTTGCTAATTTACATATTTTTACTAGCTAGGAAATTTTCTTGTTTTCAATGTGCTTTAGGGTATAAATTCGGTCTGTGTAACAATTTCTCAAAACTTGTGAGCTTAAACAAAACAAAAAAAAAACAAAAAAAAACTAATCATGGCGGCAAAACAAATTCCGATAAATATCATTCAATTTGATGGAGATCCAGATTTACTTAAATTTTTCTTTGATCAAATTCGCGTCTGTGCAGAAATTAATAAATATAACCCTCAAACAACAATTGCAATCTTAAAGGGAAAGCTAGTTGGGCCTGCACAAAAATTTCTAGCCCAAAATCCCGACCTGCAAAAGATAACAGACCTTGATTTGCTGGAAAAGGAATTTGCGTCATTTTTCGCCCCCCCCCCCCTAGTAAATGTGTTGCTTCTGTTGAATTGTCCAGTTTAGCACTTATGCCTTCTGAGACGATAAAAAACTTAGCTCATAGACTAAATGTTCTTGCGGCGACTGTTTATGCAGATATCAACGACGAAAGTGCACGCAACACTATTAAACTTATGAAATTTCTAGAAGCCCTTCCTTCAAATATTAGAATAAAATTACAGGAAGAAGGCATTAATGATTATAAAACAGCAGTCGAAAGAGCACAAACCCTTCATGAAATTTTAAGGAATGAAAAAATCTTACATTCCTTACCTTCGGTACACAGACCAGAAAATCTCATCGAATCGCAACTGAAAGAAATCTCTGAGAAAATAAATGCATTGTCTTTTGCCCCTCCTGATACTAAAACCGAAACTGAGCAAAAAAATCTCCAGACTAGACCAAAACATTTCGCAGGTGTTTCACGCTTCAAAAAAAATTACAAAAATCGAAACTACACTAGACGTTATTCCCCACACAAGTTTTCACAAAAAAAACCAGTTGTTTGTCAGTTATGTGGACGAAACAATCATGATGCTCTCTCTTGTTTTAAATGGAAAAGAGCAAACACTCAAAGAAAAAATAATTACACGAATTCCACTCCACAATTTCAGGAAAACTGAAACAGAGATACAATTTTTATGCTGATGGTGTTGTGTCTCAATCTAATACTTCTACATCAGCAACTTTTGTTTTTGACCCTGTATTACCTAAAATTTCAAGTTCGAGACTAGTTAATTCAGTAGCTTCCCAAACTTTTGACTCTATTAAGATAGCAAATGACATCAGTACACAAACAGAAAGTGATAATGTTCAAATAATTTGTAGTGTAAACACTATGTCACCATCCCTCCCTCTTGTTGAAGCCACTATAGCAAACCATGATATTACTTTGTTGGCTGATTCTGGTAGTAGTATATCTTTACTTTCACAAAAATTATTTAATCAACTTAAACCTGTCTTAAAATATAAAAGACTGTCCACTGACGTCAATATTAAAACTGTCAATTCTGATGTCTCATTTTCCGCCTGCATCAGAACATCCATTAAGCTAAAACAAAAAGCGTTTTCACACCACTTTTATATTGTTGACATACCCGAGTCTTCCAGTTTTGAAGGCATTTTAGGTTTTGATTTCATAACTAGATATAATGTTGTCATTGATACTTTTAACAAGTGTCTCCACGTCAACAATAATTTCTCTGTTCCTTTAAAAACCAGTAAAGAATCTTCTGGAGAGAAACAATCAAAATCATGCAATTCTTTGAGTGATGTTGTAATGAATCAAGCGGTGTTCTTAACTCGTAAAATTATATTAGAACCCCAACAACAAATATGGTGCTCTGTTTACACTTCCAATAACATCAACAATAACAGAAATTATCTATTTGAATATTTGGCACAAACGAAAGAATTAATAGGAAATGATGCCATTATTCAAATGAACAAATTATCCAATAAAAGAAAGAAAACTTCACAAATACATCATTTCTTCTCAATAACACTTAAAAACACTTCTGAAAAAACCATTCATCTCCCTAAACACACAAAAATAGGTCAATTATCTGAGATTGAGGAAATTCGCGACTATACTTCTGAAATGTCTGACAAGCAAAATAACTCAGAACAGCACTTTGTAAATTTTATTCAGGCGTCTAATGAAATCTTACAAAAAAGAAAGCAGGAGTTATCGGCTAATGATTTTAAACTTTCTCACTTAAAATCTGACGAAGCAAAGAACCTAACTAAATTGCTACTTAATTATTATCCTGCCTTTTCCAAATCATTAGACACACTTGGTCATACTGATAAAATTGTACCTGATTTGAAGTTCATTAATGACTACCCCATAAAGACACTCCCTTTCCCTCTTCCCCAAGCTGTGCAGAAGGATGTTTTAAACCAAATCAAACAGTTACTTGATGCTAAAATCATTGAACGTCATTGTTCCGAATGGGCCTGCCCCATGCTTCTTGTTAAAAAGAAACCAGACGGTACAGGTATACAGAAATATAGACTCGCATTAGATCTCAGAATGGTTAATACTATAATTCAAGGTTCGTCCTATCCACTTCCAAAAATTCAAACCATTATTTCAAATCTTTCACAATATCGTTTTTTCTCTTCTCTCGACTTTCATCAGGCATATCATCAGATTGATTTGCCTGCAAAATTTCAAAATCAGCTCACATTTACTACAATGTTTGGTTCTTTTCGGTATAAGAGATTAGTATTCGGCTTAAAAACGAGCGCCTCAATTTATCAAGCTTTAATGGACTCGTTACTTGATGAATTACAGTTAGAAGGTGTCTATACCTACCAAGATGATCTTATTGTTGGTGCCAATTCATATCAAGAAATGTGTGAGAAGTTGGATAAAATTCTTGCAATACTAGTAAAATATAATTTAACGCTGTCCCCTAACAAATGCACTTTTCACAAAACCAGTTTAGATTATCTTGGATTTCACATAGAAAATCAAACTATTTCTCCTGTTCAGTCGAACATTGTAAAAATAACATCTTTTCCAACACCTACAACTAAACGTCAATTAAAAGCACTCATAGGCGTCATTACATTTTACAAATCTCTGGTTCCATCCTTTTCTGAACTTGTGCAGCCTCTCATAAACTTAACTACTCCAAAAGCCAAATTTAAGTGGACAAGCAAACATCAAAAAATTATGGACACCATACAGAAGATATTCTTTAATCCACCCATGGTTAGATTACCTGACTGGAACAAAAAGTTCTATTTAAATACTGATGCGTCAAATATTGCTATTTCTGGTGTCTTACTGCAAGAACATGATAAACAACTATTACCTGTTGCATACTTTTCAAAATCTTTAAAAGCGTCAGAGAAAAAATATCCTGCACTTAAATTAGAACTCATGGCGATTCATAAATCAGTTACTGCTTTCAAATATTATTTATACAACAGAGAATTTGTAATCCTTTCAGATAGTAAACCATTAGAAAAGTACAACAAAACTACAAACCCGGCTGATATTATCTCTCGTTGGCTCATGGATCTCTCAGAATACACATACAAATTTCAACATATTCCAGGTAAAAAGAATGTACTCGCTGACTATTTATCTCGCTGTAACTTTGAAAATAATCAACAGACTTTAGCTACAAACCCTGAACTTATTCATGACACTCAACCCTTACCTATTGTAGAATGTGATACTCCACACTCCAGCTCGAGTGATTCTAATATGCATGTTAACTGCCTTATTTCTGGTACACAAACAAATCCTGACCCTTTATTAGAAATTTCGAATGAAACATTTGCTACTGAACAACAAAATGACCCTACTTTGGTTGTTGTTTATAAAGAAATCTTAAAGAAAGGATCTTTTCAAAAATTTCCTAACTACTTCATTCATCCTGATTCGAAAGTGTTAATGTTAAAGAAGGAAAATATTTTTAATAACACTTTTTCGTATCACATTATTGTTCCAAATTCACTTAAAAGCAAAGTCTTAACAATTTCACATTTATCTCATTTTGGCTTTAATAAAACTTATGAATTCTTGTCAGGTAGATATTTTTGGAAGGGTATGTATGTAGACACTTTAAACTTTGTTGCATCCTGTATCAAATGTCTTCAAACTAAACATCACCAAACTCCACCTGCACCCTTACAGCCCACACACACTCCCAGGTACCCTGGTCACACTATCAGTACAGATCTCCTTGGACCGTTTGCTAATGGAAAATATGTTTTAACTATCACTGATCATTTTTCGAGACATATTGAAATCTTTCCACTTAATGACATATCTGCGAGTAAGGTTGTTAAATGCTTATTCTCTTACATAACCACCTTTGGGAGACCTTCGGTTGTCTTATCAGACTTAGGACCCCAGTACACTTCTCAGGTATATAACATTTTTAATGATACAATGGGCATTAAGGTATTACACAGTTCTGCCTCGAGACCACAATCAAATGCGATTGCAGAACGAATCAATAAGTCAATCAAATATTCAGTTAATATTCTTTTACAAGAAGGTCATTCTTTCGAAAATGCAGTATTTATACACAAATCACTTTATAATGGTTCGAAACATGCAACTACATTATATTCTCCTAATTTTCTTCATTTTGGACGTGAACTTTCTCTAATTTTTGACACTTTTGATCAGTCGTGCAACCAACCCTTTCTTGATAAACATATTGAAGTACACAAATTGCTTGATGATTTGAGTAAGATATATCACAAAGCTTATAACAACATTAAATCTGCTCAAGATAAAAGATATAAATATTACGGTCAGAAAGCTAAATTAAGATCCATTTTCTTAAAAGACATTGTATATCTAAAATCAAATGACAAGTTTAAAACAAAGTATACTGGTCCATATATTGTCACTTGTAAACATTCCCCTGTGTCATTCTCAATTAAAAGGTTGTATGCTCCTGATAACACAGCATTTCGGGTACATATTGATAGACTTTTATTAGCACCTCCTCGTTATGGACATTTATTTGATGCATCAAGTCATATAAACAACACTAACTTTAATACGTTTTATCAACCACACACATACAATCTAAGAAAAAGAAACTAATGTAAATCACTATTTATTATTTTTATGTCTTGTTTTATGATACCACATATCCAACCAAAGAGCTCATGGTTGTGTGTATGTTGTTTTTGACTGATCTTTAACAATATCATGGCTGGTCCATCACTGTTGCTCTGAAGATCTCTTAGGAACAATATTAGGTATCATTGTTATCCTTTAACACTTAGATATGTCTTCATATCACTTAAATTTTAGTTACTTTTTATTTTTATTTTGTTTCTTTTTGCAGTACACTTAAAATTTCTTTGACAATACTCATTAATTCAGTATTTTTCCACTAACCTCCCACTTAACATTTCTTGTACTGTAAGTCAAACATATTATAGTTAGATAAACAGGTACTGTACTTTAGAAAAGTAAACAAAAGATTCATGTAGTTAAATAAAACACAGTTTTTATATATGACTTGTTCATCACCCCACTCGATTGTGACATATTTTTCGTCTCTCGTCACTCTAGGATTGTCTGCCCATATTAGTTATTATATGATATACATTTTTTTTTGTTTTTTTTTTTCCTTTTTGAATTCTTCCCTTTGAAGTCTTGTTCCCGTTCAAAATTAAGGCCCTAAGGGTTCAAGCTTCATTGTGTTGAGAGACAAAGTTTTGGAATTGGAGTTTCGATTCAAATTTTTGAATTGTGATTCCAATTCACAACAATTCAAATTTTTTCATGTAATTCGACGTGGGCTCCTTCAGAAGACCGCTAGTGCCTTCGGGGGAGCGTCACAATTCCCTCCTCATCTAAGGCTAGGCCCTAAGCCGATGCCATAATACTTGTGTTGTACACAAGATTCAGGGTGACGCATATTTTTATGGGCGTGCTTGGAGCACCTCTTTTTTTTGTCATCCTATGCTTCGGCATGAAACAATTTTTACAAAAACATTTTTATTTTTTAATATACATCATATTACTCTTTTTTAATTTTTTTGAAAAATATAGTACTATTATGTTATTTTTGTGTATTGCCATTTTATATTCATTTAGTATTAGTGTCATGTTTTGTGTATATGTTTCAAAATTTTATTTATGTCATGATAACAATCAAAGCTGCAGTAAGATTTTTGTACTGTCTGAGTCGACTCAACCTATGCATATAAAATACAGTACTACCTTGGATCCATGAAATACAAATATAAAAAAATATAGAGACTTTAGAACTGCTGACTGTTTTTGAATACAAAAGTCTCCATTATCATGACGTTAAATTTCTACATATATATATAAAAAAAAAAAAAAACTTTTGCATTTATGTATGTTTTTATGTTATAATATTTTATGCTAGCCTATGCACATTGGACAGCAAAAGTTTTTTTTGTGGTGCACCGGGTGATATATATAACGATTATTTCGTTATATATTGGTTATTTTCTTAAATTATTCCTTCCCCCCTGTCTCTTTTCAATTCAAAATCAGTTTTAAGTGTCCTTCATTCACTTTCCATTTTTTTTCCCTCGCATAGTTTTTCTCTAACCGAAAAATCGGCAGCTGCTTAACTTTGTCTGTGAGAAATACACTCACATATTAATCAACCGTTTAAAGCTATTTCCAGATGTCTGCTATTTCCGATCGAGGCAATTCTGCATTACCGTATATGGACATCATCTCTGTTTCGCAGTTAAAATTTATGCTTACGCTTCTTTTCTTTCTCGACAAAACCCTAAAAAGAATTTAACATCTGCGCAGTAAAATCTGATATCCCTTTGGTGTGCCTCTTTATTAGACATAATAACACGTGTAACATTTTATCGTTTGGCAACCTTGCCTTTCCCATCCCAGCTTGGAAACCATATTGAATTCTTATCTTGCCGGCTGCATTTTAACTGTATTTGTCGTATACTATCCATTGTGCATGGGCGAACTTGTGTATGTTGGCGATTTTCTATGATGCCAAAGGTGGCAATTTGTTGCTATGTACGAGGTCACTTGACTCTCTGCGCTCGTCTTGTTAACCTGCTATTCTTCGTTCGGAGATTTTCTCCGAGAGCTGTAAGTGTGCCCCCCCTTCGTAATAGATGTTAAAATAAAGTGTAACTTTGCAATCATCGTGGGGTTTTTTTGTACATCTGAACCTGGATACATGATCATTTCGTTCTTCTAAATGCCTTAACAAATACCTGCAACCACCAATCTCCCTTACAGCATACACTATAAAAAAATTTTGTCTGTCGCTTAAAATGTTAAAAAATTATATTATAATGTGCATACTCACATACATGCAAAATTGTTTTAGAAATGTAAAATTAGAGATTCTGAAAAATTACAGGTACGCGAGTATTTTCATAATAGGACTTTATTCTGATTACAGTACTTTCTCACATTCTATATCCGAGAAGTAAAAATGTAAAAGCAGTATTGCAACTTTAGAGGATTGTTATCAAAATATGTATCTACATTTTGAAAATTAATGTTCTTTCATTTAATTACGGAATATCTGTCGTTTATTAACTTGGTAGACACTGTGCAAGATTTACCTGGATCATTATTCTAATTTCACTGCTGAAAATGAATCGAATAATTAATTATTAATTAAAAATGTATTTGTTTAATTGTAAAAGAAAGAAAAAACAGAATGAAGTGTTTAAAATCGTGAGACGAAATCGGTTCTGGATAATTAGTTTTGCCACGATTTTGAAACCTCAGTTTCTATATTTTATTAACCGTCATTACTTCTACTTTTTTAAATTATTTATTATGATTTCTCTAGTTAATAACTGAGACAAAAAAATTGTTAAACAATAAAACCATTAGAAGAAATTATCAACATTATCTAACATTACTTATATTTTATATTACAGGATGAAATATATGCTTTTTGCACTTTCATTTTTCAAGCTTATTTAGTTGAGAATGTAATTTTCTGAGTTTAAAAAATCCAAAACTTATATATGTGTTAACTTGTACATGAATTATTATGGATGAATCACAGAAGAACACTATTTCATATAGAATTAGTTTCAAATTTTGCCCTTGTTTCCTGCGATTATACCCATTAAGTCTAATTTACTTCATTAGATGCATTTCAAACGAAATATCTTCAACGTGATTCAAATATTCAACTGATATTGATATTATATTCGAAATACTTCACATCGCCTTATCTGGTCAGCATAGATCAACGTTTGTGCTTAATATGATCGTGATTTTGGGATTTTTCTGATCAGACCAAGCGTAAAACATTATTATAGGTTCAAAAATGATAAAAATATAAACAAGTTAAAATATAAATTATTTTAATTCTTTTATTGTCAGCCATTTTAGTCTTTAACACTTTGTATCGCCGTGTTGCACATCTGCAACACATCCAAAAGTCAATAGCACTTACACAGTAAGTTTTAAAACACGATTTTGTTTGTTGTTCCTATTTACCAACACAACAGTTAATGCAGTTTGATCATTGGAATTCTCAACAGAATATAATATTGAGTTAATTTTTTATTCCAAAGTTTTGTTTAACATCTGAGAAGCTTCAGGCCGATATTGCAAAAATTGACTTAATAAATTTTCTTTTAAATTAAAAAAGCTGGAGAAATCTGAAAGTATATACATATATTTTTAAAAGATACTTTTGTATTCTTTAAAATTTTGTATTAGAAAATGGACAATTTTTATGAGAAGTAGGGTAACATCCCCAGTAATTGGCACATTAAAGATTTGTCTTTAAACTTACTTTAATTTTCATTACCAAGAAATAAAATATTTACTTGCAAATATTTTTAAATCAAAGAATGCATATCCGTGCATCTATTTTGCCCACTAAAACAAAAAATTTTCGAAAAAGTATTTTTTTTTAAATACATTTATAAAAAGTAGCTGTAATCACCAGTAATTGGCACCTAGAGCACCAATGTATGACACCTTGTGATCCAATAATTGGAACATGTTTTTATAAAAAAAAAATAACTTTATATTTTGCACTGGGTTAAGTCGCTTTAAATGAATTTACTGTAGATGAAGATGCCATATTCAAGTTTTTGAGAGAAAGAAATCAGCATATTAGTCTGAAATGTAAATATTTTAAAACAATACAATACATTTATATTAATACCCAGTAATTGTCATGCTGTCCCCAGTGATTGACATACAAAGTTTTAATGCATTACAATTACTGATAACATTTCATATATTCAAATAAAAGCAAATGATAAATAAATTTAGTCTAAAACTTTAAAAGTACTTCCAAAATAAGTGGTTTAATCTCAAATCTTGCGATTTCCTAGTAATTAAAATAAGTGCCAATTCCTTGGAACTAGCAAAATTGAAGCACCATTAATTGGCATCTACCATTAATTCAGAAATTCAAATATTTGTGTCAAAAATACTTTTATACAATTAAAGTAACCCTTTTCATGTAAACAAAACTGTTGTTGATTAAAATTTAAAATACATTATAAATCAGATAATAATCAATTGAAAAGCATACCTTTCTTAAGCCAGAAAAGAAGCATTTGCAACAAAAATGGCTAATTTGAGCAATCCATAAGTATTTCTCTTTCCTAGGCATTATTGTCGTCTAGTAACATAAATCAAAGTTATAAATATTTAACGTAAATGAGAATATAACTGGTATATGCTCTTACATTTTTAAAAGACTGGATATAAATCTTATTTTAGGACATGTGTTTAGGATGTGCCAATCATTGGTGCATGTCAATTTCTGTTTTTTGTAGATGTGAAAAAAGGTATCTTTTATTTAATAATTGCTTTAGTTTTGCGTATTAAATTTTTAATTTAGAACGTAATTTAATTTAATTTAAATTTACATTATTAAAACGTTGTTTTCTAACATCTGAGTCAATATTTTTTCAAATTGTAGTTGTTGAGCCACAAAGGATTAAACTAAGTTCGTCATGTATCCATATATCATTGCAAAACCTTTCTCAAAAAACACGTGCAATAAAGTTGAAATAAAACTTCGTTATGGATTTTTTCTTTTAACGATTGTTTTTCTATTGAAGATTAAAAAATACTTTATCTTTAGTTTCGGTTTTGACAGCGCCAAAAGTGAGAAGTTTTATTTTATCTATAGCTATTTAGAGAGTTTATTTATAGAATAACATGACAAATGTTTAGCAAGAGATTTTGTGTTATAGATAGAGCTTTTCAGTTTTTATTTTTACTTGTAAAAATCATCCTGTAAAGAGTGGTTTAGATCAAAATGTATTGTTTTTGAAAATATTTGAAAAATCAATCAGTAACATTATAAATTAAATGTAAAATGAATCAATTATAGGGAAAGAATAATCGCTCTAAGTGTTTAGGTATTCAGTATTTTGTTTCATATTGCATGGAATATTTCCGTGATAGTTGATCTTTTACATATTGTTAATAATTCATTAACTCGGCAGTATTAGCGCAGAGTGTAATGATACTCCGTGTCTGAAAATATTTATGAACTGTCTATCCCTATAAATCAAAGTGCTCAGGTCCATCAGTACATGCTTACAAAGTTACCTTCTGTGCATAGGATATGAAAACAGCGAATTTAGACACTTTCATAGTCTTATAGAACAATTTGGGGTATGCAGACACTCAACCAATTATAAAGGTTCAGATCTATCTGTACCCTAATTATTATGGAAATTCATAAGTATCAGTGTTCTTATTCACAAAATTTTATTATTTTATTATAATAAATATTATAAGGAAATTTCTTTAAGAAAAGAAAAACAAATATATCAAAAAATTTTAATTAAAAAAAACAATTAAAGTGAGTGTTTTTAATTTAATTTTTATCAATTTTTAAATTTAAAGATATTTTAACATTTCAGTTATCATTTTTCACGAAAAAGAGAAATAATCACGAATTTCATCAGCAGACACCTATACATCTAAGATCTTTTTTTTTATTATTTATACCATTTTATATGTTTAGGTTGTGCTGACGCTTCATGTCCTTTCTGGTATTACATTTCATGGCGCCCATCGGGTTACGTGTTATGACAATAATGTATTTATCGTCATGGAGCAAGTATTTCTATTGAAAACAAAATTCCTGCAGTAGAGACATTTCAATGACAAAATTTATTACATTAAATTCAAATTATTGCATAAGTTGCATCTCAAAGAAAATATTTTCAAAGCAAATATTCAACTAATATTAATATTGCATCGGAAGTACTTCCAAATAATGTAATGATGTCTCCTTTAAGACCGTAATAAGAGTTGGTGGTAAGCGGATATGAAGTACTCTTAAATTTTCGTTTAAATTGAAAGAAACTACAATGTCAATGCAACTTAATTTGAAACTGTAAAGACTTGTTAAAACTATATTATATTCAGAACTTTTTTCGGAATAAATTAAATAACAGTAAATATCTTGTGTTAAAATGCGCTTGTATAAAATTTAAACTCAAAGTTATTAGCTCAGGCAAAATAATTTAATTTTTTCTATTTTTAAAATCAAATACTTGAAACTGTTTGCCGTTACATATAATGGTTTAAAACTCCGACTTTATTTTGAAGATGATAGACAACAATATAAGCAAATATTTAAAGTATATATATTTTTTTATTAACCAAAACTAAACAACAGATATAAGAAATTCAGCTTGGCCATAATCATAAAAGTTTCGATAGAAGTTTTATATTGATAATCGAAAAGTTACATATAAAATTGTCAGTTAAGCTTGTGTAGAATAATTCATTTTTAAGGGAGAAAAACTGTATTCAAATGATTGTTTCTTACACTATAGAACCCGTATTTATTAAATTCATGCCAGTTGTTACATTAAGAAAAAGTGATTACGTAATTATTTTTCTTTTTTTTTCGTCGATTTTTTACTCTTATTCACATTAACTTTTAAGCATGTTATTGTCAATATTACACATTTATACGTGTAACACCACATAACATTTTTGCGTAACGTATGGGTTTAAAAAATATATTCGATACAACAAGTAAACCTTAACAGCATATTTTAATGACATGGCTTTTACCTCTTTTTATGAATATTAAAGCTTAGACAATTAAAACAAAATGCAAGTTAGCTGAAAAACAGTTAAACATAACATTTTACGATACTGTTGAAAATTTTAATGTAAATATAACAAAACAAAATCCCTTTCTACCAAATAAGTTACAATTAAATAAAATAGTTATATGATCACATATAAACAATCACTACATTCGCCCAATTATTATGCTAAGATAATGCTGGGCATAAATTGAAAGGAAAGGTATAAATGGTTTTTAAACTTCCACTCTAGAATTTTTTTTAAATCCTAGATTCAACAAACAGTAGATTACTTTACTTACCAGATCAATGAAAATCATAATAGTCATTTTTCAGATTTAAATGTACTTTTGAATAATGTTTCCTTGGTTGGAAATTATTCATCCAGCATTTCTAGCTGAACTTTTTATTGCTGAAACTGTAAAATAATCACAATTTTAAATTATAACAGCACACATAATGAAAAACTTTTGAAAAACAAAATCATTATGCACAAAATCATACTTATTAAGCACAAATGATACTTATTAAAATGCAATTATTGCATTTTTTAAATATGAAATATAATTTGTAACATTATTTATGAGCTGCTTTAGCGCCAATGGTGCTGCAACTGTTCATGTTGAATTGAAACTATATTATATTATGGATGTATATATATATATATATATATATATGACATTTTAAACTTAGGGGGACAGAAACATCATCGCCAGGTTTCCCTTTCTCCGCACAGAACTCATGGCCAGCGAGAAAAAAACAAAATAATTAAATATAGAAGATCCAATAAGTCACTCGTTGGCTGCTGCAAGTTCATTTTATTAAACTGTAGCTATAATAGAGAGAAAAGCTCCTTTTGCAGACGATCTTTTACTGAAACATCCAAAAAAATATTCCATCATTTACTACATCCAGCCATACTCTTGGAAGAGAGAACCCAAAAATCCTTCTTCTTACCACCTCTCGAGGCTTCCTCCCTTTTTAAATCTAAAAAGAAAATTCTAGAATATTCTTTAGTCTCAAATCATCATTCTTTTATGTATACAGAACTTATACCCAGAGTCGAGATTACTATTTGACAGACAACAATTTTATTTAAAAAATGTTATTTGGCCAATTTATAATCGAATCAGAATTTTAAATATCTTAGGCAGACGATTTTTATAGACGATTAATTTTAGGAGAAAAGGAAAAGAAATGAATTTATTGATATGCACAATATCAAATGTTGACTGAGGGAAAATAAATAAATAGATAAAATAAAATAATGATATTTTTTGAAAGGTATGGTTTTGGAATAAATTTAATAAGACTTTCTTAAAAATGGTTGATAAAAACATAGAAAAATGAGTTTTATTTGGAATACTAAAAAATAAAGTTTATAATTTAGAGCCATCTTTTTAAATTTACGCCTACTGGAATAAATGTTTTTTAAGGCGAATTAAGAATTTATATCGTCACCATAAAGATTAATTGATTAGATCTAGAAACAAGATTTTAATTTAATAAGTTGAAATAAGTGCGGAATATTATTATAAGGAAATTAATATAGTATAAAGGTTAGTCTTGGCGAAAAAAATTAAAATTTGTAATATATATATATATATATATATATATATATATTAAGCATGTAAATTTTATGACGGTGAAAACGACGTTATCACTAGATTTCTTGCGAAAAAATATGATAATAGTGATGCAATTTTTAATAATTTTTCATTATAAAATAATAGAGACCAAAATGTCAATAACGTCAAAATTTCTTATCGCAGTTGCATGTTATTGATTAAATATAAGAATAAAGTTAATTTTTTTAAGAATTTGAAAAATGAAACTTTATTAAAAAAAACATTTAAGTATTGGACTAGATAATATAAGACAAATTAACTATCGTAATTATTTTTAGAATTTTTTTTTTGTTCAGCTAGTCCTACTTTTTAATTTTTTCATTATACTTTTTGATAATAATTTATATTAAAAAAAAAAAAAAAAAAAAAAAAAAAAAAAAAGAATATCTATTTCCATATAGAATGCTTCAAATACCACGAATTTTCCCAACTAATTTCTGAATGCCTAACAAATTTCTGCATAATCATTTTGGTGATCTTACGTAACGTTGTCATTTGTTCATATATAATGAATAAATTTTCCATCATTAAATTACTCGATTGATATTCAAAAAAGAATTTTTTAATTTCTTTATCGTTTATTTCATATAAAAAAGAAAACAAAATTAAATTTTTCATTTAAATGTAATATTGTTATTCATTCATAAATAAATTTGATGAATGTATTAATTTTCTGTATTTAATAAAAATTTTAAAAAAGCACTATTGGTTTTCATTTCATTAGCATAATTGAAGCAAAACGTTTATTTGTTACAAGGGAACTTTATTTGCGAATATAATTCAAAAAGATAAAATATGGTTATTTATACAACGTTCCGTTTTAAAGTAAAACCGATCTAGAAAGTTTTTGAAATTTTTATGTGTACCATGTTTCTTGCTAGAAATTTAAAAACCTTTATTGAAATGTAGTTAAGTATTACTAGAAATGTACAAAAAAGTAAAAATTCTCGATTTTTACAACACCACAACTTTTTATAGTTTTAATAATGAATTTCTGGGCAATTTTTACTACTTTATATTCCTTTTAATGATCTTACATAATGCTGACATTTCTTCACATACACTACTTTTTTTTTTCCATTGACAAATGTCTCTTAAAATACTACATGGCTAAAAATTCTAATTTTTTGTAATATTTAATTAACATAAAATGTAAAATGAATATAATTTATTTTAACATTATTTATTTTTACATTATACACTTTTTATGGAGTCATAAATGTTGGTCATTTATTGAATCTTAAGATATATAAGATTTTCTTAAGAATTATGTTTGTCTTTGTTTATTGGTTATGAAATAAAAAATATAAAAATTTAAATTTAAGTAGTTTTAAATCGATCTTTTTAAGAAAAAGATTAATTACTTAAAAGCATTTTTTCCGCAAGTAATAATTTAAGAGTCGTAATTGGTGATGTCAAAAAAAAAAAAAAAAAAAAAAAAGGATTGGTCATTTATTGAAATTTAAGTAGTTTTAAATCGATATTTTTAAGAAAAAGATTAATTACTTAAAAGCATTTTTTCCGCAAGTAATAATTTAAGAGTCGTAATTGGTGATGTAAAAAAAAAAAAAAGAGGATTGGTCATTTATTGAATCTTAAGATATATAAGATTTTCTTAAGAATTATGTTTGTCTTTGTTTATTGGCGATGAAATAAAAAATATAAAAATTAAAATTTAAGTAGTTTTAAATCGATCTTTTTAAGAAAAAGATTAATTATTTAAAAGCATTTTTTCCGCGAGTAATAATTTAAGAGTCGTAAGTGGTGATGTAAAAAAAAAAAAAAACTAAAGTTAATGATTTCAGGATTTTTTTTAATTCTCTTTCTTTTTCCTTTTTTGTCTGTGTTTAAAGTAGCAATTGAAAACCTAACATTTAATTGGAAGTATTTTTTTCTTTTGCACTTTTTATACTGAATTGAATTTTTAAAGTTTAGTCTGGATATACTTTTACATTATCTACCTTATAAGGTATTCTGGAGTAATAACGCCCGGCGGGGTAATAACGCCAAGTGCTAATATTTTGCATAATTATGAAATAATCCAGTAAATGACACCCATGTTCTCTGCGCAGAAGGGTTTTGAGTCATATAAATCTCAAAAATCATCTTAAAGTTAATTTGTTTCATTTTGTAGGTCTTATTTCGTTTACAAGCAACTAAAATTAACGCTTGATCTAAAATTTGCGAGATACGTTTTTGATGTGAAAACTATATTTTTTATCCGGAAATACTTTGTTTATTGCATATAATTGTAGCACATTTAATGTACTTTCAAAATATTGTCGAAGACTTTGGTTATCTTCTCGAGATAATTTGTAGTTTAAAATTTACTGCGCAATAAGTATATCGGGGTAATAACGCCAATCCTTGGCCTTATTACCTCGGTTGATTCGCAACAGTGGCCGAACTATATCTGTAGGGGGTTTATATATTACTATTGGACAATATTATCATCATTGTTGAAATGGCAAGATTAAGGGGGGGGGGATCCAATACCTAAAACTAATCTCTCTATTTTTTTTCTTTACTAATGTAAAAAATAATTTTAAACTCTTATAAATAGAACTACATCAAAATTTTTTCGATAATCTAATTCGAACATCTTCAAAATCAGGTTTCTATTAAATTTCCACTTTATTGTTCAATTGAATTCGAAATTTTAACTGTCTGCTTTCTCAAAGTTTTCAAAACTTTATAAATTTAACCTTTAACCGATGTGACAGAAATTGTAACGTGATTAATGTGAAACGGTTTGTGATACCGCAAGATTGAAAGGTGAATAAAAGGCGGGAAAAACTCATAGGATTGTGTTTTTGTACTAAAGTTTTTATACAAGACTATTATACTTAATATATTCACCTATTTAAAAGTCTCTGGTGAATGTACTGAAATTCCATATGAAACAAAATTTCGGTAGTGTTTGTAATTAAACTAAAAATTACAAGTTAAACTATAAAAATTAAAAGAAAAATAGTGGTCTATGAAACCGGTAACATTAGTTAAAGGTTAAAATGCGATCCATGATTAAAAATCATAGAATACTGTTTCTGCGCTAAACTTTTTGTTCAGAATTAATTCTAATTAAATTTAATTTATTCAAATATTTCTAACAATAGTACGGGGACTCGAAACAAAAAAGAATTTCAGTTGTAGCTATAGTTAAACTGGAAAATACAAATTAAACGCTTTTTTTCAGGGAGCAGTGTTCAGGAGATTGCTAACAGCAGTTAAAGGTTAATTTTGTTGCTAATATAGAGATACTGATAAATAATCACTTGAATATATAAAACTTAATAAGAGATCTCATTGGGATAATATTTTTTATCAAGAATCTTATTTAATTCATTAAAAATGTATTGAAGCATGTTCCTTATAATGCCGACAATTTAACTTTAGGTTTGTAGAATCAGTATTAGTGTGGAGTTATGGGTTAAAAACTATATACAAGACTACCATAATAGTATTAACCCTTAACTGCTGTGACAAAAATTGTCTCATAACTACTGTGAGCGGCCTAACAAACCGCTTAATCTAAAGATGAATAAAATGTTAAATTAACACTTAAAACATTATTTTTGTATTGAACTTTATATACAGGACTATTATAAATAAAATTCAGCTATTCAAAATTCTCTAGAGATAGTAATAGGACTCCAAATGAAACAAAATTTGCCAGGTATCTATAGTTAAACTAAAAATTGCAAGTTAAACTCTGAAACTTGAAAAACTCAAAGGTCTGTGAGACCGCTAACATCAGTTAAGGGTTAACAAAAATATTTATTACATATAACTCTAGTTATTATAAAACTTCACATGATTAAAATATTACATTATAAACGGTTAAAACCATGCAATGGTTCTCATAATCATATTTAAAAGGCACTTTTTAAGCAAAGAGAGACACTGGGTGTTATATTCTGTTGAAGCTCCCTCTCACTCACTTTTCTTTTACTTTCACAAAAAATTTAATAATTTCTATCACATAGAATGCATACATGGGAGTATAAATACTGATTCAAATAAATACAATTGTAAACCTTGCAATGATTTTTATAATTCTATTTAAACGGCCCTTTTTAAGCAAAACGTAGCTTAGAATCTGATATTCATTTGCCTCCCCCCACCACTACCATACCTTTCTTTTTCTTACAGTTTCAGAAAAAATTTAACATTTTCAATAACTTAGAATGCAATTTGTCAATTTCTAGAGCTGTAGAGTTTGTATTTTTAAAATTGGGAATTTTACATGCCATCATTCCATCTTATTTGATAGTTTTGTTTGCATGGCGTTATTACACGTATAGGTGGGTAATTACGCCAAATAGTATTGCTAAAGAAATAACACCATTACATTTTATGAATACATATCTGTTAAATTATTTTTTTTATATAGATAGTCAATGAGTTGCTGTATCGAATCCTATATTTGTTTGAAAAATACAATCTAAAACAAAGCCGTGAAAATTGGTAGAACCTTAACGTGGCGTTATTACCCCAGGATACCTTATACAAATTCAAATTGTTTCAACTTCTTATACATTCTAATAAAATACATCAGACAATCATTAAAACATAAAGATTCTCACGTTTTAGCGCATTTTCTTCCTTTAGAAGGAAATTGCACTTATCTGTTTTTTTTTTCTCTTAATTTGTTCAATCATGTTAAAGATGTATCAAATACTTTATAGCACTTAGGAAAAAAGCCACATAGTTGCGAAATTACTGCTGATAAAGAAAAATGATTGAACTTTGCAATATTAATGAAACACTTTGCTTTGATTATGTAACTGTTTCTTGGTTTAGGATCGTTATCATCACATTTTCTCATGCTTAAACGAACTGTCTAAATAAATAGCTAGATTTCTGTTCAAACAGTACACTATGAAAGGAAAGTGTTTTATAATCATGACAGTTTTATCATTATTGGTATGACAGATTACTTATACAGATGTAACAGAAAGAATTGCAGAGGTTGTATCGCATATTTGTAAGCCAGAATTTAGCAAGAAACAATATTAATTCTAAAAATAATAAAAAAGTATAGTTTACATCTTGATAAACATTCTGGATCTCATTAAATTGCACTAAAATATAATCGTCACCCACGATATTTAGAGTAAATTAATTATAAATGATAACAAAGTAGAATTTTAAATAAGTCTGAATAACTTAAAACTGTTTTTAAAAAATAAAAAATTAAATTGATACTTTCTACTTCTTCAAACGTCTATTATAGAATTCAGACATTTCTTTAAAAATTATAATTTTAACACTTTAAATCTCAAATCTCCAGAAATGGTTCTGTGGGATTTAAATTCAGTCATTAGAGAAGTGTAAACTGGTACGTCTTACCTACTGGGAACGATGCACTTAAATTACTATTCGGTAACTAAGGCTACACTGTTCATGCCTTTCCTCAGCTAAACGTCATCTTAAGTATGACGAAATCATATTGCTCCCTATGTACATTAGTATGCAACTTAGCTTAAAAAAAAACTTTCTGACAAGCTCAATTGCAATTTGGGACATTGAATTTTTTATGGAATAATATTCCACATTCAAGCACACATTTTCTTGCCAAGAGAAGTCGACTAACACAGATTGCGGCTTCTTTCCTCAAAAACTCTCAGATGGGTAAGCCATATCTAAGACAGCTTAATGATAATTAAGTCAACTTAATGCCATTGGTTGTACTTTGCAACTTTATTTTGCGGATAATTTTGTGACATCCGATTCTTAGTTTTATTACACTCGTTAAAAGAAACTAGGCTTGTAACTCTGCTGAATGTGTCATGTAAAAGGTAGGCACACCTACGTCCTAATTCCCCAAATCTCCTATAATCTTTTAGCTTTCTCCTTTCCCACATCAACATTCTTCTACGGTCTTGGTCCAATCGGGACGTGTCAAAAATATTCCAAACTCTTTGACGCGGACTTTTGTCAGTGCGTTGCTTTTGGGTCTCCAGACTACTACTATTTATTTAGTCACATAGGCCCGGCACCTAAGGTAACCAAACTTCCGTCCAGATACTTGGTTGAAAAACATATTATTCCGATCACGACTGCTCCGCCATTTAGCAGAAATATTTCGCTTCCTTATGGACTTAACTCCTAGCCGTTCTGTATTCTCACTCCTGAGCTCGGCCATTATATTTAGATTTTTGTTTTCTGACACTCCTAGTAACTCTTGTCGCAATGGAACTGGCATGCTGTGAACACATCATTGTGGAATGTCCTCCCGCATCGTGATACTATCCTCAAGTTTTCTTCTTTTATCAACGGACTTTTCTAAGTTCTTAAAAACACACATTTCTAATCTCAGAAACTTTGAATATCGCTCACAAGGTAATTAAATGTAAATTTTTACTATCTTTCCTTGTCTTTCTTTAAAATTGCTTAATTATTAAATAGCCTTTTTTTCTCAAATCAGAGAATATTAAGGCTCAATGTTTGCTTAAATCGCATTCTACTAAATTGATTTAACATCAGCCTTTTTTTTAATCATTCTGTAACTATTTCGGCAAGTTATTTGGGCTGCACTCGAACTGGCCAGGATTTTTCGCAATGATGTTTTGTATTTCTTCAAAATATATTTCTTTATTAGCATCCGCTTTTCAATACCATTCAATATGTCCCTATTTTTTAATCATGTTTTTTCCTCATTATTCCTTTATTTTGTATTTTTATTGATTTTTCTGCTGATAATCGTACTTTTGTAGCAATTGCGATAAATAATTCAAAATGTTAGATAAATATCGATTTTTTGTGAGCTGTTGTAAAAGATAAATTGTAATTTATATTATAATATAAAAAATATACCTGATAATAAAATCATATTTTCTTCCCCCTAACGTATTTCAAAATGATCCTATCTGTAAAAAGGAAATGATTAAAACATGCAGAATTAAGAATTTATCATTTTGGGTATAGTTATGTCTTTTCTAATCCTTTTAAAAATATATTATTCCGAAAAATCATTTTTCATCGTTTATAATTTTATCCTTTTTGCAGTAATAAAACTTTTTTTAGTCTTTCCTAATGTCTGAAAACAAAATAAATCCGCATTATTTTTTTTTAAAAATAGTGCATTAAACTTGTGCTACATGTCTAGACATACGATTTTGTTAAATACTTATAATCTAAGCACCTAAACAGTGCAATTTAAAGAATTGAGTAATGTTTTATACATAAAATATGCATTTTGAAACACCGCCTATTTGCAACATGATTTCAATTAACCCACTGATTAATTAATTTTTTTTACATTATTTTTTATACACAAACAACTAATGACATTGAATATGATAAAAAAAACTTTTTTTAAAGCGATTACATAGTATAGATTAAAAGAATCTCATCGTTAAACTAAACAAATTAATACTATCTAATTATTAATTTAATAATTATACATATTGACTATATAAAGGCATTCTTTTTTTAATTGCGAAACGAGACAATATTAAAAAGGAATATTTTTTTTTTCAAAATTAATATTTTATTTAGTGCATGTGAAAAAAGAGAATTTTGTATTAATGACAAATTTCAATTAAATTTTAATATGCGTAATTTTTCAGGATTTAATTGCATAGAAATTACGGGTCGGTATTATAGCTTTAAATTTTACATTAATGCTTTTAACATGGTCTGTAATATAGAAACATAAATGTTTCTTAATTAAAATAGTAAAACTTTATATAAATCTTTACAAAATCGAAATAACTATTTCTTATCCTACCTGTCAGACGCGGAATAACACGTGGAATTTACGAAGCTTATTTCATTTTTTTTTTTTTTTTACTTTTATAACTCTGCCTATAATCTCATATCATTTTGGTCTCTCTTCATTTTGAAAATTACTTTTGCATTTCTTTTTCACTGTTTATTACTCTTTTTTGTGAAAAAAAACCTTTCTGTTGTTTTTCTCTTTATCTTATTTTAGCGTTATTTACTTATTTTATTGTTCAGTATTTATATATACTTATTTATTTATTTTCAAATTTAAGTCTTTGTTTTGTTTTAATTTTTTAATCCACTTATTCTCTTTTCTTTTTTTGCCATTTTTTTCTTTTATTGTGACAACACTTTCCGATTCTACATGGGCTCCTCTGGGATTCTTATATGTCCTATAGATCGTGCCATCTCTACCATACTTTGTAATCTCTAATCATTTCCTTTTCTATTCATTTGTGAACTTGTATCCTTATCCCTTTTCGCACGACAAAAATAAAATACCTTAGATCGCCGTTTTTAAAATGGTACCCTCTCGGAATTGAGTGCATGTTCATGTGGAAAAACTTACCTGAGATATCTCAGTGAATGTCATTTTGTCTATAATCTGAACAAATGTAATGCATCCGTGTGCGCTTAAAGTAGAGACAGTCGCAACAGCCAATCAGTAAAAGCGAAACTCTATAGCACACTAGATTGAGTGTTTGATTCAGTATCTACTCGAAACAAGTTGATACTCACTGAGAGAGTTTGTTCACAAATCGCGATATGCTAATTCTCAATCCCGATAATACTCTAATTTTGCTTGTTGACGAACTCATCCAAATGAAAGTTGGCTTATTTTAGCATGCGCACACTAGTTACATCACGCCCTGCAGTGATCTACGAAGTTTGGACTTTATCACGCTCAAACTATTCTAGAAGTTAAGACGCTTTAGTTTCATATAGTTGTCAGCCTTTATAATGAATATAATTATATATTAAACTTTATTTTAGATTCAATATTTAAAAAATAAAAAAACTAATTTTGCAAAAAAAGGCTTCGTTCTACTTAGTCATATCTACTTTGTAGCAATGAACACGTATTTCTTGATTAGGACATCATACAAACTAATAACAGGGTAATTGAAAATTATTTCTAACTGAAAAAAATTGTGGAAGTCTATTTGCTTAACACCATTTAACTGACCATGAGTTCGTATCTAAGGAAAACAAATATCACTACTCAGGAAATTGTAAATAACCACAATCACAAGTATAATGCCTTCATATATAATTTACTTTATTAAAAATACCAATTATAGGCATTAGTTTTAGATCGTTTAAAAAAACTCGAAAATAATTTTATATATCATAAAATACATTGTCATTATCACAATAAAAGTGTAGTAAACAAAGAAGTTTGTATAATCCGAAAGTTAAAACTTATAACGTTTTCGTCCTTTCTAGGACATCTTCAGTCAGCGTAAGTGAAAATTATTTTCTCTTGAGCTTTATATACCGTGCAAATTCCCAGGTTTTCCCTCTTTTTTTCTGTTTTTCCCTTCTTTTTCGCCAAGTATCTTTATCCATCTGGGGTCAATGTTTGCATGAGTCATATTATTACATGGTTTTTCTTTTGAAGTAAGGATCAAAAGAGATCAAAAGTAAAGAAGTAAAGATTAAAAGAGAATTTAGAAAATTAGATAAACATATTCCAACAACCCCCCATCCATCCCTATTCAAGAAAATAAGAAATGAAATTAAAAAACATGAAGAAACCCAAACGGCAGGGGTTTATAAAATAAATTACATAAATGAAAATAACGAAAAAGTAGAATACATAGGAATGACGAAAAGAAAAATAGCTGAGAGAGAGAGAGAGCGAGCATTTAAGAGATTTAAAATATGATAAACTAAATACAGCATTATCAAGAAGTAACCATAAGATACCTTTAAAAATAGAATCTGTATATATATACAAAAATAGCTAATTACGATAACCTACACAACACATTAATCCGGGAAACTCTCCAAATCCTTACTTCAAAAGAAAAACCATGTAATGATATGACACATGCAGCCATCGACCCCAGATGGGTAAAGATGCTTGGCGAAAAAGAAGGGAAAACAGAAAAAAAGAGGGAAAACCTGGGGATTTGCACGAAATATAAAACTCAAGAGAAAATAATTTTCACTTACGCTGACTGAAGATGTCCTATAAAGGACGAAAACGTTATCAGTTTTAATTTTCGGATTATACAAACTTCTTTGTTTACTACACTTTTATTGTGATAATGATAATGTATTTTATGATATATAAAATTATTTTCGAGTTGTTTTAAAAGATCTAAAACTAATGCCTATTTTTGGTATTTTTAATAAAGTAAACAAATATCACTTTCAACCGAAATTTACTTCTGAGAATTTTATTTTTGTTAATTATATATTACTTTACAATTCTTTCTATTAAAAAAAGAAAAAAAAAGGTGTCACCAGAAAAAATCATTTGACTCTGAAAATTTTACTTTGAAATAAATTATTTTTTCTTTATTTTATCTTACAACACTAACATACTTTTATAGGATATTTGTCAGTACATTTCCATAAAATATTTATCGGTTATACTCGATAAAATTTTCTACTAAATACATATCTCATTTAAAAGAATTTTCGATAAAATAACATTTTTTTAATAGAAAAAAAACTAAAAGAATAATTTAATAATGACATAGTTAAAATAAAAACAAATTTCTTTACGCGCATCACATTTAATTAGGAAGTAACATCTTTCTTTTCAGGTAAATAAATTTGTTGGAGCAAAAGAAAAACATATTCATTAAGAGGGTTTTTTTATATAGAGATTTCTTTTTACACTACAGCTATTAGTCTATTTAATTAAGCTGTAAAACTTTATTTATTGAAATAAGAAAGTATTGATTTTATGTTTAACAGAAAAAATGTTAAAATAATATTAAATGTATGACTTATTTAAAAGTTTCTCTAATAGAGATGAGCTGTTAGAAATTTCATAAATTTTTAAGAATTTGAAATGCTAAACTGCTTCATTTAAATGTGAAAGTGGAATAAAAAAAAACTCCGTAAAGGAGTTACTTTATTTAAATCATATAACATTGTCATTGAATTTCTAGCTGTAAAGATATTAATGATAGACATAATTTATGGAGCAATTAATTGCAATGCAAATCCTGCAAAATTTAAATTAAAGTAGTTATTTACTGAAGCTTTATTGTGGAGTGACCATAAACTGGTAAAGAAAAGACAATGATTTGTGATATTCTAATAAAATATAATCAAGCACAACAATAAACTATACAGAAAACGTCTTTGAAGTTAAGCACAATTTTAAACGAGTACTATGCGGCAATACGAAATCTTTCCTTTATCTCATGCACTTTAATACTTCTAGAATAACGAAGTACAGTAGAACCTCGATTATCCGAACCTCGATTTACCGAAACTCTCCTCGATTAACCGAAGTCGGTTTTTTCTACACTTTTTTTCACTTTCTATTATCATCCAAAATTTTCTCTTAAACATGCATTTTTAAGGATTCCACCCCCCCCCCCCCACTTTCATCCACATAACTTTAGTATGCAAGCCGTCCTTTCCAAACTATAAGCTCAGATAAATATTTTAGAATTTCCTTTTTTTAGAATTCCTTCTCACAAGGAACAAGGAAGAAATGTAAACCATTATAAGATTTTGTTTCAGAAATAAATTTTTCTTCGTTTATAATTTTAATTTAGTATTTAACTATTAAAATAAGTCACAATAGCAGTTCAATGACGATACTACATATTATACTAGATGATTATTGATGAATTCTCGGTTATCCGAAGTAGGATAAGTCCCAATTACTTCGGATAATCGAGATTCTACTGTATAGTAGCTTCATTGGTTAATTTATTTAAATCAAAATCTGATGAGCAACAATCTAAGTTAAGTTATAACTGAATCCAAAGTTTGATGAAAATCCATGCGTCAATTATTGAGATAGAATCATTGCAGAACTCATGAAAAATCTGGATAGAAGCGTCCTCTATTGAGCAATTTACTCCAAAAATTAAAGAATACTAATTTATAACAGGGACAAATTGAATCTGAAGTTTCATGAAAATTCGTACATTCATTCTTGATATAGAGCTAGTGAGATAATCACGAATAATGCCACATAGCATCGCCATGTTTTAGGGATATATGCTCCAAACATTAAACAATACTACTATATATCAGAGACTAACTGGATGTGAAATATGGATATGCTCATCAGGTAGTTGTAGTTTAGAATATACTACGCGATAAATAAACCGCGGTAATGATGCCATCCACTGGTATTATAATACCAGATGATTATTTTAAGTGCTGCATTTACATTTGAAGAGGGTTTATTTTTTATTTTATGCACAACAGAGTATTATCGTCATCATTGAAAATCCAAAAGAATGAAGAGAAATTTATATCTTTTAAATGCTGCTAATTATTTCATTTTTGAAGAATAAAATATCAAGCGATATTATTGCATTCTGATATTTCAATTAGTGGTAAGTAAGATCATTTTGTCAATTTCTAGAGCTGTAGAGATTGTATTTTTAGAGTTGGACAATTCACATACTGTTATTCTATCTTATTTTATAGTTTTGTTTGCATGGCACAATTATTAACATAGGTATTTAAAAACTCCAAATATCATTGGTACTGAATTGACATTACTGCATTGTATGCATAGATACCTGCTAAAATATTCTTTCTCCTATAAATAACCGATAAATTGCTGCATCGAATCCTATATTTGTTTAAAAAATATATCTAAAATTAAACCACAAAAATTGATAGAACCTTAACGTAGCGTTATTACCACAAGGCACCTTATTACAGATTTACAAATATGCAGCAAACATCTGAGTCATTCCTCAATTTTATAGTTAATGGTAAGCTAACCGTAGCTTTAATCGATTTTTCAACTTTAATCGTAACTTTAAACATAATACTTTCCTTATATAGGTCAAAAAACCAATATTTGCATAAAATGTCGAAGAACTTCGGAGCTTGTGGCAAGATTTCAATAGTCTATTTCAACACCATTTCGTGCCAATACTGTTATTTAACCTATGTTTATTTCGTCAGCTTTTTATTTTTAAAGTACACGAAAATTTATTACTCAAAGAAATTTCATTTTTATTGAAATACAAATTTATCTTTTATGTAGAATTTGAAAAAAATAGTATATAAATAAAAAAAAATCAATGCTAAAAAATGAACAATCTAAAAAAAAGAATTTATGAATTATGTTTAAAAATAATAATATTTAATTAAATAAATTTAACATATACTTTCCAGATTAACTGTATTTTATTACTACGTCCTAAGAAAGTATATAGATTTTTTAATATATTTTTAATAATATAAAATGATTGTTCAATAATTGACAAAAGAATCTACTAAGCATTTTTTAGGAAAATTGAAGCATTATTTTGCATATCATAAATGGATTTATATAGGTTTAAACTGCATGTAAATATAATGCTTTTTTTCATATTAATCATTTAAAAATAAAACATATCTGTGTACATATACTTTTTACATTTAAGATTTTGCGAATTCCTTTTCATTGTAAAAGGTTAGGTTTGAATATGATATCAAACACTACCATGCTTTGAATGCATTATGATATTGAATATTTCGATTTATGCATATTTCGATTCATATTTCGATTTATGAAAAGATAGCTTAAAATGTGATAGCTTAGTATTTTCTATTTTTCAAAGATATTGGAGATTTAAAGATGTTCAACAATTTGTTTGCCGCATAGAATATTTTTCAAAATGATACGATTCTCGATTTGAAGATTTTGTGCCATAATATATTTTAATAAATTTCAATATTATTTTTTTATAATAAAATAATGATACGGAACAACTATTAATAAATCCACAATGAATGTTGAGACTTGTAAATAATAATATTATAAATCTCAAATTAAATATTTAACAAATATAAACACATTTTATTGGTGTTTTATTGTTTATGAGCAAAATGTAAGTGAATTTTTAATATGACTTTTACTTAAAATGTTTGGGTATTTGAAATTACCTCAATCATGAGTCACTTTTTGTTCATGAACGTATAACTTAACTTTGAAATCTACACGTGCATGTAGGCCGAGGCGGCAGAGATTTTTTTATGTGATGTCACTGCCATCTGCAGGAGCAAAACATATTCCAAATTGCGTTTTTATGACAATAAGGCTTCTAATATTCTGTAATTTTATATGGTAAATACTTAAAACATGCAAATTCTTCTTAAGAGCCGTCGAAGAAAAATTCAAAATTAAAAAGAAGAAGTAAGCGAGAGCCATTTTCAAAGCGTTCTAAAGTGCGATTTTTGTGCAATTTTATGTGATATCAAACTGATTTCAAAAATAAAGGTTTAAATTTGCTAAGAATATAAACTGTTCAAACATAAGTTATATTTTTAGTTGGTGCAATTACCACCGGAGGGTTACAGGAGCCAAAAATTTTCAATTTGGGATTTTTGTAATATTGAGGAGGCTAGAAATTTTAAATATGGCATCATAGATATAAAATATAAATGCCCTCCAAAAACTATCGAAAATAAATTCGAAATTTAAAAGGAGTGAAGTAAAGAGATGATATGAAAATAATTCTAAATAAGTTTTAAATTTCGATTTCTTGCTAACTTAAGATAGAATAAACCGATAAGAAAAGTAATGGTTGCCAATCAGAGATGATAGTTTCTGATCCTACACAGGTTATACTTTATGCCGGCGACACAATCACTTGCAGATGTCAAAAAACCAAACGGTTAAAAAAACTGTTAAAAACTTTCTGAATTATGTCTCCTACGGAGTATTAAGTAATTCAAAACCAATTTCAAAACTAATGTTAGCAGATTAATGGTGATTGTCTTTGTTTCAGTATAGGCATTTTATGTTATTCCAAATACCACCAGAAAAGTTCTCGTACATTAGACAAGAAACTTTGAATACGACATGATAGTAAATTTTACAATGCAAATGCTTACTATGAGTGGTTCCTAAAATGTTCATAACTTAAATTGAATAGTTAACCGTATGAAATACAAATCCGCATAAAATCTTCATAATACTTTCTAATTTATTATTTATTTAGAATTCATTTTAGTTCTTCTTATTAATGTATGTCTGATGCAGTATAACAATGAAGTTTAATCAAACTGTGGATTAATTAGTAAATTTTGAATTACTCCTCAAAATATAATTTCTTCTAATAAAAATTGGACATACAAATATCGAAGGCACACTGCACCTGTAATGCGAGTAAAGTGGCGGGTTTGCTAGTACCGCATAAGCTAAAGAAATAATGTTAGTAAAATTTTGAAATGGTTACAAGTTTTTTTTTTTAAATCATATTTTCCACTAGCCAACAGTTTGTGATGTATTTTAATGGATGGATATCCCTAACCTGTAGTGAATAACACCAGTATGTGCCTGGACAGAATACTGCAGCAGATACAGATGAAAAATGTAAACGTTAGAACACATAAAATATCTCTTATAATCAGAGTACAAGGAAATCAATATAAGTTCCCACGACAAAAATTTGAAGAGCCTGGCACAATTTTTCAATATAATGCTTCAATGCTATATCAGGTATTATGTTGATGAAAATCAGTATGGAAAGATATTCAATTTATAGTACGTCTAACATCGGGAACATAAGAAGTATTGCTGGAGATACAATTGATTATCTATCACGAAATTGGGCAAGTTAAATTATGAATCCAACTTTCAACCTTAAATAAATTTGCAATAAAGTTCCATAACCAATTTCAATGAACTAGGATTTTTACCCTGTGGGATTATAAAGGTTTTATTCTTAATATATAGGGACATATTTTACTATGGAAGAAGGTTATAAGTATTATCACACCTAAGAAATCGAAAGAAAGTAATAAAAATATTTGTTGAGTATATCGGCAAATTGAGAGTAATGATATTCCAATATGATAATGTGAAATTTCCATTCGTCTTCAAAGACGTCTTCGAGACAACAGCAAAAATTTACATGAAGCAGATGGGAATTTTTAAAAAATAGGTAACATGCTAAAATTTTCTCCTTCGAGTATCTCGAACGTCCTCTGTTGACAAATTCCTCCGATGCTGTTAAAGATTTCATAAATATTTTCGTTATTTCTTTCTTCAAGTCACTTCACTTCTTCCATAACAAAGTTTTGTGTACCATGAAAAATGTATTTAAATTGATGAAAACCAAAACACCAGCATTATTTTCAGACAAAAAGATTATTTGTCCCATTTTCAGCAAATTTCAGGATTAAGATTTATTAACTTTTCAGATAATCTAATAATAAAATAATGAGTAGTATAAAAGGCAAATCTACTCCCTTTTTAAAGCAATGCCTTAAAGGTATAAAGAAATGTTACATATACATTAGTAAAATTTTTGGAACACGCTGTAAAACTTGTTAAATTATAAATAATTCTTATATCACAATTTTACTTTTATATTCATTAAAATAAAAAATAAATAAAAATATTTATCTGCTTTTTTCAAAGATTCAATTTGTTTCGAAGGAAACATTTAAAAACCGCAGTGTTCTGGTTTCCTTCATTTTATCGGAAACTAATATTAAGCGTTTCTAGCGTGTATAAAATTGTAAAAGAACCTAATAAGATATAAAGAAGGATGTAATTTCATGAAAATCCTATTATTACGTTTGATCAGAAAGATATTTAAAAGAAAGCAAAAAGATCTGTTAAGTGAATTCTTTTGTAAATTCCAAACGGAAATAGAAAATGGATAATGAATGTTCGAGGTTTCTGTAAAATAAGAGATACAAATACAAAAAAAAAAAAAAAAAAAATGTTTTTTCAATATTTTCTGTGTAATGGGAGTCGTCTCTACACAAAAATCATAGAAATGAATTTCAAATTGTGTATTTTTTTTCTATGTGAAGTATGATGTAAAACAAATCTGAAAAAAATAAAATAAAAAGTATTAAAGCGAAAACCTATGTATATTATTATGACATTTAAAAATAATTTAAATGCATTTTTTTCTGATATCTTGAATTTTCCATACCTAACGTTCTTCTGTATAACAAAAAAATAAGTAAATAAATAAATTAATTAATTAAAACAAACCAGAAGGAAAAAAAGGAAAAGAACTATAAATGATATACAACGTGATTTAAGTTCTGTTCTTCAAAATTCGCAGTGATTTCTGAAATGCAGCAACGAGTAATAATGAAACAGCATAAGCATTGGGATATGATGAACAAAATCCTGCACACAAACTCAGAATTGACGAACTTGCAGTTCATTTACGAAAAAGCAAACTGAATTGGAGGGACTGAGCAGGCAGTTGTGTACACATAAGTCAAGCGTTAATCATAAATTTTGAAAAAAAAATCAGTTCGTCTCAATTATGGTCTGCGAAAAACGATGCAATAAATAAAAAGATTGTCTTTCGCCTTGTCACACAACTCCTTAGCCAGTCTCTCACAATAAGTGGGAGACGAAATAATTTTCCTTCCAGCTTTCGTAGTGTAGGTTTTCGAAGCAAATTGTTTTTCTGACAAAAGGTAAGCTGGTTTTAACCAAACAATATTTATAAGTTTTTCTTGATAATGAATGAGATGTATAAAGACTTTTTTTCAATCGCTTTACAAAATGAATTGGTCCCTCATAAGTAGGCTGTAAATTCCTGTTAAAAGGACCTTCCTGGACAATGTAGCTGCATTAATCGTGATCTTAAGGAACTTAGATATTTCGTTGCCCATGCCTTCGGATGTTGAATAAGTCTTAAAGCATGCACAAATTTCTACAACTTAGAGATATAATTTGGCTGGTCTAACAAGGTACTGCCATAAAAAAAATGTCGCAGAATCCTTAAAATAGTTCCATGAATCAGTTCAGCTTTAGGCGCACCAAGATCTTCTCGTACTATAGTTCGGAGACCACTAATTCCCGATTTTTGTTATCGAGACCGACTAGAGAAAGCCTAGAGAAAATCAACTTTATAGAACATTAAGGCCTATTTCAAATGTCGATGGAGATACTCAATTTAAACTGTTTTGTATATGAAGCAGTCATAGCTAGATTAGTTTCAAATAACCTTGTCCGAGTCTTCAAAAGTATGGACTCGAACTGTCTACTCCTATCGTATTTTATTTACTGAGGTGTACCAAAATGAGAAACTTACGTCTGCACTAACACCCGGTTAACCGTTTTAGTAGTTGCTGTAGGTACAGCCTCTGGCCATCTAGTTAACTCACAGTCATCGTTAGACAATACTTAAATCCACGTAGTAAAGTTAAAGGACCGATTACATCGAAATGTATGTGTTAGAATCTCTCATCTGGGATCATAAATTGCTTTAATGAAGATTTAGTATGGAAGTCTTCGTCTTTTAACTGAGTATGCATATTCTACAACACAGAAAAACCCTTAATTTAGCACTTGGTAAAATATACATTGAACAGATTAACAGTCCGTATTCCTGGATACTACAACCAATACATTATCTTAAATACATTTTTCCTTAAAACCTGAGGGACATAAAACATTTTTACTACATGATAAATTTCACAATACCATAATGTCTTAGCTTCCGACATTTGTGCTTTAGCCAACTTCAATTAACTAAAATCAATTTTTGGCTAAACTCAATTTTTGGACTCAAATAGTTTTTAGCTCCTCTTCCAACTTTCCAATAATTCTCAATCAACATGCGTCGAAAACTGAATCTCGCAAATTCTTGATAAACTATCAGCTAACGAACTTTCTTTACTGGCAAATAACGTATATCTTTAGTAAACTGCTATATAAAATCTAATTGCCGAAACCTTCTAGTAAATATTTTTTCTTGTTTCTAGTGAAATGCAAAAATTAAAGCTTTCTGATCCACGCACAATACAAATACATAAGCCTCCAATGTTGCTTAAAATACTGGTAATAAAACAGTAATAAAACACAGTAATAACTGGCGATAAAATTTATAAATAAGCTAAAAATACTTTGTTAAATCACCATAAAATGAAAATATTAAACAGGACGCGTTTTGAGCTACATCAATAACTGCTCGTCATTAGCTAAAGCAAAACACGTGTCCGTAAGTTTGAAACGATTAATAAGTGAAGAGCCCATAACAAGGGCCAGAAATAATAGTAAATATATAATAAAGAAATGATAAATAAAAAGAAAACACAGTAAAAATAAATAAAAGAAGCAAAAATGCACTAAAAACAATCTAAACAAAAAATAGGAAGAAAGAAAGAAGACTTACTAATTATAAACGTGGAAAGCAGGAACAGACGGTTTTGTACCCAAATAAGTTAAAAATAGTAATGAAACACCGTAATAACTGGCGATAAAATTGATAAATAAGCTAAAAATACTTTCTTATATCACAATAAAATGAAAAAATTAAACAGGACGCGTTTCGAGCTACATCAATCATTAGCTTATTTATAAAATACTGGATTGCAGAATATGCCGCAAACAATTCCTTAACATATGTTGAATAAATACACTGCGCAGGTGATAATTTACGAGAGAAAAAAAAAGTGATTTTGGACCATCTGTGGAAAATTTGTATAACGCACACCCATAGCAAAATTTCTGCAATCAGTTATTATTGTAAGTTCCGCATCTTGAGACGGGTGATACCCATCTGATACGCCGGGTGATAGCCGAAATTACAGTCGCGATAACCATAGTCTGTTTAACTTGTTCAAAACTATTTTCTGCATTCGCATCCTATTGTATTTATTTTTATCTCTTCTTTTCGCTCAACTTATTAACCAATTATGCGGTTCTTCTGAATGAGTTACAAAACGAGGATAATTAATTTATTATACACAAAATTATCCCCAGATCGCTAACAGTCTTTGGTTTTGGAAAGTCAAAAATCGCTTTAACTTTATTTTTGTGTGGAACACAGCCCTGGTTATTTATCGTGTGGCTTCCAAAAACTAAAGTTTTCTTTTAATAAATTCACACTTTGATTCGTTAGTTATAACCTCATAATCGGGAAAATCATCTTAAAACTTCCTCAAATTGTAGTATGAGCATGAGCTCCGCTTGAGTTTCACTCGCAATTAAGATGTCATCGAGAAAAAAAAAAGTGAACTTTAAAACCATAGAGCTTTATTTATGAAGCATCCAACGTCTGCGCCAGCTATATCTTTAAAGTTTGAACCATGATCTCGTTAAGAAACACATATCCCTGCGTCTTTTAACAATACTTTCGAATTTTCATTTATTGCTTAAACGGCATAAGTCAGACCCTTAAGTATCTCTTGTATGCACTACCAGATGTCGATGTAGCCATAAAAATTGATTTTATGCAAAAAATGCTATTACAAATATTTTTTATCAACTATAGTTTCATCATTTTTGTATAAATTATCTTAAAACTGGTAAATTGATATTTTACATTTTTGAAGAAGATACTGGGAACAAATAAGTCTAACTATATGTTGTTGCATTATATTTAAAATAATATTGGTCCCGGTAACTTAAATCTGACTAAGACATTGTGCAGGAGTTTTCACTATAATTCTGGTAAAAACAGGAACTAACATAACTGAGGGATTTATTGTTGGGTCCGTTAAAGATTCATTTTTCTTAAAGAAAAACCTTCAGCCATTTTATCACTTTCATCAGTCTTTGTGTCACTTTCTTTGCATCGAAAGTACCAATTAATAGGTCAGGATAACTTTCTGGAAGTGCATTTGATCTACCGGTTCCAATGATTTTTCTTTTTAAAAAGTATATAAAAAATCACACCATGCTTTACTAAACATATTCGCGTAAATAAAAATGTAAGATTTTTTTTAGTTGTTTCTTGTACGTTAAATTCAAGGTTTAACTGTATTAGTCATTTTGTATTCTAATTCAATTTTAAACGTACGACGCGACGCTTCATTATTTATGAACCAAATTCACGGAAGTGGAGATTCTACAGTTCCTTTGTTATTCTAGATACAAAAAACAAATAATAAAACTTAAATATGTTGATCAGCATGATCTCAAATTCTTTTCGATAATGTTAGACCCGTGGACGGTGAATACAAAAATAATTTTAAAATAAATCCTCGGAAAAATAATATTTATAACTTCTTTTTTTCTGTAAAATCTGTTGATACAAATGTCTAATTTTATTATTTCACAAAACCTTAGATTATTTCTATTTATTTATAAACAATATTTGCAAAGGCACCCATAAAATATTCTTTAATTTCGATATGTGGCAAAATTAGTGCAACAACTATTAAAAATTTTAATGTACTTTCATAGTTGAGTTAAATTTAAAATATAGATATATTCTATTGTATTGTATTATATGTAAAAAAAACAGTTGGATATGTAATAAAGAAATATTAATAAGATTTTACTTAATTTTCCGCTATATGAAAACTGCGTGAAATAAAGTTTTAAAAAAGTGTGAAGCTGGACTGGAAAATGGAATAAAGGTTCTTAAAGACAATTAAATCTAAAGGCTTTAGGTTACAAAATCTTTTCTTATTTGAACGAAAGATTGCATTAAACTAATATAGACGTTACTTAAGTTTAAAACTTCTCTCGAGTTCAATGATGACTTTGACCTTTAAAGATCCTTCTTCTATATTTAAAGAAGAAAAAATAGAAATTACATTTTTTTTAAGTTTATGTTTTTTAATTTAATGCTGTTAATGGATGCCAATCTTGAAGCATGTAAATTCAGAATGATGATTTTTATGAAAAAGCAGATAAATTATGTAACTCAAAGATATAAGAGGTTAAAAAAGTTTTGAAATATGCATTAGCCTTATATTGACGAAATGAAAGAAAAAATGAATCTGTAGATTTTTTCTAGTTATAGCATAAACGTACCAGTAGAGGAGCATTTAAAATCCTTTATCCAATTATTATTAAAGTGTTACTGAATTTAAATATATATATATATTTGAGCCTCGTCCTAATCATCATGCATCGGAATAAGCGTTCAAAGTTTCAATGTTACCTTTATCTAGGTTTCAGTAGGGTGCCTAGTAAATTTCTGATGCATGAATTTTCAAGTTTTAGGCTTATCCCAAAAAACTATTTACAGTGTGTTAGAGTAGTGCATTAACAGTAGTTTAATTTAAAATAGCACATAATAATAAAGAAACGACGTTTTAAATAAAAGCCCACCTTTTAATAAAATCTTTAAAAATTTGCAAATAAATCTGCTGTTTGAAGATGTTTTAGAAAATAAACAAATTTATCATAAAAATAGAATTACTCTGTTTACTTTTAGAAGAATAGAATTACTTTGTTAAGAGTTTATGAAAGCTAACATTTAAGGATGTGAGTCGATCAGATTTTTTTCAATTGTTTTTAAGAAATGCAATTTGGATTTGTCTTTAATCTTTGAAAAACAGTCGCTCACAATTGGTATGAGGTTCATTATAATTGCTCTTTTTTACCTATGAAAAGGTTAATATGAAAATAGATAGTTTTGGAAGATAAAGATTTTAGTATAACCAAAATAATAAAATATTAGATCTAAAAGATTTGCATATTGCCTTTTATAGTATCGGAATATATTTTTTTTTACCTTTTCATGATTAGCAGCTTTGTGAAATATCAGTACTTCACCCTTTCTTACGCATGCAATTCATGCAAATTTAAAGATAAACCACATTCGTATTCTTATAACTTCAAATGAAGCGAAAAAATAGCATTTTTACGATTCGCTTTTGTGAAAAAAAGGAAAGAAAGAAACTCTTAAGATTACTTTACAAAATTCATAAAATTTGAAACATTATTTATCATTATAAGCAGCTTGTTTCACGACTTTGTTTTTTCAATATAATCGAGCCAATAACTTAATGCTAAATAAGAATAAATTCTGTAATTACAGCATGTGGATGAGAATCATTGAAAGTGATATTAAGTTTTGTTATACGTTTTGTATCTAAATAAAACGTAAGCAAAATATGCAATGCGTATAAAAATTCTAAATCATGTTCAGCCTTGACACTGTACTAAAAAATATCTCTCCGGCTGAGGACATTAACTGCTGAAGTTGTTTTTTCTAGTACGTAGTGTATTTTATTGTTACATTGTTTGATTTTATGTGTTACTGAATTTTGCACACTTCACAAAACTTTTTTAGACAAAAATTATATTTTACAGAAAAAATATGTTATATATTCAACTTCATGCTTTAAGAAATTAAAGCATTTATATGCAAATTTATGTTCACAATTTAGACAAAAAAAAATATACAACGAAAAAAAAACTAAGCAATTTGTGCTTAGATATCTTCTGCACAAACACTGATTGAATCATAGCCGCATTTTGTACATGTAGTAATCAAAGGAAATCTATCAGGAAATCTATTTTTTCTTCTATCAGAAGAAAAAATATTTTCTACTTCGGAAAGTAGGATAAAAATCGCACACTTGTAAAAATTGCTTATTTTTAGAATATTTGAGCTTTGGTCTTTAGAAGAAATTGTTAAGCAAAATTAACACGAAAAAATAAGGAGTTTTTTCTCAATTACAGGTCGAAAGAAACTAAAAATAAATAAATAAATAAATGATCTATCTCATGAAAACTAACTTAAGTGGAACATTGTGCATTATAAATTTCATACCATTTATACAGGGTGGTCATAAAAAAGCTTTTGTGGTATATTGAACTCTAGCAGCCGATCCGTTCAATCGATCGAGATGAGATTTCAGGTATAGTTATTCAAAGGTATGGGTTCGATATTCTGAGAACGGCAGAAAATTGGCGCTCACGGTTACGGTTATAGTTACAGAAACTCGAAATTTTAAAATTGCAATACCCATATATATTTTTTTTCATCGCAAAATGCTCAGTGCGTGCAAAAACCATATAGAACTTTGGAACAATACGTGTATCGCAATAAATGGACGCGTTATGCTCGCATGAAAACCGTTCTGCGAATGGTAAACTAAAAACACGATCAAGGCGCATGAAGGAAATTTGCATACGACAGAGGCGAAACACCAATCACGAAACGCTATTCGCTAGATAATCCGCGTAGAAAACGGATAAAAAATAAGGTAGGAATATTGCTTCTTCTGTTAGGAACTCGCATTTGCTGACAAAATTACTCTTCCAGCGAAAGTTCGTGGTAAAATGGTAAAACGCTATTATCAAAATTTGATTAATGCTGCGAAAACCTTCAGGGTTTACCGTCGAAACCATCGCCAAATACCTGGCCCAGTTAGCCCGAAAAGTCGGCAAAACCGCCATGCCCTCTTCTGGATTCCTACATAATTTCGCGTAATATTAGCAATTGGCGCATTACCCTAAATATCATATATGAAATATAATTTTATATTACATTACTGTTTTTTACATTATGTGTGTCAAATAATTTTATTTTTATACATAAAAAGCAAACGCAATGGTAATTGAATTCAATTATTTCCAATAAATTTCGTTAATCTTTTGAAATAAATGACAAAACTAACTAGATATCACATCTATCTTTAAAATTGAAAAAGTAGTATGAAAAAACTTTATTATTTAAATCTAATCAAACATCGATTACCATACACTGAAATGCAATTACACTTTTTGAGTTTTTACGCTTAAAGTGAATACTTACTTAGAACTTTTGAGGTTAGCTAAAAAAAATTACTCCTTAATGGATTTTGTTTTACCCTGTTACAAAACAAACTGTCTTTTAGCGAACCGACAAAAATAACCATTAGGACACAAGTTTAAACGCTAATGGATTTTAGAAATTGGAGGATTGATGTGAATTGTTAAAGAAGCATGAAATAAGGAAAAAAATTAATTTGAAAATTATACTATAAATTGAATTTGTCTTCCGCTTTTCTCATGATGTAACTTAAGAGAGGCAAATAATGTTTCAGCATGATAATTAATTATGTTAATTGCTCTGTTTTATATTTCTTTGAAATGCTTCAACAATATATTTAACCGAACCAATATTGTCGTACGTATTCTGCGTTTTCAGATTACATTCCATAAAAATTTATATATAACACATTATTGATAATAATTATTAAAAAGTTATGCAATAATATGCATTTTATGCGCTATATTTCTTTAAGAAATCTGTAAACTGAGATTGTTATTTTACTTTCTATTTTTATATGTATACACTAAATTCTATATATGGTGTCACGGGCTAATAACGCCACATTATGTTTCTACCAATTTTCACGGCTTAGTTTTAAATATTCTTACCAAACAAAAATAGAATATGATAAAACAACTTTTTGACTAGTATACAAGAAAGAATATTTTAGTAGGCATGTATTCATAAAGTGTAATGGTGGGATTCATTGATCAATGTTATTTAGAGTTATACACGTCTATGTGTTTAATAATGCTAACAACGCAAAAAGAATTATAAAATAAGAAGTAATAACGGCATGGAAGCTGTACTATTCCAAAAATACATACTCTGCAGCACTACACTGTAAAAAAAGCTGTAGCAGAGATTTGCTGAAACAGATTCTAGACAATGTCCGTAAAAAACGGACTTTATTCCTATATCAACGGACTTTGCTATTAAATTAACAGTTTTTGGCCGTAAAACACAAAAAATTACGGAAATTGACCGTTTATGTGAAAAAGTGACACATTCCAAAACTTTACTGGATAATTCACGATAAAGTACCATAAGTTTACAATTTTTTTACAGTGTAGAAATCTACAGATTTGTCATACATACCTTTAATTGTGATGTCAGGATGGTGTGATATTCTTTGCTATTTTATTCCTCTTGCATGAAAAAATTAACAGATTTTAAGGTATACAGACTTTTTTTAAGGTATACAGACTTTTCTGTATCTTATTTTGTTTTCAATAATGAAAGTAATGCTCTCTTGCATAAAATAAAATAATAAATCGTCTTGAGATGTATTCCTAGTTCCAGCACTCAATAATAAAAAAAGGGATTAATAACGGCAGCACATGTAATTACTGGTATTACACCGGTATATTTATTGTCCAATATACATGGTGTTTATAATGTCCCGGACGCATATTAGCAACCTTTACATTGATAAGGACAGGAAGAATTCTGTTCTGTAATTGGCTGATTGGTTCTATCGTCTCTTTAACGGGAGTTTAATGGGCGTTGTCTTTCGTCCTTTTAACCTGAAATGAAAAGGCGTTTGTTTTGTTGATACTTGTTTTTTTCTTCGGATCGGTGTGGTAGATAAGACTACGTCGTAGAAATAATTTAATGAAATTTCTCCTAATCTAATTTTTTACAATTTTTATAGTTAAATGGATATGTTTCAATTTATTTAAAATTCCAAAGTTTAAATAATGCTTAACTTCATGGTGGAAGGTATTTTGTGGAAAAATATGAAACAAAAAACATTTTCATTTTTTATCGTAAGTTTATGGCTCACAGATGTAGCTGTCTAAAAAATGTGCATCCAATATAATTTTACACAAATAAGCAATGGTTACACGAATATACAAATCAAAAAATATTATAGTTATACAAAAAAAGAACAGTTAAAATTAGTTTACCTAAGAAAAAAACATAATATTTATTGAAGGTAGCAGAATGATTGTATTTATGTGAAATTGTCTATTTTCATTTAAAATTGGATATTTTAACCATTAAACTACCAAGCATGCACTTGGAGACAAACAAACTTTGCACTTTGTAGCCTTCAAGCACATTCTAACTGGACTTTTTTTTTTTTTTTTACATAGATTTAAATTGAATAAACTTAGTTTCGTAAAACAATAATTCCATATCGTTGCACTGCGTTGTAAAAATGCAGATAAAGAATTTTAAATGTTCATCTAACTACTGTTTGATTTCTGAAGAATGTTCGATTTTGAATCATTTAATCGGGGTATGCTACGATGAACAAAAATGATTACTCGTCCAAAACTTTATATTTTTTTTGTCTTTGAAATTTCACATTTGTATAAATAAAAATCTTGTGTTTAGAAATCTATGATATCGGACATCATAAAGCCATGCCAGTTTGTTGTTCTCTCTCTCCTGCACTACGGCGAATAACGTGCTCGTGACGCTTGACTTTGCTCCATAGTACTAGCCAATCATAGCACAAGATTTTCCCCCATGTCCGTATCCATGTAAAGGTTGCTTATATGCGTCCCGGACCCATTTTGATGTTTAAGAGTCATAAAATAATAATGATAGATTAAAATTAATAACATAAATGATTAGATAGACTCAAATAGTCTCATGACCCTTGCCAATGAACTTCCACGTGTGCCCCCTTCATCGCATGGAGAATATCAAGTCGATATTCAATTTCACGCCAGGTAGCGGTAAGCATGTCGGCATCCACAGAGGCTATTGCTGTTGTAATTCTGGCTTTTAAGTCATCAATATTCGACACTCTCCTCCTGCAAAAAAATGTCTTTTCCAAATCCCCAAAGGAAAAAATCCAGTGGCGTTATATCAAGTAATCTGGGTGGCCAAGGAATTGGACCTCCTCGTCCAATCTATCTTCTTGGAAAATGTTCATTCAAAGAAGTACGAACGATGATACCCAATGAGGTGGTTCACCATATTGTTGCAAAAAGACATGTTGCTGAAGCTCTTCTAATTGTGGAAAAAAAAGTTTTCCAACATGTCTAAGTATAAGACTTAAAACCCAGATTTACACCCGCAGCAGCCTCTGGGAATGCCGACATGCTGTCCGCTACCTGGCGTGAAATTGACTATCGACTTGATATTCTCCGTGTGACGAAGGAGGCACACGTGGAAGTTTATTTACAAGGGTCATGAAATTTTTTGAGTCTATCTAACTATTTTTGTTATTAATTTTTATCTATCTTTATTACTTTATGAGTTATTGAATTCAAAATGGGTTCGGGAATTTATAAGCACCCTATTTTAAAATACAAATTACCTCCAAACACATCTAAAATCATCCACGTTATTTTGAACGTACACAAAGTACACTACAAATTTATATAATAAAATAGTATTTTATAATAAATATATAGTCTTCAGATCACAGAATTTACTTTGCAAATTTTAGATCGATTGAAACTCTTTTGTACTTCTCACAGCAATAGGGTTTACAAATTGAACAAATTAACTTTCAGCGGTGGTTTGCACTTCAAGTGAGCCAGAGCCCTTCTGCGTAGAATCCGTAGGTGCCCTCTTCAAGATTTCTTCATGATAACGCGTGTTATTAGCACTTGGCATTATTACATAACATAGTGTTATTACCCCAAAACAAGTTTTTATTTATGAGAACAAGTTTTATCTAAACTCTGTTGAACAAGCAACGTTTTCCCAGGATTTATCTTGTTAGATTTCCTGATTTAACCCTGTAAGTGTACTAGCCAGGTCCCCCCGTCATATGATGTTTGATTTCTAGTATTGATTAAAAGTAAAATTGATTTTCTCGTGCGTCTGTGCAGTACAATACGTAAGACAAATGAATATATTACGTAATCATAAAAAAATCTCGTAGAAATACTTTTTATAGATATTATTTTATGAACAATTAAACATATATGAAAATTAACGGACCCGACAGATGTTGTCCTGGAACTGACTCCAGAAAATGAAATAAATGTACATAAATATAATAAACGCATGATAAATATTACGCTCTTAATTTAATTTCTTATTCCAATTATATAAGGAAAATATTTTTCACTTTGCAGTAGTTTTTGAAGTCGTTTAAATTTTTGATAGAAAAGTTTATTTTTCTCTTTTTAGTTAAAAATTAACGATTTTCTGAAGTCGGTTAATTAAAATTGTAAAACAGGAATATTTCAAATCATACACGTATGTCAGGAGTGGGGTTCGAACACGCGATATCTTTCTTAGAGAACCAGAGCTTAAATCTGGCGCCTTAAACCGCACAGCCATTCCATCCGCACTCTATGCAGCGAACTTATTCAACACATTTAATTAGTGAAAAATCACTAACTTTATTATTTTTTGCCTAATTACTAAAAAAGTACTGAATCAATTTCGTTGAACTTTGAATCTAAACCAATGTCGAATCCACTGAAACACACACAAAAAATTTCATTAAAATTGGTCCAGTCGTTTAGGAGGAGTTCAGTGACATACACGAGTACAGAAGATTTATATATATAAAGATTTGCATTGGATACTTGATTTTAATTTTGAAATTGATTTGGCTGGCACCGAAAATCAAATAAATGTGCATAAATATAATAATAGGCATGATAAATACTATGCTCTTAATTTAATTTCTTATTACAATTATATAACGAAATTATTTTTCACTTTGCAGTAGTTATTGAAGTCGGTTCAATTTTTGATAGAAAAGTTAATTTTTCTCTTTTTAGTTAAAAGTTAACGATTTTCTGGTGTCGGTTAATTAAAATTATAACACAGGAAAAAATATTGTAAATCATACACGTATGCCAGGAATGGGGTTCGAACACACTATATCTTCCTTCGAGAACCAGACGTTAGATCTGGAGCCTTAGACCACTCATCCATTTTCTCCGTACTCTGGGCAGCGAACTTATTCAACATTTTTAATTAGCGAAAAATCACTATTAGTTTTTGCCTAATTACTAAAAAAGTACTGAATCAATTTCGATGAAATGTAAATCTAAACCATTCTCGAATCCACTGAAACACACACACAGAATATCCTTAAAATCGGTCCAGTCGTTTAGGAGGAGTTCAGTGACAAACACACGCACGGAAGATTTATATACAGGGTGTCCGAAAAGTCTGTAAACTGTTGAATAACTCGAGAAATACATATGAGATTGAAAAACGAAAATATACTTGTTAAATATTTTTAAATAAGCTACTCAGTGATACCAAATTTGACCTTCGCAACCGACCCCCTGGGGGTCAGAGGGGGTCCAACTTTGAAATCTTAAATTATAACCCCAATTTTTTATTGCAGATTCGAATTCTACGGACAAAAATACGTAACTTTTGTATTTGATGTTTATTTCGAATCCTCGTTTATCACGGTGTAAATGAGCATATTAAATCGATACATATTTTGGTTTTCCCAATCAGGTTTTGCCTTTATGGCCAGAATTTTTGACGTCGAATTCCTCGTCTTTTGCAGGAATAGCGTTTCTTGAAAATCACCCGTGGCAATTATTTCGATAATGCTACGCTATTAAAAATTTGATCCATTTGCTGTAGCGTCACTCCACAGCTTTTATAGACTATCTCTTTTATGACCAATGAGAATGCTCCATAACACAGTAAAATAACCGTTTTCTGTAAAAGCTGTGGAGTGACACTACAGCAAATAATTAAAAAAAACCATACAGCCACATCAGCCGTATTTAGAAACCATTCGGTATTTAGAAACCATTTACTGGATAAAATAAAAATCTAAAGAGAAAACTAAATTAATATGTTTCAATGAATTTTTGTAGAGAAAAACGTTAAAAAATTACATGCACTGTACCCTATACACTGTAAAAAATTTAACTCATTTGCTACAGCGTCACTCCACCGCTTTTATAGAAAACGGTTACTTTACTGTGTTGGGGCATTCTCATTGGTCATAAAAGAGATATTCTATAAAAGCTGTGGAGTGACGCTACAGCAAATAGGTCAAATTTAACAGTGTAGCATTATCGAAATAATCGCCACGGGCGATTTTCAAGAAGCCGCTATTCCTGCAAAAGACGAGGAATTCGACGTCAAAATTCTGGCCAGTCAGGCAAAACCTAGTTGGGAAAACCGAAATATGTATCGATTTAATATGCTGAATTACACCGTGATAAACGAGGATTCGAAATAAACACCAAATACAAAAGTTACTTATTTTTGTTCGTAGAATCCGAATCTGCAATAATAACGGGGGTTACAATTTAAGATTTCAAAGTTGGACCCCCTCTGACCCCGAGCGGGTCAGTTTCGAAGGTCAAATTTGGTATCACTGAGTAGCTTATTTAAAAATATTTAACACGTATATTTTCGTTTTTTAATCTCTTATGTATTTCTTGAGTTATTTGACCGTTTCCAGACTTTTCGGACACCCTGTATATAAAGATTTCTACTGGGCGCTTAAAGGATTGAATAAAAGTAAACGATACTGTAGTTCTGAAGAAAGAGATTTAAAGTAAGTACACATGAAAGACAATGATATATATACAGGGCTCCCAAATGGTCCGCAAACTGAGCATCAATATTTTCGTTTTAATTTTTTTTTCTTGCAAATTGCGCAAAAAACGCCTTCGGAGATTAATTTTAGCACAAATACTGTTGAAACCTACTATGGAATTTTCTTTTAAAAAATATTGGTGTTCAGTTCGCGGACCATTAGGGATCCCTGTATATAAGATAATAATGCATATAAATAAGACAATAATATAAGTGCGTGAAAGGCTAATTATTCACCATAGGACAATTTTCCATTACCATTGAAAAAGAGATTTTATCATTAAACTACATTAATTATGAAACTATACAAAATTTTCATGATCCGATTTAATATATGTTTGATCCAAAATTTTTTCTCCTCATTGTAATGTCAACCCATCTCAATTTGCTTATATTCTTTTCTCTTTTACACGAAAAAACGAAGCAATATTGATAATTAATATTGAAAAACTGTCTTTTGAGGAATTTGTGTAATAGCAGTAACCATACATATATGTTTTAATATAAAATGTAATATAATGCTTCTAAAAACCATGCAAGATATCAGTAACAATAATTATAAAACATATTACATATACAGGTACTTTAAATAGTACAAAAACTCTATTTTAAGGATTTTTTATAATAGCAATAACCATATATATATTATTATAAAAAATGTAATATAATTATTTTAAAAACCATGTAAGATATCAATAAGAATAATTAGAAAACATATTACTCATACAGGTACTTTACGTAACATGTAGCTTACTATAAAAAAGGATAGAAGACATATCAAAAAGAATTACTCTTGACATTAGAAAACTAAATTTAGTTTTTACAGAAAAAAGGGTAACATAATTTACCCAATATTCTTTTCACACATTCAATCCTTTTAGTCAAGATCTTTTTAGTTCTTATCAATTATTCAAATTACATTTCACTCAGCTTCTAAGATTTAAAGATGTCATCAAAGGCTTTTTTTTTACTTACATTGTGTTCACATATTTTTTGTTTAGTAAACAAAGATTAACTTGATGGTTTTAGGAAGAAATAGCCGTCAACAAATTTTTTATCCGTAATTTTATTTTATTTATTTATTCTTCCAATTATGTAAAGAAATAGTACATATTTTATTTATATGATTTTTATTCGCAGGATATTCATAATTAAATTACCTTACTTTAAAGTTGATTACAATCAAAGTTGTTGTTCATAAACTTGTGAAATTTCATGAAAAACTTTATAAAAGGATGGAAACTTGTTTGACAACATAATAATAATAATAATAATAATAATAAAATTTAAAAATTTCGCCACTAGAGGCCGTTTTAAAAAATACACTTTTAGCATTACGGTAGCTTTGAAATTTCATATATTAACTTAACTTCAGGTTATATTATTAATATAATCTGATTCTAAAGTCTGCATTTCACGTCATGTTCCATGCACACAATGTGGTTATCTGTAACACACGCTTTCTTACGATAGTAGATAGTATATGAAAATGATAACCGTGATACTGAACATGTTTGGTTATAACAAAATTTCTTAAACCATAGTAAATGTATGCTAAATGTGTAATTTGTCAAAAAACGAGCCTCTTTATATATATATATATATATATATATATATATAAGGTACCCTGGGGTAATAACGCCACGTTAAGGTTCTACCAATTTTCACGGCTTAGTTTTAGATTGTATTTTTCAAACAAATATAGGATCTGACACAGCAACTCATTGACTATCTATATAAAATAAAATAACTTAACAGATATGTATTCAAAAAATGTAATTGCGTTTTTTCTTGACCAATGCTATTTGGCGTTAATACCCACCTATATGGATAATAACGCCATGCAAACAAAACTGTAAAATAAGATAGAATAATGGCATGTAGATTGCCCAATTCTAAAAATACAAACTCTACAGCTCTAGAAATTGACAAATTGCAATCTAAGCTATTGAAAATGTACATTTTTTTTTTGGCTCTGAAAGAAAAAAGAAAGGTGTGGTGGTGGCGGGGGGAGGAGGCAAAAGAATATAAGATTCTAAGCTACGTTTTGCTTAAAAATGACCATTTAAATAGAATTATTAGAAACACTGCACGGATTATTTGAATCTGTATTTATATTCCCATGTATGCATTCTATGCGATAGAAAATATTGATTGTTTTGTGAAAGTGAAAGAAAAAGGAGTGAGGGGGAGCTTCAACAGAATATATAACACCCTGTGTCTCTCTTTGCTTAAAAAGTCCCGCTTAAATATGAGTATAAGAAACATTGCATGGTTTTAACCATTGATATTGTAATATTTTAATCATGTGAAGTTTTATAATAACTAGAGTTATATGTAATAAATATTTTTGTTAAACCTTAACTGCTGTTAGCGTCTCACATACCGCTGAGTTTTTCAAGTTTCAGAGTTTAACTTGCAATTTTTAGTTTAACTATAGATACCGGGAAAATTTTGTTTCATTTGGAATCCTATTACTATCTCTAGAGACTTTTGAATAGCTGAATTTTATTTATAATAGTCCTGTATATAAGGTTCAATACAAAAATAATATTCTAAAAGTTAATTTCACATTTTCTTCACCGTTAGATTAAGCGGTCTGACAGGCCGCTCACAGTAAGTTATGCGACAAAATTTGTCACAGCAGTTAAGGGTTAATACTATTATAGTAATCTAGTAAATAGTTTTTAACCCATAACTCCACACTAATGCGGATTCTCCAAACCTACAGTTAAATTGTCGACGTTTTAAAGAACATGCTTTAATAAATTTTTAATAAATTGAATAAATTTTTGATTAAAAAATACTATCCCAAAGAGATCTCTTATTCCATTTTATACATAATTCATATGGTTATATATCATTATCTCTATATTAGCAACAAAATTAACCTTTAACTGCTGTTAGCAATCTGACTGAACACTGTACCTCCTCCCCCCCCCCCCCAAAAAAAAGCGTTTAGCTTGTATTTTACAGTTTAACTATAGTTACAACTGAAATTCTCTCTCGTTTGGAGTTCTAGTAATATTATTAGAAATATTTGAATAGATTAAATTTAATTAGAATTAATTCTGTACAAAAAGTTTAGCGCAGGAACAGTATTCTATGATTTTTAATCATGGATCGCCTTTTAACCTTTAACTTTTAACCTTTCCAGTGTCCTTTTAACCTTTAACTTTTAACCTTTCCAGTGTTAAAGAACATGCTTTAATAAATTTTTAATAAATTGAATAAATTTTTGATTAAAAAATATTATCCCAAAGAGATCTCTTATTCAATTTTATACATAATTCATATGGTTATATATCATTATCTCTATATTAGCAACAAAATTAACCTTTAACTGCTGTTAGCAATCTGACTGAACACTGTACCTCCTCCCCCCCCCCCCCCAAAAAAAAGCGTTTAGCTTGTATTTTACAGTTTAACTATAGTTACAACTGAAATTCTCTCTCGTTTGGAGTTCTAGTAATATTGTTAGAAATATTTGAATAGATTAAATTTAATTAGAATTAATTCTGTACAAAACGTTTAGCGCAGGAACAGTATTCTATGATTTTTAATCATGGATCGCCTTTTAACCTTTAACTAATGTTACCGGTCTCTTAGACCACTATTTTTCTTTTAATTTTTTAGTTTAACTTGTAATTTTCAGTTTAACTGCAAACACTACCGAAATTTTGTTTCATTTGGAATTTTAGTACTACTACCAGAGACTAAACAGGTGAATATTAAGTATAATACTCTTGTATAAAAAGTTTAGTACAAAAACACAACCCTATGAATTATTCCTGCCTTTTATTCATCTTTCAATTTTGCGGTCTCACAAACCGCATCACATTCATACGTTACAATTTCTGTCACATGAGTTAAAGCTTCAATTTATAAAGTTTTGAAAAACGGAACGCTAAGAAAGCGGACAGTTAAAATTTCGAACTCAATTGCACAATCCAGTGGAAATTTAATAGAAACCTGATTTTGAAGATGTTCGAATTTGAATCTCGAAAACATTTTGATATAGTTTTATTTAGAAGAGTTAAGAATTATTTTTTTACATTAGTAAAAAAAAATAATAATATAATAAAAAATAAAATAGAGAGATTATTTTTAAGTATTGACCCCCCCCCCCCGCCTTAATCTTACCATTTCAACAATGATGATAATGCTGTCCCATATTAATATATAAACCCCCTTCGGATATAGATCGATCACTGTTGGGAATCAACCGGGGTAATAACGCCAATCCTTGGCGTTATTACCCCGGGATACTTATTGTGCAGTAAATCCTAAACTACAAATTATCTCGAGAAGATATCCAAAATCTTCTACAACAATTTGAAAGTACATGAAATACACTACAAATTTATGTAATAACCAAAGTATTTCCGGATAAAAAATAGTCTTCACATCAAAAACCTTATCTCACATATTTTAGATCAAGTGTTAATTTTAGTTGCTTGTAAAAACAATAAGACCTAAAAAGGAAACAAATTAACTTGAAACTGTTTTATGCGATTTATATGACTCAAAACCCTTCTGCGCAGAGCACATTGGTGTCATTTACCTGATTATTTCATAATTATGCAAAATATAAGCACTTGGCGTTATTACCCCGCCTGGCGTTATTACCCCAGGGTACCTTATATATATATATATATATATATATATATATATATATATATATATTTGTATATTTTTTGGTTCAAGTAATTTCCCAAGCCTTTATTATACCCTTCTTAAATTTACACAACATTCTGAACAATAATTTCGTCAATAGACAATTTTAAAATAGGGTCGTTACATGTACACACCCTGTGAATAAAATTCTAAGCTATCATAATGCAAATTATACAATTTATTAAAAGTCGTCCACTAATCACAAAATTTGGCAAAAATTGGACTTTTTTTTTTTTGCTTGAAAAAAATCCCAATCATTTATTATATCTTTAACAAAATTTCACAACGGTTGTTTAATTATAGACACCCTGTACATAAATTTCTAAACTATATTATAGTGAATATATGTGTTACTTATTAAAAATCACCTACATGTGACAAAATTTTGAACTATTTTTTTTTTCTTCAACAAACTCTCACCTCTTTATTATGTCTTTCGCAGGTTCCCATCTATTTATTATTTCCCATCTTTCAAAAAATTTCACAACTTTGAACATAATTTTTATCTGTAGGTAACTTTAAAGCACGGTCGTTTAATTGTAGACACCTTGTACTTAAAATTTCTAAACTATCATAATATTAAATGTTTAATTTATTAAAAATCACTCACTAGAGGCAAATTTTTTAACTATTTATTTTCTTTTGTTTAAAGAAATCTTAATTCCTTTATATTATATATTTTCCAAAATTTCACAACTATTTGAATAATATTTTTATTTGTTGATAACTTTAACACGTTTGCTGCCGCTTACGTGAAGATGTGATGACAGTTAATGCCGCACTGTAGAAGTAGGTTTTACTCAGAAGCCGATTTACTTTTTATAACAAAGAATCAGTGAAAGATTTTCCCGCGCCAGCGCGTGGCGACTCATATCACGCGCTTTCACGTGAGCGGCAGCGAAGAAGAATCATTTAGTTATAGACACCCTGTAGATAAATTTCTGAGCTATCATAATGAATATATGTGTTACTTATTAAAAATCGCCCATAAACGACAAAATTTTGAACTATTTATTTTCTTTTCTTAAGCAAATTCTTACTTATCTATTATATCTTTTGCAAAATTTCACAATTTTTAAAACAATAGTTAAATCTGTAGTAACTTTAAAATAAGGTCGTTTAAATATAGACACCCTGTATTTTAATTTCTAAACTATCATAATGAATATATGTGTTACTTGTTAAAAATTGCCCTCATGTAACCAAAATTTGAAGTATTTGTTTATTTTTTTCTTAAACAAATTCTCATCTCTTTATTATGTCTTTCTCAAATTCCCATCTCTTTATTATTTCTTTCATAAAATTCCACAACTGTGTGAACAATACTTTTCTCAGGAGGTAAGTTTAAAGTAGGGTCGTCTAACTGTAGTTACCCTGTACATAAAATTTCTAAACTATCATAATGCTAAATATCAAATTTATTACAAATAGTTCACTGGTGACAAAATTTTGGAACTATTTTTTTTCTTTTGCTTTAACAAATCCCCATCCCAGTATATATTATGTCTTTCTCAAATTCCCATCTCTTTATTATTTCTTTCATAAAATTCCACAACTATGTGAACAATACTTTTCTCATTAGGTAAGTTTAAAGTAGGGTCGTCTAACTGTAGTTACCCTGTACATAAAATTTCTAAACTATCATAATGCTAAATATCAAATTTATTACAAATAGCTCACTGGTGACAAAATTTTGGAACTATTTTTTTTCTTTTGTTTAACAAATCCCCATCCCAGTATATATTATGTCTTTCAGAAAACTTCTCAAATTTGTGAACAGTAGTTTTATGTATAGACAATTTTAAAGTATGGTCATTTAATTACAGACACATTGTACATAAAATTTCTAAATTTTCATAATAGTAAATGTGTTATTTACCAGAAATCTCCAATTGTTGACAAAATTTTGATTTTGATTTTTTTTTTTTTTGCTTAAACAAACTTCCAGCTTTTTATAATCTCTTTCACAAAATTTTACAACTTTGTAAACAACAGTTTTACCTGTAGATAACTTTAAAGCAGTGTCAATTAATTATAGGCATCCTGCACATAAAATCTCTAAATTATCATAATGCTAATTATCTAATTTATTAAAAATCGCTTAATAATAATAATAATAATAATAATAATAATAATAATAATAATAATAATAATAATAATAATAATAATAATAACGGGTTTTTTTGGGGGGAGAGGGTGCTAAACAAATTTTTATTTCTTTATTATATCCTTCTGAAATTTTCAGAACACTCTGGACAATAGTTTCGTCTTTTGGTAACTTTAAAATAAGATCGTTTAGTTATAGATCACTATTACATATATTCTCCAAACTACAATAATGCTAATTGTTAAATTTATAAAAAATGCCAACTGGTTTAAAATTTTGAACTATTTTTTTCTTAACCTTTGTGTTTCAGAAAATTCACAAGTTTGTGAACAATAGTGTTATCTGTAGACAATTATAAAGTATAGTTTGATTATGTATACCGTGTATTAAAATTTTAAAAAGATGTATGAGGCTTAAATTAGTAAGAATGGGATAATTTTTCAATTAACTTTTTATTCATATGAAAAGTGTTAAATGTGCAAGACAGGCACAGGCGTCTGTTTTAATAAAATTACGGAAATACTACTTGTAATCTGAACGCCAATATAATTCGCTGTTTTTAAAGGAAAAATTCCGTAAATTCCAGAAACATACGAAAAATTTTCTGGAATTTACGGAACTTTTTTTTCGTTAATAAACAGTAAATTGTACTGGCGTCCAGATTACTAACAATAATTCCGTAAAATCGTCCTTTTTTTTTATTTTTTTTACAGTGTTGATAATGCAAATAAATAATATCAGTTATAGATATTTATTTTAACAGTCACGGTTAAAACTTTTTTTTATTGGTTTTAAATGAGCAACAATACAATTATATTAATTTAGAGTTGGAATGAAAACCATAAAATAAATTCCCAGTTTTGCTTTTGGATGTTATTTTTTTTTTCGAAAAAACTTTATTTATTTTGTGTCATCTGATTCTGTTAATAATAAGTACTTTACGCTTAAAAGAAGAATTACCTGTCAAACATTATAAAAAATAAAAAAAAAAAAAAAAAAAAAAAAATGTATTATTTTTATTTTCTGAAATTACGCGAACGTTATAATAAATTATCATTTATGGATTTTTGTACTTTTAAATAAACATTTAAGGTGCTCTAAGTGTATAAAAACATATTTCTGTTCTAATTATTTTACACTATAGAACGGATAAATTTTAAACGGAAATTATTAAATATCTAGAAAAAAAAATTAAATACGTAAAAATGCCTAGTAAAAATCCCATTTTTAGCAGCACAATCTATATATATATATATATATATATATATATATATATATATATATATATATATTACGCTAAAGTATGTGGCACAAAAATAGCGATTATTTGTTAATTGTTCAATGGCATCATCTGAATAAAACACAAATCATCGGTTAATGTGTAAAAGTAATTTAGAAGGATTTACACAAATGTAAATCAGATTTATTTACATTTTTCTTCTTTTTCGCTGCAATTATGGAGTTTTAAAATATTATTATTCATAATTTTCTGTTAGTTAAAAAAAAAGTCATGAATTTTAAACGCTTCAGTTTAAAATTAAAGTTATGCATTATAAAAGAAATGAGTGTGTACTAGTTGGTATTGCCCTATTTCTATTTACAGCATATCAAGCGATTAATTAAAATCATTATATTTTACATAATATAAAAAAATCATTTCACTATACTAAGTTATTTGTAAAATAAAAATACTTAGAACGCTTTTTGCATATTAATTACAAACACAAAAAATTATTATTTTCAATAACAAGAATATCATTTGTCTTTTCGTTGCCAAAAAATAAAATTAATTTGATAAGTTCATGAAAACTACAAGTGAAAGGATTATATTTTAAATGAAATTAATAAAATACGAAAAAATGCCACTGGAAGATTGTTTGGCGAATTATCACCTGTCCCGGTCAATATAAAAACACCAAGTTTATGAATTTTTAGAAGAATTTTCTGATCTGGCACACAATTGAGCTGGTAAAATTAAATTATTAATAAACATATTATGATACAATGTCTAGTATAAATTTAAAGCCCTTGCTGACCAAACTGGTCGCCAAGGGCGGCCAGTCTAGTTTTTATTAAGTTAAGAAGTTAAAATTTCAAATATTTTCTGATATTATTTAGTAACACTTAAATGTGAAATTTTTCTTTTAATTGGAACGCCGTCCCGCCTGAAATTACTCTGTGGCTATTCTTTAAATAGTTTAATGTTTCGATGTCTAACAATAATATTTCAAGTAAAAATTGGATTTTTGTTGCGTCGTAATTATATAAATACGTGGCATCTATAATGGTAGCCTTGTCCGTTCGTCTATCTGCATAAATGAGCGCAAAAACTACCTAGCTGAATTATTTGAAGTTTAATATATGTAATCGCTGTAGACTTTTTACAAGGAACTCTAAATTTTATGAAAATCAAATCAATATATATATATATATATATACATATATACAGGGTGAGTCATAAATATCGAAAGAATAGGCTATCTCCTTAAATATTGCCCCTAAATTCATACTTCCAATTGCAAAGTTTTATAAAAAAAAAAATAAATAAATAAAAATAAAAAAAAAGGTGAATTTTTTGATAGGATAAGTTGCAACTCCGTGAGGGGTCTATTTTAAAAAATACGAAAATTAAATTTTTATACGGCCCCCAGAGGATAAAACTTCCAGTTAGAAAATTTTTCCTTATACATTCCTGAATTGAACAACAAAAAAATTCATCTCGATAGCTTCAAAACTCAGAGAGTTATGACAATTTTAATAAATCGTGAGATTTCAAGGGATCAGACAAAATTTAAAATGAGTGGAATCAATGTTGCTGTAATGTGTCCAGAAAACATTTATTTTATTTATTTATTTATGAAGTAAAAATTTTGAATAATTTGTGATGGTTAACCATATAATTTGTAAGCATTATAACATCATAAACCTCCTTAATAAAATATTTTTTATAATTTAGAGTAAATTAAAATTGTCATAACTTGAAATATTATTTGTCGCGTTGAATTTTATTCTTTTGATTAAATGAAAATGTATAGTTTTCAATTTTGATTCAGCATTTTAAATAATATTTATATATTTTTTTAAATAAAAGTATTTAAAATAGCATTATAAAAAAAGATGCAATTTTTTTAATACAAATCATATTTTTTAAAGTAAATTTTCTGAGGAGAAAACTTCTTTCAAAGCGTTGGGCATTTTTTTTTTTTTTTTTTTTTTTTTTTTTTTTTTTTTTTTTTTTTGAGATATTGAAAAAATGTTGAACTTGCTGGACTGTTACCGTAACCGACGGTTATTATGTAAAAATGAGAAATACTGAAATAAAAACATTTGATAAAGAAAAGTGCATTTAGTTTTAAACAAAGATTGACTCCTAATGTTCAAATGCTTTTTTAAAGTTTCTAGGAGATTAACTCCGTCCTGTATAATTTCGATTTCAGATTTTGTTTAAGATTTGCCATTCTCACCTTCTTTAATTGCTGTTTAAATGCGTCAGTTAATTTAAAACTCATTTTTTTTATCAAGTCGATTTCACTTTTTTTCATTGTTTTGGCCCTGACAACTTCATGTTTTTCTTGTTAAAATCGCTATTGCACGATGCGTAAAAGGTGCTTCTAATTACGGTGGACACTAGGCGTATAATTCTAGAGATACAGCTATTGCGGAAATCGCACAAAAGCCTGTACACACTGTAAAAAAAAGGGTCGATCTACTAAAAAAACTTTAGTGATCCTTGTAATTACTAGAAAATTTTTAGTAATCTTAGTCGGTTACAAAAAAATCTGTAAGAATTACTAGAAAAAAGTTAGCAACGAATAGAGTTAATAGTTTTATATTTTTAATAGCTCTTACTAAAACTCAGTTGGTGTGGCATTGATAGCATAGTGGTTATAGTAACAGTCTCCAGGCTAAAAGATCCCGGGTTCGAAACTTGCCACAGCCAAATACGCCCCGAATGTATGTAATGTCTCGTAAATAAAGGGATTATGAAAATCCTGTCGGAGCAGGTAGGAGTGTTTGGTTCTGCCATCTATTGCGGTTTTGCCGAAAATCTTCCGCTTCAGAAGTCTTGATGCAGCTCGAAGGAAGCTCCTACCCTTCGGGCGTACGTAATGGTTATTAAAAATAATTTTGGAGATATTACTAAAATTTGCTTGGTGGTTCATACTAAAAATTTTTAAGTTAGTTATACAAAAAATTCTTTTGTTCAGTTTACAAAAGAAATGCTTGTTTCACTTGCAAAAAAAAAAAAAAAAAAAGTTTGTAATGGTTACTAAAAATTCTGTGGAATACAAATTTACTAAGAAAATTTTAGTAACCTCTTGAATTTTTTTTTACAGTGCAGTAGGGCAACCTGTTTAGCGATTCACATCAAAAACTAATCAGCACCAATTTATATCAAGTATTAAGTAAATATACTTTTTTATTAAATTCCGTGGATTAGCTCTTTCGATAGAGTGTTAATAAAATTTATGTCATATACAGAGATACAGGATCAGTGACTCACAGACAGACATTTTGTAAAAACATATTTTTCGGTATCTCTGAGCCTTAAAACGTGTGAATCCGTCGAAAACCGGAATTCAAAATTTTCATGAATCCTATACTTTCTTCTTGTAAAGATAAAAGAAAGTAAAAATAGGTTTAAAACCATCATAAATTTTGAAGCTGAATAGGAAAAAGTAGATTTTTAAAAATATTTCTGTGTAATTTATTAAAATATATTTCCAATGATTCCGTTAATAGAAGTATCATTGTCCTTATTACTATTTTTACTAAACTTATTGTCTACAGCAATAAGTTTTTAAGTGAGTTTTAATGAGAGTTTAATTAATATCACTCAATTTAATAACACTTTTAATAAGTGTTTAATAAGACGGTCCGGCAATGGGTCGTGCCAGTTACGGGGCTGGCGCAAAGCTCGAGATATTGCAGACATCCAGCATATTTCAAGGAAGTTTAAACAAAAACCTATACACTTTTATTTTATATCTAAAAGTTAAAGTATTGTCTTTGATCGACTTTGAATAATGCAAAAAATTTATGGTCGATCCCTAAATTGTATTTTAAATGAGCTGATATTGCTGCTCTCAGAGGTATGCTTAAGTGGTGTAAGTCACGAATTTTGGAAAATTTAGGCTTTTAATGTCTTTCGACGATTTGTTGATATCGAGATGATTTTTTTTCTTTGTTCAATTCAGGAATGTATAAGGAAAAAATTTCTAACTGGAAGTTTTATCCTGTGGGGGCCGTATAAAAAATGAATTTTCGTGATTTTTAAAATAGACCCCCCCATGGAGTTGCAACTTATCTTATCAAAAATTTCACCTTTTTTTATGAAACTTTGCAATTGGAAGTATGGATCTAGAAGCAATATTTAAGGAGATAGCCTACTGTTTCGATATTTATGAGTCACCCTGTATATATATATATATATATATATATATTCATAATTTTGGAAATCTACTTTCCATATTACTTCAATCGATTTTAATGGGATTTCATTTTCCATGTTAACACGTACGCTGCCGCTCACGCGAAAGCGAATGATATGGCGCCAACGTTAACGGGCCACTCACGCGACAGCCCATGATGTAGGGTGATGTTTAATAGCCAGTCACGCGCTGGCGCGGGAAAATCTTTCATTGATTCTTTGTTACAAAAAGTGAATCGATTTCTGGGATAAACCCACTTCTACAGAGCAGCATTAACTATCATCACATCTTCACGTAAGGGGCAGCGAAAGTGTTAATTATACATAAAGTTATAATAAATTCTGGTTTCAATGAATTTTTGTTATTGTAATATCTGATTTACTTTGGTTTTATTTGTAAATGTATTTATATATTCAACTTCCATAATGACATGATGCATAAGCACAATCATTAAGAGATAGTTTTATGTTTTATGTTATTTATGTTAATTATATTATCGTAAGATAACATGATTTCTTGCAGCAATTTTGTGGACTATTCCCCTTTGAACCCATTTTGGAATAGATTAAATAATATATACACATGTATATATATCGTACAAATTTTAATTTTTTTCCGCCAAAACTAACCTTTATACTACATTAATTTCCTTATAATAATATTCCGTACTTCAACTTATTAAATTAAAATCCTCTTTCTAGATCTAATCTATTAATCATTATGGAAACGATATAAATTCTTAATTCGCCTTAAAAAACATTTATTCCAGTATGCGTAAATTTAAAATGATGGTTCTAAATTAAAAATATTCTTAATTAAACCTTATTTCTTAATATTCCAAATAAAACTCATTTTTTATGTTTTTATCAACCCTTTTTAAGAAAGTCTTATTAAATTTATTCCAAAACCATACCTTTCAAAAAATATCATTATTTTATTTTACCTATTTATTTATTTTCCCTCAGTCAACATTTGATATTGTGCATATCAATAAATTCATTTCTTTTCTTTTTCTCTTAAAATTAATCGTCTATATAAAGCGTCTGCCTAAGATATTTAAAATTCTGAGTCGATTATAAATTGGTTAAATAATATTTTTTTTAAAATAAAATTGTTATCTGTCAAATAGTAATCTCGACTCTGGGTATGAGTTATGTTTACATAAAATAATGATGGTTTGAGACTAAAGAATGTTCTATCATTTTATTTTTAAACTTAAAAAGGGAGGAAGCCTCGAGAATTGGTAAGAAGAAGGATTCTTGAGTTCTCTCTTCCATGAGTACGGCTGGATGTAGTAAATGATGGAATAGTTTTTTGATGTTGCGGTAAAAGATTGTCTGCATAAGAGCTTTTCTCTCTATTATAGCTACAGTTTAATAAAATGAACTTGCAACAGCCAAGGGGTGACTTATTGGATCATCTACATTTATTTTTTTTTTTTTTTCTCGCTGGCCATGACTTCTGTGCGGAGAAAGGGAAACCTGGCGATGATGTTTCTGTCCCCCTAAGTTTAAAATGTCACATATATATGTAACTTTTCTTCATTCTATTAAATTAAAGCGCATTTTTTTAAGGTGACGGTCAATCAGTTTCCGATACCTGCACTAATGTAAAATCTCTGGATGTTGATGCATATGAATACTTAAACAATCTCCTCGGGAAATTAGTATTTTTTACGTCTATTTCTTCTATGCACTTTTCAAAATATGTCTCTGTGTTTCTTAGTTTTATTTTTTATTTATTTATTTATTTATTTATTTTGAAGTAGGTACTTAACGTTATATGAAGTGTTAAAATTTTACTCACAGTTCGCTAGCTTTTAATACATAAAATATTAAGCATAGATTTTATAAATACTTTGAGAACTAAGAAAAAAAGAAACATCATTTAAGATTAGTACACAGAAAAAAAAGTCAAAAATATTAATTTGAAAATATATTTTAAATATACAAATTAATTGGAGAAGAATTCCGAAGCTGGTTGTTCATCCTTCTTAAGTTATGCGTTTAGCTTTGGGAACAATCAAAAGTTTTAAGACGCTAAGTCTGAGACACCTATCGGAATTACATATTCATAAGGTCAAGTTCGTTCTTCCCGATCTGACTCATTGTTACAAGCATTCTTCCAACAATCCCGGCAAGCATCCTTTACTTAATGAGCTTTTTTTTTTGCCCCGAATCAGTTCATTGTATGTTCTCTATACTCTGCACTGCTTGCGATCTTCGGCCATCAACAGCCGGGCTTATCATGCACACATCTAAATGCTGCCGGCTTCCATGTCCATGTTTCAAGAAATTGCTTCGCCATACATAGAATGCATTCGGCAGTGGATATCGATGGATGCGACAGCATATGCAATTGGGAATTCGATCACATGTTGCAGTTTAAACCACATTTACAAATAATCCGACATTCTCCGTTTCACTGGTTACACTTCACTGGTACGAGCTTCAAAACATCATATGAAGGACATTTCAAAGTTACTCGACAATGTAAAATATTTCATTTTGTTCTGTGAATAAAGTAGTCAGAGAGAAGGTGGTAAAACTTATAGAACAATCCTCATATATTTCTTAGAATAAGCGTTTTAAAAACTTACACGACAGTAATGAATATACATTTTAAATCAACCCTGTATTTTAAGTTTTCTTCAAAGAATTTCATTCGACTATTCTCTGGAAACCAATCAAAAAAAATCTTAAACTAATTATTTAAACTGAAATTTCTTAAATCATTCTTAAGATTGACTGAAAAGGCAATTAATTAAATTTAATCGATAAAATTGCACACTTTTCAGTTAGAAAAACGCACAACGCTTTAAATATTGTAAGTACTAAATTTAAGATGGTCTTAGGGTTGTTAAAATTTTATAACTTAATAACGCAAATTTATGGAAATTAGATTAATCTCAATTCATAAAAGGTAATAATGTGTTGAATGATAAGATCTTTTGATACTTTTCAAAATGAAATAAATCTTAGGAGTAGTCAGAAAAGAAATTTAGATTTTTTAAATTATTCTTATCAAACGAGAATAATGTTTTGCAATAAAATCACATATTTATTTTTAATAGTTTTAATGAGAAACGTGATTTATTTTCATATTATTACAATTTAAGGAGAAAAATTACTTTTATGCGTTTCTGTTAAAAATATTTGAGTATAAACATTTTTTTCAAAATCAAAATTTATATATATATATATATATACTTATTTTTAAGTTAATATCTAACACTTTTGCTGTAGAAATAAGCAATATTTAGCTCATTAGGCTATTAAAGCCTGGGAGTTTTTGTGCTCTTAGTAGCTGTATATACGTACGTATATAAGCATGTTTGAAAGTATGTACGTTTTTAGGTAATTCGATGACTCTTGATAGAAATATCCGACTTGCTTCAATTTTTTTTCTAGGTTCATTTTGATGAGACGCTTTACGGATTAGTTTTGTGAACTCGTTGGTGAAGTAAAATGGGAGGGGGAATATTTCCCCTTTTAATTTAGGTAATTTCTTTTCATGCAGAATTATCAGATTTGCTTCAAAATTGGTATTTCGTTTTATCCTCATAAGGTACCTCTTTGATTAGATTTTGAGTTGATTAGTCATGTAAAAAGGGAGGAACAGAGGGTTGATCTCTTCCCCTGAATTTATATTAATTGGTTTTTCTGTCGGATTTGCTCTAAATTTGTTATGTTGGTTTATTCAGATAAAAGGCTTTCTTGATTACACTTGAAGGTTCATTTGTTAAGCATAAATTGGAGGACGAATGTGGTTTAAAATATCCCCTTATTTTAACGGAATGAGTTTTTAATGAAGAACTATCCGATTTGTTCCAAATTATATATATATAGATTTATTATTATAAGGCACTTCCCTGATTAGATTTGAAAGCTCATTGTCTAAATATAAAGGGTGGGGAAATTGGAGCAGGGGAGTAATCGACTCTTTTAATTTATTTTTCGAGGGGAAATATTTGTTAAAAAAGAGTTTAATAGACATTTAATATGAATAGCCTGTGACTCAATGCCCATTAGTTTGACTTTACGTCTTCTTCTTCTGCTTCTTCTTTTTTTTTATTATATTTTTTTTTCAGAAGAGCCATGAAAAAATAATGTGATTTTAAATGAATATTTGTAGTTACATACAATTTATACTTTAACAATGCATAAATAATACAATATTAATACAATATCAATACAATAATACAATATATAAAATGTATAAAATATTAATATAATAATACAGTTACAATATTTATATCTATCTCATTTGCAATAACTTTTCAATTATTATAGTGATATAAGATTAAATTTTAAATTACAGTAATTTTACATCTAATTTTATATCAGTATTGTCTATTCATTTAATGTTGTTACTAAAAAAATCAAATATATATTCACCGTCTCTAAAAATTAAAATACAAACATCTTTTGTTTTGCTGCAAGCTTTAAAAAACGCACGCCATTACGACCATTATTAAAAACGTTGCGTTCGACGCCTTATATACAAAATACTGCGCTTACAACTAGCTCTTATAGTATTAATTAAGTGTTGACCAAAATTTTTTCTCAAATATACTCTTGTTGGGCAGAATCTGATTACAAAGTAATGAAATTATAAATTAAAATACATTATAATCTCTTCACGGTGCATTTGATTAACATGTAATGCATTACAAAGTAATTACAACTATATTTTTGAAATGCATTTCTGATTAAAATATAATGTATTATAAATCGATTCTTATTTCATAGTTTAAAATTTAACTAGTTTAATTTGTAATGAATTTTAGGATGATTCAGATTACATTTTTAATTTGTAATTCAATTAACTTGTAATAGATTACAAGACGATTATGATTGTTTTTTATAATGCGTTCGAATTAACCTGTGATCAATTACATCACATTAATTACTTTTATAATTAATATGCAATATAATTATCTATATTACAGTTTCTTCTCTGCGTAAAAATTTATAAATACTTGATAAATTATCTATGAAAAGTGCGTTTTTTTTATTAAATTGTAATATAAATTAAAGTTTATTATTAATAATGTTTTTTTTTTCATTAAAGAAATACGGTACGTGAAACAAAAGTGGCACGTTTTTCAAAGCAGCCCCTCCACTCCCCTCCTTCAAAATTAGAATTATTTTAATTTTGATCATAAAATGTCGCTACTGCATTCTAAATCATGTATATTCTACAGTGGAAGAGACTAAATTTTAACAATTCATATTCATTGGCCGAAATTTATACAAAGATTTCTCCTTTAAGGTGTAGTTATTTTAATTTCCAGGTAAAAAGATATTTTAATTAATGTCATTAAATTCTTATAACTTTAAATTATGATACATTTTCCGAAATATTATTAACTTCTATTTAATTGTGATCTGTATCGGATTAATCATCAAGCGAATGGGGACCATGTATATATTCCAAAGGTGATTTCACAACCGGCCATATTAGAAAACAATAACATATGGAAATGTATACTTAGAAAAATCAATGTAATAAGAGTAATTTACAAAATCTCTTTTGAAATATCTAAAAAATTATATATATATTATTATAAGATTTTTCCCAAACACCAGACTTCACATGATTGAGAACCTAAGAGATACCCCAATAGTAATTCCAAGAAGAAAAGCCTTGAACTTCGGTGAGCATAAAACAGTCCAGTCTTTTCTTGTAAGAATATAAGACTATTAAGAAGAAAACTCGAAATATATATATGTATATAAAGAATCAACAGAGCATCAGTAAAATAGAAAATAAGGGAATAATAATTTAAAAAACCGGTACGCTACAAAAAGTGTCAGACAAACTACACAATTAGAATGCCTGTCTCGAGTGATTTCCAGCGAAAAGAAATCTGGTTTTGCTATTTAACAGCAAAGAAACAATAAAGGAATACGATCTTGCTTTGAATGGTTGAAAAAAATACAAAATCGAAAATTTCATCTGTACTTTCTGTTTGCAATCCGATTATAAAGATATATTTTCTGTTAATTAAACATTGTAACTGATTGATATAGATTGATATAGGTATTTATATAGATTAATAATATGCAATTTTAAGACTGTCATATTATGTTCTGTTTGATTTAAAAGTTGAATTTGCAAAACATAGTGTAATACAAGGAAATATTATTTTGAATCAATGCATAACCAAAGATAAAATGTGATCACTTCATTTTAATTACTGTTCTAACAAAATAATTATTAGAAGAGTAACTTAAAAATACTAACATTGTAATACTCTTCTAATTTGCCTTTTTTTACATTAAAGTGATTTTAATATATGGACCAAATATAGAACACCTTGCAATAAAGGTGACCCAAAAGCGACATTCTTGAACTTGTAATATCAAAATAAGTAAATTTTATTCTGCAAACAAATGCATATCTGATATTTGTTATCGAAAAATGTAAAATTTTTCAAAAAATAAGATTTTAGCCACATGTGCCTACTTAGGAAATAATTAAGAATTTGCAATTCTGAGCCAAACTTTGTCTTACCTACTTTTTTAATTAAAAAATTAATTCCATACTATTCTTATAATGTTAAAAAATCAATATTTTAAAATTATGTTAGTTATATCTTTAAAAAATTATGAACATTTTTTTTGCCTTTAATGCTTTTATATATATAATTATAATAATAATAATAATAAATATTAAAATGTATATTAAAATATATATAATGCCAAAGTAAAAAAAAAAAATGCATTTTTTTAAATATCACGTTAGTTTAAAAAAAAAAGCTAAATTTTACTGTTATTTTTATAACTTTTAGCGTTTTCTTTACAGCAAGAATTGTCATGTACAGCTAAACATATAAAAAGGGAACTTTCCAACCATTAAGAGAAACATTACGATCTGGATGCTTATACGCAACCATATGTTGCAGAAAAAGTTAAATTTTATGATACGTTTTTGTTTTCCTTTTAAGATCATTCCAAGCTTTTTGACTCGTACTATTTGAATAGTATGGAGAACAATCGATATGAAATCGATATACAATTTCATAAATTTCGATAGTTTTCTTTAGAAGAGATTGTAAAGTATACTTTTATGAAATTGTTTTTCTTACCTTTAGAGATAAAACGAGAAGTATAAATCTAGAAACGATAGCAAAAAGAATTTTCGAAGTTTAAATAAAGAAAGAATTCTTTTTTATGAACATATATAAATAAAAAGCTTGTTATTGCCTGTTGCTTTCAGAAAAATTGTTTAAATAATTTAGATTTTTTTCAATTCTTTACATTTGAGAAATATTTTCCAAGAATACATAAAATCTTCGGTATCATATATGGTGAATTATGTTTTATTTTAAATAGTGTTTTTTATCATCTTTATGAATTTTGAAATTTTTGAGTAGATAAAAATAGATTTATTTTAAATCAATTATCTTTTTGTTCACAGATTTCAAATACAAATGTAAAGTTACTATTTTGATTTCACTCCTTTCTATAATCTAAAATTATGTATATGTAATTGAAAGTATGAAAAAAATTACATGTATTTTATGTTGACTGTTTTTCTTTAGAGCAACAGAGTACTTTTTTAAATTTTAAAAGTGGTTACATTCCAATTTGTTTTATAATAAAACTGAAGAATTTTACTTTATAAAGTTTAATTCACTTTATTAGAAATTATTCATATTATGTTTAAAAAACTTTTACGATAATCTCTTCTGTAGTTTTTTAAACGTAAATATTTTTAACATGGTAGAAACAGGGACTTTCAATAGCTTAAGAAGCTGAATTCCAGATCGTGGAACAAAGCACAACTTAACGTGAATATTTTCAATCCTTTATAGACATATCGGACGGTTTTCAGCATATTATACAGTGTGTCCGTAAACTCATAGTAGACTTTATCTAATCGCAGGAAGTTGATAAAACAAGATGGATTGTGAAATCACCAAATAATAAATAAATAAACAAATACTCTCCAAGTTTCATACCTGTTCCATACAATGGCCTCTATTTGCTGTTCTTCACTCTTATAAACGATATTCAAATTCTTCTTATACATTGTAAAGGAAGTCTGTGATTCTCTCCTTCAAGAAGACACTGCATCAAAATACACTTAAGGGGTCTCAGGAGTCTTACTTTTTACCTGATAGTGCGATTTAGCAACATATACATTTGATTTTTTTTCTCAGTCCCTATTAAACTTAAATGCATAAAACTTTTTATATAGACAACTTAATATCTCTTCTATTTAAAATATTTTTTTAACCTTCTACATTGAATTTTTATTACATATTTTTTATATTTAATTTTGATTTAAAATTTAAATTGTTCTTTGACTGCGCGCAACATTTCTCAAAAAATAATAAAGCAATTTGTATGAAACTTGGTAAATATCTTCATTTTAAGTTTAAAAACAACTTATACCTCAAATTTATAATTTTAATTACATTCATTATTGATAATTGGCAATTTTTTTTAATAAAAAATGATTTTTTTCGTTTTTTTCAAATTTAATTTAAATTTTAAATAAATAAATGCATAAATTGCTTTAAAATGAGGTATAAGTTCAAGATACATTAATTTCACACCATTATCAACTTTTTTAGCGGTTCTTGAACTAATTGTTTTGCCAGAATCCTGTGCGCAATGGATACAAATCTAATTTTTTTTATCAAAATAAAACATTAAAAAAATAAAATAAAATTTCAATGTAGAATATTAAAAAAATTATTTTTAATAAAAGAGATATTAAGCTGTCTATATTAAACATTTTATGCATTTATGCTTTATAGGGACTGAGAAAAAAAATCAAATGTGACATGTTGCTAAGTTGCACTACCAGGTAAAAAGCAAGACTCCTGAGACCCCTTAATAGGTATAAAACTTGGTGATTTTTCCTTTTAATTGGTGAAGATTTCACATTTCAATCTTGTTTTGTTGATTTCATGTGAACGGTAAAATGTGTACAGCAACTTCACGGACACGCTGTATAATATCTCTAAAATAGAAAATACCCTGAATAGGATTGAAAGAATTTTTTTCTAATCTGCTTTTGGGCACGAAAATTAAAACTTCGTCATGGTAATTGCTAAAAGAACAGTTAAACTTACGGGCATCATCCTTTTATATCATTGAAAATCTTTTCTTTTTTTCTATATTTAATTGGATCAAATCCCGCTCTGGACACTTTCTCTCTCAGCTGGAAAATTATAACTCATATGATTTATTTACTAATAGATACTGCATCTTTTCGTCAAAATGCTAGATACTTTCAGTCACAAAATATTGCTCTTAGGGATTGGGTTCACCAACCATATATTAATCTACTCAATTCTAACTTTGATCCCAATTTCATTGGACATAATAATAAATGTTTGAGACCTAGAATGCAAACTAATCCTTTTCAAATTCGTTATCATCAAGACCTTGCAGGATTTGCTTAAATGTGGGTATACGAAATGCTTTTCATTGGGAGAATAATTGTCTGTTTAATGTTACCACTTTACAATCTGATACTTTCCAAATTCCCCAACATTAATCTACTGCTAACATCTAACAACATTACTTTATATAGATAACCTATTACTTTATATAGATAAAGGGCCCAAAATTTTATACATGACAGATTTTTTAGAAAAATAAAAACGGGCTCAAGGGACGAAAAAAACCTGGTCTAGAAAGAAAAAAAATATTATATAATTTCATCAAATGTCAAGAAATTAAATCCAGTTAGAATCATTATAAATCTCTTTAATGTTATCTACAACTTTTATACTGACAAGATTTCGATAAGACTAACACTTACCACAAAAAAATAATAAAAAAAATAAAAGAAAATAAAAATAGAAAAAGAAAATGGAAACCAAAACGGGAGGGGATGAAAAGAAAAAAAAATGTATAAATTAGTCAATGCACAAAATATCGAATAAATAAGAAATTATTATAAAGCTTCTTAATATTATCTATAACATTTACATTAACAAAATTTTCGTAAAACCGATTCTTATAGTTAAAATAAAATAAATAACTAAATAAATAGAAATACAGCGCGGTTGAAAAAAATTATTAAAGCTGTACTTAAATCCAAACTACTTATTTTCTGAATAATTTCCAAGTTAAATTTTTTTTCTCAAATGCATCCATCTGACAGGCTCTCTGACTCAGAAACCGTATTGCTCAATTTTATAATAGAACAGAATACGTTTCAAACTAGTCGGATGTGGCAATACTAAAACTTTCTTCTATCATATGCATGTTAATACTTCCTGAAAAATGCAGCATAGCAACGACACCAGTTAGGTTGACAACACTTAACCGGTACAACAAAATCTAGTCAGCAACAACTTATGTCATCTTATAGCTGAGTCTGAAGTTTGACGAAATTCCTTGCAGTAGTTTTGAGATAAAAGTATTGCAAATTCTTTTAAAAAACGTGCATATTAGCGCCAGATGTTGCGTGGTGTACATTAAAATGTAATCTGAACTAATTTTTTATCAGGTATTAACTGAGTCTGATATTTGACGAAAATCCATGTATTAGTTCTTGAGATATGGCTATTGTGAAATTGTAAATGATGCAACATAGCAGAGCCTTCGTTTGAGCTATATACACCGAAAAACTAATCAGATCTAATTTATATTAAATTCTAACAGAATCTAAAATTTTGTAAAATTCCATGTACTAGTTCTTGAGATTGAGCTATTGCAATAATCACGAATAATGCACAATGGCAGTGCCACCTTTTAAGCTATTTGTATCAAAACGTAATCAGTGCCATCTTATATCAAGTACTATCTAAATATAATGCTTTATGAAAATCCATACGCTAATTTTTGAGTTATCGCTATTGTTTAAATTGTAAATAGTGCAGCATAAGACGCCATCTGTGGAGCAATATACACGAAAAGTAATCAGATCTAGATTATATCATAATCTAACAGAATCTAAAGTTTTGTGAAATTTCGGGTATTAGTTCTTGAGATATAGTGTCCACAACATGTTTTTCACATATACACAGACAAACATTTTGTAAAACATGTTATTCGTGTTCTCTAACACCCTATAACGTCTAAATCTGTCGAAAACCGAATTTCGAAAATGTTCAAGAATCCAATTCTTGTAAAGAATTGTAAGGTCTTCTCCGTCTTGTAAAGAAAGTAAAAATGATAAGAAAATTTGCATTTTGAAAGGAATTTCCGAAGCAACAGTGTTCCAAACGAAAAAAAGTCCATATCAACAAAATAATTGTTTATAAATTAGCTTCTAATTAATTGAACAAAAGAAAAGAAAAAACAGACCGATTATAAATCTTTCGGAAAATCGTAAGTAAGTTTCAAATTCTTCTTTCAAAAATGAAGCTGAAAGTGTGCCAGAAATTTTCAAGTTGTTGAGAGATGAAAAATATTTAAGTGCTGCTTTAGCATAATCTCTGATAATACCAGCTCTTATATATAAAAATAAAATTAAGAACTCGCTAATCTGTTACCAAAGAAACAAATTATGCGATAGATTCGTATTTTAAATATGTTTAAAAATATATTTTTTGATTGAAAAAAAAAAAACATAATATGTGAATTTCAGTTTGGGCTTTCTTTATTAATAATAGACGAAATAAGCATCTATTTTCTGCAATTTTAAATTTGTTGGGAAAATCAATTTTCGTTTTCTTCATTGTATTTTAAGTTTACTATACTGTTACTTATTGAGTAAAAATGTTAAATGCTATTTATAGGTCTGATTGTTTTTTCTAATAATTTACGAAGACAGCAAATTCCAAAATTCCAGATAAAACTTTTTTTTCTGCAATCGCCGATCTTAAGATAAAGCAAAATGTTTGCGACACATACTTTGGATTTTTTTTAGGGTTTTGTTCATCTGACAAAACCCTATTCGTCTCACTCCTCTGTCTGTTTTTGCATCTCTGGGTCCGTATACAAAATATGTATAAGACTTCAAATTTTATGCGCTTACAGTAAAATACCTCGTATCACACGACAAATAATAAAATCCTGAAAAAGTTTATTATTTTTATGAAATTCTTTTTTTCAATGTCATACATTCATTTTTGGAAGTTAAATTTTGAGAACCTTAATTTCCATGTTTTTCGTGTATACATCATAGTATGATTTATCTGGTAAACAGCAGCTCTTTATTCAAACGCCCTTGCTAGAAGATGAAATTTTAATATCAAGGTACATTTAATGAAAAGGAATTTCGCATTATTTGTCTATTTAACGGTTCTTGTTCTCTTTTATTATTATTTAAATAAATTACTTATTATTTATTATTTTTTACTACTTTAAATTATTATTAAAATAAACATAAGATTATTATTTTTTTTAAATAATTTTACTTTTATACCTAATTTTTCTTTCAATATGTCTCTCAAACAGCTCTAATTGGGTATTGTAAATATTTTTATTTAATAATACAAAAACAATTAAATGCGATTTTGGAGCATATTTAAGCATTACTTTAAAATAAAATACTTTTAGCATGTTTTGGGCCAAACTTGTCATATGTTTGGAAAACACGTAACATATATAAACATTATACATGAAGTGATGTTGTTTAATTAAATTGGAGTATATTGGATTTTCATTTATTTAAGATTTTATTTAAAAATATATTTAAAAAATCAAAATTTTGATTTATTAATTTAAGGATAGTGTGTTTTAAAAGACTTATTAAACGAAATCCTCAGTACGATCTGCGATCAAGTTAACCTACTACTTTTTTACTTAAACGGATTAAAAAAAATTAAATGAATTAATAAATCAACTGTTACTTTAGAAACTTTTTATTTTAAAATTAAATTAGAAATCCTAATTTAGAGAATTTTCCTAAAATAAATTTTGATTTAGCATTAATAAAGCTTAAAAATGCTATGACTGAATGGAATTTCTCCCTCTTTTTTTTCTGATTTTCGGGAGTAAATCATAGATGAAACAAGTTTTCTAAGCGTACTGAAATTATTTGTTAAAGAATGGGAAATAATTTAATCTATACTGACGAGTTTTTCTGACAGCGCAAATTAAACAAGAAGTTTAATTAATGCGCCTTTATGCCACGAAAAAAGGCATTGTTACTCTACCCCTTGGTTTTAATATAAGTATCTCTATTTCGAGATGCCTGTAGCATGAAAGAGTAACCCGAATGAAACCAAAAATCGGTGCATTTACTTTTCGAGAAGGAGAAAGAGCAACAGAACCACAACAACAAAAAAGTATCAATAAATGCCAACAGGTGAGTCATGTCAGTGCAAATGCATTTGTAAATAACAGCAAAATGCAGAAGCGTTCATTTCTGCCATTAACTATGTACGAGATGCCTCTCAGTTTTCAAAATCGCGCTTTAATTTAAAGATTATTCCACGTAATGAGAAAGATGACCACCATTAATAACCGCTTCTTAATTTTTCTGATTTACAATGGCGTATGAAAGGATAGGATCAGTAGTGTCATCTGTTAGGGATCATTGCTACTACTTTTTTTTAATTGCTTGATTATATGCACCGATTTCAGATTCATTCGAATTTTTCCTTCACCTCCACACTGACAGCTCCAAATAGAAATACTTATATTATAATGGCCCTGTACTTATTTTCTAAAAAGTGTTATTCTATGTATACATGGAAATTAACTGCCTGTCAAATGATAAATTTCGTTCGATATCCCATTTAATGAGTAATATATTGTTTCACTCGGTGTTCGACCATGCACATCAGAAATCTAATTCAAAATTTTATAACAAACGTCGATTTCAAACCACACATCTGATTGATCACCGGTGTCAGAAGATATAAAAAATTTCGAAGTTCCGAGCAAATGTCTGTCTCTTGCATGCTGTATAAGAGACAATTTCATTTTCACACTCCAGTGGATTGTATCTCTTCAAAATTTACAGTGCTATACACATAATTGATGGGTCTTTCTATCCGTCTTGTTAGAGACTCGGGTAGTAAAGAGAAAATAAATGTTCAGTAAGGAGATATAAAAATGACGTAAGCAATTGTACTTTAATTAATGATTTAATTCGCCTTTGATATTTTATGTATTTAGATGCATTTATTCCTATAAAAGATTAGATAGGCTGCGACACAGACGATTTTCTAAACAGGTAGTATAAATATTAGTATCAAATCATTGACGTGTTTACTTTCTTATATTTTTACAAGACGAAAATAAATTCAAGAAATATTTTGACTTTCGGTTTTAGACAGATTTATACGTTTCGCTAAAAACGGTTTGACTGTTTTTAGGAAAAGCCTGCCTGACCTTTAATTCTGTGTATGTAACAAAATTTTATTGTGATTTTTTCTTAAGAACTAAAGCATGGAATTTTATAAAACTGTATATTAAGTAAGAAGTTAATATAAATTGTAACTGAAAAGGTTTTAGGTGTAAATTTCCGGGTAAGTAGCGATTCTATTCTATATTTTTAATGATCCAGTAGTAGCTCTAGTTCAAGTATTAATGCATGCATTTTCTCGAATTTCGGATTCAGTTAGACGTTGACATGCGTTGATGTTGATTTTATTTTTGTGTAATTTCCCAACAAGTAGCGCTGCTATGTTGCACATATCAGGATTTTAAGGATTTTTCCAATACTTATGTCTCAAGAACTAATGAGCATAATTTTATCAAATTTCATATTATATTAAATTTTGACAAAACATGCTACTTATTAAGTTTTCGTGTTAATCGCATAATAGGTTTCACTGCCATGCTGCTTTTATCACGATTATGTAGATAGCTAATGTCCCAAAAATCTATGATCGGAATTTAATAGAACTTGATGTTCTGTTACATTTTCATATAAAAAGTTTCTATGAGGGTTGCGTGTATTTGGGTGAGCCGAAAAAAATGCATAAATTGGCTTATCGCGGAAAAGTCACGAGTTCGAGATATTAAAAATGGGTAAAAAAAATAATAATAAATAAAATTGTTTTACATCTTACGGTCGATCATGCGCTGTAAAGTTTGCTGAAATGTTGAAAATTTTAATTTATTAGAAATTTATTTAAATTAGCCTTTTCCCGAATTAATAGATGAAATTCTTTTACATCATAATAACAAAATATGATACTGAAATATTATTTAAATCCATCAACATCTTCTGGTCGCACATGTGCACTAAAGTTATAACGAGCTATTATTCTTAGATATTGACAAGCTAAGTAAGGGAAAGGATTAGGTAAAAGATGTAATTCTTACCAACTTTTAGAACAAATGATGCAGAAGATGTTGTCCGATTTAAATAAATTTCAGCGTTATGTTTTGTTTTTATAATACATAAGAACTCAAGCTTATTACATTCGTAAAAAGGTTAATTTAAAAAAATGTATTTACAGCGGAACAGTTTATGTTTTTACGGCAAACTATACAGCGTATACGCAATTAGAAAATATAAACCATTTTTTTCTGTACGGCGAATTGAAAATCAATTTTTGCATTTTCTCGGCTCCCTCTAGGGTATATACAGCTCAACAGGTGTCTATTATGTGCTTTTTTGTGTTGAGAAATTTAAATGAACACACCAAAGAGTGTTGGTAACAAAATGAAATAATTTCTTTGAAAAATTTTATGTTTATACCTCATTTTTAAATATATGCATTTTAGTGAACATATAGATTGAGAATTTTCATGAATGAGAAAGATTGTCGCTTAAATTCGGCAATGCAATCTAATTTTTGTAGTATTAACTTGTTATGAAAAAGTAAAATTTAAGGTTAGCATATCCGACATGCCTAGTTCACTTTCACATGTGATTTGGAGCGTTTAACGAGAGCGATTTGTCAGACCCTTTTTTTATCAGAATTTATTCTAATATTCAACTTTACCTTAAATTAAATTATTAATAGCCTCGCACATATTTTACCAGCCGTAGACATAATAATGCCATAATGTCGACTACTAGACAGAAGAAAAACTTTTGGGAAATTTGTGAATAAAAATGAATAAAATATTAAAGATTTCTAAATATCTGAATAAAAAAGTATATAAAGGACGTTATGAACTGTAAAATATAATGCACCTTTTTTCTTATATATACATTCATTCGGTCCCTTTTTAATATTTTTGAAATTATATATCCAGTAAAGAAATTCAAACAAACAATATATATGTATACTGTTCATTTACATTTTCATGTTTTCGAATAGTTCATCTCTAAAATTTTCGTGAAAATGTTAGTCACTTATTCACGTATTGTATCAAAGACTTTCCGAAGATTGTCACCGTCAGAGTGTCTGTGTGACAGAATGTCAATAGCAGCTGTTTACCTTAGAGCGAAAAAATGGTTTGTCTAGCACAAAGAAGAATAGAAATGATTAAATAAATAAATAACTTCACTTGCATACGTTCCATTGAAACATATTAATGCATCTATCGCAACTGTAACTTCTCCGTTTGAAGCTGTATATGCACGACAGTGGATTATACTTCGTTATATAGAATATACTTTTCGTAATCTTAAAATGTATTTATATGTGAATAGTAGCAAAAGTCAAGGTTCTGCAGAAAATTACGTTAAATAGAAAACTTCATAAATAAGGAGTTTGTAGAAAACAAACTCTACAGTACTAGGTTCAGCAAAAAATTCTAGGAATTTTTTAATATAGTAGTTACCAGAACTTGCATCGTATATAGGATACTAGAACAGTCACAGCAAAAAAAATCTTGACACTTGCGATTTTAGATGTTCTGCTAAATATCTAAAACTATACATGAGAAATTACCCCGAATCTCCAGATGTATAAACAAAATAGTACGCCATATATTATAGTGAATATGTTTTCCGAAAATCCCATATGGGACCGTCAACGAATTGAAAAAGAACGAAGATCTTTTGGATAAACCTCTCAAAACTCATGTAGCTAAAGCGTTCAAACTGCAAATCATGATTAAATTATTTAAAGTAGTAAACTGTGTTCATTTTTATGTATAGAGCATAGATAATCGTAGAGAAATTAAGGTTTTTATAAAAACGGTTCCAAATTTTGCCAATTTTTTGCTTATAATTTGCAAAGTTCTTAGTGTAAAATAATGTTTTTTAGAGAAAATATGATCAACAACATTGTACATAGAGCACCCTGCGATGAAAATTTAAAAATATTAATAATTGCATGAAAATGAACAATTTTACAAAATAAGGTTTCAGTGCACATGCGTGATCTGAATTAAAATATAATTTGCATCATGTGTTAGCTAAATGTATAGAACAACTTTTGTGAAAGGTTAAAAAACATAGCTTGAAAATTCTGAAAATTATCGTCTATAGAATAACATCAAAGTCCGGTTTTTTCAAAATGAAACAAAAAGAAGAGGAGCTGTATCCAAATATAGCAGTACGCGCAATATTGTGTTGCACTAATAAATTGAATATGGATATAGCTGCTCATCTTTTTCATTCATTATAGAAATAAAGAATTTCGATCTTATTCTATCGACGATAATCTTCAGAATTTTAAATGTATGTTTTTGACATTTTTACAAAAGTTGCTGCATACATTTAACTAACACATTATGCAAATTATATTTTGAATGAGATCAAGCATGCGCACTGAAACTTTATTAAGTAAACCTATCCATTTTTCATGCAATTATTAATATTTTTTTTATTTTCATTGTAGCGTGTTATATACAATCTTGTTTGTCATATTTTCGGAAAAATACCTTGTTTTTTATTAAAATTTATGGAAATTATAAGCAAAAAACTTGGCAAAATTTGGAACCGTTTTTATAAAAACCTTAATTTCTCTTCTAGTATGCATGCCATATTTATAAGAAAGAACACAGTTTATTACAATAAGCCTCTTAATACTGATCTGCAGTTTGAACGCTTTTCTGCTTTAGTTTTGACAGTGTTATCCAAAATATCTTCCTTCTTTTTTAATTTGTTAATGGTCCTCTATGGAATTTCGGTGGAAAATCTTCGCGAAAATATATGACCTTTACAATTTTTTTTCATACCTGGAGTTTAAGATTAATTTCTTATGTATATTTCTTGATATTCAGCAAAACGATTAAAATCGCAAACGTCAAGATTCTTTTTTTTTTTTTCTTGCCGTGATTGTAGTATATCTATAGGAGTTCAGGAATTTCGAGGTATCTTCATCCTATTAAGGCCTTTTTAAATCAAAGCAATATTTTTCTTAGGCGGTCAATTTAACTCTTTTAGAGAAGTTGAAAAAGGAACGTAAAGAGTTTTTGGATTCCAAAGAGCCGACCTGCTACTTCCAACAAATTCGGAATCAGGCAGAAGAACGGCAGAAAGTAGGGGATTATGATGGTCTCTATTTCGAATAACAATCCTTATTGCATTTGTAGTTAATTTGTGCACAACGACGTAACATTCACAAATTTCCCAAAATTTTTTGCTCAGTCTGGCAGTCGAAATCAGGGCATTATTATTCTATTTTACCAAAAATCTGGTTTTAAAAATGTAAAAATATGAAAATATTAATAAATGTTCAAAGCTAAAAGGCCAAATATTATCAGGTAAATATGTGACATTTAACGAAATAGAGTAGATTAGTGCAAAAACAATTGATGTTTATAGTTATTATATTAGTTATTGATGAGTATTCCTTATTTAACTTATTTTATCAATCTTTTTTATTTAATTCTGTAAGGGTGATATAAGTAAAAAGTATAAAAAATATGCGAAAGTTGTAAAATAAAATCATATAATGAATTTGATATACTCTTTTCAAAATATTTCTTACTGCATTCTATAAATCCTGTTAGCATTTCAAAATGTTTGTTGAAGTAGAATGCTTCGACCAAGATGTCTGAAGTGCCGCTTACAATCCCTTTGCGGTTTTGAAATACAGATAAATTTATATATATATGCTTTTTTAAATATTTTATCCGAATATTTATGGGCAATTCATGCTCTTTCTACTTATCTTTAATATACACCCTTTCTATATACAGAAAAGATTGTTTCTAATATTTATTACGTCTATGTTTGAATTATATTTTCATGGGTAAATTTGTTGATTCATGCAAAAATATTTTTTTCTAACATTATTATATACACTGTAAAAAAAAAAAAAAATCTGCAAAGGTACTAAACCTTTTCTAGGAAACTGGGACTCCAAAAACTTTTCCTGTAACGGTAACAGCAAAAATTCAACTTTCAGAATCGATTACATGAATTTTTCCTGTTATCGTTACATGAAAAGTTCTTGGAATCCCAGTTTCCTAGAAAATGTTTAGTACCTTCACAGATTTTTTTTACAGTGTACTTATTTATAAGAAAGCTGTTTTTTTTTTTTCAAAAACACACAAGAACGAAAACATATGCGTGCAGGATTGATTGTAAAACACTTTCCAGCGCATACATAATACTGTAACAAGTCTTCACTGTTTACTAAATTTAAAGGTGATATCTAAATGAATAATTTTGAAAACACATAACGCATTTGAAGGTAGGATTTCTGCTATTTATATGAATATTCGTTAAAATATAAGATTTCTGTTTTCAGCATGTGATTTTCCTACTTGTGATGTATATACCTGTGCTATGTATATACCTGTGTGTGATTCCTTCCTGTGATATGTATGCCTACACTGTAAAAAAAAAGTCTGTAAAGGTACTAAACATTTTCTAGGAAACTGGGATTCCAAGAACTTTTCATGTAACGATAACAGGAAAAATCCATGTAACCGATTCTAAAACTTGAGTTTTTGTTGTTACCGTTACAGGAAAAGTTCTTGGAATCCCAGTTTCCTAGATAAAGTGTAGCACTTTTACAGATTTTTTTTTACAGTGTATTACATAATTTTCTAAAAGTTAGTGCAATTGAACACACAGTTGAAAATATCCACTCAGCCGTTTCCGGCAATAAACGGAAGCTGTCTAAAACATTTATGTGACCTTGTATATGATGTGAATAATATATATATGCAAAACAATATTTACAAAGTAGTTAAACATACAAATGCATACACTGTAAAAAATATCTGCAAAGGTACTAAACCTTTTCTAGGAAACTGGGATTCCAAGAACTTTTCCTGTATCGGTAACAGCAAAAATTCAAGTTTCAGAATCGATTACATGAGTTTTTCCTGTTATCGTTACATGAAAAGTTCTTGGAATCCCAGTTTCCTAGAAAATGTTTAGTACTTTCACATGTTTTTTTTTACAGTGTACTACAAGTGAAAATAGGCATATTATTGTTCAAGGGCTACAGCAGTTTAATTATTGCCCATTTTCTGGTATATATATATATATATATATATATATATATATATATATATATATATATATATATATATATATATATATATATATATATATATATATATATATATATATATATATATATATATATATACATATGTATATATATATTTTTTTAATTCCTGTAAATGAACGATAAACTCTATGCACACCATATTCTGTAATAAGAAACTTGTAGTTCCAAGTGATTTAAGACAATTTTAATACTTTTTAAATATTTCCTTTTCGAAAGGAGCATTTTACGAAATTTTTTATGTATTCTCACCGGTTTTTAAAAACATAAATTCACGCTTTTTTAAATCGTGAAAATGCTCCGATTAAATAAGAGACATTTTGCAGTAAAATTCTACTGGTGGGGATAACAAGCATTCTTAAGCCTTTTTCGGTACGGTACGTGTAGCTCGTCCCCAAGGGATTAAATATATATTTCATAGCAGTAGGACAAAATATTTTTGAGTTAAAACATGGTCATCCAGACAGGCAGATAAACTGTTATCAAAATATTTTATGATTAAGTCTTTACAAGATGTGAAAAAAATAATTTTAGAAAAATTTCTTTCTATTTTCATTCTGAAATTATTGTTATACACGTAAATACAAAAAATTGTTCTTTGCTTCATATTTTTCCGTTTTTTAAATAAAAAATAAAAACTTTTATTTCCATGCATTCGAGCATTTGCATATGTCGCAAATAATAAACAAAGAATATCACTGAAATTTATATTTTGATATTACTTGGTATCTTCTGAAATTCATTTATTTTGTACACTGGTACATTTACAAAATTTGAATGATTTTGTGTTACAATTTAGAATTCAAATATTGGAAATATTTTCGATTACGTTTTTGCTGTCTTTAACTTCAACAAGAAAAATAAACATTTTACGTCATAGATTAAATTTGTAACGTTGGATACACGTTGGGTGTCATTTGTAACGGTTGGTTGGTCGTGGTGGGGGTTAAATGCATACATACTCAGTAATTAAGATTAAAAAAAACACAGTTTATTAAAATGATAAGGGCTCAAGGGAAGGGGAGCAAGTCTTAATTTTTTACAACTGAGAACACTCTTAAAAGACTAAACGCATACTCACAGGCTCCGGACTAGCTCAATCGTGGCACCTTCTAATACTTCTCACTATCTCTTGGCTAATTTGCTAGATAAAACTTAATTAGACAGCCCGTGGCTGTGTGTAATTCTTTATTCACTTTCAAATAATCAAAATGTAATTACTATGAAATTTCTTACCACGGCCAACTCTCTTGTCGAATACCGAAATTCCTTCACAACTCACTGGAGGCTCAATGCTACTCTCAATCTGCTAGATACCAGCTGGAAACCCACTTCACTGACTACTAGTGCCAAAACACTCGGCTGGCTATCGCCAGTGATTCGCTTCGCTAGCTAATGCCAGAGATCCTCTCACTCGCTGGCTAATGCCAGAGATACTTACTCGCTGGCTAATGCCAGAGATATTCTCTCTCGCTGGCTAATGCCAGAGACACTCACTCGCTGGCTAATGCCAGAGTTACTCACACGCTGGCTAATGCCAGAGATACTCATACGCTGGCTAATGCCAGAGATACTCACTCGCTGGCTAATGCCAGGGATACTCTCCACACACTCAAACTCCAAGCTTTTATATGCTGCAAACTGAGATACTCAAATATACATATTACTACTAACCGCGGGCCCTAACTGTAGAACCCGAAAGAGACACACACACACTAGAAAGTTAAAGTAAAAGAGAGGATAGATGTCGCTTTTACGCTTACACATGTTAAATTATTGACGTCACGATCTCAGAAATACTAGAGTGCCTTTATGACAAAGGTCACTTCCTCACAAATTTAAGTACGTAAATGTTTTTGTTTGAAAAGTTTAATTAAATAGCGAAGCTCTGCCATGATTTGGTAATTGTGAATCGATGCATTTTCTCTGTAAGTTTGTTTACTTCTTTTAGAAGAGTGTTTATTAGTTGGGTTATTTTATGTAGATTTTCGAAAAATGAAATGCCATCATTAAAGCTGATGAGTATTTATCAAAGTAGTTCTTTGTTTTAGAGAAAATCAATGGGCTAACTTATGACAAATTTATTTGCTTTGCCAAAATCAATATTTAAAAATTTTGCTGAAAGAAATTTTTATCCAGAAAAGAAATTTAGGTCGGAAAAGTTTTCAGTGATCACGAAGGATTTTTGTACTGTAAAATGCAAGTTAAACACCGTACGCTATGGATAAAATTTCAGCATTTGGAAGCTTCATTTGGCATTTCAAATGTTTATTTATATAACAATGTCATATTGTCACTAAGTAGTTGAAAATGCATTGTATATGTTGTTTAGTTTAAGTTTGTTTATATCTAATTTTAACAATATATTACTGGAATTTTACTGATAATCGGGACTCCAATACAGTTTACTGTTTCTTTTTTTACGGAAAAATTCCCACAAATTCCAGGAAAGAACGGAAAATTTTCTGTTAATTGAAAGGAGTTAAAATATTTATTTTCTAATGGCTGAAGGTATATATATGTAATTTAGCTAATTATATCAAAATAGGGGAGACCATTGCTTCTCCATGAGTTTGTTAGTAATAGTTAATGGTAAATATCAAAAAAGTTATTACAGATGATTAGATTAGGTCATATTTTATTATTAATTTCGTATCATCTTCAAAATCTTATATCTTTTCAATTCTTTGAAAAATTCTTTGAAAACAGCAAACTTCCTGTGTGTCATTTGACGGATATAGTGACTTGATATGCAGAGTATTCGATGTTTCGGTTCTCTTATTTAGAAAATATTTTTCTCAGCTGATTTTTGTTTCAAATTAAACTCTGCCAGTTACGTTCATATAGAGAGCTAGTATTAAAAATACGTGAAAGAATTAAAAGCAATGTTTTTTTTTTTTTTTTAACCTTTTGTGAAGACTTTTTTTCAAGTAATTGCTAATATTTTCTGAAATGCACTCGTGTTATTTATAGAGAAAATCTAATATATTTTTACACAAAGCCCAAAATACTGCTGTAATAGAAATAATTTGTACTAGATAATAACTGAAAATAATATTTTAATCAATGAATATATATCGTAAGTATTTGTAAATAACTAATATTATAAAGAAGAACCTACATAGATATTTTTAATAAGTATCAGTACAAACTCATTTTGCCGTTATTTAGTTACTAAAGGAATAATAATCTATATAATCAATAATTCTTGTCTCACGAATTCTTCAGGTGTAGTAAAGATTCTTTTCCTACATATGCTCTATAAAGTAATCCCAATCATTTCGGACGATCTACGTTCAAGTTACAATATTTTGAGTTATGTACTGAGATATTAAACTACACAAATATTACAATTGATCAGTTTGTAACGTATTTTATTAATTTCTAATATTGGTAAATATTTATTAAAAGTACAATGAGAATTTCATAACATATTTTTGTTAAAGGCAATTAGACGAATAGAAAGCAGTGCATTTTTATTGCGATTCAAGCATAGATATGTGTGTTATTTTTATTTGTATGTCTTCGATTAGAAATTGTGAAACCCATAAATATTCTACTTTTAATACTACTACAATATGAAGAACGTACATTGAAGAAATGAAAATTTCAGTCAGAGTAATTCTACGGAGTACGTATTTGTAATTAATTTACTTTAAAAATAGGAAGTATTTAAATACTTACAGTAAGTAAGTCAAATGTTGTTCCTTTAAATTTTCTGGCGTAGAGAAAATTCATTTTCCGCACCTTCTCAACAAAAAGGTTCTAAAAGCTTGCTTCGGTTTAATTTCTTGTGGTTTTAAATTTTTAAAAATTCGACGAAACATTACAGTAAACAAAAACAGCCATTCTATAATTTGCTTTCATTTTATCATATTTAATAAATATTTTTTTTTACTTTTATTGAGTGAAATCTATATATTGTGGAAATCAGTCTGTTTAAAAATTGTTTTATTTAAGTAAGGTATTGCAAATAGTTTAGAATAAATGGTTAATATAATTAAAAATTAAAGTAAAAATAACTGTTTTATTAATAGTACTTTAAAATGATAAAAAGTAACATAATTTTAAAAATAATTAAAGTAATTAAAGTAAAAGCAAAGTAAAGAATTAATAATGTGCTGGATATCCCACAGTGTGCACAGCGTGTAATATGCACAGATTCGGATAGAGCACTTCAATATGAGTATTTCGAATGATAGCATGTGGTGTCCCCAAATATAGCGTGATAGTGTAAGTAAGATGTGAAATTTGTCATATGAAATCACTAGAAATAAGGAAAAACAAGTGAAAATCAGTGTTTATTGAAAATGTTCAATGCGACAGATATTCGAAAAGTCCGCCGTTCGGACAAATCACATTTTGAAGTCTGGAATGGAAGTTCGCAATTGTTTCTTGCAATATATCTCTTCCAAATTCCTTCATCTTCTTTTCAATTGATGCCTTCGTCTAATGTTTTTGGGCTGCGTTCAATATACCGTGTCTTCAGATGTCCCCATAAAAATTCATGCGGGTTAAGATCCAGGAAGTACGGCGGCCAGTCTATACCATTGCCTATTTCCCTAATGAAGTTCAATCCGATGTTTCTATCCTGAAAATGTTCGATTAAGAGGTCGAAGTTACGCCAAGTCCGGTGAGGTATAGCACCACCTTCCATAAACCAATAATCGCTTATCTTATTCATGCTATGGAAGAGTGGAATGACACAGTCATGCAACACGTCAAAATAAGCGTCACCATTGACATTTTTGGTAATAAAAATTGGTCCAATGTTTTTATCAGTGAAAGTTATCCATGAAGAGAAGCAAATAAAGAAATAAGAAAAATCCGAAGAACTCCTTAACATTTATTATCCGTAATCTGTATTCTTATTAACAGACATTTTGACATTTATCGCATTCTATTAGTTTTAACCATGTATTTTAAAACTAGATCATTGTTAAATAAAATTTTATATTTTTGTTTTAAAGAAAATGTTCATTTTTCCTACTAATTAATTTGTTTCCTGGGGAATTCTCGTAAAATCTGCTTATTTCAAATTAATCTTAAGTTAGAGCATTTTTTTTTTGTGATTTTACTCATTTGATATCATTTTAATGAGCATATAATTTGTTTTAAAAAGAAAATGAAAATGATTTTCTGTAGAAATATAAATTATTTAAATTATATTGTAAATCAACTAATTCACATTCTAATGTAATTTCTCCTTTCATCTGTTAATTTTTTTTTTTTTAAGAAATTAGTTTTTTTTTAAGGTTTCATAAATTTTATGTTTAAAGCTATCATTAAAAATATTCTGCGCAATCTTATTGTGAGAAAACATCATGAATAAACATAATTTTACTTTTTAAGGATTAAACTTTAAGAAGGTGCTGCATCTTTAATTATATTAGAAAATAAATTTCAGATTTAAAACATAAGTTTTTCTTAATATAATATTATTATTATTAATTTAAAAAAAATAACTCCTTAATAAATATCGATGCAATGTCTGGGCTAGTATAGCATTAAGACAAGGCGAAAAAGCAAATCGATAGATTGTCTATATTTAGATTTATTTGATAAAAATTTAGAAGTAATATATTTTAATTATATACAAAAAACAACAACAAAACACCCTATGTTTTCGAATTAAGATATTTAGATATGCATATATTCCTTGCAAAATTTTTTTAGAATACATGGATGTAAATGATCATGTTTATTTTCATACTTTTCCTTGCTCCTCTTCCCTTTACCAAATGGTTAATATTCAATAATAACGCTCTCTCTTAATTCACCTTTTGATTCAGATTGACAACATATATTTACCTTGAAAATACTGATAATAACATGAAATTATAATGAATTTCTCACATACTGATAACGCAGGCAAAAATCCACATAATGAAAAACTAAACACATTTGAGTAATTAAAACTTTTCAAACAATCAATTCGATTTTCTCTTAAGATAATATACTCAAAAGCCTTAGAATCGTATATGATGATGATTGAAATTCCTCATACTTCAAATCATAAAATTCCAGTTCTTAAGGAACCCACTTAATTATTTTAATATAAACAGCTATTCATAAAAGACACTAGAAAATACCTTTCCAATTGCACAAGGTTCTAAAATTTCTAATTAAACGTATTTTAAATTAAGTAAAACAGAAATGTAAATTATATTTCAATTTATATTAATATTGTTATTACTGATGGTTTTGCGTTTTATTTTAAATTGTAAAGCATAAGTTTTTTTTTTTTTTTTATTTTTTTTTATTTTTTTTTATTTTTTTTTTTATTTTATTGATATGAGGATAAAAACAGCAGTTGTATTTTCAGAAAAATATATTTAAGTAAAAATCTTAAAACTTTTTGTAAATATGAAACAAAAATCAAGATATCAATGGCAAGCTCCACAATCAATCATTTTTTATATTATATTTATTCCTCTGACGACAAATTATGAGAGAAATACGTTGAAATAATATTTTCAAAGAGTTTTATTTGATAGCCATTGTAATGTTTTAAAGTTTTGAAACGCAATTATTTTTCCCCCTCAAGGTATATATAATGTACTCGAAAATAAGTTTTAGGAAAATAATAATGATCTATCTTATTTTGTAATGGCGTTTTAAAACCTTTTCGTTTACCAAAGAAAAGAATGAAAAGTAATCTAAATACCTTTAAGTACATAAATATTTTTCTGATAAATTTCTTTTAAAAGAATATATTCGGCTTTTTTTAGTTCTTGTTTTAAGATTTCGAAAAATGAAATGTTGTTAAGTTTCTGATGTACGTATATATACATATATATAACAAATATTATAATGAATTAAAATAATCATTAAGAGAATTTCAAAATAAATTGTAATAACATATATAAATACTTTTATAAATATAACCAAAGTAATTCAGATATTACCATACAATAAACCAATGAAACCAGTATTTTTACAATCATCTTATTGAAATCATTTGAAGTTTGAAGTGAAATAGAAGGCAGATTACCAAAATTATGAAAGGTAAATGGATAAATGGACAGTAGAAGGCTTTTTTATTAAACTACTCATCAGGGGTGCATAGTTTAATAAAAAAGCAAAAGCATTCAACCAGTTTCTGTTATAGGTCGTGCTAAAAACTAAGAAATTCGACCCACAATGCACCCGAATGGTCGGGCTTTATTTCCTGTTACAAATTAGGAAAAAAGATATTCATTGAAGAAAAAAACAAGATTAAATAATAACAATAACAAAATATTTATTAAAAATGCATATACATACTAAAATATGTACCAAACCTATATCTAGAATGATCTATAGTTCAAGTGAATTATTTCAGTTAAGAGCTAAAGTAGATTTAAATTACATGTGACTCTGTAACAGGTTAGGTTACAGTTATAATAAGTAATGTAGATAAAAAAATTAAAATTATAATAATTAGTATATAAAAAATTAGTAGATCATATGTTATATTATAATATTCATTCTACATTTAGAAAAAATAATTGCGACTGTTAAAGGTATTATATTTTTTATTAATTATTAATATTACTGTATTAATTTTTTAACTAAAAAAATAAAATGTTACTACTACTTCAAATACACAAAAAATGTTTTAGTGCTGCTTCTATTAGAACAATATGTTCACTATATTTTATACCAATGGTAGATAAAGCTAACACAAATTGCGCTATTATTTTTAAATCATTATACGGCAAAATAGTTAAAGAAGCTAATAATACTGATATGAATTTCCAAATTTTAAATTCTAGCAAACAAATTATTGGAAACAGAGTAAAGGCGTTTTATAAAAAAAATAAGTTACATAAAATAACACTAGTTCTCCTTAACCTTCCTTCCAAAAAAATTGTTCCATGAAAATACTTTGAGAAGGATTCGGGTTATCACAAACTGGAACGAAATAAAAATTTGCATTTTACATTTAAAGTAAAAGTAGTCAGGTGTAGCGTCATAATAATATTCATCATTAAAAACTTATGAAACAGAATGTTACTTTTAAATATCTCTGCTCTATAAATGCCGTAATTGATTCAGAATGACGTAATTTTAAAGAGGTTTCAATGCACGAATGTTATGAACGATCATAGTTATAACAACTATAGTTAATTTTGTACCAAAGCAATCTCGCATAACTGAATTATTTAGACTTGTATTCCGATTATAGAATTTCCTTCATCTTATTTTTAAATTATTTTAATAAAATGCTATGTTGAAGGGCACAGATTGTTAAATATTTTGTCCATGTTTATTTAATATTATTCTTATCCTTTAATGCTGGTGACATTTTTGTATATGATGTAACGTTAAAAAGAAATTGTATTTTTTTTTTTAATGTTTTGAATATTCTTATGGAAAAGGCAAATTTTTTATCGTTAAATAAATTATCGGTGCTGAATAAATTAATTTACTTCTTTTTTTAAATTTTAAAGTAGTAATAATCGTCTGCATTACATTCCGAAAGCTGGGGTGTTAAAATAACACCCCTTTGAACGCTTTAGTTAACACAGATGTCCTATATGCAGAACATTGGTACAATCTTTTTGGACGCCAATTTGGCAAAAAAATACTTGTTTGTAATACCATTTACATACATATTTTTCAAATGGAAATAAAAACAATAAATAAAAAAAGTTCAATTAAAAACTGTACAGCAAAACAATTTACACAATTTTAAAAAAAGAAAAAAAAAACGTAAATAAACAATTTATTAATAACTAACCTACAACTTCCGGGTTACCATATCAAGCAAAATAATGACACTTTGGTGCCAATTAAGTACCCTGATGCATACATGACACTGGCGTTAGAATAAAATTCACGCCAATGTAGTGCATATATGACATCACTGCCGCAAGCTATATACCAGTAGCTTGCAAGTGATTTTATTGTGTGTTTTCCGCGCCGCTGCTATAAATGACATTATAAATGCTGCAATTTAAAAGTTCGGTACGTTTATTTTATATCATTCCACTGTCGCCAAGCGAAAAGTTGGCGCCAAATGAAATATTCAAGCTATGTAGTATACTTAGTACAAAAGTAATCATTTTTAAAATATAGCATCTCCAAATTGCACAGTTTTGAGTACTATTTTATCAAACAAAGAATATATAGGAAGTAAAAGAACAAACAAATATTTTAAATAAAATATTTTTTCAATATCTCTATCTAAACTGCAGGCATGGAATTCTAAATGTCTCTTAGCTCTTCAGTAAACATCGTTATTTTTGAATCAGGAGAAAATGTAAGTTATAACTTAATAAACAAATATTTTGTTTTCCAGAAATGGCAAATTTAACAGTTTTTGCATGCGTGCGGTTAAATATTAATTAAAGGAAAAAGCATTTTCAATAAATTGCAGGTTACAATGTTTGAAATAAAAATTATTTGTACGTTTAAGTTAAAAAAAATAGCGATTAATACTGTATTTCAATCTGTAACGATCTCGATCAATATAAAGCGAGTTACTACCTGCGAGTAACTGGCTTGGCCTTTTGCTCAACGGTTAACGCACTTGCTTCCTGATCACGAGGTCCTCAGATCAACACCAACCGGCTCCTTCATTGGTGACCCTGGACACGCACGCAACTCCCTCTCTCTCTTTCATCATCAACTTCCAGCGCACAACAATCAACTCACCTCATCATCAAAAGATGGCAGCACCAAGCAAAATCTCTCAACGCAAAGCCTGTCCTCGCATCACACTATGCGTATGACAGCATTCATTCACGACTGCATATCGCTCGCTAGACGTCAGTGATTCGTCTTTCTCACTGGGGGCATACTCTGTAACGATCTCGATCATTATAAAGCGAGGCTTGGCATTTTGCTCAACGGTTAACACACACGCTTCCTGATCACGAGGTCCTCAGATCAAAACCAACCGGCGCCAATTACCTCAAATAAAAATTGATTAATTTATAATTTACTTAAAAATTCCTTTTTGCTCCCAAACGCATAAAATTGCGAAATTCCCTTACTTAGAAACTGCATAATATGCCATGTTTGTCAACATGTTTTTTAATAAATGCAGAAAATATTCCAAAAAAGGCTGCCAAAGTTGGCCTTTTGAACCGAATTTTCCAAAGTGAGATATCTGGGAACGAAAAAAAGGTCATACTGAGAAGATAATCGCCTACAAATAAAGTTCCAATTACTTAAGCAAAAAATGAAATCACACGGCCTCTTATACATCTCTTCAAAAATCCCCTCAAAAAGTTTCATGTTTTTAATTTTAGAAATGAGTCTGAAAATGTTTTAGAAATTTTTGAGCTCTTCAAGATGGAAAAATATTTTTTCGAATGCACCCTTAATATACTATTTGGCACGATGCTGGTATAGCAGAAAAGTATCAAAATGTATCCAAAAAATTGTGTTTCAAATTACACGAATTTTCTGTAAACTGGATTATGGAAGACATCGGATCAATTTAGCCCTCTACTTTAAAGTTAATTATGCGCCAAGCCATACCAATCAACTTACGCCAATCGTCGGAAGAATCGACTATCTAATTTTACCACCTTAATTAATACATATAACTAAACTAAAACTATACTTTAAAATTTTGTTTGTTTTTTATTCAGTTGTTACAGCTAGACGTTTCCCGACGTAAACATATGCGTCATTGTGATGGTATTTTTGTTTGACTTTCGGAATAGTAGTACCATAATATTCCTTATTAGCAATACTTCTGACATAATAAACAGTCCACGTAACTGACATTTTTGGTTAGCAGCATATTTTTTCATTATTATACGTATATATTACTACAAAAATTGTAACGAAAAAAAATATTTTTTTCTTTGATAAACATATGTAATAAATTATCAAATATTTGTTACATATTTGTCATTCCTATTGTATTCAGTCCCATTTCCTCTTCTAATTGGCGCGATTGGCGAAGAAATCCAAGATGGCCATTTTAATATCCTCAAATTTTTCAAAAAATCGGGAAAACTTTATTTAAAAAATTTTATAAACATATATTTTTATACTATAAATGTTATAGTTTTCCATATACAAAATAAATAAATAAATAAATAAAAGTAGATAATCAATAAATTAACAATATTCAGGTTACCTCTTCAGATGAAATAACGTAATTTTGGCAATAATTAGGTATCTCGACGCGTATATCCCATAAATATCCATATGAATAATCGTAAGTTCTCTTATTTTTATAATTGCATATTTATTTAAATAAAATTACTTACATTTTTTCTCCTCGTGCCCAATTTTCCCAATTAATATAGCAGTTATAATTATTTAATCAACAGCAGCATAATATAACGTTTGTGCAGCTGAAAAACATCAAGAAATCATTGCAAAGATTAAAAAAGAAAAGAAAATCAATTTGTTAAAAAGAAAAGAATAGATGTATAGTTATATCAAGAATACGTTGCCAACCCATTCAATGATGTAAGTAATTTTAAAAAATGCATCCAGCAGTTCTTGTAATTAAACCTGGCATACTTAAAAAATTATGTTTAAAAAATGGCGTCATTTACATTTTTTTTTTTTTTTTTTTTTTTTTTTGTTTATTCCGTATTTAAATATGGTGGCAAAAAAGTGATAAATTGTCAGATATTGCTGTCAATCAATCGACTTTGGAAACGCATATTTCATTTAATCCATATAAAAATTGCCTCCACATTTAAATAAAATAGTGTTATTTTGTATTATTTCTAATTGATTTTTTTGTCTTATTTGTATATTAAATAATATGAGTAATAATTTTTTTATTTTATTTTTAGAAATGTTCGTATTTTATTTCTTCACTTCTAATAAATATAAACATTTCAATTCTTTAACAAAGACAGCTTAATATGCCGCGCCCAATAAAAAAACATATGCCATATGTTAACCCTTTTGTCCAAAATAAAAGAACTTTCCGTCATAATTTTATAACTAATAAGCTATATAAGAGCTCACTTAATTTGTTCAGACAACATTTCAAGAGTTAAATTACATTAGATGAGTTGCTACAGATCGCGGTTTTGGTTTATCATACATCAACAGATTAATTTATCACAGTTTTAATAAATATTTTGATAATTTAGATTTTTCTGCTACTTCAGTTTCTTATTCTAATTTAAGGGAAACCCGAACCCCATTTTCGGCCAAAGATCATCAAAAGTTCAAAAAAAAAAAATTATCTCAGAAAGCGATAAAATACATATTTGCGAATATCCATGCAAAATTTCAGAACTCTGGGACACTTGGAACAGGTAGCAGCTTTTTTTAATTGTAGTCACTAGAGTTTAAAGGACTAGCGGCCATTTAAAATGAGTTTTCCTGAAAATGACTTTTTCCATATTTTGCCTAAGTTTAAAGTACTAAGGCTCAGTGGTAAAATGGTTTAGAAACAAAGTGTTTATGTTTTTAGAATCTTAAAAAAAATTGCAAAAAAAGTAAAGAGAGATATTTTTTTTTAACTATTTCTGAAAGTTTTACATAAATTGGTAAACATGAAAATTATAATGAATTTAAGGAAATTTACCATGCGTAATTTCTTTCTTTTTTTTAGCTGATTAAAATAGAAAATTAAAAATATCTCACCCTAGTTCGTTTCCATATACTATAACACTCATTAAGAAATTTTAGTAATACCAACATATTGAAAATTGTATGAGGAGTAGTAATTTTAAAAAGTGTATTTTTCCACACACATACACACACGCAAAAAAAAATCATATAAGGCGACATAAAAAATATACGTTTTAATAAAAAGTTAATTATTTTGCTAATTATTCCTTACAAAAAGATTCTTAAATAGTACACCGAAATTCATTACTTTAAAATCAATAATAAAAATTTTGGGTTTTTTCTTACGGATCTCCCTTAATAATTTTACATTTTCATCATAGCATTAGATTTAAATTTGCAAATATTTAAGACATTGAGATTTCAAAGTGGTATTCAAACCAGTCAATAAATTAACTTTTTCTCAATTAAAAGATCAAATTTCTCCTCTGGATTATTGGGGTATTTTCAGTATACGTACAATGTCAGTGTGGTTTTTCCTACATTGGACAAACCAAACGTAAACTCCGAAAAAGAGTCGCAGAACACATAGGCTATGTTAAGAGAAAAGAGTTGAAAATTTCCTCTATTGTTTCTCATTGTTAGGAGGAGGGTCATAATTTCAAATTTACTCCAGCCAAGGTTATCCAAAAATGCACTACTCCGCTTGATTTGGCCTTTTTTGAATCACTCCATATCAATAATGTAAAAAACTCCTTCGTTAATGATTTGTCTAGCGTACCGTACATCTCAACTTTCTGGTTAGATTTGTTATGTCACGAAACTTCATTTCCGGTTTAATTCTGTTGGTTACTGAGACTTGTTATTATTTTGGTTCTATGTTTGAAATCATTTGGGTTTCTGACTTGTTAATAGTTGGGGGGGGGGTGATTTTAAATATTTTAACACTGAGGAAGCGTGTACCAGTTACTCGCGAAACGTATACTAATGATTATGTGATTTTAATTACTGTGTGTTTAAGCGTTTTTTTTAATGATTGTTGGATACATATGTATATATATATATATAAATGTGTGTGTGTGTGTGAAATAAATAAAAAAAAATTCGCCATTTTCCTGTCTTGAGTTTGTTCTAAAGTTTTATAGGAACAAACTTTTATTCTCAGTTTCCGTATTGTATTAATATTTTTAACAGCTAAAGTTCTTTTTATTTTATTTTATTTAACTTATCATAATCTATTGATTATTTTCTTAAAAAGAGCTAGAATGTTTCTTGAATGCCAATATCTTATTGCGAAATCTTAAATTCATTACACAAATCCATTTTCTTTTTTAGAATTAAAATCATTTATCGAAACTTTAATTTTGTTTTATTATTTAATTAATTATCAGCTCGTGAAATTCATATGCTTTCGTGGGGTATATTACTCTACGATTTACGCCGTTTGTTAAAGAGTCTGTGTATCTAGTCACGCCCATCAGCCAATAGTAGAGCGCGAGGTGGATTGCCTTTAACTTGAAAACAATTCTAGTGAATTTTTAAAAGCCTTATTTAAAACGGGGAGGGGCTAGGTTAGCTTACAATTTTTGAGAAAGTCATTTTGGCTTTGCGGAGTGAGTAGAATGCTTTTGACCTTTCAAGTACTAAGATTCACGTCTCTTCTCAGAATAATTTGGAATATTTGTGGAGTGCAATGGTATTCTCGGTAGCCTTTTTTCAAAGCCCGCTTTGTGTTTTTTCAAAGCCCGCTTTGTGTTTTGTGGTGATATGGACTTAAAACCAACGGCTTAGTTGATTCCGTCCATTCTTTATAATGGACATAAGGGAATTAAGAACATTTTTTTAATCTATTATAAATTTGTGGAGATTGCAGATGTGCGGAATAGCCATTGAAAGTGCTCAAAAAGAATGACGGACTGAAAACGTATCTCTTGCATTATTTCTGGAGAAATTCCCATACATGTCTTCTCCATTGCCTTTAACTCCGACTGCTAAATCAAGAAAAATTTCTCCTATGACCAATTACCTTCATCGCATTAATCGGCGACAGTTTCTTTTCGTCAGATCATCAGGTGTTATTCCACGATAATCAACTTATTATTTCATATATATATATATATGTATGTATATATACGTATATGTATACAAGGTGTCCGAAAAGTCTGGAAACGGTCAAATAACTCGAGAAATATATATGAGATTGAAAAACAAAAATATACGTATTAAATATTTTTAAATAAGCTACTTAGTGATACTAAATTTGACACCCGCAACTGACCCCCTGGGGTTCAAAGGGGGTCCAACTTTGAAATCTTAAATTATAACCCCAATTTTTTATTGCAGATTTGGAATCTACAGACAAAAATACGTAACTTTTGTATTTAATGTTTATTTCAGATCCTCCTTGATTACTGTGTAATAGGGCATAGTCGACAGATACATATTTCGGTTTTCCCAACCATGCTTTGCCTTCTAGGAACTTCATTGGCGAGACCTTTTGACGTCAAATTCCCCGTCTTTTGCAGGAATAGTTTTTCTGGAAAATTGTCAGTGGTGATTATTTCGATAGGGCTACGGCGCTTTATGCTTTATATGATTTAGTATATAAAAATTGATTGAAATACATTAAATTAGTTTTCTATTTGGATTTTTATTTTATCTAGTAAATCTTTTCAAATAATGACCTGCTTGGTTTGATTTTTAATGTTTAAATATGAACCTCTCTTCCCGAAAAGAAAAAGTACACCTTCAGTTTTTGAGGGAGGGGTATGTGGATAATCTTCGTTTCGAAGAATTCTGCCTTTTCAATCACTTAATTCAAAGCGGTAGGCAGATGGGAGTGTATGGAAATTACTACAGTGTTGAAAAACATGTAAGGCAAATTATAAAAAAAATGTAAGCATAAACTTACTTTGTGCTGACTGAGCGGAGGATGGGGAAATATTGTAAATTTCAAGTGAGGTTGGGGTTACAGATTTTGGAGACTGATTAATTACTCCAAATACAAAATAACTTATCAACAAAACATTTTTCAACAATTCTAATAAATGCAATATTTTTTTGTAATTTATTTTTTTTATTTTATATTTTTTCAGTCTTTTAAATTTAATAACTTGAATTATTTGAAAATTTTTGATCTTTTAATTTTTTTTTTCATTTTTAAGATTATTAGATCTGTTGATTATTTCCAAAGAGAAACAACTTTTTAATTTCCATAAAAGCTGTATAATGTAAAAAAAAAAAAAAAAAAATGCTTAATTTTTTATTTATTTTTGCAATAAAATATGAAACGTGACAAAATATATAAACATAAACGTAATTTGCAAAACAATTCCATTTGTTACTTAATTTTTTAAGCCTAAAACTAGGCATTATTAAGGAATTTAATACAATGTTTTCTGCGTTTAATGTTAACTATTTGTAAGAAATAAGCTATAACAATTGAAGATTTACAAATAAAAACAAAATTAAAAACTATACGATATTTAAAGTACTCTAAAACGTTAGTTCCCCTTCGAATTAAATCTAAATAAAACTTAAGATTTTTAAAATACTTTATTTCGTCATAAAATTCCTTAATCATTTTGCACACACTCTTATTTGTTTTTAATTTGTCCTGTCAATTATGTTTTTGTTTATATACAGGGAGTCTTAAAAGTCGGTGTCCAAAAGTTGAAAATGTTCGAATAACTTGTGAATCTCACATCGAATTGAAAAATGAAAAATGAAAAAATGAGTGGTTTAATTATGTTTGCAAAAGCTATTCAGGGATACTGGAGTTGACCTCTGGATATCAGAGGCGATCCAAATTTGAAATTTTAAATGATAACCGCCATTTTTAATTTTAGATTCGGACTCTACGGGCAAAAATGCCAGGGTGGCGAATGGTTACGGAAAATCTAAATCAAAAAAGGTATTAAATACCTGTATCTTGTTAAGAATAAATTCATCTTCTTCAATACCTTTATTTTATTCGAAGTATTTTCTATAATGAAATACTGGTCCTTTTCTTTTTTATTTGACTGTGTCTTTCCGTGACCACTCGGCAACCTAAATACGTAAATATTTATTTTTTTTTCTATTTTATTTTTATTATTTTCTGATTCCGTTTTCCGATTTTTCGTTCACTCTGTATTTTATTACATTTGTCATTTTATCGCAATAATGAATAAATAAATAATTTTCTACACTAAGGTCCTGTTATAAAAACTAAAAGGTCGTCTCCCTCAACAAATAATCATTTCGTCTAAAGTTTTTCGAGACTGTATTTTTTTCTATTTATTAATCTTTTCCCTGATTTGGAAGTACCCCATAAGAGCAACGTGTTTTTGCCAATATTGATTTGCCCATATCACGTACGGGCATCCATATTCCATTCATAATTTATTATTCTCACCAGTAAATTTTGATTATTTAATCCGAACATTATTCGGATTCAATTTGCCAAAAATTTCTGTTTCGAAATACCGGTGATAAAAGATTAAAAATTCTATAAAAGACATGAAAAAAACAGGAATTATTTGAAAGCTTATGCTAAAATATTGTTCAATAAAGTTGTTAAATTTATGAAAAACAATTTAAAATTTAAACAATATATTAATTTACTAAAACATATGGTATATCTCTAAGAACTATCGAAAAATTTTCTGCCGTACTTGTTATTTTGAAGTTGTAGAAATTAATCAATCATGAAAACTTTTAATCCCACCCTCACCTTAAATTTAAGGGTTTGTGTGTATCCTGGAATTTTTAGAACAGGAAAAATTTCTTGTTGAAAATCACTGGTTAAAAAAGAAGAAAAAAATACAAGTGTTCGAAATACACAAGTTTTTTGATTGAAATGTTTGTCGGGACAAAATAAAAATCGAAATAGAAAACTAATATAATATATTTCAATGATTTTTGGTAGAGAAAGCCATCTAAAAGACTATAGCACCATCGAAATAATCGGCACATCGGTTTTCGAGTAACGTTATTCCTGCAAAAGACGGGGAATTTGACGTCAAAAGTTCCGGCCAATCAGGCTTTGAGAAGGCAAAACATTAGTTGGGAAGACCGAAATATATATCTGTTGAATATGCTCGATTATATCGAGATCAAGGAGGATAAGGAATATACATTAAAAACAAATGTTACGTATTTTTTCTGTAGATTTCGAATCTGCAATAAAAAAAAGTGGGTTATAATTTAAGATTTCCAAGTTGGATCCCTTTGACCCCCCATGGGTCAATTGCGGGGGTCAAATTTAGTATCACTTAGTAGCTTATTTAAAAATATTTAATACGTATTATACTTGTTTTTCAATCTGATACATATTTCTCGAGTTATTTGACCATTATCAGACTTTTTGGACACCCTGTATGTATGTACATATATATAAACTGGTTCCCATTTGTGGTCGAGGGTCTATCCGGACTTAATAACGTGAGTAAATATTACAATGAGTATAACAATAGTACAGATGAGTAAACTGTAGTAGACCATCTACGAAAAATCAGATTATTTGTAAAAGTGTTTTAACTTTTACAAAAAATACATTTGCAGATTGTTGTTTCGGTCACCTGATAGTCTAAAAGTCTGGCATTCTATTAAACATGTCTTCCCTCTTCTATTATTTGTATGTTTTTCAATAAAAGACATCCACAGTGGTTCTTCTTTATGTGCTATAAAAACTTATAAATATATGAGTAGAATGATTGTTCATATACACTCCATTGTAAAAACAAATCTGTAATGTTACGAAGTTTTTTCTAGGAAACTGGGATTCCTAGAACTTTTTATGCAATAGTAATAGCAAAAATTAAATGTTTTTTCCTGTTACCGTTAAATAAAATGTTCTAGGAATCCCGGTTTCCTAGAAAAAATTAGTAACTTTTTTTTAGTATAGAATCTTCTCGTAACAGATATCTAGATGTCGTTCCATATTAAAATAGCCCAAAAAATGCTTAGCAATAGATAAAATTATCCCGCATAAAAGAAACCTCATCACTCTTCTAAAAGTTAGCTTAAAAAAACTGACTAGCTTAACAATAAATATAACTATTTAACTTAGAACTGAACTTGATTAAAATCATCGACTATGAAGTCTTTATATCATACAAAAAACTGTTGGAACCAGGGAGAAAAGTAGAGCTCGATCTAAAAAAAAATGTTACAATAAAAATCAGAGACATTTTTAACCTAAAAATGTGCGTATAAAAGAAAGGGAATCAGATGATCTGTAAAGCTCATGAAATAACTCAAATTTTTGTTAGCTGAAAATGGGGACCGAGCTTTACTGGTGCCTTAAATTCAATCAGGGAATTACTGGCTGATGTAATGAAGTATGAGAACGGTCCGTTCGGTACAAAATGTGAACACAACTCCATTCCAGCGGTTTCGATAACTGGAAGATCAAAGCTCCAGGTAAACTCAAAACCTTGAATAGACACGATTCAATTATGCACTAAATATTTCTGTTCCGACATACTTATCTACATCAATTCCTTAACAACTCGATTATATTAATGTTATACTTTAATTATCACATCATGGTTTATATTTCTTTAGCGTTGTGGAGCTTAACCCATTTCAGACAACATAACAATTAATTCTTGACTACTTTCCTCAGTAATCATTTTTAGTGGATAATAGTATAATTCTGAATATAAGGCACCAGTACAGCTCAGTCCACATTTTCAGTTAACAAAAAATTGGGTTATTTCATGAGCTTTACAGATCATCTGATTCCCTTTCTTTTGTACGCACATTTTTAGATTGAAAATGTTTCCCAATTTTTACTGTAACTTTTTTTTAGATCGACCTCTACTTTTCTCTCTGGTTCCACGAGTTTTTTGTATGATTTCATAGCTTTTTCAGATCCTTACAGGAACTTTATCAATCACCTTCAACTAACAAATCTAAATTATTATTAGTATTAAAGTTATTAGAAGACATATTAGTTTGGCCGAATACCGGGAATGACGCCAAGTTAACTTCAATTTTGGCGAGTAATTTTGGACGCCAGATTTGGGGACATAATGCCAAGTTGGCGAAAGACTTGCCGACATTTGGCGACAGAACCTTCCTCTCCCAGATAGTAGTCCCACTGCAGTTTCTGGGTAACTACGCAGATTTTCTTATGACGATAGTTATCTACAAAGATTTTCATAGCTTTATTTTCAAATAGTTATTTTTATGAAGATAGAAGAATTTTTTCCTAATTATCGCTTTTTAATTGAAATATATGTATTATAGTAATTATTTTACGTCGACAACTCTTAAATAAAGGTGCCATGTTGTTTTAACACATATTTAATTACAGTTTATATATATGTTTATGAAAAATATGCATTTTCTGTTTCGAAAGATGTCAATTTCAAAGGTTCAAAACTATCAGGAGATTCAGAATTTTTATTGATCTATAAAAAAAAGAACACGTTTTATCGTTTCTTTTTTAAATTATTGAATTATTTTTTAGTTGGTGGCAACTCGAAAGAAACAATTTAATTAGCAATTAAAAAGGAGAGATTTCTATAATATTAAATTATGAAAGGTATAGCGTTATATAAATTTTAAATGGGTGCCATTTCCTTAAATTTTGATATTTTTTTACCGGACCTACCGGACCTTCGAAAGGCACATCCCTAAATTAAAAGCTTTCGAACAAGCTATTACGCGTTGCTGACTGTTTCCAGGTTCGGGTTATAATTGAGTTGTTTGTCTTTTTTTCTTGTTTCACGAGCAAAAAGTGACAAAACTGGGGTTCTGGATCTCCGAAACTAATCGATGGATCTGAATGAATTTTGGAAAACTTTGAGATCTTGGGTTGGACACTTCCGCTTTTCAATTTCGTCGGGATCCGATGATTAGTTCCAAAGTTATTGAGACGCAAACTTTGAACTTTAACATTAGAGATGCATCTGAGCTCTACTATACAGCACTATCGTGCTGTATGATATAGCACGGAATTTATTATAGAACAAGAGCCTGTGACTGGCAGACCTTCGTTATTTTATGAAAACTGAAACTTCCTCAGCGCAGTCTTCCAACAAAGATAGGAACGATGGGTAATTATGAAATTTGGATCATGGTATCTTTGGCAGTGACCAGGGAGCAAAGGTGTAAAAAATACCAACTTACTTTCGTCATTTTATAAAGCGTAATTTTTTGATATTTCCTTTGGAATAATATTAGAAATCACGTCCTCCATTGGTAGACACTTCCTGCGGTTCCAACCCCCGGCCGAAAACCAATTAACTTCAATAATAGGAAATTCTACTTTCGTCATTTTATAAAAGCTGAATTTTATATATGTTACTTGGGTAACTAAAAGAAGATATTTCCTCAGTTGGCAGACAGTTTTGGTGGTTCCAACCCCCGGCCGACAGACATATGCAGCGGCTTCTCAATACACTAGAGTTTTCGCGAAACAGACATTTTCCCCGTTTTCCCTTGGGTCGGAAATTGGCGACAGTTATTTGAAGTTGTTGCATGTAATTCTACGGTTGTTGACATTTTGAAAAAAGACTACAATGAAAGAAAAAATGTAATTTAACAAATTAGAACGACTATTTAGGAAAGGATATTTTCAAAGACTAAAATTTTAAAGACTTAAAAAGGAATTCTATACTTAATAATAATAATAAACATCATTTTTAGGATGACCATAACGAGTCATATATTACGTATGCCATGCATTAAACATTAATATTCCTAGACCAGAAATTAAAAAAAAAAAACAGTAGTTTATTTTTATATAACTTTAACTGTTTAAAATCTGCATTTTTATTTGATGGCGTTAATCAGGCTGACTGCCTCTTATTATGTATTACATGGATTAAACATTAATATTCCTGGACCCACCTTATAAAAGTTTTAAATGAAATTTCAGTTTTACAATTTTTTTGAACTGCAAATTTTTAAACTTCTAAACATTGCACATTTTAAATTTCCTATTATTGAAGCACATTTAGCACATTTAGAATTTCCTATTATTGAAGTTTAGTGGTTGTCGGCCGGAGGTTGGAACCACAGGAAGTGTCTGCCAATGGAGGACGTGATTACTAACATCATTATAAAGGAAGTGTCAAAAAATTACGCTATTTAAAATGGCGAAAGTAAGTTGGTATTTTTTACACCTTTGCTCCCTGGTCACTGCCAAAGCCACTATGATCCAAATTTCATAATTACCCACCGTTCCTATCTTTGTTGGAAGACTGCGCTTAGAAATTTTCAGCTTTTATAAAATAACGAAGATCTGCCCGTCACGGGCTCTTAGACTGTTATACTAGCCTACAAAAAATGTAACAAATATTACTTGATTTCATCGTCTCATTTGCAACACGTATCCAAAAAAGTACTTACCGCAGTGCCTTGTAGAAGTACTAAGTTACCGTTCATTAATTTTACGATTTGCTAAACATATTCCACATTGTCCAAAACATAGAAGAAACTTTGTTAAAAATCATTGACAATTAAGTATTATAATTAGTACGGATGTTATAAAACTAGCGTAAAATAAATAAGTAAATAAGCAAACAAAAATGCAACAGTTCAAAACAATGTTTGATTTCATCGTCTCACCCCAACTACATGCATCCACAAAGAACTCGTTGCAGTGTATCATTGGAGTACTATGGAATCTTTCGGTAATCCTACGGTTCGTTACAGATCCATACGTTGCATCTATAGAGATAGTCCGTACAAAACAGACATTACATAATGCGTGATTTTCCTCTACATATATGTCAAAGTTTTATTCTAAATTTAATAAAGTAATGCTATAAATCTACAATGAAAAAAAAACAGCAATCGTGAATGAAATTTATTCGCCATGAAACATTTTGGGAATTATAAAATATATCACATTTAAAAAATATAAATTCATTATTTAGAAATAAAAATACATTTGCTTTTCGAAACAAATATGATGAATATACTACGCCAAGAGAATTGAAGTGAATTATTTATATTGCTTTCTATTTAAAATTAATCTTCAAAACTTTTCATGCTGCTTGCTCTCAGCGGAATTGCGGAGTGTTTCACGGAAGAATACTAATCTTTATGTTTTAAAAATTGAACAGATATATAACAATAAATGTACAATGAAAAACGAATTGTTAATTTATTTTTGGAGGTGTTTCAATTTTATGGTGATATTTAAAGTCAGAAGGATTAATTTATTTATCTTTTAGTTTTAGCAATATTTTTGAAAATATTTTTGATGATATCATATACATTTGATTGAATAATAATAATAATAAAAAAAACCGTAAAATCATTTGCTACGATTTAATTAATACCGTGCATTTAGTTTCTAAGCAGCAAAATAATTTTATACTATTTTCTAAAGAAAAAAATAAAATAAAATCCCTTGTTCTTTTTTAGAAAAGAATGTGAAAAAGCTGTTGAGAAAGTTTAAATTATTTGGCATTTTTTGAAAAAGATCAAGTATTAAAAGTATGATCAAATGTTTCAAAAAGTAAAAATCTTTAGTTACATTCATTATTAATAATAGCTTACTGTATGGCAACCATGTTAATACATTTACTAATTTTAAATCTTGTCTTCATAATTCTGTATATCATAATATAACCCATAATCATTTATATAGAATAAAATGCTTATGTTCTTCTCATTTAATTAATAGTAATATTAAAAAGCATGTTTATGGTGTTATAATTATTGGTTTTCATAAAAAATTCATATATTTTTTAATGTACAATTAGTAAATACATGATCTAACAATTAATTAACACTTTGCGTAAAAAAAGTACAAAAAACTATTGAAACGTAAAAAATAAGAATAAAAAATTAAAAATGTTAAAAACATACAAAAAATGTATATAATAAGTTGATTGTGTGGGTAGATGCTAGAATATGGAGGAGGGCGGTGTTGTGTGGATAATACGCAAAGGTTAATTTAATCTATTAAAAAAACTGAGAGTGGGAAATTCATTTATTAATTTGGTACAAAAATTCTATGGAGTTTAAATAACACTAGTGTATGGATTATTGTTTAGTTATATCTATTGTATTAACAATTTTAATCATTTACATTATTAAATTGCACTTCACTTTTAATAAATGTGTGTACTATATCACTACTAAATGTATATGGTACATTTCTTAATAAGCTATTTTTTAATCTTTAATCTTCCTTAATTAAGATATTGAGTTCAACCTAGCATAGTCAAAATTATTGATTTAAATAATGATAGGGTAAACTATGGTGTCTGGTTTAATTTTTCTAATATTACATTATTCTGCGTTTAATTAACTAATTAATTTAATAGTATGATGTGTAGAATAAGTCGTTTTTTGTTTTTATTATTTTATTTTCTCCATTTTTCTGTCATATGATATATGAATACTTCATGTTTTATTTTACCACGCGCGATATCATGGTTAAGATAGTGCATTTGGGATTCATTCTACTTTATAGCTCATAACTGTTTTATTTTCTCCATTTCCACTATAGATTAGCTGTTTTTCTTTAATTAATTTTGGTTTTATATGTGTTGGTAGCCCCAAATCCGTATTGTTTTGCTTTTTCATGGCAAATACGGAGATGAAACCACACACTCCATTTGTAGTTCCAAAGTATTTGGGACATGAAGATTCTTCTTTGGTTCTACAAATTCCATTTATATTCATATTGTTCTTTTTTTCCTTCCATATTCAATGTGCTATAAGTTATTAAATTCAATGGTTAATATTGTTTACTATTAATGGTGGTCTTATATATGTATATATATATATGTGTGTGTGTGCGTGTGTATGTATGTATATATATTTATATAGGAACGGTATTCTTTCCACTAAATGTGCGTTCATATTTCATTCTCCACATCGCAACTCTCATCATCCAGGTACTCTAGATGTCAGTTGAAAAAGTAGCCGTGATTTGAAGCTAGCCGCAGAAAAGAAGTGAAGAGAGTTTGTTTGGAAAAGTGGTTGTTTGTTTTTAGAAAAAAATGAAGTAGAACGACGGGAGATGATGAATTCATTATGATGTAACGACGAACGATAAATTAAGATGTTTGTAGTGCCTGTAATTCCTTGTCTATAACCTTATGTAAATTATCTTCTTTTTTGTAAATATTTAATCGTTAATAGAAGTTTCAAAAGTTTTAACGGTGTCAGAATTTATGACTCTGAGTTTAATTATGATTTGAAAGAAGGTTTAGAAGAATTTCCACACTTATATGTATAATATTTCGCGAGCGACAATATTCGACAATATCTTCCAAGTTTTAAAGATTGTAAAACTAATTTTCCTCCCAGTTAAGTAATAAAATTTTAACGAATGTTTTTCATATCGTATTAGTCAATCTCTTTCAAGACGGAATATAATTTTTTCTGTTTATTATCAGTTCTCTACTAATCATTTCCAAGTTCAGGAAATAAATTTTAAAGAAAAACGTGAAACAAATTAATCTTCGTACTAACATATAATACAATATTTTTCTGTCTTTTAGGTAGCTTTCATTACAAAAAGTAAAAAGCTACCTATTGCAGCCGTCCGGAGGAAAGCACTTCAGGAAAATTTTGGTATATTTTCACCGATCATGACCCCCAGACCCCAAAAACACCCTCCGTTCAAATGTTGACATATATATATATATATATATATATAACCATATATATATATACATATATATCTGATTTTTGTCATGCGATAACTAACGTATTCATGAACCGATTTGAATGAAACTTGGTATGTACATAGTACATACAAATGTCTCGACCGAGTTCGGTGGTCAGCATCATCCGCCATTTTGTTTCAAAATGGCGGCCATTTTAAATTTTTAAAAAAAATTAAAATTTAAAATTAAATGCGAAAAAATTAAAGGTTGAAAAATATTTTTCTTTTACGTTTTAGAACTTAAAACAACGATTCTAGAACACTTTTTATTTTGTCTATATCTTAAAAAATGATTGAGTTATAGCACTTTGAATTTTTCTTATGGCTGACATTTTGAAACGATCTAATTTTTGTCACGTGATAACACACGTATTTATGAACCGATTTCAATGAATCTTGGTATGTACATAGTACATACAAATGTCTCGACCGAGTTCGTTGGCCAGCATTATCCGCCATTTTGTTTCAAAATGGTGGTCATTTTAAATTTTTAAAAAATTTTAAAATTTAAAATTTAATGCAAAAAAATCAAAATTTAAAAAATATTTTTCTTTTACGTGTTAGAACTTAAAACAACAATTCCAGAACACTTTTTATTTTGTCTATATCTTACAAAATGATTGAGTTATAGCACTTTGAATTTTTCTTATGTCTGACATTTTGAAACGATCTGATTTTTGTCACGTGATAACACGCGTATTTATGAACCGATTTCAATGAAACTTGGTATGTACATAGTACATACAAATGTCTCGACCGAGTTCGTTGGCCAGCATCATCCACCATTTTGTTTCAAAATGGTGGCCATTTTAAATTTTTTAAAAAATTTAAAATTTAAAATTAAATGCGAAAAAATTAAAAGTTGAAAAATATTTTTCTTTTACGTGTTAGAACTTAAAACAACAATTCCGGAACACTTTTTATTTTGTCTATATTTTAAAAAATGATTGAGTTATAGCACTTTGAATTTTGCTTATGGCTGACATTTTGAAACGGTCTGATCTGAACGATCCACAATGTTGCTTTAAAATGGCATACACTTTATGATATCGTGGAATTTGGTGACTCTCTAAATCGCTTAAAATAAAACCAGGTTGAATAAAAGATGACTAATTTCTAAAAATTCCTATTAATATTCAGTCTTGACAAAAACTAGTATTCAATCTTATAAAATCACTAATTTTATAAGATTATTTCTACTAATTTGAGCTTAGTATTTTTGAACAATGTAACTTACCTTAAAATAAATAAATAAATATGTAAGTATATGAAAGCTACCTCTTCCTCCCGGCATTGCCGGAAGGACTTTTGACTTTCTTCTGTCTTTACAAAACGAAAGTATTGGATTAGGGAAAAATTTCAACTACCGATTTTTAATAGATTAACAGGTTTTAGTAGGTCCTGGACACGATTTGATGGTTTGTAGAAAATGTCTGACTATGAGCCTATCTATCTATTATTCTGCCATTCTGTAATCCTATAAGTGAGAAAAATTTTGTGGTTACTCTATCTCAAGAACTAATGCACGGAAATTCACAAAACTTTATATTCATTAAAAGCTTTATATAAATTAGAACCTATTAGATTTTGGTGTATACCGCTCAAAAGGTGGCACTGCTATGCTACATTACTCCCAATTTCCATAATAGTTGTATCTCAAAAACTAAAGCCAGGATATTTATAAAGCTTTATATTAGGCTAGTGATACAAATTGTGCTGGTTATATTTTGGTGCAGGTTGCTCAACAGGGTTATGCTGCATTATTCATAATTATCGCAATTACTCCATCTCATGAGCTAGTGTACGAGTTTTAAAATTCAATTACTCGGTGATATAGATTAGTGTTAATTAGTTTTTGGTGTGATTCGCCCTATAGGTGGCGCTGCTAAGCTGCAGTTTTCATAATTTTGCAATATCAGTATCTCAAGTACTAATGCATTGATTTCCATCAAAATTCAGATTCAATTAGTACCTGATAAAAAGTGATCCTGATTAGTTTTCGGTGCATATTATCCAACAAGTGGTTTTGTTATGCAAACTTTTTAAAAATTGTCGCAAAAGCGCTCTATCTCAGAAACTAATGCTCTTACTTTAATCAAACTTTAGATTCAATGAGAAATCATCTGACGCAGCGGAGAATGTTAAAATTGATAGAATCTTAAAACCAGATATTCCTGTTGAAGAAGAAAAAAAAAAAAAAAAAGATTAGTAAAAACCTTTTGGTACCAATTCCGAAAACCAGAGGAAACAAAAAAAAAATTCATGTTTGTAAATGCTTCTTCAAATATTAGAAAAAAATATTGATTTTGATGGTCTTAATCATAAGAAACGCTTTTTTGTAATCTTGTGTATCTCAGAAGAAGTTTTGTTACATTTCCATACAAGGTTATGCTACATTTTCTAGATTAAATGATAATGTATTTATTATTCATAAAGGATAATGAAGATTAAATTTTATTTAAAATTGAGAGTTGAAGCAAAATGTTTAGATGTCTGAAAACAGAAAACATATAGTTTATCAAAAATGCTACTTTTTAACCCTAAATGTACATACTATAATAAATAATGTAACTTTTCGTTTCTATGGAAGACAGAATAGGGCTAGTTATTATAATTTAAAAGCAAAAAATACCAGATGTGAAAATGAATACTTGATATTCTTATACTAAGCATAAAATATATAAACGCCGGACTCAAGTTACAGTTTGAGAGTCACGCTAGTTTTAATTCAATATAAAATGTATTTCATATGTTTAATAATAAAGTTACTGAGAACAAGAAAATTGAAATATATTCAAAAATGCATAAACATCATATTTAAATACACGGTTGAAACTTTCTATGAGTTATCTTCATAATCAAATTAAAGTTACGCACGTTTATGAAATTCTGGATGTAAAACTTGTTTAAATGTAAGTATTTCAATAAAATCGAACCGAATTAATTTCACAGCTTTCTCATGAGACTGTTTAATCTTAATAGATTAAAGGTATCTATAACAAGTGATGTAAATAATGAATTCCCTTCCTTCACATTTAAATGCTGTACTTAATCCTTTCTAGAGGATTTTGTTGTCAACTTTCGTGTTTAGATTTATTATTAGTTTGTCACACTAAGTAAATTTAACAGGGTGTTTATCCGCCTTTACACTATCGAAGGTCAAACTAATCATATTAATTAAAATTTAATTTCGTGTTTATCTCACTTAACGTTTCTAAAGATAATGTAATCATAATAATTTGTTTCGCTTTGTTTTACTGATTAATTCAATCATCTTATAAACACTTACTAATTTATTTTGAAAGTTAATAACTATTTTAGCTGTGCCATAAATCTTAACAATTTAACGATTGAATTGTGTTAGACAAATAACATACATATATATAAAAAATAATATATTTTTCAAAAACTAACATTATAAAATTTATGATACTTAATATTTCTTAAGAGCATAAAGAAGAAATATTTAAAAAAAAAAAAAGTATTTTCTCTTTTTTAAAATTGAATTGAATTGTGAATTTTTTTCAAATTTTTAATCTTGAAATTGTATTAAAATCTAATTTAAAAACGACGTTTTTTTTTAAATCTCTGAACGATCTTTAAAACAATATAATTTTCTAATGTCTGTAATATTTCTTTCCAGATAATAACAATGCCCTTCACCGTGTGCCACATGAGGCACTTACCTAAAAATACTATAACTGACATTCAGTGCCATGAATCTAGTCAATATGCAAATCAGTCAATTTAGTCAATTTTTGCAAAGTGTTTTGCTTATAATTTTCGGAGCTTTTAAAATATATGTATATAAATTGTTTTATTCGAAAAATAGGGCAAACAACATTGTACCCTGTAATTGATACATAACAGCTCAAAGATTGGAGTGACATCTGTTTTGGCAGATGACTGCATTAAACAAAACAAAAAGAAAAAAAATCGATAAAGCTATTTAGACAAAATTTACTTTCATTATTTTTACTGAATACTTAAAAAAATAATATGAAATAAATTGCAGAGTGTTAAAGAGATAAAATTTATTAATTTAAGCAAATTTAACTGCAAAATATAGCTATACAATATTTAAAAACCCTTGTGTACAAAGGCTATGCGAAATACAATAACAAATTTTAGCTGAAAATTTGAAATTTAATTTTTTAAAACCATTTTTCCTATTATTACTTATATATAGATTAATTTTTTTTTCATAAAAATAGTAAAAAAAATCGTACAATGAAGGGTTAAAAACAAAATTAATAATTGGAATAAAATAAACATTGAATATACTTTGAAAAAAATAGAGTAAGTTATATTTGAAGCAGCTATATTTTTTCATGCGTCAAAAAAATATATTTGTATTTAATATATTTGATTAATTTCTGTAGAAATACTTTGTTAAATTTGATAAAGAAAGCTCTTAAATGAATACCAACGAAATTAATTTATAAAAATATAAAACAACGAAAATAATAACTATTTATGTTACTTCTTTTTTATAATATGATGACTTGTTTTTAATTTATTGTGTTTTGTTCGATTATTCTTTTTAACCATTTATTATCAATCTTAGATTTATTTTAAATTCTCAGAAAAATTAATTTTGTTTTTTTAATAAGATTTCTTCAGAATAATGACTAAAAATATGTTAGCAAGGGAGAGAAAGCTAATTTAAGATAATAAAAGTTGAATTCCACAGTTGAAGATCTAACAAAAAAAAGGTAAAAAACAGTTCAATCTCAAAGTTATAAAGTAGCAAATTTTATCTTTATAAAATTAATTAAAATGTTCAAATTGAGTTCATTTTACTTCTTGGTTCATTTATATCTATTTTTAAACGTCATAATTAATTTTCGATTAATTTGTTTCTTTATATAATTCAATCTCTCAAGTTAAGGGAAATTTCTAAAATTTCTTTAACTTATTTGACAAATTTCATTTTCATTTTAATAGATAAAATGGAAAATTGAGAGAACATTTGAAAATTTAATGTAATATTTTTCATAAGATTCCGGAAATCAATTACTTACAACATTAATTCATTGAAGAAACATTATTATTTTTGCAAGAGTAATTATTTTATCATAAATCATAATATTGAAGAAATTGAGATGTGAAAATAATTATGCGTACATTTCCTAAATTCAAAAGATTTTTTCAATAAATGTAATCTTCAAAATTTTCAAATGTACTGTATCGCAGTTCAAATAATTTATGTTTTTAGACCACCCATCTTAACCTTTGTTATGCTTTCTACAATTGTGCAGTATAAGAGCTTCGCCTTTACCTCGACGCATCATAAAAAAATATCAAACGCATTTCGAAATTTGAAAAATTACTAAATTTCATTACCTTCCTCTATTTTATTTTTCAATATTTAAATCTCCACACAATCTTTTAGCTTCAGTTTATGAAGTCAAGTAGCACATATTGTTGGACTATGGTTAATTATTTATAAAACGTTTTTAATCGTAAGGTTTATATCTAGTCTTTAAACTAATAATGATAACTCGTATTTTGAATGATATTCGGCCAGCAAAAATAATTATTCCAGGCCATATAAAATTGCATGGATATCTATCTATCTCAGCAGCAAGCCGTTCAGCCATTTTGGGCCTTTGTTAGTAAGTGGTTCGTTGACAAGTGATACGTCAAATAGGATAGTTGTTACTGTTTGTCCACTTGGCCAGGAATTAGCGGGCATTGGCCAACTGTTTGATATGAGATGAAAAACTGGTTTACTTTTCGTACCTTTAATGCCGGATTTACTTCTTGATGTCATAGTTCAATATTAGTGAGGGACACTCTCTTTGCATGAACTTGTCATCACTTTTACTACAAAAAAGAGCTTGTTTTCATGAAACAATAGTGTATTTAACATGGGAAAATAATTTAAAAAACCGGAACCCAACCACTTGTTTTTAAAATATTTAAATTTGCAGAATTATTTCTATAGAAGTCATGTTTTGTACCACGGCTTTGTAACAGCAATATTCGCCTTACTTAATAGCAGGAATCCTGCGATCAAATAAGGCGACGAATACTATTTTAAAAATGATATGTTTTTCGAAATCAGTGTAAATACTATTTTAAACATGTCGACATACAGGGCTCATGATTGCAGATTATGTGTTGTAGAATTTATTTTTTTTAATACATTCTACAATTTTTATTAATATTTTCTAACAGCAACCTAAACAAAACTAGTTGGATGTGTCAATCCCGAAACTTTCTTCTATCTCATAAGTACTTTTTAATATTAAAAAAGAAAAAAAAAACGTGGTGACCCTGAAGTTACTCACTATCGAATTTCCTCGAACATTTGACCTAGCCTAATGAGATTCTGGTATTCGAAAAGCCTAAAACGCAAAATTTAGTTAATATTCTGAGAAAATGAGCTTAATAGTGCCTCATGTTGGGTAATTTATACTAAAACCTAATAAGCATCTATTGATTTCAAGACCTAACAGAATCTGAAATTTGATGGAATTTCGTCCATTAGTTCTTGAGATATAGTTATAACAAAAAATTTGCAAAACGTAGCACAGCAACACCATATCTTGGACAATTTATGCCAAAACGTAAAAAAGCGTCTAATTATGTTATGATGTAAAAGAATCTGAAGTTTGATGAAATTCTGTGCATTAGTTCTTGAGTTATAGCTAGTTTTAAAAAAAACCGTGTAAAATATAGCACACAGCACCATCAGTTGAAGGATTTATAACAAAACGTAATCATCGTGTAATTATGTTACATATCATTTTGTAACAAAATCTGAAGTTTGATGAAATTCTGTACATTGGTTGTTGAGATATAGCTATCGAAAAAATCGTGCATAGAGCAAAATGCAGCATAGCTGCACCATCTCTTGCACGGTTAATACCAAAATGTAATCATCCTCTAATTATGTTATATATTCTAGTGTAACAGAATCTAAAATTTTATGAAGTTCTCTGCATTAGTTCGTGAGATATAGCTATCGCAAAAATCGTGCAAAATGCAGCATAGCAGCACCACCTATAGGACAGTTCACACCAAAACCTTATCAGCAGCTATGTATCTCAAGGTATCGCGGAATATGACGTTTAGTGAATTTCTGTGCATTAATTCTTGAGATATAGCTATCATGAAAATCATGAAAAACGTGGCATAGCAGCGCCACCTGCTGGCCAATTTACATCAAAACTTAATCAGCGTCTATGTATATCAAGGGTTTACAGAATCTGAAGTTTGGTGAAATTCTGTGCATTAGTTCTTGAGATATCATGAAATCTTGAGATATCATGATAATCTTGAAAATCATGAAAAACGTAGCATAGCAGCGCCACCTGCAGGCCAATTTTCACCAAAAACCAATAGGCACTAATTCATATCAAGGTCTAACTGAATATAAAATTTTATTAAATTTCGAGCATTAGTTCTTGAGATAGAGCGCCCACAAATTTTTTGTCACATACAGACAGACTCACAGACAGACTGACAGATTCACAGACAGACGGACAGACTCACAGACAGACATTTTCTAAAAATAGTCAAAACGTGTTCAGGACCTTCTAAAACGTATAAATCCGTCGAAAACCGGAAGTCGAAAATTTTCATGAATCCAATACTTTTTTCTTGTAAAGATAGAAGAAAGTAAAAATATCTTTAACGTAATTTTAAACTAATTAAAATTTATTAAATGCACCTCTTAATTCTTTTAGCTTCTAATTATCTTCGAGCTTAATTACAGTTGATTCTTTTTTTGTCGTTCTTTTAACGTTTTCTGTCTTCTGTTAGTAGTCATCTATTGTTGTTGGCTTCTAAAATAAATCGGTTCATCACATACATCTATAGATTCACGTGTGCTAGATGAACCACAGCTCTAAAAAACATTTAAATGTAATAGGTGAATCATATTTCAGAAAAATAAAATACGAAATCGCTTATACTATTAAATTCCAAAATCATAAAATAGAAAGATCATTATTGTGAAAAATAAATAGATAAATAAATAAAAAAAATCAACCTAACGTCACATTATATATTATTATATAAATATAGTAAGTAATTTTCAATTTTATTTCGAAAATTAACCACGCAGTTTAAAAATATGATAACTTTTAATTAATAAAATTAATTAAACGACTTTTAAATTATTAAATTATCAAAATTATTAAAACATTTAAAAGTTTTTTTTCATATTTATTTTTATTTACAATTTGTGCAAGAAAAAAAAGATTATTTTTATATATAATAAAAGCTTTTTATTGTTTACATTTGCGACACCTTAGTTTTTTTTTTTTTTTTTTTAAGTTGTTAAAAGTTTTAGTATTTGTATGGAACTATGAAATTAAGTGTAAGGTGTCCTAGATTACTCCCAGGTAGATAATAACCCTGTTGTTAAAATTAAATACGTGTCGTCATTAAGAAATCTTAGAGATAACAGTACGGTGCGTACAGGGGCTCACAGTCATCTAAATCTTAAACATTCGCAAGTGTTTTCTTTCTTTGTAAACCTTTTCGTTGCACATAAGAGTAAACGCCCAATAAAAAAACTGTGAGGTTAATTATGTGATGTAAAAATTATGTATTTATCAGGAAATATTTTGTTTCTTACATAAATTTAAAACGTATTTTATGTACATTCAGAATGTTGTGGGCAATTTTCAGTCTGTTTACGAGGTATCTGGTAAATTAAAATACTGTACTGCAAAAGAAGTATGCAGGAGCAATACGCTATCTACTAGCATTAATCACACCGATTCATTCTTTTTTCTGGCGGAACTATAGACGAAGAGGTCTTATTTTTAATTTTTACTTTATGCATGAGAGAGCATTATTGTCACTATTGAAAATCACAAAAGAAACAGAGACATTTGTATATCCTAAATGCAGCTAATATTTTCATATCAGAAAAAAAATATCAATGATCTTGAATATTACTATATGCTAATATAGCAATTAATGATGAGTAATAGCAATTTATCAATACTTAGGGCTGTAGAGTTTTTATCTTTATAATTGTACAATTTACATACGATTATTCCATTATACTTTATAGCTTTTCTTTCATGGCGTTATTACCCACATGTGTAGGTAAGCAATAAGTTGCTGTATCGAATCCTATATTTCTGTGAAAAAAATCTAAAACTAAATTGAACCTTAACATGGCATAATAACGCCAGATACTTTAACTGATATCTTAGATTGCATCATATTTCCTTTTATAAACTTGATTTTTTATATTGTTATATAATTAATAAAGTTATAAACGAAGAATTTAAAAGAGAAATAACGAAAGAATTCTTTTCAATTTCAAACTTTAAAACAACAAATTGATAATTACGAAAATTTAGAAAACATTTATTTTCAAATCCGATATATTTTCTTTTGTTGTAAAGAAAGCAAAATTAATTATAATTTCTTGATGAATGAATGATGATCAGATACACTGTAAAAAATGTCAGATGTTTCTGAATGTATAAAAATGTACTGTAATCAAAAACGAAAATATGCTCTGACTTCTTCTAACTCACCTAAGGTTTCGAAAACCATTCTTTTATCTTTAAAAATTTCAGAAAACTATTTGTTTTCGAAATTTAAAGAAGAATTTATAAAAATTAATTTTTATTAGCGGCCCGTCCTTTTCGGAAACGTTTCTGAATAGCTTTTACAGTAGAGTAATCACTTTTCTGAAATTAAAATATCACTTTTTTGGATACTACCAATTCATACGAAAATATTTTGATATTCAGAGAACATGTTTAATAGACAAACATACAATATTAACAGTATTAACATTAATATAGAAATTTACATTATCTTGCTGCAATTGCATGCACAAAATCAGGGATGCAGCTAAAAATGTTTACTTGAGAATTGGTAGTATTCAAAAAAATGATATTTTTATTAGAGAAAAGTGATTATTGTACTGTAAAAGCTACTTAGAAACATTTCCGAAAAGGAAGGGCAGCAAATAAAAATATATTTTTATAAATTCTTCTTTAAATTTCGAAAACAAATAGTTTTCTGAATTTTTTAAAGGTAAAGGAACGGTTTTCGAAACCTTAGGTGAATTAGAAGAGGTCATAGCATGTTTTCGTTTTTGATTACAGTACATTCTTATACATTCAGAAACATCTGACATTTTTTACAGTGTATAGATATGTATAAAATTTATTCATGTAATGTTTTTTTTTAAATGTGATTTTTTATGTGATGTTTTGTCTGTATAAATAGTACGAATAGAAACTTTATTCAATATTTTTATTATAAGACTCAAAATAACAGAAAATCCCTTTTTCATGTTTAAAAAGTTTATTTTTTTGTATTTGCATTGTCACTTCTTTAAAATTTTAGGTTTTGAATGAAACTGTTAAATTATGCATCATTATATTTTAATATACAGTCATTTATATTTTTTAAGAATTTAATTTACTTATATATTTTTCAGATCTTAAATATAGTATTTATTGTTCGAAATTTTTATATAGTTTTATTCGATGACTTATAAGGGAAGAATAATAAAAATAATTATTTATACGTTAAAAAAATCTAACAATAAAACTTTTTAATTTCAAACTCTGAAAATAACAATTTCATTAGAATTAAATCAAAAGAAACTTTTAAAATCAGTTCATTTTCTTTCGCGATAAAATTACATTTTTTGCAATATTTATTAAAATACACAAAATTAAAAACAAGATCGCAATTAATTTTTATTTTTTTTTCAGTAAAAATCATTTTATGTTTCTTTTTTTTTGAGAATGAAAACGCAAAATGTTGTAAGAAATAATTAAAATAAAGTTTAATAAAGTAATAATAACAACAACAATGTTCATCATATGCTTGATTATCAATGTAGAAGATTTGTTTCCTATTTCAGAAACTTGTAATCATTTAAATTTGGTAAATGCGTTTTAATTTTAACTATTGTATAAACATAAGAAATTAAGCATAGTTAAAAAGTTTAATTTTAACTAAAGGTTTTTTTTATATAAATTCAGTTTAGTTATTTTCATTTTATTCATGTAATTATTTTATCAATTTTGCTTTTTTGAATAAAATGTTTTTTTTAACCAATGTGGTTTTAAGTACATAAATCACTAAAAATCAAAGTTTAAATACACAACAAATAAATTAAGCAGTTGAAACATAAACAGACGTAGAATGTTTCGTTGAAATTAGGTATCATATCATCAGCATATAAAAATCAATATATAAAATCCGTATTCCCCAACTACATGCAAGATGAAAATCTGAAAATACTAATGTCCTCTTTGGGTTTTCAAGTTGCATATATTTGGGGAGGGAGGGGGACTGATTTTATACATTGCTTTTTATACAGTGCTCAGCAAAAAATTAGACAATGATCGATTACGCTTCTATTTTCAGAAGTATGTACCGAATGTTTGTATTTCCTCTGTCGTATATTACTTGTGACTTATCCTTTATTTTGAATTTTACCTTTTACATAAAATATAATGACAAAAAAATAAAATTAACATTGTGGCAAAAGTATAGACAATTTGTGTATTTACAGAAAAATAACAGCAAATTAAAATCGAGTTGCACCCGCATTGTTTGCAGTTAGTGCAAGAATGTGACTTTTCATCGAAAAAAACTAAATGCTGCGTCACTTGGGGGTCAATTTTTTACCAAACATGTTCAAAAGCAGCTCGAACCTCATTAAAAGGAAATTATAGCAAAAATTTGCATATACATTACGACATACGATGTTACAAAAGTTTTCGATTGGTTCCGAATCAGAACTACACGCCGGCCAATTGAGATAAATAGGATTTTCAGAGTTAAACGAAGTTCTTCTTTTGTATGCAACATGAATAGATGCTAAAGTCCATGCTTTAGATCAGCATAAAATCTCCAAACGACTAAAACTTAATCTCCAACGTATGTATGTAGTCTTGTGTTGCTTGGCAACCAAAGAATAACTCCACAGATACACGAGCATTAGAGCTAAGTGAGGACCAAATTATTTAACCACTTCAGCGGCTCACTAATAGAAAAAAAACTACCCCACATAGATTCTGTTACCCAGAGAATTTCCAGCCGAAAATCTTCTCTCGTTCAAAACAAAAATGTGTGTTTCCCTGCATGGCTAATGCTTTCCCCTCTATTCATCTGTCAACGGCCTTTGTGTGCTCAATTATCTGTACAGAAAATCTCCCCGATAAAGCTAGCCATTCTGGGAACTTGCGAAGGGGGTCTTGAAAGCCCTTCCAATTAGGATTTACAGCTATTTTTTGCTCGATAATGTACTGCATAGAATAGAACTATTTTAGAGAATTTGTTTTTATTATGAATTTTTTTGTCATTGGTAGAGCATTCTTGCTTTTCTAAATGTGTATAAAAAATGTGAAAATGCATCATGTGCATTTTTAATTCAAAAATGAGAGAAGAAAAAGGGGGGGGGGGGGGGAGAGGGAAGTAATAATTGAATATGTATGTTATCTATAGTTTTATATATAGTTGATAACCGAATATATTTTGCGAATTGCAGAATTTTTCGTCTCAAAAGCATGAAACATTACGCATCTTATACATTTTAAATAGATGCAAAATTACTTACTTTATTATATTTGTTATTGTTATTATTACATACATTCGATGTAGTTTTGAAAGTCAATGGATTAAATTTCCCAAGTGGGTGATAATTGAGAAATCACATTAAGAAAAGCCGACACTATGATTTTTGTAAAATAGAAAAAACGATTTATTTAAAATATTATTATTTTTTTTAATAGCAAAGAATATTTGTTATCTGTTCACAGGAGCACACAAAAGTATCCCATTACATAATAGCATAGGAAGTAATATTTTTGGGGGCACATTTTAATAATATTTAATTAAAATATTTCACGTTTAATGAAATTGATATATGTTGCTGAAGATTACTAGAAGTTACTTTTTGTATAATAGAAAGCAGATAATATTTAAAAGGACATACACAAGATTTCGAATAATGTAATGTATCCGAAGTAGTATATGCTATGACATCAAGATCGTAATATTTTTAAAATTTCGTTATAGCATGAACGCACCTGATTTGCTACATTTGACGTGGAATTTCCGACTTTTTTATATCTGTTTTGGTAGCTAAGAGTTACTACAAGGAAAAAATGCTGTTTTCTAAATAAATAAATGTGTTTTGTAGATAAATAAATAAATAAATAATGTATTGCATATGTTACTTTACTTATTTTTTCAAACGTTAGATTTATAGTTGAACCACTGTAAAAGCTACTGCTAAGAGTATTAAAATTTCATTAATATTTATATGGAAAAACATATCAATTTAAGCTGCATTGTACGTGAATGATAAATGGAGCTATTTAAATATATTTTCGGCTATATCTAAATTATAAATTAGTCTGAATGAAAAGTGGGTGATTTTGATGGCCGATGTACACGAGGGATATGGGCGCAAAAAACTCCGAACGGTGGAGACGACGCGCGCAATTGTATACACAACCCAGCACATCGCGTCTTCCCACTTTGAGAGTGTAATAGTTACTACGTAGCAGTATTTGCGAAATGTCAGCTGAGGTGCTAATTTATAAACGCAAAAATACTGTAAAATCAACACCTTTTTTTTTTTTTTTTTTTTTTTTTTTTTTTTTTTTTTTCAAGTACAATTTATATACATATATATAAGGGAAGAAAAAAGTTTTTCATTTGGTATTTCAATTTTTTGACAACCTATAGATTTATGATTTAACTATTGTATGAAATATTTTAAAAACTTTTTTTAATTTGAAGCAAGTGTGTGGCAAATAAATCAATTTTTATTCTAATAATACAGTAATTTTTAACATGAATATTATTTAATTTTATAGTTAACCGAAAACACAAAATATATTTTAATAACGTATAAGATTATGAAATAAAAACAGTATAGTTGTTCTTAATCGATAACAAGTCTCTTTTCTGATTCAGCCTCGCTATTTAAATCATGTGTTTTTTCACACATGGAAATTCAGCCGATTTCTTTTCTTTTCTTTCTTTCTTTTTTTTTTCTTTTTAAAACACTTTTTCAAACACTACTTTTTACAATTAAATATAATTCTAAAAGTACGAAAATTATTTACAGGTTTCGATATTTTTTTTATAACGCATAAAATTTTCAAAACAGTTAGACAATAAAAACTATATAATTTTAAATAAACTGATAAGTGAGAAAAATAAAAGAAAATAAACACATTTTTATCTGCCGAAGACAGTGGGGCCTGTATTATTCAAACTCTCCAAAGGTGCTACTTTCTGACACACTTTTAAAAACGTCTTTTGTTCGAAAACGCATGGAATTGGAAGGTATTGCAATTCAGAAATTTTGCAATCGGAGGCCTTTATTATTTTTGGGGGTAAATGCAGATTATATGTTTTAGAAAATATTATTAAGATCTGTCTTTACTTAAATTTCACGCAGCACCTCAAGAAAAGAAAATAAAAAAAAATAAAAAAACGATTTTATGTATATTTAGGACCCAGAGTTTGGCATATTTTCGCTTATATATACACATATATTTATATATGATAGTTTTAAAATTAGACAGGAATGTGCATAGAACGCCCGTTGCGTTGTAAGCAGCTGAAGAAAGTAGGGTTCCCAATTTTTAGTTTATTTCGATAAAATTTAATTTAAGTTATATTTTAAATTATAACACTTTTTTTTTTTTTACTTTAAATTACAATATTTCTTTTCATTTGAGTAAGTAAGGAAAAATACAAGATTGACCCATTGAAACATTCCGAAAAAACCCTGTTTTTGTTTTGTAAGATAAAAGTATCTGTTGCATGCACCCCTCGAATGCAAAACAGCAGGCGATTTTCTTCCATTGTAAAAGACCCCTAAGTAATCAATCTCTTTCCTTTTAATCTTTTCCGAGGGAGGGGAAGTAACAGCGTTGATTTGCGGAGTAAGCTGACCAAACAACATTACGACTCGTGGCTGCCGTTTTTGGAAAAGAATTGTAGCGACGAGTTCTCTCGGGGCTGGCGAAAAAAGATTGGTAGTCTAGCCCCGAGTCTTCTCGTGACCGCCGGTGAACTGGTTAAAAGTCACCTTCTTTTTGTCGACTTAATAAAGTCCCAGGATCTTTACTAAAGTCATTCCAATAGTATGCCCACTTGTTTGGGCCATTCAAATTCCAATTTTTTTTCGTTACTGAATATCATAACGTACCATTTGGGTCCATATGATGTATGTTTGCAAGTTAATTGAATTCTCGCCAATTTATAGCGATATTTTAAAGCTGGTTGTTTTATAATTTTCATGTAAATTGATTTACTTGTTTCTTTAATTCATCTACGAATCATTTTCGTCGACACAGAAAGTTCGGACTTACTTATAATGTGATTAGCAATCATTACTTGTGTAAATGTCAGTTTCTGGATCCTTTTGTCATCTCGTTTTCTCGTCACACAAGATCTTCCAGATTATGTTTTGTTTTGAAAGAGTCATCTTTAGACTATACTTCATAGACAGACCACTTTGGACAATTCAATGCTGCTGAAATTTCTGCAACAGTCTTTCCTTTCCATTTGAGCTTTCCTACTTCAATTACCTCATCTAATTGAATATTTTTAGCTCGCGGCATCGTCACTAACTGATGCTATATCGAGGTATAATTAAATACTTCAGACATGTGACATCATAACTTGGAAATTTGCATTTTTCCATGAACAGTTGGCTAAAAATGAAAAAGTGTCTAAACTTTTGCAATATGCAAATTCTACTTTTTTCAGTTAAATTAAATATTATCTTATATTATAACCATTATTGTTACTCTATATTATATGAAATATATTTGAAAATATGTATAGCATGTTTAAAACTCACGTGTTCGTATTTTTCATTTAAAGGTTTAAAAAACACCAGTGTCTAAACTTTTGCTGAGCCCTGTACACTGATGATATGAATTCCAGTACTCATGATACGCATGCGTCTGTTTATGTAAAAATCCCTTACTTTATTTATTTTTGTTTAAAAGTTAATTTTTAGTGTTTTAGTTTCCCACACAAGTTTTTATTCAATATTTATACCCCCCCCCCCCCAAAGACGAATAAACAGCTGTTTTATGTTGTCGATGCCAAAATTTGAATAATTTTCGCTTGATTTATTTACGCCTTACTTCACTTGCAAAGAAATTTAAATTACTGAATTAAACATGTCTACCAGTTGTTGAAAAAAATGTAATCTTTATAATTTTTTTGTGTTCAAAAATGAAATAGAAATGTGTAGGTATTTGCATTAGAGACTTTAAATAGAGTAATTCATTAACATTGACGAGATTTGCATTCACGGAAATTTGCATAAAGTTAAAATTATCTTTCCGTGCGTAAAACGGTATTAGGTTTTAAGATTCTATTTTAATTTAAAAAAGTATAATTGAACATATTTATCAGGCATTAAAAATGCATGTTGTAAATAAATTTAAATAATTATAAACAAATTGTATAAATTTTAATTTCTAGTTGATGGCTAAAACCGATTATATGTGAGAGCGATATCTTTGTTTATGAATTTCTATGTATGGAAAAGTTGCTGTTTCAATTTTTTGTTGAGGAATTTAACCAATTAAGAATCGGATTCTATTGTTTTCTCAACAAGCTGTTATTGAAGTTTCGAAATTTTTCAATATAATTTTTGTAGAAAATTTGCATTTCCAATACATATATTTTTTAATTTTAAATAATTTAGATTTTTCTTTTTTTATATGAATTTATATTTTAGGTTTTTTAGGAATTATTAATCTGTATTTTTCCAAATATAAGAAATGAAACTTTTAGAATTTTTATTATACAATAAAATGCAGATATCTAGTGTCAAATATTTTTATGTAATTGGTAAAAGAAAGCGAGAAAAAAATGCTTTATAAAATTAATTTGCGAACGTTGAAAAGATCTTCATTTTTTCGCAAATAATCAAAACTCGCGAATGTTAAGGGATTATTTAATTTTTGAAAAAAAAATGTTTGTGTATTTTTTTGACCAATGCTATTTTTGGTGTTATTCTAACTGAAGGTTCTGTGGCACGTCGTTTATGGTACCACGTTTTCTGAGGTTTCTCTTAGTGATTTCATCTGATATTAAATAGGCAAAAAGCATGTCATAAATCCTCGTTCTTCCATGAATGATTTCTCAAATTATGTTGATTTATTAGAATAGCAAACTGTCAACAGAATGGCAGATTATACAAATACTTAATATTTTTTTAATATATAAATTACGAGCGGATTGAAAATATCAATAGAAAAATAGGCTAGACACTAGAAATTCAGTAAACTTTAATTAATATTACTAGGCTTAATCGCTGACAAAATAGCTTTGATTACAATGCATTTTTTTTCAAGGAAAAGTAACAAGAATCACTTGCTTGTGTAATTAAAAAAAAACCTCTGTATTATATACATGTGCATTATAAGGAGAAATATATGTGTGAATCTACAAGAACTCGGGTGCCTCTTTAAGGCTTGTATGTGGTTAGTTGAAGACAGCTAATGCTAAACCATTGGTCAGTTTTTCTGCTAATATCTTGTTACTATTTATAAATTTAATTTTTTTTCCATTATACAAACTATGTCGTTTCCTACAATCGCCTATTTTTAGATTTTTTTTAGTTGTTGTATTTTATGATAACACTTACGCTTTCAAAACCAGTTCAGTAAGTGAACGTAATTTTATAAAAAATATCTGCAACCAATATTATGACAATACGCTAAAAACTCTGACCGACATTTGAATATTTTTGTTTTTATCATAAAGTAGCGAAGTATGACGTCACCCAACATCTGGTGGCGGTAGGATGTTTAAAATTCAATGTAAATTTCCCATAAGCATATAAGGAAATATCTGTTTGGAGTATTAATAAGCATTTAAAAAAATTCTAACACTGTTCTGCATAGTCTAAAGTATAATTTTTATTTTTAATTTGTAAAATACCTGATTTTGTGCTAAAATCCTTAATAACTTATTTTGCAATTGTTTCTAATATTCGTAACCTACAGTATCATAATCATCTCCCACAAATGATTATTCTACTAGATTATTCTTCTAATGATTATTCTATGATTATTCTACTTAGCCTGTAACAGTCATGTCAAACTTGAAATACCCGTTAAATATCCGTGACATATATAGGCTAAATCAGACTAATAATATACACTAGGGTGGGCCGAAAAAAACTTTTTTTCGATTTTCGATTATGGCGGGTGCGGAAAAGTGGCCACTGGTGGCACTCAGTTCATACAAAAAATTTGAGATTTTTTGGACATTTCCTTACCCTGCCGCAAACGGCTTGAAGTTTTGCAAAAATGTTCATTTTTGAACTTTTTTCGAAAAAAATTAAAAAATGTTAAATTAAGTTTATTTTGGTTGTATTTACTTGAAAAGGCATATTTAATGTACCAAATGTTTAAATAATATCTGATCATTCATTATTTAATATCTATGTGTATTATAACTTAGGCTATTTTTATAGCTTTTTCGCGTATAACATGCAAAAGTTGTATTTGTTTGAATCGATCGCTAGTTTCTATATTATTTATGTCTCTTGGTCTTCTTTATATTTTTTCTATGTGTCAAACGTCATATATTTGGGGAAAAGACAGCAATATACTTCAAAAACAAATCTGGAAGGTGAGAAAGTGGTGAAGCAGGTCTCTAAGCGAGCGCAATGACTCGTCGTAATACTCAGGGAGTGAAAGATGAAATAGTTGAGAGCCAAAATGCGATAAAGGATTCTTATTATATATCCTTGCTCAGTTACCTGCGACATTTGTTCAGTGTTAACGTGAAACCCTTTTGTAGTGATTATACAGTGCTTTTTGGGTCGTTTAATGTGCCATTATAGTGTTTTGTGCGTTTTATTACGACGAGCTTAGAAATGGCTAGTATAAAGAGCCATGGCAATGCAAAGACACGCAATAGCGCGAAAAGTAACTTTTTGGGGGCGTCATGCATATTGAAAGAATTGCAATTGCCAACTTATGCTGATAGTCATGCGCCACTCCTACTGGTTGTTTCACCATGTAGAAGTTGTGACAGCAGAGGATACGAATCTCGTCATCGATAAAAACAAAGTCAGAAGAGAGAAATAGAAATCTGGAAAGAAGATACAGGCAGAAGAAGTTATTGAAAGAAGGAAAATTAAAAGCATATTTTTTTATGGTAGAATGGATAAAAGTATATTAAGAGGAAGAAAAATAACAAGCGGCACCTTCGAGAGAAAGGCGAGGAACACATCACCGCGTTCCGGTCACGGAAAAGAAATAGCAAAATCATTATACAATCAAAGTAACGGAACGAGGTATTAAGTGACCCAAGTATTCCTAATCAGATTCAAACAACGCGGTGATGTGTTCCTCGCCTTTCTCTCGACGGTGCCGCTTGTTATTTTTCTTCCTCTTAATATACTTTTATCCTTTCTACCATCAAAAAATAAGCTTTTAATTTTCCTTCTTTCAATAGCTTTTGCCTGTATCTTCTTTCCAAGTTTCTATTTCTCTCTTCTGACTTTGTTTTTATCGATGACGAGATTCGTATCCTCTACTGTCCCAACTTCTACATGGTGAAACAACCAGTAGTAGTGGCGCATGATTATCAGCATAAGCTGGCAATTGCAATTCTTTCAATATGCATGATACCCCCAAAAAGTTACTTTTCACGGTATCGCGTGTCTTTGCATTGCCATGGCCCTTTATACTAGCCATTTCTAAGCTCGTCATAATAAAACGCACAAAACACTATAATGGCACATTAAACGACCCAAAAAGCACTGTATAATCACTACAAAAGGGTTTCACGTTAACACTGAACAAATGTCGCAGGTAACTGAGCAAGGATATATAATAAGAATCCTTTATCGCATTTTGGCTCTCAACTATTTCGTCCTTCACTCCCTGAGTATTACACCAAGTCATTGCGCTCGCTTAGAGTCCTGCTTCACCACTTTCTCACCTTCCAGATTTGTTTTTGAAGTATACTGCTGTCTTTTTCCCAAATATATGACTTTTGACACACAGAAAAAATATAAAGAAGACCAAGGGTTATAAATAATATAGAAACTAACGATCGATTCAAACAAATACAACTTTTGCCTGTTATACGCGAAAAAGCTATACAAATAGCCTAAGTTATAATACACATAGATATTAAATAATGCATGATCAGATCTTATTTAAACATTTGGTACATTAAATATGCCTTTTCAAGTAAATACACCCAAAATAAATTTAATTTAATATTTTTAAATTTTTTTCGAAAAAAGTTCAAAAATGAACATTTTTGCAAAATTTCAAGTCGTTTGCGGCAGGGTAAGGAAATGTCCAAAAAATCTCAAATTTTTTGTACAAACTGAGTGCCACCAGTGGCCACTTTTCCGCACCCGCCATAATCGAAAATCGAAAAAAAGTTTTTTTCGGCCCACCCTAATATACACAGAGAAAAACGAGCTAATGCTTTTTTTTACTGCACACACATTCGCTTTAGACATTTTACACGGCGTCTTTCAGTTGTATTTCATTCAATAACTTTCAGCTTGTGCCAAAATATCATTCGCATGAAGTTTATGACTGTAAAAGTTTGATATCCAGACGATATTGTCTGAGTTTCTATGGAAGAAATTCAAAATACCGAGGACAATTTTTATGCCTAATTTGCTCTTCTGGAAGTTTTTAGCATATCAATATTTTCTGCATTATTGACAGAAACATTAACTCAAACACATCTCATTACCAGTTATACTGTGAACACAAGATATGAATGCAATAAAAAGGAGTAAAAAGGCAAAATCAACTTTTTCTCTTTGGAATATTTACACTTTCTCCCAGCGATAATATCCACAGTTGAAAGTTACTGGTGTTCCAAGTTTTAAATCCCAATCTCACGACTTGAGATAATATAAATTGAGGAGGTGAAGGTGTGATATTTTTTATCTTCATTATCATAACCGGAAAATAACGTACTGGACAGAGAAATATTCCAATTTTTTTTTCAAACAATCAATAGGAAAAGTTATGATAATAAGAAATATTTGTGATATTCCATAATACAACAAACGTCTTGCTGCACTGTATAATTGAATATGTTTTACATTAAAATGAGAAGGAAAGCGAATTGATTACCTTTTGGTATATTTTATGTGTTCAGTGCTTTAAGCCTTTATTGTATATGTATCAAGATTCGTAGCTCAATTTTTCAAATAAAAAATAAGTTCAATATATTTACATAATAGAAGGAAAACACAGATTCAATACAGAAGAAATATAAACTAGCAAAAGCCATGCTTTGTTTGGATTCGCGAAGCATTATTTCATTAGTTATTTATTGGAAAAAAACCTTTTTTTATATTATTTGGTACTACTTGATTATCCTTTCGACCAAATAGGTACGGCCAAACTAAAAGATTAAATGCTAATGATGATGGTAATAAATATCACATTCACATAACGTTAAACTCGTATCAGTTGTTCGTTATGCCATCAAGTTATTTTTATTATGAAGTTTTATTTGTATTCTTAGTAATGTTTCATTAATTTATTTGTTCTTTCGTTATTTAAAATAAAAATTACGTCAATTTGTTTAATATGACCAATTGTTGGCGATTTGTATAATTTGGCAAAATTGATTGACGGGATAATCAAGTAGTACCTTAATTCGACTTTTTATTTGGATTTTTATTAATGTTTTACTAATTTATTTGATTTTTCGATATTTAAAAAAAGCGTCAATTTGTGCAATTGTGGTAATAGTTTGGCTATTTATATTATTTGACGAAATTGGTCGACGGGATAACCAAATAGTACCCGAATTAAAAATCACTTGATGACATAACAATCACGTGTATTATGTTTAATGTCATGCAATGTGACATTTATGATAATCCATTATTGGCATTTAATCCTGAAATTTGGCATTATATTTTTGGTCGACGGGATAATCAAGTAGTACCCAAAAATGTATTGTGTTATAGTGTCTATGGTATGAGGTGATAAAGTACAAAATCCTATAATATCTTGATGAAAATTAATAATTTGCCCACTGTATTCAAGCTGACCACCTTTAATGCGATAAACAGTAATAACTGGACGAACTTGGGCAATTCATTTCTCCTCGAAGAAAGTTAAGCCCTTTAATATTTAGGGATGTGGATCAGGATCCATATTATTAGCTAAAGAAAAAATATTTAGTTCATTATTTACTGTACATTTATGGCAAGTCTTTTGAGATCCGTCAGAGTGAATGCCAAGCCAACGATCATGAAAAATTTTACAAAAATTTTATTTAAAATTTTTTTGTGCATCTTCGAAATTTAAAGCATTTTTCCGAACACATGCATTCTCTTTCAGAAGAGATTCGTCATGTCGTCCTTTTGGCACAGATATCATATTGCGCACTACATTGGAGCTATTTTTTTCAGACTCCAGTGTCATATATGCACCGGAGTACTTAATTGGCGATAAAGTGTACTTATTTTGCTTGACATGGTAACCCGGATATTGTTTATTTATTAATAAATTGTTTATTTACTTTTATTTTCTTTTTTTTTATTATATAAATTGTTTTGTTCCACAGATATTAATTAAACTTTTTAAAATTTATTGTTATTCCCTTTTTAAAATATATATATGTAACTGGTATTCGAAAACCAGGTTTTTGCCAAATTGGCGTCGGAAAAATCGCGCCGATATGGTGTGTATATGGCATCTATGCCGTCGTTTTTTACGCTGGTATCTAACTTCTTACCTTAAAGCTATATCATATTCGCATTCTTTTCATCCAGTAAGTATATGTTTCCTTGGCATTTTTTATAATAGAACTAATACATTCTATAGATTGTTTTTAAACGGCAAACTATTTAAAAATAGTACTACATATACCAAAATAATAATATATATGTTTCATTTGGTTTAATTTTCAAACTTCGAATTCAATTAACTCTTTACATTATGAATTTAACAATTAATTTTATTTGTTTACAATTTTTTTGTTGCCACTTTACGAAAAAATAAATAAATAAATAAAACACAATATAATTTTAATATGCGTAAGTGACATCAGCGTAAATGATTTTGTCGTAATAAAGAAAATACATTTTATTTATTTAATTAATCATGAATCTATCTACAATTGTTAACTCCATGAATTATTTATTGTTCTGAAAATATGCATGCTTTATTTCTTATTTCTAAAAATGCGTCCGTAATGGAAAAACATGTAAAATAAATTAATTAAAATAATAATTTTTTAAAAAGTTATTCTGTAAAAAAAATTATATTGTGCAAATCTACAGATCATAATTTATATATGTGTTTAATTTCAAATCAAAATACTGAATAGTTTTTTTGTACAGCGTACGACAAAATGTAATTTGAGTGGGCTAGTAGAGGATTCGCTTCGCTCATCCTAATTATCACATTTAATAATGATATTTCTTTGAGTTTCATAAAAATGAGTAGACAAGTAAAATACAATTATCATACTAATGTTACAGTGCCTAGAAGAGATAGTGTGGAAATCGCTAATACCGGTATAGCTTTCGATCGCATCAAAAAATTTACATTTTCGTAGATGGCGCTGCCGTCAGTTTCATTGCGTGAATTGTATATATGAAGCATATATTTCAGCATTGTACATAATTTGAAATATTTTCCTCCTATTATTTATACTTTGGCATGTCACAAATAGTTTTACCTCTCTATATTTTATCATTATTTTCATCATTTATCATTAAATTTGGGTACATATTGAAGTACTCTTAATTCAATGAATAAAATTGTTTATTCAAACCAATTTGTGATATTTCAGAAGAGATTTATAGCACAAGAAGATAGATTTACATAAGTACTTTGTTTATAAACGCACAAAATCAATGAAAAAAATGAAGCAAGTTCTTTTTACTAATGTAAACAAAAATATATCAAAAAGAATTTATTTAGGGTGCGAATGCAGTTTACTCTCCTTGGCGCGATTTTCAAAAATCGCCTAATTGGCACGTTTTTGCGTCTTGTCTCCCGGAGCACGCTGTTTTGCTCCGGATTAAATGAAAATGCAGGGTTGCCATATTGAAACATTTATCGCTAAAAAAAAAAAAGCCGCCTTGCGAAGGAGAGTAAACTGCATTTCACCCTTTATTTAGAATGCACACGATAAAATTAGTTTATTTAAGCATAAATTATTTTTATTATAATAATTAAATTATAATAATTCCAACATATTAATAATAAAATACTTGTACTATAGTGAATCTCTAGCTTAAAATAATAATAATATGTATGCTGATCACATGAAATATTACATGAATTATAATTAAGAAATCCGAATCTAGTGTTCTACAATTCGTACGAGTGCGAAATGCATTTAAAATATATGCCTAAATTTTCGTTTATCCCTAATAAATCGTGTATAACAAGCTAATTTTTTTATTCTGTTTTTCACAAAATTTATCTTAAAAAAAAAGTTTCCCATACTTAAATTACATCAAAAAAATATCCAAAACACATTACGTTCCTATTCATTCATAGCAATGAACTTGAAGTTAGCGCCCTCTGGTGAAATATGTAATTTTTTGGATATGGTTTCGTTGGTTGATTTCCACACTATCTCTTCTAGGCACTGTAGTAATGTCTTATTTTTCTCTACCATGTAGTGCCGCATTATAAAACATATAAGTGCCACATATGTGTATATAAAACTATCTAACTCCACTGCTTTGCCTATGACCATGATAATAGGCTTAAATAAACCCTAAATTTCCATGATTGTTATCACATATTATTTTAATATGTGAACTAAATATCGATTTAATATCATTAGCAAGTGATATGTACTTTGGAAGAATAATACTTTCATCTTACTAAAAGAACTTATTTAATACGGACACATTATTTACAGCAGACGATCACAGATACACACAATCGGCATAGAACACAACTGCCGCTTACATAAAAACATTCTATTTCATTTTTACTTAAGTTGCGGTTACAGTTAAATACACCACATCTCCTCCCTTCCTAAACTATCACTACAAGTCCAATCGCTGAGGAGGTCTCCGGATTCTAGTAGATCGGCGAACTGGATGTGGTGTTGGAGTTGAACCGTGGACACTGAGTGGAGCATGCTCTGATGTAGTAACTGAGAGTGGCGTTGCATCAGTCGTCTCCGCCTCCACACTAGTGGGTGATTGTGGTAACTCAGCACTAGTTGTCGGAACATCAGCATTTTGCACAGGAATGGCAGGTTTTGAAAACGATCGACGGAGCTCACTTTCTTTTTCCTCTATGTCTCCTCCATCCCGTATTTGATCTACATGTCTACGCCACAATTGGCCATTTACATCGACAGTGTAATGTAGCTGTCCATCTTTTCGAACGACTTTTCCAAACCTCCATCTCTTGTCGCCTTGCCGGTAATTTCGTACAGCGACATTGTCGCCAATTTGGAATCCTCTATCCGATAATTCATAAGTTCCTTTGCGAACTTTTTCTTCCACTCTGCGTTTAAGATCAGGATGCAGCAGATCGATTCTCGTCCGAATCTCTCTCTTCAACATAAGCATGGCTGGACTATGAAGTGTCGTGAGGTTTGGAGCTTTTCTGTATTGCATAAGGAGAGTACTTAATTTTTGTTGTATTGTGCCGCTATAATTTTGCATTGCTCTTAGAGATTGTTTGACTGTAAAGACGTATCTTTCGGCCTGCCCATTGCTAGATGGTTTAAATGGCGCAGTGGTCTTGTGTTTAATGCCGTTATTACGCATAAACATCTCAAATTCAAATGATGTAAACTGTGGACCGTTGTCACTTACCAGCATGAGTGGCAATCCAAATCGAGCGAAACAATCTCTTAAGCATTCGATGGTTTTGGTTGCTGTGGTGGATTTCATTGGATAAGCTTCTAACCATTTGGAATGAGCATCTACTATAATCAGGAACATATATTCAAAGATAGGCCCAGCAAAATCTATGTGAATACGTTGCCACGGTGCACTAGGATACTCCCAGCAATGCACCTTTACTCTCTGTGGGTCGGTTTTGTACCGAGCACAGTCTACACAATTCTTTGAGCAATTTTCTATATCCTTATCGATGTTCTTCCAATAAACATACGATCTAGCGATAGCTTTCATCTTAACAGCACCCAGATGACCATGATGTAACTCTTCAAGCACCTGAGCCTGGTACTTTTTGGGAACGCACACACGCTGGCCTAACATGACACAACCATCTTGTAGACTATATTCTGCTTCTCTCCCTCTTAAAATTCCTCCATTCTGTAAAATATTCAGCAATGGGGCGAGGTCTGCATCCAACAGAGTTTCTTTGGCTAAGTCTCTGGCTGTGACAGGAAGAGTTTCGATTTGTGCTAACTGAAATAGATCAATTTCATCTTTAACGTCTAGCTGTTCAGAAGTGGACGGCAGCCTAGACAGAAAGTCAGCGTTACCATGTTGTTTTGTATTACGATACTTAATGTCAAACTGGAAAGATTGCAATACTAAAGAATAATGTAACAATCTTGTGGCTGCCAGAACTGGAAGACCTTTCTTCGATCCGAAGATGGCTACTAAAGGTTGGTGGTCAGTTAATAATGTGAATCGTCTCCCTTTTAGGTAAAGATAAAATTTCTTGACAGCCCACACAATTGCTAGTGCTTCTTTATCAATCTGAGCGTATTTTTGCTCAGTTTTTGTGAGGATTCTGGAGGCGAAAGCTATTGGTCTTTCCGTTCCGTCAGGTAAAGAGTGGGAAAGAACCGCCCCTACTCCTACAGGAGATGCGTCAGTTGCCAATATCAATGGCAGTGATGGATCATAATGCATTAGGACACGCGGAGAACAAATTTCAGTTTTAATTTTTTCAAAAGCTTCCTGACAATCCTTTGACCAAACCCATTTCACACCTTTCTGTGTTAGTTTATACAAAGGATTCGCTATTGTAGCCAAATTAAGACAAAATTTTCCATAAAAGTTAACAAGCCCTAAAAAACTTTGTACTTCCTGTACGTTAGTGGGTCTAGGAGCTTTTGAAATCGCAGAAATTTTCTCATCAGTCTTATGTATACCGTTTGCATCGATTTTGTGCCCTAAAAATTGAATTTCTTTTTGAAAAAATTTACTCTTATCTAAATTTAATTTTAGCCCATGATCTTTACATTTCTGAAAAAAAAATTCTTAAGGCCTCTAAATGTGATTTATCATCTGATCCAGTCACTCTAACATCATCCATAAAAACTTTGATTCCTTCCATCCCCTGGAAAAGCCCATCAATATATCTTTGCCAAATCGCTGGAGCAGAATTTAAACCATACATAAGTCTTTTACATACATATAATCCCTTATGTGTATTTATCGTTAAGATCTTTTGACTATCCGGATGTACTTTCATTTGCAAATATGCATGTTTAAAATCGATTTTTGAAAAATGTTTACCCCCATTTAAACTTGAAAAAATTTCCTCTAATTTTGGTAAAGGATGTTGTTGTACCATAATATTTTGGTTTACGGTAACAGAATAATCTGCACATAGGCGTATAGACCCATCTGTTTTTACAACCGGGACAACTGGTGTTGCCCAATCAGAGGTCTCTACTCTCTATATGATGCCTTCCTTTTCAAGCCTATCAATTTCTTGTTCAATCCTGTCTTTTAAAGAAAAGGGTACAGGTCTAGCTCTACAAAATTTTGGCACTGCATCAGATTTAAGTTCCAACTTTACTTCATAATTATTAATTTCCCCTAACTTATCGTCAAAAAGCTCTTTATACTCTTCTAACAATTTACTCAAATTATTGTCATAAGATGTTCTTACTGCTTTTATAGAATTCCAGTCCAAATTTATACTATATAGCCATTCACGGCCAAAAATTGTATCCAAATTTTCCTTAACAATATACAAATTTAATTTAAATTTTTGATTTTTGTATTCAACATCAACGGTGACAAAACCCAAAGGTACAATTATTTCACCTTTATATGTTTTAAAAACTACTTTTGTGGGTTGAATTCTTTTTTTCGAAATCTCACGAAATTTTTTTATGCTCATTACCGAGACGGCCCCTCCAGTATCAAGTTCCATACTCACAGGTTTATTTTCAATATTTACTATTAACATAATTGGAGGTTTTCTTTGCTCCTCCTCTTTCAGCGAGTTCAAATCAAAAGAATACATTGGGATAACATTTTCACTAGAATACAGGGTATCTACCTGCTTTTGTTTTACCGTGTTCCCTTTTAACCCTTTATTCGCTGCAAAACAAGCTTTTCGAATGTGCCCGATTTTTTGACAAAAATGACACTTAGCTAATTTAAATCTGCAGGAATATTTATCGTGATCCGTTGCTGTACACCGTGTACAGCTCGTTTTTACTTTCTTTCCCGAAAGATTTTGTCTTCCAAAGTTTTTCTTTTGCGAAACAAATTTTGACTGCTCATTATTTTTCCTTACGCTAAATTCTTTAATTTCTAAAGATTTACCCATTATCTCATTTGCCCCTTTCATAGCTTTCTCCATAGCTAAAGCAATTTTCAAGGTATTCTCAATATCTATATCATCTTCCTCAAAAAGTCTATCTAATATTGCTCTGTCCCTCAACCCGCTTACGAAAACATCCCGTAACATCGTGATCAACATTTCTTGTTTATACTGACAAGGAATTGCCAAGGAGCGAAGTTCAGCCATGAAAGCACTGACACTTTCCCCCTCCCGTTGCTTACGATTTAGAAACACATGCCTACTAGGAATTATAAGCGGCGTCGGAGTGAGATGAGCTTTTAAAGTATTTTTTAGAATAAGGTAATCTTTATCGGAAGGATTGTCAGGAGCTAGCAGGTTTTTCAACAAATTATATAATTTTGCTGACAAACTAGAAATAAAAACTTTCCCACGTTTGCCATCCGGAACATTTTGAATATCCATGAAAGCTTCGAAGCGTTCTAAAAAAGAATCAAAAGCTTCATCTGTTTCATCAAATTTTTCAAATTGAACTGAAACTTTAGCTTCTTGCGTTTTCGGATCGGCAAAAGTGGCTAATTTCTCTAATAAAATTTCATTTTGTTCTATTAGACTTTGAACCAACTGCTCCATTTTAAATCTTCTTTAAAGATAAATACAAAAAGAATTTTTTACCTTGGCAGTCTTCAGCATCTAATGTACATGGATCCGATACTTTTTCATCCCATACATCGTCGCCAGATATCACATATTATTTTAATATGTGAACTAAATATCGATTTAATATCATTAGCAAGTGATATGTACTTTGGAAGAATAATACTTTCATCTTACTAAAAGAACTTATTTAATACGGACACATTATTTACAGCAGACGATCACAGATACACACAATCGGCATAGAACACAACTGCCGCTTACATAAAAACATTCTATTTCATTTTTACTTAAGTTGCGGTTACAGTTAAATACACCACAATTGTTTTTTAATCTTTTTTGTATTAACGTTAACCAGACATGTGGTAATAACTTTAAACAAACGTTTCTATGAGGAACTCAGCCAATTTTGTGTGATATTACATTTTTAAAGGCGAAATTGGTAAAAAAAGCATTGACATTTAACGGCTACGTTCTGGTAAGAGGAAATTTTCGTAATTTTTCACGTGGAAACGTTTTATAGTTAAAAAAAATAGCTTTTGTTTTCCGAACTGTTTGAATATTTTATCAGTTTTACCGGAAGAGGCATGTATTTGAAACACAAGTTATGGGAGAAATATCACCTTGTTTATCATAATTACAAAACTTTTTCTATTACATGTAAACATGTCCAAACCTAGAACAACTGGGAAAATGATGCGATAGAGATTGGCTCATAGGCCGGGCATTCGTCTTTAAGGGGGCTCAAGGGTTGAAAACTTTTCAAAAAATCGATTTTTTTCATGATCTAGTTTGATTATTTAATTAATTCTTAACTCAATGCAAAAAAGTGCATAAAAATATTAGCATTTTTAATGGAGTTATAAGCATTTATGTATCAATACTTAAATAGCCGCATCCAAATAATTTCAACTTTAAGTCTTGTTTTCTAAAAACTTGATTCTTGACGACTAACACCAAGATAAAAAAAAAGTATTTGATGGAATAGCTTATTTTTTTTTTGCATGCATATAACATCATTATCTAGATTATGAATTAAGAATATAACTATCACTTAACAAATACAGTATTAAAAATTCTCTCAAAGTTGAAAATTTAAAAAAAACCCCTAAAAAATACAACTTTTTTTCCATTAAAAATACTCAAAATATTAAACTATCTAAAATATATTAATTCATAATCTAGATAATGATGTTATATGCATGCAAAAAAAAAAAAAAAAAAAAAAAAAAAAAGCCATTCTATCAAATAGTTTTTTTTAATCTTTGTGTTAGTCATCAAAATCAAGTTTTGAGAAAACGCGACTTAAAGTTGAAATTATATGGATGCGGCTATGAAAGTATTGATACATTAGGACTTCCCTCGGAGGGATTAGTCTGAGCGATATTGCTGAGAATTCACATTTAATAACTTGCGATAAGTAAAGAAAATGAGATGTTACTTTTAATTGGTCATTCATTGTGATAAAATATGATGAAAATAAGTATATTGAATCATAGAATTGCAAAATCTTATATATAAAGTTGCATATACTATTTTTATAAAAGAAAAGCAAACCATGCATGGATATAAAATTGGAAATATGCAAAATGTTAAAAGTAATACAGAAAATAAAATACCAAATTTTCCTATATTGGAAATATAACTCTTTGAAATGTTGTCATGAGCATAAACAGAAGTTTCGCACCGATTTGAGAAACTATAAATTATATAAACTATTATGTTTGAAGAGAATGGAGTACATTTTATATGGTGTGAAACCCGTCCGAATAGTTTATAAAATTGAATACCTGTTTTCCACGGATACAATGAGGTTGTCGATAAGAGTTGAGGAATATCGTTTTTTAAAAATTTGTCCTAAACGAGCACTTACATCTTATAAGTTACGGTGATGTCTAAGTTATATTTTCTGACCCCAACAGTATCCTAGAAATTGCAATAGTCTCAATAAATTGGGTTTAAAACTTTTTCTAGAAAAAAAAAATTTAATTTGTGAAATTAAATTGTCGAATGTTTTAGAAATCGTTCATAACGAGAATATTATATCTTAAAAGTTGCCACCAAAAAAAAAGATTTTAAATTTTTAGTCATATCAACGTCAAAGAATTCTCAATTTTAGAACTTTTTTTTTGCTCGTGCATTGGTAGTGATTATTGTTCCTACGCAAAATATAATATATTTTGCAGCAAAGATGGTTACTAACATTTTTTGCCCACATTATTTTTTAAATCGGCTACGTACACCCAATGATAACGAAAAACACGTTAATGCTTTATAGCATGGAAATACAGAATCAAAAGCTATTTATCTCCTATTATATACACATAAATTATCTAATTAGTGCTAGCAGATGCATTTTTAAATATACATAGATCAATATAATGCTTCATTTTTCTTTTATTAGTATTTCTTAGTATTCATTTTTCATTTATTTGTATTATTCAGTAAAAAACTCACTTTCTTAATCCCGAATTACGTCAAACTTTTTATAAAAGCGCCTAAGTCCAAATAGCAACGAAGTATTGTGAAGAGTATTAAATACAAGGTAGTAAGACACTTAGCCAAACGCAGGTAATAAATCGCCAAATATTGTTCTTTTCACCCTCTCTCGAAATGAATTTTTTCCGTACATTTAAAAAACACGATTTTGAGACATCTTATTTAAAATTCAAATAAATAAATAAGAGGAAGCAATAATAGCATAAGTCAAAACATTTTATTCCAGCATCAAGGAATTGTATCGTAGTTACACATGTGGCAAAAAGCTGCTTTTGGCCAAAAAACGTTGTCTTCACTAAATTTGAATCCGATTAAAAAAAGTACCGCGATTAATTAAAATGTTATAGGCAGAGCTGCCAAGTCTCCGGCATTTTGGGTACCGGTATTTTAATACAGAAAATGTTTTATTAAATTGGAACATTCTGCGGATTTAAAAAATAACTTTTCCTATAAGAAAATTCTGCTGTGCAATAAGCGGGGGCTTGGCATCCCTGTATAGGAATATTTCGAAATCTACTTTTTAACCTTACAAAGAGCAACGACCATTTTTCGGGTACAAAAAGTATTGCTAATTGTTCCATTTTGCATACAAAGTACTGATTGTAATATTGATACATCTATGGTGATAAATTTCCAATAATTTTTCAAATCCCATTTATTTCATTAAAAATATAAATCTTTTATTCATTTAGTTTAAAATAAATGGTTTTTAACTAATTTCATAATAATTTTGAGATATCACTTTTCATTGACCATTTTTTAAAGCATTTAGAAAATGGTTGTTGTTTTCAGTCAAATATAGATTTTGGTCTGTCCGCATTTTATTTTATTATTATTATTATTTATAAATGGTGGAGAAATATTCATACTTAATCCATAATGTACATAATATATGACTCTGTTATTACATAAGTCACCTTTTTATTATCATAAAAATTATGTTTTTACTGATTTTTATTAATTCATTTGAAAAATTTTGTGCTTTGAGCAATAGATATCCGCATTTCATTTATTTATTTATTTTAACAAAATTCTTTGTATTTAGAAGAATTTTTATTTAAATAGGAAATCCAAATGTCGCTGTTAATAAAGAAGAAAGTTACAAAAAAAAGTTACAAAACGAGTAGACGCATACTATCAAATATTGAAAAACGACGAATCCAAAAAAGACGTCGTATGAAATATCATCTTTTAAAGCAAAAAAAAAGAGGTCTGATTATCGAGCCTACTGATTACAAAATGCGCATTACATTAAAAAAAAAAAAAAAAAAAAAAAAAAAACCACTGCAAATATTGATTTTTTTTCTTTTGTGCAGTTTTGGCTACGAAAGGTGCGCTATGTTGCAAAAAGATATAAGCGACTATGAAAACACACTTGGTAAACGCTCATGCTCAGTTTTACAAATAAATATGGCACATATATGCCCTTTACACACCGAGGTACCTAATTGGTGCCAAAATGGCGTTCAGTTGCCTAACATGCTGGTTATCATATAAATGTTATAATAAATTGTTTGTTCTAAAAATATTATTTATTGATTGTTATTTTTTTTTTAATAACAGAAAATGTTTCCTTTATTCCTTTTTTTTTTCATTTTGAAATAAATAAATAACGTGTTATTATAGCATGCTATATGTATCTGGTAATCAAAACGATGTTTTCGCCTAGTTGGCATAAAAAATCTCGCCAAACCCATTGCTTATATCTCTAGTATATTATCTCAAGTATTTTATTTATGTATACTATAATTGTTTTTACGTACCACTTACTTCTTCTTGTATATAGAAATAGGTAAGTGGCTCCTTTATGCAGTATAAATTGTATAAATCTTTAAAAAATAGCCCCCGTTGCCTCTTTTTGGATCGAATTAAAAAAAAAATCAATGTCTAATTCCAGTATTGTTCCCAGTATGCATACATATTCCAAATTTCAAAGTTGTATGCCAACAGGAAATGGATGAAAAATGGGAAGAGATGTCACATGTGCACCAGGGTACATAATTGGCGTCAAAATGGCATTATTTTACCTGAGATGGTAACCCGGCTTTATTTATTTATTATTTGTTTATTTACTCATAAAATATTTATTTACTTTCATTTCCTTTTTTTAACTATATAAAATATTTCTTTTTATAGTTATTAATTATTATTATTATTTTATTTACTGTAAGTTCTTTTTGAAAATAGAAAATAATTAAAAAATGTGCATGTAAGCGTTATTTGAAAACGGAGTTTTCGCCAAATGGGCTTTGAAAAAAATTGCGCCAAATCTGATGCGCTTGTGGTATCCGTGCCGATAAATTAGTGACCAGAATCGACTTCCACACACAAACAAAATACAAATTAGAAGAAAACATGCAATAAAAATAAATATAAAGGGAAAATTATGTCATAAAAGAAACTTTTTATTTAAAAACGTAATTGTTTCTAATTTTTACACGCGAAATATATAAAACATTCTTTTAGCGATCAAAAAGTGCTAAGAGATTATCACAAAATCTCAAAATCAAAGTTTTTACGACATTTTTTTTTAATATAAAAAAATAACAGTTTTATTTTCCTGCATGATTAAATTTTAAAATGTTTTATTGCATTCAATATTTCTGAGAACGTAAATGATTACTATTTACTCCATGTACTGATTCGGTTATCAACGAAAATATCCAGCCGGTGGAAATCACGCGCACCAAATTTCTGTGACGTATGCAAATAAATTGTGCTTTTTTATCAGTTTTTTAAATATAACTTTTAAACTATTTGGAATTAATTTTTAAAAGTAGGTGCATTCACCAGATTACCTTCATAGGTACCTTCTAGTACAAACAGAATCGAAATCCGACAAGTACTTTTTGAGATTTGCTTGACGAAAGAATTTTTTTGAATTTTAATATCGTTACGTATCTCTGAGTATAAAGACTTCGCTTCGCTCAGACAATAAATGCTTATAACTCCGTTAAAAATGCAAATATTTTTATGCGTTTTTTTGCATTGAGTTAAGAATTAAATGAATAATCAAATTAGATCATAAAGAATGGACTTTTTGAAAAGTTTTCAACCCCTGAGCCCCCTTAATGTAAGAAGAGAACTGAACGATGCCACGTTTCATGTGGCAAACATTGCATGCAGAAAGCGAAACAATATGAAAATTACTAGAAAGCTCAATTTAACCATTTATCTACCGATGGTACTTATAAGTACCATAAAAACTATTTATATAATTTTTTAATACGTCAAATAGTTGTAATACTGTTTAGAATGAGTTAATACATTACTTTATTTTGTTCTAAAAACATTATTGGTTACACAAAACAAAAATATTTTTGAAACCATGCTTTCTTTTGCTTTTGTATCTTTTTAGCTTTCTTGGAGCTGAGGGAGTGGGATGGGGATTTCTGAAATCGATAATATTTGTATATATTGTAAGAACATCATATTTATGCATTTTATAATTCTATAAAATACTAAGAAAAAAATTTAAAGTAAAAAATTTGAGTAGAATTATAAAAATTGCACAAAATCCCTATAAATTCAAATTAAATTAATCCTTCTATATCCTTCAATCCTTCTAAAATCCTTCAAAAAATATTAAATGATTATGTAAATCTTTTAATTTAGTTTAAACAATTTTCGTAAAATGTTTTAGAATGTAAAATTTTCATGAATTCATAATGCAGTAGATAAAGGGACAAGTGGTTGACTCTTATGTTTACCATTATGTTTTTCTGCTCCCAATCCTCCATGTTTTAATGCCTTTTAGTGCAAAAAGAAAAAGAAAAAACAAATATTTGAAAAACTACGCGTCAGCTGATAAAATAAGTTTTCAGGTGTTTACTACCAAGATATATGACTTAGCAGACCAATTGCGTTGTAATATGCAAGACGATTATTAACTAACTGTGGAATTTCAGCCGTGAACTCGATGAAGTGATACCGCCTCTCTCTGTCTAATAAGAACTTGACGTTGGTAATCTGATTTTTGAAGCCTATTTAGCGAAATTATCTTCCTTGATACGCATTATAATACTGTTACGAATTTTGTAAATAGTTAGTGTTTGTACTGTAAAATAATGTAAATAATCTTATTAAGCTCCATTTCTTTACTAATAGTAGTTTTTGTTACATTGTCTCTGTTATCAAGCAAACTTGTCTATTATTTTCAGTGAATGTCTATGGCTGCATCGCGAAATATTTGAGATATCGCCAAGTTGGCGTCACTTTTGGCGACTAATTTTGGTCGCCAAATTTGGTGATATATCGCCAAGTTGGCGACAAACTTGGCGATTGTTGGCGATGGTAACCCTTCCCTATTTATGGTAACCCCCCTTAGGTCTACTGATACATTGTTTGTTGTTCCGTGGTTTTCCAGGTTTTTTCTAGAAATTTCTAGCACATGCTACGAGAATATATATAAGGAGAGCGATACGAGCTGTTGTTGTTATTATTTACCAGTCAGTCATTGAGTGAGCTACTAGAGATTGTCCAAGCAAGTTTGCTTGATGTATTGAGTTTTATCTACGTTGTTTTGAATGTGATATAGTGTTGAGACATTGTATAAAGAGTCTCTGCGACCTATATTTGTACTTGTTCGATAGATTTAAACAGTTATTTTGGAATATCTTGTAATATTTGTGAGTTTCGAAGACTCTGTTGTTCTGAAGATCTGTAAATAAATTATTTTCTACTTTTCTAAGAGAAAAGAGTTTGAAGTTGTCTAACCATAAGATCGAAAGAACCCTATATACGCTGCAACATTTGGTGTCAGGAGTCGGGATCTTATGGCGAAAACAAGAACAATGGATGGTCAACTGAAAGAACTGTTAGAAGCTATTAATGGAATAAAGGCAGAATTGACGAAAGGCCAAGAAGAGTTGGCGGAAAAAATGAATAAAGGCCAAGAAGAGTTGGCGGAAAAAATGAATAAAGGCCAAGAAGAGTTGGCGGAAAAGATGAATAAATGCCAAGAAGATGTGACTGAAAAGATTAATAAAGGCCAAGAAGAAATGAAGAAAACTTTAGAAGAAAAGTTCTCGTCGGTAGAGAGAAGAATAGGCTCGGTAGAAGAGAAAATAGAGGAAGTAGAAGAGAAAATTCAGAATGAAGTTAGTAATGTTGAACAGAAAATGGAACGGAAAATGGCGGAAGTAGAAGAGAAAATTCAGAATGAAGTTTGTAAAGTTGAAGAGAAAATCAGTAACGTTGAAGAGAAAATCAGTAACGTTGATGAGAAAATACTAGGTGAAGTAGATGAAAAGCTAAATAAAAAAGTACAAGATCTTGAGAAGAAACTTTCAGCGTCTAGTGGTAATTATGAAGAATTTAGGAATCCGCCTGCTTCTCCCGTGCACATTAAGCTGTCGACATACGATGGAAAGAGTTCCTGGCAAGTTTACAAGACCCAATTCACCATTGTAGCTGAAGCGAACAAATGGAGTGACGAGGTGAAAGCTTGTCAACTGGCAGCATCTTTAAGAGGAGAAGCCGCCGACGTGCTGCAAACATTGCCCGATATGACGCAACTCAATTTTGAGACTCTAAGTTGTGCACTTGAAATGAGATTCGGTGAAAAATTCTTCAAGGATTATACGAGAATACAAATGAAGAGCCGCCATCAAAAATCGAGTGAAACCCTTCAAGAGTTTGCCTCGGAAATTGAACGGCTTGCAAATTTAGCCTTCATCGACTGTCCAACAAATGTACGGGAAATGCTCTCACTGCAATATTTCGTAGACGGAATAAAAGATCCAGAAGTGCAGAGAGCGGTACGAATGGCAGATGTACAGGATTTAAAAGCTGCATTACTATATGCCTTAAAGTTGGAAGCAGCTACACAAGCCAGCCGAAGAGATCGTCATTCAGTCCGAGGGTCAACGGTGAACAAAAGCTCAGACACTGAGAGCGACGTCTTGAAAGAAATTAGGAAAATAAATCAAGAGCTGGACGCTTTAAAATATGGAAGAACAAGCTCAAGAAGACAGAATCTCAGGTGCTGGGGATGCGGTGATACAGGACATCTCCGAAGAAACTGCCCCAAAGTCCACGAACGTGAGATGAATTCAAGACCAGAGAATAAAAAGCCCCACCTGAAGATCCTTCAAATATCGAAAATGAGTGGCGGCGATAATGAATTATATGTGATAGGCTTTATTAACGGAATTCAGTGCCGTATGATTGTCGATACAGGAGCCAATGTTACAATAATAAGAGAAGATTTGGCTCGAAAATTGAAATGTAAACTCATCTGTAATCCTCCATGCGTTACCCTGCAAACTGTGACCGGCGACAAAATAGGCATATATGGAAAGGCAAATTTAACTATCAACTTTGGAGGAACGAAATATTACCATACGGCATATGTGGCTGACATAACAGATCCTTGCTTAATCGGACTAGATTTTCTGAAGAAATTTGGCTTCAAACTTGATTTCAAAAATAATAAAATGCTCTCTAAATTTGAAGAAATAAGTCTTTTTGGATTAAATAACGAAATTGAATGTAAACAAATAGTAATAGTCAAAGAAGACATCAATCTAGATCCAAGAACAGAATTTTTAGTTCCAGCTGTAATTAAAAATGAAACTAATTACCGATTTGGCCATATAGATTATCCCGAAGACAATAGTAAACAAGAAGGAGTATTGGTGGCTTCATCTGTGGTGGACCTCTCGAAGAAGACCATTCCAGTCAGAATTGCTAACATCAGTGATAAGACGAGGACTATCAAGAAAGGAGAGGTGATAGCATCATGTGCTCCTGTGACGTGCATAAATCAAAATTCCAATCACTCTCAGAAATCTTCAGATAATTTAGTCAAGGATTTGTTACAAAATACGGACTTAGATCCAAACCAGAGAGATGCTGCTGAAAGTTTAATTAGAGAATTCCAAAGTTTATTTTCCCAAACATCTGAAGACTTTGGACGAACTAAAATGGCACAACACCGAATTGACACGGGAGATCACTCTCCTATTAAACAGCACCCTAGACGATTACCTTTTGCCAAGCAAGAAGAGGTGCAGAATTTAATTAAAGATATGGAAGAAAATGACGTCATCGAACCATCAACAAGTCCATGGGCGTCTCCCATTGTATTAGTAAGAAAGAAGGATGGTTCTACAAGATTTTGTGTAGACTACCGCCGACTGAATGACGTCACCAAAAAGGATAGTTACCCTCTGCCAAGGATTGACGACACTCTTGACACACTTGCGGGCAACACTTGGTTCTCGACTTTAGACTTGAAGAGTGGTTACTGGCAGGTAGAGATCCATCCCGACGACCGCGAGAAGACTGCCTTTACAACGGGACAAGGATTATGGCAGTTCAAGGTAATGCCTTTTGGTCTATGTAACGCACCTGCAACTTTTGAACGCCTTATGGAAACGGTTCTTCGGGGACTGTCATATGAGGCATGTCTTGTTTATTTAGACGATATCATAATCATAGGAAAATCTTTTGATGAGCATCTGAACAACCTCAGGCGGGTGCTACAAAAATTAAAGGAAGCTAATTTGAAGTTAAGCCCTTCAAGTGCAGTTTGTTTCGTAATGAAGTCGCCTACCTTGGACACATCATTTCGGCGGAAGGAGTTAGGACTGATCCGGAGAAGATATCGGCCGTGAAAAATTGGAATCGTCCAGCAGATGTTCACCAGCTTCGAAGTTTTCTAGGATTATGCATCTATTACAGAAAATTCGTCAAAGGCTTCTCGATGATTGCAAGACCACTTCATAAATTAACAGAAGCCAATCAAAAATTTATGTGGACACAGGAATGTGACGCTGCTTTCGAAAAGCTTAAGGAGGCCTTGACATCCACTCCAATTCTGTCGTATCCTCAATTCGATAAACAGTTTATACTTGATACGGATGCAAGCAACGAAAGCATTGGCGCTGTACTGTCCCAGGAAATCGACGGCCAGGAGCGTGTTATCGCCTATTTCAGCAAGTGCTTGTCAAAGGCCGAGCGAAACTACTGCGTAACAAGAAAAGAGCTTCTTGCTGTAGTGAAAGCCATAGACCACTTTCATCACTATCTTTACGGTCGAAAGTTCCTGATCCGAACTGATCATGCTTCTCTAACTTGGCTATTGAATTTTAAGAACCCTGAAGGCCAGATAGACAGGTGGATACAAAAGCTTCAAGAATACGATATGGAGATACGCCATCGAAAAGGCTCATCACATGGAAATGCAGATGCTCTCTCAAGAAGACCCTGCTCAGAGAATTGTAGATACTGCGACCGGGTTGAGAAGAAATTTAATGTCAAAGGTCCTATAGTAAGACAAGTTACAACTGGGTCTACATCATCGCAAGATCCGTGGAGTGACGAGAGCCTGCGTAAAGATCAACTTGCTGATCCTGAAATTAAGCCAATTCTAGAGCTGAAAGAGGAGTCCAACAGGAAGCCCAGCTGGCAAGACATGGCCCATTACCACCCTACGACTAAACGTTATTGGGCTCTCTGGGATTCCTTACATTTGAAGAACGGCATCTTGTACCGAAAATGGGAGTCTGACAATGGAAAGACATGTAGATGGCAACTACTACTCCCTAAGTCGAGAATTTCTATGGTCCTTCAAGAACTGCATGGTAGTCCCACAGGAGGTCATTTTGGTGTAATGAAGACCCTGCAAAAGGTTCGAGAGCGTTTCTACTGGAATAATGTTCGCAGTGACGTGGAGAAGTGGTGCCGAACTTGTGACACCTGTGTAGCACGTAAAGGTCCTAAGAGGCGAACCCGTGGGCGACTGCAACGTTATAATGTAGGAGCTCCTTTCGAACGAATTGCCCTAGACATCCTGGGTCCACTTCCTAGAACATCTGATGGCAATAAGTACATCCTCGTTGTCATGGACTACTTCACTAAGTGGCCTGAAGCCTATGCCATTCCTAATCAAGAGGCGGTAACCGTAGCAGACATACTGATTCAACACTGGGTTTCCAGATACGGAGTTCCTCTTCAAATCCATTCCGATCAAGGAAGAAATTTTGATTCGGCTGTGTTCAAGGAAATGTGTGAACTACTCGGCATGGACAAAACCCGAACAACACCTCTACACCCTCAATCGGACGGCATAGTAGAGCGGTTCAATCGTACCATCCTAAATAGCCTCTCTCTCCTGGTGTCTAGAGACCAACAGGACTGGGACAAGAAATTGCCTCTTTTCCTGCTTGCTTACAGGAGTGCCACTCATGAGGCCACTGGTTACTCCCCTTCTCAAATGCTCTTTGGTCGTGATCTTCGTCTACCTGCGGATCTTTTGTTTGGCCGTCCTCCTGATGCTCCTTCATCGCCTGAGGAATATGTCGATGAACTCCAGGCGCGGATTGAGGAGATTCATTGTCTAGCGAGGAACCGAATTGGACTGGCATCAGAAAAGATGAAGACACGGTACGACACAAAGGCAACAGGACATGAGTTCAACGAAGGTGACAAAGTTTGGTTGTGGAATCCGATACGTCGTAAGGGACTGTCGCCAAAATTACAAAGAAACTGGGACGGTCCTTACACAGTCGTCAACAGGCTGAATGACGTCGTTGTACGCATACAAAAATCGCCACACGCCAAACCGAAGGTCGTACACTATAACCGGCTAGCCCCTTATTTTGTCCAAAGTGATTAGAAATTCGAAACTTGAATTTCAGACCATGGTCATGAAAGTCACTTTTTGTAAATATGTAAATAGTAATTTGTTCTTATTTATGTAAATTTTATTATTATTGTTATTATTTATTTATTTATTTATTTATTTGTTTATTTATTTTAAGTGTTTTCCTCAAACTCTAGGATTGCACTGCCCGGGACGTGCAGTCTTTGAGGAGGGGGTAGTGTTACGAATTTTGTAAATAGTTAGTGTTTGTACTGTAAAGTAATGTAAATAATCTTATTAAGCTCCATTTCTTTACTAATAGTAGTTTTTGTTACATTGTCTCTGTTATCAAGCAAACTTGTCTATTATTTTCAGTGAATGTCTATGGCTGCATCGCGAAATATTTGAGATATCGCCAAGTTGGCGTCACTTTTGGCGACTAATTTTGGTCGCCAAATTTGGCGATATATCGCCAAGTTGGCGACAAACTTGGCGATTGTTGGCGATGGTAACCCTTCCCTATTTATGGTAACCCCCCTTAGGTCTACTGATACATTGTTTGTTGTTCCGTGGTTTTCCAGGTTTTTCTAGAAATTTCTAGCACATGCTACGAGACTATATATAAGGAGAGCGATACGAGCTGTTGTTGTTATTATTTACCAGTCAGTCATTGAGTGAGCTACTAGAGATTGTCCAAGCAAGTTTGCTTGATGTATTGAGTTTTATCTACGTTGTTTTGAATGTGATATAGTGTTGAGACATTGTATAAAGAGTCTCTGCGACCTATATTTGTACTTGTTCGATAGATTTAAACAGTTATTTTGGAATATCTTGTAATATTTGTGAGTTTCGAAGACTCTGTTGTTCTGAAGATCTGTAAATAAATTATTTTCTACTTTTCTAAGAGAAAAGAGTTTGAAGTTGTCTAACCATAAGATCGAAAGAACCCTATATACGCTGCAACAATACTATAAAATAAGGTTGTTAGAATAAAATACAATTTCGGTTAATTATAATTAACTTACAGAAGCACATTTATAAACTGCTGAAATTCAGTCACATCTGTTTATTTCATACGGGTACTGAAATTTTAAAAACTCTTATTATTATTAATTAAATTTTGTGTCACTATTTTTTGTCAAATATTAAGATTTTTAGTTTCAGATTCCTGTAATTAAATAGCACGTTTTTTACAGGACTAAATCCCAGTGTCCATTGTATTGGACACGCCAAAAAACAAAGTCTTTTTTATTTAAAAAAATGATAGTATGCATTGCTTTCTAAATTCAAAAGAAACCGAAGTTGTAAAATTTACTATAACAATATGAGCTAGAGTCCCAAGATTGTGTGAAAAATGATATATATATATATGTGTACATATATTTATATATACCTTTTTTTTTAAGAGCAAATAATTTACAGCTCAAATACAGATTATTTACTGTCTTGCAATAAAGTTTACTAAAAGGAAATAATGCTAGCCAACCTACGAAACAAATATTTTTTTTTTTATCATACACAGAGTAATTTGAACAACATATTCAATTTTGAAATTGACTTTTCGGAACATCCCTTTTTCCACGAACAATAAAATATTACTACATTGCATCGTTAGAACAAAAACATTGTTTTCTGAGAAAAATTTCTCAAATAAAGTACAAGGAAAAATATATTTTTAAAACTTGTTTTTTCAGGTATTTGATAAATATTTCCTTTCCCTAGAGTCTATAAAATGTAGTTTCTATAAATTGTTTTTGATAGTGCTACAAGTGAGCAATTTCGTATTTTCAGCAATAGATCAAAATGTTATTTATAACATTCAATTTTTTATAACAATTTTTTATTACAATATTATATTTATAACAGCGTTGAAGAGATTTGAAATATTTTAGATAGCCTTCAAATGATTAATAACAGACTATTGATTTGTAAAGTAGCATTAAATAAATAAATAATGTGAGAACGCAAATAGAAAACGTGTAATATCATTGAAAAAGGCTGAACTAAAAATCTAAAGAAAGGGAGTTTTATGCTTTATAAAGTTTTATATTATAAAATTGAAAAAAAAGTATATGATAATACGTATTTCAATCAATATATTAGAAATAAGTAACTATGAAATTCAGTAAAAAAATCAGCAATAAAATCAATAACAAAACAATAATATTTTATATTAAAATATATTTTAATATAAAATATGATTGTTGTTAATATATTTTATATTAAAATATATTACGTTTAAAAATTTTACTTTCGGTATATTTGGTACTATCTTTTCATTTTATTGTTAATCCGAAGAAGGGAGCTTGGTTGATTTATTTCCGCATTTCGTTCTTTTCAGGTTAAAAGTGCGGCACGTGGCAGAAATATGTGTCCGCCATTTAAGAGTATTTTTTTATGAGATAAACAGTATCTGAGATGGCTGAATAGACAAAAAAGGTTCCAATTTTAGTACAAACTTTATGAATGTTTCGATGCATTTGAAGTTTGCTGTACAAACTCATGCACTCTTGATCAAATGCAGATAAAATATTTTTACTCCATTCGCGCTATGTATTATAGAGTGGATTTTGCAAGTAGGCAAGTAGCAAGAAATTGAAGTATATTTTGTGTTAAACTTCACAATAATTTATTAATTATCGATAATCTTAGCGGTAAACTTAATCCTTTGTGAGAAAATAAAAAAGCGTGTTTGTACAAACATATGTATTATCCTAATAACTATTACAAAGGAAAGAATGATTCATTTTCAGCCCTTTCCTACCAAGTTTAAATGTCTTATGCATTCGGTTTGTCTGTCCGTCTGTCCACGCTCTAACTCCCGTAAATATACTCTAATTTTCATTCAACTGATAAAGCTTATTTAGAGTCACCAAAGCATGTTTGATATTGTATATGAAGTATGCACAATTAATGGTTTATTTACAGGAAGATAAAAAAAATTCAATTGCATTATAGTATATGGAGGAAAATCATTTGGAGAGTATTTTAATGACATTGCGCTATTTTAGATGTATTTAAACTGATATAAATCACTGAATTTCCCTACGAGCACGTTAAAACAGAGCATTTATAGCTTGTTTTATTAATTTACAAAGACGCACAAAAGAAATCGGTTAGAGTACTGCCTTTGCGTAATAATTGCTGGAAAGTAAAATTTAGAATTCAATATGCGCTTTTAAATTTAATTAGTTTTTTGCATATTACTGTCTATATAAAAATTCTACGCATTATCTATAAGGCTTCACAAAAATTTTCGCATAGCATTCTCCTTATTGGAGGAAACTGCTGATGTAGAATTGTAAGGGAGTGACCTTTGTCATAAAGGCACTCTAGTATTTCTGAGACCGTGACGTCAATAATTTATCATGTGTACGCGTAAAAGCGACATCTATCCTCTCTTTTACTTTAACTTTCTAGAGTGTGTGTGCTCTTTCGGATTCTGCAGTTAGCTCGCGGTTATTAGTAATATGTTAATGTGAAGTATCTCAGTTTGCAGCATATAAAAGCTTGGGTGTGAGTGTGTGGTGAGTGTCTCTGGGCTTAGCCAGCGAGAGAGCATCTGTGGCGTTAGCCAGCGTGTGAGTATCTGTGGCGTTAGCCAGCGAGTGAGTATCTCTGGCATCGACATTAGATAGCGAAGTGCTAGCAAATTGAAGGTAGCAGCGGGCCTCCAGTGAAGTGTAAAGGAGTTTCGATATTTGACTTGAGAGTTGGCCGTGGTAAGAAACTTCATTTTGATTATTTGTGAATAAAGAATTACACACAGCCACGGACTGTCTAATTAAGCTTTATCTAACAGCTCAGCCAAGAGATAGTGAGAAGTATTAGAAAGTGCCACGATTGAGCTAGGAAGGAGCCTGTGAGTATGCGTTTAGCTTTTTCATAGCATTCCAGTTGTGTAAAATTAAGACTTGCTCCACTTCCCTTCAGCCCTCATCATTTTAATAAACTTTGTTGTTTTATCTTAATTACTGAGTATGTCTGCATTTAACCTCCACCACGACCAACCAATCGTTACAAATGACACTCAACGTGTATATAACGTTACAAATGGCGCCCAACGAAACATCGGACATTGTGAGATTGTGCCACGTGTGTATTTTACCGGTGAAGGTGATATTAGTGAATTTTTAGTTAGATTAGATGATTATATTTTGTTCAATAATATACCTGAGAAAAGTAGATACGTAGTACTTAAATGCTCATTGAAGGGCGAAGCACTTTTGTGGTTAGAGAATATAGGAAAGTTTTTGATTACTGATGAAGCGAAAAGATTTGAACAAACTGTGATTGAGTTAAAGAAGGCATTTCCTCCCATTAAAGATAAAAGTATTTTGAGAAAAGAGTTCTATTGTAATAAGCAGAATATTTATGAGTCGGCGTCAAAATTTTATCTACGTAAGCTTGAAGTAAAAAATAAATTAGATTTAGATATCACATTTGAGGAATTGTTGGACATTGTTTTTCCTCTTTTTAATCCGAATATACAGGACTTTATTGAAGTTAGAGCACCGAAGAATTTTGCAGAAATGCATCAGATATTATCGAAGTATGAGACTCGGCATAGCTCGGATCAACGGGATATGCGTAGCCCTCGTCAGAGACCTGTCGCGGATAGTAATTTGAGAAATGAGGGGGATCGTAATTTTTTGAGAGGGGGACAGCGATTTCCGGATAATAATTTGCGTAATAGAAATGATGTATTTGGTCGTAATATGTCGAATACGAGTAATGGTAATAGGAATTGTGGTGGTGCTAATAGTTTTAGAAGTGGTGAGAGAAATATGTATGGAAATAGACAGAATAGTGGTTATGATCGGAGAGGGGGAGTACGGGACAGGAATGTTTCTTCGCAAGTAAGGAGATTAGCTTTGGATGAGAATTTGGAAAATAGGTCAATGCAAAAGAGATGTGTTCAGAGGTCGGGTCAGTTAAACTGGTAGGTGACTGTATTTCGGAAGGTATGCAGTCACAGATTAAATCGGAAAAGCCTTCTGTGAGTTTGAATAAAATTACTATTAATCCGGTTAAATTACCTGAAGTGTTAATTGTGTTAGATGGTATTGTCGTTAAAAGTGTCTTCGATACAGGGGCAGATAAGTCGTTCATTTCTTTTGATTGTTATCGGAAATATTTTTCGTATAAGAAGTTGAAGAGGTTAAGGCTGGTGGTTCAGTCGGCACAGGGAGTAGCTTGCGATAATAAAGGTTCAGTAGAATTGGAAGTTGAAATTCGTTCGGTTAAGACATGTTGGGAGTTTTGTGTGTTAGATGGATTAACAGTGCATTGTATAGTTGGTGTGGATTATATGAAGGATAGAGGAATTAGTTTGGATTTCTTTAAAAAGTCGTTAATCGTGAATAATGATGAGAATGTGAGTAAGAAAGAGCATGTTTCAGTGTCAGTTAATTTGGAGGAGTCGGGGTTAAGTGAAATCGAGAAGGAGGAATTTAATAAGTTTTTGAATGAATTTGGAGAGGTTTTTTCTGACAAACCGGATTTAACGCATGTTGCGTGGCATGAGATTGATACTGGTTTAAAAGCAACTGTTGCTAGTAAACCATACCGTTATGATAAAGTTAAACAAGGTATAATTGATTATCATATTCAGAAAATGCTAGCGGACGATATTATAATGCCAATTGAGTCTCCTTTTGCATCTCCAGTAGTGTTATGTCGTAAAAATAATGGGAAAAGTTTAGATAATCCAGAGGCATATAGGTTTGCAGTAGATTATAGAAAGTTAAATGCGATAACGCAATACCCTCAGTATCCTATTCCAGTTATTGATGACATTTTGGCTAATATAACGAGTACGAATTATATGTCAACGTTGGATCTTACGTCGGGTTATTTTCAGATTGCAATGAAGCCGGAGGACATACCGAAGACTGCGTTCATTACTCGGGACGGTTGTTTTGCTTTTAAAAGAATGAGTTTTGGTTTATCGGCAGCGCCGGCAACGTTCCAGAAGGCCATGAATAATATCCTTAAACCTTTGATTGGTAAGGGTGTCCTGGTCTACCTGGACGACATAATTATAATGGCAGCTACTTTTGAAGAGCATTTAAGATTATTGAGGGAAGTATTTACATTGTTAAGAGATGCTGGGTTAACAGTTAAGTTAGAAAAATGTAAATTTTTGAGAAAAGAGATAAAGTATTTAGGAGTTAAAATTACGCGTGATGGTATTAATATAGATAATGAGAAAAATGAGGCAATTACGTCAATGAGTCCCCCCAAAAATAGTAAGGAAGTGGCGACATTTTTAGGAATGGTGGCTTGGTTTGCCAAGTTCATCACACGTTTTTCAGAGTTATGTGAACCGTTGTATAATTTAAAAAGGAAAAGGGTGAAGTTTGTATGGTCATCAGCGGCTCAGAGATCTTTTGAATTATTAAAAGAGGCAGTAGTTTCCCCTCCTGTTTTGGCTCACCCCGATTATTCGTCTCAGTTTGAAGTGTATTGCGATGCGAGTGCAGTGGGGGTTGGAGCTATGTTAGCACAGAAAGGTCGACCTATGGCGTTTGCGTCGAGAATTTTAAATGCAGCGGAAAGGAACTATTCGATTACGGAAAGGGAGTGTCTTGCAGTGATTTGGGCTTTGAATAAATTTCGTTGTTTTTTCACTAATATACCGGTTAAAGTCATTACGGATCATTCAGCTTTGACAAAGTTAACTAATGGAAAGGGTTTGTCGTCTCGTATATTCAGATGGTGTTTGAAGTTAGCAGAGTATAATGTTATTATAGAACATAGGGCTGGCAAGGAAAATGCGGTAGCGGACGCTTTGTCACGAAACTCGCATGGTGGTTTAGAGGTCACGGAAGAAATTAAGTGTTGTGCATTATCTTCGTTGGTGTTAAGGTCACGAGAGCAATTTGATAAGGGAACAGAAGCAAGATGAAGCGTTTGGTAGTTTATATCGTTACTTGGAAAATCCTGATGATGTCCCAAGCGCAGATGTGCCTATGTTTGAGAAATGGTCCCAATCTTTTAAGCTTATCGATGGTCTTCTTTTTTATTCTTAAATTGTAAATTCACGTGGTGAATTAAGAGTTTTTATTCCGACTAGTCTTCGTAAGGCCATCTTGAAAGAATTTCATGATAATCCATTAGCAGGTCACTTAGGAATCAGGAAAACTTATGCTCGAATTTGTGAATCCTGCTACTTCCCTAAAATGCGGGAAGCAGTGCGCGCTTATGTCTCCAGCTGTAGCACATGCCAACGTTATAATTATAAAAATGTAAGTCCAGCAGGCAAATTAATTCCTATTAAAGTAAATTTTCCTAATGAATGTGTAGGTGTAGATTTAATCGGTCCTTATCCATTGTCTAATCCTAAAAGATATAGATTTGTACTAGTTATAGTTGATTATTTTAGTAAATGGGAGGAGTTAGTCCCCCTCAGGAAGGCTTCTGCACCTGCAGTTGCCGATGCATTTTTCGATAATTATATTTCTAAATATGGTGCAGCAATTAGGGTAGTGAGCGATCATGGCCCTTGTTTTATTTCTGATATATTTAAGGCCCTGTGTGAGAAGCTGGAGATCGATCATTCTTTTACTGTTCCGTATCGTCCTCAGTCTAATATGGCTGAACGTGTAAATCGTACATTAATTCAAATGATTTCTTCGTATGTTGGTTCTCATCATGCAAATTGGGACCAGTTTCTTCAGCATTTCGCGTACGCACTTCGTACGGCAGTTCTTTCTTTCTTTCTAACCGATGGCCAGGCCCCTACCTGCCGAGTTATCTCAGCTTAACGGGTTAGATACCTGGTATCGGGGCGGTCGACCGCCTAATTGCCGCGTAGCGACAATAAACCTGATTTCTTTGCTACGCATGCCATCATTTCTGCAGTACTTGCTTGTCGTTGAGCATACTTTGTTTCGCCTGTTTATTAATGGTACATCCTGTTGTTTGAACTGCAAATGGCTTCGCAAGATGGTCTCGTAATTTAGAGCCTTGATCCGATGACGAGACCTTCACCTGGCAAGGCACCTCCAGAGGTATAATTCACAGGTAACTTGGAGGACTTTGCACCCACGACGGATTTTACATGCACCAGGCGCCATTAGCGTACATGATGTAATTTTAGCCGTCAAAGTGGCGATCGTACGGCAGTTCACGAGTCGACGGGGAAAACGCCGGCTGAATTGTTTTTGGGCAGAAAAGTCATTACTCCATTCCAAAGGTTAGTTAAGGTGCCAGATGCGGAAAGTCAGTACATGTGCCAGGATTTTGAGAGGTTGGTTAAGGAAGCTCAGGTTCAGATGGGAAAAGCGCAAGAAAAGCAAGCTCAGTATTATAATATGCGTAGAAGGGAGTTAGAAGTGAAAGTTGGAGATTTTGTGTTGGTAGAAAAGCATTGGTTAAGTTCAAGTCGTCAAAAGAGAGTAGCTAAGTTTGGTCCGAAGTTTGTAGGTCCGTTTGAAGTTTTGGAAGTTCGAAATAATAATTTGGTTGTTGATGTCAATGGTGAAACAATGACGGTTAATCTGGATCAGGTTAGAGTTTATAAGTTTAGAGAAAATGGTAGTGAAGGTTCTCATGTGTCGAGTGGTGTTTCGCGAAATTCCCGATCCAATGAGTGTCCCGAGTCCAGCACTTCTTCATCTAATTCTTTTCATCAATATTCAAGAAGAAAATTTGGTCAAACAGCTCCAAAAACTGTTATTGAAAGTCGAAAGCCTAGCAATCCGAGAGCAAAGTATGATAATAAAAATAAGAGAACAGTGTCAAATACATCAGACTCTGTGTGCCATAAAAGACAAAAGATTATAAACTATCCCGTTCCTCCACTTATTAGACAGCAACCTTACAAACATATATTATCTAGTAGTTCACCATCTTCAGTGATTAATCCCCAAAAAAATTTCGTATGGACACTCGTCAAACTCTTAAAAGAACTTTAAATTCCGAATTTTCGCCTAATAAGAAACAGCATAGATCCGGAAAGAAAAGTGGCCTAGGATCTTCAGTAACTTCGGGTGCGTCTAGAAAGAGGAGACAACGCTCGGATTACCGGCATCAACAGTGTGAATCTCGCCAGGGAGTGACCCCAGCGAACCGGCCAGAGCAGAGTCGTCCAGCGGAACCTACAAGTATCCCACGGCATCCATTCAGAACCAGGCTGCAGGCACGACAGTCAACTGTGGCGTCACCGTACAGTTCTGATGACGAAAGATCCTTCGTACAAGGTTTCTGGGACAAGAGGAGAAAGCCATCCTGTAGTATGAAGCCGGCTAGCAGCGAATTTTCTCTATGATTGGGTGATAATGTTCTTTATTAAATTTCTATTAGAGTGCATATATGTGGTAGCAATGTGAAGGAATAGAAAGCAGAGAGACTGTTTTGTACTTTTGGCCATTTTTGGAATTTTTTGACGGACTCAGGATTAGTGCTTAATTGTGTTCAAAATTTGTTTGCAAAATTGTTAGTTTTATGTATGTTTGAAATTTTGGTCTTAACTGCTTTTAAAAATTCTGGATCTATTGTTAAATTGTTATGTTATTTGTTAAAAATATTACTATATTGTTATATTGTTCATGTGTTATAAAATGTATGTTAATGTATGTTTAAATTTTCAGAAAGTACAGATAGTAATTTGGGTTATTTTGTACACGCGCCGCGGTTCAGGCGCGCACGTGTTTTGCGGTCAAGAAGTCCTTGACACGCGTTTCTATCTCTTGTACTAACATTTAATGAATTAACTTTCTTCTTACCGTTCGTGTTTTATGTGTTACGTTTGTACTCTAGTTGGGAATGGTTTCCGCAAGTTGCGAAGTTTTAAGCCGCGTTTGAATTTGAAATTGTATTGTATTAAAATTGAATGTTAATGTGATTTTCTTGCAGAAGTATACCTGTGTTATGTATTGATTCTGCTATTTTTCTTTTAGTTAATACAGATGAAGAGCATGATGACGTCATTTTGTGAATTTGATATTTTTTTATTGTTGCATAAGCACAGCGATGTGACGCTGTACGTATGTGCCCCAATTATTCTTAAAGCGGAGTTAAGTTTTGAAGAATTTTGGGAGTTAGTTCATTGGCTAATGGATATGTAGGTATTACGTAGTAGCAGGGTTATTTTAGTATGAAGTAAATTTAATTTTAGATGAGTTCGGAATTTGGATGATGAAAATTTTTGCGCATTGGGTTTTTTGGACTTGGTGCGAATTCTAGTATTAGGAAAGTTATGGAGAGATTTTTTGGTAAAATTATAGTTGTATTGCAATATTGAGGAAAATTTCGGAAGTTCAGTGTTTTGAGAAATTTTAGCACTCCCAGTGGAGTGGGCTGTTTTGAAAGAAGAAGTAATTAGTTTTGAAAGTTTTACGAGTTTTTGGAAGTTTTACGGAGGCTATTTGTAAGATAGAAGAATGATTGGATTGAATATGTGAATTTTTGAGGCAAACTGAGGTTTTTTCGTTGTGATGGGTTAAAGTTAATATTTTAAAAGTTATGTTTTGGTTCTAAATTTCACCCATCACTGTGTTTTTTTTACCGCTCGAAATTTATAACAAGAAAAAGTTCTGTGCATGCATTTGGCCCAGTCCTTTTTCTCTGCGGAATCCGAGGGGGGGGGGGTTGTAAGGGAGTGACCTTTGTCATAAAGGCACTCTAGTATTTCTGAGACCGTGACGTCAATAATTTAACATGTGTAAGCGTAAAAGCGACATCTATCCTCTCTTTTACTTTAACTTTCTAGAGTGTGTGTGCTCTTTCGGATTCTGCAGTTAGCTCGCGGTTATTAGTAATATGTTAATGTGAAGTATCTCAGTTTGCAGCATATAAAAGCTTGGGTGTGAGTGTGTGGTGAGTGTCCCTGGCATTAGCCAGCGAGTATCTCTGGGCTTAGCCAGCGAGAGAGTGTCTCTGGCATTAGCCAGCGAGAGAGTGTCTCTGGCATCGACATTAGATAGCGAAGTGATAGCAAATTGAAGGTAGCAGCGGGCCTCCAGTGAAGTGTAAAGGAGTTTCGATTGACTTGAGAGTTGGCCGTGGTAAGAAACTTCATTTTGTATATTTGTGAATAAAGAATTACACACAGCCACGGGCTGTCTAATTAAGCTTTATCTAGCAGCTCAGCCAAGAGATAGTGAGAAGTGTTAGAAGGTGCCACGATTGAGCTAGGAAGGAGCCTGTTAGTATGCGTTTAGCTTTTTCATAGCATTCTCAGTTGTGTAAAATTAAGACTTGCTCCACTTCCCTTCAGCCCTCATCATTTTAATAAACTTTGTTGTTTTATCTTAATTACTGAGTATGTCTGCATTTAACCTCCACCACGACCAACCAATCGTTACAAATGACACTCAACGTGTATATAACGTTACAGAATTTCAACTGAAATGTATCTCTTAAAATTAATTAAATTTCGGGAAGTATGCTATTAATAGATACAATCAAATACGTATGCTGTTAACAGAATCAAATACGGGACTACTAAAAATTCAGATACTTTCCTATTGTAGGCTGGAACAGCTGAAATTCGTTTTAAACATGAGTTATATATTTCCATATGGTTGAATTAAACAAAATATTTTTTTCTCTTAAAACGGTACAGTTTTGTTACAGTATTCTGAATTGAGTTGGAAAGTGCTTTATAATCTATGCTTGGAGCATGATTTTCTTTCATGTTTAGCATTATTAAGTGATAAAGTTTAGAGATATAATATCATCCCATTATCGCTAAGGATACAAAAGTTTTTTCATTTATAATAATTATACATTCATAATTAAATTCATCCGATTACTGCACATAGTTCAATTAAAGTTTATTCGAAAGTAATATACAAATGTTATATAAAAAGTCGATTTATTACAAATATTAAGTTATTCATTTTTTTTGTACTAAAATGCATACTAAATTGAGTACACTGTAAAAAAAAATCTGTAAAGGTACTAAACATTTTCTAGGAAACTGGGATTCCAAGAACTTTTCATGTAACGATAACAGGAAAAATCCATGTAACCGATTCTAAAACTTGAGTTTTTGTTGTTAGCGTTACAGGAAAAGTTCTTGGAATCCCAGTTTCCTAGATAAAGTGCAGTACCTTTACAGATTTTTTTTACAGTGTTGGTATTACATACGTAACTACAAAAAAATATATATTTAGAAAGAGTAAACTTACGAAAATGTGCAATCTATCAATTGATTTCTTTTTCCATAACAGAAAAAGAATTATTGTAAAGAAATATAGAATTTTTTAATATACGTACTCTGATATTTGTTCAAGAAAATTTGCATTACTTATAAAAATATATTCAGAAAAGTCTACTTTATTAAAATAATTTTTAATTAACTTGCTTAATTTTCATACAAATCACTTTTTTCTATAACTTTAACAATAAAAAATATTTTCTTTTCAAAATTTATTAAAAACTTTTATTTATTTTATTTTTATTTATTAATAAAAAATACCAAATTATTTTAAATATTATTTATATACTTTCTAATTTTTCTCTATTTTAATTAAGGAAATTTTGCATTTTATTTCTATAACTGAAGATGATCTTAAATAAACAAGCCTTTAAAAATTTCTTTTGAATACAGTAGGATGTACAAATGGAAAAGGTGTTACCAAATGATTTACATTTCATGTATATATTTATACTACAATTCAAGAGGCCGTAAGATTGTCTGTGTGTATGTGTGCGTTAATAGCCAAAAACTACCAGATTGATTCATTTTAGGTTTAACCAATAATTAGGGAATTTAACAACGGTCATTATGTTGCATAATGTATCGATATAACCACGACTTTCGAAAATAAAATTTAGCATTTCCTTTATATTTTTAATTAAAAGTTTGTTATTAATCAGATTTGGGTGACCGGCATTGTTCGTGAAAGAATTGAAAAAGGTTATCGGTTAGAAAATGGTATGGAATCTCTTGAAAATAAGAGAAAATTTGTTAATAATTTTTTATTGTCTTACAATATCATAAAGTAAAAATATGTGATTTATCCATATAAGGGATGCTTATCTTTCTTTTAAAAATAATTATGAGTGCAATTGAAACGAGATTTGGGCGATTTTTCCTTAGCAGCAATTTTACATAAAAAAAAGATTAATTTTAAAATTTGATTGCACTAAATTTAAAAGATAATTTGATAAATTTTTTTTAATATTTTATTTTGATTTTTTCTTAACTGTTCCAGCTTGTGACTTACAGGAGAGCCTAGTAAATTAAACTGCAAAAAAGACTTTTACTGGTGATTAACATGTTAATAATTTATTTAAGTTTTTTATTTGATTAGTAATTTATTTGATTGTAATTTGATATATTTGATTTATTTGATAGTAATTTATTTGATTTTCAACCAAAAATGTTTAAGGACGCCATCTTTTCTTGTTTGCCAATTTTTTGTTTTATTTCATTTTGTAATTTATTTTAGATTATTTTAATTATTTTATATCATTTATTAATCTATTTTAACATTTTAGCTATACTGTTTGTTCTTTTCTGCATGTGTTCTTCCGAGACTGGTGTTTACCTTTCAGCTACACTATATTAAAAAAAAATCTGTGAAGGTACTAAACATTTTCTAGGAAACTGGGATTCCAAGAACTTTTCATGTAACGATAACAGGGAAAATTCATATAATCGATTCTGAAACTTGAATTTTTGCTGTTACCGTTACAGGAAAAGTTCTTGGAATCCCAGTTTCCTAGAAAAGGTTTAGTACCTTTGCAGTTTTTTTTTACAGTGTAGCACTGTCTGTGACGTTCTTTGTAAACTGTACTCTGTACCTTTCAGTTAATTATTTACATTGTCCCATCAATGTCAAATGTTTATTTCGTCTGATGACGAGCTATTACGTTTTTCAATTCAAAACTCGCCCTGTATGTTTTTATTATTTCTTGGTAATTTATAAAAGTTTAAAAAGTTAAAAAAAATAATTTTGTAATATTTCTAATAATTCTTTCAATGCAAATTTTAACTAAGTAAAGTCTAATTACAACGTCTTTACAATTTAATAAAAAGAAATCCTTAAAAATAAGAAGATTTCAATTTTCGTAAATTTAGGCAAAGTACACTGTAAAAAAATTCTGCAAAGTTACTAAAAGTTCTCTAGGAAACTGAGATTCTTAGTACTTTTTATGTAACGACAACAGCAAAAATTCATGTAACAGATACATATTTGCACTGAAAATCAAAATACCTGTTAGGTTAGTAAAAATTATTTAGGAAATTGGGATTCCAAGAACATTTCATGTAATAGAAACCTAGGTTACAGATAAAATTTTAGTAAGATAACTCTAATTTTAGTAGACTCGTTTGTGAAGTTACAGATTTCTGTAACTTTATAAAAATTAGTTTTGTAGATTTACATTTTTTCTTGTACAGTGTACAGTAGGGTGGAGCGAAAAAAATTATTTTTTTTAAATCAAAAACGAGTAGGTGCCAAAAGTTGCCTTTATACTAGTACATCAACTGCGTGAAATTTTACCGCTGAAAAAAAAAATGGCTTGAGTCTGCGCTTTTGCTCCAAAAATCGAAATTTTGGGTAAAATTTGTCATTTTTTGACATATTTTCAAAAAAATTAAAAAATTCCTACAGAGCTGTTTATTTTTTAAAAGTGTTACTTAAACCTTTATATTATCTGCTTAACATATTTAAACTATAAAACAATATCTGTAGTCTGTATAATTGGAGCAAATCTGACAACTTTTGGTAAAAACCAGCGTTAGTTCTCTATTAGAGCATACAACGAAATGTTGTTTTGAATGCATTTCTTACCTATCTGCTTTCAAAACTATTCTGTATATAACTCGTAGATTGTGGCTGCGTTTCATATCCCACCCGTCTCAGCCACCCTGCAATCTAGGCCCAATGTTTTATTTTTGTATTGAATTGTTATTTTTTTTCCAAAAGAAATGCATAAGTTTTCTATGTATCAAAGTATAGTTTACCTCTTCTTTGTTTTCACTGACATTGGATGCTACTGGTGTGACCTGCTGCACGTATATTTTATAACTTGTATAACAGAAGAGGACGCTGAGTAATGTATTAGGTATGTTCTTAATTGAACCTATTCAGCAATCTATTATCTTCATTAAATTTTCATACAATTAATACATTATGATTGGGAGTTCTGTTACCACAACATTTTTTCAATCACATTATATATATAATGATATGCCTAAAAATTGATTGTTTGAATTCAATTTCTAGTATGTCATCATTTGCTGTATCTATTACATTAAATATATTTTGAGAAGCTAGCTGTTTAATATTATGACGATCGTCACACAGGATTGCAAACAAGATTTCCGTGTAAAGCAACAATATTTCGAAAGAAGTTTTAGTATTTGCTTTATGTCGTTTCCTGTGTTGTTTCGTAGTCGAGTAATTTCTAATAAGTATTTAGACCTATTCCTTAGATGTGTATTACATTTGGTATAAAATATCCCTCGGTATAAACTTTGATTATATATTTTGTGAGTGAATATGGACTCTGATTGCCAATCTGTGCTTATATAAAGCGGAAAATTTTATTCGTTTTATGGGCTGTTTTTTTTTGTGCGAGATGTTTTCTAAATTCCTATTCCCCATTTCTTCTGAGAAATAGCTTTCCTTATGAATTAGCTTTGCAATCACCGACAGAAATTTCTAGTCTGTTCTGAGTATCTTTTAGTTAATTTGAGAAAAAAAAATTCAAAATTATTATCTATTTTATAAAAAATTGCAATAGGAAGTGAATAATACGTAGACAAAAGTTTTCTTATTGATCCAGTGAATCCCTGTAGATTATAACGTTTTACATTGACTTCTCTAATAATTGACGCAGAATGATTTCACTGGAGTTGAAGTAGCATATGATCCATTATTATACACAATTCTAAGTTTACCCAATGCAAAATGGTTCACAGCGACAAATAGAATTCTCCTAAATTTAAATGAGTAGTTATAGTCGATTAGAGTCTGTACATTCTCTCAAACAGTACTATGCATTATAAGTTTATGCCCAGGACAGTTCACCATCAAATATTGTTCACTTATAAAATGGGGATCTAAAAGTTAATGGGAAATTACCTGACTACGAAAAAACTTAGAAAACGGCATAAAACTAATGTAAAAAACAGAAAAGTTTTTTACAATAACGGTTGCTCTGCATGTGCAGGACAAATTCCCATTGCAATTCTCTCTGACGATCACCAGAAATCACATTAAACAGCTCGCTTCTCAACATATAAAAAATGCAAAAGCAGAATAAATGATGACATACTGATAGATGAAATACCTGAAATCATTTTTGAAGCAGGTCATTACGTAAAAAAATATAATTGACTGAAAAAATGTTGTGGTAACAGAACTTCCAATCACTTTCATCAACTGGATGCAAGTTTGATAAAGATAATAGATGGCCGAATAGATCCCCTTAATAATATTCCCGTACTCTGCTTGTTATTTTTTTTTTGCATAAGCTGCAAAAATATACATTAAGATAATCACAGCAGCATGCGGATACAAAGAACAGATAAACTAGGTGGATGCATCGAAAACATGCCCAATTTTGATAAAGAAAATCACAAATCAATATATAAATAAAACACTGTACTAAGATGATCGAATAGTTGGGACGGATGGAATATGAAATATAGCCACGTCCACGAACGTATGTCCAAGGTAGTTTTGAAAAGAAGAGCTGTATTAATAACAACAATTCATTGTCTGTCCCAATAGAGTGGTAATGCCCAAAAGTTGTCTCTTTTGCTCCAACTATACGGAATAAAGATATTATTTTATAGTTTAAATATGTTAAGCAGATAAATATAAAGGTTTAAGTAACACTTTTAAATAATAAACAGTTCTGTAGGAATATTTAATTTTTTTTGAAAAAATGTCAAAAAATGACAAATTTTACCCAAAATTTCGATTTATATAGCAAAAGCGCAGACTCAAGCCATTTTTTTTGAGTGGTAAAATTTCACGCAGTTGATGTACTAGTACAAAGGCAACTTTTGGCACCTACCCGTTTTTGATTTTTTAAAAATAATTTTTTTCGCTCCACCCTAGTGTACAGATAATATGTTCGCAATCATACAGATTTTGGCAACTTTACATCTGTAAAATTAAGTTTTTTTTTTTTTTTTACAGTGTAGTAGCTTGATAAAATTATTTGGAAAAGAAATGGCAATTTTCATTCTTATAAAATTGACTTCCTTTAATATAAAATTGGATATTTTGTGCACTCGAAAATTTAATAGAATATTTTAATGTTTATTTACTACTGTTGAGTAGTAACTGCAAGTTATTTTTTCGCATTTGATTGAATTCGTATTTTAAAATCGTTTATAAAATTGCTTTGTACAAATAAAATTTTTGAAATAAAATCAATTTTAATGCCTTCGAATCCTTTTTTGCTGCTTGGATAACTTTCGTTTCAAATAAATGAATTGCCTCTTTTAATATAATATTTTTATAGTTGAAAGAGAACACTGTGACTGGACTGTTTGTTGCAGAAGTGAGAATAATCTAAACTGACAAAATAATGATGGCATGCATGTTTACGTGAAATAAGGATAAAATGAAACGAATTTAAATGTCGACGTTGTTGAATTAACATCCAGTAGAAAGTTCAATGTAATTTTTCAATTCTCTTTCAACCATGATATAAGAAAGAAAAAAAATTCTAATTATGTACCGTTTCTTCTCAGATGAATTAACTCATTTCTTAATTCTTCCAAACAAAGGTGTAAAGTGCTTGTTCATTTGGTTTGTCTGTCTATCCATCTGTCCACGCGCTGACTTCCATAAATGCACTTTGGTTTTCAAGCAGATGATAAAGTTTATTTAGGGTCACTATAACATGTATTTTATTGTATATGAAGTATGTAAGATTAATAGTTTATTTAAATAGGGATTTTTTACTTAGCAGAAAAAATCGTTTGAATAGTATTTTAATGAGATTATACTATTTCAAAGATATTAATACCCATATAAAACACGGAATTCCCTACAATTACGTTTTAACAGTAATTACATTGCATTTTTCATTTATTTACAGGGACACTCGAAAGAATCCCAGTAAAAAATATGGTATGTGTCTAAAAATTGTTTCAATGGTATATTAATGTGATACTCTATTTCAAAGGTATTGAAATTGATATAAATCGCTGAATTTCACAATGATTACGTTTTTAAGGGCATTCATAGCAATTTTTATTCATTTACAGAACCATACAAAAGAAATATTTTACAATACTGTCTTTGAATAATGTTTGCTGGAATTTATGTTTTAAAATTCAATATGCACTTTGAAAGTTAAGTATTTTTTGTGTTTTATTCGTCATACATAAATTTGATGCCTCATATGCAGGGCTGCACATAAGTATTTTCGCATAATTATTCTTATTAAATGAAATTACTGAATGCTAATTTTCCACTGAAATATAGGTATATCTTAAATGAACTAATGTTTTTCATGCATGTACTTAATAAATACAAAATAATATATCGTATACAGGATGCTTAAAAAAAAATCGAATAATTTTCAAACTGTAGATGAGAACATGTGAAATTGGGTTTTGAAATTTTGTTATGCGTTTCCATATGATTGAATTCGAGAAAATATTTTAAAATTTTAAATGGTGTAGTTTTATTACATTATTTTAAATGTGTTGAAAAGTATTTGATAATCTATGCTTGACACATGATTTATTTTTATTTTTCCTATTTTATAATTTTTAAACTTCCAAATCGGTGAAAAAAAGTCTATCACAGGATTTGAACTAGAAATGTTTTGACTCAAGTTGCCAATTCTCAACAAACTCAGTAAATTTGTGAGGAATTTGAGAGACAAATCCACACATTAAAATTTAACAATCACAGAATGTGGTACGATCCTAAATCATGCTGAACAGAAAAAATCAAAAGTTATTTTGGGAACTGGGTAATCGGTATTAATTCTAAAATTATTCTGTTGAATTAATTCAAATATCAGACCAGATGTGATCTTTAAAGATTAAATAAGAAAGTTAGTCCTCAAAATTAAAGCAGATTGGCTCAGTTTGTAGAACATCCAAAGCAACAAGGTTCAAAACTTGGGCCGGACGTTTTTCATCCACTTGGTAATTTACAACTGTTATGATACACTTAACGATTTAGTTATTGTGTCACAATTAGCATAATGAAGAGTTGAAACCAGTTAACAGGTAATCTATATTACAGTTAAATCTTAATTTTGCATTTTTTAGCAATTAGAAAGAATGTACTGTATATATACTTTTAGTTTAATTATAGATATGATGTACAATTAATTTAGAGAGAAATACATGGAACCGAAATAAGTCGATATCTGGTAACCTACATCGCTTAAAATTACATTCATCACATATTTCGTAAAATGCTAAAATGAATCAAGGGAAAACTTCTATAAGACGCCACACCTATCTACAATAAATTTTATATTTTCTAACCATTTACTATATGTATTTAAATTGTATTAAAGTGTTTGCATATAGTACTTTAATTCATGTGCTTGCTAAACTGTACAAGACATTACACAAGCTAGAAAGATTTAAATTTTATAGCTATCCGAAAAATTGTGTTTTTCCGCTAAAAATTCCATTAACACCTAAAATACTTGAGCGATTTAAAAAAAAATAATAAAAATAAAAAGGTTGTTGATACTGGATTATAGATATCAGAGCATATGTGACAGACAGTTTAAAAAAATTATAATTAGTATGAAGATGAAAAAATCTAAAAAAAATTTACCAATGCTCTAAAATATGAACATTTATTTAAAAAATCCTGTCTGTAATGAGTTTCGAGCATAATCCAGTAAATTTCGATTTTAAATTTCGTAATAATCGGTCAATTAGGCTCTGAAAAAACGGGTCTTAATGCTTGCATACATTTCATACCATTTGATGCCATTTGATTACACCCAGTATTGTCTTCCCTTAAAAATAAATTTGTTAACTAGATACATTTTAGCTTAATACTAAACAATATTCGACAGGGCTATAAAAAGTTTGAAAATTTACATGACAAATCACATATACATCAAGGATAAAAAATCACATAGGTACATAGTATCGCAAACCACTTATTGAGCCACAAATACAGGGTGTTTTAAATCAATATAGGTTGACGGTAATACCTTTCAGAAAAGTAAAGTATATTATAATAAAACATTTAACAGATATTTTCAGCTTTGTTTTAAATATTATAACATCAAATAAAAGTGGTAGAAATTTGCATTACACGCGGTAGTACTACGTATTTGACATTCCACATATTGGACTGTGTTAATCAATTCATATGGTAGCATCGATAACATGCTTTTTCGGATCTTTTCATGATTGTATCACATTTTAGACAAAACAAGATACATATCTTGCATTTTCTTTGCATTTTTTTATTTTACTCGAAATTATTACCTTCAACCCGTCTGTATCTAGGATGAAGTATCCTGTATTTGAGACTCAGTTTGGGACCCTGTGTCCGTACGTGATGTTTTGTCCTTGTTGTATGTTTGATTTTTTCATATAATTTTTTTAAACTTTTTTTAATCACTCTGTATATATGACCATCTTTTTTTTACATCATATAACTTCTTTTTCAATCGAAAATCATTTTACTTTGTCATTTACCATAACTGTCTGATCTAACATTAATTAGAAATCAGTTTAATAAATGTAGGTTATTGAACTTTTTAATTTCTGTATATTTATAGTATATCTTGTTTATTCTATATTTCTTGTTTTAGTTTTGAATCATAATACATTAATGACTCATAAAATTAATGCACTCTTAATGACTCATAATTATGCCTAATCTTGGTAATTCGATATTGGCTCAAGACGCCATTTCATTCTTGTAGTGTCGAGTAATCAAGATTTCTGCTCTTTTATTAAGAAAGTGTTTCTTTCTTCTAATTTTTTCCAAATTAAAGTCTGCCAATTGCGTTCGTATAAAGGGTTAGTATTAGAAATATTTGAAAGAATTGGGGCATTTATGTATTGTATATATATATATATATATATATATATATATACAATACATAATATTATTAATAACAAATCATTTATATAGTACAACAGTATCTCGGGCTTTGTGTAAAAATATATTGAAATTCTTTATTAATAAACCAATATTATTAATAAAAAAATTCAATAAATTTTTACACAAAACCCGAGATACTGTTGTACTATATAAATGATTTGTTATTAATAATAACTAAAAATAATATTGAAATCAATAAATATGTGTTGTAAGTTGCGTAATTATCTTATATTACAAAGCAGAACCTATCTGGACACTTTTAATGTGCATATGTACCAACTCATTTCTCCATTATTTACTTACTAAAAGAATAACAATTTATATAATCAATAATTCTTATTCCTTGAATTCTTCAAGTGTAGTGAACATTCTTTTTCTGCATATTCTCTGTAAAGGAATCCTAATCATTTCATTCGATCTATGTTCTACTTTGAGTATTTTGAAAAAACGTTTAGGTATATTAAACTGCACAAATTTTAAAATTTATCAGTTTTTTATGTGTTTTATTAATTTTTAATTTTAACAAATATTTTTTAAAAAAATAGCGGGGATTTCAACACATATTTTTCATTAAAGTTATGTGGAAGAATAGAGAACAGTGCATTTATATAGCAATCTATGCCTATGTATGTGTATTATTTAAACTTGTATATCTTCCAGTAGAAATAATGAAACCCATAAATATTCAATTTAAAAATACTGCTATATGAAGAGCGTGCATTGCAGAAAATAAAATTTCAGTGGGTGTAATTCTACCTGGTACACAATTCGTTCGTTTCTCCTTTTTTTTAAAATAGAATGTTGGTTAAAAAAACGTAAAATGTCTAAAATAACAGAAAAAACTTAACAATCACAGTTGGTAATGTGATATAATTAAGTTTACAATTAATTTCAGCAGTAAAATTGCGTACGAAATTATTGAATACATTATAAGTGGATTATGTTAACTAAGCTTAGAACCATCGCAATGAAACAGTAACTGATTTTTCTGCTCATAAAGACGTTTCTATTTTGTGCAGCAGTTGCGGCCTTAACAACATAGGTGAGTGAGAAATGCCAAGCTGGTCATCGTTCTCGTAGCTTAAGCGATAGAGCACTGGGAGTGCTATTTCGAGGGTTCCGGTTTCGATCTCGAGCATGGACATTTTTTAATCGATTGGTTCTACGCTTGGATAGCAATATGATAGCTAAGGATATAGCAATAAGGTAGCAATTCCCTTGTGAAATATTCAAATCTCATTTTGGTTTTAGGAAATTTCTGGTCATGATTTTAATGATTTTGACGAAAGTCACAAAGTATTCTATTTAAAGATTTTTTTTAAATATATTTTGCAATTTACAAAGTTACGTTATGAACATTATAAGGTCATATGGATATTATGGAAAATTAACTTAACGGAAAATTAAATGGAATTAATCTCAGTTTTGATTAGCTAAAGTTTGCATTTTTATTCGCGATTTATATATTCAAATAAAAATGATTTAAAAAATTGCAATTTTTTAATTTATTGACTAACAATTGGTACAGTTTTGTGTCAATAAACTATCTCAAGAATTTTTATTTTTTGTTTCAATAACTGTAACGAGTACGTACAGTATTGCCACTTTGAGTCCATGAAAATTTCACGTGCAGGTATGTGAAAAAACTGCTACAGTTTTCTTTAATCACATTGATTCGAAAACTAGGCAAACATCTTCTTGTTAAACAAATATTTTTTGGAGACAAGCATATAGAATTAGCAGCATTAACATTAAAATTTATGCAATTTTTTCTTCATTTTATAACATTTGACGCAGCGGAAAATATTTAATTTATAATTGATAGTATCCTAAAAACCTGTTGAAAAAAATCGATTAATTCGCTATTATAATTTTTTTGAACCATTTCCGAAAATCTAAGGAAACAAAAGAACCTTCATTTTTGTAAATGATTCTTTAAATCATATTCTGACGTTTTGAAATCAAAAGCCACACTTTTTGTAATCTTGTTTAACACAGAAGAAATTTTTTTGCATTTCCATACCTGTTTATGTTATATTTGCTAGATAAAATGATAATATAGTTACATTTCATAAAAGGTAATGAAGATTAAATTTGAACTGGAAATTGCTAGCTCATGCAAATGGTTTAGATATCAGAAGACAGTCAACATATTGTGTAGATTTTTAAAGGAGTTTATAAAAATAATGTTTGAACATCATTTTATTAATTTTTTTAAGTGTTCCAAGTAATTTATTCTGTTTACGAAATTGCTCATTTTTTGTCACTAAATTAACACGCTATAACTAATACTACAATTAATGAAACTGTTCTTTTTTTCTGAAGGATACAATAGGCTAGTTATAATAATGTAAAGGAATAAATACCAGATGTCAAATATAAATTTTATATCGTTTTACTAAGTATAAAATAACATCGAACTAAAGTCACGTTTTAAGAATTAAACTAATTTAAATTTACTATAAAATATATTTGATATATTTCAAAATATTATTACTAAATAATCGTTCGGAATTCGAAATAATTATTAGAAAAATTAAAATGTATTGAGCAATATATAAATAAACACTTTAAATACACGATTCCAATTTTCATAGAATATTATTCACAATCAAATTTACATTAAGCACATTTATGAAATTCTGGATGTAAAATTTGTTTAATAATAAGTATTTGAATAAAATCTAACCGCATTACTTTCACAGCTTTCTCCTAAGACTGTTTAATCTTAATTGATTAGAGGTATCTATAACAAGTGATGTAAATAATGAATTCCCTTCCTTCATATTTAAATGCTGTACTTAATCCTTTCTAAGGGATTTTGCTGTCAACTGTCGTGTTTAGATTTATTATTAGTTTGTCGCACTAAGTAAATTTAACAGGGTGTTTATCTCTTTTACACTATCGATGGCCAAAGTAATCATATTAATTAAAAATTAATTTGGCGTTTATCTCACTTAACAATTCTAAGGGTAACGTTACAACGATAATTAATTTCCCTTGGTTTTATTTGTTAATGCAATCACCTCATGAACTTTTAGTATTTTATTTTGAAAATTAGTAAACATTTTAGCTGTCCCATCAATCATAAAATTAACAATTGAGTTGTGTTAGACAAATAATATATATATGTATATATATGTGTGTGTGTATAAGAAATAACTCATTTTTCAATGACTAACATTATAAAATTTATATTATTTAATATTTCTCAAGAGCATAAAGAAGAAATATTTCTAAAAGACATATTTTTGGTTTTGAAAAACTGAATTGAGTTTTGAATTTTTTTTTAAATTTCAACCTTGAAATGTCTCAAAATCTAATTTGAAAATCCTGTATTTTTGTGATAAACTTTGAAATTTTCCGTTATACGATTAAAAAAAATAATCAAATTACCATATATTCTTTTTGAAATGTTTTCAATATGATTTTTCAATCAGCTAATAACAGTATATTTCGGCTGTAAAACAGATTTTCCGTGTTTCCTACAAATAATCATTGATATATGTTAAGGAATTGACTTAGTATATAACAACACTGTTTGTTACTCATTTAGTATCATTTATATGTCAGCATATGTGTAAAAAATAAGATGATATATCAGATAAGATGTCAAAATAATTTTATTCGCTCCATCAGAAGTGCAACGGAAATTTTTAACATCACCAAGTGAATAAAACCTTTAAAATTGAAATCGGTTGAGCACATTGCAAGCAGAGAAGAAAATAATTGTTACATAAAAGAAATAAAGTTATATCCAAGCGGTATAATCGACCAAGAGGACGACATAAATTACAACGGAGAGCTTGTTTCATAAAAGAGACTGGTATTATTTAGATAACCTAAGCACTAGCCAGGAATAAATTATACAATCTGGGCGAGATATACATACAGAATGCATTTTTGCCAATCCCACCGCAGCTAACATGGGGGAGAAAATGCGGCCTTCTGATTAGCTGAATAATTTAAAAGAGCAATTGTTGTTTGCAAATAAAGCATTCTGATTGGGTATGTGCGTATTAAGATCGTATATGATCATATCATGTTAAAATAACAATCTATATTATAAAGGCCAAACGTATCTGTGCGTTACGCATATGCCATTTTGCGCATGACAACACTTTCAAATTTTAAATGAATTTCGGTATTGAAATTTTTGCTACTAAAAGTTTTTAAACTTCTTAATGTCGCATATTTTCAATTTTAACACCATCGTGTAGGAAAAGAATGTACTTTTAAATGAAATTTGTTTGAAAGCTGTATCTTAATTTGTTTTTGAAATATTAATTTTTTTGTAGCTTTTAATACCTCTTCTCTAATCGTGACAATAGGAGTACTCCATTTCTATTTAAAGCAAAGGAAAAAAATTGAGCCCTGTATCTTTATGTTGCCATTTTCTCATTCAAATGGAAAAAATAAAAATTTAAATATCTTCTGTTATAAAACAGGGTGAATTTTGACTTCATTTATAAAATTTGATTTACACGTAAAAGAATTTCAAAAGTTTAATATGTATTTTAGCTAATAGCATTGAGACTTCAAATTTTGAATCAAATTAAAATGCCATTTTCTATACTCTCTTAAAACGAAAGAGTGGATTTGGCTGCTCAAGAAAGAGTTATAATTTATTGGATCGTGAATGAGTTGATTTTTAACCGATTCAGTCATCTTGGTTTGATTTTTTCTCTTTCTAATCCACTCATACAGCTTTAAAACTAAACAACTCAACTCAATAATGAAACAGCTCTTTTTCCGCGCTGATTTTCGCCGCTGACTCGTCACGTGACCTTGCAAGATAAGATGGAGACTTCCGGCGTTCGCTAAACAATTTGCTGAAAATGCCTTTTTTACGAAGTAAGTAAGTTTTATATAAGTATTTTATTTTAATTATGCTTTCTTTTAATAACTTTCCCTTCTGTTTTTAACAGACTAAAATTCATAACAGTATCATACCTTGAAATTAAAATGTCGTGTCACACGGTAATATTGAGGATGTGTTTAATGCATTTCTATATTAATAATTGGTGTTACAGTGCTGCTACAAAACTTTCGTGCTTTAATAAAATAAATTAGTATATTTAATCAGAGTAAAAATTGTTAATGCAATGTAAATATCTCGTTATTTAATTGCCTTGTATTAAAGTTTTGTAATTATTATATCTTTATTCATAGAAATTTATCAAAACATTGTATTTACGTCTTGTTTGCAGTGTCTTAGTAAAAACGTGCTCCGGATTACATTATACACATTTCTGAGATTTTTTTTTTTTCATTCTTAATGTTGAACTTGTGTTACTGTTTTGTTTGGCAATGTTTCATACTGTTATTGGACAAAATTATTGCATGCATGGTCTGTATTATAATAATCTGCTTAATATTTATAAGTTGTTACATAATGCATGCAGAAATAATAGTTTTCTTGTGCCTGCTTCCCAGGTAGCTTTAAATCTAAATGAGAATTTATAAATAAAACGAAAACAGTGGACAAAAGTTTGTCTTTCTATACTGGTAAATGCATGTATTATTTCCTAAATATTATGCAACGACACCAAAAAGCAAATCCTCTTTCTCTTTAGAAAATACCTTGAAATATCATTCCTTTCCCTTAACATTTTTTATGCATAGCCCAGTGGTAGAATTGATTTTAAAAAAAGTTACTGGTCCCAAAGACCAGTACGCATGAGAGTTTACTGGTCAGAAATAGTCATCAGTAACCCTCTACATAAAATTCTATAAAATACTTTTAACCGTCCCCCCCCCCTCTTCACACACACACATTCCTACTAGAATGTAAAATAAACCAAACTTCCTTTGCAGTTATACAAAATTTTTGGCATAATAAAATGGAAAATTACTATTTTATAAAAAAGTATGTAGTATGTAAACTAAAACTATAAAATTGTGTATTTTATTTCCGATCATTTATTTAACAGATAGTAAGGATTAATGCAATATTTTCTTATAATTATTTTTTCAAGTATTATTTTATGGTTTGTGTTTGGTACGGTTTTCTCAGGCAGGAAAATTTATTTACTTGTCAGAGATGAAGTGGGTGTGCAGTGGTGTAGCTAGGATGGGTGACATCCCGGGACAGATGTAAAAGGTGTCAAGCCCCCCCCCCTCCTCCTCCTTTCCAATCTGTCATATTTTTTCAATCTCAATTCTACATTCTTATAAAAAATAACCTTACCATTCCTTATTTACCTTTTGTCCTTCTGCATAAAAAAAAACCGCAGAAGTGAATCATCACTCGACCCATAGTCTGCACAAGTCAATGCCGTGCCTATACGTAGAAGAAAATTCTTTCTTTTAAAGTTTGCTTTTGTTACCCACTCGTTGAATAGGTTGGTTTTTGTTCCCTGGTGCGTATCTTATTTAGACACACCGTTCTGTATAAAACTTCACTTTAGCAAAGAAAAGAAAACTAGCTGTATTGCATCATGAGCTAAAAATCTCATTTTATTTCCTAATTAGTCTCCAAAATTTTATAAAATTGTATTTTTTATTTGCAAATAAAGATTTGGTGTCACCCTTTAGAGGATGACACCCGGGTAATTTCCCTAATCAAGAATTTCTTTTACAGCTTGACTAAAATCTTAAAGATCAAGTTGTATGCAGTTCTGTGGCTCCATATTCAAAATCATCATGTATGTTATGACAGATTGTTTTAAAAAATAGGCATTTTTCTAAAATTAAAATATTTTATACTAAATAATTGATTATTAAAAACCTATTTTATCTTTGAAAAATTCCCAAGTTTTAAAAATTTTCTTTAAAGCATTAGATATGTTCACCAACACTACTAATTTCCATCCTATGAATATAAGCATGACCTGGACCCACTATATTTAATGCTTATTACTGAAATAAAGTGTTAAAAGTAGAAAACATTCATATCCAATAATTTCAAACCCTTAAATTATGTAGAAAAAATAAAAAATGTCATTAGATTTCTTTAAAAAAAACCAATTGGTTTTTTTGAGAAAAAAACCATTTGGTTTAAACCATGGTTTAAACCATGGTTAAAACCAATTGGTTTAAACCGTGCCAACCCTGCGTACCAACCAAAGAAATTTGCGATTCTTATGTGATGAAATTTTACATTTTCTCACAGTAAATTGACGATTTTTTCCTACGACATAAGCACAAAAATTTCAATTTTTTTCCAGTTGTAAATTGATGAAACTCGCGGGCCACAGATTGTGCATCCTTATTTTAGTTTATTACTTATTTTAATATTTTATTATATTGTAAGCCTTTACAATAGTTTAGATTTCCTTGTTAGTTACATTCAAATTACTGTTTAAAAAATGTAAAGAAAATAATGACCAGAAATCCGCAAAATTCTAAAATCTGCAAAGCCTCTGGTCCCAAGCTGTGCGGATTTGAGGAAGTCTACTGTAACAGCAGTATTACTAGCAAAGTGCCAAATTTTGACCTACTTGTGATATCCTTAAATTTGGCAGCAAAAATAATTTGCCATATATAAAAACAATTTAGTGAAATTTTCTATCTTTTAATGCATTTTTTAAAAATGTACAGTATTGTGCATGTTATATTAATAAAACATGCCTTATTTTTTTTTTCATTTATATTTAATAATAATAATCTGGTTTATGTAAGTCTGTAATGTTTCAAACGATTTTTAACCGGCTTCCTGGTATGTTAGAATCATAAAAGTTGTACATAATGTTTTTGATGACAATATAGCATTAATACAGTTGCAATTATTAAATTTAATTCATTTTCATTCAGTTAACTCAATAGTAGGTGTCACCCCCACAATTCATTGTGGTGTGTCATCGCTTTATTCTTGTGGCCTATAATCTGATAAAATATATGATTTAGAGGACCCTTGGGGGGAGGAGATTAACCCTTTAAATTTACTTACCCAGTCAAAATATCAAATTCAGTTGGTAAAGATATATCAGCAATTTTTACATTTGTATATATAACATATAAAGCTAGGATTATTTTCAAGATGTAATAATATGCCTTGATTTTATTCACGAGAATAAATTTTGTTTTATTAGCAATGCCAAAAACAAGCTTTTTTGAAGGTTTAAAGGGGGGGGGGGTGAGATCTCTAGCAACCAGGCTGTAGTTTCAATTTATCCACAAAAGATCGCCATGACTAGAACTCACAACCAACTACATCCTGTCGATACTCTACTGAAAGCAAATAGTAGCTGAACAAAATCCATCAGATGTACAGAACTTACGACTAAAATGAACAAAGGAACGAAAAACTGACCAACTGAAAAATTAACCAACCATCAATTTGATCTTCTGCTTATAGGCTGGATCAAGTCTTCCGGAGAGGTCTAATCAGTCAGGATGTCGGACTCAGTCAGGGGTGCCCAGAGAGGGGTTTGATGACGCAAGATGCGTCCTATAACTTAGTTTGGGGGGGGGGTTAATTTCAGAAAAAGTACATTTTGGGGGGGGAGGGGATTTTAAATTCTTAATATTTCTTGTTTTTACTGTTAAAAAAATATCTTTATTTTTAATATCATTTTTAATTTTTTTCAACATTTAATTTCCAGAAAAGTCCCTGTATTTTCTTTCTTTAAATTCTAGATAAGGGTAATAAGAACTCATTCTGCTATACTCAACTCGCTATCTTTGTAAATCTTGATTCTTAAATTTCACTTTTAAATTTTTTCAACATTGAATTTCCAGAAATGTTTCTGTATTTTTTTTCTTTAAATTCTAGATAAGGGCAATAAGAACTCATTTCATTATGCTTAACTCACTATCTTTTGATGGTGCAGTAGGTTATAAGTAAAATATATTTTACAATTGATATTCTGTTTAGGGGGGGGGGGTCAATGTTAAAGTATGAAGATTTTTTTTTGGGGGGGGGGTCACCACTGGAGTCAGTAAACCTCTTAGTGAGATCATCAGCTTGTTCATTTAAGGGGATCCCCCGGTGTCCCAGAACACAGCACAAATGAATTTTAGGGGAGAGACCCGCAATGCCCCGATCTTATGCAACCAAATTTAAAAAAAATTCTTCCGATTGTGGAGATTACTGCACCTTTTAGTTCACTAAACTGGAAGGTTCATTGTGGGGTTAGATCTAGCTCTGCTGAACTTAGCCTTCGAGTTTTGGACCAGAGTGAGGAAAGAGTTAAAGTTTATCTCCATCAATGAGTGCAGCTTGTTGTTATATCACGGCAGATCAACGGCCAATTATAAAGGAAACGACAAGGAGGAGAGGGGTGGGATTAATAGTGACAGAAATGTCAGTCCGGAAGTGACCGTTGTCAAATAAATCTTCATCCACACGCAGCGTGGATCTTTATAACTAATATTTTAATTACTAATAATAAACATTTGAAAGTAGTCTGATAAATAAAATATTCTTCTCCATAGCTATCCAAAAAATAAATTTCAAATACTTCTTGAGATTTAGTTTCTTGAATGACAATTTGAAGTCAACATTTTTGGTGATAGATTCAGCAGATAACTAACAGGGGGGGGAAGGAATCACTTATTAAAATGCTCTAAGTAGCATCCAATCTTTGAAAACTCTCTTATTCGACTTCATATTTTGATTTTAATGCTTAAGATAACCTCCCCAATTAAGATTGGGGATTTCTTTTACAGCTTGAAATCTTATGGATTGTGTTATGTTATTGCGTTAAATAATCTGCAGTTTTCAAAAAATTAAGATATTTTCTATTAAATATTGAATATTTTTAATCTATTTTATATTAGATCGATTCACGTGTTTGAAGCTTTTTCTAAAGAGAAATAAATATATTCACCAATGCAGACTGATTTTAATCCTATACCCAAAAAGTGATCTAAACCTGCTACATCCAATGCTTATTGCTGATATAAAGTGTTAAAAATAGAAGTTATTTATATTCAATAATCTGACATACATAAATTATTAAGAAAAAGAGAAAATGTCATTAGATTTCTTCTGAATTTTTTTTTTTAGAAAAATACCAGTTGGTTTAAAACTAAACCGTTCCTTAAACCAAAAGGAGTAAAACAGTTGTTTAAACCATAGTTAAAACCAATTGGTTTAAACCGTGCCAACCCTGGTCTAATTGTTGTAGGTTCTATCTTGTATTATATAAATATGCAAATATATAGAAAAACAACTAAAAATCCACAAAAACCTGTATTGGTTGGGTATTTGCCAGCGCTGATACATTTTGAAAGTAGCAACAAAGGTGAATTTTCAACAATATTTTATAATGTTGCTTTAAAAACTTTCATTTTAAATTTGTTTTTAAAATGGTGATTTATTGTATCAGATGTAACACCATGATTTAAACAAGCAGATAAGTGTAATCGCACAGGATTTATTTATTCTATTTCCATTTTATTCATGATTGGCTGAATTTTCAGTAGTGTAATATTTATAAAGCTAAAATTTTTAGTGTATGGTTCATTTTATGTTTAGACTATGGATGGGAAATTTTATAAAACATTTAATCTGAAAGCTGCAAAATATTTTAATATGTTCATAATCATTCCTTAACATTATATTTATTGCTATTTAACTTAATTTCAATATTTTCTTTTAACACAGGAAGATGGTGATTTCATGGAGGAGTAAAATTCTACTGTGAGTGAGGAGTCAAATTCAACAATCTTATTTAATCTCAAGGATTTTCAAGAAAGTGTCTATTTTGCCTAAGATTTTAAAAGTTGGACAAACCAGTGGACAGATTACAATATGCTCTTTATGTATTTAATGTTTAATGCAAATGGACTGTTATATTTATAAAGGTCCTGTTAAAGATGTTATTGAAACTTGTTTATCTGATGTTGGAAAGAATTGTTATCAATTAATGTTAGGTTTATTTTGTCCTTGCTAAATAAAATGTTTTTGTTGTTAAATAAAATTAGTTTTTTTTCTTTCTTGCAACATTCTAAATTGCACATTTGGCTCTACTTTTGACATAAACTGCTGCAGTCTTATACTTTTATATTTATTTAAAAGTTAGTTGATTTAAGAAACATTGAATAAAATCAAAAATTAAATCAAAAATTCTTTATGAAGAAGAAGTAAGTTATTCTTGAATATAAATTCAAGTTTTAACAAATGTTTTAAATGATATAAAGAATAATTGCACATGGTCAATAAATCCATTTCTCAGTTATTTCTGCATTTAACTTCATACAATAAAATAATTTTCCATAATCAAAATTTTAGCTATACAAGTTTTTTAATGACATTCCTCCACATTTCCCAATTGCAATGTGCTTATATAAATGCTATGGGTAACAATTATTTTATCTAAGATTTCAAAGCCATTTCAGATTTCAAACTAAACAATTAAAATATATTTTTTTTTATTTAGTCAGTTTAAGAAATATGATTTTGATTGAGATTTAAATCGAGGAATAATTACAACAAGGTATCATGGGTTGATGTTTATCCATTTAAAATATTTTCAATTTCAATTATTTAAACACTGCACTGGCCATGTGTGGGGGGGGAATACTTTTTTAAATTTAGGTTTTATGTTTTTAATACTTTCTTTTTCAAAACTGGGTCTGAAACTCCTATTAATATTTAAAAAAAAATAATTAACCAAAATTGCAAAAGTAAAAACTAACCCACTTACAGATCATCCTCAAATATTCTATGCCCCCCTCCCAAAAAAAAGGTAAACATTTTAAAATCCAAACAAGATATTTGAAAATAACTTCTGCATAGGATTATCTAAACTCTTAAGGGGAACAATCAGCTTCTGACATTGTGGTGCTGAAGTTGAGTCGTTGGGCTGATATCAAGTTTATTTTTTCAATATTTTTTTAGTAAGATGCCTAAGATTGGTTTATTTGATTGAAATCGTAAATTTTTAATAAAAAAATAATTGTTATTTACAATTAAATCAGAAGCTAATGAAAAAATTAAAATTGTATATAAGCATATCTGAAGCTATAAGTATCATTGGAAAATATGTAAACTTGAAATTGCCCAAGAAAAGAAAGGAAAAATCCCATAAGCACCACAGCATCAGAAGCTGATATTCTGTTTAATGTTGTTCGGGTGCTGTTGTACAGTTATGCAAATTTAGGCAGTTTGCATGAATAAGTGTTTTCAAATTTGCAATTTTGAGATCACCAGTATTTTTAATTTAATGAATATATGTACTTTTAAATTTAACAAAAGAAAATTCTGATGTTAAAAATTTCTGATTTGACAGAATAATAAAAAATTCATGTAAGCTCTATTTAATTTTGTATAACGATTCAATTGCCTTTTCCCCTAAATTGACATAGGAAACAGTTTCATTGAATTAGAAAGAAAAAAAATGTTTTTATGATTCATTAGAGAACTTTCAGTCATGTAAATTAGAATGTTTTAAGTCTTGTTAATTAAAGACTTGGAAGAAATATTGGAGAATCCATGTTACAGTTTTCCAATCTCTCTCTCTCTCTCTCTCTCTATATATATATATATATATATATACCCTTGTAATGTCAATAAACAGGAATTTAAATCCGAAATGAGAATTTAAATGCAACACTTGAAAATGTGGCAATAATTCCATGTTATATTGAATTTCATTGATAAAAATTAATCGAGGATTACTGAATTTAGTTTTAAATGATGTGATTTTATTTAGACGATTTAGAAATCGCTTGAAGATTTTTGTAATTTTAAGCAATTTTGCTTTTCTTAAGAGTGAATTTATTCAATTCTACAAATTGAAGGAGTTTTGGATTAACTCTTAAATGAGTTGATTTTATTCATGTATGCATTGGTTACAAATCGCCTAAGTGCTACTGGATTAAATCAAAAATGACAACATTTCACTCCAACTTGAATTGATAACAAATCGCTCAAGTGCTACTGGATTTGCCTTAAATTATTTCACTTCACTCAAATACGAGTTGGCTGCAGCTAACTCAAGTGCTACTCGATTTAATCCTAAAGACTTCATTTCACTCAAGTATGATTTGGTTACAAATCGCTCAAGTGCTACGAGATTCAGTCTTAAATGACTTCATTTCACTCAAGTATGACTTTATTGCAAATCACTCAAATACTACTGGATTTAACCTTTATTGATTTGATTTCACTCAAGTATGAGTAAAAGAGAGATCACTCAATCATGAGTTGATTAAAAACAACTCATTCACTTGAGTTGTTTCAGCTCTTCTTGAGAAGGTTCCTTTCAACATGGGAAAAGAGTGGATTTCAGCTCAACTTGAGTTATTTCAGCTTTTTCGTTTTAAGAGAGTAAAACGTGAATACAGATGTGAAATGTACATTCGTAAATTTTGATATGGTAAAATGATGCCGGGTTTAGATTTCCCGTGGAAAAAAATTCTATGATTGAGTCAAAGTGGAGTAAATTTTGCTTTTTATCATTTTAGAATTCTAGCATAAAAATCTTAATTGATAAATTTATCATGATAACAGATGGTTATTATTTTTTACTGTTTACATACATACGATTAAAGTTTAACAATTTCTACAACTGCGTTTTCTAGAAATAGTATTTTGTTAATTTGATGATAAATATCGTTTTTTTAAGAGTTAGACGTACCAATATAAAATGCATTTTTTACTATAACTAATTTTGTAGGCTTATTATAAGTTAATGAACCAGTTCCTTCTTAAACATTTTATTTCGTCAAAATTTGACGGGTTCTATCTTCTAATAATAAACGGCAATTTTTTAAAGTAACTTGGAAGATTTGGCTTTGTAAATATCGCGTAACTGAAGCCTTAAAAAGGGAATGTGATTGTTGTAAATAAATTGCTTTGAATTGAATGTCCGTATGAGAAGCATATATGTGCATATCGTGTAAAAATAATAATAAGAAATGGCAATTTTACTTTTGTCATTTTTTAAAATGCAGAACAATTAAGAAACATCATGATTAACTTCTTTAATTATAAATTCCAGAAAATATTTTTTTACGTATTAATAAATAAGTAAAATCAGAAGGAATTTTTTCACAATTAATCTTTCAAAATGTTTTCAAACAGAAATTTATGATTAAGAAAACGTAAACTAAAAAATAAGCTAAAGAAAATGCCCTTTAAGTTATTCAACCAATCAGAAGCCCGTATTTTCTCCCCTATGCTAGCTTCGGTGGGAGTGGCAAAAATGCATGTAGCAGTGCATTCAAAACACAAAATTACTCGTATTAATTAGTTAATTATACACTGAAATTACTATAAAATAAAAGTAAACAAATAATTTCAATATACAAATAATAATTTATAACAATAATATACAAATATATTTTCATCGAACTAATAATAATTATATAAACAAATAACTTAATAACTATTTTCCAAATAGTTAAAAAAAAAATACTAAACTGTGGGTTATTTAACCCCAGGACATCTTATTTAATAGCAGAATTATCAGTAAATGTTAATCATTTAATCTACAATCAGTAAATCATTTAATCCACATTTTACACCCGAGCCTGTTATAGTTTAAAACTAATGTACCAAATCTTTGAATCTAGATTTATATGAATATCTTTTTCATTCAACAATACTTAATATAAATAATGTCTAAAGGAGGTGGATTGATAAGGGCTGTTTTTCGACCATCATATACCCGAAAAAAAGTTTCGAATTCCGATGATTGTTCAGTGCCTTTGTACAGTTAAAGATATGTATTTTTGTTGAATTTAAGCTTTATATATTTTTTACGCGATAAATAAAATAGTAAGTCACGGAAATTATAACCCAAAAATACAGTGTTTCTGTGTTTTTCCTCATTTTTGCCGTTTTTTACATGTTTGTGTTAATTTTTTTTTAAGAAACGCTCGATGAACCAAATTATTTTGATATGCAATGATACTATTCTTTATAAGCTTTTATCTATGCATTATTTTAATTTGGTTCAGTGTGCACTTCTACCTATTAAGGAAAAAAAATATATCATGCGAAAGAATCAAATGCATTGCTACTGGAGCGCGTTCAGATTTGTTTTGCCGTACTCAAAAAGTATTTACGTTGTTCAGATATTAAGGTTGTTTTCTAAAAGTGTTTTTGTAAATATTAATTATAGAAATTATTATTTACAAGCATTTACAAGCATTAATAAATAATGCTTGGATTCCAATGTCATTCTTGAAAATCCTGTCGGACAAATTTTCCATATCTGTTCTAACAGAAAAGTTATTTCACAATTTGATGTTCGAAAAACTGCGATCTATAGAATGGTTGTAAGTAGTGTTTTAAATGCAAATAATATGTATTTTGTGCTTTTCAGATTCAAAATACTTCTATTTCTTCTTCTGATGTAACAATAAGAGATTATGCATCAACGATTACTGCTAACGCGACCGCAAATAAGAAAACTAATATACATTTGTGAATACCTCATTGAGCCTTATTAAACCTCATTGAACCTCATACCTTTTTAATACCACAACTCTAACACTTGTTTTATAATGTGTAAAGGTAAGAATTGCCTGGTTATTGTGCCAAAAGCAAATGAAACTAAGCGTCTATAGAAACTAGAATCTATATTTCGTCCGGAAAACGGTCCCGTAAAACTCATTTACTTGATCGATTCTGTATATTGGCTCTGCAAGATTTAAGCCCTGTAAGTGAGAATACATCGATGTATGAAATATGAGGAATGAAAGTATTTAAAACAATATCAGAAATGGAGCAATAATGAAGGTCTCGATTTTTATACATTGGGGCACTTTTCCTAAATCGATTATTATACTCTCTTGGGTCTATCTATTTTCGCTCAGTTGGAAATATTCAATTCGTATGATTACTTCACCAATCAGTTAGATTATGTTGAAAATAATAGTATATTTACGTACCCATCGTCATATGGAGTTCCATTACCTGCGGTCTATTCTATTGAGCTGTCTAAATAACAGACCAGATGTGGGGATGTGTCTGGGACCAATAAGGTTATCTGAGCGAAAAATCTCAGCTGGCTATCGCCCAGGTAGCTTAATAGGTAAAGCATTGGCCTTGTAAGCCAAGTATCTGGATTCGATTCCCAGCCTGGTCAATTTTTCGCTCAGTTGGAAATATTCATTTCGAATGATTATTTTACCAATCAGTTAGATTGTTTTGAAAATAATAGTACATCCATGTCTGATTTTAACTATATCTTTAAACTGGTAAAGTCCAAAATAGGTACCTCAAAAAAGAGGTCATGTCATATTTGTTACTTCTAATACTTAGAACTAGTCTCTCTTATGGTGTTCTGTCCACATTATTCAATATAAGAAAAATAATAATATCTTCTGTAATATATGAAAACCCAGCACTGATTCAGATCTTTGTTTCAAAACACCTTGAAATAGAACACATAACCAGAACACAGGTTATTGAAAAGTATACGAGGCCTTTTTGAGGAAGATTATTTATTCCGAAAGACGAGAATGATACTGTGATGATTGTTTTCAATAGCACGCACATTTACTTCCAGAAGAATGTGAAATATTCCCGTCAAATACATTCTTTCTGGTTATACAAAAGATCTTTCGTATGGTGTTCGTCCCTACTTCAAATTACATTCTGGATGACTTTGGCTTTCGCGAATTCAAAGAAAAATTACTTTAATATATACTAACAAGTATATTAAAAAAAGATTCACATAATATTAGTTAATGGCTGAAGCCAAATGATGTTGGGAGTATTGATAGATTTTTCTGGGATTGTTTGGATTTTCTGCAAGAAATGGATATCGAATATGAAATGCCAACATTTCTAAATAAGAAGCAACAATTTTCAACAACGGATTCTAAGGGTCACCTCTCATGACCAAATTTTGATTGTTCGCCAGACAAGTGCTAAAACCCGTAATAACAGTATAAAAACAAAGAAGCAACATCATACAACGGTACAGTCAATGTAAAGTAAGCGCAAGTGTTGTAGAGTACTGGGCGCATGCTTCTTTCGTATTATGGTTTCTGACTTCCGTATTATGGTTTCTACCGTAACAAGTATTGAATATGCTCATATATTACAAGATGTGGTCGCTGGATGGTCCAGTAGAGATTCTGATGAAGGAACCAAGGAGAAAAATAAGCTAAAACCCATTACTAAAAGTATCTGAAACTATATGATAATTTTTTTCTGTTATTGATTATTTCCAATATTTCATATATTGAAATAACAATTAATAAGCTCAATTCATCTTAATTTTGCATTTAGTGTTGTATTTACTATTGATTATATAGATTAAAACTAACTGAAATAGTATTAATGTTCATTAAAATGCATAATATATACTTAAATATACTTTTTTATTTTCCCATCAATTACTAAACTTTCATTCAAGAGATTATTATTTTCTTGTTTGTTATGAGGTATACTAAAGAAAAAAATGCATGTCACATCAAGGTGTTGATGGGCAAAAATGGCCCTTATCATCCCACCTCCTTTTCTTTTATAAGTTTAGAAGAACGAAAAAAAAAAATGTTACTCGTGAATTTTAAAATGATCTTTTACATTAAGTTATGAATTTTCCTTTTAAATTTTTATGACTTATTTGTACTGGGGCATTTTTCTTTAACCATCAATTATTTTATTTGTTTTACTGCAAATTTGTTTATTTGTTTAATTTTATTTGTTTTACTTGGTATTTATATCAATTCAAATTTTAAATAAGTTGTATTAAAAATATTATAACAACAAAATTAGAATAGAATACAATTAATATTAATTGTTACATACGAATCAAATTAAAAAAATATAAAAATTAACATTTTTAAACCAGCGAATTTAACATAAAGATGAAATTTTATTACCCCCCATAGGTTTTTTTTTAAACTAAATTATAACTATTTTTTATTTTATTCTGGTGAAATCACAAAAATTCAATTAAAGAAAGTATTTGAAAATTATTTTAATTAATATTTTTTCTTTTTCATTTTTAGAAAAGAAAATACAAAAAGTTTCAAAGATAACAATAATTTAAAAATTAGATTAGCATTTTTGTCATAGAAGATTTAAAATTAAAGAAAGCCTACTTAAAAAAAAACATAGATCGTTTATCCTAAAAAAAAATAAGCTAATTAATTTTTTTTTGTTTTATTACATTTTATTATAAACAAAAAATATATATATATTTTTTTTTAAATTGAGATCTTTAAAATCCAATTTACATTTTTTATTGTATACATTAATTTTTTTCTTCGAGTATTACCAATCTCTAAAACAATATATTTTTCAAAACTCTGAAATATTTCTTTTCAAACATTAAAAACAAAATTAACAATTGAAGTAAAACAGTAATTAATATACTTTGAAAAACATAAGTTATATTACGATATTTGTATTATACCTCATTTATTTCTGCAGATATGCTTTGTTAAATTTGATAAAAAATTCAGTTAAATGAATACAAACTGATTTGATTTATACAAATTTCAAAGAACAAAAATAATGACGATTTATTCTATTTTCAATTAATTTTTATAATTCATTATGATTTGTTTTTAATTTATTGTGTTATTAATTTTTTTGTTTTTCTGTACTATTTAATATCAATCTTACATTTAATTTAAATTCTCGGATAAATGAATTTTATTTCTTTTAAACACGATTTTTTAAGAATATGATTAGAAAATATGTTAGTAAGAGAAAGAAAACTAATTTAAGATTATTAAAGATTAATCAAACAGTTTCAATAATAATATTAAAAGAGGTAAAACTCAGTTCAATCTCAAACCCTTAAAATAGAGAATTTTATCTTTATAAAATAAATGAAAATTTTCAAATTAAGTTATTTTTATTTCATGAATTATTTATATCTCTTTTTAAAAACAACTTAATTAATTTTCCGTTTATTTCATTTTTATATAATTCAATCTGTCAACTTAACAAAAATTTGTAAATGTTATTTAATTCATTTGGGAAATTTCATTTTAACAGATAAAATTTAAAATTGGCACGACATTTAAAAATTTAATACAATATTCTCCCCTAGATTCATTGCTACCGGTAATCAATTATTTATAACATTACTTTATTGAAGAAACCATTATTATTTAACAAAGCGCCGTTATGTTTTAGTAATTCATATTATTCAAGCAATTAAGAGGTGGAAAATAATTAAAATTAGGGGAGAGGGAGGCACCTTTGAACATTTTTTTCAGAAAATCAATATATTTTTGAGTTTTAAATATTACATAATAAAAACAATGCATTTCTTCATCATATGAGCCATAAATAAAGCATTTTCCAAAGAAATTAAATAAAGTGTGATGATTTAAAAAATTAAAAAAAAATTCTTCAAACCTGCCCCATGTAGGGGCACCTTCGAACGAATGAATAAAATATGGAAATATTGAGAGTTTTTATAAAAAGTTGCATATGTTACAGAAACATAAAGTTACATGAATGACATTATATAACTACATTTTGTTGAAATTACTAATTTTTTTGTTATTTAACCAAACTTAAATCCATCAAAGTTGATTTCAAAATTCATTGTTGACAAAAAACAAAGTGTCCCTCCAGTTGTGTTTGATTGTGAAAACTTTTTAACAATATCCTTGAAACACACCAATGTGATAGCTGATGTTTCTGGAAAATTAAAATTTTTCATTCGCTATTTTTTCGTATAAGATACCTGATATAAAATTTCGTTTTATCTGTTAAGGACACCAGAAATAATGTTTGGAAACCTGTTAAATCATGATTCATTATTTTGTAGCCAGGATTTACAACTATCCATTAAATGAATTTAGATTTGATTCAATTTAGATTTGAAACTTCCCATTACTGATACATATAGAGGTTGGAACCTATGTGTGCAGTAAAGAGGAATTGTTAGCAGTAAAAGTTTCTTTAAAACATTTCAATTACTATTTATCACCAGTTTATTCTGTGTTTCTTCGCTATTCAATGGTTTTGCTATTGAATCGCGCCCAACTTTTTTGTTCAATTTTCACGAAAATGCCCAACTTTTTTGTTAAATGTGCCCCATCACATGGAATCTAACATTACAACGGTTTACTCAATTCGACTGAAGAATTTGAATAAAACAAAGCTTTTAAACTAAAGCTAACATTTTTGTTCAAGCATTGATCAATAAATTAAAATTTTAGGGATAGAAATGTGTAAGCAAAAATCTTACAACTTTAGATTCTTATGTTCAGATTCAAGAGGAAGAAAAATACATATCTTATTTAGACCGTACTGTTTAAAAAAAATGTTACAGCTTTGTATAACCATTCCCTTGATGCAGCAATAATGTATTGCCTTATGCATTTTTTTAAAATAATTTATCTGAAAGAAAATATTTAGAGTGTTCAAAGGTGCGCCAGTTCAAACGTGCTCCCCTCTCCCCTACACTTATTTTTATTATTTGTAAATTCAAATTAGTTTTCAGAAAATCTAATCTTAAAAATTTTTAAATGTATTTTGTCGCAGTTCAAATAATTTACGTTCTTAGACCACCCTTCTTAACCATTGTGACGCTTTCCAGAATTGTGCAGTGTAAAATCTTCGAGTTCACCTTGTCATCTCGCAAAATAAATAAATAAATAAATAAACAAATAAAATTAAAAAATAAACACAATTTAAAAATTTTTAAACTTTTAGATTTCACTATCTTTGTTTTTTTATTTTTCAATATTTAAATCTCCCCATAATATTTTTATTTTCAGGTTATTGAGTCAAGTACCACAAACTGTTAGGAGTTTCTGAAGCCATTGATTATCATAGAGTTTGGGGCATGAAACTAAAAGTGGCCTCTCTTATTTGGAATGATATTAGGCCAGCAAAATTAATTCTGACAAGTCCATATCAAATTGCATGAATAATTATTTCAGTAGCTAACAGTTTAGCCCTTTTTGCCTTTTATTAGTAAGTGGTTCGTCCAATGGCACGCCAAGGAGGATATATTTTACTGTTAGTCTTCGTTGGCCAATATCACAATTAGCGGGCATTGGCCAATCTTTTGATATAATTGTGTATACTGTTTTATTTTTGTTATTTTTAATGCTGTATTTACTTTTGTGTTATAGTTCGAAATTATTTAGGGGGGTTTCAAAACCACAGACCAATGCCATCTTAGCATAAATTTGCCTTTTCTTATACCACTACCACTACCAAAAACAAAAAAGTTTGTTTTCATTAGTCAAAACATATTTCTGCTGGTGAATTATTTTAAATGACTGAAACTGAATCATTTGCATTTAAAATATTTAAATTTGTAGAAATAATTCAATATAAGTCATGCCTTGAACTACTGCTTTGTAACAGCAATATTCATCTTACTTAATAGCAAAAATTTTGCGTTTTAAATGGTGGAGAGTATTATTTTTAAAAATGATATATGTTTTAAAATTTGTGTAAATAATCTATGAAACATCTCGATATGCATGGCACATATTTGCAGACTATGCGTTATAGATTTTTTTTATATATTTTTTATTATATATTCTACAATTTTTATTACTATTTTCTCACAGAAATCTTAACATAAAAAAAAACGTCAACGTAGTTTTAGAATTACATTGAAAATTACGTTAAAATTACGTTGTTACGTTTTAAAATTAAAAATTATCGAAAGCACTTCTTAATAATTTTGAAATAATAAAACCAGGAGCCTAATAAACCTATAATAATAAATAATAATAAAACGTATAATAATAAATAATAAAACGTATACTAATAAATCTATGAAATAACCAGCAGCTTATTTCATAGAGTTTTTGGGTCGTTCTTTTAACAGTTTCTTTATTTTGTTATCCGTCTTTTTCTGTTTTTAACTTCGAATACGTATCAGTTTATCGTGTATATCTATAAGTTTGTACACGGAAGATGGGCAACTGGTCACATAAAAAAAAAAAAAAAAAAAAAAAAAAAAAACTAATAGGGAAATCAGATTTCCGAAAAAATAAAAAGAGAATTCGCTTATACTGATTCCAGACTCATAAAATAGAAAGATCTTCATTTCAAAAAATGAAATAAAATAATTTAAAACTATGTCCCTTGCGTTCCGTTAGATATTGTTCTATAAAGATAAAAATTAATTTTCATATTTTCTTTCTGAAATGAATTCATGCAGTTTAAGAAAATTCATACATTTATACATTAAAATCTGAATAATTTTTATCACTTAAAAGTGCAAAATGAGTTTAAGATAATGTAAATAAAAATTAACTTTTTCAATTTATGTATCTATATATAAAAAATGAAATTTTTCATTGATTATATTTGTAACATTCTTAGTTCTTTATGTTGTTAAACGTTTCCATCTTTGCATAGTGCTATGAAATAAAATGTAAGGTGTCCTGGGGTAATAATGCAAAATGCTGAGATTTTATTTAGCCATGAAGAAATCTAAGAGATAATACTATTTAATCTGCGCAGAGAAGCACGTACATTCTCTAAAGTTATATTCTTTTATATGTAGATTTTATAGATGGAAGTAGCATGTCAGAGCAAACGTGCAATCGAAAACTTGCGATGTAAGTTCTATGATGTAGAAACTTTACATTTGTTGAAAGAAAATACTTTTTTAAATAAATTAAAAATACATTTCATGTACTTTCAAAATGTTGTGAGGGAATTTTCGATGTGTTCGCGAGGTACCTGGTAGTTTAAGATGTACTGCGCAATATGTATACAGGAGTAATCACACTATCGACTAGCGTTATTGCAACTGTTCATTATTTTTAGTGCTGAACTACATACGAAGAAGCCTTATTTTTTATTTGAATTTTGAATTTTATGAGCGAGAGAGCATTATTGTCACTGTTGAAAACTATAAAGGATACAGAAATTTTTGTATATCTTAAATGCTGTTAATTTTTTCATATCAGAAGAATAAAATATCAAATGAATATTTCTAAATCACAATTAATGGTAAGAAATAGCAATTTATTAATTTCTAGGACTGTAGATTATTTATATGTAGAAATGTACAATTTACATGTCATTTCATTCTATAGTTATCACTGCAATTTTTAATGCACATTTTCTAAAAATATTCTTTTTGCAGATATAGTTAATAAGTTGTTGTATTAAATCCTACATTTTTTTAAAATAAAAATAATCTAAAACTAAGTAGAACCATAACATTGCGGTATTACTCCAGGGTACTTTAACTGATATCTTAGACTGCATCAAATGACCTTTTATAACTTATTTTTTATATCGTTCTTTTATTACTAAAATTATCTAAGAAGAGTTAAAAGGAGAAAGAACGAAATAATAATAATTTATTTCATTTTTCTAACCTTAAAACAACGTATTTATTATTATGAAATCTTAGAAAACATTTATTTTCACTTCCTATAACTTTTCCTTTTCTATAGTAAAAGAATAATTAAATATAACTTGGTGAATGGTTATTTTTTAAAGCAAAATGTCTGTATGAAATGTAGGAATTGGGATTTAATTTAATAGCATAGATTTTTATTATAAATTTGAACATAACAAAAAGTAAATTCTTTCATGTTTTAAAAATTTATATATATATATATATATATATATATATATATATATATATATATATATATTTGCATTGTCATTAAAAATGTATTAGGTTTTGAATGAATTTGTTAAATTATGCATAATTATATTTTAATGTACAGAAATTTTTTTAAGAATTTAATTTACTTTTATATTTCACTATTATTAAATTGAGTATTTAACGTTAAAAAATATTTTTAGATTCATTCGATAACTTTTTGAAAGAAGAATAACAAAAATTATAATAAAAAAGTCACAAAAAATATTAATGATAAAAAAAAATAATTTAAAAAAATAACTCTCAAAATAACAATATCATTATTATTAAATGAAATTATTCTTTATAAATCAGTTGATTTTCTTTGGCGATAAAATTGCATTTTTAGCAATATTTATTAAACTGCACAAAAATGAAAAAAAAAAGAGAAAGAAAGAGAAAAAAATCACAATTAATTTTTATTTCTTTCTGAATAAATTTCATTTCATGCTGCTGCATTTTAATTTTATTTATTTATTTATTTTTGAAATTTATTTAAAGTGATGTTATTTTATCTTTTGAGAAAAAAAAACATAAAATGTAACAAAAATGTAATGACGATAATAATATTCACCGTATGCTTGATTATCAACGGAGAAAATTAAATTTTGCTTCTTATTTCAGAATCTTATAATCATTTAAATACGCTAAATGGGTTTTTGTTTTATCTTTTGAGCAAGCGAAGAAAATTTAACTTAATAAAAAAGTTTAATTTTAACTAAAGGATTTTTTTATAAATTTAGTTTATTATTTTTTTTTATTTCATTCATATAAATATTTCATCAATTTTGTTTCGTTGAATAAAGTATTTTTTCAGCCATTGTGGTTTTTATAGATTTTTATAACATTTATCTATATATATCACTAAAAATTCCTATTCAAACACTCAATAAATAAATTCATCAACTTTAACTTAAATAGACGTATACATTTCGTGAGTATGAGAACTCACATCTTCAGCATATAAAAATCAATGTATAAAATGTCTATCCCCCAACGACACATAAGTTGAATATATAAAATGCGTACGTCCATTTTGGGTTTTCATCTTGCACATAGTTGGAAAGATTTCTCACATTGATTTCGATACACTGATGATGTGAGTCCCAGTACTCACAAAATTTATACGTCTGTTCATGTTCAAAATGCTAAATTTATTTATTGTCTGTTTAAACGTTTTGATTCTAGTTTAGCTTCCCACTCAAATTTTTATTTACTAATATATCTATTTATCTTCTAAAGAAAGGAATAATCAACTGTTTTGTATTATAGATGCCATAATTTTTGTTTGATTTATTTATGACTTACTTCGCATTCAAGGAAATTTAAATGACTGATTTAAAAATGCGTACCACTTATTGAGAAACAAGTATATTTTATAAACACATTAGAAAAGATTGTTAGAACACGTTAGATTTTACTTTTAGAAACGAAGTAAAAATGTGTATGCACTTGCCTTAGAGAAAATATACACAGTAATTTACCAACATTCACGAGGTTTATATTCACGGAAACCTCCACATATGTTGAGATTATCTTCCCATACATAAAATGCGATTAGACTTTAACATTTTGTTTTTATGAAAAAATAATTGAAACGTAGAAAACATATATTTATTAAGCATGAAATTTAATGCTGTAAATAAATTTGAAATAATTATAAACAAATTGTACAAAGTATATTTGCTATGTAATGACAGAAGCCTTGTTTTTATTAACTTATATTTTGTTTATGAATTTCTATGTATGGATAGTTGCTGATTTGATTTTTTTGTTTAGATTTCTAACCAATTAAAATCGCATTCTTTTATTTTCTCAACAAGTTGTTTTTGAAATTTTGAAATTTCTCTAATACTTTTTCGGAAAAGTTTCATTTGTAATTAAAAAATTTTAAATTTAGAAAAGGTTTTACTTATTTACTTATTCATTTATTTAGTTTTAATATTAATTTATGTTTGAGGGGTTTTTTATATTATTAATCTGCATTTTTCTTCAATATAAGAGTTGAATTTCTTGAAACTTTGACTATAGAGTACAATGCAGCTGTCTAATGTCAAATAGTTTTATGTGATTGGTAAAACAAAGCAAGTTTACTTTGTAAATACATATGTATATATATATATTCTTTATGAAAAAAAAATTCCCGATCAACGAAGTTATATTTACAAATGTTGAAAGAGTCTTCATTTTTCAAATCGGGAATAATCAAAAACCGTTATTGTTTGAGCAATAACTCTCAGGCAAACATACTACTGTAAAACACACGGGAAGTTCTTCGGATGATATCTTGTTTCCATTTAGACTCTCAATTGTTTTTCATTCTAAGCAGTGGTCTTTCCCTACAATTGCCCATTTTCAGATTTTTCAGTTGTTTTTTATGATAACAATTACGCTTCGGAAACTGGTTCTGAAAGGGAAATTAATTTTATAAAAAATATCTATAACCAACATAATTACAATTCGCTGAAGCAACTTTGTTCTCAAACTTTTAGATATTTCTGTTTTTTATCATAAGGCAGCGAAGTACGAAGCCACCCAACATCTGGTAACAATTTGATGTTTAAAATTCAATGTTAATTTCTCTCAAGTGTGGAGGTCTCTTTGGAACACAAATATGCATTTTAAAGAAGTTTCGGAAACTATTCTGCTTATTCTTAATTATGATTTTCATTTTTAATTCTTAAAAGGCCTAATTTCGTGTTAAAATTTTTAATAATTTATTTTGCACTTACTTCTAATATTGATAACCCATACAATCACAATCATCCCCCATAAATTCTACGATGATTCCGCGTATCTGTTAATTATAATATCAAAAGTTAAAGTATCCGCTAGATATCTGGGAGATATATAGATTGAATGAGAGGAAAGAATTAACCAAAAAAGAGTAGATTTTTATTTATTTTTTTATGTATACATTTATATTAGATATTTTGCCTGTCGGCTATCAATCGTAATTCATTCGATAACTTTCGAAGTAGGACAAAACATGACATTTATGAATTTTATCACTTCTATTTTAAATTTGTTTTCGCGTCGGACCTTTTAAAATAACAACAACAAAAATATCGTCACCCGTGTTTCCGCTCTTTATGGCAGCTTGCGCTCTCCCCTAAACATTTTCAAATGGATCTGCTCTTAGAAGTCCACTAACTTAGGCAACATAACATATGTTTCAGAACAATATCTTTACGTGAATATTTTTAAATAAATACACAGAACGGCACATAAAAATATGTACATAAACTTTTTCTACATAAACTCAATCAATGGCACTGATACATCGATTTTCAGTTATCCAAATATTCATAGATTTTCTTATTACAAAGGAAATCCATTTTAATAAATAGAAAAGCAATTAATAATAAAATATTGTCTATTGTCTGATGATTTCCGTGGGGTTATATGCCAAAATTATTGAGAAATTATATATATATATATATATATATATAAACTTGTAACATCTGTATTATTATACGTGCTACACCATGTTTTAAGTAAAATAATTAGGCATTAAATTTCTATAAAGTATTATGTAATTCAATCAAGGTTAAAAATTGCATTTTGGCTTATGATTTCCTTTATGAAAAAAAGCTAGTTTCTCTCTTTTTTTTTTTTTTTTTTTTTTTTTTTTTTTTTTTTTTTTTTTGCAGAAGTAAGTATTTTACAGCTAAAAAATTTGATTAGATACTGTCTTGTTATATACTCTACTAGAAGTAATTATATCTAGGGTACCTAATAAACAAATATTTTTTATTATACAAGAAATTAATTGAAAAAATATTTAATTTTGAAATTGACTTTTTGGAGCATAACTTTTTCCACGAACGATAAAAAATTACTAAATTGCATCGTTACATCAAAAGGCATATTTTCTAAGAAAAATTTATCAAAAAAAAAAAAAAAAAAAAAAAAAAAAAAAAAAACACAAGGAAAGATGCATTTTTTAACTTGTTCTTTCAAGTACTTGATAAATTTTCCTTTCCCTGGAGTCTTACAAATATAGTTTCTATAAATTGTTTTTGATAGTGCTTACAAGTGAGCAATTTAGTATTTTTAGAAACAGATCAAAATGTTATTTTTTATACCCTTCAATGATAAATACGTTTAAGAGATTTCAAATATTTCAGATAGGCTTCAATGATTACTAAGAGACAGTTTATTTGTAAAGTAACATTAGATAAATAAATAAACTAATGGAAGAACGTAAACAGAAAACATGCAATATTATTGAAATACGCTGAAGTAAATATCTGAAGAAAGGAAATTAAAATTTATTATTAAGTTTTATAGTATAAAAACGGTAATAATTGAATGATAATATGTATCAGGTGAAAAATCAAATCAATTAAATAATAAAATGGATCATCTTAAAGAACTATCATTGGAATCAATGTATTGAGATAAAAGTACAAACTTAAAAATAATTATATATATATATATATATATATATATATACATATACAGAGAGAGAGAGAGAGAGAGAGCAAAATGGGGACATGCATAATTTATGTATAAAAAAGTAAGTAATACAATCAATACGTTAAACATAATTAAATAAATCAGTAATAAAATAAGAAATTAAATAATAAGTAAAATAATTATATTTTATATTAAAATATATTAGAACAAAAAATTAAACTCATCGTATATCTGGTATTATATTTTCATTTTATTGTTAACAGGAGAAGCATATTTGTATGATTAAATTCTGCACTTGCAAGGAGGGTCCCCATACTGAACATACTCAGACGTTTTTGGAAAAAAAATACTAATTAAACTACTAAAAGGTCAGTCAAAATTAGCGACGGAATTACAGTAGAAAATCTCTAAAAAATGAAAATGCTTTCGAATATTTGGCGTTGAAACACAAAAGCGTCACCTGATTTCACTAGCAGCACATTTCCTCGCCAAAAGCAAACGATTTTAATGTAACTGAATATCAATAGATTTTTTTAATGCGTGTAAATGGTATTTAATGAATTTAAATCTAAAAAATGAAGAAATCTAATGCATACATTTTCTTTTTGCATTACATATTTATCTTGCATAATGCTGTAGTTATTTAGTTTTATCATTGAAAAAATAATTTCATATATAAAAAATGTTTTCATATATTTAAGCGTATTCAAAGTAAACACCAGATGAAGAATGCTGCAGTATTACATTCTAATATTCCAGAAGTTTTTCTTTCCATAGCAACAAAATTGAAAAGACCGATCTAAATTGGACTAAAATTTGAGATTATATTGATTTTAATTTTTTTTTAAATTCATAAAATTTTATAGCTTACTTCCACTGTAAATAAATATATATATATATATATATATGATAAAACTAAAGTTGAAACAAACTAAAACTGACAAAAATATATATTAAATATATATTAATTTAAATATATATTTTTAAAAAACAAGTTCAACATGAAGCATTTTTATTTAAAAAGTATTTGACATAAAAAAAGTTCTTTTTGAAATTTTATTTAGTCGCCAACCGATGATAAATCGCCAAATAAACGAAATGTTCATTATTTTATTATGTTCATTATTTCACGAACGTTTTAAAGGGGTTCCACCGAATTTTTTTTTTTTTTTTTTTTTTTTTTTTTTAATGAACATATACACTCATTTCCAAAATTTAAGCGTGGAGAGGAAAATGCTAATTTCCTGAAGCCAATCAGAATTAAAGAAGATGAAAATCGCTGAAGAGGTAGATGGAAGTATGCAAATATGTTAGGTAACAGCCAATCGCGCTTTCATGTCAAGAAATATGCAAAAAAGGCAGTCTTATAAGAAGCCAGCTTTATGAAGGGTGACAGAAGTTGATTGTAAGTGCTGATAGAAAGTGTTTAAAACTTTCTTACAAGTTGTTTTGAAGACATACCTATTTCTATGACTCCCAGAAGACGAATGAAAGAATCTGAGCACTGGTGTGCGGTGGGGCGCATTGAAGCAGGACACTCCATCACAGATGTTGTTCTTTTTTCGGAGTTCATCATTTTGTAATTTCACATTTATGGAAAGAATTCGAAATCACTCAGACAGTTGTCCGAAGGCCCGTAGTCGATCGCACAAGGGTTACAACCTAAGCGGAAGATCGATATATTGCTATTGTAGCCAAGCGGATTCGCAGAGCGACCTCCATACGTGTGGCATCTATGATTACAGCGTCCATTGGTAAAGCGATATCTGTAGTTACTGTATTCCAAAGATTACATATCAGTGGACTGTACTTCCGGGTACCTCGAGTTTGTGTTCCTCTATCCGTCCAATCAAGAGGGGCACGTTTAAAATTGTGCCGGGAACATGTCAATTGAACTGTGCCTGACTGGATCAATGTCATGTTTACTGATGAGTCAAGATTTGCTCTGCAGCCAGATGACAAGCGTATAAGGATATGGCGTGAACGAGGAACACGTAATCGGCCCGAAAACATCACCGAACATCACGCATTCTAAGGCGGAAGCATTATGGTGTGGGCAGGGATTTTCTAAGGATACTACACCGACTTGCACATCTTTAAACTGGGTTCTGTGACGGATGTCCGGTATCGAGATGCAGTCCTAGAATCCATTGTGAGATTGTACGCTGCAGCAGTTGGTCCTACTTTTGTTTTAATGGACAATAACGCACGTCCCCATAGAGCTGGTACCGTCGATGACTATGTGGAGTGTGAAGGGATTGCGCGTATGGCGTGGCCAGCATATTCGCCCGCCCTTTATCCCATTGAAAATATTTTGGATGCTCTCGACCGTGCTGTATGTTTACGTTTTTCCACCTTCAGCCACTCTTATTGAGCTGGAAACTGCTCTACAAGGAGAATGGCAATTGCTTAATTCTGCGGTGGTTGACCACCTAATCGAAAGCATGGTCACAAAGTGTAAACTTTGTATACAGATGAGGAGAATCACATACCCTATTAATGTCTCTCTTTTCATTTTATACTGTTTATTTTCACTTTACACATAATTCTGTTTAAGTTTCCAGTATGTCATTATCTGATAACTCATAAAAATTTAATATTGATTTCATTTTTGTATATAATTATTGATTTTATTTTATGCATAAATATATATGCCACTTTTCTGCCGATTTTTGTGTCAATCAAAACAGTATTTGTTGATTTTTTGCATTTTACATCTTAGTGCTTAACTTTTGGAAGTGAGTGTGTATCCACACGAAAAGAACACTCTGTAATTCTTACAGAATTTTCTGAATTTGCTCGTATGGAGCCATTCCTTGTTGTTTTTTTCACGTAAAGGGTGCGTCAGCAATCAGTGTATGCCCTTTAAGAGTTAGACAAACAGTGTCCGAAATGGTGGAATAGATAGAAAAGGCTACAACTTTTAGTACGAATCTTATGAACATGTTCCCATGCAATTTGAGTTATGCTGTACAAAATTATTCACATTTGAACAAATACAAATAAAAGATCTTTACTTATGTCTTATGTCACACTTTGTATTATAGTGTGGGATTTCGCAAGTGGGCAAACTAGTAGGAAATTGAGGTAGTATTTTGCGTCAAACTTCGCAATCTTTTACTAATCATAAACAATCTTGTCGGTAATCTTGACCGCGTGTGAGAAAATATAAAAGTGTGTTTGTCAAACGTATAACCCTCCAAGCGTCTTGCAAAAGGGTAAAATTGTAATTTTTTTTCTCAGCATTTTATTTTAAATGTTAAGAAAATATGATTCTTTCAACAATATAAAAAAACTTAATTATAAGCATGAATGTAATCCTTCTGAATATGAATCATTCTTCAGTGTATTGAAAATTCATTTATTCTATAGAATTATAGTATTTAAAATATTGCTATTATTGCAGTGAAAACTGGAGCTTAGTATATAGAATATTGCGTTCCAGACGCTTAGAGGGCTAAATTGAATAGCGATGTATCGGAAGGAATGATTCATTTTTCAACATCATGAAATGATAAAGTTTAGAGACATAATATCATGTCATCGATAAGGATAAAAAAAATTTTGATTTGAAAAGTTTTTAGTAAATATACGTTTATAATTAAATTCATACGATTATTACACATAGTTAAATTAAAGTGTATTCTAAAGTAATAATTTATTTTGATATAACTCAATTTATTCTAAAAATTAAGTTGGGCATGTGGTTTTTCATACTAAAATGCATAATAAATTGATTAGAAAATAAGTAGCAATACGTAATTAAAAGAATTAAAATACATTAAGCTTTTTTAAGAAAATGTGCACTATATCAATTATTACAAAGAAAAAGAATTATTACAAAGAAATATAAAAAATTTTACTATATATACTTGTATATTTATTCAAATAAAATTTGCATTGCTTACAAATAAAATCCAGAAAAGTTCATTTTATTAAAAGTATTTTTAATTAACTTGTTCAATTTTCATACAAAATTTCTTTTTTCTATAACTTTAAGAATAAAAAATATTTTCTTTCAAGATTTATTAAAAACTTTCATTTATTTTATTTTTATTTATAAATAAAAAAAATTACAGAATTTAATTAAAATAATACATTTTTTAATTTCCCTCTATTTTAAAATAAGCAAATTTCGCATTTTATTTCACTGGTTGAATAAAATATTCTTTAAACAAGCCTTTGAAATTTCTTTTGAATACTGGTGGATGTATAAATGGAAAAGGTGCTTCGAAATGTATATATTTTCTTATAGAAAATTTTAATTATAATGTTTTAGAAACTAACTAAATAATTTGCATATCATATATATATATATATATATATATATATAACAATAATATAAGCGGACGTAAAAGTGTCTGTTTGTATGTGCGCGTAGAGTTGGGCGGTATCGAAAATACATGTATTTGAAATACATTTTGAAAACACCTTTTTACTTTGCATTTTGTATTTTGAACTGACTAAGCGACAGTACTTTGGTAAAGTATTTTAAAGTGATTTTTCCAAGCATTTTGTATTTTGAAAATACTCAAAATACATTTCTCCAGATTTCAATCTGTTTCAGTTAAACAGCAAATCTAAAAGATTCACAAAAGATAGATGCGCGCTGTCTAGTTTTAGAATTCGTTTCTGGAATTTAATATAAACAAGGTGGAACCCGTCGAATTTCGTTGAAAGAAAGTTTTTAAGTAGGAATTTTTTCATCGATTTGTAATAAAACTACAAAATAAATTACCATAAAAAATGCAGCTTACAATGGTTTGTCTAACTCTAAAACAAAACTTATTTTAACTTAACAAATTATTATTTCTTTAAAGCCTAAATTTGTTTGAATCATCAGACAATGGTTTTATATATGGATTAATAAAGCTGCATTATTACAACTATTTAATGCAAATCACGCAAAAAAAATTGTAAAGAGAAGTGTTGTATCGTGTGTAATATAATTTTGCAGTGTGTATTATTCTGCGGTATACAAACAAATCAAAACTTATGCAAGAAAAAAAGCCATAAATCAGTTATTATTCTTTTTAAATAAATTTCTCATTTCATAAGAGAATTTATTCTTATATTTTTAATATTTAAATCAAATATATTACATGAAAACATACTAAACATTAATTAATGTACCAAATATGAAAAAAATCATCTTTTCAATTTAATATGTTTCAATAAACATACTGAATTATAAGAACATTTCAATTTTCGTAAATTGCATAGCTTGATGAAATTATTTGGAAAAGAAATAGCAATTCTCATCTCTTATAAAATTGACTTATTTTAATATAAAATTGAATGCGTTGTGCACTCTAAAATTTAATAGAACAGTTTAATGCTTATTTACTACTGTTAAATAGAGAAAAACTAAAAGAAAAGAAAGAAAGAAAATGCAAGAAAATGTAAAAAAAGCCGTTAATCTGTTATTATTTTTTTATAAATAAATTAATCATTTCGTAGGTTTTTTTTTATTTTTAATATTTAAATCAAATATAGATATAAAAAAACTAAACATTAATTAATATAACACATATACAGTAAAAATAACGTTTCTACACGTTTTAATTCGTTCTTCTCTTATTAATCAAAATAGTGTTGATTACTGACATAAAAGATTAAAGCTAATTATAATGCGGATATTAAAAGAGAAAATTAATTGAAAGAAGAAAATAAATTTATCATATTGAAGAACTATTAAGTATATTTTAACAATATTAGGAAACGTTTGAAAAAAACGTGTTGCAAGCATATATAAATTGCAGTCTTTGAAAATTAAAAAATATATTTTTTTAATTAAAATGTTATTTAACTATAAATTTTTTAAAGCACATCAGATAAAAGATACATGTAAAGATGGTTTTTTTTTACGATTTTTCCGTTTACATTTAATATTAGAAGAATGTACAGTCATAAGTATTCTTTTGATTTTATCATATTCTAAATGAGATTTTTTATAGAATAAAAGGTGAAAATATCGTATAATATCTTTGTTTATCATGAAATATCCTTTTACTGTAATAATTTTTTATTCTTTTCTCATTTTCCTATCTTTTGCTCAATGTATTTCATTATTATTCTTGATTACAATCATTGTGTTTCTTTACTTTACTTTCGTATTTTAGTAGAGATATCCTTTTATACCATTTTACACAAATGTTTCAGAATTTTATAGTAAATTAAGCTTTAAAAATATTTTTCCCCTTAGAGAAATCTATACTTAAGCTGCAAAAGTTTTATTTTTGTTAAAGAACATGCTGGAAATCTTATTCTATAACATAAAAGCGATACTTTGTATTCCTTTCATAAGTGAACAAATTTCCTCCCATCGTATGCGAATGTATGAAAATTAGTTTTACAGCTCGTGTTTTATACGCTATTTTAGAAAATAGTTACAGCATTTCTATAAGGAATAAAATATGAATTTTTACGGGCAAAAAGAAAAGATTTTTGTTTCTTAAATATAACACAGATATATGCATATACACATATAAAATACATTATTCAGACCATCGGTAAAATGAATAATCAGTATTACAAGAAATATCGCCTTTCTCACCTTTTTAAGTGCATTCGTAATTATGTAAATACGTAGAACCTATATTCGTTTTTCAAAATAGTCTCAGATGGATTTTAATGGTGCTACACATTTTCGACCGTAATAAGATTAAAATGCATCTATGAAGTATATATTAAAATAAACGTTCTGTACAATTTGTGGGACAAAAAATATTTTTTTATTAATTTACAAGGCCACACAAAAGAATTCCATTACATAATGTTATAAGGGGAAACACTACTTGAGGCGAGTTTTAATAATATTAAACCATTTCACTTGCTATGTAATTGATACACGTTTGTGAGGATTACTTTCAAGTTGCTTCCTGCACTGTAAAAAAAAAAAAAAAAAAAAATCAAGAGGTTACTAAAAATTTTTTTGTAAATTTGTATTCCACAGAATTTTTTAGTAACCATTACAAACTTTTTTTTTGCAAGCGAGCATTTCTTTTGTAAAGTGAACAAAAGATTTTTTTGTATAACTAACTTAAAAAATGTTAGTATGAGCCACCAAGCAAATTTTAGTAGTAGCTCCTAAATTATTTTTAATAATCATTACGTGGGCTCGAAGGGCAGGAGCTTCCTTCGAGCTGCATCCAGACTTCTGGAGCGGAAGATTTTCGGCAAAACCGCAAAAGATGGCAGCACCAAACATTGCTACTGCTCTGTCAGGATATTCATAATCGCTTTATTAACGAGTACTTACACTGCATACATTCGGGGCGTATTTGGCAGTGGCCAGTATCGAACCCGGGACCTTTTAGCCTGGAGTTCGTTACTATAACCACTATGCTATCAAGGCCACACCAAGTGAGTTTTAGTAATAGCTATTAAAATATAAAATTATTAACTCTATTCGTTGCTAATTTTTTCTAGTAATTCTTACAGATTTTCTTGTAACCGACTAAGATTACTAAATTTTTTTTAGTAATTACAAGGATCACTAAAGTTTCTTTAGTAGATCGACACTTTTTTTTACAGTGTGTGTAACCGAAAAAAGGTTAGTATTTACAGGCCCCAATAAAACTATTCCTCTACATATTAGTATTGAGGTAAACATTGTTTGGGGTGCGATTTAATAATATTAAACTATTTCACGTTTAATGAAATTGATGCATGTTTCTGAGGATTGTTACAAGTTATTTCCTGTATAATAGAAAGCAGATAGTGTTAACAGGGACGCACAAAAGATCTCGGATATTCTACTGTATCCGAAGTACTATATACTATTACACCAAGGTCTCAATATTTTTAAAACTTCGTTATAGTACGAACGCACATCATTTGCTACGCATAACGTGCAATTTCCATATTGTTTTTATTTTTTCTGTTGTTACGAATTTTGTAAATAGTTAGTGTTTGTACTGTAAAATAATGTAAATAATCTTATTAAGCTCCATTTCTTTACTAATATTAGTTTTTGTTACATTGTCTCTGTTATTAAGCAAACTTGTCTATTATTTCCAGTGAATGTCTATGGCAGCTTTGCGAAATATTAGAGATATCGCCAAGTTGGCGTCACTTTTGGCAACTAATTTTGGTCGCCAAATTTGGCGATATATCGCCATGGTGGCGACAAACTTGGCGATTGTTGGCGATGGTAACCCTTCCCTCTCTATGGTAACCCCCCTTAGATATACTGATACATTGAATGTTGTTCCGTGGATTTTTCGAGAAGGTTGTAGAAATTTCCAGCACATGCTGCGAGCCTATATAAGGAGAGCAATACGAGCTCCTGTTGTTATTATTTACCAGTCAGTCATTGAGTGAACTTCTAGGGTATTGTTTAAGCAAGTTTGCTTGAGTCTTATTTACGTTATTTTGAATGTGATTTTAGTGTTGAGACGTTGTATAAAGAGTCTCTGGGACCTATATCTGCACTTGTACGATAGATTTGAACAGTTATTTTTGAATATCTAGTAATATTTGTGAGTTTCGAAGACTCTGTTGTTCTGAAAATCTGTAAATAAATTATTTTCTACTTTTATAAGAAACAAGAGTTGGAAGTTGTCTAACCATAAGATCAAAAGAACCCTTATACGCAACACTATTATGATTTTTTTTTTAATTTTAAAATATTTGCTTTTTGGTGAGAAATTCAGAATGAAGAATTGGTAATTAATTTTAATTTAATATTATTATTTCATTGAAATTTTTAAGTAGTTAAATATGTAGTAGAATATTCGACTATTTATAATAATTTCAACCTATAAAAATTCATTTAGAGCAACTGCATCCGTTGTATTCTATTATACAATTAATTATTAATTTAATTAAAAAAACCAAATATTTTTAATCTTGCTTTATTTCTTTTGAATTTTTCTTTTTTATATTCTTGAATTGACTTTTATTTTTTAAAAAAATATATATATATGTGTATATATAGTTTGGAAGCATAACTAACACCGAGTTAATATTTTAAACTTCATACTATTTAACGAAAGCATTTTTGCAGGAAAATATTAACGAGGCGTTTTGTACATTCAAAAATATATATTCAATTCTATAAGCAGGTATTCTTAGGATATATATAAAGTAATCTCAGATAAAGCAAAAGTGGGTTTCAATATCCTCTATTGCAAATTCCAAGCAGTGAACGAATAACTATACTGTAAAAAATATCTGTAAAATTACTAAAATTTTTCTAGTAGATTTGTATTCCAAGAACTTTTCGTATAACGATAGAAGCAAAATTTTATGTAACCGAGGAATGTTATATGAGCTTTTGCTGTTACTGTTACATGAAAAGTTCTTGGAATACAAATCTACTAGGAAATTCTTAGTAACTTTACAGATGTTTTTTACAGTGTAGGAAGTATGTTTTGTCTCGGTGTTACAGAACTTTGAACAACCTTCTGAGTGGTCAACGTATAAAAATTTACCTTATTTAATCAGAGAATTTCCTCAATTTAATAAGGCGCAAATTTCTCTTTTTAAAAACCGGTGATAAAACATTAAAAATTTCGTAAAGTCTCTCGTAGCGAAGGGGTTAAAACTTGGCATACCATCTGAAGAGTTCGACCCAACCATAATGCAAACAAGACTGAAAACTTGCCAGATAAAACTCTTTAAAAAGTATTTACACTGGGTAGAAGAAATACCTCCGAAATTAACTAACTTAATGGAAATATTCACCGATTTCTCAAAAACTGTAGGCTGCACAGGCTCCGCTTTTTGCTACTTTCTATAACAATCAATTAATTCAAACATATCAAAAATACTTAATTAATGGCAATAGTGTTTATCAAGCAAAATTGTAAGCTATTCATGACGCAATAATCTGGGAAGAATCAAATAATTTTCAAAATATATTAATTCAAAAAGAGAGTTTATCAAGTCTAAAAGCCTTAAAAGATTTTATTACAAGAGATTAATAATCTCAATCATAATACTATTACAGAAAACTATTAAAAATTATGTATTCATTTGGATAAGAGGCCACACTGGCATAAAAGGGAAACGGGTTAGCAGATGCCTTGGCAAAAGCAGCTACATTGGAATAGTCAGAAGCAGAATCAAATTTCTATCCATTACCAGTATCCTTAGTAAAAAGAAAATTAAAGCTAAATTCGCTCCAACACTGTATGCAGATACCGGTAGATACACGTACGATTTTCTACCAAAAATTTCAGATGACTTTTTACTGTTCCATCGAAATTAATATTTATTCACTACAAATCATGTTGATTTTTCTTCATATCAAGTTAAATTTAACAAGGAAGATTCTAACCTCTGTACTTGCGGGAAAAGAACTTCATGTTAAATTGTCCACTAACTTCAACTTTTCACCTGCGAAAGCCACAAAATTGAAATTAAATGACTGGTTTTCATATGTGTTGAAATGTTCGAAATTATAACAGAAAATGATTGACTACATCAGCCTCGTTGAAAAGAATCAGTATATATTTCAGCTTGCGCATTAGCAAGCTTATTATAAAACCATATCTCTATTTCAACTTTTCTAAAAACATTTACTCTATGAAACTTTTCAAATTTGCACTACGTATAATAAGTGCATTTAAAAATATTTATAGACATTTATAAATTCTTAATTCAAATTAATGTTATTGACATTGTTATTGACATTTGAAGTGGTAATTCTATAGAAAGAAAATCGTCAGTGGAAAGTGAAACCAAGTAATGATTTCATGTTAGTTTTTTTAAATTTTACTCTCAAGCAATCAAATTATGCAAGCAATATCTCTAAACAGCTAACTTACCGTATTCCTATAACTTGATGTAAAAGAAATATCGCTGATTTTTTAATATTTTTTCTAAAAAATGGAAATAAATCTCTTGAAAATTGTTCATTATTTGTTCATTAATTCAACCTTTAAAAAATGCATTTGTCTAATCATTTATTTTACTTCATAAAACTAATACGTGTTTAAATAATTTTTTTTTATGACTTTGATGTTTTCATTGCACTATCTCCAAAATTAAAAGTAAAGTTTTACAAAAACGGAATCATTTTTAAAATGACGTTCATTTTCATGATTAAAATTTAATTCTAAATTGTAAACATAATTTTAAATATAAAATTATTATTCAATAAATATTCAATGTTTAACTGATGTGTGTGAGCAAAGTAACGTATTGAATAAATGGAACAATAGCAGTTAAATATTTTTATCCTCATAAGTTCAGACTAAGGCATCGCTCTTTCTACTACCAGCCACTTTAATAATTATCGACTGTCCGATTTTAGGTAGATTTCGTATACAATACTATCTATTGCGATCGCTCCTATGTTAGAATTTTTGCAGATCTACGACGATTATGATCCCAAAAACACCAACAATAAAATTATATATATGTTAATATATACATATATATATATATATATATATATATATATATATATATATATATATATATATTAATATATATATATATATATCTATACACTATATGGCCATTGATCATTGGACACTAGCGATTTTAGACATTTTGTTAAATATCTAGAAAAATACATGAGGAATCATCTAGAAACTTTTAGTGTATAAATATAATAGTATAAGTCATACATCTCCGTGAAGATTTTTTCCCGAAACTCCATAGGGGACCGTCAACAAATTAAAAAAGAATGAATATCTTTTGAATAACCCTGTCAAAACTAATGTAGCAAAAGCTCTCAAACTCTAGATTTCTGATTGAATGCCTTATTGCAATACGCCTTGTTCATTTTTATGCAAATAGCATGCATACTCGCAGAGTAATTAAGGTTTTTATAAAAATGGTCCCAAATTTTTCCAAGTTTTTTCCTTATAATTTTCAGAGTTCTTAATATAAAATAATATCTTTTTTAGAAAATATGACAAACAACATTGCACACAGTACCCTGTAATCAGAATTAAAAAGTAATGAAAATTGTATGCAAAATGAGTTGGTTTACTAAATAAATTTTCACTGCGCATGCGTCAACGATATCAAAATTTTATTTGCATATTATGTTAGCTAAATGTATAGAGCAACTTTTGTGAAAGTCACAAAATCATAACTTGAAAATTCTGAAAATAATCGTCAATTGAATAAGTTGAAAATCCGTTATTCTCAAAATGAAGCAAAAACAAGAGGGGTTGTATCCATATATTTATTGATTAGTGTCAATATAGAATACACAATACGGGATGTACTACTACATTTGGATAAAATACCTCATTTTTTTGCTTCATTTTGGAAACAACGGATTTTGTCCTTTTTCTATAGACGATTACTTTCAGAATTTTCAAGCTATGATTTTGAGACTTTTACAAAAGTTGCTCTATGCATTTAGCTAACATAATATGCAAATGAAATTTTGATATCGTTGACGCATGCGCAGTAAAAAATTATTTAGTAAACCAACTCATTTTGTATACAATTTTCATTATTTTTTAATTCTGATTACAGGGTACTGTGTGCAATGTTGCGTGTCATATTTTCTGAAAAAAAATATTATTTTATATTAAGAACTCTGAAAGTTATAAGGAAAAAACTTAGAACAATTTGGGACCATTTTTATAAAAACCTTAATTACTCTGCGAGTATGCATGCTATTTGCATAAAAATGAACAAGGCGTATTACAATAAGGCATTCAATCATAATCTAGAGTTTGAGCGCTTTTGCTACATTAGTTTTGACAGGGTTATTCAAAATATATTCATTCTTTTTAATTTGTTGACGGTCCCCTATGGAGTTTCGGGAAAAAATCTTCACGGAGATGTATACCTTATAATTATTATATTTATACACTAAAAGTTTCGAGATGATTCCTCATGTATTTTTCTAGATATTTAACAAAATGTCTAAAATCGCAAGTGTCCAATAATCAATGGCCATATAGTGTATATATATATATTCACTTTTTTATGAAAACGATCATTTCTATAATTTTGCTCAAATCTTCCCCAAACTGATATATAAAAAGAAGGGGTACAAACTCTCAGTCGAGTTTGTTAATCGGCAAAATCGGAGAAAGGTGGTGAAAATAGGGAAAGTTTTTTTTTTAAACCGAAAAACACACCATAACTTCATAATTAAAATAGATATCGAATCATTTGAAGTTTATATTACTTCTTAAAAATGGGCCAAAAGTGTATGCATGAGATATTTTTGATAAAGTTAACAAGTTGGAAATTGCACGTGAAGCGTAGCAAATGAGATGCGTTCGTACGATAACGAAGTTTTAAAAATATTCAGATCTTGGTGATATAGTAGAGCATACTTCCGATACAGTATAGTAGTCGAAATCTTTGTTTTTCTGTAAATATGCAGGGAGTAATTTTTATTCCACCTCAGCAACTTATATCTTATTCATAAAATGTGAAATAGTTGAATATAATTAAAACAAGTCCCAAACAATGTTTCCCCGTATAGCATTACGTAGTGGATTGCTTTTGTGTGGCCCTGTAATTTAATAATAAAAATTCTTTGCATCACAGATTGTTCAGAAAACATATCTTAGTATATACTTCATAGATTCATGCCAATTCTATTATGTTCGAATGAGTGTAGCATCATTAAAATGCATTTGAAACTTTTCTCCCATTGATCGTAATGTAATGGAATCCTTTTGATTGTCCCTGTGAATGATCTATGCATCCAACTTTCATAACATTTGAAATGACTCGACAAAATTACGTAATAATTATATGTTTTAAATTTCAAACGATTAAAATGCATTTGAAACTTTTTTCCCCATTGACCGTAATGTAGTGGAATCCTTTTGATTGTCCTTGTAATTGAACTATGCATCCGATTGTCATAACATTTGAAATGACTTGATAAAATTACCCAACAATTATATGTTTTAAATTTCAAACGATTAAAATGCATTTGAAACGTTTTTTCCATTGACCGTAATGTAACGGAATCCTTTTGATTGTCCCTGTAATTGATCTATCCATCCGATTTTCATAAAATTTGAAATGACTCGACAAAATTATGTTATAATTATGTATTTTAAAATTCAAACGATTCGGTTGGGCAGTTTTTGCGTTGTTATATGCGGACAGACAGACGGACAGACAGAAAAATAGACAGACAGACAGATAGACAGACGGACAGACAGACGGACGAACGGACTGGGCGACAACAATAGATGCTACGTATTTACATAATTACGAACGCATTTAAAAATGCACTCAGGGAGCGAAAAGAATAGGGATTTTCAAGAAACAAATTCTTATTTTCGACAATTCCCAAGATATCAAATCCAACTAAATTTCATATAAATGTTCTCAAAATTATCTAAAACTTTTGTATTTACAAGCTTTTGATAGAACCAACTCTTACCGATAAAAAAGTTAAAAACAAAAACAGAAATGCAGGATGAAAAAGAAAAAAATCCATAACGTCATCGATTCTTAAACTATCAAATCCGATTAAAATTTATTTTAAATCTTCTCAATAATATCTACAACTTTTATTCTGGCAAGATTTTTATAGGACCAATTGTTATAGCAAAAATAGATTAAACAGAAATTTGAGTTGAAGAGAAAACCTCAAATTCAAACTGCTTCTATTCTGAGTCATTTTAAAATTCATTTTTGCTTTTAAACGCATCCAAACAGCAGGTCCTGTTATTTAGGAACTGTGTAATGTGACGCATTGGCCAGTTTTTTTTTTATAAAAGAAAAATATATTTCAAAAAATTCTGCAAAAATGGGTTTTTTGAACAAAATTTCCCGATCCAATCGTGATAGAAAAATTAAAGAAGTATTTAAATAAGTAATTGCTTATTTTCATACTCATTTTTAAATCCATTTTTGCTCTTAAGCACATTCAATTGACAGTTTCTCTTACTTAAGAACTGTAAAATTTGCCGCATTGGTCAGTTTTTTAATAAAAGTAGAATATATTTAAAAATAAGCTGTCAAAGCGGGCATTTCGTAAAAAAAATTCTCAAAGCGATCGTGATTGGAGAATTGAGGATGTATTAAAAAATCAAATTGCTTATTTTATGACTCATTTTAAAATTCAATTTTGCTCTTAAACACATCCAATTGATAGATTCTGTTATTTAGGAACTATATATGCAGGTAAATGATGCAGGTAAAACCATTTCTTACAGAAAAATGAAATTATTATTATTTTTTTTAAAGCGGCGAAATAAAGTTTTAAAACTAGGTTGATCTCTAATTATATTTTCTTTTTTGCTGTTGAAATGAGCATTTTTTGAAATCTACCTCTACCTATAGGCCATGGCGACAGGGATTTTTAAACGAAATGACGTATTTGAATGAACAGAACAGAAATTAATAAACGTATTCCCTGACTATGGCCGTGCTATTGCAGCCCGAAATTACTTGAAAATTTAAATAAAGTGTATGTTTTTAACTTGCAACATCTATATTATTATGATCTATATTGCATTTTAAATGAAATGGTGTTTTTTTATCGTTCATACTGTGTATTTTGTAAAAAAATCAATTGTTAATAGAACTAATACTGTATTTCTTTCATAAATGTACTATTAAATTAGTTTTCTTTTTTCCTAAACAATTAAAAGTTCTCATTCACTTTAATTGAAAACATTGTCAAGTAGCTAGTATAATATACGTAATGTGATTTTAATGTAATTAAACATTTATAAATTGTTTTATTAGTTTTATATTGTATTGTAACAAATTATCTAAACAAATTTCTTGTATACTTCAAACATTTTTATCGATTTCCTGCATTCAGACAATTTTCAATCTCCCTTGTAATTACTTTGAAATTGCCAGACGAAGGAAAATTGAAATTAAATCTTAAGTAATCTTAAATTTAAAAGACTATTGATTTCAATGAAATCGATAGCAATAAAGCCTGCCGCAAGAGAAGTTTCTTCTATTAAATAGCATTTCTAAAACTATCTAGCCTGTCTATTATTCTACGATTACGATGTCTTAGGGTGAATTTCAGCAATTTTTAATACAACGAGCATTTATCTTAAACTTATAAAAGTACGCTAACAATAAAAATAAGTTATTCTTTTTGTTACAAATGTTGTTAAAATTGTATATATTTTTGAATGCTCCGGGCAGTTCGAAATAATGTGTTCCATCTTTTTAGTAAGTATATTGCTTTATTTTGTAGTTTTATTTATGACTCTTTTGGTTCCTTAAATATTTTTAATGTAGCCTTCAGTGATCCCCCATCTACTCTAATCCATCGATATTAAAATGTTTTAAGCGATTAAGCCGTGAAGATTAAGTCTAGTTTAATTTGGGAATGATAAATCAGTGAGTTAAAATCGTACTATTGAAATTCACTAAGAATAAAATTACCTCTAAATGCGCCGAAGTTATTTAAAACAATGAAACTTTAAATATAAAGAAGATTGTAGATAACACTTAAAAAGAAACAATTTATAGATGCACCAAAGAATATTCTACTATATTACAGCACATTGAAATGTTTCTGGTAAAAGTGTTTTTGAACATTAAAAAAAATATCACTTACACCGTTACAGCAAAGAGCCTCAAATTTACTTATACTCGCACATTTGCAAATTATACACCTCAACGTCATCTCTACAATCTATGCATCACAATTCTCACTTTGAATAATGTTTAAATCCTAAAATCCACTTTTTCATTATTTGTTAAATTTCTATATTTTTCTATAAGTTCTAATTTTCGAAGGTTTTGCAAATTTCAAAGGTGTCACGTAAAACATGTTTTTATGCAATAATACTCTGTTTATATACTTACTCTTGTAATGTTTTCAGTATGAAAAGGGAATTTTTTTGGAGAGGTTCAGTTCTGAATGTCTTCTATGTTTCCGCTGAACCTATTTATATGCCTTTAATTTTCAGGATTTTAGTTTATATATAGTTGAAATTTTTAATTTAATTTTATTTCACTTGCCATTTCTTTGTGCAATGGATAGTTCTAGATGATGTATTCTTTCTAATTTAAGAACCTGTTCTTAAGAAGATGTTTGCCTTCCACCCACGAAGCATAAGCTTCTGTTACAAATCATCGTACAATAAATATACAAATGTACTCTTCCGATGCGAAGCATACAGCCAGTTTATTGTTTTAAAGATTTTTTCTCTTTTTTATTTAAAAAAAATAATTGGATGATTGTTCTATAGTACTTAAAGCAAACTTTTATTAAAATACAACCTCATTTAATTGAAAAAACATACTTATATCATGCGAAATTAAAGTATATCGCTATTAAAACACATCAAAATAGTATGATATAACAGTACGTTCTAATATTATATTTGCTTGTTTGTTCAACTTTGAAATACAATTGCTAGGCAAAGAATAAATAAAAGAGGAAAAAAAATTAATTTTTGCCACAAATGTTCTATATTTTTAGAGCTGATGCATAAAATGTCTCCAAAAGTTATTAAATTATGTTACATTTTGGATAAATGTACTGGAATAACAAAATCTCAAAAGTGTTTGGATTCCCATCAAAAATATTCTTGACATAAAAAGTAATGTTCAATATATTTTGGAACAAATAATTCAAATTTATCCAACAACTATACAGATTATTTAGGATATCACACCAGTATCTTTAATTAATTACAAATAAATCAGATGATCTTTGCGGCACTTCTCATAGAAGGAACATTCAGACCAAGTAATTAACAAACAGAAACCAAAAACGTTTTGGTTCCTCAAAATAAACAACAAATGGAGTGTCTGACACATGTAGATCCATGCGAGTCATTCGCGCATCAATGTCAAAAATCCTTTGCTTCTATAACTTTTAATTAATTTTCAATTACGAGAAAATTGCACTCAAGCAACGTAATTTAAAGAAATGTGTTTCTGGAATGCCAACAGTCTATTCAAACTTTTTTTGCGACAACTCATTGATAGTTTTGCGTTCATCATGTGTATGTAATAGGGTTCATTGACATCTAAAATACTTTATATAATTGCATATGCAAATTACCTACTGTGTTTTTAGAAAAACAAGATCAGGTTTTATAACAATTTTTTCTACAAATTACACATTGAATACTATTTTTTAGGCATGTATCTTTCTTAATGTACAATAATTATCTTTGCTTATTTAGAACATCTATAGTTATTTATAGTCTGATTTAAAACAATCTACAGTTATGCGTGCATTTTATTTCATACAATGATTGGTTGACACTGACTTTATTTTCACAAACGCAATTCTATCAGCTCCTAAATTACAAATCAAAGAAACTAATTTCAGTAATGAATGAAAACAATCTTTGATAAATTGCGTGCTTTTCAAATTTTAAAAGGAATAGTTTTTATTGGGTTAAAATGTCTTCACTGCAATGTTACCTTCTACCCAGGTCAAAATTTATGCTTGTACCAGCAACAAAAATATGCTAGTTATTGCTAGGTATTGCTATGTCTGCTAGATTTCCAGCAAAGTGGGCTAATACACACCATGAATTGCTGGAAATTCTAAGCTATTATATGCTAGCTAGCATCACATGCTATATCGCTAGCTTGCACAACAAAAGCATGACAAGCTATATGCAAGCATCTCATGCTTATTTCCAGCAAAGTGGGCCAATACACACCATGAATTGCTGGAAATTCTGCTGAAACCAGCAATGTGTAATGCTAGTTTATGCTATTTTACTAGTTGGGTTATAGCACTTGGTGCTTGTCTAGCAAACGAATACCAGCATGAATTTCGACCTGGGTACTAATGGAACTTTCCTGCCATTCTGTATTTCGGATCCTAAATTTTTAACCGACAGATCTTTGTGAAAGAATATAATATCATTTTACTCCGTATGCTGAAATTAAAACCATGATATCGAAAATTCAAGAAAATAACTTCAAGAAAACCCCATGTTTAAAGGAAACATCTTTCCCAGAAAATAAAATAACAGCAAAAAACAAGTTTTCAGTGGGATAATTCGCATTTTATTCATACCTGTTATCTCATCAAACTGTGGTGATTTTATATTCTGTTCTGAATTGATTATCATTCATAAATAAACGAATTTCTTTAATGATTCACTTATTTACGTATTCTTTCCAGCTCTGAAATTACATACCAAGGAGCCTAATCTCAGTAGTGGATGAGCATAAAGTCCTTGGAATATAACGCCATTTTCATTTATTTAGAAGAAATTTTCAACATTGGGATGTTTTCGTTGTAATATAACTTTATAATGACGACGACTTTCTGCCATTCTGTAATAAGAGTTTCAAATGTTCTACCGATACATTAAAAAAAAAAAAAGTAATTTCATTTTATTTCATACTACTGAAATTGAAACCTTGATCTGGAAAAAGCGAAATGATCACCCAGAAGAGTATTATCTTTAAGGATAATATGTGTGCGTAAAAATAAGGCAACAACATAAGAGTGGACTAGTATTATTCACATTTTATTTATACTCGCTTCCAAATCATACTTTGTAAATTTTTGACGCTATTTCGAAATAATTATCAATAGTAAATAAACAATTTTCTTTTTTTTCTTTCTTTTATGATTAAAAAGATTATTACTTAATTACATCACCCAATTAAATTTTTTATCACGCATGTGTGTATTTTTAAATTCAGGGTACTGTCTTTAAAGAATTTTCTTTTAAGAAAATGAGACTGATAACTATTACGATGGGTCTTATATTAAAAGTATCCTAAATGTTCATGCTAGATCTTTTAAATGGGTAATTTTTTTTCTGAGTAACAGTATAAACATCATAAATTTTTAAATTTTAATTTGAGATTAAAAGATGTTTTACTACACATTGATAAAATGGAGAAAAGTAACATTAAAATCTAAAAATGTCAAGTAAAAACAATATTGTAAAATATATTTTCTAATAAAAGCTGATTATCTGAAAATTATTCAACCTGAAGAAAATTTACGTAAATTAACTGTTAATTAATGCGGCTAAGATTAAATGACAAAAAGTGTAGTGGGTTACATAAAATTATTCATTCTTATATGCAATTATCATTTACAAAAGGATAAATTAGTAAAGCATGAATAAACTTTTCAAGGGAAACAGAATTTACTGTTTAATTAATTTATTACGTTGAATAATCGATTAACCTTAAAGTTTATTTAATTAGATTTTTTTTTAGTGTTTTGATTTGCAACATTAATTCTTAATCTCTTTCGAAAATCATCGAAATATAAAATATCCAAAACATAATTCGCAGATATATTAGCCTGAAAAATTTTCAAAGGATTAGTTATATTATATCGTTACAATGTTAACATGTTATGAAAGTTAAAGTTTCAATTATTCTTTTATTGGTGAAATTTTATAGATACATTTTAATATGTATTCTATTATTACGTAACTGTTTTTAAAAAACTGAAGAACTTTTTATACTTAACTCAGATGCATATTATTACCATTTATGCATAAAATATTCTGCAAAATGTACAAAATTGATAGCGCAAAGTTTTTTTATTTATATTCTATCAAGAAAACATAATACACAAGAAAATATACCCATATATTATTTCTCAATCAAAAAAAACTTGTTAAGAAAATTCAATCATCACTGGATATAAATCAAAAAAGTTACATCCATTTTCATGGTAATGTTAAATGTTTCTAATCTATTGAAAATGCAACATTCTCGTTATATTATCTCTTATGAATTCTAATCAAATGAAGTAATTAAGAGAAAAGTATTATTTTTTAATATTTTTCTTATGCTAAAATGCAATACTTATCTTTAAAAAAATAATAAATAAATTAAGAAACAACAACAGTTTTAAAAAGACATTCTTTAATTACCTTACTGCTATTTCAAATATCAACTTACCTTAATGCTGCTTTAATTAGATTCTTTAGCGTTTTGCTTTACATCAGCAATTTGCAATCACTCGCTTAATCATAAGAAATACCCACGGCATAATTCACAAATGTATGAGCGTGAAAATTTCGGGAACAATGTAATCCATTATGTTACTTATTTAAAATATAAAAACAGAACTACGTTATTTAACGAATCGAAAAATTATTCTATACGTGAAAAAAAGGGTATTATTTATGAAAAATTTAAACCATTAGACAAACTTATTTTTATATAGATATATTATGAAAATATGTTATTGTTCCATTAATTTTTCAATGGTGTTATTGAGAAAAATGTAAAAATTAACGAAATTGTCTTCCAATTAAGTTCATTTTAATTCCAGTGAACATACAAAAGAAAGTACAAATTGAATATTTCCAGTTGAGCGAAAAATTTCCCAGGCCGGGAATCGAACCCGGATTCTTGGCTTACAAGGCCAATGCTTTACCTGTTAAGCTATCTGAGCGATAGCCGGCTGGGAATTTTCGCTCAGATAACCTTATTGGTCGTAACATCTGGTCTGTCATTTTTTGAAACAGTTCGCAGAATAAACCGCAGGTAATGGAACTCCATATAACGATGGATAAGTAGATATACTATTATTTTTAACACAATCAAACTGATTGGTAAAGTTATCATACGAATTGAATATTTCCAGCTGAGCGAAAAATTACCCAGGCCGGGAATCGAACCCTGATAATTGGCTTACAATTAGTTTGATAACTAAAAATATACTTGGCAATATTCAATTCGTATGGTAACTTTACCAATCAGTTTGATTGTGTAAAAATAATAGTGTACAAAAGAAAGTGTTTTTTTTTTTTTTTTTTTTTTGTATCCACATCGTAAAAGATTTTATGAAAATAATTTGCAGAAATTATTTCTCGGAGTTTCGAAGATTTTGAGAAGAATCTTAACATGAGTACAAATTTTGAATCTTGGCCTACAAATTTTGCACACTATTCTCGAATTCGAAGTTCACAATGGTGGACACTATTCGACTTTAGGATAGCAATTGTTATTTTCAACATTCGTTAGGAAAAACGTACGTAGTCAGGGTTCGTACGCATCAGGGGATTCCTAGGATTTTAGTTGGTTTTGCACCAGAAATTTCGCAATGTAATGATTGCTATATCTAAAACTAGAATTTTTTCCCATTAAATAAGGCAAATATTATTTTACAAACATGCTGGTAAAAGGTCCTCGATGCGTACAAGTCCTTTATAGAACTTTGAAAAAAAAAAGAAAAAAAAACAGATAGCACTTAAAAAAAAAATTCTTCTGATTGAAAAGGATTAATAAGACTCGTATTAATATGTTCTCTAAGTTGGATGATTTTTTGTAAAATTGCAAGTCTATGGTAGGACACTCCCCCTTTTTAATTTCGTCGCGATCCGATGACTGGGTCCAAAGTTATTAAGAGGCAAACTTTGGACTTTAATATTAGTGTTGCCGGTTGAGCTCTACTATACAGCACTATCGTGCTGTATGATGTGTTTTTTGGCTTCTTAAAATATATTTATGAAAAGAGAGATATAGGTAATAAATTAAAATATTTCTATAATAGCTAATTCAACCTTTTTCTATACAATCTATTATAATTTCATAGATTATATGTCATTTATATTTAACTAGCAGAATCTATTTGCATGAAAATATAACGCGTTTTTAACTTTCAAAAAATTTCAAAATAATGTACGAATGAAAGTTAAATCTTTCTCTCCTCCAAGAATCCATTAATCTTAAAAGATTAGCCATTCTTTAATGAGATTTAAAAACTCTGTTGTAACGAAAATTTCGAAAATTTCTATTCTTCTATTGTTATAATGAAATTTTAAAGATAGAGCAATTATTGAATCATCTTAACAGGAAAATTAATCTCAAATTCATAAAATAATATTTAAAAAATGTAAGGAAATTGAAAAATAAAGCTAAAAGATTTGAATAAATTGCAATGAAAAAACATGCTTATAGTAACAATGAAAGATCAAGACATTTACAATAGGAAAAGATAAATATTACCATGGAAATAAAAAATAGCAACTTTACTAAATAGAGTATAAAAATACAAATTATATACCTTATTTTGTAAATGGTAATTCATTATGATAAATTGGAATAAAGCCTTTTATAAACAGAAACATAAGAAAATTGAAATGCATTTGAAGGAAGCAAGGATTAGCATGAGACTTTTTATATTATTATTATTAATTATTCAATCATGCTATAGTATAAATGTAAGAAAAGATAAAAATCTTGAAAAATAAATGCATTAACAAATACTTGATCAAATTATTTAAAATTTTATTGCATTAGAAATATAGAAATTTAGATGAAAAATTTCTTTCAAAATTAATGCATGCGAATTAATTTGAATGCAACACATTCACTATTAGTAGACATGCTCAATTTGCAGTGCGCTGTCTGTACTATGGCCGTTCGACGTTTTATGTGAGGCCCGAGACACTAAGTCATTAACCTATATTTATACAAATAATTGAGAGGCCCAAAAATGGTTTTGAGATCTTAAGCGTTATTTTATATATTTACTTGCGAAGATCAAATCTGTTATTTTTAGTTAACTTAAATCCTCTTATTTATAAATAACTCAAAATAATCGAAATTAATATTTCATAATTCATTCCATAAACGAAAGATTCATTTTGCATGTAGTCCTATTCGTTATACAGTGTTGTATATATTTCTTAATCGTCAACATTGATCAAACATAATTCCAAATTAAGTTTTCACTATGTATCTTTACACTTTTTTTCGTTGAGTAAAAAATTGATTTATAAGAGCAAATCTCTTTTTTTTCCTTTCGGAATTTAGAAAGTCTACATTGTTGTATTATTACGTTTTATATTAACTATATTGCTATTACTGCTTTTATAGGGTTAAAGTTTTGTAATTTGGTATAGGAAACATTTTACAGTACTAATGTCAACCAGCATATTTCTACAGCATTTTTAATAGAAAACACTACTATGAAGTTTATTATTCGAAAAGAGTGGTATTAAATTTGCTGTTAAAATTTCTTCCACGACAAAAGTTTGCATCTACTTATAATATTGATTAAGTTATATAGCATTAATTGTTGTATTTATATGTATTATAATACAATTTGTTTTTTAAGCAATTTTATTAGTGCGTGTGGCTCGCCGGAAGATAGAAACTTATATTTAAGGTCCGCGAGAAGAAAAGGTTGACTACGGCTGTCTTATACTATAACATGTTTAAGTAGAATATATTCTTTACAATTTAAAGTCTATGATAGTTTTATTAAAATTTTACTTTAGCAGAAAGCAATGACGACAGAATTCATCAAATTGTAGTGTGTTTTTGATATGTAAATCAAGAGACTTATGCACAAAATCTTGTGGAATATCACAACATTTTTATTTATATCAATGCATGCAATTTTTCACAACGAATCTTATTTAATTTAAAGTACAAATGTATATATCTACACTCCAAATCATCAAATATGTGTAAAGTGAATTTACATTCGACGGAAATTACAATCGTACTAATTTAAAATATATGAATTTCAATATGGAATGATATTTAAAATTTAATATTTCAGCATGAATCTTTAACAGAAGAATATCATTAGGTCCAGAACAATACAAAAAATATTCTAATATTTTTACTTGAAGAAAAAGTATATTTCGGCGAAATAAAATTTAATTTATTGAATTTCTTATTTAAAGAATTGAATTATATTTGGTTTTCTACCTCCGGGTAAAAGAAATTGATTTTTTTAAATGCTGTTTAATTTAATACTGTTATTTTTTTAATTAAAAAGTTTAAAAAGAGTTATTTGAGTAATTTTAGTTTAAAATTTATTTCTTGGATATATGTATTTTACCATTTCATATAAGATTTTTGAATGAGAGTAGCAAATTTGTAAATAAAGTCTTTGATATGTAAATCATAAAATTCATGTACAAAATCTTGGTGGTATCATGTGGAAAACAGAGTTCTGTTAATATTAATGTATGTAATTTTTCAGAACGACAGTTATTTTATTAAAAACACAAAAGTATACATGTACACTCAAAATCATCAAATGTCTGTGAAATAAATTTACTTTCGTGAAAAATTAATATCGTACTCATTTAAAATATATTAGTTTCAAATAGAAGGATATTGAAAATTTAAAACTTCATTATAAATCTTTAATAGAAGAATAATCCTAAATCTAGAACTATGCGATAAATATTGTAATAAAAGTGGGGTCTCTACTTGCAGTAAAAATACATTTCGGCGAAATGAAATTTATTTTATTCAATTTCTTATAAAACTCAAATTATTCATATTTAGTTTTCTACAGAGCATAGAAATATTGGATTTTAAAAAATAAAGTCTAATTTAAAGAATAAAATATAAAACATTTTTCACTATAAATAGTGTTATTTTTCAAATTAAAAAGTTTAAAAAGAATTATTAGAATAATTTTTAGTTTTAAATTTAGTACATGATATATATGAATTAACATTTCATATAAGATTTTTGAATGAGAGTAGTAAATTTGTAAATAAAGTCTTTAATATATAAATCATAAGACTCATGTACATTATCTTGGTGGAATATCGCAACGTTCTATTAGTACTAATTTACGTAATTTTTCACAAAATGTTATTTAATTAAAAGTACAAAAATATACATCAACACTCTAAATCATTAAACACCTGTGAAGTAAACTTATTTTCGATAAAAATTACCATTGTACTCATTTAAAATATATTAGTTTCAATATGGAATGACATTCAGATTTTAAAATTTCAATATGAATCTTTAATATAAGAATATCTTTAAGTCCCAAACAATACAGTAAATATACCGATAAGCGTGTGGTATACACTTGCAATAAAAATATATTTCGGCAAAGTGAAATTTATTCTATTCAATTTCTTATTAAACTAAAAAGAATCATATTTAGTTTTTTACTTTAGGGCATAAGAAATTTAATTTTAAAATATGCTGTCTAATTTAAAGAATAAAATTTTAAAATAACTTCACTATGTAAATAATTTTATTTTTTCGAATTAAAAAGTTTAACCCCCTGATTTCCGATTAAAAGCGCAAAACTGTATTTTTTCCCCTCATTATTTCTTAAAAATGGTCAAAAATGTTATTTTTATAACATTATAATAATTATGCAATTACGCATAGGCATATAAACCTTAAGAGTATTAATTATAACTTAGTTTTTTGAAATAGGGTTTTATCTGTAGAATTACAGTAATTTAAATACAACTTCTGTTGCAGTGAAACATATAGCTTAGTGGACGAATGTATCAGTTCGTGGCAGACTATTTAAAAAAACTATTAGTATAATTTTTATTTTAATTTTAGTACATAATATATGTGGTTTACAATTTCATATCAGATTATTTAATGAGATTAGTAAATTTGTAAATAAAGTCTTTGATATGTAAATCATGAGGCTTATGCATAAAATCTTGGAGGAACATTATAACGTTCTATTCATATTAATATAGTTAATTTTTCAGAACGACAGTTATTCCATTTAAATTGCAAAAATATACATCTACACTCAAACTCATCAAATGTCTGTGAAGTAAATTTACTTTCGATGAAAATTATAGCCGTATTCATTTAAAATATTTCAGTTTCAATATAGTACAAGATTCAAAATTTAATATTTTAGTCTGAATATATTTAATTCCATAACAATACGATCTTCTAATAAACGCATGGTTTCCACTTGTGATGAAAATATATTTCGGCGAATTGAAATTTATTTTATCCAATTCCTTATAAAACTAAAATTAGTCATATTTAGTTTTCTACTTCAAGATATGACAAATGGAATTAAAAAAAAATTCAGTCGAATTTAAAATTTAAAAATACTTTCACTGTGAAAATAAATTTATTTTTCGAATAAAAAATTTTAAAATAATAATTAGAATGATTTTTAGGTTTAAATTTGGTACATAATATTTACCGTTACACAAAAAATGTTTTAATGAGAATATTAAATTAAGATAGAAGTACAGGTGTTTATTACTCTCCAGCATTTTTAAGGGGATACTTCTGTGTGTATCCCCTTGTACAATTGTTTAACCTGTTCGTAGAAACTAAATTTGTAAAATATTCACAAAGTCTTTTTTTTTTTTTTTTTTTTTTTTTTTTTTGCATGGAGAATGAATGAATTTATTTTTTTTAGAAATCCCAATATTGAAAAAATAAAATAAAAAGGAATAATATTTCTGTAAAAAATGCTACATACTCATGACTGAAATTACATTGTTCGTTTTGACTGTGTTCTCGTGATAATACTTTCGTATTAACCGAATTTGAATATACTTCTTAAAAGTAGCTGAATGTCTAGAAAGAATAACATGAGTTATGTTTTCCAGTAATTATGGAAAAAATATGAAACAGAACTTAAGGTTAGAGAAAGGAAAGCCCATGATCTTATTCATATTATTAATACTGAATATAATAAAACTTTAAATTCAGATAAAACTTTTCTTCTTATATCCAATTACCAACAGTTGAAATTGCTTTAAAATTTATTTCTAAAGGATGATAGAACACTTTAAAAAAATCATATATGTTTCTTTCTAAATTAGTAACTTTGTTTTCCTTTTTTAACCTTTAAAACATCTAAAAGAAATATTTTGAGAACAAACCCGAAAACTTGTATAAAAAATCGCATCTAAGCTGGTTTCATGATACAAACTAACAGGCTAAATATGAGTTCGTCTATCATTTATGTACTCAAATGCTACTGTCAGGTTTTTAACTTACTTAATAAGAGTGTATCTCGTGTTGTCTAATAAATACAGCACATAAAAAAAATTCTATTAAAGTTTTCGTTTTACAGAAATCATTAAAGCTACGCTTCTTTTAATTTTACTAGGAAACGCTCCAATGTGTAAGTTGTGGATTTGGACAAGTGTAATATTAAAAGAAAGATCTTATCATGTATGTTAAAAAGTGCAATGGAACAATCCGTCCGAATCCAACCGGTTTTTGAGATATTAGCACTTGAAGTCTAAATGATAAATAAATAAATTATTAAAATACTAAAATAAATAAACTACTAAAGAGCTTACTATAAATTACTAAATAACTTGGCGCCCGGGAGATAGCAGAAAATTCTTACAGAAATCAAAATTTTATTGAATCGGAGATATTCGGAGATTAGTTACGAAAAAAATCTCTGTAAAATTTTCCCGGTGTTTCGCGGGCGCCAGGTTTGAACAGGCCTGGGCAGGAGTATTAAAAACAATGCAAAGCAATTTTTAACTTGTGAAAAATTTATATACCTTCCTGTCAATTTATTTAAATATCATTTACACTTCAAGTGTTGATATCTCGAAACCCGTTTCGGAAGGGTAGTTTCATTGCACTTTTTAATGTACATGACAAGATGTCTCTTTTGATACCATACGCTTCCAAATCCACAACTTACACCTGGGAACGTTCCCTAGTAATTATGTGCCTAAGATTTTTACTGTATGGTACTTATGAAAAAAAATATTGAAAAATGTTCCCTGTTTCCAATGAATGCATGTATTTTTTTTCCAATAGGAAGTATTTTCCACACATATATAATTCACAATAACTGAAATATTTATACTTAATCTCTCCAATAAACTGTAAAATGTAATTCTTTTCTGTAAAATATATTTAAAAAAAATTTTTAAAAAAATTAATTTCAATAAGAACAAATTAAAAAAAATTTTTATAAGCCAGCCACAATGTAGTAATATTTTAAAATGAAACTAGTGATTTGCATTTACATCAAAATTTCGGGCATTATTTCTATTGTACTGGTTTATTGACCACAAATAGATATACAAACGTAACAAATTATTAATATTTGTATTTAAGTGGAGGTTAATTACACAACAATAAATAAATAAATAAGTAAATGTATATATATACACAAACACACTGGCGGCAGTTTTACGTGAAATTCTGTGCATCTTACATGTTAATACATTAATTACATGGCATAATGGCAAACTTTGCGAGATGTTCTGAAATTTTTAAACTATCTTACATAAATATTATTGAACATATTAATATAATTATTATTATTACTAGCTAACTTGTCTGGCGTTGCTCGGTTCAATCAAAAAACAAAAAGTAAAATTTAAGAAAAAGCTCTAAATATCACAATAAAAAATCACAAAAAAATTAAAAATCGCTGCACAGATATCGAATAAACTTCTTCGAAAGAAGATAACTGTGGTGGTTACTCGATAACCCCCCCATATTTTTTGTTTTAATTCAATTTTATTAACTATTTTATTTCCTATCATCTCCTTTTTATTAATGTTCTCAATTTAAATATTATTTCGATTTCGTTTCTTTTGATATCGTCGCCTGTAAATTTTTCTTCCTTACGTAGCTTATCGAATGTTCTAATCCGGTAAAATCTTGTTTGAATTCATTCCTTCCGGTTTAGAAAGCTTCTAGAATTATCTCGATAGTTCTATGGGTGGTATTTCCGGTTAATCTGGCCCTCCCCTTGGCCTATCAAATTAAATTCCGCAAGTGACGTGGTTTAGGCAGTTAAGTGCCTGGCCACCTGCTTTGGCTTTCCTTCTTTAAGAGTTTATCATTTTTTCCTTATTAAATTCATATTTCACCATACTTTGAAACGTAGCTTGGCCTCTGTTTCCTCGCTTTCCCCATTCGAACGTTGTTAACTTGGCGTATTCCGGGTTTACAGTAACCCTTGTTCGCTCCTCTCCTGTCTCTCTGCGTCGCCAGTTCAGTGGATCCGAACCGATTGAGTTGAGCAGGTGCCGGGGAGGTTGAGCGGATGATCCACCGTAAGATGGAACGAAAACCGCCGAATTGTCGTAATGCTGCGAGGAGCAAGGCTTCTCTTTCCCCGCAACAGAGTCTGTTTTTCTTTGGCCGTTGTTCTATGCCGGCCACTCAATATGTTCTCACGCATTGTTTTTGAGAATCAGTTAAATATATCTTCATAAGGCTCTCGTCAAATTCATTATCAAGTTCACCAAGTTTGTTCCATATCATCTTTATCAATTGAATCATTTTTCCTCCGAAGATTATGTGCAAAGTATTCTTCGTGAGTAAAACATCACAGCCTCTTCTTTCTCAATTTCATAAAATCGCTCATACGTGTAAAATGATTATTTATTGCATAAAACGGGATCCCACAGGAAGGTATTAAAATTTGTTTTTGTGATTTCAAATGTATTCTCTATTTAGTTGAAATAGTTTCATAATGCTTAAAAATATTTATTCTTCGCATCTTTAATAAAATGATTGAGCAAGAATAGTTTGTCAAAGAGAATATGTACGTATAAAGATAAATTATGTGAAATGAATATGTTTATTCCTGTGTGTCATCCATGTGAAGTATTTTCTTTATGAAGTGAATAGTAATATACTTATATAAAGGTGCATGAAAGAAATATATATATATATATATTGAAATATAAAAATCACGTTATATTGCACAAGTGATGAATAAATAAAAATGTTCTTTTCTTCAAATTTTCTCTTCATTTTTAATGTGTCAAAAGTCAATTTATTCATCGTCTGGAATATATCGTCATAAGCCAAGAATTCCAGGTAACTTTCTTCTTATTATTCTTATATTTTTATAATTTCACTTTGAGTTATCATTATCATAGTTAAGAATTCACTATTAAGAACTATAATGGTTGCCTTTTGGGTCTTTTGCTGGCATTCATCCAACGCAATGTCCTTTACCCATTATTACGATCACATAGCCTATATTTGAGATGAAACAAAAAATAAGTGTTCTCATCTCTCCCCAAACACCACAGTATCTATTTTCTTTGGTGCCGTGTTTCCTTCTGAACCAATATTTTTCTTCTGGCACCATGTACCTCTTTGAATCCATTAATATTCTTCAAGACATGACAATTTTTAGATGATATTGTGTTTTCTTTATTTATATATATATATATATTCAACAAAAAAAATAAATAAATTATATCTTCATTATCGGGTCTTTATGCAGCGATCAATATTTTTATGTTTATATTTTATTGAGTGTGGTGTAATAAATGAATGCATAATATATTTTAATTTTATGCTGAAATAATATTTTTTTTGGAGCAGTAGATTATATATAATATAATCTATTCATATTTTTCTTGCCATGATATAGTTTATAACTAATATCATATATTATTTAACGAGGGTGCTGATAAATATAATTGATTATTTTAATATAAATTATTCTCTTGTCATAAATATAAGAACATATGTTTTGAGCGATATGATATATATTATACATAAAAATTTTTGGGCCATGTTCTTTTGATCTGATGCTAAGAAAGATATGTTGGTATTTTTCTTCTCTTCGTCATATATTTATTCTTTTTCTTAATATATAAAAATGATGTATAACGTAGATGAAATTCGTCAATATTTTAAATAATGGGTCAATTTATATATTATTCATTATGTGACCAGTCTATAAGAAAATTTAACCTGTCATTTATTGAGCTCTCATTTTAATTATCTCATCATGCCTCCCAAGTCCAAATTAAATATTGCAATACAGCCGTTCGACGGTAACCCACAGACTGTGGAATTCTTCTTTGATCAATTATCTGATATACAAGAGTTAAATAATTTTTCTGATAAGGAACTTTTTGTTCTCTTCAAATCGAAACTTGAGGGTAGCGCCTTACTCTTCTTTCTTGAAACACAGTCTCAGTTCAAGAACTATAATTTCCATCACATTCGGAAAGCTTTTATAGACTATTTCTTACCTTCAAAAAAGTCTGTTTCTCTCAAATTCTTGCAAAATTTAAAGTTAGATTCAAACGAATCAGTCAAAAATTTTGCATTTCGGCTGGATAAACAACTTCGGCTTGCATACCCTAAATTGGATCCTCCTGCTCTCAATTCATTAAAATTCACTCATTTTCTTGAGGCTTTGCCTAAACAAATTAAGCGAAAGATTTTAGAAGAAAATATTTCATCTTTCGATTTAGCTCTTGAACGAGCAAATTTTCTTCAAGATATATACGACTCTCCTCCTAAAAAATCTTACGAGAATTATAATCAAGCCTATTGTTTGGATACTGAAAAAGTCCATGATAATTCTAGTGATTCTAATAATGTGCTCCATAAGACTCCTATAAAACATACGAAGGACAAAATTTATGTCAATTCTCAAACTACCTTCTCACCTTCGCAAACTCAAAAAGACAATTCTCATGCTTCTCGTAACTTTAAAAGAAAAGCTAGAACATATTCTCCTTCTCCAAATAGACAGGAGGCTACAGATAAACATAAAAATAATTTTCGTCAACATAGATTTTATCGGAAACGTCCTTATCATCAACCCACCTTCGACAAATTTTCTCACAAAAACAATTCTGCATCCTTTTATCATAAACGAGATGTTGTGCAGTGTGCGTTCTGTGGAAAATTCAATCATCGTATGGACTCATGCTACAAATTTAAGAATATTATCAATGCTTCTAATCAAAACTCTTCATCTCAATTTTCGTCTAATCCTCACAGAAGGAAAAACTACACCTCTTCTTCTGAAAATAAAAACAATGTCTATCATTTAAACAAATAGGGGAGACTGGTTCTACTGACCGCCTTCTCTCCCGTAATTTTCATTCAGGGTCAGAACACTTTAGTGACAAAAACAAACATCAATTTGACAAAAGCTCTTCAATCACTTTAGTATCATCCACAGCTGTCCAAACTTCCCCTGTAACACCTAAATTTAACAAATCTTCATGTTCTTATAATTCGTTGACATCCAAACAAACTTTAGAAATTGATGATGATGTACAAGAAAGACATGTCATATGCAGTTCCTTTAATAACTCGTATGATCTTCCATGCATACTGATAAACATACAACATAATGAAATCTCAACGTTAATTGATACTGGATCAAGTTTGTCCCTTTTGGATCAAGAATGCTTTAATAGCATTAAATCCAGGCTTCACTACAAATTCTTATCCAGAAATGTGTCTGTGTCTACTATAAATTCTAAAGTTTTTTTCAAAGGATGCATCGAAATAGCATTTAAAATCGACAAATTCTTTTTTCATCATGTCTTTTATCTTACAAAGATACAAAATGTCCATTTTCAAGCCATACTTGGATTTGAGTTCATTAATAAACATTCTGTAACCATATCACCAACATTTAAATCTATCTTGATTAAGGATAAACATATTCCTTTTCACAGTTATAACGAATCTCCTACTTGCTATTTCATGAATTCTGAATATACTTATGATAATTCAAATGTGCCATATTCTTTAGATGTACACAAAATGCCTTGTTATGAAGATTCTATATCAAATAATCTAAGTAATGGTACTTATACTGATGATTTATATGCAAATTATGGTGACACAAATTTACAATTAGTCAACAATTTTACAACCTATCCTTATAATTATAATTTTCAAAATAGTGGTTTATTTACAAATAATGTTGCTAACACTGCTATGAATTTTCATAATCCTTATATTGATGGTAATTTTACTTATTTGTCTAACTATTTTCCAACTGATTATGGTAATGTTGTGAACTATTTATCTACTAATAATAATATGCCTGACAAAAATCTTACATCTGAAAATACTAATGATCTTAGTTATGTTGGTGAAAAGCAAACTCATTTAAATATTGGTAATAAAATTTTGGTGAATTCCAATATGGTACAATTACTCAATAGAGAATTAATCCCTCCCAATTCCTTTGTGTATTTACATGTTAAGTACTTGAATCCTCCATCTGAATATTTTATTTTCAAACCTTCTTTAAAAAATAAAGGTCTTGTTTTACATGAATCACTGCATTCCAAATCTTCAATTCAAAATAATTTATTTTTGGTTGTATGTCAGAATATATCAAAGCTGGACATTCATTTAAATAAAAATTCAATTATTGGCGAATGTATTAATGTAGATGAGAAAGACATTGAGGAATACTCTTTCGATTTAGACTTTGAAAATGAATACTGCAATTTAATTTTACCATCTGAAGAGGTTAAAAGAAAACGTATTCAAGAACTGTCTCCAAATGACTTTGATCTAAAACACTTACCTCCTCATGAAAAAGATTCTTTAACAAAATTATTGTGCAGTAAAGCTTTAGCTTTTTCCAAATCTCTTGACACTTTAGGTCATACCGACCTGGTTAATCCTTAATTTACCATGCTAAATTCTCATCCAGTCAAAACCCTACCTTTTCCTGTGCCACAGGCACTCGAGCAAGAAGCTCTTGACCAAATTAATCAAATGTTAAATGCTGGCATTATTGAGAGATCAAATTCATCTTGGGCGTGTCCCATGCTTCTTGTTAAAAAGAAGAGAACTGATATGTCCAAGCCTCAAAAGTATCGTTTGGCTCTAGATCTAAGATTGCTAAATTCTATTATAATACCATCTTCATATCCTCTTCCTAGAATTCAAAATCTATTGGTGCAATTATCAAAATTTAAGTATTATACTACTCTTGACTTGCCCTCTGCATACTGGCAGATCGCTGTACCTAAAGATATGCAAGATAAGCTCAGTTTTACTACTCCATGGGGAATTTTTACCTACTTGCGTCTCGTATTTGGCTTGAAGACAGCTGCAAGCACTTTTCAACAATTAATTGATTCAGTTATTCAATTATCTCAAATTGATTCGTGTTATGCATACCAAGACGATATTGTAGTTGGCGCTAATTCATTTGAAGAAATGACCATGAAACTCACAAAGCTCTTAGACACTCGTATTGCTAACAACATTACTCTGTCTCCTGAAAAATGTGCCTTTATGCAAACAAGCATTAACTTTTTAGGATTCCAACTCACAGATCATAAAATTCTTCCTATTACAAGTAACATTTTAAAAATCACTTCTTTTCCAACGCCTAAAACCAAGAGGCAAACGAAAAGTTTTATAGGTTTATGTTCATTTTATAGGTCAATTATTCCTAATTTTGCTAAATTGATTACTCTTCTCATTGAAGTCACCAAACCTAAAAATAAATTTTCTTGGAAATGTGAACAAGAAAATGCATTTAAAAAATTACAAGACATATTCTTTCTGAAACCTATGCTCAATCTTCCTAAGTGGAATGAAACCTTCTATGTTAATACAGATGCATCAAAGACAGCAATATCAGCCGTTCTTATGCAGAAATTTGATGGTGAACTTAGACCAATCTCCTATTATTCCAAAACTCTATCTCAGTCTTAAAGACAGTACCCTGCCATCAAATTGGAACTTTATGCCATTTACAAAGGCATAACGGCTTTTAAATACTATATTTTTGGTCGACCCTTTATTCTATTATCCGACGCCAAACCTCTTAATAATTATAAAAAGGCTACATCACCAGCTGATATTACTACTCGATGGATGTTAGAACTGTCAGAATACTCGTACACATTCCAACATGTACCAGGCAAAGAAAATGTGTTAGCAGATTTTCTGAGTAGAACACCTCACATTCCTACTGAAGATCTCAATAATAATCCAGATCTTATTTCTACACAAGAACCACTACCGATTGTTGATAATCAGAAAGATTTACATAATGAAATTCCTCACTTTCCATGTGGTTTAGTTGACAAAATGCACCACACATGTCATCTTCAAAGTGACTCTTCACCTCCAAATAATGATAATAATCAAGATCCATTATTAGAAATTCTTGATCACACCATCTTCTCTGAACAACAAAAAGACCCAAAAATCAAAAAAATTTATGATGATCTTAAAAATAACAAAAAATCTAAAAGTTTAAATGGTTACTATATTAACCAAATAATGATTTACTTTGCTACAATGGACATTTTTCTTCAGAAGATATTGAGCTACATAAAGCTGTTTTACCTTTGTCACTTAGAGCAAAAGCCTTAAGAATTGTTCATGTTACTCACACTGGAATTCATAAAACTATTGTTAATTTAAAGAAAAGATTTACCTGGAAAACCCTTGTTTCTGATACCATTAATTATGTTAACTCTTGTGAAATTTGCTTAGTAAACAAAAATCATAAAAAAATACTGCTCCATACTTACCAGCACCACTTCCAACAGCTCCCAATCAAAAAGTTTCTATGGATTTACTCGGCCCATTGAGAAATCGCCAATATGTCATGACCGTTATTGATCACTTTTCTCGTCATTTAGAGTTATATGCCTTGAATAATATCAGCGCTGAGTCTGTTACAAAAGCTTTATTACATTACATTTCCACTCATGGAAAACCCGAATTAACTCTCACTGATCATGGCTCTCAGTTCACTAGTGATATGTTTTCTTATTTTAATAAAAAGCTTGGCATTAAATTGGAACACAGTTCTGTAGCCCATCCCCAGGCTAACGGATTAAGTGAACGATGTAATTCTCAAATAAAATCGTCTGTGAATACAATGGCTTCCCAAGGATGTGATGTACCAACTGCTCTAAAAATTCACCAATCCATATATAATGCTACACCTCATCCAACCACAAAATTCACTCCAAATCTTCTTCATTTTGGAAGAGAGATAAATGACATTTATGCTAATTACAAATCTCAAGCTTCCTGGAAAATTCTCAATACTGCCTATGAAATTCATAAATTAATGGATGTTATTGAGAAAATATACTATCAAGCTTACAAGAATAACGAATCTTCTAGACAAAAGGTGTACCAAAAATCGAGGGAAAAATTAAAATTTGCCAACATCAATGTTAATGACATTGTTTATGTAAAATTTCCCACTGTTTTAATAACAATTTTAATTTTTCTTAAGGAAGGTGTTATAGTAAAAATAAAATACATTGACATGTTTCGGAACCGTCAAATAAGTTCCATAGTCATAATATAAATAAAACAAAATTTCAAAATATATCTCGGACAATACAAATGACACGCGACAATGAGATATAAGTAAGAAAAAACACGCGCTCTATTGCAAAAAATTAAATTAAAATATAGACCATGATCTAAAACTTAAATAAAAATAAAAATTTCAAACTATTTCACGGTCAATACAAATGACACGCGACAAAGAGATATAAAAAACACCAAAAAACACGCGCGCTATTGTAAAAATTAAATTAAAATAAAAATAGACCATGATCAAAAGAAATTCCAACTTGGTTCATCCCATTCAAGCCCTCACGAGGATTTTATTTATTAATTCTAACCATAACTTAGGAATAATAAAAGAAACGCTATCATTGCAAACTAGATTATTACGCGTATAAATTTCAATGGACTCTCTTATAATAGATTTACGATTACAATTAGATATGAAACATAATTTACTTTGATTAAACAATATTTTTATCTCCTCATTTAAATATGTTCTTGATAAGGCAGTGTTAGTACGTCCAAATTTAATATCAGATTCGTGCTCCCCTTTTCTAATTCCAAACTTTCTCCCAGTCATGCCTATGTAATAAGAGAGTAAGAGAGTCCATTGAAATTTATACGCGTAATAATCTAGTTTGCAATGATAGCGTTTCTTTTATTATTCCTAAGTTATGGTTAGAATTAATAAATAAAATCCTCGTGAGGGCTTGAATGGGATGAACCAAGTTGGAATTTCTTTTGATCATGGTCTATTTTTATTTTAATTTAATTTTTACAATAGCGCGCGTGTTTTTTGGTGTTTTTTATATCTCTTTGTCGCGTGTCATTTGTATTGACCGTGAAATAGTTTGAAATTTTTATTTTTATTTAAGTTTTAGATCATGGTCTATATTTTAATTTAATTTTTTGCAATAGAGCGCGTGTTTTTTCTTACTTATATCTCATTGTCGCGTGTCATTTGTATTGTCCGAGATATATTTTGAAATTTTGTTTTATTTATATTATGACTATGGAACTTATTTGACGGTTCCGAAACATGTCAATGTATTTTATTTTTACTATAACACCTTCCTTAAGAAAAATTAAAATTGTTATTAAAATGTGTATATAAAAGGTGAATATTTTAAAATCTGATGATTTATTAATCAATTGGATTTAATTAACTTTTTATCATTTCCCACTGTGTTTAACAAAAAAGTACAAGGCCCATACGTGGTGAAGAAAATAATTTCTCCTGTGCTTATTCAAATTCAAGATTCCAATAATAGTCACGCTTCACCCATGTTGATTCACACTAACAGAATCTTGAAGCTTCAAAAGAGAAATGAAGCATTACAATATCCTTCAGTTTCTTCCAGAAATGCATCACATGATCAAACATCTGTTGATAATGCATCTTCTACTCCTGTGAGACAACACTCTCCTACTCAAGTGTCTAATCATGATGCTGCTTGTAACACATCTCCCAAAATTCTTTCTTCTTCTAAGTGCCAACAAACATATTCATGTTCAAGTAAATCGGTACAGTCACAAGCTCCTTCTGATAGCACTCACACTGGTGTTAAAAACAAGTCTACTCAATATAAAAATTATGATCTTCGCCCTCGCACTCATAAAATGTATAAAAAATGAACTAATCTTCTTTTCTTTTTTCAGGATGACTCTTGATTTGTAACATATTCAGTCAATACTAGTTCGACTGATATTCGAGTATGAAGAATGACTGTATAATTTTTGATTTCTTCCTCCAAGCTGCAGGCAGCTGTTATTTTTTTTCTCTTCTTTATTTTAGTCTTCTTCTCCTTGAAGCAATACAATGGTCATCCTCCAACTGTATGTATGGTTTTAATATTATTACTATTCACTGTATTCATTTCTAAACCATAATTATTGTAATTAGTATAAATACTCTCTAATATACCATATACTACTACTTCTATCCTTACAAAGTCTTTAATTGCAATAGTTGGTGCTAATTTGAGAAAGAATTTGTCTTTTTATAGAGTTGTTGAAATATTGTGTCATTATTTACAATTATTCTTGACAAATGTTTATTCTACTAAGAAAAGTGGATTGTAATTGATGTAAGGTAAACATAAATATGAGTACTCATGAAATCATTTTCCCTATTGTGACTTAGATAATAATTTCTCTTTACAATGCATGCATGCTCTAACATTTAACCTCTTTTAACATTTAAAAAAAAAATGAAAATGCATGATAAACTTATGCATACTAATATTTCTACTTTTATTGTTGACCTATAAAAAAAAATTAATGACTCACAATAAGTGTTATTTTTTTTGTATGCTTCTGAGTATTTGAAAGTTATTAAAGATAAAAAAAAACAGGATTTTTTTTTGTTATACTATAATTATACTTTGGATCCAAAGATGTTGCTTGAGTCATTATATATTTATATAAAGCAAATACTTGATACATGACAAATACAAAAATGATCACTTGTTATTTAAAAATGTTTGAAAAATTGCAATTAAACATTCAAAATATCTTATATAAATTTTTGACATAATTGATTTTTGTTTGTAAGATGACATTATCAAAGTCATATACAAGATTGATATATTTATATAAGTTCCTTTTATCAGAATATAAATATCATCTGTTTTATTTTTATTTTGAATATAGTATTAAAAAGTATTTATGAAATTATTTTGAATGTATGTTGAAATTCTTCAAGAATATTCTTTTATGAGAGTGTAAACATTCTCTCTTTGAAAATTATTATATTCATTTTAAAAATGTTTTTGTTGGAAAATAACATTGTATTTTTCTACCAATTTACATAGGCCTTTGGAATTTCTTATATTTTTCTTTGAAAATGTTGTTATTGAATGATGCTAAGATTAATCAGTTAAGATTAGTTAAAAGCTTAAAAAGCTGTTATATATTGATATATGTACATTTTTTTTATGAGAGCCTAAATACTCTCTTGACCATTTGTATGTATTCTTTTCAAATTTTCAACTTACAAATTCATTCAATTTATCAAGTGTCATTTGAAACCATCTATTTTGATATACAGTTATAGTTTGATTCATATACAGTTATTGTATGATTCATTTTATTGTCAACTGGAAAATATACATCTACATGTTCTTGTTGTATACTCAAATATTTTTACATATGCTAAAGCATTTATTATCATATTCCATTTTGCACAGCTTAACAAGAGACTGTTCATAGTTAAAGACTGTTATTTCTGCAAATATATATAGACTTTAATATTTTTTTTGATACATGATAGATACTTCTGGAAGAAACTTACCTTTTATATACCTTCCATTATAATATTTGCTATCTTTGGTGTATTAACATAAGGACTACTACCATAATAGTAATTATTTTTATTATTTAATATCATGTAAAACAATTATTTGTATTCATATAACTATTTCTGGTGCATTTATTTTGTGTAATTATTTTATATTTTTGTATATGTTTTAGAAAATATTGTTTCGATGAAAAAATTATTGAATTTTTGTCATCTCTCCAATATTTTCTTTTGGGGAGGCCCGGGTAGATATGTGGTGGTTACTCGATAACCCCCCATATTTTTTGTTTTAATTCAATTTTATTAACTATTTTATTTCCTATCATCTCCTTTTTATTAATGTTCTCAATTTAAATATTATTTCGATTTCGTTTCTTTTGATATCGTCGCCTGTAAATTTTTCTTCCTTACGTAGCTTATCGAATGTTCTAATCCGGTAAAATCTTGTTTGAATTCATTCCTTCCGGTTTAGAAAGCTTCTAGAATTATCTCGATCGTTCTATGGGTGGTATTTCCGGTTAATCTGGCCCTCCCCTTGGCCTATCAAATTAAATTCCGCAAGTGACGTGGTTTAGGCAGTTAAGTGCCTGGCCACCTGCTTTGGCTTTCCTTCTTTAAGAGTTTATCATTTTTTCCTTATTAAATTCATATTTCACCATACTTTGAAACGTAGCTTGGCCTCTGTTTCCTCGCTTTCCCCATTCGAACGTTGCCAACTTGGCGTATTCCGGGTTTACAGTAACCCTTGTTCGCTCCTCTCCTCTCTCTCTGCGTCGCCAGTTCAGTGGATCCGAACCGATTGAGTTGAGCAGGTGCCGGGGAGGTTGAGCGGATGATCCACCGTAAGATGGAACGAAAACCGCCGAATTGTTGTAATGCTGCGAGGAGCAAGGCTTCTCTTTCCCCGCAACAGAGTCTGTTTTTCTTTGGCCGTTGTTCTATGCCGGCCACTCAATATGTTCTCACGCATTGTTTTTGAGAATCAGTTAAATATATCTTCATAAGGCTCTCGTCAAATTCATTATCAAGTTCACCAAGTTTGTTCCATATCATCTTTATCAATTGAATAATTTTTCCTCCGAAGATTATGTGCAAAGTATTCTTCGTGAGTAAAACATCACAGCCTCTTCTTTCTCAATTTCATAAAATCGCTCATACGTGTAAAATGATTATTTATTGCATAAAACGGGATCCCACAGGAAGGTATTAAAATTTGTTTTTGTGATTTCAAATGTATTCTCTATTGAGTTGAAATAGTTTCATAATGCTTAAAAATATTTATTCTTCGCATCTTTAATAAAATGATTGAGCAAGAATAGTTTGTCAAAGAGAATATGTACGTATAAAGATAAATTATGTGAAATGAATATGTTTATTCCTGTGTGTCATCCATGTGAAGTATTTTCTTTATGAAGTGAATAGTAATATACTTATATAAAGGTGCATGAAAGAAATATATATATATATATATATTGAAATATAAAAGTCACGTTATATTGCACAAGTGATGAATAAATAAAAATGTTCTTTTCTTCAAATTTTCTCTTCATTTTTAATGTGTCAAAAGTCAATTTATTCATCGTCTGGAATATATCGTCATAAGCCAAGAATTCCAGGTAACTTTCTTCTTATTATTCTTATATTTTTATAATTTCACTTTGAGTTATCATTATCATAGTTAAGAATTCACTATTAAGAACTATAATGGTTGCCTTTTGGGTCTTTTGCTGTCATTCATCCAACGCAATGTCCTTTACCCATTATTACGATCACATAGCCTATATTTGAGATGAAACAAAAAATAAGTGTTCTCATCTCTCCCCAAACACCACATATAACATTACTACATCGGGCTAAAAGATTAAAAGCAAATTCATTTTCCTTTTTTTTTTCTTTGATGCGTTCCGTTGTTTGCGGCATCTTTGATTGTACTGGAGCTTTTCCACCGGAGCGTTACATCGTATGCAATTTTTGTTATGCTTCGGTCTGGATGATCTAGTTTCAATCTCTATAGTTTTTTCTTTTTATATTTGATAATTACATTATTCAAGTATAAAATTATACTTATATATACTTTATCTTTAAAGGGGAAAAGTTTAAATTTCTTTTGCGCAGATTTTATGATCCTATGGACTTAAAAAATTCATTTTCAATTGTGCAATTTTTTAATCCTAGTCACAAAATAAAAACTTTTATAATAGGACCTAAAATTTAAATTTATGTTAATATTATGTCTCTATGAAATATTACTTAACTTAACTGTTATTTGCTCTCACTCAAATAATATTGTTGAGATTTTATCATCTGATAATATGATTGAAAAGTTAAATTAAAACTATTAATGCTATATAAAAAATGCTGAGATGTAAAAATTTAATGCCACTAACGAATCAACATTTGTTAGTTTTTGACTTTCAAATTTATAGAATAAAACTTTTAAAAACAGTGAAACTTAATTTAAATAAAAAATGCTAATGACTAAAACTAACTTCTAAAACCTTTTAATCAGAACAGTAATTTAATATAGAATTAAAGTTTTTATTTGCATTCTACCTGATTTCGAAACTAAATCTCAATGTAATTGCTTTACAAAATACGTACAATAGAATGCTAAATTAAAACGTTTAAAAGTCTTGCTTGAGTAAAAGACCTAGTTTTTTGTTAAACTTTCGAAAAGAAAATTGAAAAAAAAATTCCAAATGCATGTATATTACTTTTAATTTTTAAAAACATTAATCATCGGTTTATTTAAATAAGTATTACAGAGACAGTTGGATTCAGTAATTAAAACTATTTTTGGAAAAAGATCTGCATAACGAAATAAAAATGGTATTGTCTGAATAACATTGGATGCATTTATAAAAGTATTTATATATATGTATATATATACTATATATAGATATTTAACATAGGATATACGCATTTATTTCTTCACATCAGAAATAATGATTTTAAACCTCTCAATAAGAATATATTCTTTTCTATGTTTCGAAAATTATGCTAAATTTTCAAGTTAGTTTAGTTCTTCAGACAATTTTATTTAAATTTTCAGTAGTCTGTCTTCTGAAAAATTTAATATATCTCGGATGAATTATTACTGTCTTTTATTAATTACGATATTATTGTCTTATATTCGTTCTCATTTAGCTTCAAGCAGAATATAATTTGAGATTTTGTCATAATACAATAATTCTTCTAAAAGAACCTGTGACTTTAACTTGCCCGAAATTATTTGTCAGTGAAATTATATTTTTACATAAAAACACAAAACAAAACTAATTAAATTACAATATTATATATTTTGGAAGTTATCAGGTTTGAAATATTAAATTCCTGAAAACATAATTGTTTTAAAATGCAATTTAATAATGGTGTGATAACAATAATGCCTTAATTTTTATGGGACAGATAGAACAATATTTTAATTTGTTGAACAAGAAAATATTTTTACTCTCATTTGAATATTATTCATCTACCATTAGACTTTTTTCGTAAGTATTTCTTTTGATTGAAATAAGAAGCAGTAATTTCCAGCAAAATTTAATATGTCTTGATGTTTTCCCTCAACGCGACCGTATGTGTCTCTTTCACTGCATTGAATAGGAAAGCCAGGTTTTTGTAGAGCCGTAGACACTAATCATAGGCACAATAAGAATGGGGGCGGGGGTTCCTTTTAATGATTTAAAATTCATCACTCAGTGTGATTCTTGTCGAATCTTCATCTGCAGAAGTCAGGGAGTTCGCAATCATCTCTCCTACGTAAAAGAATTCAACAAATTTGGTAGCAAGGGAATCATTGTCTTGGGTGGCATAATTTTGGCAATCGTACTCCACCTCACGTGTTAGATTCGGTATTGTCAACGCACATAGCTATAGCAATGAGGTCCAGAAACCTATGCGAAGTTATTTTGTGGTGATGTAGTTCTACACTTCATGTTTATAGAAGAAAATGCGAAGCCACTCAGAATCCACATTGCTGATGATTTTATTGAAGAAGAGAATATTTGTCGTATGTATTCGCTTTAGAGGCTCCCTATCTCAGTCCTATTGAACATTTTTGGAATGGTCTAAGAAGATGCACTGAACAGCTTACCAGGATTTGCCAGGAGTTAAAGACACGTTTTAATGTACGGGGTTTGTTGCTACAAATATTTATTGACATTCTCATAAACAGTATGAGACTGCTTATGACGTTGAAGACTTGTACAGCAATTCGCGGTAGGCACACTCCATCTTAAACAGACCTTTCTCGAGTTAAATGCCTTATGTCTGATTCATGATTTAACACTTTTTGATATACTCTCTTTTTTCAATAGCAATTAAAACCTTCTTCATCTCCCACTTCAATGTACCTCTGAGCCATATTTCGTGGATACACAGTGAATAGTTCATTAGTTTTCACAGATTTTATGTTTATGACCTTCATTTTGGGCTTGAGTGTATTACATAATAGAAATTTACAACGCACATTTAACAAGACGTCTTCCAGTTATATATATTACAAGTATAATGTGTTACTTTTTATGTTTGTGACAGCGGAAATAACTAAAAGCTGTTACAACGACATTCAGGATAGGAGATAAACTATAATTAGAGAATGGAATGCTCAGTCGTTATTCACCACTAATCTTTACGGATACGAACATTAGGCACAGCCATTGGATTTAACTAAGGTTTAATGCGTAAAATCATGGATATTATATTACTGTCATTACATACATTTACATAAAATTTATTTCTAAATATTTAGGCTATGTAGTAACATACATAACGTCAGGTGACGTCATAGAATCGTTATGGTCTACACTAAAACTCTTATAATACAAGCTGACGCATCCCAGTCATTAAAGACTCCGAAACTAAAAAAAAACTAAATACGGTTATTAATAACAAATAGGATACGTTCTTTTAAATGCGCAATCTCAACTCTAACGTTACACTGATGCTTAGCGAGGCTAGAATATCGAGGGTATTATGAACATAAACATGGGAATGTGTCAGCTTTACCTATAGGAGTCTCAGTCTACACTCTTCTTTTGTGTTACCACCCATGACGACAAAACAGTTTAAAAACTTCCAACAGTCTTGCAAAAATGTAAGAATGTAATGTTGTTTTCTCTAAATTTTCTTTTAAATTCGAAAAAAAGATTATTCTTTCAACATTATCCAAAAAATTCTTAATTACAAAAATCAAATTAATGCTCATGTTTATTAATCACTGAACAATGTTTTAAAAATCCATTCAATCCAGTGAATTATATTACCTTAAATATTACTTATATTGCAGTGAATCCAGATCCACCGATTATTTACGGAGATCTATAACCCAAGTTTTGTCACTTTTTTTCCGTGAAACAAGAAAGAAAGACAAAAAACTCAATTATAATCGCAACCTGGAAGCATTCAGCGACATGTAATAGCTTCTTCGAAAGCTTTTAATTTAGGTATGCGCCTTTCAAAAGTCCTGTCAAAAATATTCAATATTAAGGTAATAGCACCCATTTAAAATTTACATAACCCTATACCTTCCATAATTTAACATTATTGAAATCTCTCCTTTTTAATTGCTAATTCAATTATTTCTTTTGAGTTGCCACCAAATAAAAACAGTTCAATAATGTAAAAAAGAAACGATAACACGTATTCTTTATATATATATATCAATAAAAATTCTGATTCTGTTGATAGATTTCTGAATTTCTGAAATTGACATAATTCGAAATAGGAAATATATATTTTTCATAAACATATATATAAACTAACTAAATATGTGTTAAAACAATATCGCACCTTTATTTCAGTGTTTTCGACGTCCCAACAGTTACTAAAATAGAGATATTTCAACTAAAAAAGGATAATTTAGAAAAACAATTCCATATTTATAAAAATAACTATTTGAAAAAGAAGATATGAAAATCTGTGGTCATAAGAAAATCTGCGTAGATACCGAGAAACTGCAGTGGGACTATCATCTGAAAGAAGAGCAATTCTGTCGCCATATATCGCCAAGTTTTTCCCCAACATAGCGATAAATCGCCAAATTTGGTGCCCAAAATTACTCGCTAAAATTGAAGCCAACCTGTAGTTCTTTCTAACATTTTGCCAAACTAAAATGCCTACGAATAAATTTTAACTAATGCTAATAATTGTTTAGATTTGTTAGTTGAAGGTGATTGATAAAGTTCCTGAAAGTATCCGAAAAAGCTATGAAATCATATAAAGAACTGGTGGAACCAGAGAGAAAAGTAGGACTCGATCTAAAAAAATGTTACAGTAAAAATTGGGAAATGTTTTCAATCTAAAAATGTTCGTACAAAAGAAATTGAATCAGATAATCTTTAAAGCGCATGAAATAACCCAAATTTTTGTTAGCTGAAAATGTGGACTAACTGTGGACTTTCCTGGTGCCTTATATTCAGTATTATATTATTATCAACTCAAAATGTTTACTGAGGAAATTTGTCAATAGAATATATTATTATATTGTCTCAAATCAGTTAAGCTCCACAACACTAAACAAATATAAAAAAATGACGTAATAATTAAACTATAACATTAATATAATCAGGTTGTCGAGGAATTGATGTGGATAAACAGGTTTTAACACAAATATCATTGTGCGCGCGGCAGCGCGCAACAATATGATTGAGCGGTAATGCTTAAGCATAGGAAAGCGCAAAAACACAGATTTTTCAATTTTTCTTTTTGCAATAACTAACTCGAACACTTTTCTCGAAAACTACTAAAGATAAAAACTTAATTTTTTTTTAAACAAAAGACAAACTTTTTATCCCGGGGTAGTCATCGAGAAAATGTTATTTCGCTGGGCGGTTTTTCTGAAATTGCGTATTTTCCAAACTTGGTCATAAATGGGTATATCTAACGTTCTGTTGATGATAGAATGTTGCGGTAAAGTTTATTTTAAAGATTTTGCGATGCTAATTAATCCTGCAAAAATTCATAGCTTTACGTTAAACAGTTTTTTTACAAGATGAAATAAAAGAATGGCAGTCATCAATCTAAGGTACTTGTGATCATCGGAGAGAAAAACCAGTTACACCATTCGATTAAGCATAAAAAAATACAGAATGCAATTTTTTTTCTCTTATTTTTAACTTAATTTTTTAACGAATTATGAATTTTTTTGAAATTTTTGACATGCTGATTTTTGTCATTTTTTAAAGAATCATTTACTGAATAATTATGCACGGTGTCTAGCCCTGGTGGCTGTTAAATTTGATTTTTAATTTTAAATTAGGCAATTTTTTGCACCATACCAAATTTATATTTTATCCATTTTTTTCATTTATTTATATTTTGTTTTTAGCACAATGGCATCAATGGCAAAAATGCCTGGCATACCTGTCAAATATTGGGGCCCTGTACTTTAACAAAGTGTATTTACTATAAGTATATACCGTATTTATTCTAATAGAATGCGCCCTCTAATAGAGCGCGTCTTCTAATAAAGTGCGCACCTTGGTGCTGATTGAAAAAATAAATATACGGAAACGATATAGTAGATAAGTAGAAAACGATTACTTAAATGCATTATCGAGGATTCTCATCGATCAAAATAGAGATATTCTATCAAAGCGATGGAGTGGCGATGCAGCAAAAGTTTCAAATTTTGAACAATGTACCACTCCTGTAAACTATAGCGCCAAGGATATGCACACTGTTAAAAATCTGCTGCATTTTGCTGCAACGCACTTCCCTGCTTGTATAGAAAACGGTTACTTGGCCGTGAAATGGCGCTTTCTCATTGGTTGGAATCATTGTAAACGCGGCAGCGCGCAACAATAATATGATTGAGCGATAATGCTTAAGCATAGGAAACCGCAAAAACACGGCAATTTTTCTTTTTGCAATAACTAACTAAATACTTATCCAATTTTGATGATTTTTTTTAAATGTTCGTCTGACCAAGAAGCACAGCATAGCACAAAAATTATTTTTTTTTTTATGGCATACTGTAGGTGTACTGTAGAGTATTCTGAAAATCGGACAAAAATTTTGTGTCACAGCACTTTTCTCGAAAACTACTAAAGATAAAAACTTAATTTTTTTTAAACAAATGACAAACTTTTTATCCCGGGAACATTTTTTATTTCTATATATAAAATACAAAACAAGTTGTGCAGTATCCCAGTGGAATATGGAAAAATAGAAGGACTAGTGAAAAATGCTCCAAGGAGCAGTGCAAAAGCAGAATATGATTTTAATTGAGCATTAAAAAGTAAAGGACAAGTGCTTCTGTTAATTACTGAGCATGAGGAAGGATAAGGGATCCCTTCTTGGCTACAACTCACTTCAATGCCAACTTTGAAAAAATCATATTTGCGCTTTTTCCGTGAAAACAAATCAGTCGCAGTTACTATAAAAATGTATAATGTAAAGACGTAACCAGTAAAGATGCAGCTTAATTAGACATAAATGTAAAGGAAGGCGACATAATGCCAGATACCTAGTTCCTGCAGGTATCACATTCATGCACTGCCACCAAGCATACCCTAAGTGTATAATTGCACAGAAAATTGATTTGTAGTATAGTGCAGAGTGAACAGTGCAGTTAACATCAGAGATGTAGTACAGGCTATATGCCGTACACCTTCTGGACTTTTTAATAGAACACCATATACCCTCTGTTTTTCAAGAAAGCTTATAGTATACACATTCTAGAATATCCCTCTGCTTAGAGCATATATCTTATGTTATTTTTATGACTACACCCCTGGTTAACATCTAAAGCACGGTGGGAAATTCTACTAAAGAACCACAAATTTCTTTTGTATGGAAAAAGCGCAAATATGATTTTTTTCAAAGTTGGCATTGAAGTTTGTTGTAGCCAAGAAGGGATCCCTTATCCTTCCTCATGCTCAGTAATTAACAGAAGCACTTGTCCATTAATTTTTAATTCTCAATTAAAATCATATTCTGCTTTTGCACTGCTCCTTGGAGCATTTTTCACTAGTGTAGTATATGGTTGATTCGTATCTGTTCAAGGTTTTGAGTTTAGTTCAAGCTTTGATCTTCCAGTTATCAAAGCCGCTGGAATGGTATTGTGTCCGCACTTAGTACTGAATGAACCGTTCTAGTACTTCGTTACATCAACCAGCAACATATAGTTATAAACCCAAATTTTTAAATTGGTAATAAGTACGTAATAAGTAATTGGTAATAAGTAATTGGTAAGTACGAAGTGAGATAAAAATGCCTCTTTTTTCCCTGATTTATTTTAAGGCACCAGTAAACTCACTCCTCATTTTCAGCTAAGAAAATTTTGGGTTATATCATGAGCTTTACAGATCATCTGATTCAATTTCTTTTGTAAGCACATTTTTAGATTGAAGATATTTTTTTAATTTTTACTGTAAAATTTTCTTTAGATCGAGCTCTACATTTCTCTTGGATTTCATCAGTTTTTTATATGATTTGTTAATGATATTAGTTATTAAAAGACTTTAATAAAACATATTTGTTAAGTAAGTGCAATAGCAAAAAAGAAAATTAAAAAGTGATTTAACACATTTGCCCAAACAATGGCTTTTGTACAAATTGATCCACGTATGTATTGTAGGACAGAAAAAAATACATTTTTATATTTTTTTAATGAAAAATATTTCCCAAAAGGAAAATATTTCATGCTGATAAACAAACATTTGTATGTTGTCAATCAGTTGTTATACTAGCATACTAAATTTTCAGAAGAAAATATAACAACATTCCACATCTTTCTGTCTTTTTTTTACTTACCCATCATACGGAGTATAGGATAAGTTTAGCAATTGTTTTGAAAATGAAAAAATTGTTTTTGATGGATTTCTATGTTTCAGACCTTGGAGAATACAAAAAACGTATTTAAAAAATATCCGTCCGTCTGTGTGTCTGAGTGTCTGTCTCTCTGTGTGTCTGTAAACTTCCTGTTTCTTAAACAAACTGAGATAGAAAGTTGAAAATGGGTATGTATTTAGAATGTAAGAACGGAAAAACTTTTATTCAATATCAATAACCTCGATTATCTGGAACTCTCTAAATATTCGTTCTGACAAAAAGTTTATTAAAAAATTCGATTTTTTTTAAGGATTTGATGTAAAAGAAAAAAAAACATCGATCAGATCGAAAAAAGTCGATCGGATATTTAGTTGCCGAGATATTTGTAATCCTATTTTCCACATTTTTCAATTTTTCATGATCATGTATTTCATTCCAATTTCATTTCAAAGATGTATTTTAATTATTATTTATGGAGTATATTGTGTATAATTATTATTATTGGAGTTATAAGGATCCTTATATTACACAATTCGGTATTACTTGATTATACCGTCGATCAAAAACTACCGCCAAATTGTAATATTGATTGCCAAGAATGGCTTATCGTAGATGTCACATTCACTTGGCATTAAACACGTTACATGTGTTTGTTACGTCATCAAGTGATTTTTAATTCTAAGTTTCGTTTGTGGTATTATTAATTGTTTACTATAATATTTCTTATATCATTATTAAAAATTAAAATAATGCCAATTTGTATAATTTACTAATAGTTTGGCGGATTACATTACATGTCAAAATTGGTCGACGGCATAATCAAATAGTATCCGCAATTTCGTAATAGAGAAATGCTATGTATTAAAAATATGTAAATACACGGTTAAATTTTATTTTGGAATTGTGATGCGTTTTATAAATAGTTTATTTTTTTTTCATATTGTATAGTATACATATCCATGATGGGTAAGTACGGTTAAGATGGGTTACGGTGGCGCCCAATGACCAATTTTCTTACTAAGGGAATTTTACGAAAATAAACTCAATTTATTTTCTATGTAATACGAACTTAGTGAATGTTTTATAAATCTAGTTTGTGGTAAGCTTCTAGTAGAATTACTCTTAAGTAGCTCTTTGAAACTTGCTAGAAACTTATCAGAAGTCGTATTTCTATGAAAAATAATGCTAAAAAATTATTTTATGACATGATAGATCATATATATTATGCCCTAAATTTAAAACTAAAGATTATTTTAACACATATATATTTTTTAATTTTTAATTCGAAATATAAAATTATTTAGATAGTAAACGCATTTAAAAATTTTATTCTTTATATGATGCATTTTCAGGTGCGCTAGTTACTATATAAATACATAGCATCTATAGTCCTCATAGGTGTCCTCTCAGCTGTCTGTCTGTTCCTCTGTCCGCATATAACAGAGCAAAAATTATCCAAATTTGTGGTTTAGAATTTAATATATATAGCCATTACACATAATTTTATTGAGTAATTTCAAGTTTCGGGAAAATGGCATAGATACTTAAAAACATCTTAATAGAAATTATCTTTATTCAGTTAAATCCAGTCATACGTAATTAATACAATGACATGTCATGATAGGTAATGATTCTATGTTGTCATTGTGATTACTCTAGAAATTCCTACCTTATGTAATTAATTCAATGGCATTCCATGATAGATATTAACCATGTCATTGTGATTACTCAACTAAATCCTATCTTATTTAATTAATTCAATGTTGCCCTATGATATGTAATGTTTTTTTGATGCCATGGTAAATGTGGTCATTTTGAGATGGAATAATATAATTTTCATACATCAGTATTAATATGTACAATCAGAAATATTTTTTCTTCATGTATTTTTACATCACGGTGTAATAGTTATTTCACCAAGATCTTAATTTTTATTAAACTAGTTATTCTGCAAACACACTTCATTTGCCACGTTTCATGTACAATTTCAGTTTTTTCTAGTTTTATTCTTCATACATTGAAGTAGAAAATTAAGTAGAATTATTTTAGAAATTTTCTTAATATATATATCCTTTAACAGATATTATTTTACTACGAGTAGAAACTACCTGTTTATAACAATATTTATTGTACTGTTCAAGAATTAAAGATATTCATGTTGAAATATTAAATTCTGAATATTGCTTGAAATTAAAACTGATATATTGAAATGAGTACGACCATAATTTTCATCTAAATTATAATTAATACACAGGCATTTTATGACAGTGAGTGTAAGTGTATGCTTTTGTACTTTGAATGAAATATTCGTTACTCAGAAAAATTGCATGCATTAATATTAATAGAAAGTTCTGGAAAATTTCTAATTTGTACATAAGCCTCGTGATTTACATATCAAAGACATGGTATATCTTGGAAAAGTCTGTCGATAGTGATTTTAACCAAAGTAAATTTTTAATAAAACTACTAAGTAAGTTGGAGGTATGCATAATTTTTAAACTGTAAAGAATTTATTTCATTTTAACAGGCTTTAATATAACTGATAGCTTGCATTAAAATTAATGCATATACATTTATTTGGAAAGAAAATGTTTTTTCGAAGTTTCTATATTTCTAGGAAATAAGTATTTAAAAAAAAATTAATAAAGTAAACCTGATTAAATATTTCTCCCTCATTCCTGCGTTGTTCCTCAGCATGACTTAATAATTAATAAATTAGACAGGATTGGTTCGTAAAACCACTCCCTTCAAATTCATTTCAATTTATTAAAATCTTTATTCAAATCTCATAAGTATTTTACTTTTTTTGTAATATTTAAAAACCTCTTAGTTTTATTTTGCTACTTCTTTTCATTCTGAAAATATTGCTTTAGAAATTGCAGATTATGTTTCCTGTTAAAATGATTTAATCATTTCCTTTATTTTATATGTCTTTCATTTTAACAAAATGAAAAAATTGTCGTCACCAAAGAGTTTTTAAATATAATTAAAGAGTGGTTAGTATTGGAAATTTGGTGGATTCTTGAAAGAAAGTACTCTTTAAGGATCGTTTATACATTTGTTTAAGATTTTAAAAGTTACAAACGCATTACATTTTCATGAAGAAGGGACTATTAAGTGCACTATAACAAAAATAATGAATAAACTACAGAAATATAGTAGATCGTTATAATAAAGTCAAATTCAGTTAAATATAGAAGTATTTTAATTTATTACTTATTATAACAAGTTCTAAACCAAAATAAGAAAATAACTAATTATTTAGTACATGAGTTTATGGCACAGATTATTTTTTAAAGATATGCGTACATTATTTAATGTAAAAGCTTACCTTAAAAAAGCAATTTTTGTTTTAAAATATTAAATAAAATCCAGTTTAATTGTACTTTTGAAAATATTACTAAACATTACTTTAGGAATTGTAGATTCCTGTTAAAATAATACAATCACTTGCTCTATTTTGTAGATTTCATTTTAAGGAAAAGGCAAATGATATTTTCAAAATGTTCATCACCGAAGAAGTTCTAAATCTCATTAAGAATGTTAATCGTTGAAGCTTAATGGATTCTTTAAAGATCATTCTCTAAAGATCATTCATAAGTTTCTTAAGAACACTTTAAGGATCGTTCGTTCATTATTCCGAATGATTTTAAAAGTTACAAATGCATTTCATTTTTAAAAAGAAGTGACTTTTAAGTTCACTATAACAAAAATGGTGAACAAACTACAGAAATATAATGTATTGTTAGAATAAAGACAAAGTCAGTAAAATATAGAAATATTTTTATTTATTATTTACAGGTCACATTATGTCATCCACAAGGAATAAAAAATACTTATTTAAAAGAAAGAATAAATATTCTGCTTAATTTCGCGTTTCAATAGACTACTATTTAATTAATTGTATTAAAAATTTAAAAAAAAATTAAATGTTACAGAAATTTCTTGGTACATTTATTTCAGATTTTATTACTTACAATTAGTTTTACATTAACGCATATCTCTTGATGATAGAAAATATGCTCAGTATGCTAATAAAATAAAACGATGGGTATCTTATTTTTTTCATTGCACTTTTTAATGAAATTTTTAAAAGAGCATTGGTCAATTAATTACTTTTATTTTTAGTCTAGCTTCAAAACTTCTGAAATTCACTTCAAAAATGCAAAAAGTAAAATGAGTAATGTTACTTAAAAAAAATGTTTTTGATAAATTAACAAAATTATTTTTAAAACTGCAAAAGTAAAATTTGTGAAATAATTTCTCATTTTCCCCCATTATTCCTAAAAAGGAAATAAAAGCAGTATTTTTTAGCTTTTTATTTGGGTTTAATGACCTAAGACGATAAAGGAAAAGAGAATCTATTTAAAAATATAATTTTTGCATCTTCTCTTCCACAATGAATTTATTAATTCGGTGAATATGGCGATCAAACAAATCAGTGAATATGGAAAGATACTAATGAGTTTTAAAATATAAAAGAAAAAACATTTTAATTTTATTTCAGATTTTTTCTACAAATATATATATATAAATATGTACTACTTTAATATTTTTTAAGTTGTAAATTTAATATATTATTGAATCTGTAATTCTGAATTATAATAATAAAAAAATCAATTAAAGGTATATTAAATAGAAATTATATACTACCTCTGACAATAAAGTTCGGTGAATAATCCTGTAACAATAATGTAGATGAAATACTAATGAAATTTACCGTACCATCCTTCGAAATAGTCATCTCACATACAGGGCCGTAGCCAGAAATGGACGATAGGGGGAGGGGGGGGGCTCAAGAGAAGGTAGGGGGGGCTCAGAATTTTTTTCTCTCTCTTTGATGCAGAAAGATAAGTTAGTGCATATTCACATTGTAGGTACTATGTTTCTCATTAAACTGTTGTAATAACTTCATTTTATGCTAAGAAAATGTATGATGATGAAAATTTTGAGTGTATAACTGGTGCAAAATGAAACATCATGTTAGCTTCACATGTACAAATAGGAAGAGGGAGTGTTGAAACACTTATTTTAGATACAATTTAGTAATCCTGCAAAACTGTGAAGGGGTCTCATAACTAAATTAGATTTTAGAACAGTATTTCATTTGGATTTTTGGAACATAAATTCATTTAATGACCTTGGATTCTTTTCTGGGGGGGGGGGGGGTCTCAAAATATTTTTGGGGGGCTGAGCCACCCATAGCACCCCCTTAGCTACGGGCCTGCTCACATAACTATGCACCACTGACATGTTCTATACATGTCCTGGGAAATTCGCAAGTAGCTCTTTGGGATGGAGTTCAAAAGCTTCGTCAAATATCATTGGATGTCAGCAATATGGTCAAATCTCTTTAAAAAAGAGTTTGAGTTGTGAATATAGGAACAAGTCTCGAGGATTGAAATCTGGCGAGTATGGTGTATATTTAATTTGCACAAGCCCTCATGAATTTCTTTTGGTGTCTTGCAAAACTTAAAACCAAACTTTAAACTGATCTTTTGTTAGTTCATTTTCCTGTTCTCAGTTAAGAACCAACACAATGAACAAGTACTTAGTAAAGCACGTCTTACACAGAACATAAACTACGGTCAACTGAACAACAGTGGGGGGAAATGGCCAACACTTGTCTCTATGCAGGTGCAACGTTTTGTTTTCCCAGTGTTATCAGATCGGTAGTTCTGAATTCATTCACCGAACTTTATTGTCAAAGGTAGTATATATATATATATATATATATACATATATATATTGTAAATTATATTTATCTTATGATAAATAAGTAAGACATAAAACAAAATTTGAAATTAGTAATTTGTTTGACTCATAAGTTTACGGAATAGATTATATTTATTCAAGAGATGCGTACTTATATTGTTTAAGGGGACAGTGTAACTCAAAATTCATCAAAATGTGAAGGGATCAAAAATTGAAGGTGGACAGATTTGGAGGGAATGTTGATAGGGTCAGAAATGCCGGGTTGCGCGAAGGATGGTTTCGGGGCTCTGAGGCTTCTGAGCAACCACAGTTGTGTCAAGCTAGTTATTGTTGAGCCATTAGCTAACCATATGCATTGGGTAAATTCGAATCTTAGTCCGGTACACTTACATTAGATAAACGCAACGCATTATCTGAACGGTTTTATATAATAGCTTGTGAAAAATATCTAGTTTAAATGTTTCTTTTTAGAAATAAAATAAGAATCTTTGTATGCATTGTAACTGAAAAGCAAGGAATTTTTTTAAGTAACAGTAAAAATTATTATTATTATTATTATTATTATTATTATTATTATTTAATATTGTTATGTCATAAAAAGCAAGGAATTTTTTTAAGTAACAGTTAAAATTATTATTATTATTATTAATATTATTATTATTATTATTATTATTATTTAATATTGTTATGTCATAAAGCTATTTCAGTAGAAGTTCTAAAATTATGGTCGTAGAGTCATAAAAGCCATACAGGATCGGCAGCGCAGAAAACTCATGCAAGAGAATACAAATCGTAAACTCAATTGCATAGAAACATTTTTTCAACTGTTTTGCATCGATAACTTAAAAAAAATAAACGATATATATATTCCTTTTCTTTCTTTCTTTTTTTTTTAAATAAAGAAAAAGAAACAATCAACGAACTATATCTGAGGATCAAGAGAACATTTTCTTATATTTATATTTAAAAGTATGATTATTGTTGCTATTTGTATTAGTTTTATAAGAATTATTATTATTTTCAAAATTACATACATAAATATACATAACTCTGAGTTACTACTGTAGTAGAAGGACAAACACAATACAATGATGCGGCCGGAGGATCTCAGCCCTTACCCTTATTTCCACATTTTCTGGTCGTCCCTCTCTTAAAGACACTATGCAACTTTATTCTGCCCAACGAGATCCATGAGAAAATTACTTTAAAGTCCTTCTTTTCTATTGTTGAAGCGCCACAAGTTCTTTGTAGGAGGACTCCGCCACAACATCCTTCCAATTAATTGTTAAAATGTCGCCATGGAATCCCCCAGGGAGCAGTCCGTTCAAATGTTCTTTTACCAGTTCATATTTCTTTTGTTTAGTAAGATGAGTGGCCCTCATTGGTCATAAAAGCCTATGGGGCCTTAAAGTCATGAACGATCGGCAGCGCAGAAAGCTGATCCATGGGAATGCAAATCTTTAAATTCAGTCACTTAGAAACACATTTTTCTCAGCTGTTTTTCTTCGATAACTTTTTTAAAAAATTAAGCAATTTATGTGTTCTTTTTTTCTAATAAAGAAAAATAAACAATCAACTAACTATATCTGCAAGTCTAGAGAATATTTTCTTAAATTTATGTTAAAGTGTATTATTATTGTTGCTATATTTTATTAGTGTTATTACATTTTGAGATTAATTCTGGGTCGTAGTGCCAAGTCGATAGAAAACTTCCTAAAATTACATGTTGTGTGATTCTTAAATACTGAGCATCACACACCGGCGATAACACAGAATATTAAACTTAATGATTTAGAAACTCATTTTATCAGCTTTTTTTATGACAAATTTTCAAGAAGTGAACTGATTTATGCCTTTTTTTAAAAATAAAAGCAGAAACTCTTTAAAAACTATGCCTGGAAGTCCAACAAACAATGTTTTGTAAGTTATGTAAAAAAATATGATTTTTATTTTTGTAAAAATTATTGTTAGTTTTATTATCTTTTAATATTTAATTTTAAATCTCCTCTTGGTTCAATAGAAAAATTCTTAAAATTACGGTTTTATGATGAATAAACGTTCAATGACGTACTCTGGCAACACTTGAGAAAACAAAGATCTGAACAGTATTTGAGGTACACTTTTCTTCAGAGATTTTCAGAGATAAGTAATTTAGCTGACTTATATTTTAATTTTTTGTAATAAAAGAAAAAAAACCTTACTGTATGTACTTATGTAAACATATATAAAAATCAAATTAACTATGTCAAGTTAAAGAAAAAATATAATAAATTTTTAATGATTGGAAACATTTTATGGCACCTTTAGAATTTTTTTTTTATTTTCTCTGGTGTTTGGACATCTAAATCCTTGACTTTCCCAAGCAATAATTTGAATATTTATTTTTTTCATTCATTAATTGATAGAAAAAAGTTTCAAATAACGAAAAAATGCAATTTCTATTAATAATATTAAAGACTTAAGAATTCATATAGTTATTTTGATAGGAAAAGTACTAAAGTCATCATCTTTCAAGCCGTAAACATTCTTTTGCTCTGACCAGCAATCCCTTAAATGACAAAATCTTTATCTCGAAATTCTGTTAATCAGAAATTTTCCTACGAAATTTTTTTAACAACTTAAAGGATTTTCATATTTACTATTTTAACTTAAAAGAAAACCAATTACCTATAATATGTACCTAGAAAAGAAAGAATGTATTTTCAAGTCAAGAGAAAAATGTTATTAATTTTTATGGGTTTTAAAATTGTAATTATAATTTAAATTTTCTCTACAAATATTTTGTTTACAGTTAATACACTATATTGCCATTGATTATGGGACACTTGCGATTTTAGACATTTTACTAAATATCTAGAAAAATACATGAGGAATCATCTCGAAACTCTTAGTGTATAAATATAATAGTATAAGTCATACATCTCCGTAAAGATTTTTTCCCGAAACTCCAAAGGGGACCGTCAACAAATTAAAAAAGAATGAATATATTTTGAATAACCCTGTCAAAACTAATGTAGCAAAAACGCTCAAACTCTAGATTGTGATTGAATGCCTTATTGTAATAAGCCTTGTTCATTTTTATGCAAATAGCATGCATGCTCGCAGAGTAATTAAGGTTTTTATAAAAATGATCCCAAATTTTTCCAAGTTTTTTCCTTATAATTTTCAGAGTTCTTAATATAAAATATTATTTTTTTCAGAAAATATGACAAACAACATTGCACACAGTACCCTGTAATCAGAATTAAAAAATAATGAAAATTGTATAAAAAATGAGTTGGTTTACTAAATAATTTTTTACTGCGCATGCGTCAACGATATTAAAATTTCATTTGCATATTATGTTAGCTAAATGTATAGAGCAACTTTTGTGAAAGTCACAAAATCATAACTTGAAAATTCTGACAATAATCGTCAATTGAATAAGTCGAAAATCCGTTATTCTCAAAATGAAGCAAAAACAAGAGGGGTTGTATCCATATATTCATTGATTAGTGTCAATGTAGAATACACAATATGGGTTGTACTACTGCATTTGGATAAAATCCCTCATTTTTTTGCTTCATTTTGGAAACAACGGATTTTGTCCCTTTTCTATAGACGATTACTTTCAGAATTTTCAAGCTATGATTTTGAGACTTTTACAAAAGTTGCTCTATACATTTAGCTAACATATTATGCAAATGAAATTTTGATATCTTTGACGCATGCGCAGTAAAAAATTATATAGTAAACCTACTCATTTTTCATACAATTTTTATTATTTTTTAATTCTGATTACAGGGTACTGTGTGCAATGTTGTTTGTCATATTTTCTGAAAAAAAATATTATTTTATATTAAGAACTCTGAAAATTATAATGAAAAAACTTGGAAAAATTTGGGACCATTTTTATAAAAACCTTAATTACTCTGCGAGTGTGCATGCTATTTGCATAAAAATGAACACAGTGTATTACAATAAGGCATTCAATCATAATCTAGAGTTTGAGCGTTTTTGCTACATTAGTTTTGACAGGGTTATTCAAAAGATATTCATTCTTTTTTAATTTGTTGACGGTCCCCTAAGGCGTTTCGGTAAAAAATCTTCACGGAGATGTATGACGTATACTATTATATTTATACACTAAGAGTTTCGAGATGATTCCTCATGTATTTTTCTAGATATTTAGTAAAATGTCTAAAATCGCAAGTGTCCCATAATCAATGGCAATATAGTGTATATAATCGAGAGATAATGTAATAAGAGTACGACATAAAAAATATGAAAACTAAGCATTAAAGATGTGACAAAAGTTGTTATGCAATATTTAATTTTAAGATTTTTTATGCATAATTATCGTACAATATTAGAAATGTTGTTATTAATTTTTAAACTTAAAAATATATTTTCTCTTTATGTAAAGTACTATTAAATAAATGGAAATATAAGTAGTAGTTTAAATTAAATACTTTTTAATATAATACATGTTCAAACATAGGTCAACTTTGGCCATCTCAATGCTTACAAAATAAAAATTCAATATGAAATAACAAACATTACCTGCTATATGGTGCTTGTTAAATTTTTAACTACATTTAATTTTTATAGTTTTTATGGAGCATGGTTTGAATTATAGATTTTACTATTTTTAGTTCAATAAAATATTTCTCAATACCGAAAGACAAACATATGTAATTTCTACATTCATCATGATTCTCGTTTATGACCTAAAGATATGTTTAACGCTTTCATGAGGTGCTTGTCATGTCAAGATAACCCCAGATAAATCCTTATGTCATGAATGTTTCGCTACATTCATTCTTGAAGTATTTTCTTACTTATTTTCACGTATGATTAGCTTGATAGAATTTATACAATAAAAATTAACAGATATATATTGATATTTTTTATTAAGGGATATGTTTTTTTTTTTTTTTTTTTTCACTTTTTTGCAATTGTTATGTATATCGAAAGCGGTTAATGTAATTTATTTTTTAAAAAAGGTTTTCCAAATTTGAATTCATATATATAAAAAAATAATTTGAATAATAAAGCAATCGATGCTTATACGACCTAGACAATACAGTTAAAAATATGGTGCTACACGCTATAGAATGGCGACAGATTTATTGACAAATTCCGTAATTAAAAAACTGGATACAAAGACATTTTGCAGTTAAATAAAAGTGACAAATAACACGTCTTTACACATATATTTCAGATTATTAGCATTATTGGCAGAGTCTTTAGTAGTAAAAAAATAAATAATAATATGAAATCCATATCCCTATTCTATGTAAGATATTTCAAAGCTACAATGTTTTCAAATCAAATATGTGCCAAATAATCACATCCCTAATTATTGAAATGGAGCTTGGTGAAATATAATACGAATATAAAAGTGAACAATATTAGAAGTGCTAATTATATTAAATTACAAGCAAATCGGTTTCGGTAGAAAATAGCTTGCCGACGTCAGTTGAGCACTGACGACGGCAAACTACATTTTACCGAAACTAGTTTGCTTGTAATTTAATATAACTGCTGCTTCTTACGTTATTCACTTTTATATTTGAGTCACAACTGTAATCTACACTATTTTAGACTTAACTCTACAAAATATTCCTTTACACATATAAAATGGGAATAACAAAACAGAAAAGTAACTAAAAAAAGAATGAAATGTTGATAATAATGATTTTTTATTTTATTCATTAAGACATTTTTGTAATTCCATGAACGTAAGTAAAAATTTAAAATAATTAGTGCATATTGGTGTTGAAAACTACATAAATTTTAAATTGTGAAAATGTAGTAATGTATTTCCATAAAAATTATAGCTTAATGATGAAATATTTTTTTCCTCTTTTTTTATGTTTCGTGAGAAAAACGCCTATTTTGCTGAAGTACATTTTGTTAGCTTGTGTTGGAATTGTTTTAAACAATGCATTTTCGTTGCCTTAATGAAGAAAAAACACTGCTTTGTTTTAATGAATATGAGCTTATATTTGTTACCATAACGTGTATTTACACACATAAAATTCAATAAAAAACAAGTTAATCTTTTGATTCTGGACAACAGAAGGAAAATATATCATTGAAGGATAGGTGTTAGGATAGTTAAAAATGAATAATCGTATAGTTAATTGGTACAATTAACAGACAACAGTGTCAAGCTTTTGCGCGCCAATAAAATTACATAACAAAAAGATCAGGCAAGAAGTTTAGATGTAATAAATGATGCTGATGTCGAATTCGGTAAATATTAAAAATATCCACATATGAACAAATATACTAATAAGCTAGATAAATGGTTACAGCTAGACCATATATCAACTAGAAAGAAGAAATAATTTACTGATATTTTGTGCAAATGATTCTACCTCCAGTCCAGAATTCCAATAATTTAAAATGTTGCAAAATGCTACAATAAATTTTAAAACCGAACTGTCAACCATGATCTCAAGAAACTTAAAAATGGATTAGACGGACAAATCCAAGAATTATTGAGTTCCGGATTCATTGAGATGTCTGGAACTGAATGCGTGGATCCCATCGTTTTCGTGGTTAAAAAAAGTTCATTAATAACACTTTTTGTCGATTACATTTGAATTTCAAAAGAGAAATTCACTTATAGACCATTGCCACGGACTCCATTTACAAAGTTGCTCTAGCAAAATTTTTTAATCTGTGCTTAGTGTGTAATTTCCTAAAATGTTATTGGAAAACCCACTAGACAAAGACTGTAAATATCTCGCATTCTTTGTCATGCGCACTGGATAATATATACATGTATATATATATATAAAGCGTCGAAGTGATCATAGAAAAATATCTGGTGAAACGATGGAAGGAACGGATTGTTGCATAATATAGCTGGCTAATTTAGATTTATTATTCTCAGTTAAAAAATAATTGAACTCCATTTTTGTCGTGGCTTGAATTCGAAGGCCGATGGAAATAAAAAACAGTGGTCAATTTCTCCAATAGAGTGAAAGATATACGTGTCATCAATCAATATTACTGTCCAATTCCAATCGGCTATTCCACACATTATTCCAACTCCATCATTACGCCTCTCACGAAATGGCAAATATCAACTTAAGTCACTTGACGAGAATGAATACAAAAATGTTCTTTATGCAACCATTTCTGTCAAAAAATGCAAACAGAAAAGCAGTTCCTTTCCAAATCAGTGTCACGGCAATTAATAAGGAAATTAAAAAGGGTCTTTGAAACTACACAGCTTGGAGTACATCACAACTCAAAAAAAAACATTCGAAAATAATCGGATACTTGTCGGGGGGTTGTTTAGAAGGTAAAAGCTCAGTTAATTCTGCTCTTTTCCTGCCCGTTTTGTAGTTTTAATCGTACCTCATAGAAACCTGCTCGGGCTCAGGCTGACGCAAGAATGTAACATAAGCATGGAAAGTCCAATCAAAGGACTCAGGAGGTGTGGATAGGATGTTTCCAATCACTTCATTGGTTAGTAGTAGTAGTTTCATGTTCGGATTCTTTCCCAAAATGGCGGTAGCTTGCAAAATTAAACAGAGGTAAAAAGTCCGCAACTACGCATTATGGAATTGCCAAAACGATATTTTAATAAAATATAAAAAAAATAAAGCTTTTGACAATTGATTTTTATTCTAAAAGGGAGAAATGGACTAATAGAATAAATTTTATATTTCGAATTAAGAGACTGATATTTAAGTAACAAAATTGATATCTTTTTTAGGAAAATAAATAATATATTAGACTGAATTAAGGAAAAAAGGGAGCTTTAGCCAATAATTAAATATTAGTAGATTACTGAAATATAAACAAATGTATATTCTTATAAGAATTTAAAGCGAAATCGAAACGCGAAAATGGCGATTTTTTTTTTATTATTACATGTATACTAGGGTGTATCGATTTTTAACCTTTTTTTGTTTCCAAATTCTAAGTTGATAAAACGTTGCTACTAGGCACCACAACTTACCACAAAAAATTTTGGATTTTTAAAAAAATGTTTAGGTCTCCCGTACAAAGCCGAAAATTTAGAAATTTTACTTAAAAAGTAAATTTTTACAAAAATTAAAAAAAAAAACCTAAAACACTTTTTTCTAAATAGCAAGTTAAAATTCCACTAAAAATAAGCACAAAAAACGATAGAAAATGTATTTCAAAAACTTAGCACAACATTTAGGTCTCCCGCACATGGCCTAAAAGTCGTAAATTTCAGCAAATTTTTGAACATTTTTCAGTGCTTTGATATTTGTGTTGTTGGTTTAAAAATCTGTAGTTTATTTGTGGTTTAAAAATTAAATGTAACTAAAGCCTCGCTAGGCTTGATTAAAATTGTTGAACTAAATAAAATAATAAATCACATTTAAATATGTCAAGCGTCAACTTGTCAGTAGTCGTCTGCCCACGAGAGAGCATTACGGTTGTGTTAGTCTTGTTGTAAAAATCAATTGAGTGAGTGTTGTTATTGTTCATTATGAGTAAAGAACCGCATCTAACTAGACAAACTACCGACAGGCCAGTTATCGGGCAACCTATTGATGTGAGTGAGTTTAATGTTCTGCCAACCAAGATGGATGTTTCGAAGTATTTTGAGTGGGTACGCATTGAAATGAAACAAGAGGGAATAAATCAGCCTGCAAAAAAGGTAATTGCGTTAATAGTTGTTTTAAAACTTGATGAAATATGGAAAAGAGCTTCAATTCCTGTTTGTGGCACCAAAAACACGATATTTATGGTTTTAAAATTGCATGAGCATTTTACTTTATTAAAAATACCAATTATAGGCATTAGTTTTAGATACTTTTAAAAAAAATCTCGAAAATAATTTTATATATCATATAATACAATTGTCAATATCACAATAAAAGTTTATATAATCTAAAATTTAAAAAAACTGCTAACGTTTTCATCCTATCTAGGATATCTTCAGTCAGCGTACGTGGAAATCATTTTCTTTTGAGCTTTATATACCGTTCAAATCCCCAGGTTTTCCCTCTTTCTCTCTGTTTTTCCCTTCTTTTTCGCCAAGCATCTTAACCCATCTGGGGTCAATGGCTGCATGTACCATATCGTTACATGGATGTTTCCTTTGAGGTGAGAATTTCGAGTGTTTCCCTGATTAATGTATTGTGTAGGTTGTCGTAATTAGCTATTTTTTGTATATGTATAGATTTAATTTTTACAGGTATCTTATGGTGACTTCTTGACAACGCTGTATTTAATTTATCGTATTTTAAATTTCTTAAGTGCTCTCTCTCTCTCTCAGCTATTTTTCCTTTCGTCATTCCTATGTACTCTACTTTTTCGTTATTTTCATTTATGAAATTTATTTTATAAACTCCTGCCGTTTGGGTTTCTTCATGTTTTTCAATTTCATTTCTTATTTTCTTGAATAGGGATGGATGGGGGGTTATTGGAATATGTTTATTTAATTTACTAAATTCTCTTTTTATCTTTAACGCTATTTCATTCATATATGGAATGGGGGGAGAGTATCTGATATTTTTTAGCGCGGGTTGAATTCGATCAATTCTTTCAGTAGCTTTTTGGATAAGTTTGTTAATCGTTTTCTTGGGATGTCCAGCATTTAAACCAATTTTTTCAATTATTTTAAATTCTTCTTCTAAGGATTTTTTTGTTGAACATACATATAGCGCTCGATTTATATATGAGTACAGGGCTGCTAATCTATATGGTAAGGGAGTGTTATCTTTATAAGAAATTATATTCAAATTTGCTGTTGGTTTTCTATAAACCGTAGTGTCTATTTTATTATACTTATGCGTTATTTTTACATCTAAATATGATATTGTATGATTCACTTCTTCTTCTATCGTAAACTGAATATTTTTGTCATACGAATTGACTTTTTTTAGGAGGTTATCTAGGTTAGTGTGTTTGGTTGTTATAATGAAGATATCATCTACGTATCTGAGCCATAACCGGATTTCGGTTTTATGATCATTTATAATAATTTTTTCAAGGTTTCTAAGCTTCCATTCAGCTACTACATTAGAAATTGGTGATCCCATAGGGACACCCTTGTTTTGTTTATATATTTTGTTATTGAATTGGAAATAGCTTTCATTAAGGATAAGATTTGTTGCACTTTGTAAATTCGTATTAATTTTAGGTTTAGTATAATGGATTTTAATAGACTCATTAATTACGTTTGTCATTTCTTTTAAATTAATTGATGGATATAGATTTTTAACATCTAAACTTATCATAAAGTCGTCATGATTTGGTTTATATTCTTTTAGTTTTTGTATAAAATTCCTTGTTGAATTTATAGAAATATCTGAGGGGGGGATCATTTTCATATATTGATTCTTCATATATTTTTCCAAATCATATGTTGGGCTTACGATTTTTTTTTACTATAGGCCTCAGGCTGTGTGGAGTTTTATGATCTTTTAGTTTACCAAAAATCATTGGAATGTTAGGTGCAAAGTTATATTTCATCGGTTTATCATCAATTGGCCAATCTTCTGATTTTATTAAATCATCATATGCTTTCGTCAATTTCTTTAGGGGATCTTTTTTTACAAGTTGTGTATCCATTTCCCTTATAGTTTCTTCCATTTTATTTACATAATCAGTTTTCTTCATAATAGCTAATTTTCCAGTTTTATCCGTATGTAAAAAGGTTAAATCTTGGTTATTTTTCAAATCCTTTAGTATTTTTTTCTCTTTATTGTTCCTTTTTTTCAACTTTTCTTGTTTAACATTTTCATTTTGTGCTAAATTCCTAATTCTGGTTGCTTCATACTGAGGGATTAGCTTAAGGACTCTTTCAATTTTAGGAATTATTTCTTTTAAATTTATATCCTTACTAAGTGTATATTTAGGGCCTTTTCTTAGGAGTTCTTCCTCTTCAGGTTTTAGAGTGTATGATGAGAGATTTACATACGGTATATCCATGGTCCGTTTTATAGGTCTTTCTTTATTTCCCACTTTCATCTTCCAAAAGTTTAATTTTTTGTTATGCTTTGACTCGTGTCTAACTCTTTCATATCCTCTGATTTTTTCACTTTTTGTCATAATATCGTCCTTAATATCCGGCTCCAAGACTTCTAATTCTTGTTTGTAAAGTTCAAGTTGTTTTCCAATTTTATTGATTTCTGCATATTTTCGTTTGATCAACTTTCTTATAATTTTTCGTTCAAAAAAGACTACTTCCTTCTTAAATTCAGTCCATAAATACTTATTTCGAATTTTTAAAAAATTAGGGGTTATTTTTTTATTTTTGCAGATTTTCAAAAAAACTGTTATGTCTTATTTCTCGATCATATTTAAAGAATGACTTCTTTAATTTTCTTTCAATCATTTTTCTTTTTAATACTCGATACCAGCATTCAATATTCAGGAAATGGTAGATAACCACAATTACAAGTATAATGCCTTCATATATAATTTACTTTATAAAGTAACTTACTAACTTTATAAAGTTAGTAAGGATATAAATTTAAAAGAAGTAATTCCTAAAATTGAAAGACTCCTTAAGCTCCCTCAGGATGAAGCCCCCTTTATCCCTCAGGATGAAGCAACCAGAATTAGGAATTTAGCACAAAATGAAATTGTTAAACAAGAAAAGTTGAAAAAAAGGAACAATAAAGAAAAAAAATACTAAAGGATTTGAAAAATAACCAAGATTTAACCTTTTTACATACGGATAAAACTGGAAAATTAGCTATTATGAAGAAAACTGATTATATAAATAAAATGGAAGAAACTATAAGGGAAATGGATACACAACTTGTAAAAAAAGATCCCCTAAAGAAATTGACGAAAGCATATGATGATTTAATAAAATCAGAAGATTGGCCAATTGATGATAAACCGATGAAATATAACTTTGCACCTAACATTCCAATGATTTTTGGTAAACTAAAAGATCATAAAACTCCACACAGCCTGAGGCCTATAGTAAATAAAATCGTAAGCCCAACATATGATTTGGAAAAATATATGAAGAATCAATATATGAAAATGATCCCCCCTCAGATATTTCTATAAATTCAACAAGGAATTTTATACAAAAACTAAAAGAATATAAACCAAATCATGACGACTTTATGATAAGTTTAGATGTTAAAAATCTATATCCATCAATTAATTTAAAAGAAATGACAAACGTAATTAATGAGTCTATTAAAATCCATTATACTAAACCTAAAATTAATACGAATTTACAAAGTGCAACAAATCTTATCCTTAATGAAAGCTATTTCCAATTCAATAACAAAATATATAAACAAAACAAGGGTGTCCCTATGGGATCACCAATTTCTAGTGTAGTTGCTGAATGGAAGCTTAGAAACCTTGAAAAAATTATTATAAATGATCATAAAACCGAAATCCGATTATGGCTCAGATACTTAGATAATATCTTCATTATAACAACCAAACACACTAACCTAGATAACCTCCAAAAAAAGTCAATTCATATGACAAAAATATTCAGTTTACGATAGAAGAAGAAGTGAATCATACAATATCATATTTAGATGTAAAAATAACGCATAAGTATAATAAAACAGACACTACAGTTTATAGAAAACCAGCAGCAAATTTGAATATAATTTCTTATAAAGATAACACTCCCTTACCATATAGATTAGCAGCCCTGTACTCATATATAAATCGAGCGCTATATGTATGTTCAACAGAAAAATCCTTTGAAGAAGAATTTAAAATAATTGAAAAAATTGGTTTAAATGCTGGACATCCCAAGAAAACGATTAACAAACTTATCCAAAAAGCTACTGAAAGAATTGATCGAATTCAACCCGCGCTAAAAAATATCAGATACTCTCCCCCCCATTCCATATGAATGAAATAGCGTTAATGATAAAAAGAGAATCTAGTAAATTAAATAAACATATTCCAATAACCCCCCATCCATCCCTAATCAAGAAAATAAGAAATGAAATTGAAAAACATGAAGAAACCCAAACGCAGGAGTTTATAAAATAAATTGCATAAATGAAAATAACGAAAAAGTAGAGTACATAGGAATGACGAAAAGAAAAATAGCTGAGAGAGAGAGAGAGAGCACTTAAGAGATTTAAAATACGATAAATTAAATACAGCATTGTCAAGAAGTCACCATAAGATACCTGTAAAAATGGAATCTATACATATACAAAAAATAGCTAATTACGACAACCTACACAATACATTAATCAGGGAAACACTCGAAATTCTCACCTCAAAGGAAAAACCATGTAACGATATGGTACATGCAGCCATTGACCCCAGATGGGTTAAGATGCTTGGCGAAAAAGAAGGGAAAAATAGAATGAAAGAGGGAAAACCTGGGGATTTGTACGGTATATAAAGCTCAAAAGAAAATGATTTCCACGTACGCTGACTGAAGATGTCCTAGATAGGATGAAAACGTTATCGGTTTTTTTTAAATTTTAGATTATATAAACATTTATTGTGATATTGACAATTGTATTATATGATATATAAAATTATTTTCGAGAATTTTTTTAAAAGGATCTAAAACTAATGCCTATAATTGGTATTTTTAATAAAGTAAATTATATATGAAGGCATTATACTTGTGATTGTGGTTATCTACAATTTCCTGAATATTGCATGAGCATCTTGAGAAAATTAAAAAGTGTTCCGGGCTCAAAAGAAAGTATCCTAACTCCTACAAAGATGCAGTAACTAGCTTTCAGCCAAAATCTGAAACTGCATTGGTTGGTATTTGTACTTGCAAATGTGACCTCAGCAACTGTATTTTCTCTATTGACATAAAAGTCCCGGCACAAGAACACGAGTTTTTGCTCGACCAACGTGGTCCTAGATTGATGTCAATTGCAGAGTGGGACAAAAAAGAGACTAAAAAGCTTAAAAAGCGATTAGAAAGAAAAACTAGGTAACAAGCTTTAATTCAGGTAGTTGTAAAAAAGGATGAGGATGAAAATTTAAAATATGTTGATAACTTGATTGTGGTGATAATATAGATGATTCAATGTCTCACGCATCATGCCAAGATAGTGATTTTGAAATAAATGTACTTGATACGAGTCAAAAAAGTGTTTCAGGTGTAGAAGTAAAACAAAACTGCCACAACGCTTGTCTTTGTTTTCACCAGCTTGTGACCACATGGGCTTTTCTAGTAGAGCTGAAGCTCAGTTAGCTACTGCCCTTTTGCAAGACTTAAATGTCGTTACTGTGGAGAACAAAGAAGCATTAATCGACAAATCAAACGTAGCACGTGAAGGACTTAAGTCTCGTAAAGAAGTAAGCTCAACTCGAACCTCCGATCTGTTGGCCATTTACTTTGATGGTCGCAAAGATGAAACCATAACAAAAGAAATTGTAGCTGGTAAAAGTGTCCAAAAATCTTTAATATGTATTTTTGAAGAACCTGGATCCAAGTATTTTGGTCATGTAACTCCCATAAATGGAGCAGGAAAGGAAATAGTTAAATCACTTGTAAAGTATTGTGAAGAAAAAACTATCGATCTTAAAAAACTAAAAGCTATTGGTTATGACGGCAGCAAACAAAGGCATTCAAATGGAGTTATCATATTTGAAAATAAAATACAACAGCCACTGCAGGAAGTTGTGTGTGTACTACATTTGAATGAATTACCATTTAGGAAAAGTATGGTTGCAACTTCGCTCATGTTCTATGAAAATACATCAGCAACGTTTTGTGCTTATATACTACATTTTATTCCACGTTATAATATTTTATACATTTGTAAAAAACAATAGTAATCACAAATAACGATAGAATTTATTTCAACACATTTATCAGACAATTTCAATCTTTAAACTATCTTTTTTAAGGTATACAACATTTATATATTATTTATGTAGTATGTACATATATATATATATGTGTATGTATATATATATACACATATACATTTTTATATTGTGTCATTTTATGCCTCCTGCAACAAAAATACACTTACGTCTAGTGTTTTTAACGATACAAAATGGTTCATTTACACTAAAAATTACGAAAGTTTCGTCATAATTAACAAACTTTAGGCCTTGTGCAGGAGACCTAAATCTTGTACTAAGTTTTCGAATTACATTTTCTATCTTTTTCATGCTTATTGTTAGTGGAATTTAACTTGCAATAAAAAAAAAATGTGTTTTAGGTTTTTTTTTTAAATTTTGTAAAAATGTACTTTTTACGTAAAATTTCTAAACTTTAGGCCTTGTGCGGGAGACCTAAAAATTTTTTTTTAAATCCAAAATTTTTTCTGGTTAGTTGTGGTGTCTAGTAGCAACTTTTTATCAACTTGGAATTTGGAAAGAAAAAAAAGTTAAAAATCGATACACCCTATAATGTATACCAGCGGGCAGAACAAGCGTTGTCCTGGCACCGACTCGAAATATGAAATAAATGTACATAAATATAATAATACGCATGATAAATACTACGCCCTTAATTTAATTTCTTATTAAAATTATACAAGGAAATTATTTTTCACTTTACAGTAGTTTTTGAAGTCGGTTCAATTTTTGATAGAAAAGTTTATTTTTCTTTTTCTAGTTAAAAGTTAACGATTTTCTGAAGTCGGTTAATTAAAATTATAATACAAGAAAATCTATTGTAAAGCATACACGAATGTCAGGAGCGGGGCTCGAACACACAATCTCTTTCTTCGAGAACCAGAGCTTAAACCTGACGCCTTAGACCACTCAGCCATTCTGTCCGCACTTTAGTCAGCAAAAATATTCAGCACTTTTAATTAGCGAAAAATCACTAACTTTATTAGTTTTTGCCTTATTACTAAAAGAGTACTGTATCAATTTCGATGAAATGTAAATCTAAACCAATCTCGAATCCACTGAAACACACACACAAAATTTTATTAAAATCGGTCCAGTCGTTTAGGAGGAGTTCATTGACATACACGAGCAATGAAGATTTATATATATATATGAAGATTTGCATTGGATACTTGATTTTAATTTTGAAATTTGTTTGGCTGGCACCGACTCCAAAAAATCAAATAAATGTGCATAAATATAATAATACGCATGATAGATACTACGCTCTTAATTTAATTTCTTATTACAATTATACAACGAAATTATTTTTCACTTTAGCACTAGTTATTGAAGTCGGTTCAATTTTTGATAGAAAAGTTAATTTTTCTTTTTTTAGTTAAAAGTTAACGATTTTCTGGTGTCGGTTAATTAAAATTATAACACAGGAAAAAATACTGTAAATCATACACGTATCTCAGGAGTGGGGTTCGAACACACTATCTCTTTCTTGGAGAACCAGAGCTTAAATCTGGCTCCTTAGACCCCTCAGTCAATCGGTCCGTACTCTGGTCAGCGAACTTATTCAACACTTTTAATTAGCGAAAAATAACTATTAGTTTTTGCCTAATTACTAAAAAATTGCTGAATTTATTTCGATGAAATGTGAATCTAAACCATTCTCGAATCCACTGGAACACACACAAAAAATTTCATTAAAATCGGTCCAGTCGTTTAGGAGGAGTTTAGTCACATGCACAGGCACAGAAGAGTTATATACCGGGTGATCCAGAAGTTTCGGGAGTTTTGAAAAGTTATTAATTAGGAAACTATGTATAATACAAAGGTTCTGTTTTCAGATATATGCTCAGAAACATGTGGGATTTTTGTTTAGAATGAATTTTTTTAAATATATGTAGTTACCATTTTTAGCTACAGGTGGCGCTGCTGTATAAGACTGAATGTACCTATACCATGTGTTATATTGACACATGAGTTCATTGCGAAACTTTTTTTCTATGATATTGATGAGATTTTGTTTTAAGGGTGGTTTATGTTCAAACATTTTTTGTAAGGTAAATGAAATTGCATTGTAAGGGAAATTTGATACAAAATTTCATGAGCAACTGCAGTGTTTAGACATTGTCTAGACTATGTTTAGACACATCTTTGCATATCGCGTTTTTTTCATATCGTACAATACGTCAAGTTAATACTGCAAAAGAATCGATGGCCATTGCAAATGTGAAATGCTATGGTAAGCAAGGTTTGAGAAAAAGGCTCATTGGAAGATCGTAATAGAAACAAGAGATCCCAAATGTCTGTTACAATCGTAAATTAGGTAGGATTCTATGCCAATACTCTGTAGAAATCACCAGTTCATGGTGAGTGCAGTAAACTTGTGATATCGCGATGAACTGAAATTTCTTCTGGAATTTCTTTCTTCTCTGAGGATACTGTGCACGCTGTTTTGCATCGGCTCACGGCGGTACTTATAAGCCATGAGCGTCATGATTAAACTTTGTAACCCTTGGACACTAATTCGTTCTTTTAAATGAGCTGTATCATACTATAAAAACAATACTATCAATTTTAGCGTCACCTGCTGTCAAAAAGTGCAACTAACATAATATGTTTTTTTCATCGAAAAAACAAATCCCACAAGTTTCTCAGCATTTCTGTGAAAACCGCATACTTCTATTGTTTATGGTTTTCTAATTATTAGCATTTCAAAAGTCCCGGGACTTCTGGATCACCCGGTATATAAAGGTTTGCAATGGAGACTTAATTTTAATTTTGAAATTGGTTTGGCTGGTCACCGACCCGTAAAAATCAAATAAATGTACATAAATATAATAATACGCATGATATATACTATGCTCTTAATTTAATTTCTTATTACAATTATATAAGGAAATTATTTTTCACTTTGCAGTAAATTTTGAAGTCGGTTCAATTTTTGATAGAAAAGAATTTTTTTCTGTTTTTAGTTAAAAGTTAACGATATTCTGAAGTCAGTTAATTAAAATTATAATACAGAAAAAAAAAATTATAAATGATACACGTTTGTTGGGTGTGGGGTTCGAACACACGATCTCTTTCTTCGAGAACCAGAGCTTAAATCTGGCACCTTAGACCTCTCAACCATTCTGTCCGCACGCTATTCAGCGAACTTATCAACAGTTTTAATTAGCGAAAAAACACCAACTGTATTAGTTTTTGCCTACTTACTAAAAAAGCAATGAATCAATTTCGAAGAAATGTGAATCTAAACCATCGTAGAATCCACTGGAACACACAAAAAATTTAATTAAAATCGGTCTAGTCGTTTTGGAGGAGTTCAGTCACATACACACGCACAGAAGATTTATATATACAAAGATATATGTGGGAGTGATATTCTTGCTCCCACTAGCCTGACTGTTATATGTCTGGTAGCTTCCCCATATCATAACTCTGAGACCAAGGCTCTCCAGCAACGCAGACAATTAAATGATTAGATCAAATTCAAGCGAGCTGTCGAAATGAGCTGAAGAGAGCGGTTTATGGAACGGTTGTTGTCGGTCGGAAAAAGAATAGTCCATGATGGCTTCCCGTTTGAGATGTGTATTAACTAAAACTTATGATGGTTTAAAATGTAAATTGAACTTTTTAAATGACTAACTTTGTAAATATGTTATCGCTAATATAAGAATTTAAACTTTATTGGTGTCAGCATAGGATTTATGTTTCTCAGCTTATTTCTGATTCTACATACATATCTACTTACGCAACTTAAATTAAGTATCGCGAAAGCTACTTTGGAAAACTAAGTAAATCATACCCCTTTGCTGCATATCTGAAAAGCCTATGCAGTGGTGTTATAGTAATATTTCTGCTAATTAATTAACCCTTTTAAAAACCTAGCACTGATTACTCTCTAAAAATCAACTTCACACAAAACAGAACTATGCTTTCGAATGACTAAGCATTAAATTTCTAGATCATGTACTAGGATCCATGTGATGATACATGCGCCTGACAGTGAAAACGTAGCTGCGTTACAAAACAATATTTCGAAATGACAGATATGAAAGACACGATGACAGGTGGTAAAAGCATTTTGATAATTTATTATATTACCGATCCTATTTTTCTTCATTCTGCGATATATCACCCCAGTGATCGAACTTACAAACAAATATATCCATAATGAAGTCAAGTGGTTTGAACAATCAAAAAAAGATTTGAACAAATTCAAATACGTTATCATCCAATTGCTTATTTAGCATTCCTTTAATGTTCCAAGGCAACTTATTACATATGTAGATGTTTTGTCGATGTTATCAGTGCTTGACTGCATCAAAAAGATAAAAACAACATCGAAGGTACCGTTGTTTTTGCAACTAACATCTCTCTATGTTGTAAAGGATGTGATGGCGCTATGAAAAGGGAGCTTATGTAGGCATCTTCGTCCTGAAGAAAATTTTCCACTACATTTATGACACAAAGTAAATGTTATAAATGACCATAATCCTTTAAACGTTCGGCCCGACTAGTGGCCGAGAGGTTCTGACCTCTCAACTGGTAGACGGCAGGTGCTGGGTTCGAACCCAATCGCGGCCGTCGGCCTAACCTTCGGAATTTTCGTGGTTTTCTTCGAACCTTGCGTTAATACGGGTTAGGTTCCCTTAGAAAGACCCCCACGAAGGGCACTCCTCCCCATGGGCCTATATCCCTAGTGTAGATAATCGGCTGGCACAAATACACCACCTTTAAACGCTCTGCCAGATATTGCATCTTAAAATGTACGACTTGAACGGTAAGCTCTGCACTAATAAAAATTTTCATAACATTTAAGCATTTATTTATAAAATCTATAAGCACCTTTTGCAAAATTTTCCTTCCTGCAGTACTTCACCTCTTCAGTTACATAGTCAGATTTTAACTTGATTTCTATTTGCATCGAAATACATCTTTTTGAATGATTTTGTTTTATGATTATAATATTTATATTTTCTTAATGAAAACAATTTCAAATCCACTTTAATACATTGAAAACATATTTTTATACTTATTAACAATAAAAATTACAATTAAAATAAGTATAAATCAAAACCATAAAAGGTATCATTTTACCCTGTAAATTTAGCATTAGTATAATAAAGCATCAATATAATATAGCATTAATATAATATAGCATTAATATAATATAGCATTAATATACACCTTTTACTATAGTCTGCACTTTAGCAATGTTTTCTAGAAACTGGTTGTGATTTTCGGGAATATTACGGAAACAGAGAATTTCCTCTCCCCCCCCCTTATTTTCTTTAACTTTGTAATTAAATCAGATTCTTTTTAAATCTGAATTTTTTAATTAACTTAATACATATAGAAATGAAAATTATGGCTATTCATAACAAATATTACTGATATTTGATATCAATACAATCTGAAGGAATATGTATTTTAAAGTATCCTTGCATTAACCTCTTGACCTCCATGATGAACATTGCGTACGTCCTATCTACTTATAATAAAATGCGTTCTGGAGAGGTGTGTGGAACAGTTCCAGGATTCGCCACTCCTATCTGTGAATGGACCCTAGCAATACGCCACGTTAGGCTTAATGGAATACAAATGCAGACATATGACAGCTAAAAGATAATTTCTTTTACTTAAAATAACATTTAAACAGCATATTTTTCTATAAAACATGTATATCATATCCAATTATAATGTATTAGGCTCCAAATTAAAAATAAGCAATTGTAAACATCAGATTACGATATAAACAAACGAACTCTGTTGCCATTCAGATTTTCCAAATCTTGAAACAAATGAATGACTCTTTGAACGCATTATTAAAAAAAAAAGAATACACGTCAATTATCTAATTCTGTTCTTAATTTGATTTTGTTTAAAACTGTCAAAAACTCTTTTTGCAATCATCTATTGGCAAATAATATAAAGAATCGAACTTTGTAATAAACACGAGTTAATGTTCGGCATATCAAAAAGTTAATGTGATATTTTTGGAAATTACATTTCACTTTGCTAATAATTAATAGAGATCTAAATCAGAAGCATGCATTTTTAAGAACTTTTCACTGTTTCTTAAAATGCAGAATTCTGATTGGTTAGGGCGATATTACGGTGCCTCGCTCTGTCTTATCTTATGCTCGATCGTAGGATGGGCGCTCCTGCGATCGATCGTAACTTCGTATTACGGTGCCTCAGCGTACGTCCTCGCGCTTAAGCGTAAGTCCTCTTGCTCTCAGCCAATCAGAGACCGTAGTCACTTTTGTTGTGGTTGCGCGCGCGTCCATTTGTGCTGAAACTTACGACAGCTTCCGAGCTGCCTTAAGTTACGCCGCTACCGTAATACCGTTTGCGCTTTCTTTACATCGTAAGTCTCTACGTCGGTCTTAAGTGAGGCACCGTAATATCGCCCTTAGTCACGTTTCGCTATCAGCGAAAGTAGCCTGGATCGTGGTATTCTTCTCGCAAAAAATGTAGTTAATCAATCACGTTTGAGAATCGTTCAATCAAAATTATTTGTACTTGAGAACGCACGTGTGTTTGTTGATCTTTTTGAACACGCGGTAGGTTTATATCAATGACCTATAATACCTACGTATATGAGAAAGTCAATGGTTTATATATATTTTCAAGTAAATCGTTGTTTCTGTAATTTAACGATAATTTTAGCAATGCCTGATGAAAATAACTAAACGCCGATTGAACGTAGACGGCGATTAGCTCGCGAAAGAAAATCGAGATGGCAATACTCGAAAAATACTCGAATTTTATCGAAAAATCGTGTAATATACTTAAATTTTGCAGAAAAATCGTCCGAAAATACGCGAATTTTGAAGAAAGATCCGGGAAAATATCAAAATTTTGTAGAAAAATCGGGGAAAATACGCACATTTTGTCAAAAAATAGCGGAAAATAGGCGAATCTTTACGAAAGATCGTGAGAAATACGAGAATTTTGACGAAAGATCAAGGAAAATACGCGAATTCTGTCAAAAAATCGCGGAAAATACGAGAATTTTGTCGAAAAATCGGGGAAAATACGCGAAATTTGTCGAAAAATCGCGGAAAATACGAAATTTTGTCAAAAAATCGCGGAAAATCAGCGAATTTTCTCGAAAAATCAAGGGAAATAAAAATTTTCTCGAAAAATCAAGGGAAATAAACGAATTTTCTCGAAAGATAGTTGGAAATATGCGAATTTTCTTGAAAAACTTGCTATTTTCTAAATAAAACTGCTATTTTTTTTTTAAAAAAGTTGTTTTGTTTATATTAACTGCGTATAGCATGGTTCGTACGGGTACCGTTATTTCTCATGTGATGTACCAGTATTATTTTACGAAAAAATAAATCTAGTTTAAACGTGCGAAATATCCCTTTATTTAATTATATTTCTTCTGTAAGAAAATACTGGTACCAAAAAATTTCCTTGTCATGAAATTCCAGGATCCGTACGAACCCTGTATAGATAGCGCCAAATCCAAATTTAAAAAACAAAACACAAAGCTTCTTAATTCATGCCACTGCCGAATCATACTTTTAATAAAAGTAATGTATTTTAAAATTTAAAATACTTCAATATTTAATTTTAATGCTTTGTGAAATCTTCAGAAATTGAGTTTCATTTTGCTCATTATTATTATCGTTATTGTAATAAATACTGCTCTTTGTTTTGAAATTAAAATTTGTTCAAAAACTAAATATCAAGTTAAAAAAAATTAAAAAAAAACTTTATCATTTGTATTTGTAGAAATCTGTTGTTATTTTTAAAATGTGCTTTTCTACAATACAAACTCTTCAATACTAAAATCTTCATTCTGTTTGTATTATTATGAAAATAAAATGCAAATGAAAATTCCGTCATTTTTGACGGGGTTATTATACTAGTCATTTCAATAATATTCGACCATGATGTACACCCCTTGCGTCGTTCATTTCTCGGTAATGGTCGCATATTTGAATCGAATTCGTCTGTGATATATAACTGATATAACAGGGCACTGGCAAAAGTGAGTTTATAACACAAACAGTTTACATTGCATAATATGCCATATAGCCCTTTACCAACTTAATCAAGTGAGGATGCCAAGGAGTTAGCATGTAAGCCGAGGGGTTAGCTAGGTCTTCTGTAACCTGTTTTGAAAAGGAAAGAAACTTTTAAAAAAAATCTCTAAAACTAAAATCGAAAGTGTGAAAGAAAAAAGGTCGATGTAGAAATGCACCAATGTTGTTCAATGAAAAATAAAATAAAATACAAAATGTCGAAATGCAAATGAGATATTTCAAATAATCTACACCATAAGTTTAGCATTAATTCGCGAGTGTATTTGCTTGATAGAACATGAGACTGAATTACTTTATTTCAAAGAAAAAGATCATTGTTTCTAAAAAACAATCATTTATGCTAGAAATTCGTTACCTTGAAAGAAAATTATTGATTAATATAAAAAGGCTTTTATTCAGCTCCATTTCAAGAAAGTAGTTTCTTTGTAATATTGTTTTCGAAAGAAATTGAAACTGTGAATGTGAAACATAGGAATTTAATAAACTTAAACTAGAACGAAAAGTGTGCATTAAAATTTCATACGTTACTTTATTCATTTCAGTTTGTGAGAACTATTGAAATAAAAGCCAAAGGAAACAATAACTACAATGAAGTTAGTTTCTTTTGTTAAAATTAATTGTTGATAATGTATGCATCGAATTAGAAATAAGCACTTCATTACATGATTAATTAGTATAATCCCTTTGAAATGATGTGTTGAAATGTGAAATAGAATTTCAAATAAAGTTATAAAAGATATGTCTGAAGTAGAATTTCAAATGGTTCGTTTAATTTTAAATAGCATCGATTAATACTCGCTATCTTACAAAAGATAAAACTGCAGATTATTAAAAAATAGATCATAATTATTTAAAGTGATTTATATATTCGTAAAAAATGGTGTGTTTAAACTATCTAGGGATGAGTATAATAGTAACAATCACTGTGTGAAAAAGTATTAATATTTACGTATTAAAAAAATTCACCCATGAAAATTAATATGACCATATGAATCTATGAGTCTTATTTAACTCGCCATAATGTATTTTTATTTATTTTTGTCCACATTATGTTTAAATAATGCGGGTATTTATAGATTTTCATTTCCAATTTCAAAATTCTTAAAAGTAAATTATCAACATTTGTAAGATTTTTTAAACGATAAGAGACTATAAACATGTCTAAATTTCAATATTAAAATATTTATATATTCTGAAAAAGAGTCACAGAAGAGGCTAAAGTATTTTTTCCTTCAATTCAATTTTAAAACCTTTGAATTCAATTTAAAGTACTAGATTGAAAATAACGATCTAGTCCCAGGTGTATTTTGAATGTATAAGATAATATTTTTAAGAAAGCGACAGCTATTATTGTGAAAAATTAAACTCCATTCTTATATAAATATTGGAAGAACATTTTAAATACACTGGTGGTAATAATTAAAGGTGCAAGTATGAAAACGTGTAAACTGAATGCCTTTTCTGATAAAAATTACATAAGTTTTTTCGTTTCTCATAAATAATATATTATCAGACATCAGATAATAAAGCAAAGGATAATTGCAGATAATCCTATTTAAGCAAAAACTGAATTCAAATTAGAATACAGAAGAAACAATATTTACCTAGATAGCGAAAAGTTTGCTACTTTTTACAAAGTTAAAGTTAGCTCGCCAGTGTATTAGTTTGATGAAACATGAGTCATAATCACTTTATTTCAAAAGACAAAAATGGTTATTTCTAGCTAGTAATCATGTATGCTAGAAATTCGTTACCTTGAAACACAGTTATTGATTAAAATAAAAAGGCTTTTATTCAGTTCCATTTTAAGAAAGTAGATTCGTTATAATATTGTTTTCTAAAGAAATTGAAACTGTGAATGTGAAACAAATGAAAACAATAAACTTAAGCTAGAACAAAAAGTGTGCATTAAATTTTCAATCGTCATTATATTCATTTCAGTTTGTGAGAGTTATTGAAATAGAAGCCAAAGGAAACAATAACCACAATGAAGTTGATTAGTTTCTTTTGTTAAAATTAATTGTTGATATTGTATGCATAGAATTAGAAATAGGCACTTCATTACTTAATTAATCGGTGAACATCTTTTGAAATCATGAGTGGAAATGTTAAATAGAATTTTAAATAAAGTTATAAAAGATGTGTTTGTCAAAATTTCTGAAGTAGAATTTCAAATGGGTCGTTTAATTTTAAACAGCAGCTATTGTTATTGCTGCATTACTTTACAATAGATAAAACTGCAGATTTTATGCATAAAAAAGATTTTTGATTTTATTTATTTAAAGTAAATTATATATTGATAATAAAAGGACATGTTTAAACTATTTAATGATGTGTATAATAGATACAATCACAGTATGAATAAATATAAATATTTCCGTATTAAAAAAAATCGCACATCAAAATTAATGTGACCAAATGGATCTATAGATTTTTATTTCACTCGCAACAATGTGTTTTTTTTATTTTTATGCATAATATATTTAATGTATAATTATATGTACAGATTTTTATATGCACTTTCAAAACTTTTAAAAATAAATTATTAACATTTGTATGATTTTTTAACGATAAGGGACTATTAACATGTTTAAGTTTCGACATTAAAATAACCATATTTTTTGAAAAAGAATCACTGGGGAGGCTAAAGTGTTTTCTCTCCAAAAGTTCAGTTTTAAAACCTCTGAATTCAATTTAAATTACTAGATTGAAAATAATGATCTATACCCTGATGTATTTTGAAGGTATAAGGTAATTGTTTAAAAAAAATCAGCAGCTATTATGCTTAAAAAATTACTCTCCATGGTTACATAAATATTACAGTAACATTTTAAATACACTGGTGGCAATAATTAAAAATACAAGTATCAAAAATCGTAAACTGAATGCCTTTTCAGTTTCTTATGAATGGTATATTATGAGACACTAGATAATAAAGCAGAAGATAATTGCAGACAATCCTATTTAAGCAAAAAATGAATGAAAATTAGAATACAGGAAATATAATGTTTGCAGAATAGCGAAAAGTTTGCTACTTTTTTACATCGTTTTATAGATAAGTAGAAAATTCTGTAGGTATGTGGACACACCAGACTAACATTGATAAGGAAAAAGACAAAAATTCCTGTCCTCTTGGCCTATAGGCTTAGGTAGATTTCAAAGAATGCTCATTTCAACAATAAAAAATAAAATAGTATTAGAGATAAATCCAGTTTAGCAACTTTATTTGGCCACTTTTGATAATATTTTAATTTCTTTTTTCTGTAAGAACTGGTTTTACCAGAATCATCTAAAGCGAAATTCGGCTCAAATATAATTGTTGACAGCATATTTTGAAAATTATTATGACTTCATTAAAAAATCGGCATGTTATATAGTTTCTAAATAAGAAAAAAACTTTCAATTGAATGCGTTTGAAAGCGAAACTGAATTTAAAAATAACTAATAAAATAGGCAATTTGTTATTTGAATAAATCCTCAATTCTTCAATCACGATCGTTTCGGGAAATTTTGTGCGAAGTGCCCACTTTGACAGCTTATATTGAAATATATTCTGCCGTTATCAAAACTCTGACCAATACGGCACATTATTCAGTTCCTAATGAAATGAACCTGCAAAATGTATGCGTTTGAAAGCGAAAATGGATTTTAAAATAAATCAGAAAAACGCAGTTTGTTATTTGAATACTTCAATTTTTCAATCCCAATTGCTTCGGGAAGTTTTGTTTAATATACCCATTTTGGCAGCCTGTTTTGAAAACTATTCTGCCTTTATCAAAAACTGGCCAATACGTCACATTATAAAAATCCTAAATAAGAGAGACAGTCAATTGGATGCGTTTGACAGCAAAAATGGATTTAAAAACGAATCATAAAAATAAGCAATTAGTTATTTCAATATTTCTTCAACATTTCAATCACGATCCTTCAGGAAATTTTGTTCAAAATGCCATTTTGATTGCATTATTAAAAATATATTCTGCTGTTATCCTAAAACTGACCAATAACCCACATTATATAGTTCCTAAATAAGATAACTTGCCAATTGGATGTGTCTGAGAGCAAAATGAGTTTGAATATAGGCAGTTTGGAATTGAGATTTTTTTTCTACAATTCCTATTATTTTTTTATTTATTTTTAATGTAAGAATTGATCCTTGTGATTGAAACTTGTCAGTGTAAAAGTTGTAGATATTATTAAGAAAATGTATGATAAGTTTAATCGATTTTGATATCTTAAAAATTGACGAAGTTATCGATTTTTTTCTTCTCCCACCCCCCCCTTTTGTTTTCGTTTATATATATATATATATATATATATATATTGCAATAAGAGTTGCTCCTATCAAAAAGTTGTCAATACAAAAGTTACAGATAATATTAAAAACATTTATAAAAAAATTAGTTAGTAATTTCATATCTTTAGAATTGACAAAATTATGAATTTTTAACTTCTGAAAACCCTATTTTTTTCACCCCTTGAAGCTTTTTTTTAATTTTATCAAAAATCTCTTATGCACAAACTTTTGGACCATTTTTTAGAAGTAATATAAACTTCAAATTGATTCGATATCTATTTTAATAAAGAAGTTATGGGTTTTTTTCGGTTTTCACAAAAAACCTCTCTTTGTCTACCGCTTTGGTCCGATTTTCCCATTAACGAACTTGACCGAGATTTTGTGCGCCTTTATTTTATATATCAGTTTAGAAGAGATCTGAACAAAGATTTTTACTGGTGGTAGTTTTGGGGTCTAGGAGACATGATCGGTGTAGATCTGCAAATTTTTTTTCAGAAATTCCAGCATGGGTGCGAACGCAATAGGTAGTATTTCATACGAAATCTACCTAAAATTGTACTTTTCTTTATTTCCCATAAACAGCGCTGTGCTGATGTATCTTTCTTGATGTGTGTACTTTTCGTAGTTTCCGTCAAAAACAATAAATGCTCTTACTGTAATTTTTCTGGTGTTAAAATGTAACTAAATCAATACTTTCTTTCGTCATATTATATAATTTAATACAGGTTATCGGCCTCAGCCATGTTTTTGGCATGCGGGCATGCGTGTGAAATTTTCTTTTAGAAACAATTTGATAGTTTTTATTTAACTTGCGTTTACGCTTTAATTTTTAAGTTCTACGGCGATCGCTAAGCCTAATATGCAAGCACTTATTTAAACTGTTTTCTGGCCAATTTTTTCGTTTACAATAATTTGACACAATGTAAATTTGGATTACGTATAATTGTAGATATTCGGGACACATTAAGACTGATTGATGGAAAGCATGTACAATTAACAAATGATAGCGGAAAATACGATGCATATATATATATAAAGTAAAAAAACAGCAACATAATTTTTTGCGACAATAGTAGATAAAAAACCCTTGGCCTTAATAGTGAACTTTGAATAATGCTAAAAAAAATTGAGTTAAATTATTGGATGTGTATGAGCAAAGATTCAGAAAACTTTATTTGCTTTAAACTCAATTCCGAGAGTATCGCCATGACAGTGGCAGTAATGTAGCTACACATATTTGCAAAATTGAATCTTTTGCTCGACATTTAAGTGAGCTTTCTGAACCTATATCAGATTCACTAGTGATGACAACTATTTTGAATACATTATGATCGCACTATCTTCACTTTCATAGTGCTTAGGATTCAACATCATTGAATGATCGTAAATTGGTGTATCGTATTTCGATCATACTGATAAAAGTTTATTCAATAAGTTGGATACGACGATTGTATGTGTCAACTGTGAATCTTTTCACTATTTATAGTGATCTACATTTCAAATTCCGGAAAACTGATTTTCGGGTATACAAAACTAATTAATGCATTGCAAAAGCTAAAAGGAAAGGTTTCCAAAAATTACGGTTCAGCTCATAAAAATTCATTTCTATAAATTCCTGTTTGAATTTTCGAACTAAATTATTTTCTGAGGTTTCTAATGGTAAAGAGAAACTTTCTGGAATTTTGGTTAACACTGAACACGTTATTATATATTTGTGTTCGCGATTACAGTGCACCTAATGTATACTTTACAGTGAAGCGTTACTTATGTGAAGGTTTTTAATTTATATTATAATTAAAAATTCTGTATATCGGAGGTCTCTTGTTAGTGGTATTTGCTGTATGACAATTCTTTTAACTTTTTTGGAAACATAGACTCATGATTTAAAGATATAGATTGATTGATTCATGAAAAAGTTAATGATTTAAATATAAATTAAGTTAGTGAAATTTTACAAATAGAAATTAAATTATTTTCAAGAAAAGCTTTTCAAGGAAAGATTTTTGCAGGTACATTACTTTAACTTACTTTCTTATATTAAAAAGAAAATTGACTTTGAAAAATAGTTCAGTAATTATTTTTAATTAAATTTTTATTTTGAAGATTTTTAAAATTCACAGGTGCCGAAAGTCTTTAATTATACTTTGCCTGAGTTACTTTTTTCATACATGCTTATAAATTAAATTTTCTAAAAGTTTAAAAAATTAACAAAATATAAATAAAATATATCTGAGTTTTTTCAATCTTATTTTCATTGAAAGTAACTTTTTTTCCTTAATAATTGTATTTTAAAAGACAGCTATTTATAAATATCCTCAAAAATAAAAATTAAATTTAAGTAATACATATATTTTTTAATTTATGTTTTTAAAGCTTTGCAGTTGTTATCTTGTTTTATTCTCCAAAAAAGATATAAATAATGTTTTTAAAAATTTTTAAAAATTCGAAATTCTATGGCTAAACGCTAAATGTTTAAATACATAAATTTATATAATAATTGACTATTTATTATTTTTTCTTTAAAATCTCACATAATATCTTTAAATTTCATTACTTCACACTATTTATCGAAAGTTTATAAATTACAATACTTGATTAAAATTAAAATAAAAACCCCGCTGAAAAATAGCATATAAGCAATATTTTTAAAAACTTATGCAAATTAATCTTTTGATACAACTAAGATAAGTAATAATTTTATTGATTTTTTATGCAATCAAATGGTAAATAAAATTGGTTTAATATTAATTTATTCATTTAAATATTTGATTTAATCTTTTATTTTCGTATAGTTCATATTAGATAAGATTTTTTAAAAATATTTATAAAACTTACACACATTTCACTTGCAAGACAAAAGAGAGAAATTGTAGTATCTCGAAAAACACAATTTTTACAACAAAGTTTGGGCCAAATCACATCTATATCATTGTAAGCCATAAATACTGAAACACCACACTTTTTGTTTTGTCTTGTTTTAAGTTTGTAAAAAATGTGCATAAGAAAACTTATTTTTCAATTTTAAAATTTCCTCACTTTATACTTTCAAATGATTATTTTTTATTTCCGTATAATACAGAAGTCCAGATGATAACTGATTTCGAACACCGTATGCTAGTTGGAGCTACACGCGTAGGACATTCCATTTCAGAAATCTTCACGGTATTCAACATTCCGAGATTGACAGAATCAAGAGTGTGCCGATAATATCTAAATTCAGGCATAACCTACCATCATGGACAAAGCAGTGTTCGATTACCGGCACTTAATGATTCAACGTATACTTGTCAGTGGGAGAAGACAAGCATTACTGCGTAAAATAACCACAGGAATGAAAGTGGGGAATCCGACAGGCATGTCCGTTAGGACAATTTGGCGAAACTTGGCTTTAATGGGCTATAACATCAGAAGACCGACTCGGGTTCTATTACCAACAGCGCGACATCACCAACAGTGGCGTTCCTGGGCTCGTGACCATATCAGTTTGACTGTAGACGATTGGGAAAAAAATGGCTCGGTCAGATGAATTACGATTTTAACTGGTAAGAACTGATAGAAGGGTACGAGTGTTATGCAGACCCCATGAGCCATGGACCCAAGTTGCTGACAAGGCACTGTGCAAGCTGGTGGTGTCTCTATAAGGGTGTGGGCTGTTCTAGCTCGGAACGGACATGATCGACAGGTCAAACTGAACCGATCGTTAAACGGAAAGGATTAAGTTCATCTACTGAGATACCACTTGCAACCATTCATGGACTTCATATATCGAAACAAAGATGATTTGATGCAGACTGACAATGCGCCATGTCGCCGAGCCATAACTGTTCGCGATTGGTTTGAAGAACATTCTAAACAGTTCCAGCGGGTGATTTAGTCACTGCTATAGCCCGACATGAATCCTTTGAAGCATTTATTGGTCGAGAGATCAGTTCATGTTCAAAATACTCCATCGGCTACACTCCCGAAATGATGAACGTCTATAGAGGCCGCTTGGCTCAATATTTCTCCGGAGACCTTCGAACGACAACGACTTGTGGACTCCATGCCACGTCGTGTTGCTGCACCGATACACTATTATCAGGATATCCTATTACTTTTGTCACCTCAGTGTAGGTAGGAATGCATTATAAAAGACAAGGGAAGGGTGCTTTTGAAACTTTGCCATTGTGAAACATCTTCTTCCGATAGTCCCTGATTCTAAACACTTACAAGATAAAAACTTTGGGAAACATTATTTTTCTTGTTGTCTTATATCTATGTTGTGTTAAAGCTTTAGGTTAGTACATTAAAAAAATCATTAAGGAAGATTATTATAGTATATATGTATGCATATAAGTATTCAAAATGTAGCATTTGAACTTATCATAGTCTTACAAAATTATTGGAAATATAATAATTAAAATTATTAATTAACTACCTACTATTATTATTAACATATTATTATTATTATCTATTTAGTATCAGAATTGTAACTAATAAAATTCGAAATTGTACTTTAAAAGTTTTAGAAACATTATAATTACAGAAAAAAAATGACAGCCCGAATTTCCAATTCCATAAAATGTAATACATTTTTAATATAGAAAAAAATATACTACTATATTTTTTGCTAACAAAAATAACTACACTTGGAATAATGTGTAGCATTCGCATCTAGCATACTATCCTTTTAGGAATGAAAATTTGAGAAAAAATCGTTCTTAATTATCCATTGAGCTAAATTATTGCTTTATTTATCGCAATTCAATGATTTTACTTTCGACATTGGAGCTGTAGGAATACAAAGATTTTGCAAATGGCCTTTTGATGTATTTATCTATCTATCTATCTATCTATCTATCTATCTTTCTATATATATATATATATATATATATATATATATATATATACATAACATCAATATCGGACACAATAGATTTTTAAATGGACATTATTTTAATACACTAAAAAACTGCAGACGTCTCAGGCTCTTGAGAATAGTCGTAAACTATTTAAATATTTTTTTTAATAAAAAATGTGACTGTTAATTTTAGAATAATCCCTTTTTCTACTCATATAAAGTAACCCGAAATTCTATTTGTTCGATAGGCTATTAAATATTACAAAAATTACTTTAAATAAATTCATAATTTTGTGATTTATTATTTATTTTTTTATTTTTTTCGGTTTTAATTTTAAGCTTTTTTTCTCTTTACAGTAAATACATTAGTGGACAAAACTTAAGGGCTAAGAAGAATTCTATACAAAAATGAGAACATTCGCTAAAATTGTGGGTCAAGATGCAAATAATAGTGTTACAGAATTTTTCACAATATTTAACAGTAATTATGTTAAAAGGATGTATGCAGGGTGAACCAAAGGTTGTTTTTCTGCAACGTGAATATTATCCGAAAATATGACTGTACAAAAAAAGCAAAATCATCTCAGTTAACGATTGTCAGTGCCATATCAATAAGGGATGTGGCCACCGCGTAATGCTGGAACACTTTCAACATGGTGTTGCATGCTCAGAACAACATGATTCAATAGCTGTTGAGGCATGTTGCCCCATTTCTCCTTCACTGCAAGGATGAGAATTTCCTTGTTTGTGGGAGGAAATTGTCGAGCAGTAATACGTCTCCCCCAGGCATCCTATACGTTTTCAATAGCCCGGGGAACATGCTGAACAGTCTATGCGATGGATATCTTCGGCTTCAAAACAATCTTGCACAGACTTTGTACGATGGTAATGGTCGTTATCGTCTATAAAACGAAACTTTTCGCCGATAGCACGTCGAAAACGTCATGAACGTGGAAGCAGGACATCTGCAATGTACCGTCTAGCGGTCACGGACCCTTGGTCAAACACATAGAGATCCGTGTGGCCATTGAACATGAAGCCTACCTACACCATGATACTTAAAGTCGCATAACGATCTGTTTCGAGAGTATTTTGAGATAATAAGTACTTCCAATCTCATGCTTCATCCGTTTAAGTCTACAATCAGACGATAGATTGACTGTATTTTCATCTAAGAAGAGCACGGTAAACCTTAAAATGGGTGCTACTTTGTATTATACACAACAAGGGTTAGGGCATATAGTCCACCCTTTTACAAACGTCTTGCAACAGTTTTCAGCGACATTTTAGTTCCTCTGGTAGCACAAAGTTTATTTGCTATTTCATCAGCTGTACTGCGTTGGTTTCTTTTTTTGCCGAAATAAAAATATAGCGAACTTCTTGGGAAGATGTCTTGCTAGGACGACTTCCATTGATGGATCTAGTACATGTTCCACTCTTTTGGAATGCCACTAAGCCTAGAAACAAAATTGCACGCGATGTTAAATTCACGAGCATTATCTCTCGTTTTGCTTTCTTTTTCCAATTTTACAATTATTCTACCGCGGATAAAATCGTCTAAACGATGACTCAAAGGCATGTTCAAAATTTCAATGTGCAAGCTTTAAGAAAAAAGAGTAGGATGCATTTTTTTTCACATATCATTGTTCTTTGTCATGTTTCTGAGTGAGATATGTAAATAAAGCGCTCATAAAACTAGATGAACCCTTAAAGCCTGAGGAAAGCTTGGTACATAAAATTACTTGAATTTTTAACACATTCTAAACTAAAGTAAAATTTGCCCAAGAAGATACTTAAAAAGGCGTATTATATTTATGTAGATCGATGTACATTTAATCGCAGAAACGGTGGCATTCTGAAAATCATTGTTGATACAAACATTTTCGCAAAAACATTTAATTGGTAAATAATTTCAGAGATCTCACCTGTAATGAAAAACCGGAATCAGTCTTATTGAACTAAATCAGGTGTCATACATAAAATACCTTTCACCATAGCATGTAGAACAATGCTTTTTTATATAGGTGTATAAAGCAGAATCAAAGAAGATAAAGCACACGTGAAATTCTACAAGATAACTACAGCCTTGGCAAGATTATGTAGCACAGTACCTTTACAGAGTGATTTTAAAAGTAGTAGAATTATTTATATATGAAAGTTTTATTTACTCCGGAAATCAAAAGAGATATTTTTACACAGTGAGATTACTTGCAATGATTAAATCTCCCTTGAGTTACTGAAAATTTGAAAAGAGATTCTATTAAGGTTTAAAACCAATAGCAGAAGTTAATTCACGCTCACAAATATTCAGTTTTATTTTATTCTATGTTTGCGCACCTTTTTCATTATACTTGAGTTCTCTTTATGTTATTTACTATTTTCTTGCTTTTATTTTTTGTTCTTTTTGCGAAAATATTTGTATTATGAAAATTTTAAAATTTCGCAGTTTGTGCGATGAAACATATATTGATATAAATAATGGTCTCGATGTAAATCTCAATCTAAAAAAAACTTATCTTTTTTTTCATTCCATTATCTTGCATTTAGTACAGTTTTAAAATCTAAATCTTATTAGTTGTTTACTGTTTTTTTTAATTGGAATAATCTTCCACGCGCAAAAATGTTATATAAATATATAGATAAATAAATAAATGTATGTATATATATATATATATATATACCAATGCCTTACGCATATTACAGTTTTAAAATATTAATTTTATTACTTGTTTTAAGTTTTGTAACTGAAATAATCTTCCATATGTAAAAATATTTTTTTATGTTCTCATATTCTACATATATTACAATTTTAAAATATGTTTCCTTTTTTTAACTTATTTAAAGATTTCTAGTCGGAATAATCTTCCAAACATAAAAATGTTATTATTATTATTATTATTATTATTCCAATATCCTACACACGTTACAATTTTACTAAATGAATTTTATTACTTGCTTACGATTTACTAATTCCTTATTATTAGGCAGCGTAGTAAAAAATGAATAAAGCGTGTTAATAACTTATTTATATTTGCATTTCTTTCATTTTAAAATTAAAATTAAATGATGAATATTTCAAATGCGAAAACGATGAGTGTCACATTCAATACATATACATGTAATTTTTTGTATTTATTTTACTAATTTATGTTACTGTATTAACGACTTTATTATGCTGTTATTTAATTATGCTGTAGATGGTTGTTTTACCTTTTTATTACGCATGAAATGTTACATTTCGATGATCCCCGTTTAATCAAATACCCCGCATATTCGAATAATATTTCTGGAACCATCAATAATCGTTTAAATGGGGACAACTGTATATATATATTCATATGTTATAAGTTCCAAAATGCTCGTAAATAATCTGATAATCGTTGTGAAAAGTTTCGCACAAGAAAAACTGGTTAGAAATCTCACGTCAAACGTAGCAAATGATATTGTTTCGTACTATAACGAAATTTTTAAAATATTCAGATCATGGGCAATAGCTGTTGCACTCATATTAGCTGTTGAATTATGCAAAAATGGATGAATACAAAGATTTTTACGAATTTATACATTAAATTCTGCAATACGGATATAATATGATATCATGTTCAATAAGATGTAAAAACAATGATAACTTAAAATCATCACCTGTAATGGAATTTCATTGAATCTCGATGATGGTTATCAAATCAATTCATCTTCGTAGTTTTTCCGCTATTATATGGGGCAGACGTGTAAAAAATAAATGGGTCACACAGAAGTTATAGGAGTTACATATTTTTATAATTTGGACAGTTCCTCATTTAGCATAGTATAATAGATACTTTTGAATGTCTCTGTAAATAAATAAGAAACGTTACATACTTCCTACAAAACATGATATAGTAAATCTTCATAAAAGGTATCAATTACAGAAAAAATCTATCTATATTAAATATCTCTATCTATATTAATTATCTGTAAATTCGAGGTCGGATGGATAGACATGTGAAAAAATTAAAGGAAATATAAATTAACCAACCAATTTTACTTTCTTTAATTTATACTAACAAATGGAAATATATTTTTTTAATTTTGTACAACCCTGTATTTTAGCTACTATCTTTTATATATACGACACAAATTGGCTAAAATTTAATTATGACCTAAACAGGCTTAAAACTATTGAAATAATACTTACAGAGATTATCATCTAGAGGTAGGGATGTAAGAAATTCTTTGTCTGGACTTGTATAGCATTTTATCGATATAGTCTATGTAAAGATATCTTAGTACATAAAATGTAGTTCAGTATAAAAATTTATTTAAAAACCACTTTTAAGCTATTCCCATTCACACTCAAAATCTCTTACAAATACTTTAGTATAACTGCGTATGATATAAATCATTTTTACACATAATGTAACATGCAAATTTTAGTTAAAACTTATATCCCAATCAAAAATTAACTTCCAGAAATCATCATTAATATGCTCCTTTTTTGGATATAGTATTGTATAGAATATCTTTTGTGTGTCTCTGGCAATACAATGTACTTTCTATTATACAGGAAGTAATTTGTAGTAGATCCAGTGTTCTCGCTGACATTTGACCAACGTTAATAATTTTGCTAGTTAAAAATAAAGAACATTCGCCAAATGAATAAAAGTATTAGCAAAATAGATTCGTAGTCTAGCACAAAAAAAAGAAAAATAATTAATACTTTAATGTACCCCCTATTTTCAATATGTTCTAACACAACCTAAGATTTTATAACTGCAACAACGATTGTTATTAATCTAATTTCCACTATCCGCAAGGAATATATCAAAAATATGTATATATGTATACGTATGAAAAACGAAAAAGGAAAGAAAAAAAACCAAAAGTTAAGCAATAATAAGAATCTAATCGCTTGTTTACTCGCCAAATGAAGAATTCAGTCGCAATTTGGCGCAATTGCGAGTGATAGCTAGAACCTTTATATATTTCAGCAATGTCAGAATGTCAATTTTATAGAATTTGAAATAGTTCATTGTAATTAAAATATGCCAAAACCCTGTTTCTCCCTTGTACCATTATGTAATGGAAAACTTTTGTTTAGCGCAGTAAATTAATAACAAATATTCAGTGCCTCACATATTGTACAGAATGCATATTTTAGTACACTTTACAGATCCATATCAATTTCATTATGTTTCGAAGAAAGTAACATAATTAAAATGCGTTTGAATCTATTTTATTCCAGTGGTCGTAACGGAATACCCTTTGACTGTATCTGTAATTAAATTATACATCCGATTTTCATAAAATATGAAATAATGCGAAAACATTAAGCCAACATTAGATTTTTAGAATTTTAAAAATATCGGTTGAGTAGTTTTTGTGCTGTTATAATTGAAAAAACGGACAGACGGCAGATAGACAAACAGAAAGATGAACGGATAGAACGACAACTATAAGTAATAAGTATTTATATAAATATGAATGCTCCTAAAGAGATAATGTCCAATCGCAAAATATTTATGGAAAATTACTATTTTGGAACGCATTTCAATTTAGAGAAAAATATTTTAGATTTAAAAAAATGATATCCTGTTTTACAGCAGTTTTAAATAAATAAAATACTTTGATATTCGATATCACAATGCGTTGAATTGATGCAAAGAACGGGCTTGGGAGATGCAAGGAATTGATTTCAACATTTCTAAAAGCGGAACAAATGAAAAATCTTAAGAATAGTATTTATAAGATTGTAGATACAGAACATTCTATACGGTGTATCTGGATTTAAAATCGATCAACTCATAAATTATAATAAATATAAACATGTAAAAATAATGCATTTTTAAGCTAAATAGTAAATTTTTTAACGCTAAGTTTAATACGAGTTTAATAACAATTATGCGATCTTTAAGGTATGTGCCTACATTTAAATCGCTAATTTTGAAAGAAAACATATTTCTAAACTTTTTTAATTGAAAGTTTAAACATTTAGGATTTAAAAATAACTTAAATTTGGTTCAGCCATAATTAGAAGCAAAAATATTGCCCAAAACTATAAACCGGAAATAAACTTTTTGAAACTGGAAGTGGCCGTTTAATAACAATATAGAAATATAAATATTAGTATAAAATAAACATATAAATATATATATAATTGTATCTTCTAATTTAGAACTATGTTTGAATTTAAATTTATAAACTTTATACATAGTTTATCATGCTATATTAAAATATTAATTTCCGTTTTCTGTAAAACTGTGAAAGGAACTGTGTAAAACTAAACGTTTTCCAGATATTGAAATAAAATTTGGTCACAGAGTTCTACTCACCTATTGGCATGTTACGATACGAAATATAACTTGTAAATACATTTATAGTAAATTTAGAACTATTTTTATTTAAGAATACGTATTTTTAAAAAAAGAAAATCATGTTTTGAATATAAAATTTGATGTATGTTAGAAAATTGAAGAGGTATTGACAAATCTTTTCTTCATAATATAGGTAAGAATATAATTAAGTGGTATGCTAATATATTGTTGGAAAAAAGTGAAATACATTAAATAGATTTCGTTATAGAAGTTTTGTTCTAAACGGAATTCTTTATAAAATTTTGAATAAATATTGTCTAAATTAAAAAAATAATAAAAACTCAATTTAAAATTTATTTGAATTCAGCGTTTTTGCTCCTGTTTTAATTAAAAACAAATAACTTTAAAAAATCATACTTTTTCATCCATATGGAAAATTTACATCTATTTCAATTGATTTACCGATTGAAAAATCGTGTTATAAATTAATATAATATAGTTTCGCATGGCAGCATTTTCTGCGGTTCCATATATTGACGTTCGGTTTATTCTGTTGAGCTAATTTATAGAATTAGACCAGATTATGTGACCGTTAAAATATTTGGGTGAAATATTCATTTAGTGTTCATGTCCAGGATGGCTCAGTTGGAAGCGCATTGGCAGTTTCAGCAAACGTATCTCAGTTTCGAATACTGGCACGGACTATTTTCACCCACATGGAAAAATTAGATCTGTTATAATTAATTTACCGATTGAAAAATCTTCTTATAAATTATTCTAATATAATTTATACTCAAGAATATTTCTTTTTAGCTTAATCTCATATCATTTTTTACAGTTTTTAAAAATCAAAAATAAAAAGCTAGAAACCAATCCATTTACTATAAAATTAATAAAAATATTGAATAAGTCTCTTACGATATTTTTTAACCTGTAACAAAAAATGATCCTTATTTTAAATTCCAAGTCAAAATTTTACCACATATCTATTTTACTCTACACAAAAATCAGCAAAGCAAAGTATAACTTTAGTTTAAAAAAATAGAAAAATAAAACTTATTTATCTCAAAAAGTTTTTTTGAGACTTTCAATATTTATATTAAATTTTTTGGTTAGAGAATCTCTTTGCATATTGATTTTTGTCCAAACTTTGAAATTTCCAATAAGAAATGTTATTTTTTAATAGTTCTCGTTATACTTTAAAAGTGTTAAATAATTCTTTTTTTCACTAATTTGTATTTGTAGATTTATTTTCTTATTTTTAAGCAAGAAACTTTAAAACTTTTAGTAAACTAATTATAAGTATGAACTTTTGAAAAAAATGTATCGAAAAGTTTAATAAAGTATTTTCAAGAATATTTTTTTTATTAACCTTTAATTGGTATAACCGGACATTTTACATAATTACTGTGAAACAGTCTGTGAGACTTTTACATCCAAAGATGAATAAAAGCCGCTATTGACTCATAAGATGCTTTTTTATACTTAACTTTTCGTACATATTTGTTATAATTAAAATTCATCTATTTAAAAATGTCTGGTGATAGTACTATAGTTCCAAATGAAACAAAATGTCTGTATTGTTTGTAAATAAACTGAAAGTTATAAGTTAAACTATAAAAATTGAATGAATAGCGATATAACATAATTGATAACATAACGATATTGATATAACAGCTGTCTGTGAGATCGGTAACATCAATTAAAGGTTAATTACTGGTGAAGTTCGAAGATGTTTTAAGATAGTACAGCAAAATATCTTCTATTGTGTTATATTGGGAAAATGATTTTTTTTAATAAATAAAAATTTTTACATGCATAGATATTTCAATCCAAGTTTTTAAAAATTTTAAACAGCACAAAAACATAAAAATTTGTTTTAAAGCTACAAAATAATACATGCAAAATACTATAATCTATGTATAACTCAAATATATTGTTTTAAATAAAATTAACTTCTGTTTATCCCTAAGTTTCAGCGAAAAATATGAACTTATTTATGTTACCGTTTAAGCATATAATCCGTTATTTCATAAAATACCCAGTTACTTCATGAAATAACTAACTGCGTCCGTTAAAGTGTGTAAAATTATTAAAGTTTACGATTTAACTAGTTATTTTATAGAGTAACGATTGACTAATCGTTAAAGTATTAAAGACGGCTGCCGAAAGCCGTTTGAATCTATTATGACTGGTTTTAGTCAGTTTTGAATCGCTTCTGGCCAGTTTCTATGGTATTAATTGTTATTGCGAGTACATATTTTCTCAATATATGTATGTGTCGCATAAATTTGTAAGCGATATATTTGTTTTAGATTTTTTCATTTGGAATTATTCAAAAAAATTTTTGCAATTTTTTTAACTACTTGAGTGGCGGTTGGATATATTATCCTACCTATTTAAAGTCGTTAAATTGCTTTTCCTTATTTTAATTTTTTTAAATTTCCGATTACACAAACGCAACTGCTTGCCCTTCAATGTTTAAACAATGATTTTTACATGTATGAGAGATCGATCAGTACATAAGAAATATTTTAATGGAATAACGGTGGTAATCCATGTTAAATAAGCCTGAAACTAAAATAAATGATGCTATACTTGCTCGTGAAATTTTATTAAATTCGATAGAAGAAGTAAATCATTCCAGAGCAGCACAGAAAAAAAAACCTACTTTATTACTGTATAATTCAGATTTATGATATCCTAGAAGTTTAGAAGGTATAAAAATTTATTTCTGCCATTAACAGATGCAAAATCTAGAGTCATATTTTATTTCGCAAGGGATATACTGTTCAATATTTTTTTTATCACCGGCATATAGTGACAGAACTAAATAAATGTCATTAAACGGCAATCCTTGTTCTTGTGCTCTTGTATTATTAATTTGAAATTTTTTTTATAAAATGTTATTTTTAAATAGCATAATTATTCCTGTCAGCATGCTACTTTTTAATAATATTTAAAATTATTATTATTCCTTTTTTAAGCGGTATTTACATTTTACGTTTGGGATATAATTTATATAATATTTTTTAAACAGATTAAATTTTTCTACAAATACGGTAAAATAATCTAATAACAACGTTAATATACGTTATAAAAATTTAAACACAACTATTGTCGCACTATATTATATTATTTTGTATTACTTTTAACAAAAAAAAAAAAAATACATTATATATTCAGTTTTTATATACTATTTACTAAATCGTCTATTAATAATGTGAAATGTATTTTTTAAATGTCTTTAAATATTTATCAACAGCTAATTTATAAAACAACTGATATTTTTTGATAAAATGTTTATTTTACACTTTAACGATTAGGCAATCGTTATTCTATAAAGTAACTAGTTAAACCATAGAATCCAATAATTTTACACACTTTAATGGACTTGGCTAGTTATTTCATGAAATAACTAGGTATTTTATGAAATTACTGATTTATACGCTTTAACGATAACATTTACATTAAACATCTCTAAGAAAATTTTGAATGATTCTTTGAGTGAACTTATATTCTCAAAAAATCAACTGTAATCATCTAAAACACAAAAATGCCTACGAAAATTATTTCTTTTAAATTGTGGTTCATCTAATAAAATTAATTATGTCAATTATTTTAAGGATTCAATTATTGATAAATCACGCGAAAACGATTTGAGTATCTGTGTACATCCTAGAAAGTAAGTATGAAAGACTAAGAGTTGTAATTAAAACGAAATTGCATAATTGGAATATTAAAAATTCCCATTTTCTAAAATCACGCCAGCACGATTTTTTCATTACGTCAGTAGATATTGTTTATGATTTTCTGAATCAAATATTGTAATTATGTATATTCTAGAAAAGGGCTTTCGCAATTAATAGTACTACAAGAATAACAGAAATTTTCCATTATATTGGATGTAGTTAAAATTGTGCATTACTATATTTTTAATTGCATACATCTTTCGTCTTCTACAAACTAAGAATGTTTTTTTTTATAAAATGTGCATGAATTTTTTCATACATAAATAATTACAAATTTGGTTGTGCATTTGTTTCGTTTTTTATATTTATTATCTGCACTAATATACAAATTACACAATGATAATTTTATAATAATTATAGATAGGCTTGAAGATAGATTTTTTGATATTCTTTAAAAAATTAATTTTAATATAAGTACATGTACAAATATGCAAGATTATTGATGCTGTCAACTAAAAAAAAGGAGTTTCTCAAAAAGAAACATTGATAGAAATATGAGGTAAAAGGTTTGTTTATTAGGTAAGCTGTATAAATCTTACAGAGAAATTTCGAACGGTGGATATTTTGAAAAAGTTGTGTTCTAATTGCAAAGCATGCTTGATTGATATTTTTCTTGTTTTGGATTGCTTGTGAGTTTTTCGGCTTACAGTGCCATTTTTTAACGATTTTTCAAGTTAAATTTCGAAATTTTAAAATTTTAATTCCAAAAACCTTTAAAATAGAACAAACTCTTTTTCTGGAAGCAATCTAAAACAAGTAAATTGTCAAATCAAAGCACTCTTTGCAATCAGAAGACAATCTTTTCAAAATATTCACCGCTCGGAACTTCTGCATAAGATTTTTACAGCTTACCTAATAAACGAGCTGTTTACCTTATGATTCTATCGAACTTTGTTTTTAAGAACTTTAATTTTGAAATCAGGGTTTTATTTGCTGGACACCCTGTAAATAATTTATTTTGCGCAATGTGCAGTTCTTACTTGTTTTCCGAAGTTTTTTATGTCAGTTTAAATCCATGACAAATCTGATACAATTAATGGATCAAGGCAGTTACATTCAGTCTATGAAATATTCATTGACGCTGGAAAGGAATTTAGACACTCAAACGACACGTCATTAAAATCAGCGGCCAATCAGGAATAATGCAGTCATTACCCGTGAAGTACCGTGTTAATCAAAAATAATAATATCAAACGTCGGGAATCGATGGGCGTTTTCCCCAATAAATAACTTAATAATCAAATAATTATCGATCAACTTCTCTAACTGCATGCTCAATTTTTAAAATAATGAAGAAATAATTCAAAAACATTTTGTGAAACAAGTTAGTGTTCTGATACCATAAAATTGGAAGACATTCTTCTGATGTCGAGTTATTTTGTAATAGATAAATTCACTACTACTTCAACTCTGAGATATATCACAGAATTTTTAGAATGAGATCATAGAAACACGAATATCGTCATTATGATAAAGAGTTCTAATAATAAGAATAATGTTAATCTAATTTTTAAAAATACAAATATTTTGGCTATATCAAATCTCCATCACTTTCTTTTACTTTGGTGAGAGTTTGAGAAAGAACTTGTAGGAAAAATTAAAAAGCTATATTTTTCAAATGGGATTTTGAAAAGGGAAGAAAATTTACTGGAGCAAAGCCAAAATCAAATAAAAACAGATTCAATTAGATTTTTTTTGAAAAGGTAAAACAGAAAATGAAATTAACAATACTTTTAGGCGAAATTAGTAAAATTTAAAAGAAGATTTTGGAATATTCCTTAGTTAGGATAATAAATACAAATAAACTAGACTGAAACACATACATTATATATACCGGGTGTCCCAAAAATGACTGATGGATTTTAAAATTCAATAACTTGCAAACGGTGACAGCTATTTAAAAAATTTTTGCAGGAGGATTATGTATAATGCCAGGAGTTTTTTTACCGTAATTTTTTGTTTTAGTTCGCATCTCAAACCATAGGTGGCGCTGACGGCGATTGAAGGCCAGATGATCAGTGCTGAGTGAAGCGTCGACCTAGCCTTTAATCGCTGTCAGCGCCACCTATTGTTTCAGATGCAAACTAAAATAAAAAATTTCAGTAAAAAAACTCCTGACATTATATATAACCCTCCTGCAATTTTTTTTTTAAATAGCTGTAACCGTTTGCAAATTATTGAATTTTAAAATACATCAGTCATTTTTGGAACACCCGGTATACTCTAATGCAAAAATAGTTTCTTCAAAAGTACACTGTCGAAAAGGGAAAATATTGCTTTAGAATGCAATTTTTCCGCAAACCAGAAATCATTTTTTTTATAATTTTCAAAATAATTTTCGAACAAGAGATTTTAAAAGTAATTTCTATTGATGTCAACCTAATTAAATATTAAAGCGAAACATTAAAGCATTTGATTTAAAAATAACATAAAAAGTTCAGCATTGGCCTCCGGCTAGTAATCATTATCTAAAGTAAAACCTCGTTTAATCAAATATTGTAAGAGGATATGAAAAAAATATTATACATAAATTACATACTTAATAGACATACAATCTTACTGCAAGAATAAACCGCTGATATGATCCATGTAAAAATATGAATAGATCTTTTAAGATTGCCTCTTATATTAATTTATATCATGAGGCTAATTGAAAAGCAATGCTTTTAATAAATTAAAAAACCTTATTTTGGAACATGTTATTGATATTTTCATAAAAAACTCTTTTCTTCATTTTTCTGTTTGTTCCAATCTAAAAGTTATGTAAAATCAATAAGGTTATATAAAATTAAGGTTTACACTCATATTTTGTGAACCATGTAAAGTTCCGTGAAATACTAACTATTCATCACCGGAAAGTCTTAATTATAGATATTTTGTCAAACATTTACAGATGTCAGATTCTTCTGGAATTTCAATATTATAAAGAATATGTTTTATCTCGTATCAACGTCCATTTGATACACTCTAAAATATAATTGCGTAGCTTTATACATAAAAACAGGAATATTGGTCAAAAAAAATGTTTCTCTATACGTTTAAAGAAGTGTGTGTAAATTGAAAGATGCAAATTTTAATGTGCAGTTTAATGATCACAGTAAATTTAAAAAATGTCTCTGATCATTTTTGAAATAAACACTTTATTGTGTAAATTGCACTAGTATATATGTATTTCTGTGTTATTGTGTGTGTAATACTCTTACATATTTATATGTATAATCTTCTGTAATTGCACATATTTTTGTGTTTTATGCAAATTACACAGTTTATTGTGTAATATATAAAATAAACATAGTTTTGTGTTATATTACATTCTTACACATATTTCTGCATAAAATGTATATCCCAGATATGTATTAATTTTTAAATACATAATTTGTTATGTGATATCCAAAATAGACAATTTTTGTGTACATAGCTTTGTTTACAGTTTACACATTGGTATCTTTAAATTGCGAAATAAACATTTTTTTAGATCGGAAAAAACTGCACGAAAAATTATGTAATTCACCTCTCCATTGCTGACAGGGTCCATGATAACATTCTTAAGTTAGCTGTAAATTTGACATCAGCTGCCCTCGTGCTGCTTAAATTATTTATCAAGCTGCTTCCAAATAAAAAACGCTCCAAAATTAAGATTGTTCATATGTATTCGATTATTTTCTTTGAATTTCAAAGAAACTTAGACATTTGGATTCGCCGTTAAAAAATACGCATAAGTGTGTTAATTTCAAATCGGTAAATAAACATTATTAAAAAACAAAAAGCGCTTGTTAAATTTTTCTGGTGTATTATGAATTGTAACAACTTGGCAAATTAAAAATTCTGGTAAAATCCTTTTCCTTTCAAAGAAAAAAAAATAAAATGAATTTTTTTGCACCCTGATTAAAATTTATAATTTTTCCTTCTGCAAATCGCTTCTTGCATCTATTTTATTTCAAAGTGAGCATGTTAAATGAAGAATCGTGCGTGTTCCTGACGCAATGTGTTTTATTCTAGTCAATTGGCAGATTTGAAGAAATAAATACCTGTTTTTTAACGCTGCCGCGTGATGAGTTTTTAATTATTATCTCTGTTAATAAATGGAAATTTAAAATTCTGAGTCTCAGGTGCATTCAGAGGGGCCTTTGACTATTTTCACAAAAACTGTCAATCTCTTACGTGCCATAGATTTAGCTAATCGTCGTAGACACACACATACCGATACAAAGAGCAAAATTTTCTTTTATTAGTACAGACGTGTAAGGTATAGTTATCCTTTGTTACTCATAACTTGCGATTTACGATTCAAATTTTTTTAAAAGTACGCATTATATGTGTCCTTCTTAAACCAGTGGAAAGAAACAGAAAAAGCTCGATTAAATTCAGTTGCATAAACAGAAAATTTGAAATCAATGCATGCAAAAAAAATTTTTTATCTAAAATAACAAAATTTTCTATTTTAATTCCAATATTTCCAAAAACAAAAGTCATTCATAGAATCCTTTGCAGTTTATGATTTAAAATAAAGCATTTTTTTTCACTGTTGATATGCATTGTACTGAGTGTTATAAGAGAAATTATTATATATTTTAGTAATTATAATAATAAACTAAATAGATTAATTAGTTTTTAACGGATACGTTATTGTCTGAAAGATATATGAATGTTGTTGTTTTGCGTACTATTCAAATAATATTCATATGACAATAGGGTGAATAAGAGTTTTTGAAATGTTTAAAAAATATTGTAGTACAATAGGTTTAACTTATATTACAACTTTCTAAAACTTTTTACGCTTTATTACGCATGAATCTTTCAGGAAAGTAACATTTGTTTTAAATTTGAAGAGCGAAATATATGTTTAAAGTAAAATAATCGCAAACGGCCCAAAGAGAATTAAGCAAATAATAATAATAATCTCTATTACTAAACGGTTAAATATAAATGATTCATATAGTAAATACACAGACATATACTAACATTACTACAAGTAAATAGCAGGAAAAGTATTTCTTAAAAATAATAGTACTCCATTAAAAAACATGTACTATTAATAGTACACCAGACCTGAATGGGTTAACCATACTTTTACATTAATATACTTATTTAGTTAATTTTGCATTTACTTAAAATTAAAAAAAATCAATGGATATTGAAGAATATTTTAAATAATTTTCTTTCAAATTATAACCATTAATATAAATTAGTAATAAAAAATGGTCTTCAAATCTTTACTTTGCCACTTACAGATGTTGTTATTTAAAGAGTACAATAGTTAACAGTTTGATATGAAGTTGAAAATTTAAAATTATTCCTATCAATCAATGACCAAAGACTAGATCTCTAGCAAACTTTCATAACGATCATGACATTGAAGTAAGCAAGAAATTAATTATGTCTTATTATTAGGTTGATATTTCTAAAAAACCTTTCATTACAATAACAACATTTGTATACGGGGTGTCTACTTCCAACGATATCCAATGGTTAATTCCTAAAAATAAATTCATAGGCATATAGTCCCAGTTAACAAAAAGTTTCAGATGAGGTAAAGAACTAGTGCAAAAGCAATTTGGATCCAAAAAAATATTTTTTAAGAAATTAAAAATAATAATAATTTTTTATACGGTCCTTCTCTCTCATAAGTTATACAGTCGAACCTCTTTAACATGATCCTCAAGGGGAATCAAAATTTTTTTCATGTTAACAGTAATTCACGCTATCAGTATAAATTCTTTGTATTCGTTCTTATAAAGGGCTGTGAAAACAATTTATGTTAAAAGTAATTCCTGTTAAGAGTGTTCATGTTAACGAGGTTTGACTGTATCAAAATTTTCGCATTACGTTGACAAGTAGGACATAAATTTCTTGCTGATCCAACACTAAAATTGATCGAGTCATGAAACTTTGAAATTTGATTTCTATAATATTTAATTAATATCAAAATTCAAAATTTCACAACCATTTTTAAATATATTCGACAAAATTAAATTTTTATTAAATATGAATGACCTTTAATTTTGAGCAAAACATATGCTCTAACACTAAATAGCTATTACTCAGTAAATTTAATTGTTGAATAACGGGTCTTACTTTATAGGATGTCTTTTAACCAATACTTTTAAGTGTAATTAGAAAATTTTACGATATATAACTTATAGAATCTAGAAACCGTGTAAAAATTTAAATTTTATATTTTTTAAGAAATTTTTATGCACTCAAATCACTTTACAAATATTTATTTACTTCATATAAAACTTTTTTGTAATTGGAACTATAGATGTCTATGACAAACGGTTAAGGAAAAGGCCATTGACCATCGTTGGCAATTGACACCCTGTATACACCTTTTGCTAAACGCATTTATTTTTCATACTTTTTGTTTCCTTAATGTGTCAGAATACAAAATGGAACCAAGTATGTCATCAGTGAGATAAAGTATGAATTGCTTTGTCTCTAAGAAAAAATATTGCTATGATAATAAGAAGATGTATGTTTAGAAATATATCTGTGTTGTTTTAAGATGAAGGGAGTATTTATATATGAATTTCTTCCCATGACATTATTTTCAATCTACATATCTTTCATCAACTACCAATGTCATGAATTCTATAATACTCGAGAGGATGTTATATGATTCATGTTTATTCAAAACTATCGTATCATGTTATAATAAAGTCTTATTCTAGATGAGATTTCCAGTTATATAAATATCAGCTTTTAGTAGTTGAACAGATGAGATTATTCAGAAGCAATGGGTATTTAAGCTAGCATTGTAGCTTAAAACAATTCAGGTAATTCGTTTTTAAAGTTTTGTAAAATTAATAAAATTCAATGTAACAATCTGAAAGCATTATAACAGTTTTTTTATTATCTTACATGTAAAGCATGAGAAATGCTTTTCTAAACGTAACTTTTAAAACACAGGGTATCGATAATGCTTTAAATTTAAAAAATAATACTTTAAATACCCTCAAAAGTGTTTTAAATATGAAAATTAAATTAATATTTTGACGTCGATCGCTTTTGTAGAAACTGAATTGACTAATGAAGAAAAAAATTTCAACCACATTTCTAAAAAAACGACATAGAAACTAAATACTGGTCAGAGGTTAAATGAAGCATCCTGTATAATCAATATGTTTTTAGTAATAATTTTATTAGTCCACCATTATTTGCAATTAAGGAATCTTTATTTATGGTAATTTTACAATATTATCATTATTAGGGGGGGGGGGGGGGTATGCTATTTGTGATTTATTGAAAGTGAATTTCGAATTCACTCTTCGAAAACATTTACGCGTTTTATTTATACAATACTAAAGATGTCCATAATGTACAAAATTGATGCCGAAACACTGTAAAAAATAAAACAGATTATATTAAAACGCAACCAAAATGTTTATATTAAAAATAACAGCTTACCTATGTAACCATCGTTTATATTTCTTTTACCTGCGGGTTATTCTGTTGATCTGCCTAGATTACAGACCAGATGTTATCATTACCAAAAAGATTATCTGAGCTAAATATGTTTGCCGGTTGCCAGCATTGGATGTTTAAACAGAAGAGCTTTGTTCTGTATGCGAATGATCTGGGTTCGGTTTCTGACTTGGGCTTTTTTTCCTTCAGTTGGAAATATTCATTTTGTATGATAACTTTATCAATTACCTTGATTGTTTTAGAAATAATACTTATGATTACTAAGTTAAATTTACTAAGGTAGTGTTATTAATCCACCATTATTTGTAATTAAGGAATCTTTATTTATGGTAATTTTACAATATTATGATTATTAGGGGGGAAATATTCTATTTGTGACCTATGGAATGTGAATTTTGAATTCACCTTTCGAAAACATATCTGTGTCTTCTTTATACAATCCTAAAGATGTCCACAATGTCCAAACCTGATGCCAAAACACTTAAAAAAAATTGTATTAAAACACAATCAAACTGTTTAGATAAAAATAACAGTTTATCTGTATACCCATCGTTTATATTTCTTTTACCTGCAGTTTATTCTGCTGATCTGTCTAGATTACAGACCAGATGTTATCATTACCAATAATATTATCTGAGCGAAATATGTCTGTGTTGGTTGTCAGCACTCAGTGTTTGATCAGAAAAGCTTTGGTTCTGTAAGCTAACGTTCTGGGTTCAGTTTTTGGCTTGGTCTTTTTTATTATTATTATTCGCTCAGTCGGGGAAATATTCAATTCGTATAATAACTCTGCCAATCAGCTTGAATGTGTTAAAAATAATGCTTATGATTACTAAGTCAAATTTACTGTTTATAATAACACTTCTTATACGTGGATATTATAAAATCAATATTAAAGAATATTTCATTTTATAAACAATATAAATAAAAAAGTGCATTTATTATCAATATAGGTTGAAAAAATCCACCACATTGTCATTTGATTTTAGAATCATACGTATTTTCACGAATTATTGTTTTAAGTTATTAACAAATTATAATGTAATAACTAATCATATTGTTTTAAATAACAGACTTGGTTACGTCTTTCAATTAAAATGATTCCTGCAACCACAAATTTAATTGAACTCTACTCTCACATATAATATGGTTACTATGACTTCAACTTATGATTTCTAAAATTGATTAAATTTTCACATCTACATATCTTTATTAGTATGTCAATAATTATAGATAACTCTTACTAAACTTAAATTGCTATATTTTATAATATAATAATTCAATTTTTTATAAGTAAAGAAATCAATACATTTTTACCCATTTAAATTGAAATAGCTAGCTAATTTTTGATTAAAAAATAAACATGTTACGAAATAATCCAAAATGTTACCTGAAATACTCATGGCGTTTTAAATTAAACATGTCAAACTTAAAAAGTGCTTACTAAATTTAGTGAGCTCAAATCCTCCCACCCCCCCCCAGCTTCAAATGGTTTATACTTTAGTCAGAGATTATTAACATTTACAGCTACAGTATACTGTAAGTAACTACGAATAGTATTACTTATAATGACAGTTACAGTACGCTTATTAAAATTTCAATTTTGCTTTCACGGAATGAATTAAATTTCAGGATTACATTATTATATTTATTAATACGAAATAGATTTTTCTTTAATTTATCATTTCAGTACAAGGGTACTCCCCTTTGTAACAGTCATTATAAATAGAAAAAAAGCACGTTTTGTATCCAGGTAGGTAAAATAAATCGCTTAATTTTCAATTGTTTCAAAAGTAAAAGAATTAAAAATTTCTTTTACAGATTTTACTTGAATCACCTATAGATTTTTTAATGAATTTCATCATGTTTTCATTAATACATACTAAATTTAGTGCAGCCTCATTCTTTCTCTAGATTTGTACTTTATTCAGACCTTACATACATTTACAATATAACAAAGAACCAATTAAATCTTATATTCACATTCCTAGCTGACCCGCCCGGCGATCCCCAGATCCGTAAAATGTTAAACGAACTTGGAATTTGTATGATTTTCTTTTTAACTCGAAATATATGAAAATACATTTTCTGAAATACGTAGCCACTGACTGTGTGAGAAATTGGTTTAAAAAAAAACAACAACTTATATTTAGCTGTAAAAATGCTCAAAATGACTGCAATGAGAAAAGCGGGAGGGAATATGTGTGCAGCGATTGCGTGATTTTTGTGTTAAAGTGTTGATATTTATCCGTAAAAATCACTGCAAAGTCATGTGACTAATTACTTTTATTACATAGAAATATCAAGTGAAATATTTTGAATTTCAAACTAATTATATCATTCTCTAATCTGCCTATACCGTGAATGAAATCGATACTTGAATGATCCGCTAAAAGTATATAATAAAGTACCTGTACCCTGTATGGACACCTTAAGGAAAATGTATTTTTTTCACCACCATGTACAAATAAGAGGACACCAAAAATGTGTGTCCACTATCCTTGGACTATTGACTATCATTATTAAAATTAGCGATCTTGTAATTATTCCGGTTTAATTTATATGATAAAAACAAAAAAATGTTTACAAGTGTCCATATAAGGAGCTACCTGTTTATATTATGGACAGGTGTTTCCTTGTTGACTTTCTACACAATGTGTATGGAAGAGCCACTTTTCCAAGGGATTTTAAAGGAGAGGGAATTTAAAAAATGTATCTTAAAGTATTCGGAGAAGGAGGGGGACAGTAAATATCTTCAGAACATGCATTTTCGAAAGGGGAGGATCATTCTCAGTTTTTATCCTTCAAAGACCCATGCAAACCCCCTTAGTTATTAATATTATGAAATAATATTGTTGGTTTTGCTTAGCTTTATAGCATCTGTCTGCGAATTTACATCTGTTATTACTCAGTCCTCACAGCATGGACAAATAGAAACTTTTTCCCCATGGGCAGTAATCCCACATAATCCCCATGAACATATCTGCCACATGTGATGCATGGCCACATGTTTGAAAAAGCATCAATACAGCAAAAGAAGCAGTACCAGCTCTCCTTTGTTCAGGAAGTCATACCATTGGTGCCTACGATTTCGCTAACAGATATCCTACTGGCGGGGGTGGGGGGCTTCTTTTTATTTTTTTGCAAGGATTTTTTGGAGGAAGGTTTTGGGGGGATTGTTCAAAAGGCATTTTGTTGAACAAAGATTTTGCCAATTTGATGCCTTTTCAATCTATTGCTTTGGCAATTTTCTTCTTTCTTACAGTTGTAGTCGATGGGGACATAAGCTGTCTACTGGGGACCAAGCGTAGTTTTACTAAATCTAGTAACAAATGAATAAGGAATATTCGGCTTCCCATTCATGAGCCGAACATAATAAATTCAAATTGAAAAACCCCGAAATAATGAACGGAGTCAATTCCCAAACGGACAAAGTTATTCCAAATAACTATAACAGGATCCGAACATTAAAAAATAATTTCCATGGACATAAAACCAATCCGAAACGAAAAATTTCATTCGAAAAAAAATCTTAAATTACAAAAAAAAATGTTGTCTCTTGGCGATGTTCATTGGTTTATTACGTCCTGAAATTTTTTTTCAAAAAGCCAATTTTGACAACATCATTTTAACAATAGTCTGGTTTTATCTAACAACAGAAATACATTACATAGAAATAATTTGCTTTGCTATTTGAAAATTTACGCTGGTATTCAAAAGTTAAGCATAATTGGTAATTAAGTAAGTAATGAAAGAAATACAAATCGAAATGTGTTAAAACTCCAGGTGTGTAAACAAAATAGTACGCGTCATATATTTTCGCGAAGAGTTTCCCCCGAAATCGAATAGGGGACTGTCAACAAATTGAAAAAGAACGAAGATCTTTTGAATAACCCTGTCAAAACTAATGTAGCAAAAGTGTTCAAACTGCTCAATATGATTAAGTGGCTTATAGTAATGTACTGTGTTTATTTTTTATAAGGATAGCATGTATACTCGTAGAGAAATTATGATTTTTATAAAAACAGTCCTAAATTTTTCCAAGTTTTTTGCTTATAATTTGCAGAGTTTTTAATATAAAATAATGTTCTTTTCTGAAAATATGATAAACATCATTGTACACAATACCCTGTCATCAGAATTTAAAAATAATAAAAATTGTATGAAAAATGAGTAGGTTCAGTAAATAATTTTTCATTGCGCATGCGTCAACGATATCAAAATTTCATTTATCATTAATCATTACTAACTTGTATCAATTACGTGATAAAACGAGTATATTTACGACAATTAAAGCTTAAATAGACTAGTAGACTAGATGTAAGGAAGGTGATCGATAGATAATTAGAAGTCATTAACACATTTAAACTACATTACAAAACGTTACAAATTGATAGTTGCCGAGTGCGTTGGGTCGTCATAACTTTTTCTCGTATGTTCTAATCACCCTGTATAGGGACAATAAATTATATCATTTTTTTTTCATTTTCTTATCAAAATTATTTCAAAATCTAATAACTAGTTTCTTTGAAATCCGATAATTTTTAGACAGTTCAAAAGAACCGTTAATATATTTATTTCCCATTCATAACTACAAAAATATCTATATTTGAATAGAATATGTATGTAGCTATTCTTCAGTATCTAAAATATCAAAAATTCGAAATATTCTTTTCGATAGTGTACTTCACATTTTATGATGGATTTCATTTTCAAGGGCTTTGAATTCGTTTCCACCAAAAAGTGAATCGTTGCAGATTTCTAGATCAATCAATCGTCAAGGATGCTTTACCATGAAATATTTATGCTCATGTTTAGAGTTTGAGAAATTCGAGTTTCTTACTGAAAAATGCGATCCAAAGCATTTTTTTCTTTAGATTATGATATATGGCAATGTTCCGAAAATATTAAGTTGCAACTGCAGATACATTTCCAACATTTTAATGTGCTATTATTTCATTCGTTTTTTTTCTTTTTTTATTTCAGTTATGATCATGAGAACTATTTCTTTTATGTTTGTGTTTGTAAGAAAATGAAATAAATTATAAGGAAATGAAATGGAAAAATATCAAGCCTGTTCAATTGTTACGTATTTTATAATGAAAAAATAAATAACCAATCAGAACAGGTAAAGCTTAAAAAATGCAATGAAAGTTTGGAAATTAGCTTGTTCTCTAGTATTTTTAAATGTGATTTGGATTAAAACTTTAATAATATCTTTTTATTCTTAAATTTTTAATCGTGTATTCGTGTTTAAAAGATTTTCCTGCTTATTATTTTTTTAAATAATCAGACTTAATTGTAATCAATTATGTCTCTATTTCAAACAATTACATATATATCCTAAAATAAAAGTGTTATTGAGGTAATATGTCTAATCTTAGATATTTATAGCTGTATCATTGAAATATATTTGCTTATATTAAAATATTTATATGTAACTTTGCACTAATATTTGAGAGTTCGGGTTCGTCAAATGCTACAGCATTATCTATGTGAAGTATTTCACAAGAATACTGCCAAAATTTCTCTGTTAAAAACATACATTTATTCGTGTTAAATGAAATATATCTCATGAAAAAAAAAAGATAAAAATTAAAAGTATATTGTAAACTTTAACGATTAATTAAATAAGTAAGCATTACAAACATCTCAATGAGGGCTGTTTGTCTATAATGATTGCAACTTCTAAGATTTTTTGTGATATCTTTGCATTTTCTTGATACAAACTCAGGCTATTTTCAATTTATACTAAAATAAGATTCATTTTTTTAAGTTGTGGAAAAAAAATCCGATTTTGGACTAAAATGTTATATTCGTTGTTTAACTTAATGCATCCAATTTGATTGGGTTTTTTTTCGTTTTTCAGAATGTTAAAGTGTCTTACAAACGAAGCTGAATGTAAAATTACAAAAAAATAATGTCTGACATTAATCTCAGATATTCAATGGCGCAAATAGGAAAAAGAAAAATATGGAAATATACTATATCGTCAAAAGTCATCTGACCTTTTCGATTTTAGACGTATAATCCTTATTTACAGAAATAATTTACGAATTCTTCTGTACATTCGAGAATTTAAATAACATATATAACGACATATTTTTGAAAAGGTTTCATCAGAAATCTATTGAGGAGCTAAAATGAAACAGGACAAATATAATTTTGTTTGCGATTACTCTGTAAAACAAAATGACCGAAATTACTGTGACTCAGGGTAAAATGGATCTTATACAGGGTGTTTCGCTACCAGACCGACAAACTTTCAGGGATGATAGTAGACACGAAGACAAACATTATTAAATAGGAAACCATGGGGCGCAAACGCCTTCTGTAGGAGCTAGGGGCCATTAAAGTTTAAGGTCCAAAATTACAAACGATGATAAAAAACGGAAAAAAAGGTCGATTCGTTTGCGGTTTTCAGTAAAATTATTCTTTATATTACGATTTTTATAGATTTTTTTTAAGTTAACGTTCAAAAATTGTGGATAGAGGGCGCTTTAGACTTTAGAGTTACCAACAACTACTTTTTACCGTTATTTTGTGCATCTGGTTGAAATTATTCTAAAGTTTAGACTTTAACTTAAATTTTAAGCTCATAATCGGAAACATTGGGATCGGTTAACTACAGAAAATTGAACTGTGAACAGAGGGGGAGATTTTAAACGTTCATAAATATTGAACAAACAGATCGATTTCGTTGCGGTTTGCGTGTAAGTCGTTCCCTTGGTAATTATTTTATTCAAAATGATGTACAGCTTTTGTGTCCTCATTTTTTGATAGAGTGCGCATCCTACACTTCTCTGACATATTAATGGCATTACTCCTGGTTGTTTTACTACCAGACCAACATACTTCCAGGAAGTGTTAGGGATACAAAGACGACTCAAAATCACATAGGAATGTAACGTCAGAAATGCCTTTTTCCAAGTTACGGTTAAAGGAAGCGGAGAAAAAAATAACAGAAGCAGCAGAGAAAGAGCGACACGTTAATGTGACAGAAAACAGTTTATTTAAAAGTTTTACTAGAAAAGGTGTTCGAAATTATTACGACCAGAAGCAGTCTGGCAAGTTTAACAGCGACAATAGATGACGCTGCGGTTTCCTTGCGGTAGATGGCGCTAAACGGTAATGCGCCTCATCAGCAATCACTTTGAAATAATCATTCTTTAACCTGTTCGAAAGGTAGCAGAATGAATTATTTGAACGATGAACAGCACGATAGGGCTCCTCCACATTTTACCAATAACGTTTGCTGACACTTTAAAGTAACATATGGACATTTGTGGATAGGTCGTGGTGGCCCAGTTCATGGCCTGCCAGATAGCCGGGCCTATCATGTATGGACTTCTTCTGCTGGGGTCAAATGAAAAATTGGGTGTATGCGACTCCCGTACCATCAGTTCAAGACCTCGCAGCTGGTATTTCTGTATCTGCCAGAAAATTATCAGGGATGCCAGGAATCTTTTAAAGCGTGAGGAATTCCACGCAACGCAACTGTCAAGCATGCCGGATTACTTCTGGTCGTAATTTCGAACACCTTTTGTCGTAAAACATTTAAATGAACTGTTTTCTGTCACATTGACGTGTTGCTCTTTCTCTGCTGTTTCAGTTTTCTTTTCTCTGCTTCCTTTAACTGTAACTCGAAAAAAAGGCATTTACAACGTTACATTCCTATGTGATTCCGAGTCGTCTTTGCATCGCTAACGCTTCCTGGAAGTATGGTCTGGTAGTAAAACAACCAGGAGTAATGCCATTGAAATATCAGAGACGCGTGGGAAGCGCCCTCTATCAAAAAATGAGGACACTAAAACTGTACGTCATTTTGAATAAAATAATTACCAAGGGAATGACTTACACGCAAACCGCAACGAAATCGATTTGTTTGCCCAATATTTATGAGCGTTTAAAATCTCCCCCTCTGTTCACAGTTCAATTTTCGCTAGTTAACCGATCCCAATGTTTCCGATTATGGACTTAAAATTTAAGTTAAAGTCTAAACTTTAGAATAATTTCAACCACATGCACAAAATAACGGTAAAAAGTAGCTGTTCGTTATTTTAAAGTCTAAATCGCCCTCTGTCGACAATTTTTGAACGTAACCCTTAAAATTTTTCTAAGAAAATCGTGATATGAAGAATAAATTTAGTGAAAACCACAAACGAATCGACCCTTTTTTACGTTTTTTATCATCGTTTGAAATTTTGGACCTTAAATTTTAATAGCCCCTAGCTCTTACAGAAGACGTTTGCGCCCCATGGTTTCCTATTTAATAATGTTTGTTTCATGTCTACTATCATCCCTCAAAGTTTGTCGATCTGGTAGCGAAACACCCTGTATAACACTATTGCTCATTTTAGCTTTCATAATATATATATGAAAGGGAAGATGAAACTCTATTTTACTTAATAATATCCAATTTGATTATTTTTTTATCAAAGTATCTTAAGAAGGAAACTAGACGCAATATAGAAAAAAAAAACTAAAATCTATCTTAGATATCCAAAGCAGCAAATAAAAAGAAAAAGAATAAGAAAAATATTTAAGCATACTATATCGTCAAAAGCCATCGGACATTTTCGACATTCAGATTATATAGTCCTTATTCAGAGAAATACTTTAAAAATTTTTATGTAACTTTGGGAAATTAAAGAACATATTTAACGTCATATTATTAATGAAGATTTGATCCGGAATCCAATGAGGAACTAAAATGAAATTGGCTAAATAAAATAGCGTTTCTATTTACCCTGTGAAATAAAACAATCGAAATTATCTGTAGCTGTATTTTAGGGTAAAATAAATCTTATATAGCATTAGTGCTAATTTTTGTTTGAATAACGCATGTACGAAAGCCAAAAAAAGTGTGTGTGTGTGAGGGGGGGGGGTTAATTCAAGAATTTTCGTCAAATTCTCCGGTTATAGTGCATATGGTTTTTAAATATATTTAACAATACTTTCAGAAAACGCAACAGTATTTAAAATAATCAATAATTTAAGTATAAATACATTCTGTATTTTATTAAAAATGAGCATTTAACTAAAATAATTTAAAATTCCGCTTGCGCGAAGGATAATAAGTTTTATTTTGCATAATTTAGAAGACAACTATATAGGGCATCTGAGATGAGGAAGCAATCGAATACTCTCTAAATTCAGATACTATGAGCTGAATTTAAAATTGCTCCCAATTTAGCTCATTTAAATTGGTGTAAAATCTTGTATGTGGTAAACAGAAAATAAAAAAATATTTGTAACGTAAATGTAATAGGACAATTCCAAAGAAACAACTTCCATAATAGAATGCGTGGAAAGAAATAAAATGCAAAAGGGTTATTGTATCTTGATATTTGGTCCATGTGAATTTTAAATTTCATTTCTATTGTGAGTTATTGAGTATCAGTATGAAAACGTGATTTATAAGAACGCCTATGCAAATTTCTCCTCAATTAATATATAACAGATCACTGATCCGAGTGTAGAATTGCCAACCGTGGTAGAAACGTATAGGAAGATGTTGTGCTTTATAATAAGAAAAAGGTTTACATGCATTTTATTTATAAAAATGGAAATAGAGATGCTTCAGAGGCTCAACAATACTACGGATAGCGATTTCCAACCTTGCTTTTGTCATTTCATCGTTCTTTGTGTGTTTTTGCCTCGCATAACAACATCATCTTCCGCACCTTCTAGAAGTTTACGTTTTAATTCCGACCATGCATTCATCAATGAAAGTGAAAGAAAGTTATTTACTCGGGTATGTAGTATAAATCCTTAAAGTTTTGCTCAATTTTTATATAACACCCTATATCCTTATATATATTATAAATGTTAAAGTGTGTCAGAAAAATTGGAATAAAATTGGATTCAAAACGGATGAATCAATGTCTTTGTAATTTTGCATATAGATAGATTAGAGGCCTGAAATAAACATAGGCTAATTTTTATTTATTTTATTCAAATATTTTTCTTAATAATCAAAAATTTCATTATTTTTCATACAGAATCAATTGACATTTTTTTCTATGACATTTAATCAAATTTAATCATAATTCTTTTTTGTTGCCAAAAAAATAATAATAAAAAAGAGGAATAATAATTTCGCTTCAGTAATTTATTTTCAATTATAAGATTTTCACGTGATAAAACAATGAAGTACATTAATTAATAATTTAAAAATATATCATTGTGACGTCATATTGAAAACAAAACATAAGTTTTCAAGTATTCATTTATAATAACTCAAGGAGTATAAGTTTTGTGAAAGTGCTAAGAGAAAAGAAATATCACGTCATATATGAAAAATAAAATGTAATTGATGTTGGAACTTTGATGTCGAAAAAAAATGAGATTGAATTATGATATGAAATTTTTTTATTTAAAGAAATTTATGTTTATCGTCAAAGCACGATTAATATAAATATTTAAATTTTGATTTTCAAATGAAAGAAGCTTAAAAAGAAAGGTTAAAAATGAAAATGAATAGAAAATGTCAATAATTTATTCCGCAATGCTAATAGCGTTATAAATGACTTAATAATTAAGGAAAAATAGTTTTTGTCATTCTTAAAAAGTAAAAAGAAGGTCAACTAATCGGGAAAAAAGATATTTAACAAGTGTTAATTCTTAAAGCTGTTCAGTTCAAAAAATATGAATAAAAATTGCTTAAAAATGCACATTGGGGCTTAAAACCTAAACATTTAACATGATTGCGTGAAATAATATCGTTTCCCTCTATCAATATCGCTATTAAGCCTCGGAACTCGGGAGCTTGAAGTGCATGGGAAACAAGTTTTTAAATGGTGATTTGCAACCGGATTTTAATTTCAGATTGCTTTTACCTTTCAAAGAGTAAAAATATGTTGTCACTTTTAAAAATATATCTTTATAATAAATTTCTATACAGTTTTATTGCCCTGTATACCTGTATACCTGTATACCTGTATGTACCTTCCTTGTGAGAATGAGCATAAATTCATTAAGGTTTTTTATTTGAGTCATGCATTTTCAAGTTCAGCGATAGCAAAACCCGGAAATGTGAATTCAATAATTTTAATCGGGTGTTCTTGAATAATTTAAATTAAATATTAGCATGTATAAAAATCTGTACATAATATACAGGGTTGTACAAAAATATTCAGCACGTTTATGTCTATTAATAGAAATTGCTAAAAATTAATTTTAATCTTCATTATACTTTTTCTAACTAAAATAATCTTTGTCATTGTATTTGGAATATTTACAAACATCTAGATCATACACTTAGCTGCACAAAAGAATGGGTTGGTGAAGCTTTGTATTTTCGAAGTCTTGGGTATTTTTTTATTATCTAGGTTTAACGCACGTTTTTTTTTTTCTTTGATATGAAATTTAGAAATTCGCAACAATATGATTTCTGTAGAACATGAAGTGCGTTACAATACAATATTTGTACAGTATAAGTGGTTGCAGTTCGATTTTTTTCGATTGTTAATATTATCTGGCACAGCATTTTCCATTCATTTGCCTCGGTTTTTTCAAGTCTCCTATAAATAAGAACTTCTATATTGCTCCCTATAATATGTAGTACAATTTGTGGTAATTATATATGTTTTAAATTATCGTTGATGAACCGTTTTTCTTAATTAATGTGTTTATTTTATTTTATTTTTATGTTATTTATGTTATATTATTTATATTTATGTTATTTATGCGTTTATGCGTTTATCCTTCGTGAACGACGTCACGGGTAACAGCTAGTATATAAATATATGTATATATGTAACGTCTTCACGGGTGCCATAAATGAAGATAAGAAATGAACTCGGGAACCTCTTGGTATTCGAACTCATTTATTTAGCGGATCTGTATCTTACAAGTGGACCCGCTAGTCCGGTCGCAAGTCCCTCGAGCCGTTTACGTTGATTTCGAAGAACTACATGGCCGTACTTTATACTGGCTTCTCAAATCTGCATTCTCTCGTTGTTCGCACCTGGTCAGGGTAATAGTTGGGAATTTTAATATTTTGCAGCAGAGGGCACAGTTGTGAACTTTTGAGGAACATTTAATTTAATTGTTTTATTAACTTTTGATTGATATGTGGTCCAAGAACGCATAATTCCCGGGTCGGTGACGTATCAGACCCAAATCACAAATGCCTGCAAAAAGCTCTTAGATCAGCAATTTTAATTTTAAGGAGCATCCAAAAATGATATCTGAAAATAATAAACGTGAGGCTGGGAAAGAAAGTTATCAGGGGCAAAATAGCTTTAAGCTTCAGAATTAAAGATAAAATATATTAATTGGGGCTTTAAACTTTTCAATTTTAATTTTAAAATCAAATTTAAAAAAAGGGTTAGTTTTTATTCTTTCATATATATAAATACATTTTATAATAACACCCTGTGTTGGAGGGAGGGAGTTAATATATTACATCTCAAATTATTCTAATTAATATTTGAACCAGAAGCTTATAATTAAATCTTACTTTGATTTTAAAAAAAATGCAAAATAATTTGTTTCTTTAAATAAAAATTTCTGACATTCCCGATGTGAATGACGCATTTCAGAAACACAATTACTTTTCCCTGAAAGGATTAACTAACAGGTTATTTAAGAAAATTTAATGCAATCGACTGACAACAGAGACTTCCAATCCACTTCTTCTACCAATGTATTTTATTAATACCTTTGCTTAGTGGATATCGAATAAATGCGCAAGTCTAGATTTGGTCATCAAGTATTCACAAAAGTCCAAATTCAAACGACAAGGGATGGAAGAACTCTTTGTTGAAAATTTTGAAGGTTTATATATTTTTAATTGTCCTTTTTTAACACTGATCATTACGTTATATCTGGACTATACTTGAAACAAAAATTTGTAAAAATAAAGAATAAAAAATTTCACATCCATAAAAACCTATCGTGTATCTTCTAAAAATTTCAAAAGAAAAAAAAAATCCTTTTTATTTTATGCGTAATCGGACAAAAGCTGTTAAAGGCTGAACCTGAATTTTAAAGTGCTGTGATACTACATTTGAAGATTATATATATATATATATTACATTTAAATACAAAGAAACATTAATTGTTTATTATTTAAAATTTAAAATCTAGCTTTTTATTTTTATATTAAACAGTAAAGAAATGGTAAAAAAAGTAAATTAAGTTTAAATTAAATCTAAATAGTGTAAATTAATTACAAACTTGTTAATTTAATGCTAAAATTACATTCACTTTCGTCTTTTCAAACTTGTCTTCTTAAGTCTAAAGTGGACTTTAAAAATCGCAAAAAATCATCAGATTATCGAATTTTCGTTTTTAGCATAATAACATTATATGAACTCGCTGCTATAGAACACAAAAATAATATTTCAATTTCGACTGTTTTTACTGGAGTTAAAAGAATTTTTATCTAATCATCTGATTGTGCCACGCACCTTTGTTTACTTTTTTGCCGATTCACATCTGTAAAATTTACCTAGTTTTTAGTTTTACCATACAAAATGTTATTAATTTGCACTGAAATTATTAATTTTGTGATTTCTCAAAACAATACTTTAACTGTAACTTTTAACTGTTTCTTTAAGTGTTTGTTTACAACGTTTTAGAGGAATTGCTTTTTGTCCCAAATCTTTTTAGCGTAAATTAAAAAATATTAATATTTTTAAAATATTAAAATTATTTAATATATTTAACAAAAATTTCCACAATGAGAGGTATTTATACCATGAATATTTCTAGTAAAATTTGAAAAAAATTCATTAAAAAATACAAAATGATACTTTTGAGAATATTTTTTAAAATTCAGATACTTCACGTCCTTTGCATGAATTACTGTCGAAGCCACATATTTTACTGGATTTGCCATAAAAACATAAAACACTTACATATAAGCTAGAATTGATATTATATCCCTTAATAGCTCAATCTGTGTCAGTAGGAAAATATTAAGCAATTATAACCACTGTAGTTACTAAAACCTGTTTTTCCCAGAAGGAATATTTTCGTTGTTTTCATGATTTCAAATGTTCCATGCGAAATTCTTTATGCACAATTTTTCTGATTTTTTCTTTAAAATGCTCTTTATGTGCTATGTATGTGTTAACAAATGTTACTAGAAATAAATTTTTTTAGACGGATGTAAATTTTTTAAATTTCAGTTATGTTAAATTTTTAATGATTTTTTAACGGAAAATAAAAAAGAATTAAGTTTAAATCATTTTTTTAAATGTTTTACAAGTAATATGCTAAAAATGCTTAGTAACATTTGTGAACACATACATAGAGAGCATTTTAAAGAAAAAACAGAAAAATTGGGCATAAAGAATTTCGCATGGAGCATTTTGAAATATTACCATTTTTTGTTAATTTAGAAAAAGAAAAAACTGTATCTCAAAAACTATTGAATATATTTTAAAAAAAAATTGTGAAATAAGATATATATATATTCTGAATATTTCCAGAAATATTTAAAAAAATTCATTGAAAATTAAAGAAAAATAGTTTTGAGAGTCCACTGTAGCCTTAAGCAACTTCTACTAAACTTCTGCTGAAATAACGTATTCTTTCTTTTTAGGTGCGTTCGTAATTATGTAAATACGTAGCACCTATAGTTGTCGTTTAGTCCGTCCGTCTGTCCGTCTGTCCGCATATAACAACGCAAAAACTACCCAACCGAATCGTTTGAAATGTACATAATTTTGTCGAGTCATTTCAAATTTTATGAAAATCGGATGCATAAATCAATTACAGGGACAATCAAAAGGATTCCGTTACATTACGGTCAATGGGCAAAAAAGTTTCAAATGTATTTTAATCATTTATTATTTAAAACATATAATTATTATGCAATTTTGTCAAGTCATTTCAAATTTTATGAAAATCGGATGCAAAGATCCATTACAGGGACAATCAAAAGTGTTCCGTTACATTACAGTCAAAGGGAAAAAAAGTTTCAAATGTATTTTAATGGTGATTCATTCATTCGAACAGAATAAAATTGACATGAAACTATGAAATATACATATATATATACTAAAATATACATACCGTATAATCTGTGATGCAAAGAATATTCATTATTCAATTACAAGACCACACAAAAGTATTCCACTACATAATGCTATACGGGGAAACTTTGTTTGGGGCGTGTTTTAATTATATTAAGCTATTTCACATTTTATGAATATGATATACATTGCTGAGGTGTAATAAAATTACTTCCTATATATTTACAGGAACACAAAGACTTCGACCACTATAATGTATCCGAAGTACTGTCTACTATAACAGCAAGATCTGAATATTTTTAAAACTTCGTTATCGTACGAACGCACCTCATTTGCTACGCTTCACGTGCAATTTCCAACTTGTTTAATATTTGTATAAGCAAAAGTTTTTCATTAGTCGATGCCATTTGCATTTAAACAAAAAAAAAAAACAATTTTCAGGGCTCCCAAATGGTCCGCCAACTGAACATCAGAATTTTGTTAAAGAAATTTACGTTTTAGATTTTTTTTTTTTTTTTTTGCAAATTGCCAAGAAATCACCTTTGGAAGTTAATTTTAGCGCATATTCTGTAAAAACTGTGATGTTTCGTTAAAATATTCATGTTCAGTTCACGGACCATTTGGGATCCCTGAATTTTTCACTCATGATATGCACAAAGATAATCATCTTCGAATTATAGCACTAACTAATATCATCTATAAAAATTTTTATACAGAAAAATAAACGTATCATTCTTTTTTTTTATGTAACGCTGCAAAGAATCAAATAAATTGATTAAAACCTTAAAAACACATATTAAATGGCATTTTTATTTTTAACTTTTATTTAACTATTTCAATTTTAAGGTTTTAGTATTCTTATTAATGGTAAATTAAATTATTAATGATTAAATCAGTAATGATTCTGGTAAAAAATAAACTCATACCAGATATTTTCCTTTTATTATTATTGTTGTTGTTGTTGTTTAGTTTTGCTAGCTAAATGTTACTGTATCAGTTGCATTAAAATTAACGCAAACTAGTTGAGTTTATGGAAGTTTTTGATAAAAAGTTATCTTAATATCTTTGTGGACAGAGAAAATATTTATTTGATCTTTAAAATCAGAATCTCTGTAATCAGAGTTCAACGATAATAATCAAAGTGTTGGAATTTGTCCAACATCATCTTATTTCGATAAACCTTTTCTTTCTAAAAACTAAAGTTTCGTGTTTCAAAACACCTATCTTAACTTCAGAAAATTTATGCAGTAGATAAGTTAATGTTTTTGATCAGCACATTTATATGCATTTAAGATATTCACGTTTAATTTACTCACAAGTAGCTAATTTGACTTTATGAATCATTTTTTAAAATTAATTAATTTCATAGTGTTACGTTTTTCGTCTTTTACTATTATTTCAGAATCTATAAAATTATTTCTAAGTAAAAACAAACATATCCCTGAACACAAAGTCTAATACATAATATAGCATGGAGTATTTAACATAAATGTTTTTATAACAAATTTATAATTAGTGTATTTCCAAGAAAAGTACAAACTATGCGAGGATAGTCTTTATATTTTAAAATTAAGTTAAACTGATGGCAATGTTTCACTCTAAGGAATTTGAGTAAATTTGAAAATTTATTGAAACGTACTAAAAAATGCTTAAAATCATTAAATCATGTGTATACCTATCTTAATTGATGTTATTACAAAAAAGCGCACATTTAAAATATTTTAAAAATACTATTGCTTAATACATTATTCAGATAATCAGTACATGTTAGTTAATAAAGTACCATTTCAAACGAAGCTAATATACATCATATAAATCATCATATACAACGCGCAAAACTTTTAGTCCTTAAGGAAAGATATTTCAACAAGATTCTCATTTAAGATATTTAATTAAGACTATGGCTTTTCAATATCTTATTCAGATACTTATCATACTTGGTATTTGAAAAAACGCCAGCTCAGTTATAGGTGACATACTCCAGGCAAACTGTCATAGACAAGATGGAAAATTCAGGATATCAGAGTGGAGTAATAACATCTGATATTTTATTCGTTTGCCATAAAATTAGCAGCATTTAGACATGTGAATTTCGCTTTATATTTTTTAGTTTTCACCCATACCAATAATTCTCTGTTGTGCGCAAAAGAAAAAAAATACTTTCTTCGGATGTAGTTCCAACATTGAAAAAAATCGAACGGAGTAATAACGTCTATTGATAGCGTTAGAACCACGGTGAACTAGTTACGCAGCATAATTTAAATTACAAACTACCTCGAAAACATATCCAAAATCTTCTACACGATTTTGAAAGTTCATAACAAACAAAGTACATAAAATATACTACAAATAAACGAAGTATTTTCTAATAAACATATAGACTTTAGATCGTAGAACGTTTTCGCCCATTCATGATTGGATTGACTCTTACATAATTTTTTCAGCCATAAGGTATATAAGTGTTACAAATTTACTTTTAGCGATTATTTGTGAATCAGATGATTCAGAGTTCGTCTACGCAGAATCCAAAGAAGTCATCTTCCAGATTCCTTCATAATTATGCATAATATCAGCCCTTGGCATAATTGCCTATCCTGGCGTCATTATTCTAAGATATTTTATATGACAAAAATTGTTTTTCTCAACACTATATTTATTATACCTTGTGATAGATATTTTCTTGTACCCTGTTAAAAATTTGTCTGCATAGAGTCTGGAGAAATCCGCTTTTAAATGCAATTCGATTTCACTCACAAAAGATATTAGTCTTCATATGCAGGATATTAAAAAAAAACAGTGCAATGTTAGAACTTTGAAATAACCACACATGCAAACATAAAAGTTACATAAATGGGATTTGTTTTGCAATATATAATTCTTATCTATATATACGACGAGTCTTTAATTTTGTAAACGCATATTCTCATGCTGTCTTATTGTGTTTTTGATACTATTATTTTATATTTATTCTCTTCCCTCTTTCTTATTGTTTGATGGGCTTAGTTAAATGCGAAATCATTGACTTTTTATTTCTGTAACCAATTAACGAATATCATTCAATGTCTCAACCAAATCTCTTTTTCACAAAACTTTTACTTTGAGACGCATTTTTACTTTCTGCCTTAAACATTTTTCTGTGTTTTTTGCCGTTGTCATTATTATTATTGAGTATTTCCAAGACACGCATGCACCAGATTGGAAACTGTTAATCTAGATAAGCAGATATTGTGAATGCGGCATATCGAAGACTACTTTGCAGTATGAATCAAATGTATGAATCAAATTCACACAACAATTTGTACTTGACTTTTTTTTTATTCTGAGAAAATCGCAGAAAACTTACAGAGAATATTTCTCTATAAAAAATTTCGAAAGACTAATAAATCAACGGTAACTATGCCGAATGCACTTGATGTAAGAGTTAATGAAGTTTTCTTCCTTTTCTTAATGTTTAATTAATGAAAGAGATATTGGGTTGTGGAAAAAGTAATTTAATTTTTTCTCAATAGATAGCTTTAAATTCGCATATCTTAAGTAATACTTACTCAATTAAACCATACTATACAGCGTTTGAGATGTAACAGTCTCTAAAAAATTCTAGATATAAAGGTAGCGTCATTTGTTTAATCAGCCAAAAGTTAATGCATTTTAAAAACAGAGATTCCTAAAGATCATTTTCGTCACATTTTATTTTACCCTTTTGTCACTTACAAAAGGGAAAAATGCTTCGCAGCTCATCGAAAATTGTGTGGCGTTTATGGTGATCAGTGCTTAAGTAAACGCAAAAGTCAGAATTGGTTTGCTTGTTTTCGTTCCAGAAATTTCGATGTTAAAGATGCACCTTTACATGGCCGGACAATCATCGGAAAAATCGATGAAATTAAAAAAAAATCGAGATAGACTCACATATTTCTTCTCCAACAATTGCTACGGAACTAAACATTGACCATAAAACACTTTTGAACCATTTATATGAAATTGGATACCAAAAGAAACTCGATATTTGGGTTTCCCATGAACTTACAGTAAAAAAATTTTTGGACAGAGTTTCCTTTTGTGAATTGCTTCTGAAACGTAATGACATCGAGTCATTTTTGAAACAAATGATTAAGGGTGATGAAAAGTGAATCACGTACGACAACAATGTGCAGAAAAGATCGTGGTCAAAGCTTCACAAACGGGGACAAAGCCCAGATTGACGCCAAGAAAGGTGATGCTGAGGGTTTGGTGGTATTGGAAAGGAATTGTCCATCATGAGCTGCTCAAATCTGGCCAAACCATTAATTAAACTGTCTGTTGTGAACACCTAATGCGATTGAAGCAGGCAATTTAAAAAAAACCCTGCCAAAATTGATCAGTAGGAAAGGCGTTGTCTTCCATCACGATAAACCTAAACCACACACATCTCGGCAAAAACGGAGAAAGCTTTGGTGGGAGGTTTTGATGTACACACTGTATAGAACGGACCTGGGTCCGACCGATTACCATTTGTTCCGCTCTCTGCGGAACTCTCAAAAGTGTCATTTAGAATATCCCCTCGAATCCACATTCAATTCACATAGATTCCATCATTGTATTTCTTACCTGTTTAGAATGTGCAGATCCGGTTTCAACCTAGGGCATTTTTCACCCCTGCTATCTCCTAAGGCACTAATCCGGAATGTACCCATGATTCCTTTCGGGTGTACAAAGCAAGTGTCCGTAAACCTCAAATTTCCCCGCCCATTTTCTCCGGCGCTAATCTGTTTAGGAGAACTGGCAAATTTTTTCACATGGGCTTTGTTGAAAGATAAACCTTGTATAGTATGTTGGTTAAAACCAAATTTTTTAATTGTTAGGTTTTAAATTGTGCATTTTTTGCTATTTTCTCTCTTGTGGAGTTTCTTAATGATCTTTTTTGACTTAGTTAATAAAGAATAGTTATACACATGTAAAGATCAGTTGCTTTGTATTTTTATATAATTGATAATTAGATAATTAAACTAAATTATACTTACAATTAAATAAACAATATTAAATTAAAATTAACATGAATAAAATGTAATAATTTTTATTGCATAAAATTTTATTTCAAATAAATTTTCAATAATTAAGATACTTTTAAAAGTTACTTAAGCTTTTAAAAAATAATTACATGAACATTTATTAAAATACAATGTATCCTAAACTTACACTAAATACAATTTTATATTACTGTTGAAAAGTATTAATAAATTCTACTAATTTCATACTTAAATTATCATTTTTTTTTTAATCTTATCTTCATATATAAAACTTGTAATTAATTTACTATTCTTTTTACTAATTACCCATTCATTTGTAATTATAAAGTAGTGGAAGGTTAGCATAATTATTTTTCCCTTTCCCTATATTATTATTAGTATTTAAATATATAATTGATAAGGATTTTAAATATACATAATTAATTAATATTAATATTTAAATATACATAGATAATATCCATATTTAAATGTGAATGATCCATATTAAGTAATATTATTATTTAAATATCTATAACTAATATTAATTAATATTTTTTAAAATGTACACAATTTAAATTAATTACTATATTAAATAAATATGCATAATTTATATTAAACTAATTTATATTATACAGTACGACCATCATACTACAATCAAAATTTTTTGTGGCTCTGTAAATGAATAACAACCATTATGCATATCATAATCTACAGTAAGCATCTTGTAATAAATCTCAATACAGTAAAACCTCCATAGCGGACACTCCCGAATAGCGGACACCTCTATTTAACGGACAGTTTTCCAATCCCCACTCTGAAGACCTACATTTTTGTATATTTAACCTCTGAATAACGGACATTCCGAATAGCGGACACTATTTTCGGCGATAAAGGTTGTAAAGAATGAAAGGATTCTGGAAAAGGAATTTTTTATCCAGAAAAAAAACGAAAAAAGAGTAAAAAGGACACTAAATTTATCAGAGCAATGTGTCACAAATTTGGTGATCACATATAAATGTAGATGGTGGGCTAGGAACAATTATCCCCCCCCCCGTTACATTTAGCCTGAATTCAGAGTTGCCCAGGAGGGACATATCATTCAGCATTGCAATGTCCCCCTGAAGATTTTAAGATTTTATGCTTTTAATAGACAAAAAGTGCAATCCTCCCTCCCCTTCCGGAATTCTATAGAGTCCAATAACATCACATTGAAAAACAAATTCTATGTAATTGCAAGCAAAAGTACACTTTTGTAGTATATTTTTTCAAAAGAATGTAATAAACAGTAGATAAAAGTGTGCACAATTTTATTTCAGTTTTATCGCTTAAAAAATAATTTTATTTTCTGATTAATCATACAATATAGGTTTTAGGAATTTAAAAGCCAATTAATGAAACATTAAGCATTGTTTGAATCTCTGAGGTTTTCCTAATAGCGGACACCTCCGAATAGCGGACAATTTCTGCGTTCCCGAGCTGTCCGTTATTTAGAGGTTTTACTGTAATATATATCTATGTCATTATGTTTGAAATAGTGTAACATTATAAAATATGCTTCAAATCATTTTTTTTTCACATAGCCATTAATTGAATTTTTATAGTGATTGTGTAAATTAATGATACATGTTTTGACATCAGTATTCAGCGCTTTTTTTTTTCGAAGTCTAATGATTTGAAAGACCAAAAAATTTTGTGTCATCAGAACCTGATGCTAAAGGTACATTGCATAAAAGTGTTAGTAACATTTAAAAAAGTTTTTCGTTAAAATATTTCTTTTAAATACAATAAAAATCATGTTTTTAACACTTTTTGAAACTTTCGGAGTTTTAAAGTTTTTATTATATTTAACTGAATACTGGTGTTTTATGAATATATTATTGCTAAAATATTTCTTCTTACATAGAAATAAGTATTAATTATAAATACTCTTTCAAGACAATGTTTCGCGATTTTCATGTCGCTGAAAATTCCTTTAAAAAAATTTAAAAATTTGTAATATTATACCTATTCGAGGACTTGAATAAAAACTGAGCTCAGACAGAGACCATATCATTTTTATTATATAACGTACTATGCAGAAACCATAGTTAGTGCATTTTTTAAATGGATATAAATTTCATTTTTGAAATAGTGTAACATCATTTAAATTTACCACAAAAGGTTTTTCTCCCATTGTCGCTATAAATGCTGCACACTTCATTTTCACTAAAAAACATGCTTTAGTTAATTTCAATAACATAAATGGAAATTTGAGTTTACATTAATTGCAGCACAGACTGACAAATTGATTTTATAAACACTCTTTTTAAATGTATTAGAAAGTATTAAATTACTTTCATTTTTCAGTAGGGTCCTGTAGGTAAACTAGCTTCTGGTGTCAATAAAAACTCTTTACTCCGCTTCAATGTTACATTAAAATTTTTGCAATTGCTTTGAAAAGTTTTCAGCAATATCGAAAGATTTTTAGATATCTTATTAGAGTTTCATCTCTGTTTTAATCGAAAGGAGAATTGGTTTAGAGATGAATTTATAAATTCATGTCACCACAAACCCATTCATATAGAATAATAAGTCATACTCAAATTAACCTTGCTTCAACTTCTGTAGCTACTTTATGCATAAAAATATATTTTGACCTTTTGTCCATAAAAAAAACAGCTACAAGAAAATGAGAGATAAATTGATAATTTTAAAAAAATTACCAGCAAAAAATCGCATCAATATTGAATTAATATATTTTTTTATCATTAATAAATGAATTGCAACAATATTTATGAAAGTCCAATCTTGAGGCTGCAACACAAATCATGAGATTCTATAAAAAATATATTTATTTAAAAATATATCCTTCTCTTTATTTATTTATTTATTTATTATTATTTTAAGATGAATAACATAATAAATGTGTATATTATTCTCTCCTTATAAATTAGCAAAAAATCACATCTAATGTCAAAAGAACATAACTATTAGCTATATAAAAGCTTGTAAAACTACTAATAAAAGATTACGATAATTTATGCTAATTTTATAAGAGAATGAAATAAAGCATAGTTCAATGAAAATAAAATACCACTATAATTTAAATAGAATAGCGATATGTTATTAGTAGTAAGCAAAGCTAAGAAAATACAAGTTTGTATTTTAATCAATGAAAAGAAAAAAAGTTCGGAAAAAAAACTATTACACAAAACTAAGACAAATTAATTATTATGGAAAACTAACACAAAATTAAATATTGCAAATAAAGTACAAGTTAACATTTTCAGACATAAAGTGAGTATGGTTGTAATACAAGTTAAAAAAGTATACATATCCACTCTTTTAATTATTTTAGCTATCCTTATATTTTAAAGTCAATTGCAAAAAATTTTCGAAGGTAGCATAAAAATATATAAACCTCATAGTATCGATAATCAATTTAAATGGGTTACATTTTAAAACAGTGTTATATTTTTCATGTCATAATTAGCGCTTATCATTGCAAAATTAATTATAAAACTGAAGATTGTATAACTTTAAATTCGAAGAACTGTTTCATATATACAGATATTAAAACAAATCGCCGCATACCAAAACAGTTTCATAATAATGTATTATACAGGTATTAAAACAAGTGGCCGTGTATCAATTCCTGCACATTATGTGTTGGACATAGTGAAACTGCACCCTACGAGGCCAAAAGTAAACAAGCAGACGATATTCTTTAACAGAGACCTGCGCACGAAAACTTGCGCGAAGGAATTTTAATGCTGCTTTATGCTTGGGTTTGTATTTGGGTACAAAATTAAAGCAGGAATGATAGCGGAGCAGCTCCACTTCGTGTGAATCCAGTTTCATCCCTCTGGACATTCTAAATGAGGCTTTGAAGGTGTTAAGCTGGCTTCAAAAGAGGCTTGTGAAAATTCTCTTGTTCAGTTTTTTGGCCAGAAATCTCAGAAGTTATAAAGTGACGGAATCATGGCTTTACCAGAAAATGGCAATCGAACAAAACAGCTCATATATTTTTGATTTGTTTTTTAAAATTTATATAAATAAATTCTGTTTGAAAAATATAACAAAAAGCGAAATTACTTTTTCCCCAACCCAATATTACAAGCTTTATAAAGCTAAGGAATAATTAATGCTACTTTAAAGCATCTTTCGGATACATTATATAAGCATTAGGAAAAAAAACAGACCCCGCACTTGCATTAATTTTATAATCAACGAAAAATATATTCCGTAAGGTATCATGCTATTTAATTTTTGCAATAATTGAAAATACTCTTAATTTTCATAAAGTCTGAAATTGACAATCTTCTCGAAAACATTTTCGTTCTTCTACGATCAATTTTAAACACATGTATAAAATTACTAATAATGTTCACAAACTTTTGACTGCAACAATATTTATAATAGCGTGCAGTCGTGAAGTCATCAAATTATTACATGTATCATAATAATAAGAATTATGATAAATGTAATTTAAAATCGCTTATTAAAAGATATCCGATCGAAATCTGGTCTCCTGCTCATTTTATTTATATATTATCATAAATGTAGAAGTGTTAATCCAGGGAACATTGCTGAACATGTTAGATGTGTAGTGAGGTTTTTTTATATTTATTGATAGTTCTAATCTGAAGATAAAGTATACTATTTATTAGCACAAATATGCAAGAGCAGTTATGAAGCTACGTGTCTCTCAATTACATATACTTTTAAACATCGAAATCCTTTGCTTGATTGATGAATTTATTCTTCTTTAAATATTATGCGGACGGAGTTACGGGAAACAGCTAGTGTACAATAAATCGCAAAAATTAGTAGAAATTTGTAATATAAGTGAAATCTTCTTATGATACATTATTTTCTAAATATATTCAAACATTCTTCCTTAGCCCATCGTCATATGAACATGATTTGAATAGTACGCAAAAAAACAACATTCGTTATACAACACTCGTTAAATCTACTTAACTATCGGGATAGCTAATGTTAATGTTCTAATATAAAGTTATTTTTCCTAAGAACTGAAAAAAAAGTTCGGACTCGAAAGGGTTAAATAGTTTTGTAACTTTATCTTTAAAGATATGTATTTGTTTACCATCAAGTGGTTCTTATGCATATTCATCAGATACACATAGAAAACATTTCTTACAAATAATCTCCTGAGTATAATTTTGAGTTAAAGTTGAAAACAAATTTGACATCATTCGAGTATGTAATATAAAATATTAAGCCATCCTCTTCTCAAAATAATTACATTATTACATATTAATAGAAAATAATTAATTAATACATCTATATACAGCAGAGAGGCGTGGAAATACTGGGAAATACGAAAAAATCCATTGAAAAAAGTGGAATTTTACCGAAGGAAATTAATGAATTAAGGTATAAAGATGGTTTCCATATAGATTCCATATCATGTTTATTAAAGTTTATTTAGATATCAAGTTTATCTTAAAATCTGCACCTACGTTTTCGTTGTAAAATTTTGGTTATAAAAACAAAACTGATTGTAAAACCAGTCTTTTTCTGAACAAAAAGAAAGGAAAAGTAGAAAATACTAAAGAATTTCATGATTGAGCATATATTAATATATTTTTGTTTCACACGTTTCAGTTAAAATAAGTCAGAATTTGGCTGAACGCTTTATAAAGTATATCATAGAGAAAAGCTAGTCAAAAAGACACAAATGAAAGTTAATGCATTGCTGTTTTTGTATGCGAAAACGTACTTATTCGTATACAATTCTTTACCCGTTTAGTAAGTTTTTTTTAAAGTTGAATATTCTCAAAAATAAAAACGGAAAATGTTTATAAAACTTGTCATATGTGGCAATACAAAAACTTCTACCCTTATGTATGTTAATACTTCCTGAAAAAAAAACAGCATAGCAGCATCATCAGTTAGGTGGTTTAAACGAAAATCTAGTCAGCAACAACTTATGTCAACATATAACTGGATCGGAAGTTTGATGAAATGTTATACATTAGTTCGTGAAACACATTTATTGAGAAATCGTTAAAAATGCTGCATAGAAGTCCCATTATCCCTTACTGATCATTTTGTAAAATGGAGAGCCTAATGTATTGGCAGTATAAGGGTTGGGATATATCTGTGAAGAAAATTTTATGAAAAAATTAGAAAAAAGTGATATTTTTACATGGTTTAATATGTTGGTAAAAAATTATAAACACTGATTATATGGAAGAATGATAAGATCTTAAAATCTTCTCGGATATAAAATGTAACTATGGTACTCAACAATTTTGACTATGGAAATATCTACATTGCCTACAATAACATTTTATCCATGAAAATATTAGCATAGCAGCGTCATCTTTAGGGTGATATATACCAAAAACTACTCAGCACTAATGTATATCAGAGACTAACTGAATCTGAAGTTTTAGAAAATTTTGTGCATTAGTTCATGAGATAGAGCTATAGTGATAACCATGAATAATGCATGGCAGCACCACATGTTGAGCGATTTGCACCCAAATATAATCAACACCATTATTATTTACAAACTAAATCTAAAGTTCTATGAAAATCCATGCAATATTTATTGCGATATGGCTATCCTGGAACTTGTAAATAATTCAGCATAGCAGCACCACTTATTGAGCGCTGTACACCACAAACTAATCAAATCAGGCTTATATTAAAGTCTCACAGAATCTAACAATTTGAGAAATCCTGTGCATTAGTTCTTGAGATAGAGGGATTGTGATAATCACGATAATGCACCATGGTAGCACCACCTGTTCGGCGGTTTGCACCAAAACGTAATCAGCACCATGTTATATCAAGTACTAACAAAATCTAAAGTTTTATGAAAATCTATACACTAGCTCTTGAGATATGGCTACTGTGGAAATTGTGAACGATGCAGCATAGCAGCACCACTTGTTGTGAGATATACACCAAAAACTGATCAGATCAGTTTTATATGAGGGATAACAAAATCTTAAATTTGTGAAATTCCGTGCATTAGTTCTTGAGATAGAGCGTTCACAAATTTTTTCTCGCATACCGACAGACAGAAACAGACTAGTAGATTGAAATACTGACAGAGTAGTAGACTAACAGACTGACAATCTCACAGACAGATATTTTATTAACGCTCTTATTCACCAACTACTTCGACCCCGAGTTACATCGAAAACCTCGGTCGAACGCTCAAACGGTATTCATCTTTAATCCTGATTGGACGTCTCCTTGATGATGTCCAATCAAATGTTATCATGAATTGCATTTGAGCGTTCGACTGAGGTTTCCTAGGTTGAGGTAGATGGTGAATAAGAGCATAAAACATGTTTTCGAGTTCTCTGACCCTGTAAAGATAGAAGGAAGTAAAAATATATTGAGTTTCTAAACATGAACGTAAAATATGCAATGAGATTTGATACTTAAAAAAAAGCATAATTTATACAAACATATCTTTTATATTCATATTTCTATATTTATTCTAGAGAAAAATTTATTTTTCATCTGATGAAAACCTTCTTACATACAGAAAAAAATATTCAATTTACTTTCAATTTCATCTATTTCTCGATAATATTTTCAATTTAGAAACTAACTGAAAGTTCATATGGCGCCGGGCAACATGTTTGACTGATATAGTTATTTCGAAAAATATATTTCGATATTTCCTACGCAAAACTTCTTACGTGACGTAAATGATTTAAAAGAATTATATTTTATTTTTTACCCAAAAAAATCGTTAACAGTTATTTGAATAACTGTTTTGAGAGATTTTTCACGAAACGTTAGTGTTGTAAGAATGTAAATAAAATAAAAAAAAACTATTAGTAAAAGCAAAAAAAAAAAGCATATGCAAATATTCTTGTAAAATATATTTTTTTATAATACTCGTAAACAATTTTACTATACAGAATCCTGAACAGAAATTAACATCAAAATTTGGCCAGTAACGTTTCAATATATCCTTTCAAACTAAATAAATAAAAAAATGTTATTGTTTATTTCGACTTATTATAAAACCAATGCTGTTTACAATGCTGTTGTAAAAAATCTGTAAAGTTATTATTTTTTTTCTAGATAACTGGGATTCCCAGAAATTTTCATGTAACGGCAAACGAAAAAAATCATGTAACTGATTTTTTTCTGTTGTCATTTCATAAAAAGTTCTGGGAATCCCAATTTGCAAGAAAAAGTTTATTAACTTTACTGATTTTTTACATTGTATAAAAATTATGAATTTAGCATTATATGAGAGTTATTTTGCCCCATATGTATTACTTGGATTTATTAATTAGCAAATTAGTAAATACATACATATGCATTTGCATATCGTTTATAATAAAAGACTAAAAATCTAAATAGTATAATTGATATTATGTAATTAATTTGTCTATAAGTCGTAAATATATAATAACAAATACTTCTTTGTAAAAAGGTATTTACAATAAAAAAAATGTGAAACAATGTACTAATATACATTTGGTTTTAACGTTACTAGCATGAAATTTTTTTTAAGAATTGATTATTAAAAATTTTGAAAGCCCAAAATTTGAAACTCAATCTAATTATTTTTTCATTCAACTTACCACAACAAAATTCAAGGCTTAAACACCTTCTCTATTCTTGGCGAATTAAATATTTTATTTTTGAAGTAGCATGCGTAAATGACTCAGTGTATTTGACAATCAGCATTTCATATATTAAGTCAAAAACACATGAAAACTTTGAAATAAAAACAAATACCTCATTAGAGTTTAATTTTTAGTCGCTATTTTATAAAAGCGATATAAAATTTACCGTTATGAAGCAAAATTGAAATGTGAATGTTTTATGTTAAAAAAAAGATAATGAAAATATACCAGGCTGATCTATCTCATAAAATTCAAAGAAAAATATATAAGGTATTAGAAATCATCGAGGAGTAAGTTAAATTTTGTCAAATGCTCGAAAATAGCGGTTTTATTTTCTTTTTAAAATTAATTTCAAAGCCCTACAACATTGTTGGGTTCTGTTCAAGGGGATTTTCCATGAGTAATCACTTATATTCGTTTTCCTGTTAATAAATTGATATTTCGAAAAACTCTTTACGTAGTTTTGTGCTAATACAGCTCATATTCAAAATATTAGAATAATTGAGAAAAAGTAATAAGAAAAAATTATTTGTCATAATTTTATTTTTTATACTAAGTAAATGCAATTAAATTTCTTATAAATTAAATCTGGAATGTTTAGATAAGATTTTAACATTTATAAAATATAAAAGACAGCACAATAAATTAGGTATGCAGCTTCCTTAAACACACCAGAATATTAGAATAAAATTTAGATTGGTTCAAAATATTAGAATATTTTATTTTACGCAACAATATTACCTTATGAATATGAAGTAAATGGTAGTTAATATTTTGTAGCTTCCCCTTTAGCTTCCATAACAGCGTACAATCGATCTTGCATACTATATACAAGGTGTTTACAAACATTTCTATCAATATGAGCCCAAATAGATTTTATACGTGCCACTAACTCAGTTTTACTTGAAGGAGGATTTTCTTGAAGTTTTTTCTTCATTATACACCATAGGTTTTCGATGGGATTAAGATCTGGTGAATTTGGTGGCCAAGGAAGTACCTTAATGTTGCGTTGGCGGAACCAATTCTTAGTTGACACCGAGGTATGCGGGGACGCTAAATCTTGTTGAAAGATGAAATCATCTTCAAATAAATCTTCTGATGATGGAATCATGTAATATTCTAAAATTTCTTGATATATCAGAGAGTTAACCTTTTCGTAGACGATGCATAACTTTCCAGGTCCTTCTGCACTCATACAACCCCAAACCATGACACTAGCAGCAAATTTTACGGAACGTTTAAGGCATTCTTTATCAAATGCTTATTGCTTCATTCTCCAAACTCGAATACCTTGATTACCATATGAAACACAAAACATACTTTCATCACTAAATAATATATTTTTCCAATCTTCATTGCTCCATAAACGTCTTGATTTACACCAATTCAATCTTATACGCTTTTGTCTTGCATTCATGAGAGGTTTTGTTTTCGGTACACGAGATTCAAATTTAAATTTATGGAGACGTCTTAATGTTGTCGATGTAGAAACTTCAACTCCTTCTTCTTTCCATTTTCGGTGCAAGAATCTCACACTTTTAAAACGGTTTTTCTTGACTATACGCTTCAGTTTCCTGTCATCTCTAGCAGATGTTTTTGGTTTTCGGCCACCATTTCGGCGATTATTTTGAAATTTTCCAATTTTTGAATATTGTGTTAGTATTTTACTAACGCTCGATTGCGAACAATGTAAATAATTCGCTATAAAACATTGATTTTTACCATGCCGATACAAATCAACCAAACGAAGTTTAGTAGATTCAGAAATATCACTCACACGGCCCATTTTAAGACCAAAAAGAAACAAACTGCAAAAAAGAATACTGATTTTAAATAAAATAGTCTGAATTTAATCAATGATGCCACCAGTTAAGAATTGGTAATAATTAAAGGAGAATTAATGTGAAATATTCTAATATTTTGAACCACTTGAATAAATATTCTAATATTTTGACTTTTCAAAATAATTTTTTTTGCAATTAATCTTTTTAAAATGATATTAAATTTAAGATAACAAGTAAGTTTAATCAACAATAAGTTCTTAATAAAAATATCGTTTGCATATTTTCATTAAAAGACATTAAATTACCAAACGATATTTTCAATTTCTAAAAAAAAGGTAATTATTCTAATATTTTGAATATGAGCTGTACTAAAATTTAACAATTTACATGACATTAATTTTTAAAAATGTATGCATCTGTATACAACCTGTAAGAACTTTGATTGAATGCTTTTATGTTACTTAAAAATGTTAATAAGCAAATGATGGAAGCATATTGAAAGTTTTTCTACTTGTTTTGTGTAATTTGTATCTATTTGTAATAAAGTGGTTAAGTATTATAAAAAAAATTGATTTTGGTAATTTATGCTTAAAAAAGTGCGTCTTCCTTTCTCCAAGATTTTAATTAAAGAATAATTGGAATTTGAAACTTCGACGAAATGTGTCTATGAAATGTAAAAATTAAATTTCATTATGTGAATATATTTTTATATTGTTTGCGCAATTATGAAATGCCTGTCCGAATTCTCTGAAGAAAGTGACCACAGATTTTGTTGTAATCCAGTACGAATTGCCCATAAAAATACGATAAAAATGTTATTTTGCCTAAAAACACATACAAATAAAAACTTTTATTTTGAGAAAAGTAGAAAATAGAATAAAATATGAGGACATTCAATTCCCCTGCTTGCAAAGTAATATAAATCTTATTTCATCATTCATGCTTAAAAGCATGTAAAATTGAATTTATTTATTCAATACGTATTAATATGAAATACTTTTTTAAAAATATATCATACTTCAAAATAGATATTTCAGGTTGAAATCATATTCTTATATTTGGAGAATAGTTTAAATTCTCTCATGTATAAAAATGTATTTAAAAAACCAACATTTCACAAAATTCATCAAAAAAAATTTTTAGTCTATTTAAATACACACTGTATAAAAGGGGAAATGATTCTGGATAGAGCAAGAAGGTTTATAAATACATAGCTATTTTTTTTCTCTATAACACATATTTCACACGATCCTGTCCTACAATCAATACTAAAGAATGGAAAATAATTTATTAAACATTGAATATCAAACACGCTATACTAATTATTAGAATATTCTTGAGAAATTACATATTCTCATATATTTAAATGCGATAAAAAATACGATATAATGAGACACAAAAGTACATTTACTGCAATAATGATTTGCCATATACACTGTTGTATAAGTCAACCTCTCAATTCCTAAGAAAAAATATTGAATAAAGTTGAATTTCCGTGTTTTAAGTATTATTTTAACACAATCAATAATACACACATATAATACGAATTCATATGATAGATAAAGTTATTTCACGAATTTGTAAAATAAATTTGTCAAATAGTTTGATTTTATTAAAATAATAGTTTATCTACGTAGCCGTCCATCTTTTAAATGGAGTACCCTTACCCGCAGTTTATTCTGCACAGTTGTCTACCTGACATGCCAGATGTTATTACCAACAAGGTTATCTGAACTACATATGCTGTTTGGCAGCTCATTTAGAGTAGATGTTAAAGCATTGACCTCGTATGCCAAGAATCTGAGTTCGATTCCCGGGCTACGCTATTTTTTCGTTTAGTTGGAAATATTCTATTCGAGCCAAATTTTCGGTAGCATGCAGAAAAAGGTTTTCTAATCGAGAATAATAATAAAAAATAATCAAATTAGGAAAAATTTTTATTTGTTTATATTAAGATTTTTAAAAATCCATTATTTAAAACTGTGCAAATATAATTAAAATATTTTTCAATGTTTTTTCAGTGTATTAAAGCCTTATTTATAAGGGTAAATAGCTTCTTAAACTACTAAAATATACTACTTCTTTGTATTGTAAGAGTTTTAGAAGAGATACTTCGAAGCCTTCTAGAGATGAATGCTTTTTTTGAAAAAGGGATTAAAATGTTGAAAAAAGAAAATACCACTGTATTGAAAGGAGCAATGTCCCAGGAGAAAATAAAAAAATAATAATTACAGGAATATTACTGTTGAACTTTTTTATTTTTTGTCAGTCACATCGAAATGACCATTGTCTGATTTTATCTCTCTTCTACCTAAACTCATATGCACTGTAAAAAAAAAAAATCATGAGGTTACAAAATTTTTTTTTAGTAAATTTGTATTCCACAGAATTTTTTAGTAACCATTACTCACAGTACAAATAGTAACCATTCCAAACTTTGTCTTTGCAAGTGAAACAAACATTTCTTTTGTAAACTGAACAAAAGAATTTTTTGTATAACTAACTTAAATTTTTTTAGTATGAGCCACCAAGCAAATTTTAGTAACAGCTCCAAAATTATTTTTAGTAACCATTACTCACAGATTCTTAGTAACTATTCCAAACGCAATTTTAGCAAGCAGAACAAACATTTATTTTGTAGATTGTATAGATGGATTTTTCGTATAACTAACTTAATTTTTTTTAGCGAGAAACACCAAATGAGTTTTGTTGTTGATGTGTGACCGAAGCACAGGAACCTCCTTTGAACTGTATCCAGTGGGTAAGAAGACAGACTTTTGCAGCGGAAGATTTTCGACAAAGTCTCAATAGATGACAGCACCAAACATTGCCACCTGCTCAAAAAGGAGGGAAAGTCCAGAGATCATAACCCATGGTAACTGCTAGGACAGGATTTTCATAACCCCTTTATAAAACGAATACCTACACTGCATGCACTCGGTTCGTCTTTGGTGCTGTCGAGCATCGAACCCGGGACCATTCAGCCTGGAGTTTGGTGCTATGACCACTAGGCTATCACGGCCACAGCAAGTTAGTTTTAGTAATAGCTATTAAAAATGTAAAACTATTAACTCTATTTGTTGCTAGCTTTTTTCTAGTAATTTTTACAGATTTTCTTGTAACTAAGTAAGATTGCAAAAAACATTTAGTAATTGCAAGGATCACTGAGAGAAACTAATTTTTTTTTAGTAGATCGACCCTTTTTTTACAGTGTGTGATTACTTAAAAATCTTTCCCATTTGACGATTACCATTTTTTTATCAACTTATGTATAAGTTGATCCTCAATTTTCAAATCCCAAATTTTGTTTAAATCTCTTTGACATAGACACGAGTGTATACGGTGATTAAAATATTTTAACATTAATTGAATGCACTGCAAGCAAATTTCTTTATTAGAATTCTTTTTTTGTGGATCCCTGTATACATAATTCGAACTTCATTTACAATTGTGAATGCTCTGCAGTAAACTTAAATAACACATATAAATTGAATTGGAATTTGAGTACATTTACTATAGTTAGAGCATGAAGAAATACAGAAAAATGGAAATTATAAACAGTTTCCAACTAATGGAAGCTTAAAAAAGCTTTGCGTTAGTTACTTTGCAGAAAAATATATAAAAAAAGTTTTAAAATTTAAAATTAAAGAAAAATGAGACATTTTGGAACAGGAATTTTAAATTTAGAATTATTAATTGCATCCTACGGTAATTAAAATATTATATTATGATCATACCTAAAGGAGGTATATTGTGAAGTTAAAAAATGTATACTATAGCTGCATATTAGCTTTAAAATATTAAAAAAAATCGTATGAAACATTTTAATTTTGGTTGAACTATCGGCAGAAAACAGAATAAAAATCTCGCTTCGCACAAGATCACATAAAAATTATGGCATGAAATTTTATTCACTGTTGAAAATTCAATTGTAGAATATATATGCATATATTTAAAGCTAATGAGTTTCACTGATTTCTTAAAATACAAAAATTTCCTTTTTACAAGTCATGGTTATATGCATATGAAATTTACTCAATGTATAATAAAATGAAAATACTTTTTTCTTACAGATGCAAATTAGTATACCAGATAAATTTCATAAGAGTTCTAACATACAAACATCGTTTTTTGTATGAATCGAGAAAGCATATGAAATTGAGTGTGTTTATTCAATGTGGAATAATACCGAAAATTTCATTCTTATTTATAATAAATATTATACTTCCTTGTTTGAGCGAACCATTTTGATTATGAATAGCAATTTTTTTTTCTGTGAAGCTGATTTCGAGAGATAACTTATTATTATTATTATTATTATTATTACTGTCGTTGTTATTGTATTGTAGAAGTATTTATATTTCCACAAGAAATGAATAAAAGATTTATTAATTTCAAGATTGTTTGAGAAAAAAAAATTCTACAGAGTTTCATTGCGTTATAGTGTTTAAAAATTAATAAATTCCTTTTTAATGAAAAGTCTTGCATCAAATAAATTTAATTTCATTTGCATTTCAGTTCTTAAAAATCTTTTCACCATTTAACAAATGAGTAAATAATACTAGCGTTTTTAATACATTGTTGAAAAAATATAAACCTTACAAGTCTTCGCAAGATTTTATTGAACAATACTTAAAATCAATTTACTTGTATGTAAAGCTCTTAATAAAATATTTTCTGAAAACTTCATAAATACAAATAAGACATCATAGAATTTAGTGCTGAAATTAGCCTCAAGAATTTCAAAAGATATAAAAATAATGGTATAGAAAAACTTGATTTTATCTATATAAAAATTTTTGTAAACCATTATAAAATATTTTATGAGGTCATAACACCACATTATAATTTTATTCGCTGTTCTGAATGAATCCGGAAAATGGTATTACTGCACTGAATGCCTCCGTGTTATAGAAATCTCAAACAACCGTAATAAGTGATTTTGATACATTTGAAAACTTTATATCTCTAATAAGCACGGAAGTGTCAACACCCAATCTAAAATTTGCTAGCTACTTTCCATGGTGTTAGAATGTTTATAGGGAAATATTTTGTTTATTGCATTAATTTGTAGTATATTTCAAATACATTCAAAATTTCGTTGCAGATTTTAAATGTATTTGCGAAATAGATTAAAATATACTGCTTAAAATTTATACCGGGATCATAACGCCAATTACTGGTGTTATTACCGCAGTTAAAAATTTTCAGTTGTAGAATTATTATTATTATAATTTTTTTTACAATTTTTTTATTATTCTATGCATCAAAGAGCGTTATTGTTATTGATGAAAACCAAACAGGATACAAATAAATTTGTATATCCTATATGTTCCTATTCTATATCAAATGATTATCACTGCATTCTGATATCTCAATAATTGGTAAGAAAAGGGAATTTCCTAATTTCTACAGCTATATTATTTGTATATTTGGAGTCGGAAAATTTACAAGAAATTATTATACCTTATTTTATACATATGTTTGCATGTCGTTATTACCCACATAGTTGGGTAATAATGCCAAGTAGCATTAATCAAGAATTGATGCTACTACATTTTATGAATTAATATCTGAGTATTTAATAAGTAATTATCACATTGCTAGAAAAGCATACAAGCAATTGAGTGAAATATGTCCATGCCAGGGATCGAACCAAGAAGCCTTTGAATAGTGCTCCAAGTGCACTACGCTGTTAAAAAGAATCTGAAATTCACGGATATATTTTTCTTGAATTTATCAAAAACAGTCTTTTTCAAATAAAAGGGTATTTTCCTTTAAAAATCAGAAAACTCCACCATATTTCCTGAAAATAACGAAACGGATGGAAATAGAAAGAAAGAACGCAAATCGCCTAATCAAAAGAACGCAAATCTAAAGAAAGAACGCTTGATGCTAATTGCCTGTGAGCGTAGATTGTGGGTTTGAATCCCATTGGGGCCATTGCACACACTCTTTATGTGGAGCCTTCGGTTGTTTTTGCTTTGTGTTGTAAAATCTCCTTGTGCTATCCTGTCACTGTATATTGACAATGACTTATAAGCCGACTTTCATGTTGAGCACACGAGTCAGATGTATGTGTTCAATAAAAACTAGTCGTTGGGGGCCACCGTAATACTTACATTATCATGGATATGTATATGAAAATAAAACATGTGAAAACTATTTATACAATGCATTGCAATTCCAAAACAAAATTTAAATATTGTTAATATCCATAGTAATGCTATATTAAAGAACTGCTGATGTACCAATTTCGACAAATTATATAAAACGCCAAACTACTCAAGTAGTACCGAACTGCGTAAAAGAAACATCCTTATAACTCCAAAAATAATAATTCTATTAACTAACAATTAACTGAGTTGGATTAAGCGTCTCATTTCCAGTTAAAATATACTTCTGAATTGAAATTTGAATGAAATACAGGGTCATAAAAAATCGAAGAATGTGGAAAACAAGATTATAAATATCTTGGCAACTAATAATCCGATCGACTTCGTTTTATGTGCAAAATGTGTGTTATTTTATTGCCTTTTACATCCATTCCTTAGAACAAAAAAATTCGAAAATTTTTATATATCTTTCATTAGAACGAATTTTTTGAGAGTCCGAAAAAAATAGTTCCGGATAATCGAGGTTGCTGATATTAAATAGGGTTCGTCCCATTCTTACAGACTAACTACATACAAAATTTGAAGTCTCTATCTCAATTTGTTAGGGAGTTACAGCGTTTACAGACAGAGAGACAGACAGACGGACGGAAATTTTTTTTTCTAAAAATATGTTTTTCGGAATCTCCACTATCTAAAACGTGTAAATCCGTCAAAAAAATTTTTCGATTTTCAAAAAGATTGCAAGACTTACCCTATACTACGTATGATGGGTAAGTAATAAAACTCCGTTATCTGGGCAAATATATTTTGATTATTTACAAAACTGACATGTTGCTTCACAGAAATGGAAGAACTCAACGAAAGAATCCTGGCCCTTTCATGAGATCTGTATCGTTCTGCTGAATTACAACTATACTGTTTTTTGTAATAAATATTAAATTATATTATTTGACAACTTTCTAGCAACTTCATAATACCAACTTTCTACAGTGATAAAAATTTCTGTAGAAACATGGAAAAAAAAAATCATAACTCTCTATAAATTTACATTAGTTCTTCGTTAAAAGTTTTCTCAGTCATCATTTTGCAGACATTTCTCTTATCTAATATTAAATTCCCTGTATTTATTTTCATGTTTTTATTTAAAGATATTTTTATCGTTGTTAAAAATTGCAATTCAAAATACACTCTTTCTTGTAATTTTATTAAAAATAATAAGGATTAATTTTTTTAAATTGTTTTTCTTTTAAAAAAAAAATAATAAGTTAGAAAGGCACAAATCCTCATCTCAGAGTTGATGGGGATTTTCATTGACAAACATTTTGCAATTGTTCCCTTCAGCTGATGAAAGAAGCTTGGCAATGTTAAAAATGAATTGTGCAGTGTTACTTCAAAGGAGTTATATTTATTACATTTCTACTATCATACTTATTATTTCATTGTAGATATAAACTAATGCGTTATATGCGTTATAAACTAATTGCATGTGCCAATCCCAAAATTTTCTTCTATCTCATACGTGCATTTTAATGTTTCTAAATTTAGTTACACATGTCAATGCATTAATATTATTAATTCAACTATGATTTGCCACTACTATACCAACTATGATTTTAATTTCTGCTTCTGTCAATTAATCAGAATAAAAACGAGTTTCTGTATCTGCACGAGCCGATGAAAAGAAGAAAGATAGCCAGATTTTTTCTAAAATACAGGAAGGCTCGACATACAACTCGCCACACTCCAAAAAAATCATACACAAAAAATTTAGTTCAGTTCTATGCATAACATCAAACACTTTTTAATGATAAAAGAATAAAAATGGCACAGACATCGGGATTATAGCACCTCCTTCTGGTGGATTTATTTTTCCAAAATCAGGGAGAGTCTGCTGACCATAGTCAAACACTTATAAAAAAATTTCAATCAATTCTATACATAACTTCATACACTTTTCCGGGATAAAATATTGAAAATGGCTCAAAAATCAATATTGCAGCGCCCCGTTCCGACGGATTTTTTTCAAATTCAGGGAGGACCAACTAGCCATAATCATACACTTACACGAAAAATTTAGTTCAGTTCAATGCACAAATTCATACACTTTTAGTTAGTACAATATTAAAAATGGCATAAAAATTCTTATTGCAGTGCCCTCTTCCAAAGGAATATTTCAAAATTGGAGGAAGACCTGCTTGCAACAGCCGAAAACATCAACAAAAAGTTTGGTTCAATTCTGTGCATATCTTCATACACTTTTTGGTGGTAGAATGGTGACATACGGGCACCCAGACACACAAACAGACATAGACACAGACATACACACTCACAGACACACGGATAGACAGACATTTTGTAAATACACGTTTTTTGGAATTCCTGACCCCTAAAACATTTAAATCTGTCGAAAGTTGGAAAAAATTTGATTACAATACCTTCTTCTATATAAGATAGAAGAAAGTAAAAATACATTAATTTTATAAAAACATATTACAAAATAAATAAAATAATGAAAAATATAAAAACCCTTTTAAGTTATATTTTTTCTGTTTATTTTTCTCTTATTTCTTATTAAAAAAATCTTTTAACTAATTAGCCCAAAATAAATAGCTAAATAAATAGTGTGCGACATTTTCAAAAAGTTTTCTACAACACTACTTTTGTGAAAAATGAATTAAAAAAAATTATTCAATCATTCATTTATTCATCCAAAAGAAAAAAAAAACAGTGATTTTTTTTATTTAAACTAGTTAAAAAATTAAAATTGATTTAAAAAAATAAATATTATGAATAGATCTAAAATAGAATAAAAAACTGCTTACGAATATTCTAATGAATATAATTGAAAAGAAATCCTTAAAAAGCACAACAGATTTTTCCACTAACTCATAAAGTACATACTTTGTACAAAATGGCATCAGAAGCTTTTCCTATGTCCGCAAGGACTTATTCCGCTGTCAAAATGTCTCGAGTTCGATCCTCAGGACGGCTTAAAGGAAATTATACAATTAAGTTAAATTCAATAATATATTATCACAAAATACTCGGAAAGCTCGGATTCTTTGACGATTGGTAGATTAATTAATTTTTTTTAATTAAATTAAATTATCACTAGAAATCAAACCTTGTAACGGAAAGTTACCGCTTCTTCAAATGGAGTCTTTCCTTTGTTTTATTTCCCTAAACAGAAAATCTACTAACGGAACGGTAAATGTCTTGCAACTTTGCTGCCAGTAGTTTTGCCGTGAATTCAAAGATTTTTTTTAACAGTGTATCATTTAAGCTACGATGACGATGATAAGCTTGTGATTTCTCTCTCACATTTTGGTGGTAAAGCTGCAACTACAGCATAAGATATTAATGTCTATATGAGCACGCAAACCTGTGGAGTAACATGAGACACAAATGAATGTAGCATCGGCAATTAAATGCATATTTAATCATATTATTTTCCAATTAATTATCAGTAATGAAGTTACGCAAGAAATTCTTCAATATTTAATAAGTGATTATAACAGTACCAGCTAAGGGTAGAATCAACAGACCAAAAATGTCCAATCCGAGGTCGAGTCCGGTAGCCTTGAAATAGCGATTCCCCCCCCCCCTTAAGTGCACTACTATTTAAGCTGAGAGGATGTTGCTGATTGATCATTTTTACTCTGTTGGTTCAACGCTGAACCAGCAATATGATATAGTAACTTATTAAATATTCAAGAATCTCAGTCGTAATTTCACTACTGATAATTAATTGAAAAATTATTAATAATTAAATAGGTCGTCACCGATGCTGGATTTATTTGTGTCTCATGTTACACCACAAGTTTCTGTGTTCTTGTAGATGCTATCAATATGTGCTGCAATTGAATCCTTACCAAAAAAAATGTGAGTCAGAAATTCCATGCTGGGTGTTGTCCTTATAACTTAAATGTTAGAGCACTTCGAGCGCTTTCAAAGTGTTTCGAATTCATTTCCTGTCAGGGACATTTTTCACTCTGTTGGCTCCACCCTTAGCTAGCAATGTTATAATAATTTTTGAAATATTCAGTAATTTCGAGTTTAATTTCAGTACTTGTAAATAATTGAAAAATTAATTATAATTAAATATGCATTCATATCTGTTAAAATATTCTTTCTAGCATACACAGTCCATAATTTGCTGTACCAAATCCTATAGTTGTTTGAAAGAAAAATCTAAAACTAAACCGTTGAAATTGATAGAGCCATACAGAGGTGATGTTATTATAAAGAAAATTTACGCCTTATAAAGAAATCAATTGTATGCGTAAAGAAAGTATGTCGTATACACTATATTGCCATTGATTATGGGACACTTGCGATTTTAGACATTTTACTAAATATCTAGAAAAATACATGAGGAATCATCTCGAAACTCTTAGTGTATAAATATAATAGTATACGTCATACATCACCGTGAAGAGTTTTTACCGAAACTCCATAGGGGACCGTCAGCAAATTAAAAAAGAATGAATATCTTTTGAATAACCCTGTCAAAACTAATGTAGCAAAAGCGCTCAAACTCTAGATTATGATTGAATGCCTTATTGTAATACACTGTGTTCATTTTTATGCAAATAGCATGCATACTCGCAGAGTAATTAAGGTTTTCATAAAAATGGCCCCAAATTTTTCTAAGTTTTTCCCTTATAATTTTCAGAGTTCTTAATATAAAATAATATTTTTTTCAGAAAATATGACAAACAACATTGCACACAGTACCCTGTAATCAGAATTAAAAAATATTAAAAATTGTATGAAAAATGAGTAGGTTTACTAAATAATTTTTTACTGCGCATGCGTCAAAGATATCAAAATTTCATTTCCATATTATGTTAGCTAAATGTCTAGAGCAACTTTTGTAAAAGTCTCAAAATCATAGCTTGAAAATTCTGAAAGTAATCGTCTATAGAAAAAGGACAAAATCCGTTGTTTCCAAAATGAAGCAAAAAAATGAGGGATTTTATCCAAAAGTAGTCGTAACATCCCGTATTGTGTATTCTATATTGACACTAATCAATGAATATATGGATACAACCCCTCTTGTTTTTGCTTCATTTTGAGAATAACGGATTTTCAACTTATTCAATTGACGATTATTTTCAGAATTTTCAAGTTATGATTTTGTGACTTTCACAAAAGTTGCTCTATACATTTAGCTAACATAATATGCAAATGAAATTTTGATATCCTTGACGCATGCGCAGTAAAAAATTATTTAGTAAACCAACTCATTTTGTATACAATTTTCATTATTTTTTAAGTCTGATTACAGGGTACTGTGTCCAATGTTGTTTGTCATATTTTCTGAAAAAAATATTATTTTATATTAAGAACTCTGAAAATTATAAGGGAAAAACTTAGAAAAACTTGGGGCCATTTTTATAAAAACCTTAATTACTCTGCGAGTATGCATGCTATTTGCATAAAAATGAACACAGTGTATTACAATAAGGCATTCAATCATAATCTAGAGTTTGAGCGCTTTTGTTACATTAGTTTTGACAGGGTTTTTCAAAAGATATTCATTCTTTTTTAATTTGTTGACGGTCCCCTTGGAGTTTCGGTAAAAAATCTTCACGGAGATGTATGACGTATACTATTATATTTATACACTAAGAGTTTCGAGATGATTCCTAATGTATTTTTCTAGATATTTAGTAAAATGTCTAAAATCGCATGTGTCCCATAATCAATGGCAATATAGTGTATTTAGGAGGCATATTGTCGAATTTTATATTTATTTTCAAAAAATAAGTAAATGAAAATAAATAAAATCAATAGTTTATATTATTCTAGTTATCAAAAATTGACAGACGGTATGATGAAATTTTCATTTCATAAAAATTACATAAAAATAAAACACAAAACTAATATATAATAAAATACTCAGTTTCAGAGATTATTAAAAGTAATCATCTTATTTTATTCTTCATGTTTAAAAGCATATGAATGCAGTGTTGCCAGATGGGCCTCTTTTTATAAATTAAGATTCTTGATTGATACCACTTTTTTGACATAATAAAAAGAGCCTTATTTAGTGACATATCAATAAAGGTGAAAACAAAGAGAATTTTATCATTTAAAAAAAGTGGTGCAAGTCAAGGAATCTGTTTAAAAAAATAGTAGCCCACTGGCAACACAGTATGAATGATTACTCAATGTGTAAAAATAACAAATATTTTATTCTTACTTGTATTGATAATTATTCGCTATCTTCAGAAAATGGAAAAATGAACTATATTTTTGTAATTCAAGAGTCAATTTTGAAATGAGAGTTTTAAATTGAAATTTGAGTGTCATTTATTGAACAATTCTTTGAATTCTTTGAAGAAATTGAAATTTATTTCTGTCTGTTTTTTCTAAATAATGGAATAATAAATAATAAAATTTTAAAGATAACATAGCATATAAGAAATAATAAAATCTAGATCTAGATCTAAATACAAGTTTTGCCTTTGTTTTATTTAATTCAATAAATCCGATCGTTATTTAATAATAAATAAATGAAACTGATATTTAAAAATTTTCGAGCATTTCAAATAAAAATTTGGCAACAGAAATAAAATAAGTTTGAAAAAAATGTAGAATAGTATTATGCTAGAAGATTTTAATGTCGTTAAAAAATATTTTTTGAAATGTGATGTGTAAACAAACCTTTTTAGGCGGAATTCAAGGCACAGGTGAAAAATTCAATTTTAAAACCCCATTTTCTGTGACAATCTCTATATGAAAAGTGAACATTAGTTGCTATTTACTTTGGCCTCATCTCATTCTGTTCATCTTGAATAAATTTGTCCGCATACATTCCAACACCTTTTTTTCAATGTTATGTAATTTTGCAAAGGCAAAAACACTGAAAATTTCTAAAGATTGATGCTTTCATTTTTTCTAGTCTTTACTATTCTTTCTATTTACCTACTTTCAGTACTATTTAAATGAAATAAAAGTCCCTGTAAATTTCCTTGTTTGTAGTTCATAAAATTTTCTCTTGTTTCCATTAGCAGTTTTTCACATCTTTGTTCAACCAATTTTTTCACATGTTTCTTTGATTAATTTTTTTACATTTTATGTTTAATCAGTCCGTTATACTGTAGCTGTAAAATAAATTTTCATTATTTTAGAAATATAAAAATTATCGCTTTGTTATCTGAAATGTCTTACAAAATGAATTTCTAAAACACTTAATTAAGAAAGCTTCAACCATGTCTCACATTGATTGGATAAAGTCTTCCTACATGCCCATTTATAAAGAGCAACACTTGATTATGTATAACTTAATTCACATACAATAGCCTGGAATGACAGCTCAATATTTTTCAAATACTTTAAACCTAATTACTTACATATCTGTGATGTATTTTATCAGGGAAATTGTTACAAAAGTTTCAAAAAATTACACTTTTTTAAGCGAAAAACTCTTTATAATTGAATTTTTCTCTCAATTATACGAATAAAACGAAAACTATTGCTTTAACATTTGTATAACTTTGGTCTCTAACTGGCAAAATTTTGAAATTCTTTAAAATGGGAAAACTGAAGGATGAATCAAGCTTCCCCTATGGTGGACCCTCCCTAGCTCTCCTAAATGATTTTTTTCTACAATACTTATCCATTTAAGATTCACCAATTCCTATTTCTTAAGAAATTACTCAGTTTCAAAAATATATTAATTTTCAGATTGTAAAAATATTTTAAAATCAAGTCACAGCATAAAAATAAGAACTTATTGACTAAAACGTGCATTTTTACTATTAACAATAAGCCAAAAATTACATACTTCTCGTAAATAATGTCTATTTTCGCACAAAAACTGTAAATTATGCGATATTTGAGTTTTAAAAAATCCATTTTTGGACATTTTTAGTCTTTTTAACCCATTAGTACTTAGCGTCCCTTTTTAGGGACGCTTCAAAAGGTGCATTCAGCACTGTTTTTGACACCGGTAAAAAAGAAAAGCAATAATTATTTCATTTAAATGATGCATTTTCGTGATTAATGAACTAAACTTAAATCTTTTAAAAATAGTGGTTCCAACCAAATAAAATTTACGCAAAAGATGCTGGGCATAAATGGGTTAAGTTAAAAAAGCATATTAATTTTGTTTTAGCAATAACGATCTGAAACAGGTCAAATGCTAAGTAAAATTTTTGTTTTAAAAATTAACTTAGTACCGAAGGATCTTTAGAATTCTATGAACAGTTAATATTGACTGTTGTATTGTAAGATAAACAATAAATAAAATCGTCTTTTAAAAACCACTTTATCAATACATAAAATTTTTATGTGTTACAGGTATGCAATGTGGTTATACAAATGGTTAAATAAATTAAAATGTGTTCATATGGTTTACGCAATTTTCTTAAAATATATATAATTGTTCTGCATAAAATTTTTGTTTATAATAAAATATAGGTATTAATGGGATAAAAAATAAGTTAGATTATTGAGTATGCATTATTCTTAAATTATTATTATTGTTTTAATACTAAGTGTTATTTCATCAAAACGTTTAGTTTGTTTGTTTAAAATGATTAATATAAATTTCATATTTTATAATGCATATAATATGTATATGTATTATTTATTAGTACTATTATCAAGTATATTTTCTTCCAGCTGTTTAATTAACTTGTTTGTAAGGTTTTATAATATATTTTTATATAAATTTCATAGTTCCTGCTCCATAAAAATGATCCCAAAATAACATTTAAATTGGAAATTATTTACACATTATTTGGTTTTATAAATTAAATTAAAATGTGGAATATTTGGGTTCATTAGTTCTGAGACATGTTACTTTAATCTCTTTAAGTGCTTCTCAAGGTTAAGGATGCAGGCATCTTTGAAGATAAGGAAAACACCGATTTCATTGGAAAGTAGTTACCTAAGTCGTATATTCAGAACTTTCGTAAACAGTTTCTCTAACATATCTGTAAAATATCGAACGAGTTGAACGAGTCAATTTACGGCTATTTTGAATTGAGCGTTTTCTCTAAACTTCTAACGAATGTTTTTAAGTATTCCCCATCAAATAGACAAAATAGCATTGTAGTATTACTGTTTTTAAAATACATTCTACAAGTTCAAAATAAAGGAATAAATAAGGAAACCGTTACAATATCTTTGAGTTTAAAATACGTTGCATTTTAATTGTAACACTAGAATAAACACAAGTATAATTTTAATATATTTCGGTTTTATTATGGCACATTATTCAGTTTCTGAAGAATTTTCTTAAATATTGACATTTCATTGACAATATTTTCAATAAAACTGAATATTGAACGTGCATTTTCTTCCATAATAATAATAACATTAATACTATAACCTTAATATAAAGTATATGTTATTCTAAATGTTGAACTAATTTGTTTAAAATGTTTTGAAATGAATTATTTAATGTTTAATAAAAGAAATAAAGGACATTTGAGTAATGAACGTACATTTTACTTACATCATTATTATTATTTAAATGTCAAGCCAGTTTTTTTCTTAACGTATAGCTAATTTGTTTAGAATGTTTTACAATGAACTTTTTTATATAAAATTCCTATTTCCTGATATTTAAAAACTGTTCTAAAATAATATTTAACTTGGAAAATATTTACGCTAGATTTGCCTTTAACTTAAATTTTGAAGGTGAAATACTTGGGACTATTAGTTCTGAGATATATTACTTCAATCTCCTTAAGTGCTTCTCAAGGTTAAGGAGGCAAGCATCTTTTAAGATAAGGAAAGCACCAATTTCTTTGGAAAGTAGTTACATAAGAACTATATTCAGGATGTTTGTAAACAGTTTCTCTAACGCATCTGTAAAATAACGATTGAAAGAATGTCGTTTGAAAGAATCTATTAAAGTTTATCTTGAATTAAGTGTTCTCTATAAGTTCTATTATAGGCTTTAAGTATTCCCAATCAAATACACAAACTAACATTGAAGCACTATTCTCTTTAAAATTTCTTGTACAAATTCAAGATAAAGGAATAAATAAATAAACGATTAAATACCTTAGCGTTTGACCATTTCGGGTCCGATTTTTTTACATTATTTTTAGAAGAAATAACTTTTACGTTAATAACATTACCTCTAGCTATCTAAATAGATTAATTAGAATTTATTGAACATTTCTTTGTCTGAAACATAACGAATGTTGTTTGTGAGCTTTTTAATTCATATTCAAATGACGATATATTAAAGAAGAATTTTTGGAGCTGTTTAGAAACTATTGTATTACAATAAAATGTAACCTATATCGCAACTTTCTAATCCTTTTTTCTCTTTATTAAACTTGATTTTGGGGGATAAGTAACTTTTATTTAAAATTTAAAAGGTGAAATATGTATTTTTAATGTAAAAGAACCGCAAATGGCGCAAAGAGAATTAAACAAATAATAATAATTATTTTTATTACTAAATGACTAAACATAAATGAATTCATATAGTAAATGCACAGATACAAACTAAGATTGCTGCATGCACATAATAGCAAAAACACTTCTTAAACAAAATTAATGCTCCATTAAATGACATGTACTATTAATAGTACATTAGACCCCAAAAGGATAAAATTTTTATAATTTAATTCAAACACTTGAGTAAAACAAGTATCATTTCATATAATTAGGTAACAATGTGGCCCATTATTCAGTTTCTGAAAAATATTTCCAACGAAAAGACTTTTTAAATATTGACATTTCATTGCAAATATTTGTGTAAAAACTGAATACTGAACATGCTTATTTTTAGATAATTATTAGCATTTTAATATCAAGTATATTTTCTGCTAAATAGCTACTTTATTTGTTTTAAATGTTTTATAATGAATTATTTAATGTCTAATAAAAATTAAAGACAATTTAAGTAAAGTACATGTATTTTATTTACCTTACTATTATTGTTATTTAGATATCAAGACTGTTTTCTTCTAAACGTGTAACTAATTTGTTTAAAAGGTTTTAAAATGAACTTATTTTAGATACAATTCCTATTTCCTGCTTTGGAAAAAGTTCTAAAATTACATTTAACTTGAAAACTATTTCCGCATTATTTGCTTTTATAACTTAAATTTAAAGGTGGAATATATGGGACCATTAGTTTTGAGATGTATTATATCTCTTTAAGTGCTTCTTAAAGTTAAAGAGGCAAATATCTTTGAAGATAAGGAAAGCACCGATCTATTTGGAAAGTAGTTACCTAAGTTATATATTCAGGACTTACGTAAACAGTTTCTTAAACGTATCTGTAAAATAACGATTGCTGTTTGAAAGAGTCCATTTACGTGTGTCTTGAATTAAGTGTTCTCTATAAAATTGTATCGAATGCATTTAAGTATTCGAAATCAAATACGCAAAATAGCACAGTAGTATTACTGTTTTTAAAATGCTTTGTACAAGTTCAAGATAAAGAAAAAAAAACAAATAAATCATCACAGTACCTTTCACCTTAAATAATTTATTACATTTTAATTGTAATACTAGAGCAATAAAAAATTATTTACATATATTTAGGTTATATTGTGGCCCATTACTCAGTTTCTCAAAAATATTTCTTAAATAATGACATTTCATTGAAAATATTTGCAATAAAACTGAATATTGAACTTGCATATTTTACATTATTATATCATATTAATAAGCATATTTTCTTCTAATTGTTTAATTAGTTTCTTCAAAAGATTTTACAATCAATTATTTAAAGTTTAAAAAATATAAAGAACTTTGAGTAATTATATAAATATTTTGCTTACTTTATTATTATTATTTATATATCAAGTCAGTTTTCTTCTAAGCGCACAACTATTTGTTTATAATGTTATACAATAACTTTTTTTAAGTAAAATTCCTATGTGTTGCTATTTAAAAAACTGTTCTAAAATAACAATTAACTTGGAAAACGTTTACGTTATATTTGCTTTTGTAACTTAAATTTTAAAGGTTAAATACTTGAGATTATTAGTTCTGAGATATATTACTTCTATCTCTTTAAGTGCTTCTCAAGGATAAAGAGGCAGACATCTTTGAAGGTAAGGAAAGCACCAATTTCTTTGGAATGTAATCAACTAAGTCGTATATTCAGGACATTTGTAAACCATTTCTTTAAAGTAACTGTAAAATAACGATTACTATTTTAAAGAGTCTATTTACGTTTATCTTGAATTAAGTGTATAAACTCTATAAAGTTCTATCATATGCCTTTATCCATTTCCCATCATATACACAAAATAGCATTGTAACATTACTTTTTTTAAAAAGTCTTGTATAAATTCAAGATAAAATATGAAAAAATAAAACATTACTATATCTTTGAGTTGCAATACTAGAGTAAAAAAAGTATCATTTATATACATTTAGGTTATATTGTGAACCATTATTCAGTTTCTGAAAAATATATTTTTTTTAATATTGACATTTCATTGAAAATATCTGCAATAAAACTGAATATTTAACGTGCATTTTTAACATTATTATTAATATTATAATTTTCATATGAAGTATATTTTTTTTTTATATATATTTAATTTGTTTAAAATGTTTTAGAATGAAGTATTTGATGTTTTATAAGAAAAATTAAGGAACTTTGATAATGAATATGCATTTCACTTATATTATTATTATTATTATTTACGTATCAAGTCTATTTTCTTCTAAACTTATTAGCACTTCTAATTTGCTTATAATATTTTAAAATGAATTTTTATATATAAAATTTCTATTCCCTGTTCTGGAAAACAGATTTAAAATAATAAATAATGCATTTAATATTTACGCAAATACTATAAATATTAAAATAACATTTACGCATTTTTTGCTTTTCCTATATTAATTGCTTTAAATTCCAGTCAAATTCCTTTATTAATTTTCCATCAAATACACAAAACAGTACTGTAACATTACTTTTCTTAAAGACCTTGTAAAAATTAAAGATAAAGGATGAAATAAATAAACGATTAAAATACTTTTGAGTTTTAATGCTAGAGTAAAATAAACATCATTTATATATATTTAGGTTATGTTTTGGCTTATTATTCAGATTCTGAAAATGTTTCTTAAATTTTGGCATTTCATGAAAAATATGTGCAATAAAACTGAATATTAAACGCACCTTTTTAATTTACACTTTTATTAATATTTTAATCTTAATATAAAATATATTTTCTTCTAAATGTTTCATTAATTTGTTAAAAAATTTACAATGAATTGTTTAATGTTTTATAAAAAACAAAGGAAATTTGAGTAATGAACATGCAGTTTAATTTTATTATTATTATTATTTTAATATCAAGTCTGTTTTTTTCAAAACTTGTAACTAGTTTAAAATGTTTTAAAAAGAACTTTTATTAATTAAAAAATTCTAATTTCTTTCTCTGGAAAATAGATCTAGAATAATAATCAATTTGGAAAATATTTACGCATTTTTTGCTTTTGTAACTTTAATTTTAAATGTAGAATACTTGAAACCATTTATTTTGAGATATATTACTTCCATCTCTTTAACTGCTTCTCAAGGTTAAAATGACAACCATATTTGATGATAAGGAAAGCACCAATTCCTTTGGAAAGTACATAAGTCGTATATTTAGATGAAGTCGTATATTTTTGTGAACAGCTTCACTAATTTGACTGTAAAATAGCGATTACCTTTTGAAAGAACTATTTAAGTCCATCTTGAATTAAGCGTTCTCTATAAAGTTCTACTAAATCGATTAAGTATTGCCGATCAAATAGACAAAATGATAGTGTAACAATAAAATTTTTAAAATATCTTGTTCAAATTCAATATAAATGTATAAGTAAGTAAAGTGTTAAAATACCTTTCTGTTAATACGCGAAAATTTTTCCAGAGAGAAAATTCGCCTTGAATACAATATTTCAATTATTTTAATTGCTTATAGGCGTTAATACCGGCATGGAATTTTTTTCACTTGGTTGGTATTAACGCCTATAAGCAATTAAAATAATTGAAATACCTTTCTGTTTAAATATTTTATGTTTTAATTTTTACATTATAATGATTCAAATATCGTTTATATATATGTAATAATACATTGGCCATTAATAATTTCCAAATTCACATTATCTTAGCATATTTATTATATTTTAATTCCTTATCTTTAAACTACGCATTCTTTATTTTCTTTTAAAAAAACTTTATTGTGTTTAAAAAATTACCTTCTCTAAAACCAATTTGCTTTCTTTCTACTCTTTCATTTGCTTCCCAGTACCTTATATACTTTTTAAAAATTCATTCTATTACCCACAATATTTTTCGAAGAGACGCACAGAGCTTGATTTTGTAACATATTCATCCGATCGACTGAAATTTTATTATTATTGCCCTTTTAATTTTCCTATTGTTCAGTTTTCAGCTAGTAAGGTTAATAGGTAACGCAAAACGTTGCCGTAAAATTCTATATTCGTGCGTACTTTAGTATATTTAACGAAAACACTTTGACTTGAGAAGTAGAATTATACATTTTTTCTAGTATTAAACAGAACTCTGTCATCTCGTGGGTTTAAATCTCTTTAATAAATAAATCTCTACTCATTTAATATCAGCTTTCTGTTTTATTATTATTGCGGCATATAACGTTGGCAGGAAATTTAAATCGAAGTGTTCGTGGAATTGTTTACTGTGATCCGAAGGAAGAATAAATTTGTTTAATAAAAAGAATTTTGCCTAGTTAAACTGATGGCATTGAGCTCACAGGCTATTAACACTAATTATATATTACAGTCTTATATTTTCAAGTATTAATTCTGTTCCAAAAAAAATTAAGGAGGGGAAACAGCTCCCCCCCATTTCCCCATTTTATACTTAATCATTGAATCTCCTAAACTAATCAGGGACATGCTTTATGATATAAAAAATCTATATCCTAAATTCAGAGCAAATCGGGAAATTCTTAATAAAAAGCTACTTATATAATTTAAGAGGAGTTATCCCCTTTTTTATACTTACCATTAAACTTTCAAAACTATTCAGAGATTTGAACGAAATCTGATAGGTCTGCATGAAAAAACCATTTATATAAATTAAGGGGAAGGGCATTAGAGCCCCCTTTCCCCCTGTTTATACTTATCCAATGAACACCTAATACCAGTCACTGAGGCACCTCATCAGAATGATCCTATATCTAAATTTTGAACGAAAACTGATAATTCTGCATGAAAAACCCATTTATATCAATTAAGGGGGGGGGGGAGCATGAGCCCCCGTCCCCCCTTTTACACATATCGAATGAACTTCAAAAACTAATCGGAGAAGCGCCTTATCAGGATATACCTATATACAAAATTTCAAGAGGATGAGATATTTTTACCATGAGTTATCGCGTTACGCACGAACGAACGAACGAACGTACATACATACAGAACGGGTGGGCACATAAGCTCTCAGGTTATAATAGCTTGTGAGCTAAAAATGATGTCGTATGAGATTGAATGAATGTGAAATTTTCCAAGGAATGGATTTTTTCCGTTACCAACGTGTGCCACCCAGACTGATAATACTACAATTAGATGCGCTTGGTAAATGACATATTACTCATTAGCCATTACATATTGTATTGTCATAGGGAAGTAGTCTGTATATTTGTAAGTTACATTGTTATTTATTATTGCATTTCTGATTAATTTTTCCAATATTGGCGAATATAACTATTAAATCTTGGCTTTTCATTAGAAATATTTGTAATAAAACACCTACAAATATTGCAATTACACTGGTAACATTTGCAACAAAATGTTAATATGGTAAAATATGCTAGCTATAACTTAAAAATATTTGCAAAATTTTTCTAGCATATTATTTCATATCAATATTGTACTTTTTAAAATACGACAGTCCCTATAATTACAAGTTTGGTATTTAGACATCTGCTACAAATTATGTTAACTTAATTTCTGTTTCTCGAGATATAAATGGCTGATTTTTTAATGATACAACAGACAAATTTGTTTTAAAATTGATTCTTGTGAAAGACAGCGTCACAGAGAATGCATCAAAAACAAGGAATACGGATGTTAATAACCACTTAAATCTGCACAATGAAGACTCCCACCATTGTAATTGAATTTCCTCAACCTTCCATAGAATAAAAGGCCACAGAATTATAGCCATCATAGTAGAACAATAAATATTATGCCACTATTGGCGAAATTACCAAAAAAATTTTACTAATATTATTCTATTACTGGGATCCTATCGACAAAAAATGCAAAAACAGTGTAATACAATATTATAATTAGAACAGAAATTACATTATTTTGTCTTGTTACAAAAGTTTTTACTCCTGAAATGAATATTTTTGAATGCGATAGTAATTTGTATTTGCTAATATTATTTGAAGTTTTTATTTCAAATTACAACTTTTTCCAATGTTTATGACTTCGAATCATCCATTTCGTATATCCATGCTCAAACTCTTGTAAATACATGGAAGCCGAACACATACAAACATTATTTAATACATACTGCAAAAGCATAGATAGACATACATATATATGCAAAGTGATACATACTGTTAACACTAAAAGTCCATCGTTTACTTAAAAAATTACCATAAATAATATAGATAATGAAAATTTAAAATATACAATTTTTAAAAGTCTTAAGTACTTTCTGTTTGCATCCTCAGCCTTCATCAGGGAGAACATTTTCCTCAACTAACGTTTTAATCACTCAAATGGTCCTCCTCGTTTGATATGAAGATGTCTAATGCTCTTATGGTATTGTCGGAAGCAGTGCTTTGGATTTAAACATATGCCGAAGAAAAATTATTGCGTGTTTAACATTTTACAATGGTTATCTATATATTGTGAATATTGCGTCGTTAGATACAAGGGTGTTATCAAATAAGTTTCAAGAAAATTCAAAGAATGGTATCTGATGGTAGATCTATGGTTATTAGATCTCAAATATATATGATTTTTGCTTGTTCAATATCTATTATGATATTTTGTTTAAATTTAAGTGTGGTAGAACTGCTTATTGACTTTAAACTTTTATATCTGCGCCTTGTTAATTGACAGTCTTATTGGATTCTTTTTAATAATATTCCTTCATATACATTTATATCATTAATTTTGTTAATTTTGAAAATGATTGCATGTACACCAATCACTTAACTTTGGGGAAATGGATCTATTTTCATACAAACTGATTTTTTGAATTTTCTGAGAGAGCAGGCTGTTAAACTTATATTATATTTCAGTGAAGCATATATTAACGTATCGTGCAGGTGAGCAAAATAGTTAATCTTTTTGTATTTTATTTCGTATTGTTTACATTCTTAATACCTTTACGAAATCTCAATTCATTAATGCATTTACTAATAAGGTTTGTTGAAAAAGCACTTCTTTCAGTGATGTCTCTAATAGTATTAAGTTTTTTATCTATATACAATATCCTCAATATGTAGTTAAATATCATAAGCAGTAAAACACCAAATAAAATTTCCAATGCATGTTTTACGCCCTGACTGCCGAGCAAAAGTAGAAAGTTGGCGTAATTTTTCTAATAAAAGATGTTTTTTCTAACAAGATATAATTTTTTTAATATGTATATATATTTTTAATATGTCTGTTTAATATATAAATCTTTTTAATATGTATATAATATATCTTTTTAATGTGTATAAGTCTCCAAAGTGTCAATCATAAGTTAATTTCTTAACTGAATTATATGTGTAGAATTATACTAATTTAAATAATGCTACTATTGTAGTGAAACATGCAGCTTAGTGAACGGATATATCAGTTTGCGGCGGGGATAATAGACTCACACACCTCAAGTGAGGCAATTGCAGGTACAGGATGGTAGTTCTTGGAAATTTTCTCTGTGATAAATGGGACCTCACCAACAGAATCAATTTATAAAGCTAAAATAATATTTTACAATTAACTCAAATTTGCTTTCATGGTTCATTTTGTGATTAAATTTATATACAAGCGCACTTGCAGATAAAGAACAGTGTAAAAGATCTGTCACAGCATTCATATAGATTACTCAAGTTAATGTATCTTATTAAAAATTACGTGTGAGGCATTCTTAAATCATTTACTGGTATATTTAAAACAATTTAGATACATTGTGGTCGATGATAATTCCTTAAAGAATCTTTTAAAAGTTATCAGTAGGTTGTAATTACTTGAAGGCCGTTTATCGAAAATTATATTTGATATCTAGATCGATTTCATCTTGCATATAAAAATTAGAATGGGTATTATTTAATGTCATTCAAGTGACCCATGGTAAATAATCCATAAGCATCATCGTCTGTCAACTAGAAATGTCGGAAATATATTTTACGTTATTTTATCCGTTTTCAAGCTACTAACTTTTAGCTTATCACGCTGTCTGCATACATTTTTACTTTCTTTTATCTTTACAAGAGGAAAGTATTGGATTTGTGAAAAATTTCGAATTTCGGTTTTCGACGGATTTACAAATTTTAGAGGTCAGAGATTCCAAAAAAGATGTTTAATAAAATATCTGTCTGTTAGTCTGTCCATCTGTATGTGACGTAAATATTGTGGGAACTCTGTCTCAACCACTAATGCGCGGAATTTCACAAAACTTCGCAGATTAAAAAAAAAAAAACACGTTTTTACATAATGACAAAATGTTTGCTTGTTAGTCTGTCTATCTATGTGACGTATATGTTGTGGGCGCTCTGTCTCAAGCACTAATGCGCGGATGTCACCATACTTTAGATTCAGTTAGACCTTGATATACATTGGATCTGATTAATTTTTGGTGTTTATGGAACATGTTTTCGTGATTTCTGCAATAGCTATATCTCTAAAAACAATAGAGATTTTCATAAAATTTCATATTCCGTTAGTCCTTGATATAATATGGTTTTGATTACGTTTTGGTGTAAATCGCACACCAGGTGGTGCTGCTATGAGACATTATTCATGATTAACACAATAGCTCTATTTTAGGAACTAATGCTCGAATTTTCATCACTCTTAAGATTTAGTAAGTCCCTGATATAAATTAATATTTTTTAGTTTTTGGAGTAAATCGCTCATTAAGTAGAGCTGTTACGCGACATTATTCATGATTATCGCTATACCTCTATCTGAGGATGTAACGCATGAACTTTCATGAAACTTCAAATTCAGATATTCCCTGATGTAAATCAGTATTTTTTTCAGTTTTTAGAGTAAATCACTTAACAAGTAACGCTTCTATAGAATCTTTTTTACGATTTTTGCGATGATTCAATTTAAATACTAATACACGGGTTTTTATCAAATTTCAGATTCAGTTAGAAATTGAAATAAGTTGTTGCTGATTAGATTTTGGAGTAAATTAAATAATCGGTGACGCTGTTATGTTTAATTTTTCTGAAACTATTAACGTGTATAAAATAGAAAAAAGTTTTGAGATTCCCACATCCGTCTAGTTTATATCACATTCAGGAATGACAATTCAACCTAAATAAATCTCTTCACTATGAGTTTCTTGAATAAGCATTTTAAACTGCGTTACCCGTTTTGCAGTAGAGCTATTCTTTCAATATATCATGAATATAGTATTAATAAATTTGCATGAAGTGTTGCACAGGAAAATATAGACTCATTCTGTGAATTCATATTAACTGTTTGGAAATGCTTTCAATTGTGATATTCATTTTACACATAAATAAAATTTTAGTGCATCATATCTTAAAGTACATAACTATATATTGCGCAAAAGATTTCAAATATATATAACCATCGTCGGACGATAAGCACTTAAAAATTTTAAACTGTACTCTATATTTTTTACATTTGTCTTTAGTCCCTTTCATCATTTGATAAAATTTAATTTTTCCAAATTTCTCATAAAGTTGTAAAATCTTTCGTTATGCTTGATATGTTCATTTTCTTTTAAGTTTTATTTTAAGACAAAAGGAAATGAAACAATTTAAAGTTTGTGCTTCAAGGTTCTTTGAACTTATAACATAGAACTGGCATTAGAAAACAATCATATGCATAAAATCATAGAACGATTTTGTAGTTTAATTGTAGCTTCCTTTCTTTTTTTAGAAATTTTTATTGTACGTGTTTGTACAAATAGTATTTCTGTATCTAAACAACATGTCTTAATATATATATAAATACAAAAATTTGACTTGAAAAATAAATTTAATTTTTTCGAACATCTAAATAACTTTGATTTACGTTTTGATGCATGTTATGGTTTAAGAAATTTAAATATTATCAAAATGTTTTCAAAACTTAAATTCAAAAATACTTTTATAAAAATGTACATTTCCTCAATCTTACTTTATGAAACAATCTAATTCAGTAATTTTATTATGTTTAAACTATATATAAAATAATGAATTCGTTTTCACATCTTTTACTTAAAATTTCTGCATACGTCCTTTCAAATTTTCTTTTTCATCTCTTTTTTTATTTTCAAAATAGAATTGCAATACGAGTTATCAACGCGCAAACAGAGCCGCTGAAAAGATGATTTTCGAGAAGCTGATACATTTTCAATGTTTTTTCTTGAAACGTTGTTTTTATGTAGCAATATAGCTCTCACATTTTGGGGAACGGTTTTGACGAAAAAAGAATATACCAATAACTTGCTAAATTCAGCATAAGGAATGTTTTCTTTTCCGGCAAAATATGTTTTAAGGTATAAAACTACATTTTTAAAAATGTTTTCACAGTTTATAGTTAAAATATCGTTTGCAAATATAAAACTCGAAAAATAATTATTATCATATTGTACTTTCTGAAATTTTTAATGATTTCAAGTACATTTTATTTAAATTTCAACCTTTAAAATTTTAAATTAAACAATCTTATTTATTTTCAAAAGAAGCATATGATAATATTTCTTAGATGAATATACCGGAAATATTAAAATAAAAGCATTGGAGATAATTTTATAATGCACTAAAAAAAGGTTTTTTGATCTAGAAAATAATTGCAAACGAAATATACATTAACATTTTTTGAAACAGTTTTGATGCAAAAAGAATATACTAAAAAATTGCCAAATTCATTCATAAGGATTGTTTACTTTTCCGACAAAATATGTTTTAAGGCATATAACAACATTAAAAAAATTGTTTTCACGGATTATAATTAAAATACCGATTGAAAATATCAAACTCCAAAAAAAAAAAAAAAATAATAATAATAATTGTCATATCGTGATTTCTGAAATCTTTAATAATTTCAAGTACATTTTAGTTAAATTTCAAACTTTAAAATTTTAGATGTGACTATCTTAATATCTTTTATTCAAAAGAAGCATGCGATATTTAAAGTTCTTCTATTGACTCTTACAAAATAATTCAGAAGCATTATCGTCTATGAGCTAGGTTGATTGGAAGTACATTTGACATTATTTTATACGTCTTTAAGCTTCCAACTTTTAGAACATCATTTAATCTGCATACATTTTTATATCACATGTAGGGTTACCCAAAACTATTCGATCTAAATGAATCTTTCTTCAGGAGTTTCTGGACAAGCATTTTAAATTGTGTTACGCATTTTTCAGTAGAGGTAGTTTTTCTAGTTGGTAATTTCATTATACAGGGTGTCCAGCAAATAACACCCTGATTTCAAAATTAAATTTCTCAAAAACAAAGATCGATAGTAATATGCGGTAAACGGTTTTTTCAGTAGGTAAGCTGTAAAAATCTTATACAGAAATTTCAAACAAAGAATACTTTGAAAAAATTGCGTTCTGATTGCATAGAATGCTTTGATTTGACATTTTTCTTGTTTTAGATTGCCTGCAGAGAAATACTTTTTCAGCTTACAGTGCAATATTTTAAAGACTTTTCGAAGTAAATTTTTAGAATTTCGATATTTCAAAAATTTTAGTTCAAAAAACTATGAAATATGGCACTTTAAGCCGCAAAACACATTCTCTGGCAGCAATCTAAAGCAAGAAAAATGTCAAATCAAAGCATTCATTACAATCAGTACACAATCTTTTAGAAATATTTACCGTTCGAAACTTTTGTATAAGATTTTTACAGATTACCTGATAAAGAAACCGTTTACTGCATAATTCTATTGATCTTTGTTTTTGTGAAATTTAATTTTGAAATCAGGGTGTTATTTGCTGGACACACTGTATTTAACCTGCATATGAAATAATGAATTTGTTTTTACAATTTTTTACTTAAAGTTTCCGCATACATCCTTTGAAGTTTATTTTTCATCTTATTTTTGCTTATTTTCAAAATAGAATTGCAATACGAGTTCTGAATGTGCAAACAGAATTGAAAAGATGAGTTTAGAGATGCTTTTACATTTACAATGGTTTTTTTAGAAACACTGTTTTTATGTAGCAATATAGCGCTCACATTTTATAAAACGATTTTGATGCAAAAAGAAAATATCAATAACTTGCCAGAATCATCCACAAGGAAGATTTTCTTTTCCGACAAAATATGTTTTAAAGTATATAACTACATCTAAAAAATGTTTTCTCGGTTTTAAACTAAAGTACCCATTGAAAATATGATACTCCAAAAAATATTAGTTTTATCCTACTTTCTAATATTTCACCCTTTAATATTTCAAACATGATTATCTTGGTTTGTTTCATTCAAAAGAAGCATATGATAGTATTTCGTAAAAGAATGTATCTTAAATTTTAAAGTACTGGATGTAATTTTATAATGTACTGTAAAAAAGAAAAAGATTAATACTTGAACGTTTTTCCAAAGAGAGAGAGAAAATAGGAAAAATTTCCAAGTACTAATACAATCAATCGATGCTGGATTTATTCAAGTTTCGTGTTTGCTCAATGTCGGTGGCTTATGGAAAATATTCCATCCTGTGCTGCATTTGTACCTTGCCAAAGTTTAATTGTGAGAAGTTCAGGGTGCGTGTCGTTCAAGGTTCTTTAGTCGGTGGAACGGCAGTGCGCTATACTGATAAACTTTGTCCGAGTCTCGACAAGGAAGCTTTTTTCACCAGGTTGGTATTTGTGCCTCTTAAGCAATTAGAAATTGGATTTTCAGTTGAAATATTGTATACAAGGCGAATTTTCTCTCTCTGGAAAAATTTTGAGACATTAATATATTCAGTCGATGCTGGATTTATTTGGATTCGTGTTTGCTCCATGTCAATTGCTCGTGGTAAGTATTCGATCTTGTGCTGCATTTACAGCCTTGCCAACGTTTAATAGTGAGAAGTTCCAGGCTGGGTATTGTTCCAGTGGTTTCATTGGTAGAATGTCAGTGTGCTATACTTATTGGACGAGTTCGAATCCCGGTATGGAAGCTTTTATACACGATTAGCATTTGCGCTTCTTAAACACTTTGAAATTTGAGTTTCATTCGAAATAACAAAAAGGTTTCTTAAATTAGGAAAATATTCCGTAATAGCGAAGGAAATATACCTTAACTTTTTCCGAGCCACTCACGATTACGAAAAGATTTCTTTTTGTTAATCTAAGAAATCTGAGGAAACAATAAATAATAAAAATGATTTAAACGTGGATTCATCTGGGAGATTTTAAAGATTAGCTGAGTGCATGAGAATGTTAACGGATAAACGTATTATAAACCACAGCTGCTTCTATTTAACATGGTAAAGAATGCAGAAATGTGCAGATCTAAGGAAGACTGACATTCGGTTAACTTTTATTGTGACGAGAAAAGAATTAACAGATCTTTCTCAAAGTGATAAAAATCCAAAACAAAGAATGGGAATGAAATGGTGTTTTTTATCACATGAAAGAGGGTTTGTAAAGGAGTTAATTTCACATACAAAGTTATAAAAGGGAAAATAACAAAGTACTGCTTTATAACCTCAAATGCAAGAATATTAACTTTAATTATTTATTTAAGAGGGTTAATTTTCAGTTAAAATTTTGAAGTTTCGATTTTACTTGTTCATTTTCTAGAAAGGGGAGAAGACAAGATAATATGTGACAGAAACCATCACAGGCTTAGCTCGCAGGTAGCAGTGCCCATTACACCGTGAGAAAAATTCGTGAAATTTACGTCAAAAACTGCTGGAAACATCGTTGATAGCAGTTTTTGCCGTAAATTTAACGGATTTTTTATCCATTTAAAAATCCTACATATAACATATATCCAGTATATATAATAAATATATAATGTTAAACGAATCATCCTTTATTAACATCGCACCAAAATGTAGAGAAACACAAAACATTACAAATGTACCCTTTTGCAAGACTTTGAGAGGGTAAACATCAAAAAGTTTTAAAAGTATTTTTTTATACAATCATCCTATTCGTTTTACTTAAAATAGCATGCAAGACATTCGCTACTGTTCAAATATCAATTTTTACTCCAACTCGAAAACTTTTTTTTGCAAGACATTCCCGTAAAATATGCAAACCTAGTGCGCACATATAACAGCCCAAAACATGTATTTCTAGAAATGCTTTTATATTTTCAATAATTTTTTTTGCTAACTTGTTTTTGTGTGCCGCAGTCTGATGTTCTCATTCTGTGAAACATTTTTTTTTTTTTTTTTTTTTTTTTTTTTACGCAGATAGAAAGTATGAATGACTTCTGAATTTCGATCCTGATTTTCTTACCCTAAATTGTTGTAATAAATTCACAGGCTGCATTTTAAAATTTGTTTCAAGCTATCAGTTAAAATGTATACACATGTTCTCTTTGTCAAAAATAAAATTTCCAAAAATAATTGAAATCTTTCATTTTTTTTCAATTAAATGGGCTACAAAAAGAGATGTATAATACGTAACTTATAAAAGGCTTATAGTACAATGTATTTTGAATAAAATGTTTCTCTTAATTGCATTAGAAAACAAATTGCATTACAAAATCACTAATTATTAATTTAAGAATTTTCTTTGATTTTCTGAAATATTTTTCCTGAAACATTATCACTGTATATTTTATATAAAAACATTTTAAACGAAAAAAGTTATTTTTATAGTGTAATTTCAGTCAGGGATAGAAAGTTTATGTTAGTTTTTATGGCCGATAAACTAAAGTTTGTATGAACACTTTTTTATCGTTTGTAAATACTTGGATAACAGGATAGTGTAAATGAAATATCCAAAAAAATTATCTTAATATATTTTCCCTTTCTTATTCCTTTATTAGTATTCTTCATGCTCTTTTACGTCTCTAAAAATATTTTAATTTCAGGAATAAGCATATGAAATATAATGTGATATCGAATAAAAATTTTAAATTGTAATATGAAAACCAAAATGTATACTACTGAAACAAATTTGAGTCTTTGAATTTAAATTTTTCTGTATTGTAATTATACAGAAATAATATTTCATAAAACTTTCTCATTAGAAAATGAGAATTTCTCGGAATTTTAATGGAATCTTTTTACCTTAAAATCAGTTATTATCATCAATTACTATCAACAAATGAAATCATTTAAATGGATATATTTTGCATACAAATCCATTAAAATACTTATTTCTACCTCTAATGCATTAATTACGTTTTGGGAAATATGATTTCTTGAAATTATCTAAGAGTATCTAGCGTAATTTAAATAAGACGCTAAAATAAGTTTAAATTAGTAAGAAAAGTTTTCCATTACTTTTATCATCATACTTATATTAAAACATCTGTCTCTCCAAACAGAAGCATTTACGCATTTAATAATATTTTTTGTCTTTGATTTCTTTAAGTTAATGTGACGCACTAATATCGTAATTACATTAGAATAAAAATAAATAAATAAATAAAAGAGTAAAAGGTGGAGCATTACTCTATTTTTTTTATAAGATCTATAAATTTGTCGATAAATATTTTCTAAAATTATTGTTTTACGTTGACCGGGAAAATTTCCAGAATTAATAAATCTTATAGAAGAATTGAAGAATTTTATTTTGAAACTCATCATACATTTAACTGTTTACCAAAATTATTTATTGTGAAAAAACGTTCTGAAAGAAATTTTCGTGATGAAATGTTGCGCAAAGCCACTATAAAAATATATCGAATGTACAGCTTTTACTAAAAAAGTACACATTTTAAATAATTTTTTATTTAAAGGTGTCTCTGAAAAGTAGAGGTACAAATCAGCCACCAAGGAAAAAACGTGCTATTGTGAATGTTGACAACAAATATTTTAATCTTTCGTATTAGAGGAGTGATTCGGTATAACCATGGAAGATAAAGGTAGATGAAGGTGCAGTACAACCTAAAGCCGGCCTGTAATATGATGTACTTTATTGCTCAAATTTAAATGTCCTCATTAGGCACAAAGAAAACAATCACGTTGAACAGGCATCGGATTTTTTTTACCTCAGTTGTGCATTTATTCTCAGAATGAAAATATTGTGCGTATATTTAAGATTATAAAATAATATTTCATTGTATTTTGAATTGGAAAATTTATTATTAAAAGTTTTCTTCCATTTTGCGAAAGCACGCGGTTGTTTGGACGGAAATTGTACGGATACTGTTTTTACTACAATTTACTATTTTTCAATTAAAAATAATATTCGTTTTTTTTCAGTAGATTTTTACTATATTCTTTCTTTTTACTCTATGAGGCATAGCGTTTCCTTCATTAAACCACGCAGCATCAAGTGATTCTTGGGTTGCTTCCTACGGTTGACTTGGTGAAAAAATGTCAACTTTGAGAAAGTATGGTGTAAAACTGGCACTTTGTACTTTGTTGAAACGTGTGTCTCATCAATCTCTTCTGGTGGTTAACACGTTGTGTCGCACATCAGTCACGAGTAACTGACACTGAACTTTTCATTTATTTAATGATATAATCCTATAATAAATAAAAGTTAAGTAGATTTTAAATAATTTTTCAGTGATTATCAGAAACAATACTTTTTAAAGCTTTATATGATATTTTATACTGTCAGTCACCGGTGACTGATGTGATACTTAACGTATTAAGTCCAGGGCTCATTATAGTCCTAATTGTATGGATCTTATGCTAAATCCTGAGTTTGCGTGTTCTGTCCTCGAAAAATATTTTCTTTTTAAACCTGTAATAAGTCAGTTTATAAAGATCAGTTGGTCTTTATTATCATTTCCTTTGTAAAATTTTTATTGCCAATTAGATAATTAATTTGAGAAAAATTATAATTAAGTTTTAAACACATAATTCAAGTTGTATTCATAAATTTATTTAATTTGAATTATCAAATTTAATGTCAATAATAAACTTAATTTGTAAATAAAATTTTATTTTATATATGTTTCAGTGGTCAATTAAATTATTATTTTTTTAACCATTTGAAAAATGGTCGTATTTTCGATCGCTAATGGACCTAGTGATGTTGGTATTTTATTTATTTTTTCTAGTCCAGAAATATGAATGTTTAATCCATGGTGGGTGCAATATATGACACAGTTATCACGTTTGATCTTCATAAAAATAATGTTTATACTGATTTTTATTAACTCAAGGGGAAACACTCAAACATTTTGCTTCGGGCAGTAGATGTCCAAATTCTACTTTTTTTCTTTTATTTATATTTAGATCAATTTTTATCTGAATAGGAAATCGAAATATCGTTGTTAAAGAAAAAAGTAAAAAAAGTTGCAAAATGAGTAGACGCAAATTATCAGATAAAAAAAAGTCTTTTAAAGAAAAAAAAGAAAGAGAAAGAGACGAGCTCATTTTCTCGAGCCTACGTATTACGAAATTCGAAACACGCTAATGATGAACCAATTAAGTATAAAAAAGCTTTTTTTAAAATTGAATTTATAAGTTTTAAATTTTAGTCTTAAAAAAATCATTTTCCAAAAAGCTGTTGTAATTTGTTAAATTATTATTATTACTATAATTATTTGTGTGTATGTGGGCGGGTAGTTTCAGATAAATGTAAAATTTGTAAATTAATTTTTTGAACTTTTCATCGTTTAAAATTATCCTTTTTGTATACAAATATATAGATATTTATTATGAGTTGTTTCGCAATTTTTTATTGTGAATATAGTACTGATAGTTAAATTTTTATGTTTTAACTCACATGACTTACAAGTAATTTTTTTAATACTTAAAAAGTGACGAATTTATGAGCTTAACTGTCATTAAAAATGTTTTTATTAATTAACTTAAGTAACACACAAACATATACATATGTATGCGTTAGTTAATTTCTTTTAAATATTTTACTGTATGGTTTAGTTATTGTGTTTTACATCTTTAAAAGTTTACTTAAAATGTTAATATTTGAGATTAACTTCGGAATTTAAATATTTATATGTATAATATATGATTAGCAGTAATTACTTATAAATTGTTCATATTCTAAAATCCAATATTATCTTTCATATTTAACTATACTTATTAATTTATCAACTGCTTTATAAATTTTTGTTGTAAATATCATATTGTTATGAAGTTAAAATTCAAAATTCTTATCACTTACAAACTATTTTTTAAAATAATTAAAATAAATATTTATTAAAATATAATTGCTATACGTTCTAAAATTTGTAGAAAAACATTTTTGTGTATGGACTTTAGTAAAATTTAAATATTAATTAGCAGAACTACTTCATTAAAATATCTCTATTTAAAAAATATCATCCTTCATACATAAATTACATTAATAATATAGTGTGTTGCAAATGGTAAATTAACTATTGCATACGTTAAATTATCATACTTTAAATAATTCAATGAATAAAAAATCAAAAATACATATGTATGTGCTTGTATTATTCGTAAAATATTTTATTATATGTAAATATATGTGTGTATTGTAATAAAAGTGTAATATATATCATACAAATATGAACAATAAAAGGTTATATGATACCGATGACAGTTCAAATACATAAAACACTGATTATTATCGTTATAAAAATTTTTGTTTTTATCATTATTTAATTATTCATAACCAGCTGCTTTATAATTTTAGCTCGAAATCCAATATTGTTTCAAAATTTTGCTAAAAAGTACCACTTACGAGTTATTAATAAATAAATAAAACAATATATCTACATCTACTTGAATGTAATACTAATTTGTCTGAAAGTGATTAAAAAAATTCATGTTAGATCTTCAATAGCTGATTTTTATTTACGCTGCATGAACCGTAATATTGATTGCATACATCTGATATAATAATAAAAAAGTTATATCTTGTCATAGCAAGCCCATGATTTTCTCATAATTTAACTAAGACAAAATTATTTTAGAATTGTTGATATTTTTTTACTACAATGTTAAAGTCTGTTTGCCAGTGTTATAGATAAATAGTCAAACTAGCTGACTTAAAAAACAAGCAGCGACGCATATGCTGTTTAATGCAAGAAACAGTATACTTTGTCGCTCGTGAATATTTGAGTTCCATGTGAATTATACCTCTAGAGGTGCCTAGTCAGGTGAAAATCTCGACACCTGATCAAAGCTCCAAATTACAGATCAAGCTCAAGTAGCGGTTGTTGCCCTTATACGTAGCTCGTAAGATTTCTGTAGAAGTGTGAACAATTGCCCCGCTGTCCCCCTTTCTTTAATCCCTTCCATTTTCAACAATGTACGAAGAAATCAAAACAGCATAGTCAAGGTATTCTAACACAGGCCAATATAGTAACAAATATGACAAAATAAATAGATAAATAAATAAATGGCGATACAGCTAAAGAAGCCTAGGCAAAATCAGGTAAACCTCATCAAGCGGCTTCCGCTCCGCGGCTAGGTACAAAACTCGTCAAGATAGGCATATTGCCCGGCTGGTAGGGTCCTATTCTAAGGTATATTAATAATGGTATTTGACTTTTCTATGCAATCTTTAGATATTTGTACAGTGAGTCTGATTCGTATATCACGTGTTTATAATGGCTGCATCAATTCAGATTTCCGCCAAATTTGGAGTAAATACCGTCATAGGTTTCCATTATGTCAAAGTTGAGCGTCATGAGGATATATAAAAAAAAAAATTCTGTCTATGTAAACTTTATGAATCAAGAGATGTAACAATATGGTGTGATGGATTTCGTTGGTTGTTCATAAGAAGGTTGTTCGTTCCCAGTGTTCATAAGAACCCAGAAGTATTAAGTAACCTTATAGCCCTGGCCTTGTAGTGAAGGACTATTAATTAAACCTTTACCAAAAGAAACATTTTGCAGGGAAAAATATCTATAGCGATTATGCGATCGAAATAAAAGTGTAAATGTTGTTTCGACAACAGTCGGTAAATTTCTGTTATTTTGGCATACAAAAAAAAAATATATATATATCCAATCATAACATATGTTTGGACAATGATTGCAACTATGTTGATAAGTAAGGCAAATACTAATCAATAATTTGTAATGGATAATTATCATTTATTGCTCTATTGGAATTAGAATGAGGCATTGTACTTTTATTTTTCGAAAACCCCTCAAAGATAAACTTAAAAAAAAACCTGTACATTTTTTCTCCACTTGGGCTGCATTTTTTTTTTTTTTTTTTTTTTTTTTTTTTTTTTTTTTTTTGTGTGTGTCAAATAAATTGATTTTTAAAAGTCTGCTAATACACAAATAAAGAGAATTAAAAATGTAACTTAAAAATTCGATAACTTAAAAATATATTATCAAAATAAATATTTGGCAATGCTCTTGAAACAATATATAAATTCTAAATTGAGAGAAAATACCCCAAAGTATATTTTTTGTGAATTGTTATAGAAATTCAATAGTTTGAAACCATACTTATCGAAAGTAGAAAACGTCCTTATTTATTGAATTCAGCTCTTTTTTTTTACTTGTATTCCCTTCGACAAGCATTAGTATAAGGGAGAATAAGATGCAAAAATGGAAGAATGAAACATATTTACTTTTTTTTAAACTGCACAGTAAGATATTCAGTAACATATTTCCAATATCTAGCGAGATCTTTTGATATAATGCATTTGAGATATTCTGAAATAGATAGAATTTTTATTTTTATGCATTACAAAATATTTTCCTGTTAAAATGGATATATATATATATAGCTTGTTGCGTCAAGAATATATCATAAAACACGTTCCAGAGCATTCACATTATTGTGGAAAAACGAAAAAAAAAACTTTTATTAAGGTTATATTACATCAAAGTTAACAATTTCAAGGCATACAATGAAACAGAAAATACAATTCTAAGAATTCCGATTATTGCTCTAAATATAGACGAGTTTTTTTTCAACTTTATATATGATCAATATATTTGTAGATATGCTATCTTTTAAGCGAAAATTTAGTTCAATCAACATATTCTACAATATGTACCTTGTATTTCATTTCGTTAAAATATAATTCAGTTTTAATATATTTGAAATAGTCTTATATCGTTAAAATACACTAAGGATGTTTTTTAACATCATAAAAAAAAGTTTTGGAATAATTTGCTTGTTCTATAATTAAAATATAAATTCTACACACTTCATTTTTAAAGCAAGTATATCATACTAAGTCTCGATAGCACATATAAATTATATGCAAATCTGCGTATGTTTCCACAAAGGCTTCACTCGATCTTACAGGCTTACAGTTGCGCGGAATACAATAGAAGGGAAGGAATCAAAATATCAACGACTGCGGACGCTGCTAGAATTTGGCACTGCATGCCCACCCCAGTCAACACCGGCGTCAAGGCGTCAAGTTCAAGTGAAGCCTTGTTTGAACTTGTTTACGTTTGCTATTAGCTTTTACAAATGATTTAGTGTTAAGATTAGTATTATTTATTTTATTTTTATAATAAAGATGGTATATTATTGTGTACCATATTGCAACTTATCATCTAGGAATAAAGAAGGTGTTTCGTTTCACCAGTTTCCAGCAAATTCGTATCTATTTAAAGCGTGGCTGAAAGTTATTTCCCGGGATAATGATAAATCGCCATCATCTGTAGAATGTTGTAAACATTTCAAGCAACAGGATTTTATTCCTGGATTGAAAATTAAAAAACTAGTCTCGAATGCAGTGCCTTCTATTTTTGAAAACTATCCGTCATATAAAATTCCTACATTGAAAAGCAGACTGCAGTTGATTCGTAATGATACTACTGCGGAAATAAATAATCCTAAAAGACCCTACAGTGTGGAAGCCGAACTCAATTATAAGCATAAAAAATTTGTGAAATTCTTATACAGAAACTCATGAAACCTCCACTAATGATATAATAGATCATGAAGCAGAAAAATCATCTCAAAATAAATCAGGAAAGACCAGTTTTTCAACAGGCATCAAAGCAAATTTTTATAAAGACATAATCAGTATTTGAATGGGAAAGCATTTTTTTTTCTTGTAATTGATGTGTAGTAAAGAGTTATTTTCTGTATTTCAATTGAAAAAATTCCTTCTATAATTGGTTAATTGTAAAGATTTTTTTTTTACCATAAAGTTATTTTATTAAAAGGAAATGCAGTTAAAAAAAAAAGGTTTAAGTTTTTTTTTCCCTCATAACAAATATTAAATTAATTGAATAGAAGAAAAAAAAACGAGTATTTTTACTGGAAAACGCTTATTCAACTATTAAATTTGTTGATTAGATTAAAATTGATAAAGGTTATGATACAGATGATGTTAAAAACTGTGAATTTCAAAGAGCATCTGTAGTTTCTTGTTTCCTGAGTTTTTTAAAAAGCAAGAAATTTGAAGATTGAAAGAAAGAAAGAAAAAAAAACGAAGTGTAAATTGTTTAAACTAAATATCATTTATTTATTTTTCTATGAGAAGACAATAACAAATTGTTAATAGTCCTTATATATAAGATAACAAAAAAAATTTGGATTGAAAATACTAAATAAATATTTCTAATGCTTAATTGTTCTGTGTAAATAAATGGAGCAAAACTCTTCAAACATGTAAAATTTTGTGCTTAGATTGTTTTTAATTGTCATTTAATAAGATAATAAGATGTCATTTAATACGCAGAGTACCGTAAAATGGGGTGAATAAGAACAGCGGGCTGAATAGGAACGAAACTTCCCAGTCATACAAATAAATTCATTATAAATATATGTGATGATATTTTAAGTTGCCAATTTTTTTATAAGAAGGTAATAACATTAAGAATTGGAAAATTCAGTTTTGCCATTTTTGCACAACTAATGGGGTATATAAAAAACTTCAAGAGGATCCTCAAAAACATCATTTTTTCAACGTCTTCAAAACTTTGTATGTAACTACAGTATTTTTCGTTTCTAAACCTGAGAGGGGATTTTTAATTAATGATAGACCTGTAAACGATATTCTGTATTAAATTCTACTTATTTCAAAACTACATAATGAAAAAATGAAAAGTGGCTTGTAAAAGAGAGGGATGCAAATAGTACTAAGGGCTAGGGATGGGGCGTATTAGTAGATCATATTAATACATGCTGCGATTGGGGCTACTCAATAGATTCACTTACCAAATGACTACTAGTAAAGGATAACACAGAACAGGGCTAAATTTTTGTTAAATTCTAATTCTGAAATACAAATATAGTTTCTTAAAATAAAATTTAATTGTTCTTGATTTAAAAGTTGTTTTCTAATTTTTAAAAAGGCATATCTTTACTTCTGTATAAAATAAAGGCTTGGTTTGACAGTAACTACGTGTTCCTATTCCGTCCTTATCATTATTACCTGTTTTTATTAACCCTATTAAAATTTGAATCGGAATAAATAAAGATTATAGCATATGTTCCGATTCACTCCTATTTGCGGGGTGAATCGGAACACCATTATAAAAGTAAATAACATATATATAAACAGTAAAAATGTTTCGTTTTTCCTTAAAAAATTAAAGACCAAAAAAAGACCGAAGTTTTTAGTAGAAAAATAAAAAAATTAAAAAATCAGTTGTTGCTTTTTTAAAGTTGAAAAAAAATTCCGATTCATCCCATTTTACAGTATGTTCCATTTTAGCCCTTTAAATCGTACGGATGAGGTTAACAATCAGCGCCATATATCGATTTATTTGACACTTTAATGATTCCAGCGAAAACTGGTGTTTGTTAAAGCCGTATAGCGCATTACAGATCGAGTTCAGACGTGGTTTCCACGATCTAGAGCACGGATTGAAAAAGACACTGTCGAAAACTCGGCCATACAAAACAAAATAACCAGCTCTTTTCAACTACATAGAAAAATCCGTAAAAAATGACTAATATAATTTTTCATAGAATTCTAATTTAGCTACAAAAAAGTGATATATAAAAATTCATAAAGATCTTGTACATTATCATTGTACTTTTTTATTATAAAAATTTAATTACTAAAAGTATTTTAATTTGTTAATTGTCACCAAATTTACAACACATTAATGTGTTGTGAATTAGAAAACGTCAGATACAAAGCATTTTTTGTGTTGGGATTGTGCTCTTTATGCACTATATGGCCAAGGGTGATCGGCTACTTGCGATTTTAAACATTTTGTTAAATATCTAAAAAAATACAAGAGGAATTACAACTGAAAATCTAAGTGCGTAAACATAATAATACATGTCATACATTTCCGTGAAGATTTTTTTCCCCGAAACTTAGTAAGGGACCGTCAACAAATTAAAAAAATAAAGAATATTTTTTGGATAACCCTGAGAAAACTAATTAAGCAAAAGCACTCAAATTGTAGACTATGATTAAGTGACTAATTGTAATAAACTGTGTTCATTTTTATGCAGATAGCATATACACTCATAGAGAAGTTAAGGTTTTTATAAAAACAGGCTCAAATTTTGTCCAGGTTTTCTGTTTATAATTTGCAGAGTTCTTAATATTAAATAAAATTCTCTTCCGAAAATATAACAAACAATATTGTACCCAATATCCTGTAATGAGAATTAAGAAATAGTAAAAATTGTAGAAAAAACAAGCAAGTTTACTGAATAATTTTTCATTGCGCATGCGTGAAGGCAATGAAAATTTCATTTGCATATTGTATTAGCTAAATGTATAGAGCAACTTCTTTAAGAAGGACAAAAACATAGCTTGAAAATTCTAAAAGTGATCGCCTATAGAATAAGCTGAAAATCCGTTATTCTCAAAATGAAACAAAAAGATAAGGGATTGTATCCATTTATTCATTGACTAGTGTCAATATAGAGTACACATGCCCGTACTACTACATCTGGATATAACCCCATATTTTCGCAACATGATCGAATAAGCTTTTTGTTACAAGTGTTAATTATTATTCCCAGTTAGGGTAATGAAATTGTTTCGCGAATTGCAGTGCATAACTTGTTCAGCATTTCAAAAATCACAGAAATACGATATTGCTTGAAGTTTGAGATTATTTCGCAAGATAAAAGCTACTGAAAATTTCACTGAAATTAACTCTTATCTTGAAAATAATAGAAGTGTGACTTTTTAACTAAATAAGAAATGTTTAAAGAAGAGTTTACAATCCAATCATTTTACATTTAAAATAAATATTAATACATTTACTAATACCTAAATATTTATATTATATTCGTAATAGTGGAAAATCTTTATCAATCGTTTCTTTCATTAGTGCATCGTTTTAAATTAATTATGTCATGTATAAAAAATAAATTTTTCTTTATTTCAAATTAGACCCGTTCAAAGAAGTTTGAAATTTTAATCTGGAAAAACTTATTTCGTAAGGACATTTTCATTTAAACATATATGTGAATAAAAAAATATTAAATAATATGAAAAAAACAAATGTTCTATACAAAATTATTAAAAGTTTGTACATAATATTGTCGCATATTTTGGGAATTATAAAGTTTTAAATAGAAATTTTCCATTTCATTGTTCATTATCCCCAGTAAAATTTATTAAGAAGAATAATAAATGTGTAAAAACATTTCTAAAATTTAACCAAATATAGTGGCATTACGAAAATATTCTATAAACTAGAACAAGTAATAAAACACACTATTAGTTTTTGTTGTTGTTTTTGTTGTTATTTTCCATCTATAATGGACCTTATAGTGTCCGAATTTAATTTTTGCCTTTTTTAATGTCTCTGATTCTTTAGCTATTCCTCATCTCTTATTGCGACTGTTTAGCGTAAGTCAGGCTCAAAGGACGTCTCGAATAGCTGAGTCTCTAGCGGAAGTCAGGTGAAAGGGGAAAAATCAAAAAAGTAAACCGAACAAATTTAAACAGAAAACTGATTCAATCAAAGAACTTAAAAGCTAGAAATGTGAGCTATTGGCTCTGAAGCTACCGGACGACTGCGGCTGCGGTGAACTAATTATTCTTAATCAAGTAGCAAACCATTTGCATTGAATAAATTGGAATCAGAGCCCAGTAAACTGAGCGAGGTAAACTTTCGTTATCAGAAATTGAATCTAACATGTAAAATTAAATAGAATTTCATTTCCAAATAGTTGTTATAATTGGTTAAATTGCAATTTTTTTGTGCCTGACACTACAGTTTCAATACATTTAATCAGACAAAATAGCAAGATTACAAGATCAAAGTTACAAGGAACAAGAAACTGGATTGAGAATTTTTTTTATAACTTAACATTTTTAAGCCCGAGTGTCTCTCGGGTTAACATTTTCACAGGAGTGAGCTAAGCCGGAGAGTATCTCAGGATCAGCTTTTAATACTCTGAGCTGTAAAAGTACCGAACATACACGTTCTCGGTATCTTCAAATATCATCTATGAACCTTTTACTTTGAGAAACACATGTAGATGAACACAGTAAAGAGAATTACTATGTAACGGTATATCCACAAAGTAAGTTCCGTTTCTATTTCTATCCGCAGCAGCCCTCCGATCGCTGTTCCGAGCATGCGCGGCAGTTACTCTGACTGAAGGAGAAGAAATGTATGCCACTTTCAGATCGCTGATGCCGACGTGTCATTTGTAGTGCTTCTTTAGAATGTCAGCCTTAATTGAAAAATCCGCCACTTGTGAAATCAGGTCTTTGATTCGTTTTCTGAATGCAAAGAAAGTTAAACCAAGTGAAATTTATCGGCAAATCTGCGAGGTTTACGGACAAAATGCTATGAGTGATTCAATGGTTAAAAGATGGGTCAGACAGTTTAATGAAGGACGTGACAATGAAGAACGAAATAGATCCCCGTCTTTGGTTACTGATGAACTGCTGAACTGATACACGCAATTGAAGAGAAAGTTAAGCAAAACCATAAGTTTACAATTAGTGCTCTTGCTGTGGAATTTTCAGAAATCTCATGATCACTAATTCATGAAATTCTAACTGAAAAACTGAAATTTCGAAACACATGGTTCAAAACACTGGCGGCAACCTTCTATGAAGAAGGCATACAAAATTTTGTGGCACGCTACGACAATTGCCTACAAAATTTCTGAAGCTATGTAGAAATGTAGTTTCAGAGTTGTAGATTTTTGTACAATAAATATTATTTTTGTAACTGTACACGATTTTTTTATATAACCAAACGGAACTTACTTTGTGGATATACCACGTATGAAAATATCTGGAATCAGAATTTAACTCGGATTTAATGTGAATCTTGCGATGTTACTCTTTGCGCATTTCATTGCTGACAAATGAACCAAATAAACAAAACAAAAAAAGTGTTTACATAAAAATAAAACCTATTCTCAGATATTTGCACAATATTTGAGTATGTTTAATTCAAGTCTATGGCTTTTATTTTTAAGTAATGTTTTCTTATGTGTTATGTTTAAAAAACATATAAAAGACGTGCTATTTCAACCATTTCTCATTAAATATCAAATTTTAGTACATTAAATAGTTTCTTCTTGCTAAATAAGAACAGCTCGATGTTTTTAATTAATAACATATATTGTAATACATATCCTCCTAGTATTTTTTTAAATCATGCAAATTACCAAATATCCTCAGTCCAGAGTGAGGTCACACAGCTCTGAATTTAAACTATTTACGAATACAAACTGTCTAATTTCTACTAAATTAATTTTAATCCAATTATTTTAATTTTTAAATAAACAATAAGAATTGGAATTTAGCAAAGTATCCTGATTTTAATCCTGACTTTGATATTTTTTGTCCAGTTAAAACTTCCAACAGATATCATTTATTTACTAATAAGAATAATTGTGTTAAAATTAATCCAGTGTAGTTATATACACAGCGTTTCTTATAGTTCCGTTAACTTCTATTTTTTATTTTTGGCTGATTTATCTACCAGACTAGGTTGCATGATCAGTGAGGTTAGCTGAGTATATTTGGTCCTGCAGGTTTATCCGGAACAGCTATACTGGCGGAGCATTGGAAACTACAGTGAAAAGATCCCTGGTTCATTAATCGTGGCCTTAAAAATCTTCGCTCAGTTGGAAAATTACAACTCATATAATTTTCTTGCAAATTAGAATAATTGTGTTACAATTAATCAAGTGAAATAGCGTATACAGTGTTTAGTGGTATTCCATCACTTGCAACTAAATCTGTTGAATAATTCATATATGAAACCAAGTGCTATGAGCCATAGAGTTAGCTGAGTAAATTGGTCCTTGAGATTTATCTGGTATAGTTCAGTTGGAAGAACGTTGGAAACTTTTGCAAAGAGATATCTTGCTAATATTGTGCCGAAGTTTTTTTCCCCGATCGGAAAATTTACAACTAGTATTTATCCTTTATACCTGAATTCATATTTGCTCGTAACTTCATTTTATTTTTATTCAGAAAATATAAAATTGAATTTATTTAACCATTTTTCAAAAACAAAAAACACAAGAATCTTTAAAAACCAAATGCTGTCAAGATTGTCATTTTATAAAATACTTTGAAACGCTAGTTCGGCAGTATAAAGTTCGTTTGGCGACTACACTTTCTTGACAAGACGTTAATCATTTGTAGAAAAAAGCCAGATTATTCGTTTCCAAATCATATTAAAAGTCATGTAGCATGTTTTTATATTTTAATATGAGTCCGTAAATGTATCGGCAAATTTTACGTAGTGGGAGGAGGCTCTTTTTAGAAATTTTCTTAATTTTTTTAAAGATACTTAAAAAAATTTAAATTAATTGATTTTCATCTGTGTAAAATGTAAAGTAATAGTTAAAAATGCTTGTAGAGACTATTCAGACTTATCCAAGCAGCACTGAACTGTACGTTCCATACTTCAAAATTAATTTCTGATTCATACAATTTTATTTATCGAAACGCTGTTCACATTCATCATTCTTCAATGATATCGTTGCGTTTCACACAAATCAAAATAAATATGTCAAAGTTCAAAATTATTTACAAATAGCTTTATTTCAGAAAAGTTAAAAAATGCTTGTTTTGTTAAGATTGTCATAAGACAACTTATGATATTGAATGAATAAATGAATTACGACCATATTTTGCTACCTAAAAGATTTCAATTTTGGCGTGTATTAACATTTCTTAAACTTTCCTCAATCTGTTATCAACCATCAAAATTTCTAAGAATTTACACAATAAATGGTTGCTGTTTTTAACAATTCACTATTAAAAAATAAAGTAAAATAATGGTTTGTTTGAATTATTAAATTTGAGCATATTTATACTTATTACATGTGAAATATTAATATCATTTAATGTCTGATATAATGTTTTTCAAAATACATTTTTAAAAATATATTGATATCTGCAACATTTTCGACGATTAACGTAAAATGCGAATTTAATTAAAATTTACTTAGCAAATTGAATGAGTTTTAGTTTAGACGATATCTTACTTAACAATTACAGTTTTTATTTAGAATGTACGAGTTATTAAATTATCGTGCTAAAACTTGTTGCTATTTCGAAAAGAAAAGAAGCGGTTGAAAAAAAAAATAAACATTTTCAAAGATAAAGTCAAAATTAGTTTCTGTTTTAAGAGAAAATTTCATTAATGCATTTTGTAACATCGGCATAGTCTTGTAATAATGAATTCAAATTCTTTTACAATGCTATTACTTTTCATTCTTTTTTTTACCATTAATTCTTTAAATGCAATTTAGGAATAAAATTTACTGTATAATTTTTATTTATTAAATTAATTTAATTAAACGCTATAACGATAAATATAAGTGCAAAGAAAAAAAATCAAAATAGAAATAAATAAGTCAATGTATTCGGAAGCAGAAATTAAAAATTTATAATAAACACTGGTGAATAAAACCACGGTTTTCAAGACATGAATTTTTAATCGAGTGGATTTTTTCCGCTTAGATTCCAATCCTACCGCTGATGTTGTACTCCACTAAATCAAAGCAATATGTGATGGCGAACACTTGCCATATAATTTCTGGCCAGCAACATATTCAAAAAATATTTATTTTTGCAGTCTTAAGTTGCAAAAGATGGAAAGACAAATAATGGATTCCTTGAAAAATTTTCCTATTCAATCAAGCAGAGATAAAAATCTTTTTGTTTGCCTAAGAGGGACAGCTCAGACAAGGAAACCAGGTCTGTAAAGCATAGTGTCCCTCATGGTCGCCTTTATTAAGGTCGTAAAAAATTACACAAATTCAGCCAAAGCTGAAACCGCTAGAATCGCGACAGCCAGCAGTATTAATATAAAAATTCGTAACAGGGCCGCACCAGCGAGTGTACAAAAGAACATAATGCGACAGAGGGGAGATGACAACGTTATAAACATTTTTTATAAGATTTCATTTCCTTATAAGATGAATCCCAAATAAAACTGTTTATAAGGAGTTGACAACCTTATAAATAATTTTATTTGGGATTCATCTTATAAAGAAACAATTCGACAAATACTCCAGTCTGAACTTAACAGCGGCGCTGTATAACGCTATAACCAAACAAAAAATCTGTATTAAAACATTAGAATTAAGTTACATTGTAGGATATTTCTCCACCAGAAGACAAGCTTTTCTTTAACAATCGGCAAAACGTGGAATTTCTCCAAGGCAGCGTAATATGGTTTTACATCATGAAAGTGTAGGAACAAAGATCACAAATTAAAATTAAAACTAAATAACCAGATTCAGAAATGACTCTCACGAGGAATGAGTGCAGTTATTCATACACTGGAGAATGTTACTGGGGAGTGACAGAGGGACGCAATAGAAAAAGAGTTCCTAATTACCAAACAGAATGCTTTTTATGGAATAAAGCTAACATCAGATAGGGGTGCGGGAAGCTAACTCGCAATGAATGCGGGGAACTCGAATATTATTTTTAAATTAAAAAAAAAATTCACTAAAAATTAACTTCAAATGTCTCAAAATATGAAATATTAAAGTAAATTCGTGGGTTTTTTGTAAAAGTGTTGTTTTTAACAGACTAAAGTTTTTGGAATAACAAATAAAAGAATGCGTCGTTTAAAAGCATATGATTAAAACATAATTAACATGTTAAAACTATTAAAAGGAAAGGTATAAAGATTAATATTATAAGAGTATATAATAAATTAATTATGGGAAGATGACGAAATTTTTTAATATTACATACCCCCCTACTTGAAAAAGATAAATGAGCTGGTAGATTTTATGACCCTCAAGTTCACAGAAGAGAGATATTAGACGTACTTGGATTAAAATCTTGTAACTTGGAGTAGATTTCAATGAATAAACTTTCTAAAATTTAATAAATGCCAAATTAAATATAAATTTATAAGTTAGAAGACGAACTAGTGAAATTGTTAATTAAAATACAATGAAAAGAAATTAATTTTGTTTACAAATTACAAATATAGTTTTAGTTATATGAATATACAATAAGACAATTTTTTGTAAGATGTAAAAATAATCATCTGACAACATTTTTATTAATTTTAATTTTTATAAATTGTATTGTTTACAAGTATTTTTTATCTTGTTTACATTTTCAAAAACTAGCATGAAAATTTCCTCTTGTTTTCTTTATAAATGATACCTCAATAAGAAAAAAGTCTTATTGTGTATTCCACATATAAAAAAGATAATAGCTCATTATCTGGCATTAAGAAGTCTGCTACATGAATTATTTTTTGTAATGCCCTTAAATTTTATTATAAAGTTGAAATTCAGAAATATAGTAATATAGATGGAATAATCCTTACTCTAGCAACTCAATTTCTCTAGTTTACTCCCAATCTCAGTTAACAAATAACTGTTAACATATCACAATGAATAAATATAAATAACAATATTCCATTAATAGTATCATATTTAACAATATTAATAACGATAAAAATTTAAATATTAATATCTTAGTCTGCGATGCAAGATATCTAAAGATCAGCATCTTCGGTACATTTCTATATTCTTTGACATGTCAGGTAGAGTAGAGAGACATAAGTTATTATCTTTTTATTTCTTAAATCAAAAACGGGTAGATGCCAAAAGATGCATTTATATTAGTACATTATTTTGCCGTTAATAAACAAATTATTAAGTCTGCGCTTTTAGTCAATAAGTCAAAATTTTGGATAAAACTTTGAAATTTGTTTTAAAGTAAAAAAAAAGAAATCTTATATAGATTATTATAATTTAAATGTATTATTTCAATCTATAATAATTACTACGAAATATTTAAACAATAAAAAAATATCTTTATTGGGTTTAACTGGAGCAAAATTCTCAACTTTTGGTTTAAAAAAAAAAAAAAAAAAAAAAAAAAAAGGCGATGCCATTTTATTAATGTATGCGACAAATTGTTGTTTTGAATACAGCTCTTACCTAATTGGTTCCAAAACTACTCTGGACATGTGAGACTCTGGTGACTGCATTTTGTGATTTTTTTTTGTTAAAGCGATACTAGCATAAGTTTTTTTATGTATCAATCTAGTTCATCTCTTTTTTGTAGCCAGAAACTTTGGATGATACTTCTGTGACCTACTTCACATATATTTTTACAGCTGGAGTAAAATAAGGCAAGTGGAATACTGCATAGGGATGTTATTAAACGAATCTATCAGTGGAATCTTACACATAATCTATTGACTACTGCCTGATTCATATATTCACATTTTCCATTCGTTTGTGGATGTTATGGTGGTGTTAAACGTTGCTTAATACTTTAGTTAGAAAGTTTTTAAATCTAGATTAATTTAAAGATGCATTTCAAGCAATTAAAAATTCTATTAGAACAGAAAAATTATTAGGTAGTTTAAACATTAAGGTCTTGTTTTAGACATTACCTAAATCAACAATTGTATGGAGGGGAATTTTAGGTTCTGGGGTCAGGATCGGTCAAAACATACCAGAATGTTCAAAAGTGCTTTCCACCGGACTGTTACTATAGGTAGCTTTTTATTTTTTGTAATGAAAGCTACCTAACAGGGCGTACAGTTCATATTCTTGTTTTGTTTACTCTTTTCCCCGAAATTTTATGTAGTATATGTTCAGGTTAGCAGCTCAGCTCACCACGACACATCCAGTGTTTAGTTTTGAAGCAACCTTACCGCTCATTTTTCGAAACCGGAGGTTTGAAAATTAGAGTGAACCTTGCCCAGCCGGAAGCAGTATTCTTGACCTGCAGTTTGGTAGACAGGAATGTTTATGATTATGTTAGGAGACTTTATTTAAGATGTATATAGCTTTAAATAATATCATTTAAAAGTTAAGATTTTAGGAGGATCAATCTCTAAATGTAGATGCGAGTAAGATAACATGATAACTTTAGCTGATCTTACACTTAATTTAACTAATATTATTAAAATTTGCGTTCGTAGATTTAAGGAATTTTACATAAAAAACAATTTTGATTTTCAATTCTAAATGCGATTAAAAAAAGTAACATAAATATAATTACATTATTCTGCCTTTAAAAGAAAAAAATATGAATTCTGAGTAATTTTTAGATCACTAAAGCAATATTAATTACAAAAGTGCATTTTTACTAAATTTTCATAAATAGTAATGTGGGATATACTCTCGCATGTGTGGGCTACACTCTCTCTCTCTGCTGCACCTGCATTGGAATGTATTTCCCTCCACCACTCTCCGAACTCTGCTTCGAGATTAAAAGTAGAAACGGGAAACATCGAAGCTGTGTGGTCAGGATTGAGAGGAAGAAAATGTAAATAGAACGTTTTTCGACGATGGCTAACGACGTTGATAAAAAGCTAAAGAGATGATTCCAACGAATTAAAAACGACGATTTAAGACGATTCTTTTAAGAACTAAAATATTTACGACGTATTAAGACTTTTTAAAGATTGTTAAGAAAAGTAACGACGAACGAATCTATGTTTTATTTTTTGTTCGTTTTTAGGTGCGTTCGTAATTATATAATACGTAGCACCTATAGTTGTCGTTCAGTCCGTCCGTCTGTCCGTCCGTCTGTCCGTCCGTCCGTCTGTCCGTCCGTCCGTCTGTCCGCATATAACAACGCAAAAACTACCCAACCGAATCGTTTGAAATTTAAAATACATAAATATTAGATATTTTTGTCGAGTCATTTCAAATTTTATGAGAATCGGATGGATAGATCAATTACAGGGACGATCAAAAGTATTCCATTACATTACGGTCAATGGGGAAAAAAAGTTTCAAATGCATTTTAATCGTTTGAAATTTAAAATACGCAATTATTACATAATTCTGTCGTGTTATTTCAAATTTTTTGATAATCGTGTGCATAGATCAATTACAGGGGCAATCAAAAGTATTCAATTACATTATGGTCAATGGGGAAAAAGTTTCAAATATATTCTATACGTTTGAAATTTAAAATACATAATTATAACATAATTTTTTCGAGTTATTTCAAATTCTATGAAACTCGGACGAATAGATCAATTACAGGGACAATCAAAAGTATTCCATTACATTACAGTCAATGGGAAAAAATGTTTCAAATGCATTTTAATCGTTTGAAATTTAAAATACGCAATTATTACATAATTCTGTCGAGTTATTTCAAATTTTTTGATTATCGTGTGCATAGATCAATTACAGGGACAATCAAAAGTATTCAATTACATTATGGTCAATGGGGAAAAAGTTTCAAATATATTCTATACGTTTGAAATTTAAAATACATAATTATTGCATAATATTTTCGAGTTATTACAAATTTTATGAAAATCGGATGCATAGATCAATTACAGGGACAATCAAAAGTATTCCATTACATTACGGTCAATGGGGAAAAATGTTTCAAATGCATTTTAATCGTGTTACACTCATGCGAACTTAATAAAATTTATATGCAACTATAAAGTACATATTATAATATACATCTTACATAATTTGTGGTGCAAAGAACATTTGTTATTGATTTACAAGGCCACACAAAAGTATTCCATTACATAATGGTATAGGGAGAACATTGTTTGATGAGCGTTTTAATTGTAGTTCACTATTTACAATGTTATGAGATTGATATATGAACGTAATATTTTTAAAACTTCGTTATCGTCCGAACGCACCTAATTTGCTACGCTTCACGTGCAATTTCCAACTTGTTTTTTTTGTCCTGTTCGTCTGACAATAAATGTATGTGACTGTCAGAGAATAGTTTTTATTTACAGTAAGGACTCGTCCATCCTATAAAGTGGTGCCAGAAGTGCCCACTTAGCATTTTTTCTCATTGTTATGAACTATTTGTTTTCTTCAGATTCAAGTCGGATATCATTTTACGGGTGAGTTAATTATTCCATATTTTATATTTACTATGAAGCTAGTCGACATCAAAGAACTGGAACTTGCATTTAAAAATGAACGTACTAATAAAATTAAATTACTTCATAAATAATTGTTCGACACTGATGGTGATCGATCAAATCGAAAAAGAGTTCGTGACTTCACTGGTTTCGATTTCAAAACGACCAGCACTGAATTCAAAAATAAAGTTACGAAAGTTCAAGCAGATTTTTCTTTAAACGATTTAATCACAATTTGTAATTTACTCTGTATCTCAAATGAAGGTTCTTTAACTGAACTTGCAACCAGATTAGTGACATATCTTTCAGACTTAAATTCACTGCAAGCTAACATTATTCAAAACGAAAGTGATACCGATTCGGAACCTGAAATGTCTTCACATAATACCACATTGAATAAGGACACTGCAAGTAATACCGAATCATCAAATTTTGATAAAAACAAGCAATTTCCAGTTCAAAGTTTTTTGCCATCTACTATTAATTTTAATGATGTTGAAAGCGTTATACCGCCTTTTGATGGTAGTTCTTTTCAAGACATAAATATTTGGTTAGGTAATTTTGACGATGTCGCTAGCATGCTCAATTTATCAGAATTTCATAAATTTATTTTTGCTAAACGATCCTTACGAGGAAAAGCCCAGCTGTTAGTACAAACAGAATTTCATATTAACTCTTACGAAAAACTTAAAGAACTTCTAATTTCTGAATTTGGCATTACTTATAATTCTGCTGAGTTACATGACATGTTAAATAAACGAAAATTACAAGAAAATGAATCTCTTGAAGAATATTTTCTCGTAATGAAACAATTATGTTCGCGCGGTAACATCGAAGATTCAGCACTGATGCAGTATATTATTAACGGTATACCCGACCCTGGTTTTCGAAAATCAATATTATATGGCTGCCAATCTATAGTAGAATTTAAACAAAAGCTCAAAATTTATGACAAAATTCGGCATGACTATGAGAACACTAAATTTCGTAAACCTAAACCAGAAATGCCGTTAAAAGAGAAATCTTATCGTCCAAAACCTGATCTTCTCTGCTTTAATTGTGGTTTAGCCAACCATAAAAGTAGCCAATGTAGGCATAAAGACAAAGGCCCTCGCTGCTTCAATTGTTCGAATTTTGGCCATAAGTCGGCTTAATGTGACCAACCAAGGAAACCTAGAAATAAGCCTGAAATATCCAATATTTCCACCATTACGTCGAATACTTTTATGACCAAACAAGTAATTATTTCGTCAGTAAATGTTCTTTCTTTGATCGATACGGAAAGTGAAAGAAGTCTCTTAAAAGAAAGTATTTATCGCAAACTCCCAACAGTTTCGAACCTCGAACATTCAACAATCACATTAACTGGATTAGGAAACACTATGATCAAGCCCCTGGGTTTTTTCTCTACGGATGTTACAATTGATGATTTTAATTACACCACTAATGTTTATGTAGTTCCAGATTATTCAATATCTTTTGATTTTATTATTGGTACAGATGTTATACAGCAAAGTATTTTAACAGTTTCACAAAATAATATTTCGATGCAAAAAATCATCAAAATGAAAATATGTCAAATAATTTTCTGATTAATGTTGCTCAAGTATTAGACGATAGTAATCTTGATTTATCTCATATTACCGATAAAACTATACGTTCAAAAATTACGGAACTTATTCAAAATTATTCCCCCCGAAAAGTAAAGACTACCGATGTAAAATTATCAATTCATCTGAAAGGCGAAATTCCTGTTACTTGTCCTCCCAGACGCCTAGCTCCGCTATAGAGAAAGAATTTGTCGAAAAACAAATTTCTGAATGGCTTGAAAAGGGAATTATCCGAAAAAGCACCAGTAATTTTTCATCACCTATTGTCCTCGTAAAAAAGAAAGATGGTTCATATAGATTATGTGTTGACTATAGGAAGCTAAATGCTAAAACACATAAACAACGTTTTCCCCTCCCAGTCATCGATGACATTATTGATCAGTTGCACTCTGCAAAAGTATTTACTACTCTTGATCTTAAAAATGCATTTTTTCATGTCGAAGTAGAAGAAAATAGTCGAAAATACACTTCTTTTGTAACACATTCTGGTCAATTTGAATTTCTATACATGAATTATGGCCTTAGCGATGCTCCCTTAGTTTTTCAGAGATATATCTATAATGTTTTTCGCGATCTCATTAATGAAAAAGTACTTATCGTCTACATGGATGATTTTATAATACCGTCTGAAGACGAAGCCGAAGGACTCCAGAAATTACAACGCGTTCTTACAACTGCATCCCAATATGGCTTAGAACTGAATCTAAAAAAATGCCACTTTTTACAACGAGAAATTGATTTTTTGGGTTACCACATTAAAAATGGTCAACTGCATCCATCTCCCTCCAAAACTAAAGCTGTTCTAAATTTTCCAGAACCTAAAAGTGTAAAAGATGTACATTCATTTGTCGGACTAACCTCATATTTTCGTAAATTTATTCAAGATTATTTTTTAATAGCTAAGCCCTTAACAGATCTCCTTAGAAAGGACACTAAATTTCACTTCGGTGACCAGCAGCGAAATGCATTTAATCAGTTGAAACACATTCTTGCTTCAGGTCCTGTTTTAAGCATTTATAACCCTAGTAATGAAACAGAAGTTCATTGCGATGCTTCTATTGATGGTTACGGAGCAGTCCTCCTTCAAAAGTCTTCTATTGATAATCAATTTCACCCTGTCTACTTTATGAGCAAAAAAACCACAGATGCTGAGCGTAAATATTCGAGTTATGAACTAGAAGTTTTGGCTGTCATCGAGGCTCTTAAAAAATTTCGTGTTTATATTTTAGGTATTCCTTTCAAGATAGTCACAGATTGCAACGCATTTGCCCTAACTATGAATAAAAAAGATCTTTGCACCAAGATAGCTCGATGGGCTTTAATGCTAGCTGATTATAACTATACAATCAAACACAGACAAGGTACACGTATGCGCCACGTCGACGCTTTAAGCAGAAATCCCGTATGTATGACCATTCAAGACAGTTTTACTTCCAAAATCATACAATCACAGAACACCGATGAACATATACAGGCCATTAAAGAAATTTTGAAAACAAAGCCATATGACAATTATTTCCTCAAAAATGACGTTCTTTATAAAAATCATAAAGGTTACGATCTAGTAGTTGTGCCGGATGAAATGCAGCTAAACGTCATTAAACACGTTCATGACAAAGGACACTTCGGACGCAAACGTTGTGAAGTACTCCTTAATGAAGAATTTTTTATCCCTAATATGGCAAGTAAGATTGATAAAGTTATAGCAAACTGTGTGACATGTCTTTTATATAATCGGAAACGTGGAAAACAAGAAGGTGAGTTACATCCCTTACACAAAGAGGAGACTCCCCTCCAAACTTACCACATTGATCATCTAGGCCCTCTCGAATCAACTAACAAAAACTATAAACATATTTTGTCTTTAATAGATTCATTTACGAAATTCGTGTGGCTATATCCCTGCAAAACTACTTCTTCTGCCGAAGTCATATCGAAACTGCAACAACAAAGTTATACTTTTGGCAACCCTTCCAAAATTATTAGCGATAAAGGTCCTGCATTTACAAGTAAAGAATTTGCTGATTATTGCCAAAATGAAAATATAAAACACAAGACAATTACAACTGGCCTTCCCCGTGCTAATGGTCAAATAGAGCGACTTAATTCCATCATAATCTCAGTAATCTCGAAAATGTCCACAGATGAACCGACCAAATGGTTTAAATATATTCCTAAAGTTCAACAAGTTATTAATTCAACTTACCAACGAAGCATTAAGAGAACACCGTTTGAAATACTATTTGGTACAAAAATGAAACAGAAAGAAGATTTACAAATTATTGAACTCCTAAACAGTGCAGTCGAAGACCAATTCATGAAAGATAGAGAAGAACTCCGAAAAGAAGCTAAGAAGAATATTCTGGAAATTCAACAAGAAAATCGCAAGCATTATAATTTAAGACGTAAGAAACCCCGGAAATATAACCTTGGAGACCTCGTAGCAATTAAAAGAACCCAACAAGGACCAGGGTTAAAATTGAAGTCTAAATTCCTAGGTCCATATAAAGTAACCAAAGTGAAGTCTAACGACACCTACGACGTAGAGAAAATCTCATCAACTGAAGGACCGATCAGTACTAGTTCGTGTGCTGAATACATGAAGCCTTGGCCTGACGATGACTGAAACTTTATTTTTTTCCTTATCTTTAATGTGTATGTCTGATCATTTTAAAAGTCAGCAATTTTAAAGAACATTTTCATTCCATGTTACACTATTTCAGAAAAGACGACTGATCTTTCTAGTGTACAAACGAACTCTATTTTTTTTCCTAAGAACAGTTACTTTTTTTTGTTTTTGTTTTTCTTTCTTTTCAGATTCTATAAGATCACATGTCGCTGCGGCAGCTCCAGATGTCAGGACGGCCGCATGTGGGATATACTCTCGCATGTGTGGGCTACACTCTCTCTCTCTGCTGCACCTGCATTGGAATGTATTTCCCTCCACCACTCTCCGAACTCTGCTTCGAGATTAAAAGTAGAAACGGGAAACATCGAAGCTGTGTGGTCAGGATTGAGAGGAAGAAAATGTAAATAGAACGTTTTTCGACGATGGCTAACGGCGTTGATAAAAAGCTAAAGAGATGATTCCAACGAATTAAAAACGACGATTTAAGACGATTCTTTTAAGAACTAAAATATTTACGACGTATTAAGACTTTTTAAAGATTGTTAAGAAAAGTAACGACGAACGAATCTATGTTTTATTTTTTGTTCGTTTTTTTTTTTTGTCCTGTTCGTCTGATAATAAACGTATGTGACTGTCAGAGAATAGTTTTTATTTACAGTAAGGACTCGTCCATCCTATAATAATAATAATGATTATTTTTATTTTATTTTATTTATTTATTTATTTTTGGCATCTAAGGTATCACTGAAACAGGTGTTTAAATGTTAAAATGCATTGTCAAAGTAACACGAAATATTAAAATACTTTTTATATATCGTCCTCATATTAGAGTATTAGAGATACACAGAGTATTAAATGCTGATCTAAAAATATATTTAGTAATATAAGCCCTAATTTGTAAAAGGAAGATGAGAAGTTTAAATTCACATTATTTGGGTACATTAACATCCTTTACATTTGGAATATTATTCAAATACTGGGAATTCTTGAAAGATTCTAATTAAAAGATATAGAGAGATTTTGATGCATTTATTAAAATGTTTACAATTGAAATTAAATCTCTAAGGTTAAACAAATTAACAATCATTCTTTTTCATTGAATAAATCTTTGATTTTACAGAATATTAACAATCATTCTTTTTCATTGAATAAATCTTTGATTTTAAAGTATCTTGATGCACAGTACTTTATTAAATTCGGAAAAAAAGCATTTAAATAAAACGCAATTATTTTTGTTTCTTTAGTAACGTATAAGTGTATGTATATATATATATATATATATACACAGGGTGATTCAGCTCGTCGGTGACAAACTTTAAGGATCGATAGAGCACACCTAGACGAACATTTTTGAATAGGGAATGTAGGGTCCCTGACGCGATGGTAAGGCGCTAGGCGCTTTCGAAAATTTGGGTGCCGAAATTTGAAACGTCATAAAAACTAGGGAAATGGTTAGATTTTCTTGCTTGTTGCGTCGAAATGATTCTGTTTGTTTAGACTTTCTTCAGTACCAATTTGATAAGCGTATCTCTTAAAACATGGATAGGGGGCGCTGCAGACTTTGGAGAGCTAGACAACAACTTTAAGCCCGTTATTTTGATAATTTAACACATGCTCGCCAAAGTTTATACTCTAACTTAAAGTTTGAACCCAAAAGTAGAGCCCTGCAAAAAGCGTAAGAGCCGGAATAAAATGTCAAAGTACATGGTGGTCGAAACTCGAAGGCTCCTAAGAGATAAACAAACAGATTTCTTGACTTATGGCATGCATTTTCATGATTCTGTTTGCTGGGGCTCTCTGAAACTCAGTTGAACGGTACAAAAAGAAACATCGATAGGGGGCGCTTTGGGCAAAAAACATAATTCGTTGACATTTCGGACGCTAACTGGAAACGGGGCGCTACGATCAGTTAGTAATAATGAAAACACATTTTCTACCTCTGCTCAACACTTCTGAATAAATTTAGACCAAAAACATCAATGATACTGGAAATTTATTTACAAAAAATAACACTACAGAAGATGCTCGAAATTTCGACCTTGGGCCATAATGCAGGCTTCGCACCTCCGTCGCATTGAGGAGTGTGTGTTTCCAACAATGCCAGGAGTATCTCTGATCTGCCCTGCAGCTGCCACAATGCGCGCCACAAGTTCTTCAGCACTGCTGACAGGTGTATGGTATACCTCGGCCTTCAGGTAACCCCAAAGGAAGAAATCCAAGCAGGTGAGGTCTGGTGATCGGGCAGGCCAGTGAACTGGACCCCCACGCCCGATCCACCGCTGGCCATACCTTGCGTTTAGATGGAGACGCACGTCGTTCGTGTAATAGGCCGGAGCTACATCGTGCTGGAACCACATCTTGCGACGCGAACCTTCGGGTACGTGCGCCTCCTCCAGAAGCTGCGGCAGCACTTGATCCAGGAAAATCAGGTAATTTCCACCTGTCAGCCGTTCAGGTAACAAATAAGGGCCAATGAGGCAATCCCCCAGAATGCCGGCCCACACATTTACTGAGAAACGCTCCTGGGCTGCTCGGCTTCTGGTTTCATGTGGATTTTCATCACACCACACATGACTGTTGTGGGCGTTCCACATTCCCTCCCGGCTGAAGGTGGACTCGTCCGTAAACAAAATGCTGTTTACAAAACGGGGATCCCTTGATCTCATCGCCAAGTACCATCTTGAGAATTCCACTCGAGGGCCAAAATCCTGCTCTCTGAGCAACTGCACCCCCTGGATGTGGTAGGGGTGCAGATTCCGGGAACGTAAGATGCGCCACGCAGTTGCTTGCGAAATGCCAACATGTCTGGCGATATCTCTCGTGCTAAGACCTGGGTTGTCCTCAACCAGGTTAAGCACAGCCTCTTCGTTGTCGGGGGTGCTCACTGATCGCTCCCGTTCAGGCCTGCCTCCGTCGAAAGATCCCGTTGTGGACAACCTCTGGTGTACTCGAGCGAAGAAGGCATGGCAGGGGATTTGCCTGTTGGGGTAACGCTCGGCGTACAACCGCTGAGCGGCTCGTCCATTACAACCAGCAGCGCCATACGCCAAATGCATGTCAGCCAATTCAGAGTTTGTGTACCGTTCCATCCTACTACCGATCTGCAGACAAGTAACCCGAAGCTTAAGTAGGTACCGCACGTTCAAAAGACGTGTCTGCGCATACAACTACGTCATCTCGCGTTGTCGTCTACGCATTACGTATCTTTTGCATATCGATATGGTACGATATCTTTTGCATAAATCAGCAAAAAGCACCTTATGTAAATTTTATTGCGCGCATTGTGCATGATTGAAACCAGCTATGTTTGTTAAAAAAAACAAACAAACTGCAGTTTTAATAGCTTCTTATGATAAGTAAATTACTCTCTTGTTTTGTTTCTAACTGATCGTAGCGCCCCGTTTCCAGTTAGCGTCCGAAATGTCAACGAATTATGTTTTTTGCCCAAAGCGCCCCCTATCGATGTTTCTTTTTGTACCGTTCAACTGAGTTTCAGAGAGCCCCAGCAAACAGAATCATGAAAATGCATGCCATAAGTCAAGATATCTGTTTGTTTATCTCTTAGGAGCCTTCGAGTTTCGACCACCCTGTACTTTGACATTTTATTCCGGCTCTTACGCTTTTTGCAGGGCTCTACTTTTGGGTTCAAACTTTAAGTTAGAGTATAAACTTTGGCGAGCATGTGTTAAATTATCAAAATAACGGGCTTAAAGTTGTTGTCTAGCTCTCCAAAGTCTGCAGCGCCCCCTATCCATGTTTTAAGAGATACGCTTATCAAATTGGTACTGAAGAAAGTCTAAACAAACAGAATCATTTCGACGCATTAAGCAAGAAAATCTAACCATTTCCCTAGTTTTTATGACGTTTCGAATTTCGGCACCCAAATTTTCGAAAGCGCCTAGCGCCTTACCATCGCGTCAGGGACCCTACATTCCCTATTCAAAAATGTTCGTCTAGGTGTGCTCTATCGATCCTTAAAGTTTGTCACCGACGAGCTGAATCACCCTGTATACAATTTATATGCTTTCATTTTTTTATTATATGTATATATGTATTTCTAAATCATAGCGAACGCGGTAGCGTTTGGTATAATATGTTTAAGAAATAGAAAGTGCAAACAACTTTCTAAAATTTCTGGCGAACCAGTTGAGATACGGCAGTGAATTTTTTTTTTAAAAGATAGAACTCGACGAGACGAATAAAATGATAGCATTCAAAAAATTACTGCAGCTTAGAATAGTTTTTTATTTAATTTTTAATGAAAAAATGAAAGCAAAAATTCAACAAAGTCTTGCTAACGTTTCCGTGGATGGATTAACTTCGTTTTTGGTTTATTTTAATCCTCATGGAAAAACTCAGAACAGTTTTTTTTTCATCTTTGTATGTTTGTCGGTCGCTGAGAAAATCGAATTTTTGTCTGAAATTTCCAGCTGAACTTAGTATTTTTCTTATATATTTCTTATATTTACTTCTTCTTGTAATTGTTGCACGTAAGTTTAAATGAACATAAAAATAAATAAATAGATTAGATAAATCACGTGAAAAAATACTTATTTGTTGTTATTTTCATGTATCATATTCACTATCTATTTTGACGAGCGAAGTGAAATATTTTTTTATTTATTAATTTCTTATTTATTTAAGTTAAAAGCCGCCTCTGGCAAAAAGTTTAGTCTCTCTTAAATTTATGCTAGCCACTGTAATATGATACTTTTATTCGAATTTTATTTACTTGTTTATCTGAAGGTCCATAAGATGAAATGAACAAATTTAGGCAATTAGGACAAAATTTTGCGGAAAAGTTCATTATTATTAAAGTTATTCTGGTGGTGTGTTTGGCGAATAAATCAAAAATGGCGCCGAAAGACCGAATAGCAAATGTTTTTAACCGCAAAAGCGACGTAACCGTGTTTTTCCATCACGTAATATTTTATTTCAAAGACTGATTTAACACAAGATTGACATTAATATTATTATTTTTTTTAATTGTACAAGACAAAAAGATATGTAAAGTTATTAAGTACAAACGTTCATACCAATACTTTTCACAGTTATTATTTTATGAATAATTAGACATGAATGGAAAAATCTACAGGACAATTAAAAGATAAGCGTAAAAATATGGTTTTACATTTATTTGAGCCTTTGAGATGTAAGGTAAGGGCGTACCGGTAAGAAATCCGGTTTGGCGCAACACAAGAGCGGTGAGTCGGGCGCTCCATGATGATTCGGACGTGAGAATGTGTCAGCTTTTTTTTGAGGGTACGTTAAATTATTCTAGGTCAATTAAATTATTACTTATTTTATGAATGTCTGATTAATATAAATATGTTTGCCAAAGCTTGGTGCTATTTTCGCTTCAAAAAGGGAGGGTATGATGCCAAAATATATAAATAGCTCTGAAAACAAACCTGATGAACTTTAATTTTTGTTTTCGCACGAATTTTTTCTGTTTCTATATTAAAATGCGGCACAAATGTCATATACGAATCACATTGGCGTTAGTTTTTTTCTAAAGCCAATTTGGCGAAAATCTCGTTTTGGGATACCAGTTACATACCCGGTGTCCCAAAAATGACTGATGGATTTTAAAATTCAATGACTTGCAAACGGTGACAGCTATTTAAAAAAATTTTGCAGGAGGGTTATGTATAATGTCAGGAGTTTTTTACCGTAACTTTTTATTTTAGTTCGAATTTCAAAAAATAGATGGCGCGGATAGCGATTGAAGGCCAGGTGATCAGTGTTGAGTGAGGTCAGTTTCGGCGTCGATTGCTGTCAATTGCTGTCAGCGCCATCTATTGGTTGAAATTCGAACTAAAATCAAAAGTTACGGTAAAAAATACTCCTGACATTGTACATAACCCTCCTGCAAAAAATTTTTAAATAGCTGCCACCGTTTGCAAGTTATTGAATTTTAAAATCCATCAGTCATTTTTGGGACACCCGGTATATATTTTTTGAAAGGTAATAACAATAAATAAAAAAAGGTTTGTTTAATAGAACAAAACAATTTATATATTTAAAAAAAAGAAAAAATTATTTATTAAAAAGTAAATAACAACATCCGGGTTGACACATCAAGCAAAATAACGACACTCTCGATTCAGTTAAATACTCCGATGCGCATATGACATTGGCGTCAGAAAAAAAAATTCGCCAACATGGTGCGTACATGACATCTGTGCCAAAAATGCATACCTATTTTATTTATATTACGTAAGGTGCTACTTGATTATCAGGTCGACCCATTTCACCCATTTATAGAAATCGCCAAACTATTCGCCAAATTACTCAAAAGGAAAAATGTTGCCATTAAAAAGTTTTAAGTTTAGAATATTAATGAATTTAGGTTAAAAAAAATAAAAGTCATTAACGAAAAAGATTACTTTAATGATGACGTTTAGTTATGACGTCGAGACGTACCAAATATAAAATTTGATTTATTCAGGTGATTTCGAACAAAAGAAAACTAATAAAAGTTTTCATATTTTAATGCATAATTTATCAAATCAAACCATAAAAAGATATTTCTAAGATATCGCATATGTGAATAACATTGAAGTATTTAAAATGTAATATTAGAATTTATTAAAGAGCATAAAAATATGGTACTTGCGTATTAACGCCACCGCAGCAGAAGTTGCGCTAATGTGCCAATAAAGAGCAACCTTGTTCGCACGCGCACAAAAAAAAATTGTATCAAAAATAGGCTAAAAAAGTACTAAATACTAAAAATTACGTCAAAATGAGCACACACACACACACACACAAAAAAAAAAAAAAAAAAAAAAAAAAAAAAAAAAAAAAAAAACACTAAAAAGGCACGAAAAACAAGATCACTCTTTATTGACGCATTAGCACAACTTCTACGGCGGTGGCATTAATACGAAGGTACCAAAAATATCAATGTTAGCGGAAATTTGTAAGGAGTTAAATGCTTTTATTTAACCAAATAATGTCGGCGGATACAACCATAAAGTAACTTTAATAAATTATATATTATATTTTTCTCAATTAATATCAAGAGCTATTCGCTTATTGGCATAAAATTTATATTAAATAACAAAAGAACAAATAAATTAGTCAAACATTAATAAAAATATAAATAAATTATCGAATTAAAATCATTTGATTACTTAACAAACAAGTGTAGCGGGTTTAATGTCAAGGAAGTGTAACATTTATGTTCATCCATTATTGGCATATAATCTTACAGTTTGTCTATCGTTTTTTGGTCGATGGGATAAATTAAGTAGTTATATATTTACTTATAGTATTTTTAATAAAATGAAAGAAAAACGTGCAAGTTAAATGTATCTGATATATGTATTTTTAATTTATGTGTTTTTTAATGAAAGTCATGTATTTTAAATAAAGCTAGTGACAGCTTTATATTTAAAATGAAATTATGGCGAAGGAAACCTATTTGGCGATTGTTTCGAGTAGCTAATATAAAAGTAGGAAAATAGCCGTCGGGCATATAAAAAATAAAACAATCAGATCGGAGCTGTTGATGACAGTCACAAGACTTATGCTGTTATTTATATAGGCATTATAGCAAAATTTGCAACATCTCTGGTGTTAAACTAGGACTCTCGTGGTAAGACATTTGGCTGCTCAGCAGCGGGTATAGAGTTCAAATCCCGTCGGATGTAAGTTCGTTTTATTTAGAAATGCTTTTGTGTTAAATTATTATTCCTTCGGGAATATTTTTATGTTAATTGTTATTCAATTTCTAGAATTTTTATAGTTGTGAATGTTTTATTTGAGAAATTACCTTGAATATATTTAATTGGTATGGCTTTTAATTCTTTTAATAAAGTTCTGTACTTTTTTCGTTCAAATCCATGGTTTATTTTTCTTATCATGCATTTTATATAGCAATACAATGACTTTTATAATTATTCTGATACATCAAAATTTTATGTTATTGTTATCATTTTATAAATTTTGACAGCAGCAGTTATTTTTCTTTTTAAGATATTAGAAAATCTTCAGTTTTTATCAAAAAATTAAATGACTAGTATTAAAAAATGCTCTGACGAGCACCAAAAAAGGTTAATATGTTTTTAAGTATGAAAAAGGGTTTGACAAGTGCTTCTGTTAATTATTGAGCATGAGGAAGGACAAGGGATCCCTTCTTGGCTACAACTCACTCCAATGCCAACTTTTAAAAAATCATATTTGCGCTTTTTCCGTGAAAACAAATCAGTCGCAGTTACTATAAAAATGTATACTGTAAAGACATAACCAGTAAAGGTGCAGCTTAATTAGACATAAATGTCAGGGAAGACGACACAGTGCCAAAAACCTAGTTCCTGCATCACATTCATGCACTGGCACCAAGCATGCCCTAAGTGTATAATTGCACAGAAAATTTATTTGTAGTATAGTGCAGAGGGAACAGTGCAGTTAACATCAGGGATGTAAGTGCATGTTATACGCCGTATGCCTTCTGGACTTTTTAATAGAACACCATATACATTATTTCTCAAGAAAGCTTATAGTATACACATTCTAGGGTATCCCTCTGCTTAGAGCATATATCCTATCTTATTTTTACGACTACACCCCTGGTTAACATCTAAAGCAAGGTGGAAAGTTCTACTAAAGAACCGCAAATTTCTTTCATATGGAAAAAGCGCAAATATGATTTTTTAAAAGTTGGCATTGAAGTGTGTTGTAGCCAAGAAGGGATCCCTTGTCCTTCCTCATGCTCAATAATTAACAGAAGCACTTGTCAAACCCTTTTTCATACTTAAAAACATATTAACCTTTTTTGGTGCTCGTCAGAGCATTTTTTAATACTAGTTTATACATATCTACTTATAATAATTTGCGTCTTTAGGTAGTGTAAGAACGGTTCCAGGTCATACCACTCGGGAATCCACTGAAGATCAACGCCACGTTAGGCTTAGCTGAAAATTGGTGCTAAAATGATGCTTTTAAAATTTCTTCCACTTGAAATAATGTTTGTTCAGCATATTTTCATATAAAACATGTTTATGATACCCAATTATAATACATAAAGATATCGGCGGAAGTTTGAACTGATAAGTTTTTTTATCGTTAGTACGATTTCATTTTATGGAGTGAAGGCTACCGACGTCTTACTCACATCTAACACTTTTCAGTGCTGCCATCTATGAACTAACAAAGGGCTCGCAAATCTGTTTTTGAAGAGACCTTCTACTTTCCCGCGGAAACGCGAAACGCCGCTTTTTCGGCGACGAATTTTACTACCCCTGAGATCGATGCAAAGATAGATTAAACTATATTGATATTTTAAGAGGGGGGGGGCATAAAGGATGAAATAGAACAAAAAAGCCAGTACGAACGGCACCAAATTAAGCAAATTTCTGCAAATGATCACACACAAAAAAAAAGTTGAAAAATATATTATTCTCTTCAGAGAATTGCGGGAGATAATGCGATTTCCATCAAAGGATTGCAGAAAAAAAAAAGAAAAAAAAATTCCGTTAAAGGATTGCGGGAAAAGACAGGATTATTGTTAAAGAATCACTATCAAGGCGCGATTTTCGTCAAAAGATTGCAGGGAAAACGCGATTTCCGTGAACAGGCTGCGGAAAATTACTCGAATTTCATCAAAGGATCGTGAAATATACTCGAATTTTATCGAAAAATCATGTAAAATACTCAAATTTTGCAGAAAAATCGTCGAAAATACGTGAATTTTGAAGAAAGATCCGAGAAAATATCAAAACTTTGTAGAAAAATCGGGGAAAATACGCACATTTTGTCAAAAAATAGCGGAAATAGGCGAATCTTAACGAAAGATCGTGAGAAATACGAGAATTTTGACGAAAGATCAAGCAAAATATGCGAATTCTATGAAAAAATCACAGGAAATACGAGAATTTTGTCGAAAAATCGGGGAAAATACGCGAAATTTGTCGAAAAATCGCGGAAAATACGCAAATTTCGTCAAAAAATCGCGGAAAATATGCGAATTTTCTCAAAAAATCAAGGAAAGTAAACAAATTTTCTCGAAAAATCAAGGGAAATAAACGAATTTTCTCGAAAGATAGTCGAAAGTACGCGAATTTTCTTGAAAAACTTGCTATTTTCAAAATAAAACTGCTATTTTTTTTAAAAAGTTGTTTTGTTTATATTAACTGCGTATAGATAGCGCCAAATCCAAATTTAAAAAACAAAACACAAAGCTTCTTAATTCATGACTAAAAGCATCGAACTAAAAGTCTATCATATGCCCATGATTAAAGCCACTGCCGAATCATACTTTTAATAAAAATAATGTATTTTAAAATTTTAAAAACTTCAATATTTAATTTTAATGCTTTGTGAAATCTTCAGAAATGGAGTTTCATTTTGCTAATTATTATTATCGTTATTGTTATAAATACTGCTCTTTGTTTTGAAATTAAAATTTGTTCAAAAACTAAATATCAAATTTAAAAAAAAAAAAAAAAAAAAAAAAAAAACTTTATCATTTGTTATTGTAGAAATCTATTGTTATTTTTAAAATGTGCTTTTCTACAATACAAACTCTTCAATACTAAAATCTTCATTCTGTTTGTATTATTATGAAAATAAAATTAAAATGAAAATTCCGTCATTTTTGACGGGGTTATTATACTAGTATTATATATAAAATGCTTTGGTATCAAAATTTATCGTAACAACCAAAATGATTAATGAAGATAGCGTATAATGATAGTATACATAGTTGATCATACTAAAAGAATACTAAAGTAAAGCTAATCGGCATACAGAATCCACTAAGAGTAATTTCATCACGAAAGCATTATAGTTACAAAATTGCTTTTTTACGAAATTTTTATGAATAATGATAATTTTTTGGCATCTAAGATGACATTGAAATATTTGTTTCAATGTTAAAATGCATGTTCAGTATAACAAATAAAATACTTTTATATCATTAGTACTGAGATTGTAATACATATAATATATTAAATTCTGATCAAAAAATATATTTAATTACGATAATGCCTAATTGAAAAAAAAGATGAAGAATTTAAACTCATATTATTCGAATACATTAAAATTCTTTACATTTCAAATATTATTCAAATACTGGGAATTCTTGAAAGATTCTAATTAAAAGAAATGGAGAGCTTTTGATAAATTTATTTAAATGTTTCCAGTTGAAGTTCATTCTCTAAGATTAATCAAATTAACAATCATTCTGACTCATTCAATAAATAAATCTTTGATTTTACAGAATCTTGATTTGTAGTACAAGATTAAATTTGGAAATAAAGGCATTTGAAAAAATGCAATTATTTTCGTTTCTTTAGTTATGCATGAATGTGTGTAAATAACTATGTATATATAATTTATATACTGTGTTATATTATTTTTAATTTTTATTATATGTTTGTATATACAGTGAAACCTCCAAATAAGGGACATCTATGGGACCGCAACTTTCGTCCCTTAAATAGAGGTATCCCTTATTCAGAGTGTCCCTTATTTGGAGGTTTCACTGTATATATATAAGTATTTCTGTGTACATAAAATACCTTAGAATCAAAATTTACTTTAAAAATTTATATAACAATGTTGATCAAATTTTTGAATGATGATGGCTGTTAATACTAAAAAAATATTTTACAAAAGCTAAACGCCATACATAAACCAACAAAGAATGATTTAAATAAGTCACGAAAGCATTATTACTACAAAATTGTTTTTTTACCAAATTTTCATAAATAATGATTATTTTTTTTATATCTAAGATATCATTGAAACATTTGTTTAAATGTTAAAATGCATGTACAGTATCACACGCATTATTAAATTACTGTTTTATAATTCGTCCTGAAATTTTACGGCATTGAATATTAAATTATGATTAAAAAATAGATTAAATTACGATAAGCCGAAAGTAGAAAAAGCAAGACGACAAGCTTGAACTCACATTATTTGGGTACATTAATATTCTGTACATTTGAAATATTATTCAAAAACGGGGAATTTTTGAAAGATTCTAATTAAAATACATGGAGAGCTTTTGATCAATTTATTTAAATGTTGCCAATTGAAGTTCAGTCTCTAACGTTAATCAAATTAATAATCCTTCTAGTTCATTGAATAAATCTTTGATTTTACAGAATCATCATATGTAATACTAGATTAAATTTGGAAAATAAAGACATTTAAATAAAGTGCAATCATTTCTGTTTCTTTTCTTATAGATATATGTGTGTATAAATTTAAAATTTGTATAATTTTAGTTTTTTTATATACACATATATATTTATACGTATATAAAATACCTTGGAATCAGAATTTTCGTTAAAAATATTATAACGGTGTTAACAAAAATTATGAATAAACATGGTGAATTATAATAATATACATAGATCTAAAACAATGTTAAGGGGACAGTGGACCTTTATTTATCAAAATCGTCGCAAAAAGGTCTATTTCTTTGGTATCATAGTACCAAAACAGTTTTTTCTTATTAAAATACCATTTATGAAGGTTTTAGGAACTAAATAATAAAGGTAAGTGTATTTATATACTTTAAGTCTGTTTTTTTCTTAAAACAAATTTTTCAGCGTCGCAAGAAGCATTTCAAAAATCTAAAAGATTTTTGAAATGTTTCTTGCGAATATTGATGATGATTGATGAATATTTATGAAATTGATAAGGAATTATCCTGATATTATTTTTAAAGAAATTGTGTAATCTTTTTAAAATTCGTCTTCATTAAGATAGTCCATACATTTTTTACTTATTAAAAGGCAAATTTTTTATGAAAATCGATATTGAATTTAGAAAGAATCTGTAAAATATTAACTATTCAAGAGATTAAACAATCTTACACAAATTTCTATATAATAGACTTTTAAGTGATAAAAATGCAAAAGCAAGAAACTATGTCAAAAATTAAAGCACGAGGAATATTTTAAAATTTCGTTTAGAAATTATTATTATTATTATTATTATTATTATTATTATTATTATTATTACTATTATTATTATTTTTATTTTATTTTTTATTTATTTATTTTTTTTTTTTACAAAATGAAAAATTTTAATAAGTTTGGAATTTTTTTAAGGTATTCCATATGCTTTTGGTAAAATGTATATATGCACAAAATTTCATATTGCTATGTTGAAAAAAAAATTTACCGTCCACGGTCCCTTTAAAGTAAAGCTAATTGGCATACAGAACACACTAAGAGTAAATTAAATAGATCACGAGAGTATTACTGTTACAAAATCGCTTTTTTACTAACTTTTCAAAAGTCAGGATTATTTTTCGGACATCTCAGACGTCACTGAAACATTTATTTAAATGTTAAAATGCATGTTAAGTAAAACGCTAAAATGCATGTTAAGTAAAATACTTTTTTTATCAATCGTGCTGATACCGTAAGATGTAGGATATTACATGCTGATCAAAAAACATATATTTAATTACGATAAGCCCTTATTTGAAAAAAAAAATGAAATGCTTGAACTCTCATTATTTGGATGCATTTATATTACTTACCTTTGAAATATCATTCAAATACAGAGATTTCTTGTAAGATTCTAATTAAAAGAGACGGAGAACTTTTGATATATTTATTTAAATGTTACCATTTGAAGTTCAGTCTCTAAGGTTAATAAAATTAATAATAATTTTATTTAATTGAAAAAAAATTGAATTTCTAGAATCTTGATTTGTAGCATTAGATTAAATTTTGAAAAAAAAAAAACCATTTAAATAAAGTGCAAGCAATTTCGTTTCTTTTTATTTGTATGTACATTAGGGTGTGTCGAAAAAAACGAATTTTTTCAAATTCACTATTAATAGTGCGAAAAAGTTGCCTTTTGTAATTAGAAGGACAACGCAAAACTTTTTTTTAAAATCGGTTAATATCTTTAGGTCGCGCATCGCACCTAAAATTTGGAAAATTTGACCAAAAATGACATTTTTTTAAAATTAATGATAAAAAAAAAAAAAAAAATTGAATGTACTTCTAATAGTACGGAAAAGTTTCTTTTTATATCTAAAAAGATAACGCAAAACTTTTTTTGAAATCGGTTAATATCTTCAGGTCACCCATCTCACTGGACGTTCGGAAAAATTGATCAAAAATGACATATTTTGGAATAAGTGAGGAAAATTAAAAAAATTTCGAACTTTTCTGTAATAGTATGCTAAAATAACTTTTTACAATTAAAAAATAACTTTTTTTTCATTTTAAAATCTGCTAATGCCTTTAAGTTCCTTTAAGTTAACGAAATTTTATGAAAATTGACATTGTTTCATATAAAAAATGAAAAATTGTCTTTTTTTCCATATCTACTTCTAATAACATAAAAATATTCCATTATATGCATAGAAACGTAAAATTACGTATTTAAATAAACGTATAAATTTGGTAATAAACGTATTTAAAATTGGTTATTAATTTTTTATAATACATTGTTTATAAATTACGAAAAAGCTTAGAAAAGTATATTTTTCAACTATTTTATTTGTGAAAGTTAAGCATTCATATTGAACAGATTTAGAACACTATTTAATACGACATTTTGCTAATAAAAAAACTAACAAGTTTTACTCAAACAATACTAGGCTATTTGCATTCTAGTAATTTTAGAGAATAATTATTTTTCTTCCTTGCCTTACTATAGGTAAAGCCTTGTAGTGAGATTTATTATCAAATTTTGGCTTAAGTGATCGCGAAAGCAAAGTTGATCTAACAAAGCCGTCTCTGCTATTAGAGCCACAAACTTTTTCAGAAGCCTCACTTACAAGTTTCACACATCATTCCACCGCTTGTGTGTGTGTGCCACGGAAACGCCTTTATTGTTTCCACTTCCAAATTCTGAGATACATTTCGATTCAATAAAAGAGAAAATTCTCTCTCGTTTGATTCCGTGTAATGTACGTTGTGAAGTAACTTTGTAGCTCGACCAATCAATTAGTTCAGTATAATCTTGCGCACCAAAATTTAACTTGGGTATCACAAAATCTTTTACAGTCGCCACTTCTGTCCCCAGTGTCATTGCTTTCAAAATTTGTCGTTATCCTAACTCTCGCAGCTATACCCTCTCATCTGCAATCATTGCCAATAGCAGGTTTTTTGGATGAGCGAAGTAAGCGTTAAGTTCAGTAACAGGGTCTATAATTTTGTGCAGACTTTTTGATAGGTAGCGAGATGTTGTTATTGTCTTGTGTATATGCTTTGGTCCATATATAATAGAATAATTCTTCTTAATTTAAACCATACAGTCACGTATGTTTTTATGATGAATAAAACTCGCTGCTTCATTTCAGTTCTAGGGTTTTCTGTGGATATATATATATATATACAGTCTAAGAATTCTATTGGCGGTCGTTAGCCATCGGGAATGAGGAATAAGCCCTGGATCTCGGATTGAAATATTTAAGGAGGTAGACGATCTCACAGCATTTGACGTTTCAAAAAGATGCTTTTGATCTTTACTAAGGTCATTTGAGTTTTCAACAGTTACTTTGGGCTAGAGCAATTGATCGATTCAAACTTGATGACAGGTAATCTTTCGCAAGCAGGTAGTTGCTTGCCTATAGGACAAGAAAGTAATGCTGGCCTTTTGCTTTTATCATCAGTATATTGAAACAAGTGCCTAAAAGGCAATTCAATGAAATGCAAAAGGTAAATGCACCACTGCAAGGGCCTGCATATCTTCGTTTCCAAGTTTTGAATAACCCCTTTTTTCAATCCCGTACACTCTTAAAACGAAAGAGCTGATTTGGCTTCTCATGAAAGAGCTGTAATTTTTTCGATAATAAAAGAGTTGTTTATCAAACGATTAAATCTTCTTGATCTAAATTAGTTATTTAAATAGCTCAACTTCATTTAAATTGGTTAAAACTCGAGTTATTTCAACTCTTTTTTGAGAAGCTGCCTTTCAACATTGAGATGAGTGGATTTCAGCTCAACTTGAGCTATTTTTGTGGCTGACTTTTTAAGAGAGTATTGATAGAGATGACGCCACATCCAAACAAGGACTTTATCTAAGGAGATATTCTTGTGAGACAGATAAATAACGATACTTTCACAAATATTTTTTTTCTGTTCCATTCATAGGGCTACATGACCAATTTTTAAGTTGGCTCCTGAATTAAAGAAATATGCCCTTCCCTCTTTGATCTTCGATACCATTTTAAATCCCTTATTTCTTGATGTAACGTAACTGTTTGTGGTAATCACATGACAAACCTGAAAACTACCTGCATTGAAAGCTCATCGGCCCACTGAGCAAGAGGAATTGAAAAAGATCGGTTCATTAATTGTTTTTGTAATCAGCCTATGTGAAATTTAAACATATTTTCAAAATTTCAGGTACGATGCTCTAACTTAAAGATACACTATGTTGACATTGATTATTGGACACTTGCGATTTTAGACATTTTACTAAATATCTAGAAAAATACATGAGGGATCATGTCGAAACTCTTAGCGTATAAATATGATAGTATACGTCATACATCTCCGTGAAGATTTTTTACCGAAACTCCATAGGGGACCGTCAACAAATTAAAAAAGAATGAATATCTTTTGAATAACCCTGTCAAAACTAATATAGCAAAAGCGCTCAAACTCTAGATTATAATTGAATGCCTTATTGTAATACACTGTGTTCATTTTTATGCAAATAACATGCATACTCGCAGAATAATTTTATAAAAAATTTTCCAAATTTTTCCCTTATAATTTTCAGAGTTCTTAATATAAAATAATATTTTTTTCAGAAAATATGACAAACAACATTGCACACAGTACCCTGTAATCAAAATTAAAAAATAATAAAAATTGTATGAAAAATGAGTAGGTTTACTAAATAATTTTTTACTGCGCATGCGTCAAAGATATCAAAATTTCGTTTGCATATTATGTTAGCTAAATGTATAGAGCAACTTTTGTAAAAGTCTCAAAATCATAGCTTGAAAATTCTGAAAGTAATCGTCTATAGAAAAAGGACAAAATCCGTTGTTTTCAAAATGGAGCAAACAAATGAGGGATTTTATCCATATGTAGTAGTACATCCCGTATTGTGTATTCTATATTGACACTAATCAATGAATATATGGATACAACCCCTCTTGTTTTTGCTTCATTTTGAGAATAAGGGATTTTCAACTTATTCAATTGACGATTATTTTCAGAATTTTCAAGTTATGATTTTGAGACTTTTACAAAAGTTGCTCTATACATTTAGCTAACATAATATGCAAATGAAATTTTGATATCGTTGACGCATGCGCAGTAAAAAATTATTTAGTAAACCAACTCAATTTGTATACAATTTTCAGTATTTTTTTAATTCTGATTACGGGGTACTGTATGTAATGTTGTTTGTCATATTTTCTGAAAATAATATTATTTTATATTAAGAACTCTGAAAATTATAATGAAAAAACGTGGAAAAATTTGGGACCATTTTTATAAAAACCTTAATTATTCTGCGAATATGCATGCTATTTGCATAAAAATGAACAACGCGCAGTACAATAAGGCATTCAATCATAATCTAGAGTTTGAGCGTTTTTGCTACATTAGTTTTGACAGGGTTATTCAAAAGATATTCATTCTTTTTTAATTTGTTGACGGTCCCCTATAGAGTTTCGGTAAAAAATCTTCACGGTGATTGTCAGGTTCCTAGAAGACATCTGCCCTGAATCAGAAAGGAATAACATTTCCTTATCTGAATATTTTATGTATTGTGGGTTGTGTATCCGTGAAGCTCGAAATACCTTTCTTTCTTTTCTATAATAACGAATGACAGATGTTGACACAGGTGTGCAGATGACGCACTCGTTGACGAATGAAAGTGATGGCCGCGGGGCGTGCCTCAGCTGTCATCTAGCTATTTAAGTGATGTGTAAACAGTAGATGTCATGACTCAAGGTTGGTATGCGGAATTGAACCAATGGAGGAACTCTAAGAGGCCCTGCTGGGGGAAGGAAGATCTCTGACAAGGTCAACTCTGGACAGAGAGGTTGGAGACAGTTCTCGCTTGGCGTTGAGACCAATAGGTCGCTCAGGATTTGTGGTCCTGTTGGATAGTGTATATTTTGAGCGTGGGAAAAGGCGTCCCGGTGGATAGTGTTATAGGTCGAGAAGTGAGGCCTAGTACCCTTGTGTATTGAGATTCTGCAGTAATCTCTGATAAAGCGTATCTAACGTGCGTTGAGTGTGAGAAAGAAAGTGTAAGTTGAACGGTACACAACCAACGTTTATTGTAGTTAATTTAATGTTGAACCGGATCATCTATATCCGAGTTGTAATTGTAAATAGTTGTAAATATTATTTCTTGTGTACATATCTATATCTTAAATAAACTGTTAGTTCAGTTCATTAACAGTGTCAGTGTTAGTTTACCCAATCCTCACAGCAGGTGACCGATATCACCCATTAATATCGGTGGTGGCAGCTAAAACTACCTAGGACATTCTTCAAAGTTTTGTGGACTGAGAGGAGCGTCCGACAAATTGTTGGCAGCGTCGGGATAGAATCGCCTGAAACCAGTGACCAGCGAGCCGTGTTGCAGTCTGTTAATGCCAGAGTATCCAGTGGAATTCTTGTGTGGTCGTGCCATATCGTCGAGTATGTGCTAAAGCATCGTGCCGGATCGTCGATTGTATGCTAAAGTGTCGTGCCGTATCGTCGAATGTGTGTAAAGTGTCGTGCCGTAGCGTCGAATGTGTGTAAAGTGTTGTGCCGTATCGTCGAGTATGTGCTAAAGTATCGTGCCGGATCGTCGAGTGTGTGATAAAGTATCGTGCCATATCGTCTAGTGTGGACTAAAGTGTTGTGCGTATCTTTATTAGAAAGAACTAAACTGAACTGTTGTGCCATATTACCGCTACATCGTGGAGCTATCTGTGAATAGAAGAGTACCCCACCAAATAAAGTATAAGGTAAGGTGTTTTGATCATTCATTTCTTCTGACATCTCGAACCAAATTGTATTGTTGTATAATTAATAGTAATTTAAGTAAATTGTCTATGTAATTTATGTGCAATGAAATAATTGTGTTCAGATAGGTGTAAAGAATTAGTAACCATATTGCTATTGGTTTAAAGAAAGGTCATAATAATTTGAGATGATAATGATATGCTATTTATAATGATATTAGTGAACTAAATTAATGTATTAAATCTAAATTATTGTTAAAGTAATTGTTAAATGAAGCAATACTGTTTAAATTTTAAGAGTTACATTATCAAAATTCTAAGCAAATGAAAATTTTAATTGGCCAATACTAGTGAGGAAAAAAAAAAGGCTCAAAAGAGAGCCATAGTGAAAAAAAGGCCCAAAAGAGAGCCATAGTGAAAAAAAAAGGCTCAAAAGAGAGCCATAGTGAGTAAAAATAAAAGTAAAGATTTTCAGTATATTTGTTTTAAGTGTAAGAACCAGTATTGAGTTCGGAAATATTTTATGAGGATAATTGTAGAAATTTATATATGCATGTTGTACAATTTTTCTTTATGTGGATTTTTTGATTGACATCAATACTTCTATTCAATTTCAACGTATCAGTATTATTATATAAATTGTATGTTGTTATCTAGGTGTATATATTGGAACCTATATTGCATAGTAATCAAATCGAATTACTCTTTTACCTTTTGTTTTATTGGAAGTATATTGTGTGATATCAATGGTTGAGGAAAATTAGAGTATTCAGTAGGTTAATTAGAAATGAAATGTATTGATTATCTGAAGTGGTATTAATTAGTATAATAAGTGGAGAAATATCTGTACTAAGTTAGAAATTTCGGAAATATTAATTTGGTAGGTTTAACTATTTTTGTGGGGTGGTAATAACAATCGGTGAAGGTATGGCTTTCTTATTAAAACTAAAAAAGGTTGATCTTCAGGGGATAGCCGAAGAATTGGGTGTTGAATTCACGGAAGATGATACCAGAATTCTGCTTAAGAAAAAGATAATGGACAGTGATGAGTATGAAGAGGGGGTTATTAAGGAATTATCCGACACTATTGTAGCAGAACGATTAGAACGCGAAAAATTAGAACGCGAAAAGTTAGAAAAACAGGAAAAATTAGAACGCGAAAAGTTAGAAAAACTGGAAAAATTAGAACGCGAAAAGTTAGAAAGACAGGAAAAATTAGAACGCGAAAAGTTAGAACTCGAAAAGTTAGAAAAACAGGAAAAGTTAGAAATGGAGAAATTGAGGATGGGACATGAATTAGAAATGGAAAGGCTCAGAGTTCAAGGTTCAGCAAATAACTCTAATGGATCTAGGGAATCTAGTAATGAAAGTAACATCGAAAAATTGATCAAAAGTGTTAAAACTCTATCTATCAAAGTACCAGAAGGGACTGAGGGATGGAATTTATTTTTCAACAGTTTAGAAAGGGCATTCCAAACTAAAAATGTACCGGAAAACCAGCAGGCCGAAATTCTACTAAATATGTTAGGAGATAAGGCGGATAATTTGTTAATTTATACCACTAAGGAACAAATGGAGAATTATGAGGAATTAAAGGAGTTAGTCCTAAGGGAACATGAGCCAACCCCGAAGGCATGTTTAGAAAATTTCCGGAAAGCTAGGAGAAATCCGAACGAAACCCATGTATTATTTGTATCGCGTTTAATAGCTACGTGGGAAAATTATTGTAAAATTAGAGGTGCGGACACTTATGAAAAGGTCAACCAGTTAATAGTTACGGATAAGCTAATGAGTACGCTAGATGAGGATACTGCAGCATATATTAGTTTAACTCACCAGGGTAAATGGTTAGAAGCTCCTAAAATTGCTAAAGAGTGTGATAATTATTTTGATGCTAAACATAAGTCTTATGCGGTTACGCATAAAAGCTTTAAAGGTAAAGATAAGTACGTAAACAATGGAAAAATGAGACCGAGGGAGGATAATAAATTTAGTGGTAGTTGGAGGCAAAATGGTAGTAATGAGTGTAATTCTTTTCCGGATAGGAAAACAGAGTTTAAGAAGACGAATGATGCTTCAGGGCCTAAATGTTTTAAGTGTGGTTTGAGAGGTCATTACCAACGTTTTTGTAATAAAGTGGGTAATGAGGGAACTAATAATGGCAATAAAGGGCGAGACCAGAAAGCAGGTGTTCATAAGATTATGGTGAAAGAAAATCAAGAGTTACCTAATGGGGCTATTGTGGCTAGAATATCGGCAAAGGCCGAGCAGAAAACTAATGTTATTGGTGAGAAATTAAATAAACTTGAGAAAATTGAAGTTAGTGTTAATGGGCAAAAAGCAAAGGGATTGGTTGATTCTGGATGTGAGATTAGTGTTGTTCATAAAGATTTAGTCCCGGAAGAGAAATTAAAGGGAGCGGGTAGTATTTATTTACAAGGGTTATTTGGGGAAGCTGTTAAATCATCGTTAGTTAAACTACCGCTAGCTATTCCGCAATTCGGGCAAACTAATATTATTCATCAGGAAGCACTTTGCGCAGTAACTGATAATATTAATGAGCAAGTAATTTTACATCCCGAGGTGATTAATGAGTTGTCAGGTGTCAGTCTTGAGGAGCCATTGATAGAGTCCGAAGAATTAAAAAGTTCCGAAATTATTATTGATAGCTCGAATGAAAAGGAAGATGTAAGTAACGATGGCTGTAATGTTTACGTAATAGACGCGAGATCGCAAAATATACAAAGTCAGGATCCAGAAAAAACTGAAACGGAGGAAAATAATGAATCTATTGTTAGTAACTCAGATATGTTTAAGAAATCCCAGTTGGAATGTAAAGAATTCGAGAAAGCTTGGGAATTAGCTAAAAAGGAAAAAGGGGATTATTATATTGTAAACGGATTATTGTATCATAAAGAGAAATTGTTAGGCGAAACTATAGCGCAATTAGTAGTACCCAAGGTAAGAAGGGAAGAAATCTTAAAATTAGCGCATTCATCGGTATTTGGAGGGCATCATGCAGCCAAGAAAACGTTGCAGAGAATAAGGTATTCTTTTTATTGGGAGGGAATGGCAAAAGAAGCTAAACAGTTTTGTGAATCATGTTTAGAGTGCCAATTGACTAGAGGGGTTAAAGTAAATGATAGAGCTCCTATTTCCCCAGCGTCGCGGCCGGAACTTCCATTTCAGGTTGTTAATGTTGATTTAATTGGGCCTATTGATCCTAAAAGTTCACAAGGGCATCGGTATATACTGACTTTAATTGATCAGCATACCAGATGGGCGGATGCGATCCCTCTAAAAGGTTTAACTGCTAAAACCGCGTGTGAGGCGTTACTTCAAATATTTATGAGAACAGGAATTCCTAATGTAATTGCCTGCGACAACGGAACCAATTTTACTGCCGACTTAACGAAAGAATTTGAGAAAAGGTTAGGTGCTAGTCCAAGATTTTCGACTCCACAGTATCCACAGTCCAACGGACTGGTGGAACGATTTAATCAGACTCTTAAACGTATGCTACATCATACGATTAGGGAAGAAGGAAAAAAATGGCATGAACAAATACCATTTATATTATGGGCGTATAGGGAAGTCCCAAATTCTACGACGGGAATCGCACCTTTCCAGTTATTATATGGTAGAGCGCCTGAGGGTCCGTTATCGATTCTTAATTCGTCTTGGGCAGGAGAAAATAAGGAAGCCCAGTTAGATACTACGCCGATTCATGAGTACTTGGATAAACTTAAGAACCGCTTAGAAAGAGCCGCAAATGAGGCAAAATTGTCTTCTGAGGTTCAACAAAATAGAATGCCGTATCATTATAATTTAAGGTCAAAAGAAAAAACGTTTGAGGTAGGCGATAAAGTTATACTGTTAATCCCCGATTCGACTAATAAGTTATATTCTAGGTGGCAGGGGCCGGCAACTATTGTAGAAAAACGAAACCAGCATTCGTTTATTGTTGAGTTAGCCGACGGGAGTAGGAAGCATGTGCACCAAAATAAGATAAGAGAATTTATCTCTAAATGTAATATAGTTAATATTGTTTTCGAAGGTGATGAGGAATTTGGAGAAGTTGGGGAAATTCCTATTTTGAACCGGGATCAAGAGATAGAACGGGATATTGAGAGGTTTGAAATAAAAGGGCTATCTAATAGTCAAGTCAAAGATTTAAAGTCCATTTTGAGGGAAAATAAAGAAGTGTTTATGGGTCCTGTACGACCAGCGGAAGTAGGGGAACATCGTATTAATCAGAAACCGGGTGTAGAAAGGAAAAAACCAAAGTTATATAGCGTGCCGGTAGCTTATAAAGAGGAAGTGGATAGGCAGATTCAGGAGTTATTAGAATTAAATCTAATCGAACCGTCGAATGCTGAAATTAGCCATCCAATTGTTTGCGTTGCGAAAAAAGATGCAACTGTCAGAATGTGTATTAATTACAGAGCTTTAAATTCTGTAACGCAGGTTCCCACCTTCCCGATGAAAGATTCCCAAGAAATTATGTATACCGCAGGGGCGGCTAAATATTTATCTTCAATAGATTTATTGAGGGGTTATTGGCAAATTAAAATGGCTGAGGATTGTAAACCTTTGACAGCTTTTACGACGCATAACGGAACTTATCAGTGGCGTACAATGCCTTTTGGATTATCAGGGGCTGCCGCTACGTTTCAAAAAGACATGAATGAGGTTCTCCAAGGTCATCGGAGGTATGCAGAAGCATATATTGATGATGTCATCATTTTCTCCGATACCTGGGAAGAGCATTGTGAGCATGTCAGGGCTGTCATTGAAGAGTTGAAAAATAGAAATTTTACGATTAGACTAAACAAATGTAAATTTGGAGAGAAATTGACTAAGTTTTTAGGTCATGTTATTGGGGGTGGAACTCATGCACCTGATGAGGAGAAAATCGGAGCAATAAGGGACTTAAAGAGACCAAAGACTAAAAAGGAAGTTAGATCAGTTTTGGGATTAATGGGATTCCACCGATCTTATATTCCAAATTATGCTGAGATAGCTAAACCTTTAACCGAATTAACCAAAGGAAATGTCAAAAATACTGTACCATGGGATGAAAGGGCAGAAAAAGCATTTAATACTCTTAAAGATGAGTTGTGTAAAGTGACGAGTTTGGCTACACCTATCGTAGGCCGGGAATATCAGCTTCACGCCGATGCTTCCGACCTTGCAGTAGGATGTTGTCTTACTCAAAAAGATGAAAAAGGTCGGTTTAAACCTATAGTTTTTGCCAGTCAGAAATTGTCAGGGGCTCAGCGTGCTTGGCCGAGTATAGAGAAAGAGGCTTGGAGTGTTCTCTTCGGGTTGCGGAAGTTTGAAAAGTGGACTTATGGATCTCAAATTGAGGTCATTACCGATCATAATCCATTAAAATTTCTCACGGAAACAACCCCAAGGTCGCCCAAACTCACTAGGTGGGCTCTAGCCTTGCAACGCTGGAACCTGAGCATTTCTCATCGTCCCGGAGTTCAACATTTGATGCTGATGCAATTTCGAGGCTACAGAGAAAGAGCTGCGAAGAACAACGAGTTACTAGCCCATCAGTATCAATGTCAAAATAGTAGACAACCTTAAAGGATGTCATCACATGTCTAATTTTTTTTGTGTGTGTGTAAAAATTTTTTTTTTAAGTTTTGTGTTTATAATAGTAAATTAGCATGTGTATTGTTTATGCAATAGTAGTATTAATATAAGGTTCAGTAGAGATGTCAGTAGAGAATGTTCAGACACCGGAAAATGCCTGTGTAATATTTAGAATGAAGAAATCTGCAAAGAGACTATTGAACTCTTCCGTAATATTATTATATGTTTGGGGAAAATTAGCCCCTAAGAGGCATATTTTCCGCTAAGGTGGGGGGTGTCAGGTTCCTAGAAGACATCTGCCCTGAATCAGAAAGGAATAACATTTCCTTATCTGAATATTTTATGTATTGTGGGTTGTGTATCCGTGAAGCTCGAAATACCTTTCTTTCTTTTCTATAATAACGAATGACAGATGTTGACACAGGTGTGCAGATGACGCACTCTTTGATGAATGAAAGTGATGGCCGCGGGGCGTGCCTCAGCTGTCATCTAGCTATTTAAGTGATGTGTAAACAGTAGATGTCATGACTCAAGGTTGGTATGCGGAATTGAACCAATGGAGGAAATCTAAGAGGCCCTGCTGGGGGAAGGAAGATCTCTGACAAGGTCAACTCTGGACAGAGAGGTTGGAGACAGTTCTCGCTTGGCGTTGAGACCAATAGGTCGCTCAGGATTTGTGGTCCTGTTGGATAGTGTATATTTTGAGCGTGGGACAAGGCGTCCGGGTGGATAGTGTTATAGGTCGAGAAGTGAGGCCTAGTACCCTTGTGTATTGAGATTCTGCAGTAATCTCTGATAAAGCGTATCTAACGTGCGTTGAGTGTGAGAAAGAAAGTGTAAGTTGAACGGTACACAACCAACGTTTATTGTAGTTAATTTAATGTTGAACCGGATCATCTATATCCGAGTTGTAATTGTAAATAGTTGTAAATATTATTTCTTGTGTACATATCTATATCTTAAATAAACTGTTAGTTCAGTTCATTAACAGTGTCAGTGTTAGTTTACCCAATCCTCACAGCAGGTGACCGATATCACCCATTAATATCGGTGGTGGCAGCTAAAACTACCTAGGACATTCTTCAAAGTTTTGTGGACTGAGAGGAGCGTCCGACAGTGATGTATGACGTATACTATTATATTTATACACTAAGAGTTTCGAGATGATTCCTCATGTATTTTTCTAGATATTTAGTAAAATGTCTAAAATCGCAAGTGTCCAATAATCAATGGCAATATGGTGTATTAACAGATTTAAAAAAGGGAAAAAAGTTATTTATAACTGTAAAAAGTTACTTTAGCGTACTATTACAAGAAAGTTCGAAATTTTTTTTTTCCTCATTAATTTGCAAAAATGTCATTTTTGATCAAATTTTCCGAACTTTTAGTGAGATGGGTGACCTGAAGATATTAACCGAGTTCAAAAATATTTTTGCGTTATGTTTTTAGGTATAAAAGGAAACTTTTCCGCACTATTAGAAGTAGGTTCGAAAAAAAATTTTTTTTTCACCACTAATTTCAAAAATTGTCATTTTTTGACAAATTTTCGGAACTTCAAGTGCGATGCGCGACCTAAAGATAGTAACCGATTTATTAAAAAAAAAAAAAAAAAAAAAAAAAAAAATGCGTTATCTTTCTAATTTCAAAAGGCAACTTTTTCGCACTATTAATAGTGGATTTGAAAAAGTTCGATTTTTTCGACCCACCCTAATGTACATGTGTGTGTAAAAACTATTTATATGTTATTTACGTTTTATTGTATGTATATATATATATTTATAGGCATATAAAATACATTGGAACCAAAATTCATTTTAAAAACTTTTAATGAAGATGGCTTATAATAATTTTGTACATTAATCATTACACTAAAACAGTATTGAAGTAAATCTAATCGGCATACAGGACCCACTAAGAAATCTCAAAATATTTTAAAATTTAAAAAGTTTAATGTTATGATGTTGTAAATGCTATAAAAGAGTGGAAAATTTTTAGTTTCAAAAGGTAAGGGAACAACATTTGCAAGAGGGGAAAATTCGAAAGCAATGCAATAAAGATGAATGAATATCGTGAATAGCAAATATTTGAAGAACACTTCTATTAGGTAATTTTTCATCAGGGGGAATATTCCACAAATAAAAGGAAAACAAAATTGATTTCTAATTTAGAAAAGCATGCATTGAATTTAAAAGCTGTTTCTGGAATTGTCCAATCAGCTGTGAACTAGATTTTCAAGTAAATCAAAAGAGTGTAAAATAACAAAAACAAAACAATACTATTAAACTTCATGATACATAATAACAAAAATATGATTGGGAAATTGACATTAACCCTTTAAGCGTCCTTTCCTTCACATAACTTTCAAAATAAAGGTTGATTTCACAAAAATCAATATTAAAGCTAATTTTTTTGAGTGAATCAATTAAATAAATATGTATGTTTACCAAGTAAAAATTCTGATAAAAATATTTTTAATAACTGCTATTTTATGAATCATTAAACATGAATGGAATATTCTGAAAGAGGCTTAAAGGGTTCAAAAACATTTACCAATTATCTCCATACAGAAAAATGAACTGAAATACACAAAGCCATCATTCCACGTTAAAACTAAGTAACATATAGCAAAATTGCACTTTTCAGTAATAAACTGAGCACCAAAATTTGGTTCAAGCAAGGACAAAGTTTTCAACAATGTGTGTTTAGATACATTCGATTGAAAGACAAACACACAAACACAATAATAGACCTATAAATCAAGCTCTGTAATGTCCTCAACAATGAGGACATCTGTATCATATTTTGCATGCTTGACACATATACTGATGAATTTAAATTTTTCAGAGTGCAAATAAATCAACCTATTTTTTTTTTTTTTTTTTTTTTTTTTTTTTTTTTTTTTTTGCGTGGGAGAGGAATTTTTTTGGCTAGCTGTCGCAGTCATCTTTTCAATTAAAAGAATCTCTGAAGATTACTATAACCATCAAATACGAAGATAGTATTTCGACCATTGTGTTTTTCAACATACTTCACATATATATCACAAATAACCCCAAAATAATCACTTTGATGCCAGACTAATCGATGAAGCAGATATCCTCCTTTAACAATGTAGTTCGTTCTTTCAAAATCAGGTTGCTCATCTATGGGACTGAAGCTGTTGAATAAGGAGGACTTTTTTGTTTTTCTCATTCCAATTGCATCGAAAAGGGCTACTGGCTAAAGAGCCAGTTCAAACTTCAAACATTCACGGAGCTCGTCGTAGGATCTCTTCATGATACAAATTCTTTGAAACAGCAGCAATGGATCTACAGGTACGGTAATAGCATGCACTGTTATGTGACTCTTCACTGTTTGAAGAGAAAGAACTTGTTCGGCAGGTGAATTTTTCGTTTCGTAAAAATTGCCACCGACCTTTTTTGCCATTATAGTTGCACCAAGGTTCAGTGCATCATGGCAGTTTTTTTCCCCATCACCTGTAACCCCTGTTGCAATGGACATAATCACATGTATACAGTGGAAAGGATTGTGGACATAAAACAACTCTGATACTATGTTTACGTCTTCTTGGTCCCGCTTTATTCGAGATTCTCGTGCATCCACATGTTGTTCTCCAATTGCAAAGGAAACATCACAGAACTTTTCAATTCCTTCAAATATATTGGTTGCACTTAACTTTTTTACTTCTTCCACGCACAAAGCCTCCTTGCATCTTTGAGGACTTCATGAGTGACTGTTCAATTATACCATATCACTTGAAGTCCCACTAAAAAATTTGTCAGACCTTTTAATAGTTAAAAAGGCTGAAGTAGATATTTTCAAGGTGTCCTAATTCGTTGAATTTTCTAATTTTTCCATGTCTTGTATGAACAACTGGTCACTTTTAGCGTACAAAAATTGTGCTGCAGCATAAAAATATTGAATCATTCTTTTTATCGCTGTTAAATATGTCCTCTAATCTCCCATCCTTTTTGCTCTAATAAATTCTTTGAGAATTAAAACCATGTCCAAATACTGAATCCATAAAATAATTTTAGAAGCACATCTCCTTTTTTCCATCATTCAGCCACGCTTTCGTGAAAAACGGGAAACCTTAAAAGAATTTCACTTGATCTGTTTGCACCAGGTCAGGTTACTGACAGTGTCAGGTTACTGTCAGGTTACTGACAGTGACAATACTGACTTACCACTGTCAGGTTACTGACAGTGTCATGAATTTAAATGAGTCTGTGCATGTGGGCTCTTGCTTTCAATAAAACACGACCGATGGAGTGAGAACAGTCGAACTTCCTATTCCTTTCTTTTTCGGAAACTCCTATAAGCGTCGTACAGCTATGAAATTATTTGTATGGAGGATACAACTGCAAAAGAAACTTTACAATTACAAAAGCCTCTTACATAGGAATGGAGGATACGTTGATCTCTTGAAAGAAAAAAAAAGTTCAACAGGCATGTTTTCTGCTAAAACATTATAAATATTTGTTTAAAAAGAAAAATGTATATAAACGCGAGCCCGGGGTGAGGGATACCCCTTCCCCTTTGCCCATACGTATGGACGCTCATACAACTGGGAACTACTAGTCATATCGACCGTGATATTTGGCTTATGAGATTCTAACTAAAAAAAAAGATCGTTCTTATAAATAATGTGTACATAAAATATTTGAAGTTTTCAAAATATAAAAACTATTATCACTCAGAAACTATTGGTCGTATCAACTTAATTCTAGTTTTATTTGATTCAGCGTTAAAAAATACATCGAAAATAATATATCACTTGCTCATAGAGCTAAATATATATTTTGCCCCCTTTTATCCCCAAATCTCCCCCAAAAAGGGGGAAGCGTGCAGCAGAATGTCGGGGACTTTTAAAATACCGTTTAAAATGGCATAACAAAACTTTCTGCGAATAAAAATCTTTATCAAAAATTTTTCCGAAGTAAGACCTTTTTTTGGCTAAAGTTACTGGACTATAAAGACTAGATTTGTGGCTTTACGGTATGTTAAAGGCTTAGGGATCGCAGTGTCTGTCCTTGTTTTCTTGATTCTGAAATCCCGTATAGCATATTCTTGGTTAGGGGATTAGTCTAATTCGAGATCTTCAGTGTTTGGTTACCAAACAAGCTTTTTTCCCACTTTATCGACACGAAGAAATGGAAAAATGACTAAACATTAAGTGGCAATAATCGAATTGTCGACCTTTAGCGTGCCAGACAGGCATGCTGACGGCTGTGTTACTTGGCTTGATAAATATTAACAATTACAGAAACCAACAGTAAGCTTAGATTATAAAACACTTTTTGATACTACCACAATCTTGTTAAAAAATTTATTTTTTCTGTAGGATGAAAAGAGGTATTTGAGGGATTGAATAACTGAAGTGATCAAGTCCAATTTTCATACTTTTAAGTTACATCGACTTAAGATTTCTCCTAGTTTTTAATATAATTCCATTCGAGTAAACTTTATTACTGCTTTTTATAAGTAATCATCACAACTATATGGATTTGATTGAAATACACATTGAAGACGTACAACTTTAGCTGTACATTAAAATAATCATCAGAATTTAGTTCAAAAGTAGATATGATCCACAACAATTTTGAACTCCTCATTTATATAAACAATTTTTTAAAACCGCATATAGATGTAAAAAATGGATTTTCAGCAAGTGTTGTTTCTATCTGATAATGTTTGCAAATATTTTCATGCAGACCTATGATCCTTAAAACAGTGAGGAAATCATCTAAAGAACTTGAGCACACTGCATATGCAAAAAAAAGTAGTTAAGTTTGAAAAGGTATATCATAGCTAAAAAAAGCACTTTTTCTGAATTATCGAACTTATTCTGTTCAGCAGACGTATTTTTATGGACTTCTTTTAAAATATATTACATGCTATGTTATCCGTAACCTATATAGGCCACTTGACGGCTGCACAAAACTTTACCAAATCGAATTCACGCCGAATTTCTACAATTACCGTATACATTCTCGTATAAGTCAAAGAATTTCTGATAATTTTTGGTTAACAAATTGAAGGGAGACTTATACGCAAGTCAGTTAAAAAAAGCAAAAGTTAAACTTCGGATACTGCAAAATTCAGATTTTTTATGCTTATTAATAATAAAAGAATATATAAAATACACAAATAATCATATTTTTAATTTTTAAAAAAATAGTGACTTGTTTTCGTTTAAATCCTTTCTTTTCGCATTGGCAAGTGACATCTTTTGTTTTATTTTTTTGCAAAATTGAAGTAAAGTGTTAGGGTGTCTATTTATACGTAGAATTTTTCTTTTTACCAAAATTTTGATTCGGAAGTTAGGGATTCAACTTATACGCTAGAATATTCGGTAGTCATAACTCGACTAGCATTTTAGAATAGGACAGATCTACTTGGTCCTATCTTCAACGAAACTCTCCACAAACCCAATTACAGTCGTTGATTGGTATTTTTCCCATTGTGTTTTGTTGTGCCTAATCATCAATCTTTTCACACTACTGGCGGAAGAAAATCACAATGCGAAACGTACAAATGATCCACTAAATCTGTGTCCACAAATATAAGACTTGGAATACCAGTTCCCTTTTAATATGTTAATTTAATTATAAATAATCCTGGGAGTTGAGCAGAATTTGATTGTTAGAAAACGTTTTCTGTTGCACCTGAGTAGCTTATATAAATTTCATTGTGTTTGAAAACAAGGAACATCAGAAAAATGCACCTCAAAAATGTTGTCCTTGTAGATTATAATGTAATGAAATTATTTTAATATCCAGGTTACGTAACTATAAATGCTTTTATTCTATACTCCTCAGAATACATTTTTAAAGTCTACCTCAGTGATTGAAATCAATTTCATTATGCTCGAAATATTGTAATATCGATGAAATTCACTACAAACATTTTTCCTCAATAATCATAATGTAATTAAACTTTGTGTGTCCCACAAATGATCTATAAAATTTACATGTTTAATTTTAATTAGCCATATTTTATTGTGTTACAAAATAACATATGTAAAGTTCATGTCAATCTGAGTACATATGCTTCAAACAGTAGCATATGACAAGGTTAGACAAAATGAAATCAACAGTCATCAACTATGAAGCAAACTAGTAAGCTAATTTAACACATTTCGCATAATTATTGACTTTAAGAACATCTTGATTCATAATTTCACTTTTAATCCAAAAATAAATAATTGAAAAGGATATAAGTAGTAATTGCCAAATAAAAATAACCCAAATTTAAAAAAACTTCAACGCGCATTATCATTCAAAGATTGGATAGTCACCAAAATATAGCTTTACAAAAGCAATAAGAGTAAATATGCTTTAACGTTATCCAAATTGAAATCTTGAACATTTTTCAACTATAACGCAAACTATTAAAAATGCAAATTAGTTGATCATATTAACCAATTTAGAATCATTCTTGTCTTTTAGAATATCTTGGTTCAAAATTTTACTTTTAATTAAAATAGTAAAAATTAAAACAGTAATTGAAGCAGGTATAAAAGTAATTGCCAAAGAAAAGTAACAAAATTACAATAGATAAATAAATAAATAAATAAATAAATAAATAAATAAATAAATAAAACCTTCGGATATGAATATCACTCAAAGATTGAATAATCCCTAAAAATATCAGCTTTAAAAAATTTATTTGCTTGTTTCAAACTACAGAGTATTACTGTAAAATTAAATCTAGATGAAATGTTATTTAATATTTTAAATTCGTCATTGGCTTTGTGGACATCTAGATTCAAAATTTCATTTCTTTAACCTTGAAAGGAAAAGTAATTAAGTAATTGCATGAAAATTACAAAATTAATTTTAATTTGTCACATTTTACATTGATCCAAAATAGCATATGTATATTGCATTTCAATCCAAGTGCAAAACACTTGAAACAATAACATATCACAAGAGTTAGACAATTTGAAATCACGAATCATCCGCTGTGACGCAAAGGGTTAAAAATGCAAACTAATTAACTAATTAAAGCCACTTCGAATGATTCTTAGTTTTGAGATCATCTTGATTCATGATTTCACTTTTAATTGACGAATTAAAGATAAAAAAGTAATTGAAGGGAATAAAAAAATACCCCCCCCCCCCAAAATAAACATTTAAAAAAATCTTCAGATATCATTATTATTCAAAGCCTGGATAATCACCAAATATATTAGTTTTACAAAATCAATCCGCTGTATCAGTATATGCTTCAAACGCTAAGATATAACAATCGTTAGACAAATTGAAATCTTAAATAATTTTAAACTATTACGCAAAATGTCAAAAATACAAACTAATTAACTAAATTATCCCAGTCTGAATAGTTCTTTTCTTTCAAAAGATGTTGATTAATAATTTCACTTTTAATTCAAATAGTAAAAATAAAAAACTAATTGAAGAAGGTATAAAAAGTAATTTCTTAAGAACAATAAGACAATTATTCATTCATGTATATATATGTATAATCAGCTATCAATATCATTCAAAAATTGAACAACCCCCTAAAATATTAGCTTTATAAAAATTTATTTGCATGTTTCAAATTACAGAGGATTTCTTTAAAATGGAATCTAGCTAAAACGTTATTTATTACCTTAAATGCTTCGGTGGCTTTGCGGACATCTTAATTCAAGATTTCATTTTTTCCTCTTGAAAGTAAAAGTAATTAGGTAATAGTATGAAAATGTGCTCCTTTCACGAAGTGAAAAGAAATGTGGTTCACGCACAGATGAAAATGAATTTGAAACAAAAAATTTAATTAGGAATGTTGTAAACTAAAACATAAAATTAGTTTGGGTTTCAAAAAAAATTAAATTAAATTAAATTTTCTAACATATTTTTAATCTTATTATGTTAAATTAACTTTTTTTAGAATGGATTCTTTTAATTTATAAAGCCAATATTTGAATAAAAATTGCTGCATAATGTAAATAACACAATTAAAAAAAAACTTCACATATCAATATCATTCAAAGATTGAATAATGAATTTATTATTCAATATTTCATTTAACAAAATCAACTGTTAATTAATTCAATTAACAAAAAAAATGCTGCATAATTTCTGCAACGATAAAGTCTTTTGTATATGAATCAGAAACGATAACACAATCATAAATGAAAAATAACACAATTATAAAATCTTCAGATATCAATATCATTCAGTTCAGCTGTTAATTAATTAAATTAACAAAAGATCGCTATATAATTTATTTAACTATAAATCCATTTGTGTATGATGCAGAAACAATAAAACAATCACAAAAAAATAACACAATTAAAAAAATCTTCAGATATCAATATCATTCAAAGAATGAATAATAAATTTATTATTAAATTTTCAATTAACAAAATTAGCTGCTACTAATTAATTCAATTAACAAAAAATCGCTATATAATTTCTGCAACGATAAATTTATTTGTATATGAAGCAGAAACAATAAAACAATCACAAAACAAAAATAACACAATCAAAAAAATCTTCAGATATCAATATCATTCAAAGATTGAATAATAAATTTGTTATCCAATCTTTTAATTAACAAAATTAACTGTTAATTAATTCAATTAACAAAAAAATGCTGTATAATTTCTGCAACGATAAAGTCTTTTGTATATGAATCAGAAACATTAAAACAATCACGAAAGAAAAATAACACAATTTTAAAAAAATCTTCAGATATCAATATTATTCAAAGATTGAGTAGTCCCCAAAAATATTAATTTTACAAAACTTTATTTGTACGTTTCAAATTATAGAGGATTTCTTTAAAATGGAATCTAAATGAAATGTTATTTTAATATCTTAAATGCGCCGGGGGCTTTGCAGACACCTTCATTCACAATTTCATTTTTTAATCTTAAAAGTAAAAGCAATTAAGTAATTGTATGAAAATGTGCTCCTTTCTCCAAGAAAAAAGAAATATGATTGAAACATAAATGGAAAAAGACTTTGAAACAAAAAAATAATAATTAGGAAAATTGTAAATAAAAGCATAAAATTAGTTTGTGTTTAAAAAATGAAAACTTTTAAATTTTTTAACATATTTATAATCTTATTATATTTAATTAACTTTTTTTAGAATGGATTTTTTTAATTTGTCAATAGCATCATCGCATAGTTGTCATCATCGCAATATTTGATTAAAACTTGCTGTATAGTTTCTGCAACGATAAATTCATTTGTATATGAAGCAGAAACAATAAAACAATCACAGAAAGAAAAATAACACAATTTAAAAAAATCTTCAGATATCAATATCATTCAAAGATTAGAAAATCCCACAAAAATATTAATTTTGCAAAAATTTATTTATATGTTTCAAATCATAGAGGATTTCTTTAAAATGGAATCTAAATGAAATGTTTTTTAATATCTTAAATGCGTCGGTGGCTTTGCAGAAAACATGATTCACAATTTCATTTTTTTATCTTAAAAGTAAAAGCAATTAATTAATTGTATGAAAATGTGTTCCTTTCACCAAGAAAAAAGAAATATGGTTAAAACAGAAATAAAAAAGAATTTGAAACAAAAAATTTAATTAGAAATTTTGTAAACTAAGACTCTGTAAGACATCAGTGTTTGTTTCGAAAAAAAATAACTTTTAAATTTTCTAACATATTTATAATTTTATTGTGTTTAATTAACTTTTTTTAGAATGGATTCTTTTAATTTTTTAAGTTCAATATTTGAATAAAAATTGTAGTATGATTTCTGCAACGATAAAGTTATTTATATATGATGCAGAAACAATAAAAAAATCACAAAAATAACACAATTAAAAATATATTCAGATATAAATATCATTTAAAGGATGAATATTAAATTTACTATTCAACCTTTTAATTAACAAAAATTAACTGTTAATTAATTCAATTAACAAAAAAATTCTACATAGTTTCTACAACTATAAATTTATTTGTATATGAAGAAGAAACATTAAAACAATCACAAGAGAAAAATAACACAATTAAAAAAATATTCAGATATCAATATCATTCAAAGATTGAATAATCCCTGAAAATAGTAGCTTTATAAAAATGTGCTTGCAGGTTTCAAATTACATAGGATTATTTTAAAATGGAATCTAATTGAAATGTTTTTTAATATGTTAAATGCGTTGGTGGCTTTGAGGACATCTTAATTCGCAATTTCATTTTTTAATCTTAAAAGTAAAAGCAATTAAGTAATTGTATGAAAGTGTTTTACTTTCACCAAGAAAAAGGAAATAAGGTTAAAACAGAAAGGAAAAAGAATTTGAAACAAAAAACTTAATTAGGAATGTTATAAACTAAGACATGAAATTAGTTTGTGTTTCGAAAAAAAAAACTTTTAAATTTATAATCGTATTATGTGTCGAATTATGTATCGTATAAACATATTTATAATCGTATTATGTGAAATTAATTTTTTTAGAATGGATTCTTTTAATTTGTTAAGTGCAATATGTGAATAAAAATTGATGTATAGGTTCTGAAACAATAAATTCATTTGTATGTGAAGCAGAAACAATAAAACAATCACAAAAGAACAATAACACAATAAAAAAAATATTTAGATATCAATATCATTCAAAGATTGAATAATAAATTTATAATTATTCAGTCGGTGGCTTTCAGTGGATTTGAATGATGCGGTGGCTCTTCGGACATCATAATTCACAATTTAATTTTTTCAATCTTAAAAGCAAAAGCAGTTAAGTAATTTTTTGAATATGTGTTCCTATGACCAAGAAAAAAAATATTGTTGAAACAGAAAAGAAAAATTATTTGAAACAAAAAAAATAATTACGAATATTGTAAACTAAGACATAAAATTAGTTTGTGTTTCGAAAAAAAAGAAACTTTTAAATTTTTGAATATATTTATAATCTTATTATGTTTAATTAACTTTTTTTCTAGAACGGATCCCTTTAGTTTGTTGAGTGCAATATTTGAATGAAATTTGCTATATAGTTTCTGCAACCATAAATTCATTTGTATGTGAAGCCAAACCAATGAAAAAATAACAAAAAAATATAAAAAAAAATAAAATAAAGATATAAAATCAGGTTATTTTGTGCGGAGAATAGGGATGGGGGAGTGATAAACATAAAAGTTACCTTCTATAATTTCTAACATTAAAAGACACTTACAATTTTCAGTCAAGAAAATTGCAATTAGGCTTTTTTAGAAATATATATTACATTTTATAGAATTATTAGTAGCAGTATCCGGCGATGCTCGTATTTTTGGAGATGATACAGAGAGAAATAAAAAAGTATATACATATTTATTTCCTTATAGTTTAATGTGAGATTTTGAGTTTTATTGATGCCTTCCTCAATGTGTATAAATAGAAGATGCAATAATGTAAAGAAATAATGAAGAATAAAAACCATTTTTTCTTTTATTTTAACACTTAGATTACATACATCAAGGGACGATATCCATTCTTAACTGTTTAAAGAACACACTGCACAGTATTAGAATATAGTATTAGAATAATTTTAATTGAAAACTCCATTATCTTTTGTATATTTATATCATATTTTTTAGATATTCCACAAAAAGGCTAAAAATCATTTTTTAAGAATGAAAATAGCAATAAAGCATTCAAATAAAATTTAAAGGTTTCTTAGGAACAGAACATCCAAGATTAGCTGCATATTAATGGTTAATGGGAAATAAGTAATCAAAAATTTCAACATTCATAACACCTTTTTTATATAACAAAGCCTTGTTTCTTTCACTATGGACGTTTCTGTCGCTTCCAAAAAAAATCGTAGGTCGCTTTTATGATACTGCCAAACCAATAGCTGTTTTTAAAAATTCATTAATTTTATAGAAATGACTGGCGGTATGACTTGCACTTTTTTTGTTTTAAGTAATCGAATAGCAATAAAAAGGTAATTTTAAATGACAATGGTTTGTAGATTGATGCTGGATATTTTGTAACATTTCATGGTTATAGAATTAGTCAAGCGTGATTTTTCTTTAAATCTATATAAAAATGAACATTTCTTTTCTTAACTAATGAAAAGTAGCTTCTGACAGATGGATTATCACAATTGAGAAGAGATTGCTCAAAGCAAATTCGAAAACAATTTCTTCACTTATACCACCTTAATTATTCCTTATCTATAGCAAACGCTAGCTATAAGACATAGTTGTAGAATACAATCTGAGTATTAAATAAAATAAAAAAATTATATATGTAAAGCCAATTTGACTTCACATTGAAAAGGTTTGACAGAATGTGACGTTACATGTGGTCTTTTTATTCTTTTTTTTCTTAAATTGATTTCTCGAAATTTTAATTTTGTAATAAAAAAAAAAAAAAAAAAAAAAAAAAAAAAAAAAAAAAAAAAACATTAACATTAATTACATTATTTTTCAACACTTAAATCTTTATCCTATCTATCCTACCTCTGCTTAGAACGACGTCAGATTTGAAAATGCAAAAATATAGCGATCGAGTTTGAAATTTTATTGTCCTGTAAAAAGAAAATGCACGCGCTACCATTTTTAATTAGTTATTGCAATGTTTTAAGGTTGTGGCAACACGGAAGATATGATTGAGTAAGAAAGTCTAAAAAGAGAGATTCTACTATCACGTTAAATAACGGAAGATGGTATAAAAAAGAGTAAAGAGTAGTCTGATATTTTTTTTAAGTTCACATGTAGATTTTTCATGTTCTAAAACGTATGTACAGCAAGTTTTATTCAAATTGGTCATTGTAAATTGTGTTGTGGTAAGAATGTGCGTGTTGATTGTTATGGTAAAAATTTTATTGCGGAAATTTTTGCAATTGCTAAAACGAAAAATGTTTGACTTTCATATAAAATTGCGTTAAATTACAATTTTTTTATTAATTAAAAATTAACTATAAATTACTTCGATTTCAGATTACTTTAGTTCGCTCGGACGTGTTACAGTAGACATGTACGTAACATTTACAATACTTTCTTCCAAACTGTAAATTTGTATAGGATTACAGACAGAAAAATTTTCATTTTTATTTATTACATTTAAATCTATTCCTGGAATAGAGAGTATGATGCACTTTGGATAATTTCAAATTTCTTAGTTCACAAAAATTAAAGATGTTTAGCCACTTAAAGGATCAATATGTTTGAAATTTTTTTTCAAATAATGCTTATTTTTTGCATTTTTCGCAGAATTTATCAACGGTTTTTCAAAAAAGAATTTATTGCCAAATGGAATCAGGAAAATACTCAGATTAAATAATACAAAATTTAGAATAAAAATTTATTGGTGAGAATGATGAATCGCGATTTGAAATCATTTGCCCATACGTGGTTTGGGCTAATCATGATTAGAAAAAATACGTTTCCCTTATCACATACCGTCAAATCAGGGGAGCGGTTTTATGAAGAAACATAGATTTGAATTTTACAACAATTCAAAAGCATAAAAGTAAGTAAATTGCAATAAAAAATCTTGCGCAAATACTAAACCAGTTATATTAATGTACAATAACGTAATTAAAAGAAATTTTATCCACCTAAATGTTTAAGTATTTCATTTTAATAGAAATTACGTAGTAGATTTTCCTTTTCAAAATTATCTTTTCTATAACAAATGTAATATGACAGCATTTTTTTTTTTTTTACGCAATCAAGTACAAGTTCTAAATAGTTGCTTTTAATTTTAATTTTTAAAAAAAGTCAATTTTAAATTAACATAATATAAAATGTACAGTCCTGGCCAAAAAATAAGATTTTTTTCAAACATGCGTATTAGGCTATTTTTGATCATTTTAAGATAGTTTTAAAAGCTATGACATTTTTGCGCTTATATATTGAATAAGGATAATGCGGCTGAATGCCAATGCACTGTCATTCACACTACATCGTCCCCTGAATGTTAGGTCTGAGGACTGAAATACTCAAGTGACTGCTAAAGCTAGATTTTTTTAATCGACCCCTTGAATTTTCGTTCAAATAACATTTTAAAGTTTTTCCGCTTCATTTTTCTGCTATTAGATTAGTCAAAGAAATATTTTATGAAATAAGGGTGTAAAAATTTATACTTATAAAAAAATCCATCTTCCATAGTGTCATTTCTGTGAAAGTACTGAAGGACAATATTCAGGGAGTGATGTAGTGGGAAAGACAGCGAATTGACATTCAGCCAAATTATCAGCGTTCAATTCATAAAAGATAAAAGGTCATGCAATTATTATTTTTTTTTCTAAGTGAACAACAGCAGTCAAATGTGCATGATAACATATATATATATATATATTTGCCGGGACTGTATATACATTTCTTGTGAAATTTCGATATCACTAATGGGCTAGTTTTTCTGAATATACACTCATTATAAGATATGCAGAGTGATAAATAGATATTTTTCTTTTGACAGTCGTAGTTTAAGGAGTATCAATCTTAAAAGAGAGTATAATAAAATCACCTTAGTAGTTCAAAGGTATCCCTGGCTTATGAACATCGAGTTCCATAATGTCAATTTTAATTGAGAAATTTAAAGTTAAGTAAATTATTACACCGAAATTTACTCTCATTTCATCAAGGAAAGACATGAGACTTAGATAAAAAGATATCACAAAATAAAAAGAAAATTTAGAACAAAGATACTTAACTAGATTTATACAATCAATGTAGTCTTATTAAATTTAATTCACTAAAATATACTCTTTTACAACGAGTACCTTTAATTGAATTACTTAAATAAAAATTTGGAACATATAATGTTGATTATAGTAACTATAAACATGACAAGGTGCAATAAAGTTGGAGGGTTCGGACAAAGACATAAAATTAGTCTGCCTTGGAAGAGAAAGTTTAATTACTTGATTTTCTAATGCCAGTATAATATTATTAGTTTCAATTGAAAACAAAAATCGATAACCTTCTTCTAAGAGCACATATTTCTTTAATTTCGTTACTTAAACTTTATGTTGGTTAAATGAACTGCGACCTATTTTATATAACAAACTATTTCGCTTAAAAATAGCTAAATTGTTGATGCAGGCAAAAATTGCTTTTATAACTTCATTTTAATTAAAATGAGTAAAAATAATTACAAAAACATGGAAAAAAATAAAGTTATTTTAATAAAATAAAAAAAAAATGCTAAAGAATATATGCATTAAAATACATAATTAATATGCAGGGTCTTTATAAAGTCCCTGACCCATTTTGATGTTTAATAACTCATAAAATAATAATGCTAAATTAAAATTAATAACATAAATGATTAGATCGACTCAAGAAGTTTCATGGTCCTTGTCGATGAACTTCCACGTGTGCTCCCTTCGTCGCACTGAGATTATCAAGTCGATAGTCAGTTTCACGTCAGGAAGCGGCTAGCATGTCTGCATCTACAGAGGCTATTGCAGTTGTAATTTCCTTTTGGGTCCTTTTTGTCTTTTCCTTTGTCCTTTGGGGATTTGTAAAGGACGATGATTACAGGAGGAGTGTGTCAAATATTGATGAATTAAAAGCCAGAATTACAACTGCAATAGTCTCTGTGAATGCCGACATGCTTGCCGCTACTTGGCGTGAAATTGACTATTGACTTGACATTTTCCAAGCCACGATAGAGGTACACGTGGAAGTTCATTGACAAGCGTCATGAAACTTTTTGAGTCCATCTAACCATTTATGTTATTAATTTTAATCTATCTTTATTATTTTATGAGTTATTAAACATCAAAATGGGTCCGGGATTTTATAAACACCCTGTAGAATATTAAAAATTTCATTACAACTATGTACTCTATTATTATATTTTATGTAATAATTACAACACATTTATTCTGCCATACTATCTGCATAAAATTCTATGGATTATCCCTAGTCCCCGATTTTTCAACCCAAAAGTGTGGCAGTTTCCGACTGTCACAATTTATGCAAATTAATATTTATTGCATATGAAACATCTGTATCTATAAATGACCGCGATTTTGCTAAAGACAATGTTTAATGAGTATGCAAAGATTTATGTTTATATAAAGTTTTTCTTAAATAAAAAAGGGCAAGTTTATGACATAAGATTTATTTATTCCATTATTATATTTTATGTAATAATTACAACAAATTTATTCTGCCATACTATCTGCATAAAATTCTATGGATTATCCCTAGTCCCCGATTTTTCAAACCAAAAGTGTGGCAGTTTCCAACTGTCACAATTTATGCAAATTAATATTTATTGCATATGAAACATCTGTATCTATAAATGACCGCGATTTTGCTAAAGACAATGTTTAATGAGTATGCAAAGATTTATGTTTATATAAAGTTTTTCTTAAATAAAAAAGGGCAAGTTTATGACATAAGATTTATATATTTATTTTCGGAAATGCATGAAACTAGCAAGTGTTGTTGTTCAGAAACTATCTAAAGCACTCGTTTTACTGTATTTTTTTTTTCACAAACATAATAGATTTTTCAGAAAATATTATCAAATTAAGCATTACGAACCGAACTAATGCACGAAAGGTGAATAACCACTCATATTGGGGGAAAAACGTGTTTATCACGTGATTGAAAGCGCTTATCATTCAGTAGGAGATTTACTAATAAATAAATGGAAAATTCAGTTCAATCCCAAATTGTTTTCATAGTCAGGCCTTCCAATTTTATATCTTTCCGTTAAAAAATGAATTTGTAAATGTGTTAAAACATTTTGCGCATGCTGAACGCAATTGAATACTGTTGAGAACAGCCTTAAGTTATATACATTACAATGAATAAACCTAAATGGAGATTTAATAAGAGCGTATTTTAAGGGGTGATAAACTTGGGTGTAATAATTTAGGAAATATGTGACATTTAATACTCGTTTCTCAGAAACTGCCCAACTGGTTTTCATGAAACTTGGGATCCATATTCGCTGAATTAAACTCATGACGTATGGCAGTCAATTTTTTCAACTTTTTATTTTACAGCAATGGCAAATTTTTAGAATTTTTTTTCACAAGCTAATTCATTATTTTTTTCTCACTGCCAAACATAATCTTGCATTATACAGTCACAAAAAAAAATCTTGACATTTGCGATTTAAGACGTGTTGTCAAATATAAAGAAATATACATGAGGAATGATCCGTCAACAAATTGAAAAAGAACGAATATCTTTTGAATAACCCTGTCAAAACTAATGTAGTAAAAGCGTTCAAACTGCAGATTAGTATTAAGTGGCGTATGATAATAAACTGTGTTCATTTTTATGCAAATTGCATGTATACGCGTAGAGAAATTATGGTTTTTATAAAAACGGTCCCAAATTTTGCCAATTTTTTGCTTATAATTTGCAGGGCTCTTAATAAAAAACAATATTATTTTCAGAAAATATGAGATACAACATTGTACGGGTCAATCCATTTCAAGTGGTCCAGCACTGGTCGCTCGACTATTTTTAAAAAAACTGAAATTTTTTGTACAACAACGCTAACATGATGGAAGTTCAAAATGACCGTAATTTTAATTCTACTATTTTTTGTTTGTGCATGGCAGCCATCTTTGTTTCATCGTGTGCAGTGATTTTCTCAGATACTAGGATACACAAAATTGTAAATATCTCGTCTTCTATTTTCCCAATTGAAATGGAGTTTGCAGCATTTTGTTCAGAATAAAATAGGCTAAATATACAGTGTAAGAAAAATTTTGAAAAATAAATTTTTACAGGTGAAATTTTAGCACAAAATTTACGATTTTTTTCAAAATCTATCCGTTTGCAAGAGGAAAATTTTCATGCAAGGGAAACTGTCAACCTTACACAATTTTTTCTACAAATAAGTCAAAAGTGCGTGTACTCATACACCAAGTCCCAGATCTGGGAGTTAATTTCTCTTTGCGAAAAAAATTCCAAAATTCGTCAAAAATTCCAAAAATCGCACTTTTTAGGCTTTGATATCTCTGATGGGGCTCGAGATAAAAATCTGAAATTTTGGCCTATGATAGTATCGTGTAGTAGCATTATGTACAAAAAATTTCAAGAAGGAGATTTGACTACAAGCTGAGATATGACATGGAAAATATGTGAAAACAATACTACCAAACTATTGTAAACCTACTATGTAATTGTTCAACAAGACTGTGTCAACCTTGCACAATCTTTTCTACAAATAGGTCAAAAGTGCGTGTACTCATACACCAAGTCCCAGATCTGGGAAATAATTTTTCTTTGCGAAAAAAAATTCCGAAATTCGTCGAAAATTTCAAAAATCGCACTTTTTAGGCTTTGATATCTCTGGTGGAGCACGAGATAAAAATCTAAAATTCTGGCCTTTGATAGTATTGTGTAGTAGTGTTCTGTACAAAAAATTTCAAGAAGGAGATTTGACTACAAGCTGAGATATGACATGGACAATATGTGAAAACAATACTGCCAAACTATTCTAACATACTATGTAATTGTTCATACCTCCAAAATTTTAAATTAATTATTTATGGTACAAAGTTAAATGTTAGTTACAAATATCTTTTTCAAATGCTTCTGTGTGATTTAAACAATTCAGAATGTATGCTATGCCAATACACTATTTGTCCAGATGAACCAATCTACTAGAAATGCTATTGCAACAATTTTACTCGGAACACATTTCAGGAAAAGTAAATTACAGACAATGAATTGCAACTGATCGAGTTGACATGGCTTCAATTATTAAACCTAGAGAATTTCATTCAAGTTAACAAGGGATGACAAGACTTGGGGGGCTTCAAATAAAATTTTTAGAAAGAACAGCCTGATGGACTGACAACAGTAACTGGTCGAACTCATAACATCTCTCGTAAATATTGTTAAGCTCTTTGTTGAGCATATATAGTATTTTGTAAATTAAATGCTTATTATTTAACTGTTTTCAACAAACGATATTTTCTGGGTAAATATTGTAATAAAAGAGACTAATCTCATTTCTCCTAATGTACTCGTAATAGCATTTCTTAACATTTCTTTAATCACCGTATCTCAGCTTGTAGTCAAATCTCCTTCTTGAAATTTTTTGTACATAACACTACTACATAATACGATCAAAGGCCAAAATTTCGGATTTTTATCTCGTGCTCCACCAGAGATATCAAAGCCTAAAAAGTGCGATTTTTGAAATTTTCGACGAATTTCGGAATTTTTTTCGTAAAGAGAAATCATTTACCAGATATGGGACTTGGTGTATGAGTACACACACTTCTGACCTATTTGTAGAAAAAATTGTGCAAGGTTGACAGTCTTGTTGAACAATTACATAGTAGGTTTACAATATTTTGACAGTATTGTTTTCACATATTTTCCATGTCATATCTCAGCTTGTAGTCAAATCTCCTTCTTGACATTTTTTGTACATAACGCTACTACACAATACTATCACATCCCAAAATTTCAGATTTTTATCTCGTGCCCCACCAGAGATATCAAAGCCTAAAAAGTGCGATTTTTGAAATTTTTGACGAATTTCGGAATTTTTTTCGCAAACAGAAATTTACTCCCAGATCTGGGACTTGGTGTATGAGTACACGAACTTTTGACCTATTTGTAGGAAAAATTGTGTAAGATTGACAGTTGCTCTTGCATAAAAAGTTTCCTCTTGCAAACGGATAGATTTTGGAAAAAATCGTACATTTTGTGCTAAAATTTCCCCTGTAAAAAATTATTTTTCAAAATTTTTCTATCACTGTATATTTAGCCTATTTTATTCTGAACAAAATGCTGCAAACCCCATTTCAATTGAGAAAATAGAAGACGAGATATTTACAATTTTGTGTATCCTAGTATCTGAGAAAATCGCTGCACACGATGAAACAAAGATGGCCGTCATGCACAAACAAAAAATAGTAAAATTAAAAGAACGGTCATTTTGAACTTCTGTCATGTTAGGGTTGTTGTACAAAAAATTTCAGATTTTTTAAAAATGGTCGAGCGACCAAAAAAATATTTTCTGGACCATTTGAAATGGATTGACCCGTACATAATACTCTGTAATCAATATTAAAATATATTAATAATTGTATGAAAAATGAGCAAGTTTCCTAAATAAATTTTCACTGCGCGTGCGTCAAGTCTATAAAAACTTTTGTTAAAGCTTCAAAATCATACCTTGAAAAGTCTGAAAATTATCGTAAAAAAAAAAATAAGATCAAAATCCATTATTCCCAAAATAAAGCAAAAAAGATGAGAAGCTGTATTCAAATATAGTACGTGCAGTATTGTGTAGACACTAATCAAAGGAATATGGATACAGCCCCTCATTTTTTTGTTTCATTTTGGGAATATCGGATTTTTATCTTATTTTTCCAATAATAATTTTCAGAATTTTCAAGCCATGATTTTGAAACTTTCACAAAAGTTACTCTATACATCTAGCTAACACAAAATGCAAGTGAATTTTTGATAGAGTTCACGCATGCGCAGTGAAAATTTACTTAGTAAAGCTGCTCATTTTTAAGCTATGACAATTATTAATATTTTTTACAGGGTATTATGTACAATGTTGTTCCTCATATTTTCTGATAGGAACATTGTTTTTCATTGAGAACTCTGCAAATTATAAGCAAAAAAACTTGACAAAATTTGGAACCATTTTTATAGAAACTTTAATTTCTCTACAAGTGTATACGCTATCCCCATAAAAATGAACACAGTTTATTACCTTAAGCAACTTAACCGTAATTTGCAGTTTTAACGCTTTTGCTACATTCGTTTTGGCAGGGTTATTCAAAAGATATCCGTTTTTTTTCAATTTGTTTACGGTCCCCTATTGGATTTTGGAAAAAAAAAATATGAATCGCTCGAGTACTTTAAGAATTATGGGATGTTAGTCGAAAAATGCAATTTTTAGGAGATTTAACAAACATAGACTGGTCTAACTTGTGTAAAGATTTTGCAGTGCTTTATCAAACATATGAATTACAATATATATAAATACTTGTACAAAGTTTAGTTACATGTAAGTGTATAAAATGTTAGAGTAAAATTTATGTGAGAAGTCGTGGCGTTCCAGCCGTGTCTTTCCTTACGAATTTGAAGATATGAATACAGATATAATGTTTAAAAAATTCACTTTCAATTGATAATGTAAAAGTAATAAAATGATTGCATTCAAATGTGTATTGAATTTAACTCATTATCTACTGACGATACTTATAAGTACCATTAAAATATCTTATTATAAAATTTCTTTAATACATCGATCAGTCGTAATACATTTTAGAATGAGCAACATTACTTTATCCTATTCCAAAAGCATTATGGGTTACACAAAACAAAAATACTTTTAAAAGGACGATTTCTTTCGCCTTTGTATCTTTTCAGCTTTCTTTGCATAGGGCAGAGGGGGGATAATTCTTCAAGTCGGATATATTTATATAGTTATAATGTAAGAGCATCATATTTGTACATTTCCTGATTCTACAAAACACTAAAAAAATTTTTAAATAAAAAATTTGAGTAGGGTTACAAAAATATTGCACAATATCAATATAAATTCAAATTTAATTAATCCTTTTAAACACTCCAGACCTTCTAAAATCCTTTTAAAACTTATTAAATGTTTATGTAAATCTTCTAATGTAGTTTAAACAATTCACGAAAAATACTAATAAAGATAAAATTATCATAAATTCATATTTTGGTAGATAAAGAGTTAAACAGCGAAAAAAAATGTTTTAAAAAAGCAGATTACAAAAAATGAGGAAGCCAGAGGTGCTTATGGGAGAAACAAAATGTTAAACAAGTATAAAATTATGCGTTTAAAGAGAATGATCACTTAAGGTGTTTTCTAACTTGTATACTGTCTTCCTTTTAATAATTTAAAAATTTGTTCTAAAGCCATTTCCTTCTAATATTATTTTTTTTAATTGTTGTTATTAAAAAGTTGAATAACACGAAGTTCTTTATAGTTTATATAATTTTAAATTAAGTGCTATACCAAGTGTCATTAAATAACTTAATTAAAAAACTCTTTTGTAAATTTTAATATATTTACATAACGAAGCGTATCCACAAATAAAATTGAACACTAATACTATTATTTTTACTGTCGCTTCTCGATAATCTATAATTTATACCTCTTCGTAGTTACTGCACCTTCAATTTCCGACTGATAATTTCGAAAAAAAAAAATCATACTTGTAATTTATCTTGGATCGTCTTAATGTACAAGCCCGTATGGGAATAATTTAAATTCATAAAAGAGATTGATCTCATCACACATGTGTCGAAGCGATTTCCATTTTACGGTATTTTATTTGGGATCATAAAAACAAATAATCTTTTTTTTAAATTATTATTCCGGTAATTTTAAGCCCCCCCTTTCTTCACTCTACATATTTTCGTTTTATAATCTTTTGCTTTACCAGATTACACAAAAACTAGATAAATAAACAAAAAAATGATAAATAAATAAACCTTGAAAAATTCGATAAAGGGAATATTTTATTAGAATGCTTGTGCCAATCTGTTAAACAAACCTTTTATCTTTCCGGTAGTCCAACATCTTCTTTCCAAAACTTTTTTCGATTTGAGGAAAAATATTTGCCGTGATAATTTTTTATATCATTTTTTAAAAAAATTCTTTTTTTTTTTTGTAAACACAATTAAAAAAAAATAGTAGTCGGATGGAGCAATGTTCGGAGAATAAAGAGGCTGGTTCAGAATGTCTGGAGCCGTCATAATTGAAGATAATACCTCGTTTTTTACTATTTCGGAGGTTTTAAAGGTTATTGCTAACTTTAGTTTGACTATTTGCAGTAGTAATTTTCAGAATTCATGATATGATGAGGTGGAAGTTTCACGTAGTAAATTCAGTTGCGCCAAATAGATACAAAAATTTTGCGCTGTAATAATCCGGCTTTAGTGACAGGAATCGCACCTTTATCCCCACAGGATCAGGATTGTTTGCATTCCTGGTTGCTGTAAAGTATCCAACATTCGTCCGAAAGGACCAATTTTTTTTCAAAAAAAAAAAAAGATCTTTTTGATGTTGAACATACGATCTTCAAAGTTGCTGTATCTACAAAGACGCTAACAGGTCATTGAGCAGGTCAGCCACTATGATTTGTATTTAGATTCCATTGGCATCGTTATTCTTAACTCGTCAGTAGTCGCGTGTCAGTCTTTTTTTTCGCCCGTATAACTTTATAATTGGACCGTATTATAATTGGACAAATACAAAGGAACAACCTATACATTTTAATCGCAAAATAGTAAAATAGAAATTCAATTGGACGTTACGCATTCTTTCATTTTATGTTTTAAAAAATAAGCAAAGGATTTGTCTTTTACTGGCGCTGAATTATTTTTTTTTTTATTTTCAATGCGCAAAAAATTATAACATCATAGTTATTTTCTTTGGATTGTATCGCAATAGTATACCAAACAGAAAATCTTTTGGTCGAGTGGTTTGAAATAACGCTTCTTAAGTTTTATACTTCAAATATTAAATTAATGTTTATGCCTTGCATAACAGTTTGCAATGCAGACAGTTTTTTAATAATTCAGTAACTACTTGGTAAACTTACCAAGAATATAGAATTGGTATAATTGAAGCTTCTACAAATTTATTTATTTTTCTTAAAATTTCATAATGTTTAAAAGCTTTTAATTTGGGGATTCAGAATTACTGCTAAAATATGCTTCTGAGTTAAATTTGAAAATATATCTGTATTGCAACGTTAAATGTTAATTCAATGTTAGAATATCCTAATTTTATATCTTTATACTTTGTTAAATACCTTATTTAATAATTTCCTGATTGGTATCCAAAGTTACATGTTTCCAAAAATTTTAAATAGCATCTGAAAATCGGGTAAAAAAGTTTTTTTTTTTACAATTTTAGATAAAAGACTAGCCATAAATTATTTTTTAATTTAAATTGAAAGAAGATATAACTCCCAATCGAATAGAAATTTTCTGATTTCTCTACGCGACTAATTTGGAATTTTAATGTCTAAGAAATTTGTTCTCTCTCTCTTTTTTTAACAATTACAGATATTTTCTGTACCATGTGCGTTATTACCAATTCCATCGCTCCATTCTCAACTACTAGATGTCATAATAAAACTACTGATGTGTAAAAATCAGTTGATTATTTTTTCTAACACTGAGGAATTATACAGTGTTTAGTTTTATATTTACAATCCAATATGTACATAGAACAAGAAAAAACAATTATTTATTTTTAATAATTTACTCTACTTCAAAACAATACCACGCAAATAATGTAAATTTTATAATTCTTTCTTTAAATACACTTTTTCATATACGTTAGACTTTTAAAATTATTATACATATGTAAATTTTAAGCATAACAATTCAGATTCTATTAAAATTATCCAAGAAAATTTCTGTATAATACAGATTATAATGTTTTTCGAAAGCACCTAAAAATCTGCTCTCTACTACCGTTTTTATACGCTTGACAGCAAATTTAAAATTTATGAACTTCCTTCGAATATGAAGATACTAAATCATATGTTACATTATCGATCACAGCTTCATATTTCTTATCTACTAAGTTGCATTAAATTATCCTATGATATTGATCTAAAATATTATTACGGAAGTTTTGCTATTTATATTAGAATTATTAAAAAAATACAATCGAATTTCGTTTGTTATTCAGCGTACTTCTGTACTAAGATCTCAAAATTTACGAGATGGTCAAGCATACTACAAGAAAACGAAAAAGTGAGTAGAATATATATTTTTTCATTTAAAAGTACAGAGTACATCATTGGATTTCGAATCTAGATTGCCTGTCGTCAATGTACACTGTAAGAAAATCCGTTAAATTTACCGCAAAACTACTGGCAACATCTAATTTTACAGCAATTTTGAATTGCAGGCACTTTCTGGCACATTATACCAAAACTGTTGGCAACATTGCTGCCTGCAGTTTTTGCCGTACATTTAACATTTTTTTTTTTTTTTTTTTTTTTTTTTTTTTTTTTTTTTTTTTACCGTGTAGCAATAATAAAAATATTTTTCAACATACTTCCTTTGTCTAACATGTGAAGTCATCAAGAAAGGTACTAAAAGTAATTACGAAGAAACTATGTAGATTCAGATTGAAACGAGTAACCTGGTATTTTTTTATTTAATGCTGTATAATTTCTTTAAAATAAGGTTTTTTAACTCGTGTAGTATTTCCAACAAGCGATGCATATTTCCGCTGCTCCGATTGCAAAAAAGGTACAAAGAGCAAGGATGTTCACTATAAAATTTCAAATGGGTCACAAAACGACTGCATAATAGCACTTGTTCCCATTTATATATCTTTAAATAGCATTCTTAAAGATTTACAATATTTTTTTATATTAACTAGCTTTCTGAATTGGGTTTAAAAAACGGTTATTTCTGACTGCATTGTAATCATCCGGCAACATAAACATTTATGTAATACACCTTCAGTGTAAGCACATAACTGCAGGTCTTAGGCGCAATAGCATGCATTGTTCATCCCCTACAATGCTTTTAATGAAAGTAACCGAAGAATGACATTACTTCCAGTTTGATAAAAGTCTGTTCACATTTGAAGATCCACATATGGCATCACCAGTGATACCCCATACCAATATGAAAAGTCAAATAAATCCCAAAATTTTATTTTTATATCACAAACGCGTCTAACACGTGTGTGTTGCTAGTGGAAATGGTTCATAAGAGTAGTTAACCGAAAAATAGCTTCATTACACTATTTATCTATTTGTAATCACGAGAAAGAAATTAAATTTGCCCAATCTTACAAAACTTCATCCCCGTCTTTATTCTTAAAAGTTTTACACTTTTAGCTGCATCTAGAACTAAGTACTATTAATTTCATGTTATAGTAAAAACATGCAAATATTCTTTTGCTTTTCCAATGAAATTTACTTTTTCTAAGATGTCTAATTTTTTTCCTGATAAGCGATATGCTCCATATCTGCCCTGGTTTACGTAGCATATGGTATGAAGTTCATGGTTCTCAGTTTTTAAAAGCGTGACATTTTAGGCGACATTATTGTTATCCATAATAAGAAACCACCATATATTAGCCCAGAGCTGTGAGGGTTGATAAAACTAACAGTTTATTTTTAGAAAATACTTTTTAGTTTCACTATCAGCTTGGCAATTAAAATTTAAGAAATTGGGTTTTATCGGTTTCCGTTTAAAGAATTCATTATTACTCCTATTCAAATTTTTATTAGTTTATATTTTATCCATCATACGTAGTATAAGGTAAATCTTGCAATCGTTGTAAAATAAAAAAAAAAAATCGACGGATTTACATGTTACAGGTATTAGAGATTACGAAAAACATACTTTTAGAAAAAAAAAAAATTCGCCGTCTGCCTGTGTGGTTGTAAACGTTCTATCTCCCGAACAAATTGAGATAAAGATTTGAAATTTAATGTGTATTTAGCATGTAATAATAGGAAGAAGCCTATTGAATAATCGTAACCTCGATTATCCAGAACTAGTTTTTCGGATTCTCGAAATACTCGTTCTGATGAAATGTATATAAAAATTTTCGAAATTTTTTATTTAAGGGGACATTGGACCTTTATTTCAACAAAGTCGTCTATAGCAAAATCGTCGCAAAAAGGTCTACGTCTATGGTATAATAGTTCCAAAACAGTTTTTTCTTATTAAAATATGAGTAAGATTTTTTTATGAAGGTTTTAAGAAGAGGTTAATAAATGTAAGTGTATTTATATATTTTAAAGCTGTCAAAAAAAATTTTTCAGCGTTTTTAGACTTTTGAAATGCCTTTTTGCGACGTAATTTTTGATCAATATTTATGAAATTGATAAGGAAGTCTCCTGATATTGTTTAGAAAGAAACTGTGCAAGCTTTTTAAAATTCGTCTTCATTAAGATAGTCAATTTTGATTTTTTACTTATGAAAAGACAAAATCTTGATGAAAATTGACATGAAATTTATAAAAATATCTGTCAAATATTAACTATTGAAGAGATTTAAAAAATCTTACACAAATTGGTTTATAATAGAGATGTAAGTGATAAAAATGCAAACGCAAGAAAATATCTCAAAAATTAAGACACGAGGAGCATTTTAAAATTTCGTTTCAAAATTTAAATTTTTAAAAACTCTTAATAAAAAATGGAAACTTTTTTGAAGGTTGTCTATATGATTTTGGTGAAATATATACATGCACAAAAATTTATTTTGCTATGATGAAAATAAAAAAATAATAATAACATCCACCGTCCCCTTAAGTAATGGATTTAAAAAAACAATAAAAAACACAAATTTAGCGCAAAAAAAACAAGTGAATTGGATTATTAGTCGTTGAGATATTTCTAATCCTATTTTCCACACTCTTCAATTTTTCACGACTCTGTATTTCATTCAAGTTTTAATTCAAAGATATATTTTAATTGGATATGAGGTATTTAATTCGGGGCAGTAAACTGTTAGTTAACATGATAATTATTTTTTGAGATATAAAGGTGTTTCATTTACGCAATTAGGTACTACTTGAGTAGTTTGGCGTTTTATATAATTTGTAGAAATTTGTTCGACAGCAATTCATTAGTAAAATATTTCTATATCTAAAAAATATTTAAATATAAGTTTAAATTTTATTTTGGAATTGCGTTGAATTTTATAGATAAATTATGTATGTTTTATTTTCATATTTTATATTATGCATATCCATGATGGATCAAGCAGGGCGGTCTTTCTGCCAAGCCAAGCTAGAAAAAAAAATAATATGCCCACCAAACGAACAAACGCCAAGAACATAACGACCGCTTAACTGCTTAAATACTCGAGACAACTTCTCCATGTTAAATCGACCAAACGTGACATTTTAAAAGTTCAGATTTTTAAGAAATCAATTGTCAAAGAGAAATACCACAAAATCTAGAAGAATCTAGTGATGAAAAGCTTTAATTTCAGATCAAACTCATCTGGAATAAAATAATTATAAAGAAAGATAGAATATTTTTTAAAAAACGTCGAGATACTGAAAACGATCACTTTTTTCTTCGCCAAACATTTTTTTTTTTGCAATCAACGTACAGAGTTAAATAAGGGACAGAAAAAAGCATAGAATGCATTTTCGGATAGGTAATTATTCAAGCTACGTCCTTTTGTAAAATTCAGTTAAAAAATAATATTTCTATCCTTAATAAGCAAAAAACTGCTAATTAATTAACAAATTATGCCAAAATGTGATAAACCCACCATTTGTGTACTAGCTACATTATAATAGAGCAAATCATTATAAATTCTGCCACTTCAAATTTCATATGCCAATCAGATATTTTTCTTCAAGGTTATTTTTTCGAATAAAACAGTGTAAAAGTCAATTTTGAGATAGATCTTTAAAATAAAATTAATTTTTGAAGGAAGAGCTATCTTCTAAAGTGTAGTCATTTTAAATTATTAGCATTTAAAGTTTCATTCCTAATGTAAACAAAACTTTTGAAAAAAAAATATTCAGTTGAGTGTGATCTATACTAATAAAATCCGTGCGCCTCTGTCTGTCTGTCTGCTTGAAGCCGATTACAGTTCGCAACGCGGGCGAGTTGGAAGTCGCGAGAGGTGTCTTTCGATTCGAAAAATTCCGGGAAAGTCATTTCGGGCATTTTCGAAACCGTGTGACCAAAATTAAAAAAGTTATGAATTAAAAACCGGTCGGGAATCGGAACGGAAAACGTCTAATTTCCCAAACGGAGCTCAAACGGAGCTCTGAGGCAGAACACTGCGCTACCTTGCGGTGAACGACCTGAACTTTTCCCCTTTGGCTAAAAGAAGAAGCAGCCGGAAACCTCTTTTTTCTCCCGGGAAAACGACTTTTTCTTTCGTTTCGGTTCTTTGAAAAAGAACTAATTGGTAAAAAATGTTAAACACGGTTTATTTTCATACTTTTTTTTTGGTAGCATACACGAATATTGTGTAACGTAAGATTTACGCGATTAATACTAATTTTTGCTAGTACAAACGGAAAACGAGCTGCCAAAATTATTTGTTAGTTATGTTGTTTGTGATATTAATGAAATTACTTATTTTTTTTAATAGCAGTCTTTTGCAGTTTTTAATACCGAAACTTTTTTTGCGCGTTTTTTCTTAAACCATCATACAGACGGTTTTTAAAGTAGATAAAACTGATTACATATTCAGAATCTGCGTAAAAGTTTGCTTCTGATGAACCAAAAAATACGAGAAAATGTCTTATGGGTGCGCAGCGCCAACAGTGCAAAACCAAATATTTTTAACGGGACGATGGCGACCATGGCGCGTAGCGCCGGTGGGTGGTAGGCCGGTGGGCCGCCTTTGCACGGTGGGCACGTAGCGCTCACTGTGCGAAATCACATATTTTTAACGGGATAATGGGTGCATAACAACCATAGCTCTTTAATTTACTTTTTTTATGCTTGAGGATTCAATCTCCAAGACTAGTTTATTAAATGAATTTTTTTGCTTATTATATACTGCTTAATATCGAGGTTCGTTTGGAAAAAGTGGCCCAGCTAGCGGGCGTAGCTCGCTAGTTTTTATATAAAAAGAGAACCATGGTAAACGATATTTGCTTTGTGTGTGAGCAAAGAATCAACATAGATAACAACTTTGACGTCATTTTATGATGAAATACGATTTTACCATAAAATGTTTATTTAAAGAGGGTAATCTCTGGATCTACCGAATCAATTGTACCAACCGAAGAAACTTTGTACAATTATATTAACCAATAGTATTTTATATCATATAGATTTACGGTCATATTTCCGTATTTTACGCAAATTTCTAAGCAATATTTATCCCGTTACCATCCAACGATACCATATAGATTACTTGTTAAAACTGGACAAAACTTTAAATTTCAAAACCAGTATTTAAGTACAGAAGTCTCTGTTATCTAAATGTCTGAATAAGTAACAATTTTGGATTCTAACAACGAATTTGGGTACATTAGAACTTAATGTCAAATGGGAAAAGATGGCCTCTAGACCAATATTGACCAGTTATAATCATCAATAATAAACTACAGGCATTACATTTACGGGAAGACAAACACATCAGAAAATATCTTTGGCTTCATTTTCTTAGGAATAAAAGAATGCGTGTTTTCAAATTATTTATGCATTTTTTATGCTGAATTATATTTAGTATGCTAAAACATGTTTACTGAATACAGATAAAATTATTTACAGGATCATGCAAAACAATAGATATATGGCCGTCAACAAATGACAATTTCTGGAAGTGTGATTTTGGAAGTTTTAAGAGTATTTCAGTCTGAGTTAAATTTTAGCTAAACAGTAAAATACAGGCATTTGGTTCGCGGACAGACAAACAAATCAAAAAGTATCTTTATTTTCCTACGAATAAATGATTTTGTGTTTTTAAATTAGTTATGCACTTTTATGCTGAATTACATTTAGCATACTAAAAGATGTTTACTGAATACAGATAAATCGATTTACCCACGCAAAATACTTAATGTGTTAAATGAGTTTAATATGTTATATATATGGTACATGATAGGCTTTTCGTTCTCGGGCAGACAAACCAATCACAAAATATCTTTGGCTCCATTTTCCTAGGAATAAATAAATTCATGTTTTTAACACGTTCGCTGCAGATCACGCGCCAACGTTAAGGGGGCACCCTGCGCGCCAGCGCGTGATGTGGGATGATGTCCAATAGTTAGTCACGCGCTGTCGCGGGAAAACCTTTTATTGATTCTTTGTTATAAAAAGTAAATCGGCTTCTAGGAAAAACCCACTTCTACAGTGCGGCATTAACTATCATCACATCTCCACGTAAGCGGCAGCAAACGTGTTAAATTAGCTATGCATTTTTATGCTGAATTATATTTAGCATACTAAAAGATGTTTACTGAATACTGATAAAATGGATTATAGTTTTTGGAAGTGTGGTTTTACTAGTTTTAAGAGTACTTTAGTCTGAATTAAATTTAAGCTAAATAGTAGTGCGAATGTAAAAATAGAAAATACAGGGCTGCAGAAATGTATTCAAGTAAGTGTCCGCGTACAGACACAAACTGCTGAAAGAAAAATTTCTATTTATTACTCGTTTGCTTGCTAAACTAGATTTTCGTATCATATCTAACTAAAATAGCAACTGTAGATCTATATTTTATTTCGGTTCTATCAGTTTTTTAAAAAAAAATTCATACTTATAAATGATAAATTACTCTAAAAAATAAATGATATATAAATACAATGTACACATATATTTATTGCTTCCTACTTATAGAGGTTCTACGATAACTCATTCCAATTTAAGTGAGCAGATTATTTAAATTTTATATAATCTCAAAAAAGAAGTGATATCTACTAAAAAAAACTTTTCAAAAGTTAATAAAAAAGCCAAGCAAGAAAAAAAAAGATGAAAGTTGTGTCTAAAAAATGGTGTGATATCAAATTTCCAAACTTATATTATGGCAATTATTTAACATTTTCCATTAAAAAAATTAATATTTCTAAGTCAATGCCTTTGCATATGTTGATAAAAATCCTTTTCTCTTGTGCTAAATATATCGTAAACGTGTTTTTAAAATTCAAATGTTTTAAAAATATGCAAATGTTTTAAAATTATGATAGGCTTGGCAGCCATCTTTTCATATTTTACACAAATTTTCAATATATTTAACACGTGACCACCAAGCGATCTATTTATAGATTGTATACAAATAAACAAAACTTTTAAATTTCTATACCAGAATTTAAGTACAGAAATGGCTGCTTAAGTAACAATTTTGAGTTTTAAATTTTAACTATGGATTTGGGTTTATCGAAATTAGTATACAACATCGGAAAATGACAGCCAAGCCCATCACGCATAATTTAAAAACATTTGAATTTTCAAAACACGTTTACGATGTATTTAGTACAAGAGAAAAGGATTTTTATCAATATATGCAAAGGCATTGACTTAGAAATAGTAATTTTTTTAATGGAAAATGTTAAATAATTACCATAATATAAGCTTGGAAATTTGATATCAGACCATTTTTTAGACACAACTTTCATCTTTTTTTTTTTTTTTTTTTTTTTTTTTTTTTACTTTTGAAAAGTGTCTTTTAGTACATAAATATTACACTAGCCTCCAACGACTTGTTTCATTTATCTTTTGTCATTTGTCACTTATTCAAAAAGAGAGTTTCAGAGAAGTCCAGAAATGCAGTTTAAAGAGGTGTGATATTTTATTATATTCAATGGAATTTGTATAGAATATTTTTACTTATTATATCTAATTAAATTTTAGAATTTGATGTTATATGCCTATTGATATTTTAATATTTTGCATACTCAAATACTAATCCTTTCTGGCACAAAGAATATCTGTTACTAAAATGATGAAGTAATTGGTTCACACCAGTATTTGTAAAGGCATTTTTATGAAAATAATTGAAATCTTTTCACATGTTTTAGAGAAAGAATTTTTGTTAAATTATGGTGCCGACGTGAAAAGTGAGAATTGCAATTACGTGGGACAGAAATCAACCCACCGTGCCGGAAAGAGTTAAAAATGAATAAAAAATACTTATTCACATTATGAAGAGATAGAAAATTCTTAAACACAACATAAAAAGGCTTGAATTCGCTTAGCCTTTCCAAAGAAATGAATATTTCTTTATCAGGCGGATGGAGATGTACATTTGTTATAAAAGAAGTGGCATGACTCACAGCTACATAACTCACAATGGCACGAAAGCTGCTTTCGTGAGAAATATGTCGTGCTCCTGCTGCCATTTATTCTTTGCACCTGACGAAGAAAGTCCTAGTTCTTTCGAAAAGCCTAGCGAATTCAATTTTTTTAATGGTGTGTTTAAGAAGTTTTTATCTCTTCCTATTAATTCACACCAGTTTACACTTATTTTTCTTTACCAACATTAATTGTCGTTTAAGGAAATTTAAGTATGCACGGTATTTACAAAATATATGAAAAATGATAAAGCAAGGTGGGGGGGGGGGGAAGATGAATATAAAAAATCATTTATTATTTAAAAAACTTTAAAAGTTTTTACGATAAAACTTTTTAAAACCATCAATCGATTAAAATAAAATTTCAGTAAATTGACAAAAGCTAAATATGTATTCAGATTTACTTATTATGTCATAACTAATTAGAATATATGAAGCAAATTATGATAGTGAAATAAAAAATAAGTTAAGTCCAATTTAATTTAGCCTAATTTAAGAATAAATACAAAATTTAAGATTGAGAAACAGAATTCCTTATGTAAGGATACTTGATGAAAAGTGTTTTGCAAAACTCCAATGTGTGAAAGTTATGATGAACAAAAACTTAAAGATATGTTATTTTTTAAATAGGTATAATTTTCGAAATTTTATTTAAAACATATTTCGGACTTTTCCTGTTTCAAATCAAAAAACATACTATAAAAAATGCTATCTTACGGAAATCTTCATTCCAGTAAAAAATAATATATATTTTTAGAATTTTCTTGTTTACGAATAAAATATACAGGGTGTACCTAAACAAATGGTATATACGCTAGGGGGTGATAAAACACATCAAGACGAGTAATAGTAAATAGGAAACCAAGGGTCCCAAACGTTTTCCAAAGGAGATTGCCGCCATTAAAGTTTTGAGTCCAAAATCTCAAATACACATAAAAAACCGGAAAAAATGGTCGATTGATTTGCGATTTTCACTAAAATTATTCTTTTTATTGGTATTTTCTTGAAAATAAATTATAAAGATAAATTTCGAAAAATGCAGATAGAGGGCGCTTTAGACTTTGGAGTAATGAAAAACTATTTTTTGCCGTTATTTTTTGCATCTCATTAAATGGTTTCGTAAGCTTAGACTTAAATTTTGAGCTCAAAATCTGAATAGTTGGAAGCAGTTAAGTAGCACAATCTTAGCTGTGTTCAGAGGGTTTTAATTTCAAATGATTATAAAATATGGAAAAATTGGTCGGTTGATTTGTGGTTTTCACTAAAATTATTCTTTATGTCGTTATTTTATTGAAAATGAATTATAAAGATAAATTTCAAAAAATGCCGATAGAGGGTGCTTTAGACTTTGAATTAACGAAATAATCCATCCTAATGCTATTTTTTGTCGTTATTTTTTGCCTCTCATTAAATTGTTTCGTAGGCTTAGATTTAAACTTAAATTTTGAGCTCAAAATCTGAATAGTTGGGAGTGGTTAAGTACACAAACTGAACTGTGTTCAGAGGGTTTAAATTTCAAACGAAACGGAAAACTATTAAAAAACGGAAAAAATAGTCGATTCGTTTGCGGTTTTTGCTAAAACTACTCTTTAAATCAGTGTTTTCTTGAAAATAAAATGTAAAGATAAATTTCACAAAATGCCGATAGAGGGCGCCTTAGACATTGGAGTAGCGTACAACTATTTTTAAGCGTTATTTTTTTAAAATCTCATTAAATGCTTTCAAATGCTTAGATTTAAATTTTGAGATGAAATTCTGAGTCGTTGCGAGTGTTTAAGCAACGCAAAAGTGAACTGTGTTCGAGTGGGGGGGGAGTAAATTTCAACTCCTAAACACACTTCAGTTTGCACTTCTTAACCCCTCCCAACGATTGAGAATTTGAGTTCAAAATTTAAGTTTAAATCTAAGATTTCGAAAACATTTAACAAGTTTTAGAAAGCATTTAATTAGATACAAAAAATAACGTTTAAAATTTGTTGTTGGTTACTCTGAAGTTTAAGGCGCCCTCTAACGGAATTTTTTGATATTTATCTTTAAAATTCATTTTCAAGAAGATACTGACTTAAAGAATAATTTTAGTGAGAACCGCAAATCAATCGACCAAATTTTCCGTTTTTTATAATCATTTGAAATTTAAAACCTCTGAACACAGTTAAGTTTGTGCTACTTAACCGCTTTTAACTATTCAGATTTTGAGCTCAAAATTTAAGTCAAAGCTTACGAAACCATTTAATGAGATGCAAAAAATCACGGCAAAAAATCGTTTTTCATTTTTTAAAGTCTAAAGCGCCCTCTATCGGCATTTTTTGAAATTTATCTTTATAATTTATTTTCAAGGAAATACCAACATAAAGAATAATTTTAGTGAAAACCGCAAATCAATCGACCAATTTTTCCGTTTTTTATGTGTATTTAAAATTTTAGACCCTAAACTTTAAAGGCGGCTATCTCCTTTGGAAAACGTTTGGGACCCTTAGTTTCCTATTTACTATTACTCGTCTTGATGTGTTCTATCACCCCTTAGTGAATATACCATTTGTTTAGGGACACCCTGTATATATATATAAACTGTTCCAAATTAGATTGGGAAAGTTTATTGATAGAAAACATTTATATCATTAAGGAAACGGTATAATAAGTATCGTATGTTTATAAAATTTCAGTCAGTGCGAAGAATTAAAAAGCAAATAATAAATATTTGTTTCAAAATTAAACTTAATATTTTCTTACAATTGACTAACGAGCATGTATAAATACTTTCTATTAAATAATATTAATAATCTTTAAAATAAATTGTGTTACACTTTAGGTAATCGTTACACAGAAGTATTAAGAAGTTGAAACTAGAAATAAATCTCCACAAAGCGTTGGTTTCACAATGTATTATATATATACTAGAAGACAGCCCGTCAAAATGACGTGTTTGCATTTTTAAAAGGATGATAAAAAATTACAACTGTGGTCAATCAGCCACTTTAGGCTTAAACAATTTTTAAAAATACAGCGATTAAACATGGAGAAAAAAATCTATTTAAAAAAAAAGAAAATTTTAACAGAAATTTGCATTTAAAACTATAACAAAACTGTCTGGTGGATGATGGGGTTATAATGAACAAATCGTAAATACATAAATTTTAAAAGAATAAAGTAAGGCAAAAAAATCAATTTTAAAAGATTATATTCTGAAACTGCAGCCAAAAAATATCGAGAAATACTGAAAGAAAATAATAAAAATATCTAAAATGTATAAAAGAATTTCCTATTGTGGCCCATTTTTTAGCTAATACTTAAAAGAAAACACTCTATAAGATCGAAAGCAAATGTCAAGAATAAAGAGTAAACAATGAATGTGTCCGGGAGATACACGCGCGCAAGCTCAAGAGTTTTTACCGAGTACTATTCCGCTGTAAAGTCCACTCCACGTACCTGACTCCTGAGCGTGCGCGCTCAACGCGCATAGATCCCGAACGCGCCCGATCATTCCTGAGTGGTGATGTTACAAAGGAGTCATTCTAAAGATTCAATCACGGAATTTGTCATTCTTGAATGGCAACAGTATTGATTTGCTTGCATTGTTTGTTTTATTTGTTTTTTCCGTAATTGCTGGTTGTTTTATTTAGAACTTAAACATTATAATTAAAAAGTTTTTGTAGGTTTTAAAGAAAGTGAGTAATGAATAAATCTTTCACATGTATATTTTCATAAGTTGAACAATTAGAATATTTGTGAACAGCTCGGAATAGTTAAGCCTAACGTGGACGCAGTTGCAATAAGTTTCTTTTTCTCGTGGATGGGTTGTCCCCGGAATCGTCGTACACGGAAGGGTTTTATATATATAATAATGCTTGGATAAAAATATAAAGCATGCCAGTGTAATCTCAAGATAGCACGTTTGAAAAAAAAAGAAAAGAAAAGAAAAAAAGAGATAATTTTTTTTTATTCTTAAAGTTATCGTTATTTTTAAAATGGTGTCAGTTTAAAAATAAATATACTAAAGATCTTTATTGTTTTAAAAACTTTTAATAATTGCACATATGTTTCAATCAGAAGAATATTTTAACCTGTTCGGGCTTGGCGTACTATTAATAGAGATTTTTTTTCACTGAGTATCGTTCTCTTGTCTTAAAATTTGCTTTTGTTACATATCTATAAATTTCTTATTATGATTTCACTTATATTTTGATATTTAGTAATAATAATAAATAACGGTATGCTTATTTCTCTTTGCATCGTTTTCAATTCTTTTTTTTTTAAACATAAATTTCTCTCTTTTACCTCCTCAGTCCTGATGTCGCCTGGAGGCGACACTAAAAGCGCTCTTTAAATTAATTTAAATGCTTCTAGAATTGTTAATATTTTATCTAGAATTTTTAAATATATGTGTGCATGTTAGAAGCATCGATATATAGACTGATGCTTCTTTGAGATATTTTATAATAATTTTAAACTGGTTTTTATAGTGCCACGTAAAATTTGCCTCAGGTGTGAGGAGGTTAAATTAATAATATTGATTACTTTTCTGGAGGAACAACGTATCATAAATCGTAATAAATATTAGAAAGTTGTAATATTTCTTAAATTTTGTTGTAATTTGTTATTTTCCAAACGACTCCAAAAACTCTTCCTAAGTCTATGTTCATATAAAAAATGAATTCAGTCGTATACAAAATAACTACATTCATTAGATTTCAGAAAATGACATATTTGTTAAATTTAATAAATCTATTTGGATAGTTAATATTAACATTATTAACGTAAAAACAATTTTCCCTCAAAATAGAAAAAAAAATCGGACTCGAAAGGGTTAAGTATAATTTGATACACCAGTTTGTCACGTGGACTGTGTGTCTGTTCTTATGTGTTTTCTTGTGTATAGATATGCTTAGAAATTTAATTGTGTTCCTCAAATAGATAAGGACATGTTCTATATAAAAACAACAGACATGAAAAATGGCTGTCGTTTTCAGCGTTTTAAAGAAATGTAATGAATTAATATCTGTTTGAAAATTCGTAATAAATGTGCTTTTAAAAAATGCTTTTTTGAATTTAATATTTTAATAAGTTTAAGTTAAAATATTATAATACATGAAATGCCCAATTACATTAAAATTCGCATTCATAGTGAAAAGTTGCAATACAACGCCAGTGTTGCGTAGTTGCTCGTTTTAAATAGTTTGAAACAAGAACGTTAAGCAATACTTAATGATATTACACCAATATTAACAAAGTATAAATATTTCGACAGCAGAAAATAAACTTATCAATGTTATGAGTATTGACTAGCATAATCAAAATATTTCTCGGTACTGGCCAATATACATGAATTTTCTTCAATCTTTCTGTCAATGACCAGATACCCGGGCAAGTTTTTATTTTTATTTTACCCCGATTTCAAAGAGTTAATATCATAAGAATTCAAAATAAACTGAGATTCCACAGAGCTCCTTTGGTATAATCGTTTTAAAAATAGAAACTTTTTTAATTACTATTTTGGGGCATTAAACATGTTTATTCCTCTCATCAATGAACAGAATACACAGGTAACAGGTGAATTCTTTGTGGGAAAATACAAAAATTGTGTATTTAGATTTATATCTGTAAAACATGAAAATAATTTGAAGATAAATGTTAAACATCATTTTATAGTAAAAAAAATTACATCAACGTAATTTTTAAAATGAACATTTTAATAGCAAAAGGTATATGAATGTATGCATCACGTACTGATTTTTCTCATTGTTTGCGTGATTTTCTGTTTTTAATTCACTGCTTTTGAGGATCTTGCAAAATCATCTGACGATAGCTATTTTTATCCTGTTTCATCTCGGGGTTCCTAAACATTTGGCAGGTTCAAATAAAGACAAAGATTTAGTATACTTTTTATTCCATATTTGACCAGTGCATTTTGCGTCCGATCTTGTATTGCTGGAAGGCTTAAGGTATCGTCTGATATGAGCAAAAACAGACGACGATTGTCGGTTTGATGTCGAATCATATCATTATTGCCTGTATGTATAATTGCTGTTGTATCCACAATATTAAAAAAATATTTCAAGTGAGCGAATAGCATACACCTATTTGCGTTGTATATTGCTCCAATAATTTCTCCATTATTTCTACTTCATAGTTTGTTTCATTTAAAACTGAGTCATTTTCGGTTTATATTAGAGTCGCGTGATTATTTTATGAGAATACATATTAGACAATGGAATGACAGCTTTGTTCCTTTTTGGAAAAGCCGTCACGTTTTTCATAGTAAAATCCAAATTCTATCGATGAAATTTTCGTGGTTTACATGACACTATTTCTTCGGGAATATACATATTGTTTCTTAACAAAGTGGCAACCATTGTGAGTAGTATAATAAAAGCTTGGCTAAAGAAAATTAAGCAACAGTTGTCAAACATAGTGTTTCATTCGCAATCATAGAACAACACTGTTAGGTGGCCGCGTATTTCCCACAACTCATCCATCTTGATTTATTTCACCTGTTTTTCCAGTGCATAGTTGACTATTGAGAGAATTATTTTTTTTTATTTAGATGCCCACAGTAATTTGATCCCAGATTTGATGAAAAATATTGTATAAATGTTTTTATTCCTCAATACGGATATAACTATTTGTCAACTGTTAAATTTACCGTCAAATGTATTTTTCCATTTTTCTCGAATCTACGCCCTTACGGACACGTGTTGGTTTAGCTGATGACGAGCTGTCAATGTTGTAGCTCGAAACGCGTCTTACTTTATTTTTCATTTTATGGTGATTTTACAAAGTGTTTTACGTTATTTACTTTATTTAGTAAAATATGATTTAGCATAGTCCATGAATCACGATTGGTATAGCTTTAACATTTTGAAAATATTCTACTTGTGTGCTTTGATTGTTAAACTTAATTAATCTAAGACTATACCGGGATTAGAGTTTACGTTCATATTTATTCGATATAACGGATATAAGTTTGTTCTTGACATTTGTAATATGCGATCGTTTTTGAATTGTTGGTATCTGAAGTAATTATTATTCCTAAAATTGCCTTAAATTATTCTTCTCCAAAAATGAAGTAATAACATCCTATAAGATAGTGATGTTTTGTGGTTCGCGTATAGTAAAATCGCAACAGGTAACTAACTGGGTTTCCCGGTCATTGGATACAAGGTTAACTTTTGGTTATTGACATTTAAGTTAATTCTTTTTCACCTGAAATATATTTTTAACTGATATAGATACAGCCGTAATATTAATATCTATGTACAGCAAATGTGGTATGTGCATCACGATGAAGGACATTTATTGCTTAGTAATAACGAACAGTGGCAATATCGTTCTTATCCTGAAAAATTTACGAAATGCAGGAAAATAACTGTTATCCGAATTCAATGCAGTGTAAAATGTGAAACGATAATTGTAGAAGAAACTTCAAAAACTTTGAAACTTTGACTTTGTTATTTATATCCAGCAATTATCTTACATGCATATACATCACTAATTGCATGCAAAATCGTAATCTTTGCACTGTAAAAAAAAAAAAAAAAAAAAATCTGTAAAGGTACTATACTTTATCTAGGAAACTCGGATTCCAAGAACTTTTCCTATAACGGTAACAACAAAAACTCAAGTTTTAAAATCGGTTACATGGATTTTTCCTGTTATCGTTACATGAAAAGTTCTTGGAATCCCAGTTTTCTAGAAAATGTTTAGTACCTTTACAGATTTTTTTTTACAGTGTATAAGATAGGTACAAATTTACTAACAAAAATAAATAGCTTGAGCAACACACAATTATTTTTTTGTAAAAAAAATATGTTAAATTATACTTAAACTGTCAAACATTGGGAAACAGTGCTGCCAATAATAACAAAATTAAGCATATTTAACATTATTCTGTTATTAAAATAAATCGTAGCTTATTTATCTGCGTCAGTTTATTTCTAAATGGTCATGCGCCGTATAATGGTGCACTTTTGTATGTTATTAGTGTAGTACATAAACTAGTGGTTGGATGCAAAAAAATACATTTTAAGGCTTGTAATAATGTTAATTTTTGTCGGTAAAACATTATTTCATACTAAATAGAAGAACCTGCTACACTGTAAAAAAAATCTGTAAAGGTACTAAACATTTTCTAGGAAACTGGGATTCCTAGAACTTTTCCTGTAACGGTAACAACAAAAATCCAAGTTTTAGAATCGGTTACAAAGATTTTTCCTGTTATCATTACATGAAAAGTTTTTGGACTCCCAGTTTCCTAGAAAATGTTTACTACCTTCACAGATTTTTTTACAGTGTACAAATTGTAGCTGACACTTTGAAGTATTTTTCAGTTAGGTACACTGCCTTCTATGTTTTCTTCAAGCCGTTGCTGAAATGTACCTCACCATGACGTGTGAGCTCGTTTTAATTTTTTTTATACACCACTTTAACTGATCCATTTAAGTTAGTTTACCATTTATTTAAGGTGAAACATACTTATGGAAGCACCCTTCATAGAGGATATAAACAAGCTTCATCGAATAACTGTTTGCTTCTTGCAGTTTAAGACTGAGAATTATTTCCAATTTTTCTTATGTTCCGGATCTGGCACATATACAAAAGTAACATTTGCTTAGAAAATATATTAAAAAAAAAAAAAAACTCCCTAAACCTGTCTCAGCGCTGTAACCACAGTTAATTTAAATATGTTGACGGAACTTAAATATGTTGACGGAAACATAATCCTTACGACATATAAATGTACTATCTTTTAATGAATCCATTAAGAGAAAGAGGGAATGGGACATGTTAAGAGCGTCCGTGATATAGATATAAACCTCTAATAAATGATAATTTGTTACTTTGTAGTAAAATAGAAATAAACGGAAAAATAAAAGTCATTGTTTCAAGTGCTTTATATTATAATTTGTTTGTTTACGGGTTTGTTTAAAATATGACATAAATATTAAATATTAAGATGGTATATTATAATTTCTTTCGGGAGGGGGGGGAGGCAAATTTAGTTGCTTGGCATCCTAAACATGGGTAAAAAACAGTTTTAATTTAAAACTATTAACGAAAGATTTACTTCTAAAACTTCTAATACAGAGGAAAGGGTATTTCTAATTTTTACAGTTCTGCAAAAATAACTTTTGTGCAATAACTATAAATTGATTTTTCCAAAAACTGACCATCGCTCAATCTATACTTAATTCAAGTATTTTTTCTTACTTAACGGTGACACAGTGATAATCCTTAGAGCATACAAGACTATTATCTCAAAGCACCCTATTAAAAAGATGCGTGAATGGAGTAAGTTATTTGTGATCTTGATAAAAGAACTGGGATTCTGGTAAATTTTGAGTAGATATATGTTAGACTATAATAATGATAAAAAAACATTATACCTGTTATAATATTAATTTGTGTTGTAAAAATAAAATAAAATCACTATCATTTTTATTAAAGATTGAGATATAAATTTACTTTAAAGGATCATAAGTATTTTTATAACCATTGTATTTATGTTTTTTTTTTTTTCATTCAGGGTTATACAGTTATCAATAAAAATCTAATATGTAAGAGAATAAATGTATATCTCCAATTACAGATTTTAATTGAAATTAATTATTCAAGTATCTTTTTTGACTGAGTAATACAATTCATATATATACATACATATATTAGAATTACATATTAGAAGAGTACCATCTTAAAACAATTTTGCAAGTAAATATATCACTAAGATAGTCATTGGTAAACAAGAAACTGGGATAGTCATAAAATTTAAGTTAACACATGCTTGGAAAATAATAATAAAAAACATCCAAGAACAGATTTCTGTTTTAAGATTTTGTATATTAAACTTATTTATAATATTTGTCATTGAACAGACCTATCTTAGAATTCAAAATTATGCATTATAAACATGATCACTTCTAGAACAATACCAATACTGACAAATACTATTGATAGTTGCTAATAATAAAGGATTAAAAAAATAATAAAACTTTCGTCAACTATTCACATATCGCAGAATTAAGCACCTTTGCAATACACAGAAGTATTCTCCGAGCCGTAAGGTATCACTGATTATTTATGAAAAAATATGATAATACTTATGTAAAAATTCATTTCTGATTTTATTTCCTGGTCTGCAATGAGATAAAACATTTTAATTGAAATTTTCAAATCAATTATTCTTTCTTAGACAATCCCTATAAAGAGATAGTTCGCAATAGACTACGATGAATATCAGTCTACTTATTGATTTTTATGTATGCGGATTTCATAGAGTTTATTGTAATATAAAGTAAATTTAGAATTATTTTGTAAGCTGGTAAATGGATTAAATTGATGGTGTAAAATCGTTTCATTTGTGAAACACACACTATGTTTATTTCCAGATGAACTATTGTTTGTTTCTGTCGTATTTACTCAGAAAAAACGAAATAAGAAAATAAAGAAAGCAATAAATGCATAAAAATAATAAACTTATCAGTAGGAATTACATTTTGAGGAATATACCACAGATTATAACCTATTATAGTTAATACGCGAAATTTAGATCGCTGCGAATTTCATTTAAATTTAGAAACGTCTTCATGTAAAGTCACCACCAAGTTTCTAATTATTGTGTAAATTATTTATTGTATTTTTTATAAAATAGCAAGCATGCATAACAGGAGATTTTTTGTTTTAATCCAGGCATTTAATTATGTCTTTTATACTATGAGAATTGGAAAACATTTAACGCTTTTGTTCGTTTGTTTGAAGTTTAGATAAAGTGTTTGTATTTGGGTAATTAAAAAAAAAACATCAATTTCCCAATTTAACGTTGCAGCTTCGAGTATTTTATTAATTTAAACTATAAGATCATTTTCATTCCCTGCACAACAAACACCCATTTTTTTAACCGAGCACAAATAAACACAGAAAAACTTGTATGCCTTTGTTCCATATACTTGCAGTTATCGCCCCTTGCCACAAAAATTCGGAAAGATCCTCTTTCCGCACAGATGAGTACTTTTGATTGTCCCTGTATTTGATCTATGCATCCTATTTTGACTTGACAAAATTATGTAATAAGTATGTAATTTAAATTTTAAACGATTAAAATGCATTTGCAACATTTTGCCTCTTTGACTGTAATGTAACGGAATACTTTGGATCGTCCCTGTAATTGATCTATCCATCCGATTCTCATAAAATTTAAAAAGACACAACAAAATTATGTAATAATTACATATTTTAAATTTCAAAAGATTCGGTTGGGTATATTTTGCGTTGTTATATGCTGACAGACAGAAGGACTGACGGACGGTCTGAACGACAACTATAGGTGCTACGTATATACATAATTAAAAACGCACCTAAAAAGGTGAATTAACATTTTAAATGAAGTTTTAATATGTTTAAAAACTTATTCAGAAAAAAAATAAGACACAACATAATAACTAAATGATTAAATACAAGATGCATATTTTGAATTTATATCTGAGCATATTTCAAATTATTTAACAAACTTATTAAACATAATAGAAGTGTTATTGCTTAAAAGACATTAAAAAATTCTTCTTTTTCGTGTTCACGTAATGATGACGATATTTCTTGTTCAAAAGAAAGACAAACGTGACGCTACTTTAAAATATGAAAAGAATTTGCTGCAGAACGCTAAGGGGCTTCGTTGATACTGCTGAACGAAAAAAAAACAAATGAAGATTAACAAGTCTAAAAAGCACAAGTAATTTACAATTGAAATTGCATAGAAAGGTGATTGAATAAAGATAAGCTAGAAGAAAAAAAGAAGAAAAAGAAATAGCAAGAGTTAATGCATTATTCATAAAATAAAGAAGTAAAAATGAAAAGCGTTGTTTTATTCAACAGAAAAGCCATTGAAAATACTGTTCTATAAATCATAAATTCAGGTATAAAAATCTTTTCCAATCTTTAATCACCTGTTTTATTTATTTATAGTTTTATTTATTTATTTTGTTTCTTAAAGGCTTTATGCTAAACGCTTAGTATTAGTACTGCTGAGATTATTTTCTTGTCATGCGATAACACGATTATTAAATGCTTGCATGCCTTTTTTTACTATCAGATAAACTATAATTCAGAAAAAAACATTTAGTATAAAAAAGTGAAATAACATTTTAAACGAAATTTTAGTATTTTCGGAAAATTTTTTAGAAAAAAAAATAAGACCCAACATAACACCTAAACGTTTAAATAGAAGGACATTTAGAATTTAAATCTAAGCATATTTCAAATTATTTGCCATATTTCTTAAATATTATAAATGTGACATTTCTTAAAAGGTATAAAAATATTTTACGTGTTCACATAATGATAACAACATTTTACTATCCAAAACAAAGACAAACGTGAAACTACTTTAAAATATTAAAATAATTTACTGTAGAAATCGATAGGGCTTCAACTGATATTGCTGAATGACGGAAACAAATCAAGATTACAATCCTAAAATGCCTAAAATGCACAAGTAATTTGAATTCGAATCGCAGAGAAAAAAGATCAAATAAAGGTAAGCCAAAAGAGTAAAAAAAAATGGCAAGAGTTAATGCATTATTCATAAAATAAAGAGATAAAAATGAAAAGCGCTATTTTTTTGAACAGACATGCCATTGCAATATATAAATCATACACTGAAGGGTGAAAACATTTTCTAATCTTCAATCACTTGTTTTATTTATTTTTTTATTTATTTAAAGGTTCATGATAAATGTTTGATATTAGTACCGTGTATATTTTTTGTCTAATCATGTAGTCAATTCCAGGGCTAAAATTTTCGAATTTTTTTTAAAATAAGAATAAAATAAATAAAATTTAGGTTTAGTTTGAAATATTATTTAAAGTTTGTTTAATTCAACAAATTCAATAATTGGTAATTACCTTGGCAAGTGGGTAAATATCAATTATATCCGCCACAGTTACCGTTAAACATTTTTTTCCAATGACAGCCAATCAGAAGAGTCTTTTCTACCTCACTTTTATTGAGATAAGAAAAAGGCATCCGCCATTTTAGGTTCCTTGTCTTCGTTCCCTGGGTCTAACTCACATTTTACAAAATTTTATAGGAAAGCTTTAAAGTATGCAGATGGTAATGCATTTAACATTAAACATCTCCTTTCGCTTCTAAAAGTAAATCTACGTTTAAAACATCTTTCTTTACAGTGACAAATTTTTCAGGAATATTTAAATGTTAAAAATTATTTTGAAATCTCTCATAGCTTGAAAAAGACAATTTAATAGTACATTTTTACTTCCTTATGAAACCCAGAAAAGCCAAATAACATCTAAGTCATAAACAAATTGGCTTAAGTTCATGTTTCATTCCTCAAACAAGATATGAAGATGAAAATTCTAGTTTTATTGAACATGACATTTTTTTGAATATATGATAAACAAATCTTTTTGTCTACAAATGGCTTTTCTTTTACTGAAAAGAGATTTGTAGAAAAATAGTGGAATTATTTTGCAGCGAAATTTTTTTTCAATTGTGCAGAAAATTACACGAATTTTAAATACATGCATGCCTTTTTGACTATCAGATCAACTATAATTCACAAAAAAATATTTAGTAAATAAAATGTGAATTAACATTTTAAATGAACTTTTAGCATTTTTGAAAAGTCATTTAAAAAAATTAAGACACAACATCCCATATAGCACACTTGTCTCTCCAGGATGCCCTTGGGAGGATTCACATCCCAGGACTCTCATCCCCCAGGCATTCCTGAGGATGCAGAACATTGTCATCAGTAGGTTTTCAGAAACTGAAAAAGCTTTACGACTTTCCCAGGATGCTTTATTGCATTCTGGGGTGTTGCCCAGGTCCTCCTTCAGGATCCTCCCCGGGAGGTTCTGGGGAAGATTTGAAGGACTTTGGGAAACTTCAAGGTCACTAATATGTTGAAAAAAAAGCAACGCTATGATTTAATTTAATTTTTTTTAGAAGAAAATGCGAATGTTTTTATTATTATTATTATTCAGACGGATTCAGATATTAACAGGGAGTATTCGTAAACAAATTTATTTTATTCTGCCGGATTTGAACTCGAGTACTTTGGCATCCTGGACGCGCGCTCTGACCGTTACGCTGTAGGGTTAGTAAAGGAAACAGGTTTCTAAGGTATACATGCATTTTTATCCCCTTTTGAAATTAAAAACTAGAAAATGACCGAATTTTTTGTACCTTTTGCATACATTCGACATAAATTTAAATTAATAACTCCAAAAAATTATTAATAATTATTTGTTATAACACAAATGTCTTCGAATTTTAAACTTTTTACATGAAATTATATTTTTAAAAGATTAAAATATTCTTTTAGCCTTTAATACTTAAAATCCATTAAAATCATTCTGTAGTTAGAAAATTGATTATGAACTATATTTCGACAAACGATCAAAGATGCAAAACTGAACTATATTTCGACAAACGATCAAAGATGCAAAACGTTTCTGATGATATCCCCTATAAAATTTGATTTTAGTTAGTAAAAATATTATTTACAGAGATTAAAAAGGCAAGAGATTAAAACACATAGTTTCTTTAAAATTATGATTTATTTTTTTATGATTGACAAATAAAGTCTTAGTGAAGCCTTTTGAAAAATAAAACTTTTTTGCTCTCTCTCTCTTTCTCTCTCTCTCATTCTCTCTCTCTCACTCTCTCCCTCTCTCTCTCTCTTTTTATTTTTATTTTTTTTACAGAAGTTTTAATCGATTGTTTTTTGTAACGCTTGGTAAAAGGTGCTCTTATCATGTGAATTTACAAAAAATATATACATTTGCTTAGTCTTTTCTTAAGTTTTTTTTTTCCAAATTTTTACTCCTTGAAACATTTCATTTGTTGCAGTTCCATAGTTGCCCCCATCAGCGGTCAAGAGATTCTGCTCTCAAAGCTGGTAGATGGGATGTTCTGAGTTTTACTCAAACGCGCCAGTCGGCCGATTAGTTCGGAGTTTTCCGTGGTTTTCTTCAATCTTGGATTTCCTTGCGTAAATACAGGTTAGGTTTCTTTAGAAAGACCTTCATGGAGGGCAAATTCCACTCCCTTGATATGTCCCTCATGTTGATAATTGGCCGTCATAAATACAACCAATCAACCAACCAGTTTCAAAGTGAATTGACATATTTTGGCGAGTATTTATTAACAAATAATTAAATCCGTTTCTTATGAAATTCTTATACGACGGTACGAGTTGCAGATGTTTGGACATTTACCACTTGTCGCGGGGTTAAAAAATACAGTAAAACCACTGTATTATTTTAAAACATTGTAAAAATATTAAAATTCTGTATTGTCATCGAAAACACTCCATTGTACAAAATTGTATAATTTTTTTGTATTAGAATTTGGTGTGAAAATCATTTTTTAAATTCCATCATTACACTGAAACACTGCTTGAATTACATAAAATAGAGACCATAATTTTCTGTAGAACTATGAAGGAAACAATGAAGATTATAAACCTAAAACGCACAAATAATTTCCAATTCGAATCTCATAGATGAAAGATCAAATAAAGATAAGAAAACAGAAAAAATGCAAATGGCAAGAGTTAATGCAATATTCATAAATTAAAGAGATAAAACTGAAAAGCACTGTTTTATTGAACAGAAATTCCATTGAAAATGCTGTTCTAAAAATCATACACTCAAGTATGAAAAACTTTTCCAATTTTCAATCACTTGCTTTATTTATTTATTTATTTTGTGTAGTTTAAAAGATTTATGGTAAATGTTTGGTATTAGTACCGTTGAGATTTTTTTTCTACTCCTGCGCTCATTGCAGAGCTAAAATCTTCGAATTTCTTTTTAAGTAAACACAAAATAAATAAAATATAGATTCAGATTGAAATGTTATTTAATGTTTCTTGAATTCAACAAATTCAATGATCAGTAATTACTCCGGAAACTGGGTAAATATCAATCACACCCAGCACAATTACCATAAAAGCCATTTTTTTTTCCAATAGCCGCTAATTAGAAGAGTCTTGTATACCACACTTTTTGTGAGATAAGAAAAAAAATCTGCCATTTTAGATTCCTTCTCTTCGTTCCATGGGTCATACTCACATTTTACTGAATTTTATGGGAAAGCTTTAAAGTATGGAGATGGTAATGCATTTAACATTAAACATCTCTTTTCGCGTCTTAAAATAAATATATGTTTAAACTATCTTTCTTTACAATGACAAATTTTTCAGGAACTTTTAAATGATAAAATTTATTATGAAATCTCCCATAACCTGTAAAATACAATTTAATTTTACTTTTTCACTTCTTTATAAAATTCAGAAAATCCAAATAACATCTAAGTCGTAAACAAAAGTACTTAAGTTCATGTTTTATTCATCAAACAAGACAGGAAGATGAAAATTCTATTTTTATTGAACATGACAGTTTTTTCAAAATATTTATAGACATATGATAAACAGAGCTGTAAAAATCTTTCTATCTAGATATGACTTTTCTTTTGTGGAAAAGAGATTTATAGAAGAATGCCGGAATTATTTTGTTGCTAAATAATTTTCAAATCTTACAGTCAATTACACAAATAATTAATACATGTATGCCTTTCGATTGTCCGATCAACTGTAATTCACAAAAAATATTTGATTAAAAAAAGTTAACATTTTAAATGAAATGTTAGTATTTTTGGAAACCTAACTAGAAAAAAAAATTAAGACGCAACATTATACCTAAATGCTTAAATACAAGCATATTTTGAATTTTAATCTAAGCGTATTTCAATATTTTTAACATATTACTTAAACATTATAAGCGTGACATTTCTTAAAAGGTACAAAAAAAAAACTTTCTTTTTTTGTGTTCACATAACAATGACGAAATTTTTTCTCCAAAACAAAGACAAACGTGAAATTACTTTAAAATATGAAAATAATTTTTGCAGAACTTTATAGGGCTTCAATTCATACTTTGAAACCAAACAGATGAAGACAGAATCACTAATGAGAGACAAAGAAAGCAAATGCAGATTAACACTCCTGAAATGCACAGATAATTAACAATTCGAATTTCATAGAAAAAAAAACGAATAAAAATAAGCCAAAAGATAAAACACAAATGGCGAGAGTTAATACATTATTCATAAAATAAAGAGGGAAAAATGAAAAGCACTTTTTATTGAACAAAAATGCCATTGAAAATACTGTTCTATAAATTGTACACTCATGTTAAAAAAAAAAAAAAAAAAAAAAAAAACTTTCCAAACTTCAATCACTTGTTTCATTTATATATAGTTTTACTTATTCATTTTTTTTTTTTTTGTTTAAAGGCTTTTTGGTAAATGTTTGGTATTAGTACCGTTGAGATTTTTTTCCTCTCATGTGATGAATTACACTATTATTAAATATATGTATGCCTTTTGGACTATGAGATAAACAATAATTCAGAAAAAAACATTCAGTAAAATTAGTAAAATTAAAATTTTAATGAAATTTTAATATTTTTGAAATCTTATTTAAAAAATGTATATAAGACCCAACTTAATACCTAAATGTTTAAATACAAGCATATTTTGAATTTAAATCTAAGCATATTTCTAATTATTTAACATTGCTAAACGCAAAAATACACTTAACTGTACATAAATTACTTAAAAGGTGCATAAAAATTTATAAAAACTTAAAAATACATTTAAAGTTTTTTAAAAATTTCAGAACGTTTTAAATCGCCACTTACGCGGTCTTCGTCAGTGAGAAAAACCGACGGAAAATGGAAGGTCAAGATATGCAACTTAAAGATCACATAAAAAGATTAAAATTTTGTAAAATTAATTATATTCTAAGTTTTTGAAAGCATAAGGCATATCTAAATTTGATATTGCATTAATAGCACTCCCTCCCCTTAAATTAAGAGTTGTGTTGAACATAAAGATTGGCCGTATTCAAGACATAAATAAAACAGGTGTATACAGTATTCCTTTCAAGACATATAGTAAAGAATATGTGTACGTAGGTATGACATTAAGGAAACTTCAAAAGAGATTGAAAGAACATGACACAGATTTAAGATTGGGTTGACCACACACTGCACTTTCAAGATTTGTACAAACTCAGCCTATCGAAATAGATTTCAATAGTTCAAATATAATTTTTCATACTACTAGTCCCCTTGAAGCTATCATTAGAGAAGCCATTGAAATAATATCCAATAAAGAAATAGCATGTAATGATGCACTTTCCTACGATATTCACGCAATATGGGGAAATTTTATTCATAATAGTTAAACCTGTGAATTTTGAAATATTTTCAGCAGTTTTTATTCGGTCCCTTTTGCTCCGTTTCTTCACTCCTCCTTCCTCCCTCGATGTAAAAATGGACTGTTCCGAATGAGCCTGAGAACGACAGCGGTAATAATTTTTAGTTGTGGTTTTTCTCACTGACGAAGACCGCGTAAGTGACGGTTGAAAACTTTCTGAACTTTTTTAAAAACTTTAAATGTATTTTTAAGTTTTATAAGTTTTCTTATGCACATTTTAAGTAATTTATGTACAGTTAAGTGTATTTTTACGTTTCAAATTAATAAACAAGGTGAATTCTGCACTGTTTTTGTTTTTAACTCCAATTATTAAATATTACCTTAATCACATTTCCTAAAAGGTATAAAAAAACTTTATTCTTTGTGTTCAAGTAATGATGACGACGTTTTCTTCTCCAAAACAAAGACAAATGCGTAGCTACTTTAAAATGTGAAAATAATTTTCTGTAGAACTTTATAAGACTTCAACTGATACTGCTGAATGGCGCGAAAAAATGAGGATTAACAATCCTAAAATGCATAAATAATTTTCGATTCAAATCTCATAGAATAAAGATCGAATAAAGATAAGCCAAAAGAAAAAATAAACTTAAATGGCAAGAGTTAATGCATTATTCATAAAATAAAGAGGTAAAAAGGAAAAGCGTTTTTTTATTGAACAGAAATGCCATTAAAAATGCTGTTCTATAAATCATACACTCAAGTATGAAAAACTTTTGCAATCTTCAACCAATTGTTTTATTTTTTTTTAAGATTTATGATAAATGATTGATATTAACATCTTTGATATTTTATTTTAAACATGTAGTCAATTTCAGACCGTCAATTTCAGGCGCAACCGTAAAATTTTCAAAAAATTTTTTATAGTAAAAAAAAAATATAGATTTATTTAAATTGGAATAATATTGATCGTAATTACCTCGGGAACTGGGTTAATATCAATCACATCAGGGACAATTACAGTTAGACTTTTTTTTCCAATGACAACAAATCAGTAGAGTCTGCGATATAAGATTTAAGAGATACGAAAAACGCATCCGCCATTTTAGGTTCCATTTCTTCGTTCCCTGGGACTAACTCACATTTCACGAAATTTTAAGGGAAAGCTTTAAAGTATATAGTTGCTAATGCGTTTAACATTCAACATCTCCTTTTGCTTGTTAAAGTAAATCTATGTTTACAAATTTTTCTTTACAAAGACAAATTTTTCAGGAATACTTAAATGTTAAAATTTATTATGAAATCTCCCATAACCTGCAAAAAATAATTTAAAAGTACTTTTTTCACGTCCTTGTAAAAACCAAATAACATATATGTCGTAAACAAAATAGCTTAAGTTCATGTTTCATTCATCAAACAAGATAAGAAGATGAAAATTCTAGTTTTATGAAACATGACTGTTTCTTGAAAATATTTATAAAAATATGATAAACAGATCTGTAAAAATATTTCTGGTTAGAAGTGGCTTTTTATTTTTGGAAAACAGATTTGCAGAAAAATACTGCAATTATTTTGTTGCGAAATAATTTTCAAATAGTGCAGCCGACTGCAAGTATATTACATATATCCATACCTTTTTGACTACAGATCAACTATAATTCTCAGAAAAAAATAGAAAAAAAGTGAATTAACATTTTAAATGAAATTATAATATTCTTGACAAATTATATAGAAAAAATTAAGACATAACATAATACCTATACTTTTAAATACAAGCATATTTTGAATTTAAATCTAAGCATATTTCAAATAATTTAACCTATTTTTTTAATATTATAAATGTGAAATTGCTTAAAAGATATGAAAAAAAAACTTTCTTTTTTGTGTTCACGTAATGATGAGGACGTTTTCATCTCCAAAACAATGACGAACCTGAAACTGCTATAAAATACGAAAAGCATTTTCTGTAGAACTTTATAAGGCTTCACCTGCTGAATGAAGGAAACAAATGAGTATTAAAAATCCTGAAATACACAAGTAATTTACAATCGAATTTCACAAGAAAAAGATCGAATAAAGATAATTCAAAAGAAAAAAAATACAAATGGCAAGAGTTATTGCATTATTTATAAAATAAAGAGATAATAATAAAAATGACTATTTTATTAAACAGGCGATTCTAATCTTCATCATAGCGATTCTACTCTTCAATCGCTTGTTTCATTTATTTATTTTATTTTATTTAGAAAAATATGGTAAATGTTTGATATTAGTACCGTTAATTTTTTTTTATCATGTAGTCAATTGCAGGGCCAAAATTTTTGAAAGTTTTTAAGTAAAAAAAAAATGTAGATTTAGATTGAAATATCATTTAAAGTTTGTTTAATTCAACAAATTTAATGATCAGTAATTACTTCGGCAAATGGGTAAATATCAATCACGCCCGGCAAAATTTCCGTTAAAGACATTTTTTTGTTCCAATGACAGCCAGTAAAAAGAGTCTTGTCTATTACACTTTTTGTGAAATAAGAAAAAGACATCCGCTATTTTAGGCTCCTTCTCTTCGTGCCTTGGATCTAACTCAAATTTTGTGAAATTTTAAGGGAAAGCTTTAAAGTATGTAGTTTCTAATGCGTTTAACATTCAATATCTCCTTTCGCTTCTTAAAGTAAATCTATGTTTAAACATCTTTCTTTACAATGACAAACATTTTCGGAATATTTAAATGTTAATTTTTTTTATGAAATCTCACATAACCTGCAAAAGACAATTTAATAGAAATTTTTCACTTCCTTATAAAATCCTCAAAATCTAAATTAAGCCTAAATTGTAAACAAAACGGCTTATTTCATGTTTCATTTCTCAAACATAGATCTGAAGATGAAAATTCTAGTTGTGTTGAACATGACTGTTTTTTTAAATATTTATAAGCATGTGTTAAGCAGACCTGTAAACATCTTTCTGCTAAAAAATGGCTTTTCATTTTTGGATAAGACATTTATAGAAAAATGCTGGAATTATTTTGTTGTGAAGTATTTTTTAAATCTTGCAGTTATTTACAGAAATATTAAATACATGTATGCATTTCTGACTTTGAGATCAGCTAGAATTCACAATAAACATCCATTTAAAAAAGTAAATTAACATTATAAATGAAATTTTAATATATTTTTAGTTTATTTCGAAAGAAATTAAAACACAGCATAAAATCTAAATTTTAAAATGGAAGCATATTTTAAGACTAAATGCAAGCATATATGAAAAAAAATTACATAAGTTATGAGATGCAAATATGACAAATGCAGATTATATACCAACTTGCAATATTGTTATTAATTTCAGTGAAATCCAAAAGATGATGCTTTGATCTATTATCTAGATATCCGAATAATATAGTGTAGCACTGTTTTGGCCGCAATTCTTGATCACATGAATAGGGGGGGGGGGGGCAGTCATTGTTGATTTGTTGTTAGTTGCGTTGGCCTTTTCTAAAATTTTCTCTGGTAAGGATTTAGTTTCTCATGCGTTAAATATTACTATTTTCATTATATTTCACCCATGGCCATATTACTTGTATAAGAGCATATTACCTTCACCATTAGACTTAAAAAAATACTGCAAGTTTAAATCATGATTAATTTACATTTTTAATGTTTTTTTCCAATACTAAAAAGACTTTTATCTTTTAGAGAATTTTTATTTTTTTAAATAACTTGCAACTGTCGCTAAAAAAATTGTATTCTTAAGGTGGCCATATTTCCTGCAGATACCTTATTTCGTAATTATTATAAACGTGGTAATACTTAAAAGTTATAAAAAAAGATACTTCTTTTTTTGTTTACAAGTAATGATGAAGACATTTTTTTCTCCAAAACAAAGACAAACGTAAAACTATTTTAAACAATGTAAAGCATTTTCTGCAGAGCTTTATAGGGCTTCAATTGATACTGTTAAATGAAGAAAAGAAATGAAAATTAACAATTCTAAAATGCACAAGTAATTTACAACGCAAATTGCATTGAATAAAGATTAAATACCTTCACCAGGCTGTACAGTGATAGTCTTTCAAGCCTACAGGCAATCTTCGCGCATAGAACTAAGAACCCTTTAGTTCTCGACATAAAAATTAAGTTGCTCTCTCTCGTTCGCAAAGTCGCCCTGGGCCACGTGTCGGCCCACATTGGCATTGAGGGCAATGAGCGGGCTGACAGGTTAGCGAAAGAAGCAACGGCAAAAACATCCAAAGATTTTACTCTCCCTCTTCCCCCCTCACACATTCGCAATAAGTTGGATCTAAAAATCTTACCAGAGTGGCAAAATTATTGGGATGTCTCTACCAAAGGTAGACACACTAACAATCTCATACCTGTAGTGTCTAGAGAAATGTATTTTCTCTCACCAGCCACAACAGCATTCCTCTCTGGTCATGGGCCCTTCAAAGCCTATTTGAAACGTTTCCATCGAGCTGCCAATCACTTTTGCGAGTGCGGCGAGATAGGCACCCCTGAGCATAGTTACTATCACTGCATGCTTACCCAAGCCTGGCATATTAAACGTCCCTCCATCCTTCCCAAAAACTGGCTATCTAATATTTTATCTAGACCCCTTCTTATAGGCAAATTAAATAGGATTTTTATTTTCCAAATGGAACTAACGAATCTCACATAATAGGCCTGCATGGTGCACCAACCTACTGTTCCTATGCAACTTCGGTGCAACATACTCTGCTGGTCCGCCCCTTGTCACGTTTTTTTCTTTTTCTTATTCTTTTTTTTTCATTTTTTTTTTTTTTTTTTTTTTTTTTTTTACTAATTGTAAACGAATTTTCGCGTGTCGGGGAGCACTCCGGGTGGGGTTAATAGAGTCTACACCGGACCTTTGAGGTCTGGTGATTCTGCCCCACTTAGACAATAAATAAAATAAATAAATAAATAAATAAATAAATAAAGATTAAATAAAGAGAATCGAAAAGAAAAATACACAAATGACAAGAGTTAATGCATTATTCATGAAAAAAGGAGGTAAAAATTAAAAGCACTGTTTTATTGAACACAAATACCTTTGAAAACACTGTTCTATAAATCATACACTCAAGTATGAGAAACTTTTCCAATCTTCAATCAATTGGTTTTTTTTTTTTTTTTTTTTTTTTTTTTTTTTTTTTTTTTGTTTTGTTTTGTTTAAAGTTTGTTAGGGTAAAAGTTTGGTATTACTAATGTTAAAATATATATTTTTTCTAAACCATGCATACTATTCCAAAAACATGATTTTTGAAAAAAAAAAGTAAATACAAAATAAATTAAATATAGTTTTAGATTGAAATATTGTTTAAAGTTTGTTTAATTCAACAAATTCAATGATTGGTAATTACAAGCGCAACGGGGTAATTATCAATCACACTCGGAGCAATTTATGTTATTTATGTTTTCTTACTCGATTATTATTTAACAATAGATACAAGGTTTACAAAAAAGTTAGTTATTTTAAGGAAATAAATTTAACGATCTTTAAAGAAATTTAATGTCTTGATACAAGTCAAAATGCAATAAAATTGACTTTTTGGTTAAAGGTTTTAAATTAAAAAAATTATATTACTGCACTTGTGATAAACAGTTTTATGAAATAACTCTAGAGATTTTAAAAGAAATAGTCAGTAATATAAAAAATACATTTCTTAAAAATACTAATATATAAAAATAACACAAATGGAAAAATAAATTTAAAGATTTAAAGTCTAAATAATTTGAAATAAAATGATTGCATTACAAATCCTTTTTTCACATATTTATAGTCATCGAATCTTTTCGTAACATAACAAGAATGTCTAATACTATGCATGCTTAGATATGTTTTTAGCAAATAATTGTAAAATTTATATTTTATCGTATTTTCAATGAAGATTAATGAATCTTCATAAGTCAAATTACATAGGTAAAGGTAAATCTGGGGTTTCTACAAAAGCACTTATTTTTTTAGTAAATCAGTCACGCTGATCAAAAATATGACATTAGTTTTTACTATCACCCACAATTTTTTTACTAAACAAGAAAGGAGGGAGTGTCTCTTAATAAAATTAGTGTGTAATATTTATTAAATAAATTACATTCTTAATAAAAACAAGAACAAAATTCTCAATAAAATGACATTAATAAATGTAAAATACAGTAAAGTACTGAAAAATGCGAAATATTAATGTAGATGGTGTCATATTATGTGTTGATATTTGCCTAAGAAGCCACAATTTTCGTTCATTTTGTTCATTTATTGATATCTTACATTGGTTTTGTTAGCTCCCAATAGTATTATGGCATCAAGGGATTGCATAAATAACCTGAACTGATTTTGTAACATCTGTGGTGCGTATGTAATGTAAAAAAAAACCAGCGGAACATAACCGATTTCATTAAAAAGGCATATTATACTTTCTTAGGTATGCAACTTTGTCACCAGGATAATAAGTGTGCACAACATATAGTTTGACATACATGTGTTGAACATTTGTAATCAAAGCGAAATAAAATCTCTTCCTTTTGTTGTTCGATTGGTGTGGCAAGAGTAAGCTAATCATGAGGATTTCTATTTTTGTTTAACAAAAACAAAAGGCTACAATAGCAAAAATAAAGCCAATTATTGCGATTCCAGAAATTATTTCAATTATTAGACCTTACTGCACGGTCCAGATTTACCTGTGCCTTTATCTCTTGCATCTTTTAATTTATCATATGATTCACAAGAATTGAGAAGTCATGAAACCGAAATCTTATTCGCAATTCAGTTATCACAATTTCAGTTTTAGGATCTCGACTTAAGAATAAAAATTTATTTGATTCAGTAACAAAATTTTTCTTGGTACAGAAATCAAGAAGAAGGAATTCACTAAATATTTTTCCTTAGAAAGCTCACTTTTATACTATACAGATATTATTTAGCTTATCATTCATTTATTTTCTATCCCTGATCATGATCAAACTCAGTGGAGATTATTTATTGATTCTAGAAGGAGAAATTTAAAAACTGTCTAAATTAATAATAGTAATTTTCTACCTTCAATCCCTATAGTTCATTCAGTAGATTTTAAAGAATCATAAAAAAAATATTTATTTTCTCCTCCGTAAAATAAAATATAAAATTTTTTAAATGGCAAATCAGTGGAGATTTTGATATTTTATCAATGTTATTATGCCAGTAAGACTACTATACAAAAATGCTCTATTTCGTCTGTGAGTGGGATAGCCAAGCTAACTCCAACATTGGATAAGAAAAGAATGGCATCCAAGAAAAGATTTAAATTAGGATAAAAAAAATGTGTTTCGGCAGAATGTATTGATTCAAAAGAAGTCCTCTTGCTTCCTTTGCAAATTAAATTAAATATAATGAAACAATTCATAAAAGCCTTAGGTGAAACAAAGGATTGTTTTTGATATTTAGATGAAGTTTTTCTATAATTATTAGAAGGTACAACCAAAGAAGGTGTGTTCGTCGACCAAGACGGTTAATGAAAGACGAAAATTGGAAGAAAAAAATCAAATCAGTCGAGAAAGATGCATAGGTTAGTTTCAAAGACATTACTCAGAAATTTCTAGGAAATTACAAAAATTTAACTATGCAACAATCGTTGAAAAAATACTTAAAAACTTTAAAATACTAAGTTATAACATGCGTTTAAATACATTTTCTGCACTCCCATCTTGAATACTTTCCTGAAAATTATAGTGAACTGAATAAAGAATAAGATAAAAGACTTTACAAGGACATAAAATGCCTATAAAAACGCTATCAATGACACTGGAATACCAATATATTGGCAGATTACTGCTGGGGGGGGGGGGCAGGCGGGGAGGGAACACTAAACTAGCTTCATAATCTAAATTACACAAGCGTTTTTTTATGATAAAGAAAAATAATTCTATTGTATATATATGTATACATATATACATACATTTATATATGTATACATAATTTCATTTATTTACGTGTTTTTTGTAATTTTTTAATGAAAATGTGTAAATTATATTTTCTCAAATTATAAATATTTAGGTTCTAAACTGTTAAAAATCCTGACGTGATACATAAAAATGGATAGTATTTTTGAAATAAGCTTAGCAGATTTCTTACAATTTACATAAATTTATGAAAAGCCCAGACAAAAAGCTAAATTTTGTAGCCCTGTGCTATTTGTTTCAAACTTTAATGCATTGAATACTTTTTTTAACATATGGTAACACGTGTAATAAAGAATGACTGTTTGGCTACTTTCGACAATATAAGATATTCAAATACATAATAAAAGGAAATTTGCATAAAGTATATTAAAAAAAAAGTTTATGAAATTCTGATTCCTTGTGTTATATAACCTTAGGAGTACATATAACATTGGAATTAATATAAAGAGTGCAAGCATACATATTACGATAACACAGATATATTAAGGTAATACAATAGGGAATATGAATTTAAGAATTTAAAATCTAAACAGCTTGAATGGAAATAGATGCATTAAAAATTAATTTTTACAAATTTACGATCATCGAATCTTTGCGTAACATTACCAGAATTTGTAATTCCTATGATTGTCTAAATTCGTTTTAAGCAAAGAATTGTAAAATTTATATTTTTTTGTCATTTTTTGGAAAAGAAGATTACTGAATCATATTAAGTCAATTTTTTTAAACATTGAATCATTTAATTATTTTTTTTCTTAAGGTAAGATGTTTAATAATTGATGATCATTTGCATACTTTTGATATCATACAAACAAAGTACAAAAAAGGAATTGGCATGAAACAATATAATATATATATATATATATATATATATATATATTGCTGATATTCAGATTCTGTGTGTTATGAAATAATCCCAAGCACTACATACAAACTAGCGATTAATTAAAAAATATATATTTTCAGATATCGATAATACTGGTATATTACAATGATATAACCGTTAAAATGAATTTAAATATTTAAAGTTTAAATTGTTTGAAATAAAATGAATGTATTAAGAATCTATATTTATTACATATGTATGTCCCCTTATCTTTGCTTAACTTCATGAGAATGTCAAAAATATGGATGTCTAGACCCCTTTTCAGCCAATAAACGAAAAACTGATATTTCTGTATCTATATATATATATATATATATATATATATATATATATATATATATGTATGTATGTATATATATATATATATATATATATTTGCAAACTTTGATTCATTTAATTATTTTTTCAAATTTATGTAAGACATTTTAATAATGCATGATAATTTGAGTTTTTCAATTATAAGAGAGCCTATTTTGACTTTATAAATAATTCACACAAAAAAGAGCTATAAGACTAAAAAAAATTAAAAGTAGAAAAAAAATATGTTACTAACCCTTTTGGGACCAAATTTTTTTCAATTTTGCAAAGAAAAGTACTTTTACTCTAATAATGTTAATAGGAAATGTCCAATTGGTTTACTGAAATTTTAGGAAATCCTTATTGTCTAAAATTTAATAAATGTACTTATTTTGCGTACTTTCTAATTGATTTACATATGAAAACAGACTAAGAAAGAATTGTTGGAGATGTTTAGAAAATATTATTACAGAAAAAGATTTAACTTATATTACAACTTTCTAATACTTGTTGTGCTTTATTACACACAATTCTTTCATAATAGTAGCTTTTATTTTAAAGAGTGACATATGTGTTTAAAGTAAAAGAATAGGAAAGGGCGCAAAGAGAATGAAGCAAATAATAATTATTGTTATTATTACTAAATGCCTAAACATAAATGAAGTCATATAGTAAATGCATAGATATATACTTACATTACTATACGTAAATAATAACAAAATAATTTGTTAAAACAAAATACTACTTCATTAAAATACATGTACTTTTATAGTACACCAGACCCGAAAGGGTTAAAATAACCTTTCTTTTCATTCAATGCCCCCAAAAAGTATTAAAAAAAATTCTGCTCTATAAATTAGAAAGTAATTTTTGAACTTGAAAAAATTAATTTATTTTCTCATGTGTTTATTGTCTAAATTTTTTAACAATAAGGTATCTATCTTATTTTTGACATTATGAACGATTCAAATAAATAGCAAACGGGAATTTGCATGATGCACATATATATATAAAAGGTAAGACGCTTAATAATATACTATAAATAAATAAGAAAAGGAAATTTGCATTAAACATATTAAAATAAATATAAGAATTATTTCCAAAAATGACAGTTGTGGCAAGACGCAGTCAAACAAAAGACCATTCAAAAATTACTTTTTACTGATAATTATTTTCTCTTCAGAATCCCATGGTGTCAACGATTCGTAAAAAATACACAGCAATATTGAAGACTCTCTATCATTATATATATATATTAAGATTTCAAGTTCAAACTGATTTTTTTAAACTTTGATTCATTAAATTCGTTTTTTAACTTAAAGTAAGACTTTAAAAGTACATGATAATTTGAATTTAAGAGAAACCATTTTCAGTATTATGAGCAGTTCAAATAATTGACAATAGGGAATTTTCATGAAGCATGTTAAAATAAAAATTACTATTATTTAAAAAAAAGGTGTTGACATTTTGCAGATAAAACGAAAATGACTAATTCTTTTATTTATTTACTGTGATATATTTTATTTTCAGGATCCCATGACTGCATCCCAGTTCAAAATGCACAACAGTAGCTGAAGACTAAATATTATTAGGTATGCTACAATTTTAAAGTTCAAGTTGTACAAAAAATAGGACAAGTACAAAAGAAAGCGATAAAAATTGAGTCGTAAAGTGTAATGAATAATTCATAAAACGATATGGAAATAATGAAAATCAATTTTTTGTTAAACAAAAGTATGACTGGAAAATATTGTTCACTATTTATTCCATAAATTGATGTTTGAAAATTCATTGGTATTACAAATATTTTTTTTTTAAACACGATTTATAGAAAATATCAAATTTCAGTTTTAATGACGATTCATTTCAATTTTACAAAACAATTACAAAGAATGTCAAATATGGCTTTATAATTAAAAATTTTCATTTTAATTCGAAATGATATTTTATTTTTACAAAACTTGATTGATATACTTTTTTGACAATGTATTTTCTAAGCATGAAACCAATTTCAGATTTTTAATTTGACTTCATGGTTATCAGACCATATCATAATAGTTATCAAAGCTATGAAAAATTCATTAGGTACTACACAAAAGAATATAAAAAAAAATTTGTGCTACCAATACTTTTCTTCAAATATTTTTTTTTTTACTTACAAAAATGTACCTTTCTTTACTATTTAAAAGGCGTAAAAACTAAGAAAATAATTGTTAGAAATATTTTTTTTCTTTTTCCGAATTTTGTGGTTCATCGATTGCGACATATTGAAAAAAAAAACAGTTTTGGACGTATTAGCCCATTGGACGTATTAGCCCAGTCATTTTAGCAAAAATAGGGGAAAAATTAGAACAAAGCTGGATTTTTGTGTAGGTGCTAGTTAGGTTATGTAGTTAAACATACTAAAAGTCCCCATCGATCCGATGTGAGCTTTCGCCACCAGGAGGCACTAATGAGCTTGAAAATCAGTTTTCTGTGAATACCTCACGAACAATGGCAATTAGAGAAAAAAGTTCAACTACAAAATTGTAGATAATTTAATTTGCTATAAAAAGTGTCATTAACATTTGTTTGTCACACCAACCCTTCCCTGTCAAAAATGTAAAAAAAGTGAACATATTTGAAAGTAAAATTATAAAAATAAAAATAATCTCCTGCTGTTTTTAAAAAAAATTATGTAAATAGATCTATAATTTTCACTTTTGAATGGGGAAAGTTAAATGTATAGAATACACTTATACTTATTTACACACTACCTTTGAGATGAAGCGCTTAGTGCGGGTTTTTTTTATTGTGGTTTCCATCGTAGGCATATTCCCCTTATAGTGATTGGCTTAATCCAATTTCAGTTTTAGTAGTTCTTTGCACAGCTTCATTTTCTGTACTCGATTCAGATTCGTCATTATCTGTATTTATTTCTTTCGTTGTTGTGCTCCTTTCAGTATTTTTTGTTTATTTTTCGATATCATCGCGCTATTCAGAAGTAGCGCTTCCCTCCTCCCTTGCAGTGGGCAGGATACTTTCAATATCTTTCTAGTCTTCAAATTCAATTTTACTTGCATTATGAAATGAAACTCCACAGCAATTAATGCAAATATCAGAACTTTTCAATCCAATTTTTCGGCATCCACATGCTTTTCCACATCTTTTGCAGCAAGTACAAAAAATAGATTTAATAATATTTTTTGGTGCGGGCGGTAAGGGAGCTGGAATTGGAAACAAATTATGTGCATTTTGCTAGCCCCAGTTCTCATGAAGGTAGTTTATTGCTCAGTCAGTATTGTACTTGATGGTAAATACATAAACTGTGCAATCTAGCTGCATCTTCGGTAGGCGGCAACGATAAAAGGTTTTTTCTTTACCAACAGCAACATTTTTTTTTTAAACATACATAATAGTTCTTGTTGAGAGAAATTTCTGCTTTACCACCATATAAAGCAAGTAAAATAGTGTTTCCTGCCTTGGAAACTTCAAATTAAGATACTTGATCACTTTTATAAATGCTGGCAACTTGTATGTTATGATCTTCTTCCTTTTTCAAAAATTTTGCTTACGACATTTTACCTTTCCCAAACATTGCTGATGTCAAGTCACAAGCTGAAAACGTGTGAAGGAACGATATATGATCTTTCAGAACAGCATCATTGTTAAGACTGTGCTATGAATACAGCGTGGTTCAAATTCGTCCTCTTCCAGGCTTAAAAAAAGTATCTCTATCTCTGGAGGTGCTAAAGTAATCAACATTAAGAGCAAGTCAACATCATCGCCAACAACAGCAGTAAGCGCAGCAGGCTTTGCTACTTCAATAGCTGTGTTAACGATTAGTGTGTCTGTATCATCTTCTGCATGTTTCGTTTCGAAACCATTCTCCATAAATTTCTCCATACGCATAGATATAAGACGTGTCTTATTTTAATGATTAAATTAAAAAAAAAATTCGCGATATTTTAGAGCTTTCTTTTTTTCCAGCTGTATAAAAGCCTCGTCTAATGTATCAGAACATAAGAAACATTTTTCCTTAAATTCAAACAATGGACTGTCATTTCTCAATTTTTCTTTCAATGAAGTAATTTATGCGGACGTTAATTGTTTTTCTGCAATAGATTTATTGTATGATTTAATATAATTCTTTCGTGAATAACTTTTCCTACTCTTTGAATGAACTGTAAATTCATTAAGGTTTTAGCCATTTCTTCATATATTTTCCACTTATGGTCACCTCTTTCCGAACTCTCTGTCACAAGGGACTTCAGTCCCTTTTTTCCTATTTTTACATAATCTTTCGAAACGCAGTCCTCACTTCATAGAAGACAAACTATTTTGTCAATCTCCATTTTTCGCACAGAATCAGCAATTAAGAAAGACTCATTTTAAACTGTCATAACTATTTAAAACTTTCACAACATGCGTTGAAAATAAATTTATTCCCTTCCTAAAATCTCACAAAGAATACTTCGTTCAACAAATTAGGGTGATTTCATACTAACGAAATGAGCACCAAATGAAAATAAAACATTTCAAAGGTACCTGCACGTTGTACATTTCGACAAATGCAAAGAGAGATAGGGTATTGGGCAATGACTATTCGTCACATAAGAATAGTTCTATCTGTGTTTTTGAAAATATTGACATATCGATATAGAAAGGCTCTATTTATATCTATGAAGGCATTTTTTCATCAAAATGGTGTTATATATAATTTACGTATGACCTTACAATTATATTATGACATTATTTTAATCCAGAAATGCCTTCATAAATACAAATAGAACATTTTTATATCGATAGGCTGATTTTTAAAAAAAAAACAGATAGAACCTTATTATTCTCAGGTGACGTATTACACAAGCACGCGAAAACGGCATACAGACTATAGGGGAGAGATGGGGGGGGAGGATCGAAAGTTGTTTGGTATTTGTTCTGCCTCTTCACCGCGTTATGATAGAGCTTGCGCATTTTTTTTTCAATAATGTTTATTTTATCTTAAATTTTGGCAGGGAAGGATTGGTGTGACAAAAAAATTTTAATGACACTTTTTGTAGGAAGTTAAATTATCTACATCTTTGTAATTGAATTTTTTTGTCTAGATGCCATTGTTCGTAAGATATTCACAGAAAAATGATTTTCAAGCTCATCAGCGTCCCCTGGAGGCGAAAGCTCACATCGGATCGATGGGGACTTTTAGTATGTTAAACTGCATACCCTAACTAGCATCTATGCAAAAATCCAGCTTTGTTCTAATTTTTTCCGCTATTTGTTAAAAAAGGTGCTAAAATGACTGGACTATATGTAAAATAATATGACATTCGTTTTAGATAAATCTCTTGAATTTACAAAAGAACATCTATATAATGTGCTCTTTTACTGTTTTCCTTTACATAATCATTCGAATTTACCGTGAAATTGTCTTCATACATGATTAGGATAATGTTGTGATGGATAACGAATAACTAAACAAAGTTTCTGTACACTTTTAAAACTGTGCCTCTGATTTAAGATGTACATGCTGAAATTTTGTGCTTCTGTATATATAGAGTCATGCTGCTTTAGAATATCAGAGACACACTGTGCTCTTGAAATTAAGAAACACTGCATAGTGCTTTTGAGATTAAAAGGCCCAAAGTCCCTTTAAGATTAAGAGACACAGCTTAGTGCCTTTGAGATTAAAAGGCACAGCAAAGATCCTTTGAAATTGATGTACCATTGAAAGTATCTTCAATGATCCTTTGACTTTATATTCAAGTACATATCACTTTTAAAAAAATCACGTCCCTTTCAAGATGGTTGTACATTTTTAAATTTTAAAACGAAAGCTATAACATTTAGTAAAAGGGGGAAATTGGCAGTAAATTCCCTCATTATTTGAATGCACTATTAAATGAGTCAGAAAAAATTTCAAATATATCTATTATAACGCCAAAACAAACACAAAATGACTGACTGTTAAGAGCCTAAACTAGTCACTCAAAAAGAACAGGATAATAATGTTAAATCTATGAGAGTTTTATTTTCATATATCTCAAATCTCAATATTTTTACATGTTTTTTTATAGGATAGCTGAGGACGATCTACAACAGGGCCATCTTTTTCAATTTTGGTTTTAGATTTAAAAAAAATATATTTTATCTTTCGGAACCAGTTAGAACCGGTTCTGAAATTGAAACTAAATTAATATAAAAATATATAATAAAAAATTGGAAAAACAATCTAGCCTGGTTGTAGATCACCCTCAGGTATTCTATGAAAAAAAAAAATGGAAAAAATATTTGCACTCTAAAAACTAAATGTGTAAATTAGTCAAATTTACATAGCTATATGTATAAATTTCTAAAATTACTCGCTTTTTGCAATGTTTTACCTGTTTTTATGTGTATGTTAGCTTATGTGTATTTTAGCTAAGTGTGTATTTTGTTATCACTTGAAAAATACAAATAAATGTGTAAATCCGAATGATGTGTTACTGTAATTTACACATAATGATATATATATAGTAAGATAGTAAGACAGTAATGATATATATACAGGTAAGTGTGTAAATTTCTAAAATAACCCATTTGTCATAAAAACTACACATTTCGTTTAAAACATTACCTCTTTTTTATGTGTATTTAACTTATGACATTAAATCTGTAAGTTGTTATCAGTTCATAAACTTAGAAAAATATGTAAATGTAGATAATAACTGGAATTACAATAAATGGTGTGTTAAAAAATTATAGGTGTGTAAACTTTAAAGTAAACTTTAGGAAAGGGATGGGAGGCTTGTGTATTATTCACGGCTGCACTTTTTATTTCAGTAATCCCATTCCATAAATAACATGGTGCCGTTGCACTGCGGTAACAGCATTTTTTAATTAAAAACTATAACATTTATTTATTTATTTTTATAAGATTTCGTGTACTTTCAAAATAGCAATATGGACATTTCATATGTGAAACTTTTTGGATGTCACGAAACTATCCTTAATGAAGGAAGCAAATCCTGTAGTTATCAAAATGTTGCAAGAAAGATTTAAAAAAAAGATTAGAATGGCATAGCTGCCAACTGTTACGCATTTTTCCTACCACAAAAAATATATAGTAAATATTGTTTTATTTAATCGTCGAAATGTTATTGATTAAAGAAATAGAAAATCTCTGTACAATTTTAGTGGTAGCAAAAATGCGTAAAAGTTGGCAGTTATGCAATGAATAACTTGTTTACTACATGCTAATGAGCTATCTTTTAGATACCTAGAAAAACTTCGGTTCTAAAAGAATTTTCTTGAAAAATAGGAAAGCAGCATGAAAAATGCGAAAATATAGAAATTATACGCCTTAACCCCTTGGGGACGGGCGCCACGTATACGTGCCGCAAAAAGGCTTAAGAATCCTTGTTTATACTCACCAGTAAAATTATACTATAAAATTTGTCTTATTTAATCAGAGCATTTTCTCGATTTAAAAAGGCACAATTTTCTGTATAATAAAACTGGTGACAAAACATTAAAAATTTCTTAAAAGTCTCCCGTCTCGAAGGGGTTAACAAAATTGAAACACAGCTAGCATAAGTTAATTTTGTGAATTTAAGTGCTGACCTTGAAATTTTCTAATTAGTGTCATGCGAGAAATTACCTCAAGATTTAGTGAAAAAACACACTTAATTATTCTCTTAAGTTAACAGCAATCAATAAAATTTTGAGTTATAATGTATTTTATATGAATTCTTTTGAAAATGTAAAGTTTTCAGTGAATATAATATTAAAATTTATAGTCATATATGCTTAAACATCAAATTATAAGTATCTTGGAAGAATGGATTTGTTCATTTATGGGAAATAATTAGATGGTTTATGCACTTCCAAAAAAATATCCCAGTAAAAAAAAAGTAAACATCCCAACTAACTCTTCAACAGATTATTGTAGAACAAAATTACTGGTACTGAATGATTGGAAATAAAATTTACTTTTAAAGGATGAACGTAAATTTGCTTAGGGAGATATCTGAATATGAAAACGAGCCTAAACTGCATTGCTTTCAAGGGCAATTTGCAGTTGGAACAAGATATTTCTAATCTGCTGTTCAAACTATACCTAGGCACCAAAGCCATTTGAATGATAAGTTTTTTGTATAAACAGTCAAAATTTAGTGCTTTTAATATTAAATTGCATTTTCATATTTTTATTAATATGTCTTGAAATTATACACCTAATGGGGTAATATGTTATGTAGCAATACTGCTAAAACACTCAAACATAAATATGTTGAATTTGAAATTTTTATATTTTTATGATATGCATTATGAATTACTAAATTAATATTTGAAAATAAATATGCATTACACAATCAATATATTTTTGATGGATTTGTATTTATTAAATCCTGTTTTGTGAAAATCCACAATTTCAGACTTTTCTTCCCAGTAAATTCAAATTATATTTTAAAAGACAATATGATGATTTAAAGTGCCGTCTACGATATGAGACTAGATATTTTGAAATTCCTTATGATACCTGTAATCTATCAGGCTTCAAGGACTGCTTGAGTGGCGTTATAGATGCTTTGAACAAAAACATGACTCTTTCGGTCAATAATCGCGTATCGAACTTTTTTTACTTACAAAAAGTACTTTTCTTTACTATTTGGAAGACGTAAAAACCAAGAAAATTATTTTTAGAAATATTTTCTCCTCATTCTCAAAATTTTGTGGTTCATCGATTGCGACATATTGAAACAAAACACAGTTTTAGACTTACGTAAAATAATATGACATTCATTACAGATAAACCTCTTGAATTTATAAAAGCCCCTAAAAAATGTTTATTTTAAAATAATTAATTTCTTGAAATCTTGTGGTACAAATTGCATAAAAGTTTGTTTTCAGTTAATTCTAAAATATAGAGTTCATTTAAGATATCAGAATTGGGTATTACTGTTGGAAAAACAATGTTAGGGTTCGTTTTAATATGTAGATTGCCCCGTAAGCAAATTTTATATACATCATTTAAAAGTAGACTTTATTTCCAAACTTTTGATACCGGAAACTTGATTCTCTGATAACGTTTTTGCAGAAATAGTAAAGGGATAAATTTTTTTTCTATGACTGTGCTCCACATATCAAAATAATACGAGGCATAGTATTTTTGTACCTTATATAATAATAGGTACACTGAGAGTGTAAAAACTGACTATTTTTTCTCTTCTTTTTTATGGTAATTCTTTTAAGCCAGGCCATATCAGGATGACTCCATATGATTGTAATACGTTATAAAACCCTATAAACAGCAGAGCGCGTCCTAAATCAATGCATACAAGTACACGTACAGAATTATAAGCGCGAGTGATAAAGAATGCAAAATACCTTTTGAATATAAGGATTTTATTCCACAGAGTTTTTAAAGAAAGCACAGGAAAATTAAATCAATAAGCATGTGTAAACTTTTATAAAAATGTTTTATACTTTATGTGATAATAGATTAAAAATAAAACATATGTACATATGATATTTAAATGAGGTAAATGAGATTTTAAAAGTAATAAATAATTCAAAAATAATGAAAAAACCAAATAAACGCGTATGACATTTTCTTAAAAGAAACAGATGAAATACTGTTAGGTTAATTCAGAATGAAAAAGAGAGATCCAAAATGAAAAAGAGAGATTTTTTAGAGATCCAAATGGCTTCCATTTCTTCATAAAAATAAACAATAGCATAAAAGGTCTAAAAATGTTCTGAATCGTAGAAGGAATTACATTTGAATTTATATTAGAATTTAAAAAGGCAACTAAAAAGTAAAGTCAAAACTAAAAAGGCATTAGTTCATACATTTTGCATAAAACTAGGATATAATGCTAAATTCAGCCACTTTGTTGCATTTAAGTGTCATTTGAAAATATTTTTCCATAAATCATAAACTGAACTGTGAAAATCTTTTCGAATCCTCAATCAGTTTGTTGGCTGTCAAATGTGCTATACAAAAAAAAAAAAAAAAAAATGTAGGATTTAGTTTTGCAGTGAAATTATTTTTAATTTTATACGACCTGGGTCATAAATATGGTAAACGTTATTGGTAAAATAATCACAATTAAATGAAAATATTCTTTTCTTTGCGGACAATTATTTGATTTTATGTTAAACTATTTGAAAAGCAAAGGAGTCAATGAAAATTTATAAATACGATATTATTTGTATAAGGTAATATTTAAATAAGAAAGATTTTCTACATATTTTTTTGTTTGTTTCTTTGAAGAATAAATTAAAGTTTAATATTATTATTATTTTGTAAGATTGATTTTCAGTATGCTATAATATTGTTTTCAATAACTTTTGCAAAACATGAAAATATCTTTAAAAATCATCAATGCTTTCCATCTAATAATAGCGTAATATAAAATTATTCCTATGTGAAACAGCCGAAAAGTTACACTATCTCACAATAATTTACAAAAGACCATATTTTATGAGATAATATTTATCTTTTTATTTTAGTTTTTATAGCAATAAAAAATAAATATTTCCCTTAATGATTCATTTGTACACTTATGTTCTTACAAAACAAAAAAACAAAATGCTTAGAAAATTAGTATCATTATGTGAATTATCATCATGTATACTATTTTGGTATCGTTTTGTAAAATAACATTGGAAGAGTTTCATTTGATTGTCTCGTCGATCAGTTTTGGTTAATTATATAAATCGCCAACTACTAACAAAATTATACAATTCACATTAGTTTTCTTTTAAATAACATACAATCTGTAACGATTTCAACCACTCTCCATGTTCCAGGGTAAGCAGCACAATGATACATCGTTTTCACGATTATCATTTATTTATCTCACCACATTAAATTAACAGATACACTCTAAAATTTGACAAATAAAAATTTACGCACATAAAATAAAACAATAAATAATTTTTTTTTAAATGTCGTTCGTCAGTCACTTTCCATTTCCATCCACTCTCTGTTTTTTTTTTTCGCTCCCATCAGTAGATTGTACCATATCAGCGCTGTCCGGCCAACACAGAAGAAACAGTTCGGATTGAGAGAACACAGTTAAGATCGTTTCTTGTGAAATTATAGGCGGGAGTTAAATGCCAAAGTCAATTACTCGGGGTCATTACAGACACCTCCCCCCTCCAAATTTTGGAAATGTCCAAACAGAGTCCTACATAAAAAAGTCATAATGTGTCAAGTTCAATGAACACCAAACTGTTCCTTTCAATCCATAGTGTTCTGGATTACTTGTAAATTTCTCACAGACACATCGCCCCCCCAGTTCATTAAAACATTGTGCCGCCCTGACAAACTGCCTCAACTTTACTAAATTTCTATAAATTTCGAATATGCGATAATATAGCATTCCGCAATATACCAATCACAATATAATTTCAAGATTCAATTTACATAACACTAATTTATTGTAAAATAAAGATACCTAATTTTTCTTCTTTAAACTAAATTTTATAACCAATGTAATTTTACCATAAATACTATTACAATTAACAGAAAATCATACTATTTTTCTTTTTTCTATGAAACTTAACATTATACAATAATAGATATTAAACAATGCACATCTTTCTGCTTTTAAACAACTGAATTGTAACATACCTTTTTTTCACAATTATAAATCTGAAAAACAATACATATTAATTAAATTATGGACTACCAGATCAAAATTGTCACAAGTATTTTTTTTCTATGTTATTGCACAACAATAAATAAATATAAAACATATATTATCTGCAAACAACTATTACCATTAATAAAACTGCATGAAACCTATAAAACGTAATAGCTACTAATAAAAGTATGGGTGTAGCGATAAAGTGTCAGAGTTGTTGAATTTCTTTTTCTTTTTGTGATTTTTCATCATTCGGTTTCTCCTTATCTTACTGTTTTCCCCATCTTCTCATCAATCATTTTGAAACACTTCCTATCATCAGAAACATGGTTTCATTTTCCGTCAACTCTCCTTTTGAACAAAACATGAAAAACTCTCTCTTTCGGACAATTTTTCGGTTCCTTCAGATCTTTGAATTAACCAATCAAGTTCAAGATCAATTTCTTCTTTCTCTTTAAAAGCCCTCCTAACTAAATCAACTACAATAGAGTTTTGCTTGATATCCGTACTCTCTCTCTCTTGTCCTTAGTACTTTCAGTTTCATTATCAAGTATAAACTGAAAATTTTCGCATAAATCATCAACATTAAGATTGTCTTTCTCTTTAACCTCATCTACAGTCTCCAAATTGTCCTTAGTTTTCTATTTACTTGGAATAAGAGAGTCAATTTCATTATTTCTACAGTATTCATCAATATCAACCTGAGAAAGATCAAACGTACTCTCAGTATTAGCATCAGATGCATCTCCCAGATTTCTATCTTGTGACAATATGAAAAATTCTTCATCTTGTTCAGCGAATTTCTCATCATTTCCACTATTCAGTCTTAAGTTCAACTTATCGTTAACTCTGCTTTCATCATTTATCAATTTTAGTTCTTCTCCTTCCTCATTTTGAAGTGCAGAAAGTTTAAACCCATCGATCACGGCTATACTATCCACGATTTCTTTTTCAAGAGAATTACTTAATTTCTTAGTCGATGATTGACTTTCCGTTACTTCAAAGTCCAAAGATTTAGCTGATCTTTGTTCCCTTTTCGAGTACCTTTTTCACACAAACACACAGGGTCCAATAAGATTTCATCAGCATAATCAAGAACAACATGAAAATTCACTTTCCTCTCCCTCTTACTCATTTCCTTTATCAGTTTCTCTAGTATAAACCTTCTTTCATCCGGTTTTTTTTCTCTCGGAAGCTTTTTCCCGAATTACTCTCTCATCTATTACAGTCAAAAGCATATACCTTACAAATTCTTCGTCATGCCGAACACTCTTCATAACTAATTTATGCAAGTCAATGATCTTCATATTATCATTAACTTCCCTCTCCCAATTACATTTAAACGATTCTCAAATTTAATTTTTGGCCTGTTCCAAGGAAAGTCATTTTCAATTTCAAGTAAAACACGGTGATGCGTAAGTCAACAGTTTTGCAACATCACGGACACCCAACCAACTAACCAAAATTGGATCAGTGCACTATCAACCTATTTATTCAAAACACTAAATAAGTATTTTCACAATAACTTTAAAACATGTATATAAATACTGTTTTTACATACTTTATGCAAATAAATCTCATTAGATATTTTTCTTAAAAAAAACACTAGTTCAAAACTTCAATGTACCATTACTTTCAATTCAACAGAAATAATACACCAGTTTGATAAACCTTTAAGATCATTTTCAATTTCTGAACACACAATTTCCACTAAACCAGTTTGGTTTAAACACTATATGTTTCGATGCGAAATTTAATAAACTTGAAATCAGTTTCACTTCTTTTATCCAATAAACCAGTTTGGTTTCAAACACTATCTTTCGCAATACAAAACATACTAAACCTGAAATCAGTTTGACTTCATGTAATCAATAAACCAGTTTGGTTTTAAAAGTGGTTTAAAAGTCTTTTGTGATTATAGTAAGTGTAAATGTTCTGAAGTTTTATGTCTATTTAAAATTTCTTATTTTTAAAACCTAATAAACGATGGAATGTATCAAAAATGTATATATGTAACTTCTTTATAAATTAATGTTGATTTTTTTTCGCTAAAAACAAGGGTTCTTTTTCCATTTTTAGTAACGGGACCAAGGTACACTCTCAAAAAAACTTCCGTCTTTTCACAGAAAAAGTACTGGCAGCACTGCTGCCAGAAATTGTCTGTATATTGACGATTTTCCGTTTATTTTTTTCTCCGTCAAAAGATTAAAAATATCCGTCACTTGAAAAAATCAATACGGAAGAGGTGGGGATCGAACTCACGAACCCAGGTTTACAAGGCCAACGCTCATCCACAGCGCCACGATTACTAATGAAGATATTGCTTTAAAATAGAACTGTTCATTTCATATGGGCGTGGTTTGGTGTATTTCGTTAAAAAGCTTTTAATTTTGCAGTTAATCTCGAAAAGATTTCATCGTTAATGAAACTGTGGCTGTTTTTTTTTACGTTTAGTATTAATATAGTATAAAAATGTGAATTTTAAATATATTACGTTGTTTGTTAGAGAAAAAAACATGGATGTTTTTTTTTATTCGATAAGATTTTTTTAAAATAATATCAATTTTTTTTGCATTTTATTTTTTAATTAAAAAATATTTTAAATGTCTTCACTTAAAGTATATTTTATATCCGAATATTTATCATAGAAATAACTTAGTATATTGAACTTTATTCAAATTATCCAACTTTGAATAACAGATTGTGAGAATTTTTGAACGAATAAAGAAAGTAATTGTTATTTATTTTTAAATTCGAAAACATTTTTGTCTTTTAAAACTATATTAGACATTTTAATCGATAGAATATTTTTGTTTTTCATTTTAAAAATAAATTCGAATTTATTACTAACAGACCCAATGCGCATGCGTGCTAGATATAAACGGAATCGTTTCCTCATTTTTCGACTTTCGGAATGAACTCACAGAACAAATACGTTTTCTGGGAGAACAGAAGTTATTTGTGAAAAAATAACAATAACTTAGTGTATATTGACGAATTTTTCTGACAGTGTACACCACTAGGGGGTAACTCGATCCTATTTTCATTTTAATTCAAAAATTTTCATGGAAATTATTTTATAAAAATTTAAGAGAAATATGTGTCGTGAATAGCATTATAAAGTTTTATAAAATCTTTTCTTTTTTTAGTTTTGGCAATTTTCTTTTAAATTAAAAATTTAAAAGTCAAAATAGGTCCGAGGTACACCACCTTCCCCTAAATAAATTTCTCCTTTGCAATAATAAAAGCTACCTAGTTATCACCACTTTGACCAAATTTCATAGAATATTATTTTTTACATTAAAACATAAAAGTTGGGTTATTTATAAAAGACAATTATAGCAGTCATATCTACAAATGCACAATTTTCAGTTTAAAAAATTGTAAAGTTTGATCAGTATCGAAAATTATGCTAATCACGGATAGTTAAAAAACAGCCTTTTATGATCAAATCTAATACAATATCTATAGAAAAGTATGCATACGACGTCATTATCGAGCACAAAACCATCTAAAAGTAATGTCTTCATTCGAAAATCTCGACAAAAAAGGGGTGGGGCAAAAAATGTTGAAACAATTAGAGTTATCTTTAACAACGTATTGCTCATTAATACGAAGGATAATTGCAAATGAGAACTTTTGCATCGGGAATTCAATATGATAGTTCGCAAAATATTTTCTCTTTCTCCTTTCGCAACATTTGAAATAGAAATATTACAGGCATGAATGGTGTATTTTGTCCCATAAAACAATACGTTTACTCCCTAATAAAACAAATATTAAAAATAATAAGACACGAATAATATATTTCTTACACATTTGCAAATATATTCGATTAAATTTTTTTAATACTATATAAGAGCATAGACGAGGATTTTAAAAAAGATTGTTATGATATTTCAATTGCTTGTCTATCCAAGATGTATTTTTTATACATTTAGTAAGATTTTGTTCTTTAAGCTACCATTTTAGTAGAAATTGATGATTTAGAGTTGTGGGAATAATATTAAAAATTAAGAGATAAAATTACTTTAAATACAAATATTTTATAGTTAAAGTCGACATGAACAACCAAAAAACAATAATTTAAAAGTTTCAGTGTTGATGTGAGTAAAATCATTAGAGTTAAAGTCAAAATTAAAAATATTACGAGTTAAAATGATTTAAATCATCATTGCAATTGGTACAAAATACAAAAAATGGTATTATAAATAATAAAAATCGACTTACTCACGTGAAACTACATCAAAATGTGTACTACAGTTAATTATATGGTTAAACATTTCATAAAAAAATAGAGTTTTGTGATTGTATATTTCCAATTTAAGGTTAACTTTTCTATAAAGTAATACCGTAATTAGATGAAATGCTTCCAGCTTCGTTGAATGGATTAATAGCCATATTCGTATGTTATGCTTCTAGAAAAATATATGCAGTAATCTTTAAATTTCTATTAAATGTAATACATGTTCTACATTGTATTTGAAAAAGTATTGTTTCTTCCTGCAAAAAATTACTTTCACGAAACAGAGTAGCAATCCATATATAAATATGTAACAAAAACGTGAGAGAAATTTTTTGCTTATTCTTTCAAAGCATGAGAGAATTTAACAAAATTTTAGAAAAGAAGCTGACTTGGTGAAAAATATTTTAGCTTTTTTGGAAAGAAAAAAAAATGAATATATAGATATCTGTACATTATTTTCAGGATATAACATTGTTATTTTTATCGGATTACATTATACTCAGTTTTGAAATACACTAAAGTAAATTCTCAATAGAGAAGTAACTCTACATACCTATACTATATTTTTTAAACGTCTTTTTCCAAAAAACAAAAAGTGCATACAAAAAACAATATTATCATGTCGTATCAGCAATACATTAAATGCATATAATTAAATTGTCCTGATTTCCAATATTTCAGAAAATCTTCTTTTCCGTATCTGAAATATTTTACGGCATCGATTAACATTCAAATGGGTTCATAGAATTAAAAGCTGCATACAAACTAAAAAAATCACCTCAAATAAAATTGATGACACAAAACTTTATTTTAACGAAGATTTAAAATAATTATACAAGAAAATGAGGGTGAGACTAAAGAGGCCTGCGTTTCTGTTAAAAGGTCTGTTTTACAGAAAGGGTAGTATTTTCGACTTAGCTGCCATTAGCTTTGGCGGCACATTTTATCTCCAACATATCGATATTTTAAATGTGAGTCGAGATGAAAAAAGCTTGGCGCGATAGAAAAACGAGTAGCTATCTTACGTTTATTTCTTAAAGCATGAAGAACATGGGTTGCCGCCAAAGGAATTTTCGGGGTTAGGATTGAACTTACATATGAGCCCCCAAATGTATATGGAGGGACTAAAAATAGCATTGAATTTAATGCGTAGTTTATAATGGTCCAAAAGGAAAAATGCATCTGGTTTTTGGATGAGAGAAAAAAGACACAGCGGTAAAAACTAAGATGAGAAAAGACTTTTAATTATTAAGTAGCTTAATTTTAATTAACCTTTCATAAAGAACACGTTACGTTTGCAAACCGTTACGTTTCTGAAACCGTAAAACGGATATATATATATATATATATATACATATATATATATATATATATATATATATATATAAAGAGAGAGAGAGAGAGAGAGAGTTTCAACGGTTCCAGATCGTTTTATGTGGGAATGAAAACTTCGATAAAAGTGCATCTGGATTATGAAACAGAGAAACAAAGAAGAATATTGCACATGTTAAATTAAATTCACACAAAAGTACAATAAATTAAGACAAAACTAAAATAAAACGGTGGAAGCTTCAAATGATTTAAAAATTAAGAGCTAACAATGATTTAAAATATATTAAGGAAGTGGAGGGGGTAGACCTAACTTTAAAAAAAGGGATAAGTTCAAAATATATTATTTTAATGAAAGAATAAAAATGATATGTGACCTAAACCCTCCTTCCCGTAAGCCATTATACGTTTAGAAACGCATTTTAAAAAATCCACAGTGCAATATGCAAATAAAAGATGCGAAACTGAAGTAACAAGCAAATAGATTTTCCAAATTTCTTTTCATACAAAACAAATTTTTCAATACATATTGTAGTTATCACTATTTTTAATTACCATCACGTAAGCGAAATTAATGGTATTTAACCTTTTTTTGTCGTAAAGATATATTTTTTATTATAAAAATACAAACAATTAAATAAAAATGGAATTCTGAAACAAACTTCGTTTCTTACGTCGTTTCTTTCTTTCTTTCTTTCGACCCGCTTTGCTTTATCATTTTCGTAAACTATTTGACATTTGACAGCTGCAACATATACCTCATAGCCTATGTTTCGAGAATTTTGGACCCCCGTATTAAGTCAAAATACAGATTATTCCAAGAAGCCTGAAACATAACTTAATACTAAAATAAATAAATAAATAAAAATTCAAAATTTTGTTAAATTCATAAAATTTGTTAGGAATTATTTTTTTTTCAAAAATTGTATGGGAATTTTTAAATATTCACAAACAATTTGTTATGAAAGCAATTGAAAATTATCCTTCCATTATTAACATTCTTCCTAAGAATCGTATATCAATTTTTTTTTTCAATTACACTTTGGGTAATATTTTATAATTATTAAAATTTATTGATTAAATACTATAAAAAATAGAGAAGAGGGGGCACCTTTGACCATTTTTTCAGAAAATCAATATATTTCTTACTTGAATTATATTTATTGAGTTTTAAATACAGGGTTATTACAAATGAATCATCGGGTTTTGATACGTTACTATATGCGAACTAGGAAATGTATATGTTTCCATGACAACTCAAAAGAAAGGATGTTAATTACAATTTCGCACTGCGTATGTGTCATGTGTGTATAGTTGCCATAGTTGCTGTGCGAACGTCATATTCAAAATGGCGACTGGACATTAGAAAGCGTTTTGTGTACTAGTATGTTCAAAGTGTAAATCACTTATAACCGTTCTGACAGCATTTCGGAAGGCATACTAATTCAACTCAACAAAGCATTCTGTAATGGTATCGACAGTAAAAGAAACCTTTTTTTTATGTAAAGACAAAAGTTCCGGCAGACAAAGAGTTACTAAAAAAACAATGGACCGAGCTAGGGAGAGTTTCATCCGTAGTTACAGGAAATTGAACTGACGACGAAATGAAATTAAAAACCATTTGCGACCATGGACGTCATTCTTGTATACTTTCGGTTTATTTCCATGTATAACTCATTGTTGCAACCCAATTATGTTACGAAATAATCGCTTCGGAAACCCGATGATTCTTTTGTAATAACCCTGTATTACATAATAAAAACAACGCATTTCTTCATCATATGAATTACAAATTAAACATTTCCCGAAGAAATTAAATACGTTGTGAGGGTTTAAAAAGTTTTAAATTTTTTGTTAAAACCTACCCCATGTAGCCTTTGAACAAACAAGGGGCACCTTTGAATAAATGAATAAAATATGAAAACATAGAGAGTTTTTATAAAAAGTTGCATATCTTACAGAAATAGAAAGTAATATGAATGAAATTAAATAACCACATTTTGTTTAAATTACTATGTTTTTCTTATTTAACCAAACTTAAATCCATCAAAGTTGATGTCAAAACTCACTGTTGATAAAACACAAAGTGTCCCTCCAGCTGTGTTTGGTTGCGAAAACTTTTTTACAATACCCTTGAAATTCACAATTGTGATATCTGATGCTTCTGGAAAATTAAAATTTTTCATTCGCTATTTTTTTAGACCTGATATAAAATTCTGTTTTATCCGTTACGGAAAACAGAAATAATGTTTGGAAGTCTGTTAAATCACGAATCATTATTGCGTATCCATGATTTGCATTTATCCGATAAATAAATTTCGATTTGATTAAATTTAGATTTGAAACTTCCCATCACTGATATATACAGAGGTTGAATCCTATGTGTGCAGTAAGGAGAATTGTTTGCAGAATAAGTCCATGTTCTCTGATATTCTTAATTAGCTCTTTTCAAATTAAAAAATTAGAAATAACAATATTTCGACACATTAACAACTCTTCACTTCATAGTTTTAAGTGTTCTCTTTAAATCATTTCAATTATTATTTATCACCAGCTTATTCTGTGTTTTTAGCTGTTCAAAGGTGCCCCATCACATGGAGTTCAACATTACAACGATTTACTCTATTCGGCTGAAGAATTTGAATAAAACAAAGCTTATAAACTAAAGCTAACATCTTTGTTTAAACATTGAACAATAAATTAAAATTTTAAAGATAGAAGTTTGTAAACAAAAATCTTACAATTTTATTTTCATAACTTTAGATTCAAGAGGGAGAAATATACATATCTTCTTTAGACAATACTGTTCGTACAAAATGATACAGTTTTGTATAATTATTCGCTTGAAGCAGCAGTAACGTATTGCCATGTACATTTTTTTAAAATAATTTATTTGAAGGAAAATATTTAGAGTGTTCAAAGGTGACCCCAGTTCGAACGTGCCGCCCTCTCCCCATCAAATGTAATAAAAGGTATGAAAAATAAAAACGCCAGATTGCGCCACTCTTAATTCTTAAAGATAATCTAATCTCAAATTCCCTGCAAAGAAAACATATGAAAATAATTTTGCTAAATTTCTAATAGCCAATTTCTTTTAAAGAGCAAAATATGCAATCATAAAATGCATAATATTAAACTATTAAGTCAGCTTTGTTAAACATTTATTAATTAAATCCAGGAAATGAGCCGAAAAATAGTCTGATTTATAAAAGTTTCCATTTCAGAAGGTAGATAATTGTTGTTATTTATTCTGTTGGAAATATATATATATTTTTCATTTAAAACAGGATTCTGTTATCAACAAATACATTAATTATAAAATAAACAACAGCAATATATCTTAACTATAAAACTTTATCTAAAGGCTTAGCAATGTCTAATTAAGTGAAGACAAATATTGCATGGCAAAAATAGTCAACGGCAAACTAATGTTAAATCTGTGGAAGCGTTTTTGATAAATTTCATTTTTACAGCAGATAGTTAAAAGGAAATTCGTTGCGCGTAGACAGTTAATATTAAGCTAAGTTAAACTTATGGGAGCATGCTTAAAAAATATCTTGCTTGCATCCGATGCATTTTCGTAACAAACCACATATAAATTCTTCATTTGGCGCCGTCATTGCCTTTGGTTCTGGCACTCTACCCCCCCTCTAGATTCGGTCCTGGTTAATTTAAATAAATAAATCATGTAATGTACATTATTTTGCACAGTGATGCTTTAAATATATTGGTTTGTCTTCGAAAGAGAATATTTTATCCTTTAAATGAAAGATTTTAAATACAGAAATATACATAAAGTGCAAATTTTCTGGAACTTACGGAACGAAATTTATATTAAAATAAGTAAAATTGAAGTACCATTTTTTAATAAAGATTTTTTACATTGTATAATGCTTCAAAAAAGTGAAAAAATAGTCAGCCTTATTCCGTATATGCAGGTTGATCAGACATTTTTAAATGCTCTTCCGACGTTATACATGCTGAAATTAACATGCTTAAAAGTATCTTAAAAATCTAGTCTTTTAGATGTCCGAAAATTGAAAACTTTCATTTAAGATACTTGCGTGTCTGATTTCAGACGTTGCAGTTTACAGAGCTTACACTGTTAAAAATTATGCTCTAATTTGAACCAAATTTTGGTGCTCAGTAGCTACCACCATCAGATGGTGAAATGTCATACTAACATTTGGAGCTTTCTATTTCAATCTTCTTCCAACTATTCTAATTATGCTTCAAAATCAGCTTCAAATATTGGTTCAATATTTCACCATCTTACAGTGGTAGCTATTGAGCATCAAAATTTGGTTCAAACTGGAACAAGATTTTTAACACTGTACATCATGATTCATAGGTGCTCTCCCTCCCCCTGGTGTTCCGGATTCGACACCTACAGAGTGGAAAGGAGAAAAAAATACATGTTGCTAAATTCCACCACCTGGAAAAAATTAAGAATCTCGAGACCCCTTAAAAATAAGTAACATTATTTACAAACATTACCTGCATAAAATAAATTTATGAAACATAAAAAAATATATGTGCACAGCTGCCAACATCTTACACTTTTTTGTACTGCAAAAAATTAAAGTAAATTTCAGCTTTTTAAATTGCCGTAATCTGCCAATTAAATAAAGGAAAAAATATTTGTTAGTTTTTTGTAATTCAAAACTCGGTTTTGTATGTGATTCATTTGATGTATATTTTAACACAATAATTGCAAAATTTTTAACTGGTTGGAAACTACCCAACGAAAACAAGACATATACTACAAATGCCCTACATTTTCCTGGACAGCCATATAACATAGCTTTAATAATTGTATAAATATCATAAAAACAAAATAATAAAAAGTAAACAGAAGAACTAAATATTGGTTTTGAATATTTTATTACCTTTAGAATAATTTTAACTAGTTTAATACATTTAATATTTATGTGAAAGTCATACATATTCATTGAAATTTGAAAACTGTCTGCAAGTATATTTAAATTCTTTATCATCCAGTGATTTCTTTATTTTATGCATTTTAATATGTGCATCAAATGTAAAATTTTTCAAAGAAAATCGTAAAATTTAATTAAATTTACTGTAAGATATAATAAAAATATTCTAATAGATACTTAGAATTTTAACAGCGAACCATGAAAAATGCTCATTGACATTTTTCCGTTAATTGACATCTTTTACGCATTTGGAATTTAAATGATGGCATTTCTATTCTCTACTAAGTTTTAAAATCATTAAATTCAATTGAAATGTCAATCTTTGTCAGATACATTAGTGCTAATTTAATAGTATGGAACACTGGAAGAATAAAATAAAGCCTCAAAAAAGAGATTTAAAATTTTGAGTAATGTTTGAAGCAATTGGAATGTAATTCTGATTTTTTTTTCTAACATGCATCATACTGATAATTTACTGATAATTAGAATTTAATTTAAACATTACAAAAATATTAAAAAAGGAAATGTTCATATAATAATTTTAGAAAAATAGCTAGTGTTATTTTTATTTTTATAAAATAACATCCCTGAGCTCTATTTTTGTCTTAGTTTTTTCATGCAATGCATATGTTAGTACTTATTACACATTACTATATTATTTATATAGGAATAAAATATTTCGCCAATATAACACGAATTGCAAAATCGTCAAAGAAATTAAAATATTTATTTAAATCTGCAATACTGGCAACGGAATGTGAACATTGCAGTCACATTTGCTTTAAGTTGGAAGTATTAGCAATGAAATAGTGAAATATTTTTTACAGCATTAATAAAATCATGGTAAAATAAAAACACATTAGCTTTGTATTTATATTTAATGTCATTTTTTAACGAGATGCAGCATATCGCACCCTATTTACTATAGTGGTAAAGCTTAAAAATTGTTTTTTGGAGTAATGGTTGTCATGCTACTTCATTTTTAAGCCTCTTTTAATAGTCTAAGGTATCAGAAAGTGTATTGAAAATCCAATCACATTGATGTGCAGCAATATTATAAGCAAGTTGACCATTGACCCTTCCACAGCTCAAAATCAGTTTTTCACATTTCCTCAAAATCGATTTTTTTCCGAGTTACACCACTGTTGAAGCAAGGGTGCGATATATTAGGCAAGATCTGGTTAAATAAATAATGTTGGTTCATGTTTTTTCCTTTTTGCCTCTGTGCTAGTGTTGCGTTTTTCGAAGAAAATTGTCAACTATTAAGAAAAATTATTTATAAATCTAATATTAATCCTTTCGGGTCTAAATTTTTTTTTTTTTTTTTTTTTTTTTTTTTTTAATGAAAAAAGTTCAGATTCAATTCTTTTTTTCATTTTTTAGGAAAAGTTACTTTTACGTTAATAACATTAACATTAACTTACCAAATAGATTAATTATTACTTGAATAAATATTTTGTTGTCTGAAAGATAACTAATGTTGCTGTTTTGCGTGCTATTCATTTAATATTCATATAACAATAAGCTAAGGAAGAATTTTTAGAGCTGTTTATAAAATATTGTATTACAATAAGCTTTAATTTATATTCTAATACTTTACTATACTATAATTCTAATGTTTTTTGTGATTTATTACGTATGTTACTTTCAGGATACTAGCTTTTATTTTTAATTTAAAGAGTGAAATATAAGTTTAATGTAAAAGAATTTCAAACGGTGCAAAAAAATTAAGCAAATGATAATAATTATTATTATTGCTAATTTTTTAAACATTAATGAAGCCATACAGTAAATGCATAGACATATACTAATATTCAAACTATAAATAAAGCTGAAGTATTTTTAAAACAAAATAATAGTCCATCAAAAGACATGTATTATTAATAGTACATCAAACCCGAACGGATTAAAAAGTAATAATTTCATAAAATTAAATACCGCCATTTATTTTTCTTAAAATGGCTCATATTTTTTATATAATATAATTTTTCGAATATATATAAAAAGTTTCGTTATATTTCTGATTCTGCCTATTTATGCATACATCATTTAATACATATGGGAATAGATATTGTCAAGTTTCTCAAAATATTTTTGTACTTTTAAAATGTTTAATAAACAACTTTTATCCTGAATATACCTCGTTTAAATGGAAAAGGCATAATTTACACAATCTTGATAAGTTTTAAATAAAACGTGAAAATTTTATGAATAACCCACAAAAAGTTTAATTTCAATCATTAAAATATTTGTGTTTCTTACTTTCTACTTACAATTCTATTATTTTAAATAAAAGTGTTATATATTGGAATAGATGAAATAAATATCATCCTCGCATTATTTCATGACTTAAACTAAAATTTAAAGGAAATACATTTCTTTTCCTTCCTTTTATCGTAAAAATGAAAATAGATACTGTAAATATTATTTTATATCGTGTACTTCTAGAATTTTTTAATCAGGAATCAGGGAAAGAATTATCTGGAAGAGAATTAATAAATGAACATTAAACTTTTCACAAAAGCCATCTTTTTCACATAAGCAATTTGGAAGCACAGCGAATGCAAGACGGTGAATAATTTTAGAGTTACTTGCCATGACACTCGCCCCGGACAATTACAACTGACCTTTGGATGTCTTACAATGATTATATAGTTATATACGTTATATCCGTTATTATATACGTTATATCCGTTATTATATACGTTATATCCCTTTCGAATTATCCAGTGATTGCGGTGAGAATTACAACGAACGGATGGTCCCATCACATCATCCCCTGAACAGCAGATGAACATGAACAACTCTGGACGGACCATCGAACCGAATTGTCCCCAAAAATGCCGATGAATGTTCTGTAACCGTCAGTGCGTTTTTAGCAGCTGCGGCGCTTTTTCTGAACTCCTCAACTCACCTACTTTTAACAATCTCACTTTGACTTTACGTTCTCAGGCTGTGGTGGGACTTTCAAATTTTCGTATGTTTTGCAAATCACGTGTATCTTATTTCACGTCAAGTTTTTTTTCTGCTTTTTTCAGGAATCAATATAAGGTAAGAATTTTTATTAATTTTATTTTCTAAATTTAATATTTAATGTTCTTCATATTTGATGATATTATACCTTGGACCTCAGTCCAGAGTATATAATATAAATGTCCTAAAGCGGGCCCAAAGGTATCATGAAGTAACATCCATAAGATATTGATAGGTGTGACATTTCGAAACCCAGGGGATGTTCTGTAACTATCGAGAAGACCAATTAATCGGTCAACATGATATCACGCATGTCCGGAATGTGACATTTTTGAGATGTTTTTTAGGATGTATTTTTGTTGTCTAGGGCAACGTAATGAATGACATCGCTATTTATGCGTTCAGCCTTCAGCTTAATTATATATTATTTATATGGAATATATAGGTGTTTAATATTTATTCAATATAACACCAATTGAAAGAATTTTAAAACTATTTTTTTTAATCAGAAATATATGCAACGGTATGCAAATATACAGGTCATATTACTTTTAAATAGGAAATATTATCAATGAAATGGTGAAATACTTTTTAGAGTATTAATGAGCAATGATAAAATGAAAACTCTTTAGATAGTTAAAGACCCGCATTGATAGTTAATGTCAATATTGTACAATATGTAACATATATTAGGGAAAATCTTGTAAACACAATGAAGTTGGTTCATCTTTTTTACTTTTTGCTAGTGCGATAGCATTACGATTTTCGAAGAAGATTTAGTAACTATTAAGAGAAAAATAATTTGTTTCCATCACCTCGAACATGTCTTAAGGCTGTAAGCCTGTTCCGGTCTGAATCCGTATTTTTCGAGGCCTTCCTCTGTATCTTTTTCCTTTTGGATTATTAATCATGGCCGCTTTTAGTATGCGATCAGAATTAATCCATTCTGAGTGGTCCATCCATTTTCCTCTGTAATTTTCTATTGTATACAATATTGTCAGTATATTGTATACGTGTCAATATTAATATAACCTCAAGTTGTCTTTTGATGTAGTCATTCCTGACTTTTTCCCTTATTGAACAACCATTCAGAGTTTTCAAGGATTTCATCGCTTAGAATTGCATCTGCCTTTCGTTGTTGCCATTGTTTTAAAAAAATCCATTCTTGTGTCTGTTCTGCATTTCAAAGAGTTTTTCTTAAAGTATCAAATATGTATTAAAAAATAATTTATAAAAATTAATATAAGAAATTGTTTTTTTTTATAAATACAAATATAAACAACATTTATTTTGCTAAAATAAATGTTGTCTAATTTATTACTAAAACACGATGCTTCTGAATACATATAAAAAGTTTCGTACATTTCTGATATATTTCTGATTCTCTCTCTTTATGCATACATCATTTATAACCCAGGAGAATAGAGATTGTCACATTTCTTCAAATACTTTTGTACTTTTAATATATTTACTAAACAACTCTTATCACGAATATACCTCATTTTGAGAGGAAAGGGCATAATTTACATAAATTTGATAGATTTTGAATAGAAATTTGGGAAAGTTTTATGAATAACTTACAAAAGAGTCAGCTAACATAATTCATATTTCTTTTGTTGTAAGTTGAATAGTTTTCTTGAACTATAAAAGAAGTAGCCAGATTTTTTCGCCAAAAAGTAAGCAACCATAGATTTCAATCATTAAAACCTGTGTGTTTATTACTTTTTTTCTGACAGTTCTATTTTTCTCAAATAATACCTATATATTTATAAATAAGTGAAATAAATATCATCCTCGTATTATTGCAAGACATAAATTAAAATTGCAAGGTACTGCATTTTTTTTCTTTCTTTAATAGTAAAAATGAAAATAACTGCAGTTAAAAAATGATTTAAATATCTTGCACTTCAGGATTTTTTTTAATAATCAGGAAGAAAGTTAATAATTATAATAATAGATCTTGTGAAAATGAAAAGAAGAGAAAAAACAAGACGCATTTTTGAGTTAAAACAATACTGTTAGGAATTGATAAATTAAGTTATCCCAGTTTATTCACAGAAAATCGTTTGCATATTTGCAATTGTGATATTTAATTTATTTATAAGACGCGACTCGTTGCTATGGAAGCGAAGCTGTTTTTTCGTCTGCTTTGCTTTTTATATTTTTTATCTTACGAGATGAGTTAAAAGTTTAGATAAAAAAGTTGGCATCAATTTTTGATGGAATGTAAAAGAATTTTTTGAGAGAGAGAAATGTTTATATTTTTTTGTTTGTCGTGCGTGTCTTGAGTTTTATTGAAGAATTATGTTAATTTTATGAAAAGGCACGCAGAAATGCATAAAGGATCATCTTTCCAGTTTTTAGTATGATGATCAAAAATTATCAAGGTAAAAGCATTTATATTTTGTACATATTATACATTTTGTACATAGTATGTAAATAATTTGAATTCAATATTTCTTTATTCTATAATTCTACGTATGCAATAAAATTTTTAAAAAGAAAATTCAAGAATATTTAGAAGATTTTTGAACCCAAATAAGTTTTGATTGTTTACAGAACAAATACAGCTCATGGAGACACAAGTCTGTAAAGGCACGATGTCAACGATAAATATAAGGTCTTTGACCTCGTGTCCTTATTCGATTTTTATAAAGTCTATTATTATAATTAAAAATTATCGCCAGCGTATTCGATGTTTTTTTTTATTTTATTTTTTTGCTAGAGAGTTAATAATTGAACAGTAAACATTTCACCAAAGGTATCCTTTTCATGTAGGCAATGGTGAAGTACAGAGAAAGTAAGACGGTGACTATTTTGACAGATATTTGTCATAGGCCTCGCAGCGTACTGAGAACCATGGGCATTTATGCACTAAACCTGCGTCGAATGTTGTTCAGTGGAAAAAGGCAAAGGAATTTAGGTAAATTTCATATGAACTACGACGTATTGCATTTGTTACCATGGTGCGACTTATGAAAAATTCTTTTATAACTATTCATTATAGGACGCCGGGAACCCGAAACCGTCACACATAAAAAGCTTGTTATATATATATATATATATATATATATATATATATATATATATATATATATATATATATATATATATATATATATATATATATATATATATATATATATATATATATATATATCTGTAGATCAATGTATATAAATATAGATAAAGTAAGAATATTGAGTTGACTAATATTTTGGAGGGAATTGCAAATGGGCAAAATCGGCCCAAAGGATTAGAAATAGGGAGGAGTATTGTAAAAAAGTAAAAAAAAAAAATCCTTCATAGTTTTTAAAAGTAACATACATATCAATTTAAAGTTAGTATTACTTCTAGAAAAAGTGACAAAAATACATGACAGATTTTTTATGAAATTAAAAATGGCATCAAGGGGCGAATGAAATAGGTTTTTGGAAGAAAAACACATCAAAACTTCATCAATCCTCAAGATATCAAATCCAATTAAATTTATCACAAATCTTCTTGATATTATCTGCAAGTTTTATATCGGCAGTTTCTCAATAGGACCAAATCTTAACGCAAATACAAATTAATAATAGAAAATGGTTGAAGAAAAAATCACATTAATCCGATTCGCATAAACAAGCTCTTACAGAATAAAATAAATTAAAATTGAGTGAAAAATAATCAGATAAACTTATTAAACTTATTATTTATCAGATAAACTAAATTATCATTACTATTTATTAGATAAACTAAATTATCATTGCTATTTATCAGATAAACTAGTTTTTTTTCAGATCAGATAAACTAGTTTTTTTAAACTAGTTTCTTTTAAAAAAAATTTTCTTAGAAACAGTACACGGTACTAGGGACAAACATGTGATCAGTCCAGTTTGAGTTTAGATGATGTTTCATTTGAACATATGCTAAGTAATTCGTACATGAGTTTTCTCAGTTTTATATAAATGAGCAAAAAAACCGACATTTGTTCTTTTGTAAAAACCTATGACAGTTTTTTGTAAGAAAAATAAATCATTTAATAAAAAAATTCCAAAATCGTAATTTTTAATTTCTTAAAAGATCTATCCAACATACTTCAAACTAGTGCAAGTGATTTAAAAATATTCCTATCACTATACTTATAGAAATACCTATCATGAACAACATTACAAATTTATTTTATTTTATTTCATTTTATTTTATTATTATTATTTTTTTATTTTTAGAAAACATTCAGCTCATAAAAGCATTTTATGCAGAGTTTCTTTATTTTTCATGAAATTTCTTTTCTGACTTCATCCTCTGTAGTTTTGAAATCATTTATTTCGTTGGCCTTAAAATTTAAAATTTAATCATTTTTATCCCTTAATACGACCTTTTCTTTGGGACAAAAATGATGAAACTATAGATTTTCACAATGTGTGCAGAAAATTTATTTCACGTATTATTTTCTGTGAAAATTCCATATAGATCTGTGGAATGATAGTGCAAAATAATAATAATAATAATAATAATAATAATAATAATAATTTTATTGCACCCATTAACATTTAAATATTCAGAGTTGCATTTTTTGAATTATATTTTCTTATAAAGTGTTTTTTCAGTTTATCAGCATCCCCTACATAGCCAATCTTCAACAATATTTTTCAGTTTATTTTCTGTTTTCGATTTTCCATAGTTTAATTTTTAATAAACTAAAAGACAGTATTTTCTATAATCAAAATCGTTTATAATTCAAAACAAAATTATTAAGTAAATAGTAACATTTAGCACAGTTTTACGTGACATGTCATTTTATTTATTTTCTTTTAAATTTTACGAAGTCTGCTTTTTAGAACAAGAGAGCGAGATTGCAAAACAAGGAAAAAAAAATTGACAATTTCAGCAGAGGAGTAATTTAAAAACTTTTTTTTTTCCTAAAGGAAAAAAGAAGTGTGTGCATATATATATATACATATTTTAATTTCACTTTAATAACTGCATTTTTTCATTATTAAATCTTTTATGATGTTTATAAACAATACAAACATATAAAAAAGATTTTTTTTCAAAAACTTATTACTCAGCTAGCCTTTATAGTTGCATATCATAGTCTTTCAGTTTCCCTACTAAATCAAACGTTTCAAATAAAAAACCAATTAGCAGAACAACGATTTCGTAACTAAAACGCCGAAGTTCTAGGTTTTTCGCCAGTTTAAAATCCGCTATGTACGATAATGGCACCAGGTGTATGTAAAATCCGTTCTGTTTGCAAACTCTCCCAAATTTCCTCTGAATTATTCCTTTGAATGTGAACAGTCACGCGAAAGTCTGTCTCGAAACCTGATCAAGGTTCTAAACTACGGGATCAACTTGAAAATGGAAAGCCGCCCTTTGGGTGCTTAACATAATGTAAAGATGGGCGATGTAGCGTGAAAATAAACAAAAAAATCCCTTTTAAATAACCTGTCAACATATAAACATGTAATAATAATAATAATAATAATAATAAACAGATCGGGCGATTTCGCATATTTTTCAGATAATGAACACCTGTTAACTGAACTATAGCCTTCTATATTGGGCGGGGGTGGTCAATGATTACGGAAAAAAAAAAGAATATATTTTGTGACATCATTAACGGTGGTGGAAGTTTGAATCTTTTACCTGGAGTCGTATTTACAATATGGAATTAGAAATCTAGGAGGGAGGGAGAAAAATCCAACAATAAAGATTCTTAAAATATGTTACAAATCTTTCCTCACTTTTACATTCACAAACAAAAAGAGTTTTAATATAAAATATTGTTGTAATCTACAGTTATTACAAAAATTTGCAGATATTAAAAAATGGAATAGATATTTATAGTTCTTTGAGAAATTGTGTCTTAAATAATATTCTTATTTAGACTTTTCAATTTAGAAATTTAAACTATTTGCAAATAATATATCTGCCTTATTTATTATTCACGTGAAAGGGCAAATTTTACTAATCGAAATTGATGGGAGATTCCCGAGTTTCAAGTAAATTATTAATATTGCACTAAAGTTATAAAAATTTTGTTTTCACAACATTGTTAACCAGAAATCGTAATTGAAAAACAGCATATTTTATTAAAACAATCTATCAAAGTTTTCAAATAGAGACTTTAGCTATATTTAATTGCAGAATGTTTTGGATTTATTAAAGCAAAAAATATCTTTCAAAATTACTGGCAGAAACCGGCAGAATATTTATTATTCTAGATGCTATATCATTTTTTTTTCAGAAGAAGCATTCAAGTAAAATACTCTTACTTTTAAAGATATGCATCTAAATGAAAATCCCGATGAATTAATATAAATTGGTTTTGTAATAGGTTAAAAATTAAAGCTCTGTATAATATTATCAATATTTATGGTTTTAAAAATGTATTTATAAACGGAAAATAAAATATTCGAAACGATGAATTTCGAATTCCCTCAATAAACATTTGAACTTTAATTTAAGAAAAATAATAAACACATTACCATATCTACTTTACTTCTATTTTTTTAAATAATGTTTATGATAGTAAAAAAATAAAACTGTATTGCTATCATTTCGGGGTTTATTTTCTGTTTGTTTTTTGCGTTTGTTAATGAATATTCGGATCCAATTTATTTTCTGTTTTGAATATTTTTATTCTATTCTTATATTTTATAAAATTTTAATAGACGTTGTAATTAACAAATATAAAAATATCTCTAATTGTTAATTTTTTCGGTTGGAACAGAATATTTTCCGTCAGTTTATGACAACTCAAGGGTAGAATTATTTCCCTCAAAAAATGTATGACAGTATAATTTGAAATGAAAAATTAGAATCGTACATTTCATCCAAATTTAAAATATTGCTCAGTTTTGTTTTTAATGCGCGTTAAAGAACTTTTAGAAATGTCTCTTCCTTTAATGCAATGATAAATAAAAGTATAAAGAAACAAATCTTCGCAGAACATTTTTTAATATTGTAAATGATTTATAACATGATGTACAGCTTTTGTAAATCTGAAAAATACATTTGCATCATTAAAGATATTTAGAGAATAAGAAGAAGTGCGTTTAATAATTTATATATGTTTTTAAAATAAAGTGAAAATGTATTTATTTTTTCCTTGTATTTACATGGTTGGTTCAGCAATTATTGCGTTTAGTGTATATAAATTATTTCCACTGTGATGTTTCATGTGGAATATGGTAAATTAATCTCTTAGATGTCTATATTCTAAATTTCCAAACCATAGCTGTTATATTTTAAATGAAAGTCAAATTTATTTTTTTTATTGCTTAAGAAGCGCACATGCCATATCTACTGAAAATATTTCATGTCGGGATTCGAACCCGGGCCATCATCATAGCGCACTGACGTTCTACTGACTAAAGCCGATGGATCGACACCCAGCCTGGAGCTTTTCACTATTACATGTTGGAAAGGCTACAAACGCAGCTCAAGATGGAATATAATCTGTGAGCCGCCAAACATGGGGCAAACACTAAAATCTAATAAACGTGGTTTTGTTGACAGAACGTCAGGGCGCTATACTGATGTGCCGGGTTCGAGTCCTGGCACGGAATTTTTTTTTAGGTTGGCATTTGCGCCACTTAAGCAATAAAAAATTGAAATCTGATTTTCATTTGAAATAATGTATGCAAGTCGAACGTTTTCTCCCTGGAAAAATTTCCAAGTATAACATAGCTGTTATATTAACATATTTTTTGAGTGAGGGTTGAAGTTTTAATGACCCTTTTATAAAGGGATTTTTAAGAAAGGGTGTGAGGGTGAAAGGCTAGTTTCATGTTTATGGAATTAAATTTGTGCAGTGGATGAGACATGTCTACATCACTCTGATCCCGAGTACAAACAACAGTAGCCACCTGTCATCCAGTTTCAAAAATCTAATCCTATAAGCAAAAAATCCTCCTTTCACACCCACCTACCTCTCTATCACTCGTCCCTCAAAACTTATGTTAGTCCCACCAGTGGCCGAGAAGTTCTGACCTCTCAACTGGTAGACGGCAGTTGCTGGGTTCGAACCCAATCGCAGCCGTCGGCCTGTCCATTCGGCGTTTTCGTGGTTTTCTTCGAACCTTGCGTAAATACGTGTTAAGTTCCCTTAGAAAGACCCCACGAAGGGCACTCTTCCCTGGGCCTATATCCTTCGAGTAGATAATCGGCCGACACAAAATAAACAAACAAACCAAACATATGTTAATATAGTAGTTTCGGTTCTCAAATAAAAAATATATAGTTCAAGAGCCGACAGCACAAAAACTTATGTTATCGAGTGCAAGAAAAAAATGCCATTTATTTTATCGAAGAGTTGTAATAGAGAAACCCAATGATTCTTGACAGCCGGAAATGAAGTGGTGCATAAACCAAAAATGAATACCACTAGTAGCTCACTGGTAGGTTTAATATTGTGTTTTCCTACTCCCAGTTTTCCATTATTTCACATCTTTGACTGTATGATAAACACAATGTCAAACCTACAAGTAAACCACTTGTGGTATTAATTTTTGGCTTATGAATCATTTCACTTCCAGCATACATGGATCATTAGATTCTCCTATTACTCTTACTCTCCTACTACTCTTCCTTAAAATAAAGGGGTTTTTTTTCTTATGCTCGATAACATAGGATTTTGTGCGGTCAGCTCTTGGACTAATAGGCACCTAAATTATTGATCTTTGGCAATCCTCATCAACCATCACAGTACAAATATTTTACATACACTAGGGACAATAATTATTGAACCATCCACGTAAATACAAGGGGAAAATAAATGTATTTTAACTTTCTATTAATCATTTGAAATTGAATGTGAAGTTCGATAGCGTTTATAATATTTAAAATTATTCTTTAAAATAAATAAAAAAGTTTTTCATTATGGAATAACATTGTTTTTTATTGCTGATATGGAGAGTTTTAACTTCAATATTATTTGTGATAATAAGAACACTATAATTAGAGCTATGCGAAATCCTATAAATATAAATGGAATCATAAAGAAAGCAATAATTTTAAATGACGAACAAACCACTTGAAAGAGTTTTAATAAATTTTTAGAAAATTAACCTAACTTTGGTAAATATCAGTTTCTTCCGCCGAGAATGTAATAAATGTGCAAAACGAATATATTTGTGGATTATTGGGGTCCATAAACGGAAGATTTTCAATATCCATATTTTTATATCAGTTTTTGCATATGTTTATGACTGAAATATTTTATCAGACATGTTATATTGTATCGCCATCCATATTATAAATGTAAATATTTAATACTTTTTTATTGTCTTATGAAATTTTGTTTTCCGCTCTTATTTATATCTGTCACTTATCTAATATGGAAATTGCACAAATTCATTCGCCAAATTCATTAGAAACTATTTCTATGCATTCTTTCCATTTATAAAAGATAATTTTTATCAAAGACCTAGTATATGGTCATTCAAAAATTTATGGAGCACAAGAGAAAATTTCAGATATTTCATATAGCATAGTTGAATTTTCTTTAATCCTTTTTATGATGCAGTTTCAGACTTTTTGCCTCTTGTAAAATATTTTCATTTTATTCTCGTTAAATGTGTAGACTGTTAAATTTGGTCGGTAATTAATAGCATATTCCTACTTACAAAAATATATTAAGCCAATATTAGTTGCATAGTGTCATTATTGCCTGTATTTTGGAAAAAATCATACACAGAGAGGGCCAATGTTTGTAATCATTGATTTTGACTATTTTAATGTACGTTGTTTGACAGAGACCCCTTAGCTTCAGATTCATCGGATTTTATACAATGCCTTCTTCGTTCTCGGGAAACAGGAGGGGGATAATATTATAAAATATTTAAATCCTTACTTTGAAGTAACCTGGTAGGATTGTTTGTAGCTTAGTTGATATGGCGTTTGTTCGATGTCCAAAGGGTCCGGGTTCGATACCGAGACGCATTACATTTGTTTTTCTTATTTTTGTTTTATGAATATCTTGTAATTGTAATTTAATAATCTCATTATCAACAAAAAATTATAATATTAATTATCACTTCTAATTTTAACATATTTACTTTTTTATTTGAAACTAAATAGTTGTATAATATACATAAATAAATCCGAAACTGTTGCTTTTTAAACAAATCATTTTTAAGAAGTATTGCATACATTTTTTATCGATGCAAAGATATTGAACATCTGTGCCAATTCCTGATTTTAAAGAAACATCATTTATTTATTGCTTTAACAAAGGAAGTCAGTACGGTGATAATTTTGGAAACTGCGGGGGCCAGCCTTGGAAATCATTGATTTTGATAACGTATTTGTAACGTTATTTTTAATGTTATTTGCAATGTTTTTTTTTATTTCTAACGGTTGAATAAAAATTAGAAATAGATCCAAAACTTTAATTTTTAAAAATCATTTTTTAAATGTATTATTGCACACATTTTTCATAGATGCAATGATATTGATCAATTGTATTAATCCGTAATTTCAAACAAACAACATTTATATATTGCTTTAACAAAGGAAGTATATATTACGATTATATTTTTAAAATAACAACGAAAATTATATTAAAAATTAAGAATAATAGCATAAGAATTAAATTACAGCTTTTTTTGCATATGGTTCAATCCATTTCAAGTGGTCCAGCACTGGACGCTCGACCATTTTTTTAAAATCTGAAATTTTTTGTACTACAACCCTAACATAATGGAAGTTAAAAATGACTATTATTTTAGTTTCGTTAATTTTTGTTGTTTTAATGTTGTTTAGTTAGTTTGTGCATGACAGCGATCTTTATTTTATCATGTGCAACGATTTTCACGTATACTAGGGTATACAAAATTGTAAATATCTCGTCTTTTATTTTTCCAATTGAAATGGGGTTTGCAGCATTTGGTTTAGAATAAAATAGGCTAAAGGTATGGTGGTAAAAGAAATTTAAAAATGAAATTTTACTGCTGAAATTTTAGCATAAATTTTAAGATTTTTTCCAAAATTTGAAATTTTAACTTAAATTTTAAGATTTTTTCCAAAATCTGTCAAGACAATCTGTCAAAACAAGAGGAAATTTTGCATGCAAAGAAATCTGTCAATATGACAATTTTTTTACATATGGGACAGAAGTACATGTACTCACATACCAAGTCTCAGATCGGGGAGTTGATTTCCCTTTGCGAAAAACATTCCAAAATTTGTCAAAAATTAAAAAAATCGTACTTTTTAGCCTTTCTGGTGGAGTACGAAATAAAAATATGAAATTCTGGCCTTTGATAGTATTTTATGGTAGTGTTATGTACAAAAAAAATTCAATAAGGAGATTTGACTACAAGCTGAGGTATGACATGGACTAGATGTGAAAACAAAATATGTGCCAAACTATTATAACCTACTATGTAATTGTTCATACCCCGACAACGTTAAATTAATGAATGATGGTGCAAAGTTAAATGTCCTTTATAAATATTGTCTTCAAATGATTGTGGGTGATTTAAACAAATCAGAGATCTTGATCGAGAGATAGTATTTCTAAGGAATTTCTTAGAAATACTATCTCTAGATCAAGAAGCAAACATAGTCCTTCCATTATCACATTTTCCTGAAGACGGCGCGAAACGTTGATATTTTTATTTTATTTTAATTGTACAAGTTCATATTAAAATTCTTGTTTTGTGCACCATTGTGTTGTATTTTTAATAAATACATTCTTAGTAGTTAAATTTTATGGTGCAATTGTCTAGTATATATTTATAAACACATAGTAGGTTACAATAATTGAGCAGTATTGTTTTCCCATATTGTGCATGTTATATCTCAGCTTGTAGACAAATCTCCTTCTTGAAATTTTTTGTGCATAGCACTACTATCAAATACTAGTAAAGGCCAGAATTTCAGATTTTTATCTCGTGCCCCATCAGAGATATCAAAAGCTAAAAAGTGCAATTTTTGAAATTTTTACAAATTTTGGAATTTTTCTCCCAAAGAGAAATCAATTTCCAGATCTAGGACTTGATGTGTTAATACATAGACTTTTGACCTATTTCTAGAAAAAATTGTGTCAGGCTGCCTGCTTTCCTTGCCTCCGTAAAAATTCCTCTTGTAAACGCGCAGATTTTGGTAAAAATTTTATGTTCAAATTTCACCAGTAAAAATTTATTTTTCAAAATTATTCTACCACCATAAATTTAGAATGTTTTATTTTGAAAAAAATGCTTCAAACTTCATTTCAATTGGAAAAATAAAAGACGAGATATTTATTTTGTAAACCCTAGTATCTGAGAAAATCGCTGCACATGATGAAACAAAGATGACCGCCATGTTCAACAAAAATTAGTAAAATTAAAATATCAATCATTTTGAACTTCCATCATGTTAGGGTTGTTGTACAAAAAATTTCAGACTTTTAAAAAATAATCGAGCTACCAAAAAAAAAAAATATATATATATATATTTTCTGGACCACTTGAAATGGATTGACCCGTGTGAAAAAAATTTAAATTGTGTAATAAGTATGTTTGCTTTTTTAACAGTTTCTTTCACATTTATCTTCTTCCAGATTTTATTTTTTTTTTACTTGGATATGTTTTATTTTATCATATATAGAGAGCCCCATAATAGATTTTGTAACTATATTGGAGTATTTGTTATTCAGTAATAGATCGATTTTTTAAAAATCTCTTTAAATGAGAAATAATGGTTTAAAAATCAAAAGTTTTAAATTAATGTTTAAATATGTTTAAACATTCTTGTAGTTAATATACGATGTTAAGATTTTTAATTGAGATCATTAAATTGTAATTTCAAGTATACTTGTAAGGCAAAACGTGAAAAAAAATGTAAACGCCATACGAACTGAGCTACGATCAACGTTATACTTTATTTTTAAATTAAGTATTTAAGTTGTGTCATAATATTTGACCCTTATCCTATTTCTCAAGAGCTCAAGTGCGTTGTATGAATCCATTGAACCTGCGGTTAAGGGGTCTCTGCCCTACAAGATATATTAAAATAATCATAATCTGTGATTACCAATTTTGGCCTTCTCCTTGTCATCATGAAATATTTCCCTGCACTGTAAAAAAAGTGTCGATCTACTAAAAAAACTTTAGTGATCCTTGTAATTGCTAAAAAATGTTTAGTAATCTTAGTCGGTTACAAGAAAATCTGTAAGAATTACTAGAAAAAAGTTAGCACCGAATAGAGTTAATAATTTTACATTTTTAATAGCTATTACTAAAACGCACTCTGTGTGGCCTTGATAGCATAGTGGATTATCGTAACGGACTCCAGGCTAAAAGGTTCCGGGTTCGATACTGGTCACTGCCAAATACGCCCCGAATGTATGCAGTGTAAATACTCGTTAATAAAGGGATTATGAATATCCTGGCGCAGCAGTAGGAATGTTTGGTGCTGCCATCAATTGCGGTTTTGCCGAAAATCTTCTGCTCCAGAAGTCTGGACGCAGCTCGAAGGAAGCTCCTGCCCTTCGAGCCCACGTAATGGTTATTAAAAATAATTTTGGAGTTATTACTAAAATTTGCTTAGTGGCTCATACTAAAAATTTTGAAGTTAGTTATACAAAAAATTCTTTTGTTCAGTTTACAAAAGAAATGCTTGTTTCACTTGCAAAAAAAAAGTTTGTAATGGTTACTAAAAAATTCTGTGGAATACAAATTTACTAAAATATTTTTAGTAACCTCTTAATTTTTTTTTTACAGTGTGTATATCAGATGATCAAAAGTGCACTTTTAAATGCAATTTATTTGAAAGCTGTATCTCAATTTCTTTTTGAGACATTAATTTCTTTATAGTTTTTAGTACCAATTCTGTTATTGCGTCAGCAGAATCATTTCATTTTCCCTTAAAATTGAAAAATAAAACAGGTATTAAAATGCACAGCACTTCCCCATGCGATTTTCGCTACTATAATTTTACACTTCTAAAGATCGTACATTTCAAATTTTAACACCGTCGTATAGAAAAAAAAAATACTTTTAAATGCCATTTGCTTCAAAGCTGTATCTCAATTTAATTTTGTGACTTTATTTTTTTTAATAATTTTTAGTACCAATTTTGTAATAGTGCCAACAAATATACTCCATTTTCTATTAAAATTTAAAAAAAATCGAAATTAAAATGCGAATTATAGTTTTAAAATATCATCTGTTATAAAATACAGTGAACTTCGGCTTTATTTCGTTTAATAATTTGGATAAGTGAATTTTATAGTATTTTGCTAATTATAGTTTTAAATAATATTTGTTTGAAAGTTAGACTGGACAATATAAGATGCATTTTTTACTGTAACTAATTTTATAGCTTTATTATAAGTGAACGAAACCGTTTTTTCTTAAAAATTTTCGACGGGTTTCAATTCGTGTTTATTAAAAGGAAAAAAAATATATTAGTTTGTTAAATTTCAAAATCCAGGGACGGTAGATTTCATTTCGTTCTAATGCAATTTTAATGCAACGTAAATACAACATTACCCTCTTCCACCCGATTTGCACAAAACTTTAACAATAAATCTAAAGGGAAAAAAATGAAAACTACTTTCCAAGAGGTCTTTTTGCTCTTTCCCATGTCCCCATGCTAAAATTATTTATTTCCATCCTCTTAGTGCTTAATTATTTTAAGAGATTAAAAAAAGCAGACAAATTTGTTAAAATGTTTTCTTTACAAATTTGTTCATAAAGAAAATTTAATTAGTTAAATTTCAAGATTCAAGGAGCACTTTTTCATTTAAGCATTATGTTCATAACAGTTGATTTGAAAATATGTATAACTGATCACCCTTCTCCAGATAATACTAATTTTTTTAAATTTTAATAACCACCTGAAATTGATAAATTCTATCAAAAATACACTTCAAAGTTTATCAATTGTTAATGATTTCAAATCATATTTTTCTGCAACAAATAATTAAGACTATACTCAAACCATTGATTAAGCAAACTAAATTCGAATAATGAATTATATAAATCAAGCCGCATTTTAATTATCTACTAACTATAGAAAAACACTAATGATAAATTTTTATACATTACTGATGCTTACAAAAAAATGCTTGAAGTAAAATATGATGTGCATATCATTAATCTTATCTCTGACAAGCCCGTGGTAGTTTCCCCACTGATCTCCACTTTTCCTTGCAATGTGAGCAATATTTAAAGTAATATAAAATCTAACAATTTAGTTGATTTTTAATGCATTGTATAATGATTATTACTCTCGAATTTCATGTTAATATTTGTGATCAAGTATTTTTATATAAGGTACCCTGGGGAAATAACGCCACGTTAAGGTTCTACCAATTTTCACGGCTTAGTTTTAGATTGTATTTTTCAAACAAATATAGGATCTGATACAACAACTCATTGACTATCTATGTAAAATAAAATAATTTAACAGATATGTATTCATAAAATGTAATGGCGTTTTTTCTTGACCAATGCTATTTGGCGTTAATACCCATCTATATGGATAATAACGCCATGCAAACAAAACTATAAAATAAGATGGAATAATGGCATGAAAATTGCCCAATTCTAAAAATATTAACTCTACAGCTCTAGAAATTGACAAATTGCAATCTAAGCTATTGAAAATGTACAAATTTTGTGACTCTGAAAGAAAAAGAAAGCTGTGGTGGTGACGGGGAGAGGAGGCAAAAGAATATCAGATTCTAAGCTAAATTTTGCTTAAAAATGACCATTTAAATAGAATTATTAGAAACATTGCACGGATTATTTGAACCAGTATTTATATTCCCATGTATGCATTCTATGCGATAGAAAATATTGATTTTTTTTTTGTGAAAGTGAAAGAAAAAGGAGTGAGAGGGAGTTTCAACAGAATATAACACCCTGTGTCTCTCTTTGCTAAAAAAGTCCCGCTTAAATATGATTATAAAAAACATTGCATGGTTTTAACCATTCATAATGTAATATTTTAATCATGTGAAGTTTTATAATAATTAGAGTTATATGTAATAAATATTATTGTTAAACCTTAACTGCTGTTAGCGTCTCACATACCGCTGAGTTTTTCAAGTTTCAGAGTTTAACTTGCAATTTTTAGTTTAACTATAGATACCGGGAAATTTTTGTTTCATTTGGAGTCCTATTACTATCTCTAGAGACTTTTAAATAGCTGAATTTTATTTATAATCGTCCTGTATATAAGGTTTAATACAAAAATAATATTCTAAAAGTTAATTTAACATTTTATTCATCGTTAGATTAAGCGGTCTGACAGGCCGCTCACAGTAAGTTATGCGACAATTTTTGTCACAGCAGTTAAGGGTTAATACTATTATAGTAATCTAGTAAACAGTTTTTCACCCATAACTCCACACTAATGCGGATTCTCCAAACCTACAGTTAAATTGTCGACGTTTTAAAGAGCATGCTTTAATAATTTTTTAATAAATTGAATAAAATTTTTTATTAAAAAATATTATCCCAAAGAGATCTCTTGTTCAATTTTGTACATAATTCATATGGTTATATGTCATTATCTATATATTAGCAACAAAATTAACCTTTAACTGCTGTTAGCAATCTGACTGAACACTGTACCCCCTCCCCCTCCCAAAAAAATAGTGTTTAACTTGTATTTTTCAGTTTAACTATAGTTACAACTGAAATTCTCTTTCGTTTGGAGTTCTCGTAACATTGTTAGAAATATTTGAATAGATTAAATTTAATTAGAATTAATTCTGTACAAAACGTTTAGCGCAGGAACAGTATTCTATGATTTTTAATCATGGATCGCATTTTAACCTTTAACTAATGTTACCGGTCTCGTAGACCACTATTTTTCTTTTAATTTTTTAGTTTAACTTGTAATTTCCAGTTTAAATGCAAACACTACCGAAATTTTGTTTCATTTGGAATTTTAGTACTATCACCAGAGACTAAATAGGTGAATATTAAGTATAATACTCTTGTATAAAAAGTTTAGTACAAAAACACAATCCTATGTGTTATTCCCGCCTTTTATTCATCTTTCAGTTTTGTGATCTCACAAACCGCATCACATTCATACGTTACAATTTCTGTCACATCAGTTAAAGGTTAAATTTATAAAGTTTTGAAAAACCGAACGCTGAGAAAGCGACAGTTAAAATTTCGAACTCAATTGAACAATCCAGTGGAAATTTAATAGAAACCTGATTTTGAAGATGTTCGAATTTGAATCTCGAAAACATTTTGATATAGTTTAAAGACTTTACAAGAGTTAAAAAAATATTTTTTACATTAGTAAAAAAAAAATAATAATATAATAAAAAATAAAATAGAGAGATTAATTTTAAGTATTGGGCATCCCCCCTTAATCTTACCATTTCAACAATGATGATAATGCTGTCCCATATTAATATATAAACCCCTTTCGGCTGTAGTTCGGCCACTGTTGGGAATCAACCGGGGTAATAACGCCAATCCCTGGCTTTATTACCCCGGGGTACTTATTGCGCAGTAAATCCTAAACTACAAATTATCTCGAGAAGATATTCAAAATCTACTACAACAATTTGAAAGTACATGAAATACACTACAAATTTATGTAATAAACAAAGTATTTCTGGATAAAAAATATAGTCTTCAGATCAAAAACCTTATCTCGCAAATTTTAGATCAAGCGTTAATTTTAGTTTCTTGTAAAAACAATAAGACCCAAAAAAGAAACAAATTAACTTGAAGCTGTTTTTTGCGATTTATATGACTCAAAACCCTTCTGCGCAGAGCACATGGGTGTCATTTGCCTGATTATTTCATAATTATGCAAAATATAAGCACTTGGCGTTATTACCTCGCCTTGCGTTATTACCCCAGGGTACCTTATGTTAAAATATTCATGTTTTATCGGCATTTAAAACAAAATTCTGAGAAAACAATAATACAAATTTGTTCTAGGGTGCGTTTGTCTGAATTAAAAATCGGTTTCATACGTGGCGTGCATAAGAGTCTAAGGCAATCTGCAGGGCTGTACAAAATAATTCGATTAGTTTGGATCTATTCAATCTAATATACATAATTTACTCTATAAATTTGGAAGCAGAATGGTGCTACCAATTTTACTATGAGACGTCGCATATTTTTTAGTTAGAAAATGTCAAAAAGCAAATTTTCATTTGTGTTAATCATTTTACTAATTAAACTAAATTTTAGCATACTAAGTGAACAAAACTACTTCTCCGAAGATTATCGAAATTTTTTTAAACGCGTTATGCGTTTACCAGAATGGTTCTTTAGGTATATTTTTTACATTGTTAAACAGAGTAGTTTTGTGGATGAACTCTGGGAATGCTGGAAAGTGATTCTTAATATATATTTTTGACATATGATTTTTCTATCTTGAATAGTTTATAAGTTATATAGTTTATTATAGTTATAGGTTATTATAGTTTACAGTAACGTAATCCTACCGGGAGCTGCACTTGAGATGCAGCCATGACTCAGACTTTTTAAAGTAATAATATGAGGAATTCGCGGGCAGATTTTAACTAAGTTGATCAGGAATAAATACGCTCAAAACACTAAAATCGCACTGAAAAACGAAAATTTGGTGATTTTACTTTAGACTATTTGCAACTTACACTGGTGGACAAAATTAAGAGATGGTAGGCATTTTCCCAAATATCTCGAGAAATACTGGATAAAAATAAATGAAAATTGGTATGGATATAACTTATAGTATGACAATAATATGTGCAAAGCAAAAATTAAAGTGCCATTCATTAACAAGAGTTATTGGCAACAGTCCAATGTGGACTGAAATTCATGATGAAAGATGTCAATGAAAGTGAGTCTAGTATGGTGTGTGGTCGCCTCTAGTAGGGTGTGTGGTCACTTCTGACAGATAGACAGTATGCACAACGAGTATGCATGCTGTTAATAAGAGAGTTAAGGATTGCTTGTGGAAGACTCTCCCGCTCTTCCACCAGAGCAATTTTTTAACTCCGGAATGGTTCTGGGTGGGGGGTGGCATCTCGCAATAAGCCTCACTTTCATTGCCATCTTTCATCATGAATTTCAGTCCACATTGGACTGTTGCCAATAACTCTTGCCAATGAATGGCACTTTAATTTTTGCTTTGCACATATTATTGTCATACTATAAGTTATATCCATACCAATTTTCATTTATTTTTATCCAGTATTTCTCGAGATATTTGGGAAAATGCCTTCCATCTCTTAATTTTGTCCACCAGTGTAGTTCAATGTTTTATCTCATAAAATTAACAATATTAAACAGTAAATAAGTAGTACTATATCGTCATATAGATATATTTGTAATCCCTTTTTATTGCTTAACGGTATAGCGCTGTTTATTTTACTTTTCATACTTGTTGATTTTATGGTATCATACTTGTTTCAGGAATGCCAACACTATACGTTAAAATCAACATTTTTTGCAGTCTTTTGACCGGAAAGAAAATTTTTTAAGACACTCTACATTCAACTAATAAGTTTGTAACGGACGGACATCCAATCGTGGGGGTGAAATGAATACATAACTCGGGATATAAGTTAAAACCAGTTTATTTAAACTGTTGGGGCTCAGGGGAAGTTGAGCTTTCAGTTCATTAATTTCAACACTAGTCACAATACTAAAGGATTAAACTCATAAATATACTCACAGCTCTGACACTAGACTCAGTCGGGGCACTTCAAATCAACTCCTCACTTAGTCTTCAGCTAAACTGCTAGATAAAAGCTTTGTTAGACAGCCCGTGTCTGTAAGACACTCTTTATTATCTAAAATACTCAACGTATCTGAATTATCTCTTACCAATGGCAAACTTCTCGAATAGCTCCGCTCTGAATGAACTCAATCGGCAAATGCTGCTGGCGGCTCACTGCAAAACTCATCGCTAACTCACACCACTAGCTGGCTTGTGCCGCTACACACACACTCCTTCACACTAAGAGCTTTTATATGCTGCAAACTCAGATACTATAAATTTGCATATTGCTTCTAACCGCGGCATAACTTGTAGAACCGAGGAAGACACACACGCTCTAGAAAGTTAAAGTAAAAGAGAAGATAGATGTCGCCTCCACGCTACACAGGTTAAATCATTGACGTCACGATCTCACAAAAATGCTAGAGTGCCTTTATCACAAAGGTCACTCCCTCACAAGTTGAGGTATGTACTAGAGATTGCGACGGGTCAAAGCTTGAGACGAGGACGGTACCCAGCCGGACAGACAATTTTCAAGCAAGTTGCTAGATTGGCCGAGTCAAATTAATTAAAAAATAAGCTTGCCGGTTGGTACCGATCAAATAACTTTGCCTGATATAAAATTTAAAAAGATCAAAATAAGCCAATAAAGTATAAGAATTTTCTAAAGGATATGAAGAGACGAGAATTAGTGCAAATATGCTACGCGAAATGATGTTATAACACATAGTTATCAATAATTTAAACTTTTGTCGTAATCTATGCAGTATTGAAAATAATCTTGATAGTCTCTCAATGAAAAACGGTATTACCTGGAAAAATTAAATCGGGCTTGTTTTCATTAAGTTTTTCACTGTCTGGGCCAAATATGTTTTCATTATGTTACAACCGAAAGTTGAACCACGAAAAAAGAATTGGGGTGGAAGCGGAATAAAATTCTTATTTTTGAAAGAATAGGAACTGGACAGGACTGAGCATGGTATAACATATATGTTATGAGCAACTCTAACATATTTGTCAAATTTAATGCAAATCAGAGAAAAATTGTGCGTATACCAGCATTATTTTTTCTGAATATAGATATAATAACGGTAAATGTAGATTGACAATGCTTATTATGTACACAGTACGAACAATTGAGGGAAACTGAAGAGAGTTTAACTAATTTTTAAATTAAATATTGAAAAAAAATCAGCTTTCATAGAAGAAATGTATAAAAATGTTGATTTTATTGACAAACATTTACTAATTTTCCATTTTCAAAGTGAGTTTGACTTTTTATATGTCACCTTGAATAAACTTAGAGGAATTGTAATTTAAAACTGAAATGATAAACTATATTCATTTAATGAACTATTTACTGAAATTGGATCTTGATATAATTTTGTTTATAATTGTCAGTATTAAACTTCTAACAAAGAGTCAGTTTGGATTCATGATTAATATTTACGCATCCTTCGATGTAACCTCATTATCGAAAGGATAACAATTTATAGAATCAAAAACTTTGTTTCTCTAGTTTACAAAGATTTAATGAGAATTCTTTTCTTGCATAATTTTTGCACAAAAATGCAAATTTATGTCCTCTGCTGCCATTTAACATTGATATTTCTCTGCAAATATTTCTGTCTCTATTCTTGAAAAACAGTTTAGTTTTATTAATTCCGTTGTAAATTAATTTTTATATTATATTCCATATATGTTTTTTTATTATATATATAATCCAAAAAGGTTTTAAAATAAGTTTCAAAATAAAATAAAATTAAAAAAAAACACAAAGAACAGTTTACAGTTCTTCGAGACCTATTGCATTTTAATATACAAATCGAGATATAAGTAATTCAAGAATTTCAGCCATGAACTCATGAGGTGGATATCTGTGCTGTTGTCTCCCTCCCTAAATAATGTTATTAAAGGCCATCCAATGTCTTCTTACTGGTATTGCAAGATGGTTGAATAAGTGAAAAGTTTAGTAATAATAAGTGAAACTTACAGAAAATAATTTTACTGTGAAAGATGCAATTATTATTTGTCATACATTATAGTCCAGTCGAATGGTAGAAAATGATTACAAAAATTAGGGTAGAGCTAATTTTTTAATATGTTGTATGAATAAGTACTATGACTAATTTCCACAAGTTTGCCTACAAAATTTTTTGCCGCCGGCGCCGCCATCTTCGAAAAACCTCTAATTTATCGGACTTTTTTAGTTCTTACCAAATATTTGCTTAAATCCCTATCTAACAAATTGTTTTTCAACTTTTTTTCAAAGTGGACTAAATTTGCTACAGTTTGAGTACAATCTGATTTTTATACCTATAATAGTTGGTGAGTTATAGCTCTTCGAAGTTAGGCAAAATTTTTCAAAAAAACAAAATTCGGGAATTTCCGGGTAATTTTTACACATAACTTTAAAATTGCGAGTCCTACGATAGAAAAATATTTATAACTTTCACACAAGAGTTAATTTGTACAATTTGAATATCGATTAGTTTCCGTGTGTTAAAAATATCACGAGATACAAAGTTTTAGAAAATATTGCTTTCGCCAAATGCATCCCTCAAATATCAATTCTTTTCATATTTATTTAAGTGAGGATCAATAACAGAATTAAAAACTAGTTACGTATAACTTAATGATTTTATTTACACATTTAAACACAATTTTAAAAAAAATTACGTTAAGTTTATAATGTCACTTACGATTTTTGGCGCTAAGAAGGGCCTGGGCGGTCGATAACGGGATTTTCATCGTCATTTTCTACTGATGTGCCAATGTTTATAGAGTTGAGCGAAAGATTTTCAGTATCTTGGTTCTCATCTTCTCGCAGCATGTCGATGGGTTCCATATCATCTTCTTCCTCAAAGTCAGAGGCTAAAAAAAGTTCAGGTGTATTTTCACAGGACTGGCCATTGCAATGTTTGCAAAAATTTGTGCAATTCAGTCCTGCTTTTCGAAACCCATATGCATTTAAACATCCTTTTTTGCAAGCTCAGAAGATTGCGTGGAGGATCGAATCTGGAGCTGCGTCATTGTTTGCTTTTATGGGGAAGAGACCCATTGAAGTGTTCACCCAACCCCACACCAATGGATCATTTTTTTCGCTAACCATGATTGAATTTGGAGATATGTACGCATCGTGTGCAGTTGAGCAGCATCTCTTGTTGGAGGTAACCTAGCTAGGTTGAATTTCGTCCTGAAAGCAGATTTTATGAAGATGCAGGCAATTTCAGAGCAAATTTTTTGTAGGTACACCATCCCCAGAGTCCAGCGAGTAAGCACAGCTTCTGTAACTCCTCGACCTTTTGTCACCCCTACCAGCCCTCCTTTTCATCATTCTCATCAGGATCTGTTCTATGGTCTGATCGGTCCATATACCAGACCAAAATTTTTCTGTTCGCCTGACGGTAAAGCATCGAAGGGTCTTAAAGGCATTGTATTCAACTGGATTCATTCTGTTTTCTAAGGCTAACATGTCTTGCAGATATAGATGGACGTATTTTGAGTAGAAAAAATGCCCTGCAGCATGAAAGTAAGGCAACATTTTTTGGACACAGGCAAGATGGAAATGCCAATCTCCCTTTCTTTCTGCTTCTATAAACTGATTTACTAAAGTGACCATGCGAAAATATTGCATCCATAGCTTAGCAATGGGTCCATGATTTTCAAGGTTATGCATAGCCTCTCTGAATTTAGAAATAAGTCAGAGATGATCTCTACTCTAAAAGAGCTTCAGTACTCAACTGGATATAACTGACGCTCGAGCGAGGGTTTGTACTATTTTCAATTCTCTCTACCTGCTATTGGTTAGAATTTCCCCTTTCTCTATCTCCATTGCTCTCGCATGCTACGACTTATATTGGTTATTTGTTCATGCGACAACAGTCGAAAGTCGTTATATTCTCCCACCCCCCTTTCCCCCAACACAAATCTACTTGAAGGATAGAATGCGGGGAAAATATTTATTTTAATAGTTTTTTTCTTTTCCTTTTTTTCCTTTTTTTTCTAACGATTTTTATATACCTACTGCCTACAGTTGTTATGAGGGCAAGCTTAAAATAACGTTTTAAGGGAGGAGGATAAAAATAGTCGCTATTTAAAGGAGACTGTTTGATAAATATGGAGAAAAGCTCCAAAATTTCTCTTTTTCGGAAAGTTTTGCTTAACTTTGAAGAATCATAACTTCAAAACTATTTGAGTTAAAATAACAAATCTGAGCTGAAATTGTAAAAAACTAAGTGTACTTAAAAAAAAGTGAAACTTTTTTTTTATCACACGTTTAATTTCGGAGATATTTGGGAAAAACTAAAAAAAGTTTGAAAATTTGGCCATTTTTTCAAGATGGCGGCGCTTGCGGCAAAATATTTTGTTGGCAAACCTGTAGAAATCAGTCATAGTACTTACCCATACAACATATTAAAAAATTAGCTCTACCCTAATTTTTGTATTTCAACGGTAATTATTATTACCATTTCACTGGACTATTACCTTTAGGGAGTTTTATTTTATATTAAAAATCTATTATTAAAAAAATCTTTCTGTTTATATTCTAACGATAAAAAATTCTAAGTAGATGTTAAAACTTGGTAAAGCTTTATCTATTTTTTTTCTTTTATTCTTCTTTTTGTGAAAAAAATTAAAAATAAACAAATAAATACATAATTTCAAAAATTTTTTCTAACATGTATTAACACTAAAGTAAAGTAAAAAAAAGCATCTGGTTTGGGCAAATTTGCAATTAAGGTACGGAATAATTAAAACCGGTGTTAAAACCCGTTCGTTTCATTAATGTACGCTTTATTAAAGGTATTATCAATTAACGTAATTAAACATGAAGCAAGATTTTTTTTTCTGTTAGTCATTAGATTTAATGAAAGTGCAACATAGTACTTCACATACTAATAAGTTTAAAACATCCATTAAAATTTTTCTTAATAATATGCATATCATGTTCCAGCTAAAAATTTAAATTGATAAATATTATGTGACTCTTTATTAATCCTCATTTTCTAGAACGACATTAATTATCATTCACATTTTTTAATGTAGTAATTATTGCATTCATATCTTATATACATATGTAATCGGTATCTGAGCCATATTTTTTTCTAAAATTCATTTTTTGATACATAGTGATTTTTTTTTATTAAACACTTTTTAATTCTGTTTTTTTTTTTTAAATATTGGCATTATCAAATGTCATATGCTTTATTTATTCATATATCCTTCCAAAAAAGCAAGACAGAAAAAAAGAAAAAAAACCCAAAATGTTTTTTCAAGCCAGATAATTTATGTTGCCTGAAAGACAATTTTATTAAATGTGATTGTAATGTTCATTCCTTTAATTTCTTTTTCTTTATATATATATAAAAAAGTGATGTTTAAAAATTTATTTTATAAAAATAATCAAAAGGTAACGGAATGCTGAAATCGTATGAGCTTGAATTTAACTCCTTGAAAACATTCCTTGATTTCCCTTCCGTTACAACTAGTTTTTTCAAACCCATCGGGAATATATTTATAACATTAAAATTTTTTGATAATTACTTAAAAATGTGTCATTTTTACTGGGTGTGTACACTACAATGCAGAAAAAAAGAAAGAGTTTTAAAATCGAAACGTTTTCATCAAATTTTGGCCGTCATCAATGAGATCTAAAGATTGTTGTGACTCTTTATGCCTTCGCCCAAAAGACAATTTCAGTTTTGCCTACCAAATGGCTTAAGCGCAACAAGCCCCACCTAGCAGGGTGTAACAACTGTGTTAAAAGCCACAACAATGGACCAAGACTGGACTGCCAAAGGGACGTAGATGATACATAGTCAACTCAGGGAAAGACCAGAGGCAATACTGAATGGTCCCCAGACCGCCGTCAAAAATATATTAGATAACAAATGAAAGAATATAATTTAAACATAATGACAACAGATAGCCCTATATATCCAGGGTGTGCTCAAAAATTAACCAGGAATATAAGATGGCATGAAAAAGGTTCGTTGGTTGGTTGTGTGGATTTTTATGTACCTTCAGGGACATGATGCGCCAAGAACAAGATAAGGAATAAAACCTAGTTAAATTTTAAAAGTTACATTAATTACATTAATTAAATACAGTAGGATGTAAAAAGCAATTTGATGATATATGTAATTAAAATATAATTAAAACCAATCAGTGAGATTAATATAGAAAGCCTAAAAATAGGACATATAACTAGTTAAAATATTATAAACAGAAAGTAATGAGACAATAAAACGAAATATTAAAAGCCAAACATTACATAAATCCTAATATTAATATATTTAAAACACAGATTAATAAAAAAAAACAATGTAAAATCAACCAGAGCTATATTCCCTTACCATTAATTTTCATCGGTATCAGAGTCATTGCGGTATGAAAATCGAATTCAAAATTTCAACAAACACGGGTTTCATCTATTGTGTACTAATTCCTTCCAGAATGTGAAGCTATCATATGTTAATGCAGCATTATAAACTAATATTTCTTTACTACATTTTATTTCCAGATATTATTTTATAATAACTTCCTAGTAATTACCTGTGCGGAAGATAATTTTAAATTTATTGAAATCTGCGTTTTAAGGTTATTTTAGTGCTGATGTTTCTAACCGAATACGTGGAACTGATTACAAACAAACAATTTTTTTTAAAGAATTGTAACATATTCTAACCATTCATTTCACGATATTGTCTGTTTTTATGAAGATGATTTTTTGAAATCCATGTATATCCACTCTAACAATGAAAAAAAAAAATCAAATTCTCATATAAAATTTCATATTATATTGCATGTAACCTATGTACACAATTGGAGTTTTAAAATATTGTATTGCTATACTTTGAGACTAAAAGAGCTTAAATTAATTATTTTTATCTGCTTAAAACGCAGCAACTTTTTTATATTAATATTTTAAACTATTCAGTAAAAATAATGAAAGTGTATTTTGCCTGAATATCTTGATCTACACTCTTAAAACTAAAGAGTGGATTTGGTTTCTAGGGAAAGAGATGTAATTTATTGAATCGTAAATGAGTTGTTTTTTAAATTCTTTACTCATCTTGATTTAGATTGCTTATTTAAATAACATCTTGATTTAAATTGCTTAGAAACAACTCACTCACTTGAGTTGTTTAAACTCCTTATGAGAAGCTGTCTTTCAAAACGTGAGATGAGCGAATTCCGGCTTAGCATGAGTTATTTTTTGGCTAACATTTTAAGAGAGTATTTTTTTTTTTTTTTTAGAATGAGCAAATTAGGAAGAACACATTTTAATCTTTTGTCAAACGTAGCCACCTGACATGTATAAAACAAATGTTATTCCATTTTTTCAACTGTTCTTGATCAACATTAGAGGCCATTTTAGCCAAATTCATGGTACATAACGAGAATTATAGTGCTTTCAAGAGTGCGCCAGATGTCGAATATGGTGTTGTAAAGGGTTTATGTATATATTTGTATTGTATTGCACGAACCTTTAAGTACTGATGATACATTTGTTTGTATTTTCTAGATATTTTAATTGATATTCAATGAAGATTCAGCACAAAATTTTTACTTTATCTTATAACATTAGTTTAAATAATGTGTGTAATTCATTAGGCCTAATATAGTCAATTGACTTATAGGCAACTTCCTTTCCGATACTTCGTGAATGATAGGAAAATAAAAAAATTACTCTTTTCTGATTTTCTAAGTTTTAAGTCATATTGGTCAAGATCTGTGAATTTTTTTTTGACATCTCATGCATACAACTCATAATAATAATAAATATTAGAGAGTTCGTTGTAAACGTACGACATAAAAGAATAAAAGACATTACCAAATAAAAATCCTAAATACATATATATGTGAGGACTCCAGACGGTAAGGGATATAAAAGACAAAATAAAAACAAAATGAGTTCAGTGAGCTAACTATCTAGAAATAAGTACTTCTGTTTATAAATAAGGAGATAAAAGTTATCATTTTATTATGCGCTGCGTTGTAGGTGTGAAATACATTAATCTCTTTCAAAAACCCGCCAAACGCCTGGAGCCTGAGTGGTATACGTGCACTGGTATCCGTTGACGTCCACATAGCTGAACTGTGACCAATGACGTACAAGACCAGGTCATGATTTTTAAAACACCTTATAAATTTGACCATTTTTAAATGGAGACTGGCACAAAAAAACGACGATATTTCTAAGAGACGGTTGAAAAACATGTTTTTAAAAAAGTAAGAAACAATTTTTGGCATACCATTTTGCGATAAAAGAGAAAGAAAAGAGCCATCAAATAAAATTTCACAAAACTGCATCAATTTTATTAAAGAGCACATAAACAAGTTTCTGAAATACACAAGCCATTATAGTAGAGAAAATAACCCCAGTCATAAATAACTGAATCCAGAACTCAATTTAAAAAAGGTATACAAACTTCATGCTCATTTTTGCTAAATTAAAAATGCGTAAAGCCGCAAAAGGAAAGTTTCTATAGACACATTTTTAACATCTATTTTAATCTCTCTTTTTACCGATACATGTGTTATATGTGACAAGCTACAATTTAAAATAGACCATGGAAGTTCAAATGTGAAACATCAATTCGAAACTCATAAAGAACTACATCTCCGCAATGCAAAAGCTGCTAGATTAGACAAAGCCGCATTTCACAATTTAAAAGGTGATTCAACGTTCACGATATGCTTTAACTTGAAAAAAATCATACCAGCGTCACCTATAAACAATTTTAAAGCATATTACCTAAGTCAACTATGGATGTACAGCTTGAACATTCGAAAAATTGAAAGCGGATCTGTTCACATGTACACTTAGTATGAAAGCGGAGCTTTTAGTGGTAGCCAAGATATCTCATCCGGTCTTTTGAAGTTCATAAAGACTCTTCGCTCTAAAGTTAGGCATATTACAGGTCTTAGTGACAATTGTAGAGGACAGAATAAACAAAACTTGATGGTGAAATTCTGGCTGTACACCATAAACAAATACACACATAGAAAAAAATTATGTTTAAAATAATTTTTTTTACCTAGAAAATTACTCTGGCCAAGTAAAATGAGAGATATTTTACTTACATGCACAATATAAGTACAATTGTAATTTGCTGGAATCGTTTTTTCTCATTACTTTGTTTTAACGGATTTTATTCTCAGTGTATGTTGAAAATAAAAGCGCCAACAAAAGAAAAGTGTACATTTAAAAAGGGAGACTTGTTATGTTTCATAATTTACAGTTTAAGAGCGATACATTTACAGAAAGGGGGAGCAAAGAGAAATAGAGCAATACATATAAAAACCTTCTTCTTTCTCAACAAGAGAACCTTATCCCTTGCAAGCTACCCTCGCCAACATCCGTTCAGACTCTAAAAATACGATAATTTGACCTAATTTAAAAGCATATTGAAGAATGAATTGAAATTGATTAAAGTGATTAAATACCAGTGGCTATAATTCTGTAAACGGGTTATTATTCATTTCCCTTTTACAGATAGATTTTTAGACTGAATCAGTCCCTGTTAGTTTTTCTGTTTCCATGTTTGATTAAATAAGATTCTTAAGGGGGCTCAGGGGTTGAAAATTTTTCAAAAAATCGATTTTTTTATGATCTAGTTTGATTATTCAATTAATTCTTAACTCAATGCAAAAAACCGCATAAAAATATTTGCATTTTTAACGGAGTTATAAGCATTTATGTATCAACACTTTCATAGCCGCACCAATATAATTTCAACTTTAAGTCGCGTTTTCTCAAAACTTGTTTTTTGACGACTAACACCAAGATTTTAAAAAACTATTTGATAGAATGGCTTAATTTTTTTTGTGCATGCATATAACATCGTTATCTATAGAATGAATTAATATGGTTTAGATAGTTTAATATTATGAGTATTTTTAATAATAATTTTATATAATAATAATAATAATATTTTTAATAATTTTAATAATTTTTTAGGGTTTTTTAATTTTTTTAAGTTTGAGAGTTTTTTTAATAATGTTTTTTTCGAGTGATTGTTACATCCTTAATTTATTCTATAAAGTTTCTTCTTGATCATTTTAAAGCAAAAATTAAGTTCTTAAGTAAATTCAACGTTAAGATATCTTGATGTTGGTGATATAACACATAATTTTTTTTCGAAAATTGTGTTACACAAATTTTGCTATATTTCTTATTATATTACATTGAAGTACTTCATTTTATAATTTTATAAGACTACAAACGTACCTTTAAATTATCAGAAAGTTTAAATTAATTACACTGAATACTTCTGCTTTTATATGGACTCGAAGCGAGAGCTCTGTTTACGTGTTTTTCCGTATCGATCAACCCCTGAGATTCCCTTAAACATTTGAAAATCAGTTAATGAAAAAGGACCAAGTAAAACAATTTTTGTATCTTGACATTTTTTAACACCATTATGAGAAAATTGTTCAAAATGAGAGATTTTAAATGAACCGTTTTAAATTTGACGTAATCTTTAGCAAAGCTTTCTTTCTTTTTTTAATATTCATGTAGAAATACTTCTAATTTTAGAAAGGACATTCCAAGGTTCTTTTTTTTTTTTAAATCTCCAATAGGTCATAAAAAAAGACTATTTTAAATAATAAAGTTATTTTATAGCGGAGAGTCAAGTGCAATCAAAGCTGCATTTCAACACACTTGCAGTGAAGCTAGAGCCTTTTAAAATACTAGTGAGCAAGGATGAGCAAAGCCTCTTCAAATAAGGTTACCGCCTGTGTACTGAAGTAGCTCTCCAAGGCAAATTGATGCTTTTTGTTGGAATGAAAAGTGAAATAGAATGCAGTCCACCCATACATATCTGCATATCTCGAAAAATTTGACAGTTATTCAGTGCAAGACGAAGTGATGGCTTACAAACTTCTTTCAATAATCGAATACATTCCGCGTTTTTTTCGATAATTTTTTTTAATTGGATATGCTTTTTTTCAGAGTAAAAATCCGTGTTGGCTCGGCCTATAGGCGGAGGTAGATTTCGAAGAGTTTTCATTTCAACAAAAAAATTATATATATATATATATATATATATATGATTAGCGATTAACCCAGTTTAACTACTTTATTTAGCCGCATTTGAAAAAAATTTAATTTCATTTTTCTGTAAGATCTGGTTTTATCAAAATCATCTTAAGCGAAATACGGCTCAAATGCCCATTTTGACAACATATTTTGAAATATATTCTGACTTTATTAAAAAATCGACCAATACGCACATCATACAGTTCCTAAATAACAAAAAACTGTCAATTGAATGCGTTTGAGAGCAAATTGAATTTAAAAATAAGTCATAAAATAAACAATTGGTTATTTGAATACATTCACAATTCTTTAATCAATATTGCTTTAGGAATTTTTTTGCGAAGGGCCCACTTTGACAGCTTTTTTAAAATATATATATTTAGCATTTATCAAAAAACTGACCAATACAGCTCATTCCACAGTTCCTAAATAACAAATAACTGTTAATTGAATGACTTTCAGAGCAAAATTGAATTAAAAAATAAGTAATTTAATAACCAATTGGTTATTTAAATACATCGTCAAATCTTTAATCATGATAGCTTTCGGAAATTTTTTTGCGAAGGGCCCAATTTGACAACTTTTAAAAAATATATATTTAGCCTTTATAAAAAAAAATCGACAAATATTCACATTATATGTTCCTAAATAATAAAAAAATATCAATGGAATGCGTTTGAGAGCAAAATTAGATTTAAAAATGAGTCATAAAATAACCAATTTATTCTTTTGAATACATCCAGAATTCTTTTATCAAGATCACTTTGGGAAATTTAGTGCGAAGTGCCCACTTTGATAGCTTTTTTTAAATATATATTTAGCCTTTATCAAAAAACCGACCAATACAGTAGATTATACACTTCCTAAATAACAAATAACTGTCAATTGTATGCGTTTGAGAGCAAAATTGGAGTTAAAAATGAGTCATAAAATAACCAATTTGTTATTTGAATACATCCTCAATTCTTTAAAAATGATCGCTTTGGGAAATTTTGTGCGAAGTGCCCATTTTGGCAGCCTTTTTTGAAATATATTCTGCCTTTATCAAAAAATTGGCCAATCGGTCACATTATTTAGTTTATAAATAAGAGGACCTGTCAATTGGATGCGTTTGAGAACAGAAATGGATTTAAAAATGATTCAGAAAAAACACAATTTGTTATATTTACTCAATTTTCAATCACGATCACTTAGGGAAATTTTATTCAAAATACCCTTTTTGGCAGCCTTTTTTGAAATATAATCTGCCTTTATCAAAAAACTGGCCAATTCGTCACATTATATAGTTCCTAAATAAGAGGATCTGCCATTTGGATGCGTTTAAAATCAAAAATGAATTTAAAAATGGGTCAGATTATAAGCAGTTTGGATTTGAGGTTTTTGCTCCAACTCCTATTTTTTTAAATTTATTTTTGATATAAGAATTGGTCCAATGAAAAACTTGTTGGTATAAAAGTTTCAGACATTATTGAGAAGATGTAAAATAAATTTAATTAGATTTCATTGCTTAAGAATTGAGTAAGTTATGGATTTTTTTCTTTTTCCTCCCCCCTTTTTCTTTTTCTTTTCGATTTTAATTTTTTTCATCGGTAAAAGTTGGTCCTATCAAAAACTTGTAAACACAAAAGTTTTAGATAATATTGAGTACATTTATAAAAAGTTTCGTTGGATTTGATATCTTCAGAATTGACGAAGTTATGAATTTTTTTCTCCTAAAAACCCTGTTTTTTTCGCCCCTTGAGCCCATTTTTTACTTTATCAAAAATCTATCATGCATAAATTTTAGCCCATTTTTAAAAATAATATAAACTTTACACTGATTCGATATCTATTTTAATTAAGAAGTTATCGCGTTTTTTCTGTTTTCACAAAAAACCTCCCTATTTCCACCCCTGTGTCCGATTTTGCCCATTAACGAACTCGACCGAGATTTTATATCCCTTGATTTTATGTAAAAGTTTGAAGAAGATCTGAGCATAATTATGGAAGTTATCCTGTCTAGAAGAAAGTGAAATATATATATATCTATATATAGAGAGATAGACAGATAGATAGATAGATAAACTTTTTTACTGGTGGTAGTTTTGGGATCTAGGAATCATGATCGGTGTATATCTGCAAAAATTTTTCAGAAATTTCAATATGGGAGAGAATGCAATAGTATTTTATATGAAATCTACCTAATTATTTAATTCAAATTTGAATGTTGCTTTTTTCTGTTTATAATAGCCACGTGTACCATTCTTTTGAAATAAAATTTACTTTACTTTACTTTACTTTTACTATCTTTTACTTTAAAGGAAATATTATTAGTTGGCCAGTTTTTACGCCTTCTGAATTATGGCAAAAATATATCTCGGAATGCTCAAAGTTTTGAAATAGAAAAAATATTCTCAAAAATGTGTCTACTAAAAAAAAAAAAAAAAAAAAAAAAAAATGTGGTATGCACACCGCAAGCGTCTGATGCATATGATTTGAAATAAATGATTTTATTGCTATGCATTGTTTTTGCTCATATGAAGCTTTTTAATGAAGCAATTTAGACCAGATTTAACTAGTGATTAACTATAGATTTAAACTTTTTTTATGTAAAGACTATAGAATTCAACATTTTTACCAAACATTTCTTAACACTACTTACAATTTATAAATTTTTTAAGTCAATAATTTTCTTAACCTCTTCTGACCCGAAGAATCCAATAGGATACACATATTTACCATTTTTTTCAAGTACATAAATAATGTTACAAATAACGAAATTGATTTGAATGGAGCCTAGTTTATGGAAGAGCTAAACAATAAGCAATTTCTTTCATACAGCAATATTTCAGCGAAATACTTGTTACATCAAAATTTCTTGATGAAGCAAAAATGTAAGAAATGTACAAAATGAAATCGTAAACAATTTTCCAATCTGGTAAAATATTTTTTGTAGAGGCCATAAATAAAAAAAAGATAGATATATAATTATTTAACTTTTTTTAATGTTCTCGCAACGCAAAAAGAATAAAATAAAGTAACAAATTATATGAGTCGAATCACTGTATTAATTTCAGTGTCTTCATGGAATTCACATTTTGTTATTAATGTAAATTTTAAAATATACACGTAATTACTTAAAAGGCGTTAAAAAAATAGGTATTATTTATTTATTATATACCTTAGATTTTCGGAAGCACTGGCATCCATTTTCAAAGGACGAAAATGATAGCTAACTAGAAATAGAAAACGTAAAAAAGAAAAACAGTCCGCATGCGCAAAATCGATTGAGTTCATCGAAACACCAAGAATATTATACCAAAGTGCGGGAATATTATAAGAATATTTTAAGATTTACAGTAACAAATTTTAACAAATTGTTCAAAAATTTCCTTCTTGTGTCCTCATTTTTTATCAAATTCTATGTGCAAAAAATGAAATTTTATTTTTCCACTGTTCTATCTTTCGTAGTAACCAGTTTGTTAATATGTTCATCCTTGAAGTTAAAAGATATATAAAAATAAACCCCGAAATCTGAGAAAAATATATTCGCGCTTGCAGCGATGACAGTGTCAGTTCATTTGTTGTTTAAGAGTATAGAGAGACATATCATTCTGAATTTTGTAAGCAACTTGCTTATAATAATATTTTAGGGAGAGTTTAAACCAATATATATATATATGTAGGTATTCTGTAGTTAATTTTCTTTAAAAAACCGAACACATACCAAAAATAAAGTTAACATTACATTTTATTTCAAAAATAAATTTTATTTTATTTATATCTTTATTGAACGCAGTTGTTATTTTAGATTGCCATTTAAAATCATCTTTCTTTGCTTTTAATCCTGGTAAACAAATAAAACACCTTGAAATATCCTCCTATGTTATATTTAAATTTTAATTCTTGGAATTATTCTTCTTCATGAATTTGAAATAAAATATTGCATAATCCTTAAAATTACGCAATTTTAGTAAGGCTAATCTATATGATAATCATTAGTTGTAAGAAGTACTTAAAAAAGATTTATGACAAAAGTTTCAAATATTCTTATCGTTGTTAAACTTTTATCTTTCATCATTTTTAAATTGTGGAAATTAGATAAATCTCGTTTCATAAATGATGTTTAACGGTTGAAGCTTATTATGGTAGATATTAAGAACTTTCAGATATTAAAACTATTATTCAAACATGTAGAAATGCTGTTTCTTTAAACAGATATTTATCTTTTATATATATTAGAAGGTTTTAAATATTTAACCATCACATAACTTGCGATTAAAATGTCTTTAAAATCTAATTCGCGAAATAATGGCATTAAAAACCCTTTACCAAGAAAAAATAACTTCATTTTTTTCTGTTAGACTTCTTTTTTTTCTTTATATTATAAAACACCAACGTGGTTGGGTATAACGCTGATATCATTTTACGAATAGCAACATAGACGAGGAAAATTCGATTTTTTAAATTTTCTACAACATTTTTTAAAATTTATAAATGTTACATATGTTTTTTTAGTATATATAGGAGAAAATGTTTTAATTTAAATGCAGTTTGTTTGAAAATTGTATCTTAATTTACTGGTCCGTTCTGGCTTGATACCCGGGAGGACCCGGGCCTGTTGGACCGAGAATGCGAATGATTTTTACAATTGTCACAACTTTAAGTAATCTTCAACTTATTTTATCACATAAACTGTAACAAATGTCACCGAGTAAATGAGGTGACGGTTATTATTTGCATTTATTATTGACAAAGTAAAAATCATTTATATCCTGGGTATGCGCTCGTTCTTCTAATTGAAAATAATCTTCAAACATGATTTTTTTAAACTATTAGGCAGGCTTCATTATGAAATTGCCCATTTAGAATGAAACAGAGTATATAATAGTTCAGATATTATGTCTGTCCAATTCTTCATAACGAAATTAAAACTTTATCAATTTATTATATTAAATGCAACTGTCCGTATGTAAATCTTAATTATTCCTCCTAGAACATGCAAGGTTGGCTTATAAAATTAATCCATAATAATATTTAAACTTCTCGTAGAGCCAATAGCAAAACTTAGTTATTCTGTTTACTTTTTTTACTATCAATATTTAAACTTTTAAAATCATTCATAAACGGGCATATTACAATGGAAAATTTTTTTTATTTTTTTTCACTTTCATAAATTATGATGTCCAATTTCTGTGTGACAGTGATGCTTTATATGCTTTCAACACATGCACAAAATTTTATAAAACAATTTATGGATAATTTAGGCTGCCTAACATATCGCTAAACAAAACCTCATCTAGATAATCTGAGAACCCCGTGTCCTCCCTGTAGTGTAGATCTGTATTTTAAAGTATATTGTTGGCCAGGTTCTTTTAAACAAATGCATTCGCTAGAGTTGTAGGCTGTGATCTATTATAATACAATAAATGCTTTTTAATAACTTTGTTTATTTGAAGTAGAGTTATAAAAATTAAATCATTTCTTACAGAAAATAGTTAGGGATGGTGCCTGAACGCATATTATTAAGAAAACAGTCTTCACATGACTGCTTCGTGAAGCGAGAGGGAGGCAATTAATTCCTCATTCACAATTCACACATTGGCATTACAGGATTGGCGAAAAGGAGCATATGAAAAGTGAATGATATCATATCCATAAAATTTTCTGTTACGCTTTAAACAATTAAGATGATTTTGAATTTAATGCAGGGCAACCAGAAATGGGCAGTCCTAAAAAAATACGCCAAAAAGAATTCGCGCCAAATTCGTACGTTATGAGCATATTTTGAGAAAATGTTCTCAAAAGACACAACAATTATCATGTACATCAAAAGACTTGCAACGAATAAGTTAGACTTAAAATTACGCAGAGAGGAAAATGAGATTTCACTGACCGCAAACATGTTCGATCTTTACTCTTTTTTTTATTTGTTTTTAGCAAGGGAGAAATACGCATCTTAATGAATTCTCTTTATCTGACAGCCGTTTATCAGTAATAAAGCAGATGCTAGATGTTTTTCTTTCTTTTCTTTTGAACGGAAAGTTATTGTGGGATTGAAATAAAACGTTAAGATGAAGTAGCTATTTAATTAGAGATTAGTTTTAACTGTAATTTAGAAAAAAGTAAAATTTAAGAATACTATATGTGATTCTACATCACATATATCAATAAAGCAGATGCTAGATGTTTTTCTTTCTTTTCTTTTGAACGGAAAGTTATTGTGGGATTGAAATAAAACGTTAAGATGAAGTAGCTATTTAATTAGAGATTAGTTTTAACTGTAATTTAGAAAAAAGTAAAATTTAAGAATACTATATGTGATTCTACATCACACTCCCCCCCCCCGGGTCAACAACATTGATATATTTCAGAATCCATAATTTAATAGTTTTAAAGGAAATTCATCTGAAATCATACGATGTTAGAGTTATAAATTTCTATTCAAAAGGATTATTGGTGTATAATATAATATAATATATTTCTGGAAAGTATGGGAAAAATTAAAGCAAAAAATAAACAATTGATTCCTCACCAATATTCATGCTTAAACTTAATTGCAAATAAATCAGTTGTTTTTATGGCAGTTTCTGATGGACATGCAAACAGACAGACGAACAAACACCAAAATATTTTCGGGTCTGAAGAGAAAGCCTTCAGTTGACGTTTCGGAAATTAATTATATTCATTTTCAATTTTCTGTAAATTCATTAATTTATTCGAATGAATTTCAATATAGCACAAGAAATGTCAAAATATTAGCCCAAATTTGAACAAATTTTCGATAAAAAGACACTGCTACAAAAAGTACACATTACATTTAAACATTTTAATGAAACGCCAATATTGAGGATTCATTGACTTCGCTTTATACGTACTGTCATGGAACTTTTGAAATTGTTTAATTGATTTTCTGGATAAGGCAAGTTTATAATCCATGTCCTCATATAAACTATATACATGAGAACGATGATGTAAATAGAATGTCCACTGAAAATATGATGTAAATAGAATATTCAGTGCTTGAATTCCTTTTATACAAATGGTAAAAGTTAAGATAAAAGTAAATGATGTCAATATTATCATTTTTGCGTCTGCATCTTGGACTACCATTTCAAAAAAAAAAAAAAAAAAAAAAAGAATCTAAGAGAAATGAGCAACTGCTTTAATGAGTTATCAGTTTTTGAACTTTTTATATAGCAAAATACATCATCCCACCGATTTCTTTTATTTATTTAATTGTATTGAAGTGAACATTCATTACATAATAATCATGACTTTAGGCATCTTCCTATTTTTCGAGATTCTTCTTTAAAAGATAACATATATTTGTAAAAAAAAAAAAAAAAAAAAAAAAAAAAAAAAGCCATTTTTTTTGTTTTGAGTTTGTTCTAAAGTTTTATAAGAACATACTTTCATTTACAAATTCCACAATATATTAATATTTTTAACGGCTTAAGTTCCTTTTCTTTTTATTTTCTTTAATTCAGCATAATCTATTATTTTCCTAAAAAGAACTAAAATGTGTTAATTAAATGTCAATATCTTATTGCGAAATCTTAAATTCATTTTACAAATCCATTTCCCGTTTTAGAAATAAAAATATTTATCATAAACTTTAGTTTGGTTTTATTTATTTAATAAACGCCTGCTAGCTGATTTTGGACTGAATACTCTATCTTTTTGCGCGAGGTATGAAAGAGTCCTTACATCTAGCTCCACCCCTGATCTAATGGAAGGACTCGAAATAAAACACAACTACATTCGAATAAATCTTACTGGGTTCTGAAGTTAATGCGTCATAGGAAAAGGTCTGTGAAGTTGGCCCCCTCACTTCATGGAATATAAAAACTGAAAACACCATTCGTTTGAGCGTCGTTTGAGCGCGTTTGAGCGACAAAAATTTTCGTTTGAGCGACAATCAGAAAAAAGTTATAAACAAATCAAAATTCAGGGCCTTCGTTTTTGTGAAGTTGGCCCCCCGACCTTATCAGATTTAAAAACTGAAGACGGCATTCGTTTGAGCGTCGTTTGAGCGCGTTTGAGCGACAAAAATTTTCGTTTGAGCGACAAACAGAAAAAAGTTATAAGCAAAATAAAAAACTGAGGGGGCCACATTTTGTGAAGTTGGCCACCCGACCTTTTCGGATTTAAAAACTAAAGACGGCATTCGTTTGAGCGTCGTTTGAGCGCGTTTGAGCGACAAAAATTTTCGTTTGAGCGACAAACAGAAAAAGTTATAAGCAAAATAAAAAACTGAGGGGGCCACATTTTGTGAAGTTGGCCCCCCGACCTTTTCGGATTTAAAAACTGAAGGCGGCATTCGTTTGAGCGTCGTTTGAGCGCGTTTGAGCGACAAACAGAAAAAAGTTATAAGCAAAATAAAAAACTGAGGGGGCCACATTTTGTGAAGTTGGCCCCCCGACCTTTTCGGATTTAAAAACTGAAGACGGCATTCGTTTGAGCGTCGTTTGAGCGCGTTTGAGCGCGTTTGAGCGACAAAAATTTTCGTTTGAGCGACAAACAGAAAAAAGTTATAAGCAAAATAAAAAACTGAGGGGGCCACATTTTGTGAAGTTGGCCCCCCGACCTTTTCGGATAAAAATCTGAAGACGGCATTCGTTTGAGCGTCATTTGAGCGCGTTTGAGCGACAAAAATTTTCGTTTGAGCGACAAACAGAAAAAAGTTATAAGCAAAATAAAAAACTGAGGGGGCCACATTTTGTGAAGTTGGCCCCCGACCTTTTCGGATTTAAAAACTGAAGACGGCATTCGTTTGAGCGACAAACAGAAAAAAGTTATAAGCAAAATAAAAAACTGCGGGGGCCACATTTTGTGAAGTTGGCCCCCCGACCTTTTCGGATTTAAAAACTGAAGACGGCATTAATTTGAGCGTCGTTTGAGCGTCGTTTGAGCGCGTTTGAGCGACAAAAGTTTTCGCTTGAGCGACAAACAGAAAAAAGTTATAAGCAAAATAAAAAACTGAGGGGGCCACATTTTGTGAAGTTGGCCCCCCGACCTTTTCGGATTTAAAAACTGAAGACGGCATTCGTTTGAGCGTGTTTGAGCGACAAAAATTTTCGTTTGAGCGACAAACAGAAAAAAGTTATAAGCAAAATAAAAAACTGAGGGGGCCACATTTTGTGAAGTTGGCCCCCCGACCTTTTCGGATTTAAAAACTGAAGACGGCATTCATTTGAGCGTCGTTTGAGCGCGTTTGAGCGACAAAAATTTTCGTTTGAGCGACAAACAGAAAAAAGTTATAAGCAAAATAAAAAACTGAGGGGGCCACATTTTGTGAAGTTAGCCCCCCGACCTTTTCGGATTTAAAAACTGAAGACGGCATTCGTTTGAGCGTCGTTTGAGCGCGTTTGAGCGACAAAAATTTTCGTTTGAGCGACAAACAGAAAAAAGTTATAAGCAAAATAAAAAACTGAGGGGGCCACATTTTGTGAAGTTCGCCCCCCGACCTTTTCGGATTTAAAAACTGAAGATGGCATTCGTTTGAGCGTCGTTTGAGCGCGTTTGAGCGACAAAAGTTTTCGTTTGAGCGACAAACTGAAAAAAGTTATAAGCAAAATAAAAAACTGAGGGGGCCACATTTTTGAAGTTGGCCCCCCGACCTTTTCGGATTTAAAAACTGAAGACGGAATTCGTTTGAGCTTTTTTTGAGTGTGTTTGAGCGACAAACAAAAAAATTTATAAGCCAAATAAAAATCGAAGTTAATTAGTTGAAACACTAGTTCTTAAGTTTGAAATTTTCAAATTAAGATGGAGCTAATTAAAAGAAAATTCGCATTTTTCGCGAATTTAAGGGTTTGTGTTATTTTTATTGTTGTTTAAATAAATAAATTTATTTTCTGTTGTTTTTAAAATTATTTTCAACGTTAGTCTTATTTCTTTAATATGTTTCTCAAAATGCACAATTAATTGAAAGAGGATATCAAAATGCTTTTAATTATTAACAAAGAAAAAAAAAATGTTGTTTAAAATCTGAATTTGGAATATATTTAAATGTTATTGCCACAATTAAATTACCATTTTTTTTCGCGGCTATTTATTTGGAAAACATTAAACGTATAGAAACGTTATATTTAAAGAGACGTCGTTTGATTAAATACGAATATAATAGTAATGCCATTTTAAAAAATAAAAATTTTTTTTTTATTAATTTAAGGATAAAATGTTTTAAAATACGTATTAAACTAAACCCTCAGTGCGACCTGCGAACATATTAACTCTTTTTTTCTTTTTTATGTATAAAGTAGTTCACGTTATCTATACTTTAAAAATGTAATATGTTCCATGTAACAAGAAAAAATATAAGTGCATATCTTAAAAATCTACTGTGTTGATGCTGTTGATTTTCTTTCCTAACATCGATCCGTCAAATTTATGAGATATTTCTCGATGGAAGTCTTTACAATGAGAACTGATCTGCATTTACATTACATTTTTAGAAAAAATATGTTTGTGATGTCCGAGAAGTCTGTGGTTACATCCGACGACATCCACCACCAAAACTCCGTTCGACCGAACAGCCAACTTGGATTTATTTTGGCGGATTAAAATTAAGTAATCAACTTGATAATCGCACACTCACAGTTTAGTTAGCATATGTAAACATTATGCTTTCAGATTTGCGAAAACAACTTTATTTAACCTTATGTACTCCCTCAATCCCTCTATTTAATTCTTACAATAGAGTTTTATCTTTTTCATGGGCTAAAGAAAGCAACCGTCTGACCCTTTTACAATTGTTAGTTTGCGGCAAAGAGATTTCCTTTCTGAGATTAACATTCTTACGAAAATTTGGAGTTCTAAAAAATTGTGCACAAATGGAAAAAATTACTTTGTTCGAGCTATGAGTAGAAAGTATTTCAACTGCCAATCTTTTTCAATTCGTGATAATCGATATTTGGCGTTAAGCGTGTTCATGCTAAAAGGAATAAATCAAAGTAAATCACATCAAATTTGTAAGTAAAACAATCAAACTTGCCTGAAAAGTGGATACAGTCTGTGTTAAAAGTGATTCGCGTTAAGCATGATCGTCTATATTGAAAATGTTCACCCGATTCTGCTATATATTTATTATTTTATTTATTGCACACAGCTTACAATAAACTCAAATTTTGATTTCATTTTAAAAATTAAATATCATTCGCAATAAGAACTTCTAAAAAATTTTTGAGACTTAAATATTTTATAATGTATTGACCATTTAGTATATGCATTTAAAAATATTCCTATTTTAAAGATTTTATTTAAGGGTGTTCTTAAATCAAAAAGGGCAACTTTGTGACACATGTTTTAATTTGTTTCTGTTCGGAAATGCATGAAGATAGCAGGTGTTGTTATTCAGAAACTGTCTAATTGCACTCAATTTTTTGTTTTCTTAAAAACACAATAGTTCTTTCATAACAAGCCTTCAAAGATAACGTTTTTGAGCACATTTCCCAACGAAAGCAGAAAAACCGGTCGAAAAGCAGGAGAAAAATTGGTGATCGCGTCATCGAAATAGCTTAGAACTAGATAGGTAATTTAATTACCATAAAATGGAAAATTCAGTTCGATTCGAAATCGCTTCCATAGTCAGGCATTCCAATTTTATAACTTTTTGTTAAAAAATGACTTTGTAAATGCGTCAGAACGTTTTGTGCTTCTTGAGCGGAGCAGTTGAGAACACCTTTAAGAAATTGTTATGAAATATCTTCAATATTAAAATAAATTTAAAAATATTTTAAATTATCTTCAAATCTGTAAATCAATTAGTGATGAACAGGATTAAAACTAGTCTTTTTTACACCCAGGGAAAACATGGATTTTGGCGCCACTCCTCTCCTTATGCATGATAAAATTTATCAATTAAAAGTACCCTATCCAAAAAAAAAAAAAAAAAAAAAAAAAAAAAAAGGAAAAAGGAAAAAGAAAATGAAATGAAATCCTTAAAAAAATCATTTAATACTAATGAAAATTCAAGCAAAATATATGCAAACAATACTCCCGTATAGTTAATATATAAGTATATAATAGTTAATATATTATATATAAATATCTTCACCGTTAAGAGTCTACATTAACCACGCAAAGAAACTGCACCGTTGATGTTAAATCTATGGGAGCGGTTTCTTTAAAAAAATTCTCACTTAGTAGTTTTAAATTATTTTTTATTTCTTTTTTAGAATAGCTGAAATTGAATTTTAACCGTGTTTAGTGTTGATTTTTTCGATTTTGGTTGCACTTTTTATTTATTTATTTATTTTTATTTTTTTTAAGTTACTTTCACTTTTACAAATTTAAAAGAATACTTCCTTAGGTTTAATTTTAGTTTGCGAGTTTCTTTATATTTCAAATACATATACATTTTGTATGAAATATCAAACAAAATTTTCATTTTTTTTTTTTTTTTTTTTTTTTTTTTTTTTTTTATGTATCTTTCTGCACCTTCCTAGTTTCACCCCTGGTCATGAAATCTTTAGGCCATTCTTTTTAAAAGAAAGAAAAAAAAATAATAAAAACTTGAAAAACCATGCGGTATAGCATTTACACAGTGTATTCCATAACACACCCTTATGTTTGCCGTTAGCTGAAATTTGAAGAAATAGCGGACGTTGAAGAAAGGGGGTTCGATATTGAAAACTAAGGTCAAGTTTCACCCTTCTTTGGAGCGAAAGAAGTATCTATTTCAATGATGCTAGCAGATGTAATCATAAATTTTTAAGGAATGGTCATCAGGTCGAGATGAAGTTAAGGGAACATAGATATAACAGACCCTGGAATGAATGTTTGATGTCAGCCGACCTATGAAGTTATTTTAAAATGTGGCTGAGAGAGAGCAGGGAAGGAAGCAGGGCCAGGGGACGGGGGGGGGGGTTCTTGAAGATAGTGAAGTCAAAGAACTTGTAATGTTATAAGTTCTTTGGTGAAGTGACCATGTTCCAAAACGTCCACGCTCATTTCAGTTATATCTTGATTATGTAATAGAAATATTTTGAAATGCCTCGAACACCTAGAATTTCACATGATGAAATTTTAAAACTTTTTCTAGAAACGCCTGAGATATTTAATGAAGAAGGTAATCTTTTAACTGTTACTAAAAGTGTGTGGCACAATCTTACAAAAAAATTGGGGAGTATCATTACTCCAAAATATTTGCACTGTTACGTGCAACAAAACAGACATAATGTGTTAGAAATTTTGAAAGAAAAATTCAATATTTGCAGTTTAAACCAAAAACTGCAATGTGAATCCTTTTCGGACTCTTCATTTTCCTCAGATAATGTTGAAAATAGTGATGATGAAGAAGGTAAAGTAATTCGAATTTCTGCAGAGGATTGGTTTAAAATAAAACCAGATGATAGAGATATTTCCGGAAAAAAATCATGTGTCTCTTTGCGACCAAATGTATGGACACATATAATTCTAAAAGAAATATGGAATCAACTTAAGCTGCCCTGCCCATTCGTTTTCAAACGATCGAAAATAAACACAGACAAATCACGCAGAAGTTATTATTGTACAATACAAGGCTATTGTAAAGAATGCAATAATAAAGTAAAAGGTGTAATTAGGGAAGAACCTGAAAGCAATTGTGATGTATTGCTTCATATTCGAGCAAATGATACCAAGAATGTGCCTCATAAATTAAGAAGACCTCTCAAAGGGAAGAATCGTGAAGCTATAGGAAAGGAACTTTTAACTGAAAGCAGTAAAACATGGCAAGTAAAATTTGCTAACAAAACTGTGGACTTCGGAGATCCTTTGAATCCTGAACTATATAATTCAGATGTACTGAGAAAAGCGAAACAAGAAACTAGGGAAAAATTATTTGGATTTACCTCTCATGACCCAATTATCGTAATATCAGAAATGAAAAAAAGCCTTCCTTGGATTGGAACAATTCACGATGTGGGATTAGATAAATTTTTCATCCATTATTGGACTCAATCCCAAATGTTTTTGTATAAAAAATATTTAAAAAAATCTAAATATGGAAAAGTAGCTATTGATGCTACTGGATCGATCGTAAAAAAAATAAAACATTCAAAAAATGATGTTTCTGGACACATTTTTTTGTACGAAGTTGTCATAAATGACGAAGGACAACAATATTCAATATCACAAATGTTGTCAGAAAAACACGACACATTGTCTATAGCATATTGGCTTGGACAATGGATGCGAGATGGAGCTCCACCACCAAAAGAAGCCGTATGTAACTTTTCACTTGCACTAATTGGAGGTATGTGCAGGGCATTCAATGGCGTCAGTATTTCAATTTATTTAAGTATATGTTTGGAAGTCCTCTCACACGATACTGAAATACCATTTGATTTAAATACATTTATCCGCTTGGATGTAGCTCATTTTATGAACATGATCAGTAGATGGTCATGTTTCATGCAGACGCCAAAACGTGTTAAAGAATTTTACATGTATTGCATGGGGCTTTTAATTAACACAGATAATTTTAAAAATTTCCAAAATTTACTTTTGAAAATAATTATAGTAACCATAAATGAAACATCTGGCGAAGAAATAAATTCAGAAAAATTAACTTCAGCTGAAATTTATAAGAAAGATCTAATTGAATTAATTTCTGCAGCAAGATTTTCCTGCGATAAATTTTTAAATGAGGAAAGAAAAAGTGAAGGAGAAAAGTCCGAAGAAAAAGAAAGTTTGGAAACACCCACAATCGAAACGTGGAAAAAAAAAATTTGGCGATCAGCAGAAGAAAAAATTGTAGAAGGGAAAGAGATCAATCCTTTTTATCACCCCCAATTTAATAAAAAACTTGAGAAAATATGCGACAGTTTTGTTTTATGGTCCGGAGTGATGAAAACAAAATTCCACTCTCCTTTTAAAACAGCCTCATCCGCATCTGCAGAAAGCAATTTCGCAACCATAAAAAATAGGATGTTAAAAAATGAGACCATGCCTCTCAGGATTGACAGATTTTTAAAAATACATATAGAATATTTAGAATGTTGCGCGAAAATTGCCGAAGCAGAAAGGAAGAAAGGTGAAAATCGGCTGCCCGCTTCCTGCAAAATCCTACCTGAAAATGTAGACGATAAAACTAAGTTCGAAGACAAAGATGATAAGAAATTGGGTATTTTAGATTCAAATTATGATATAAGTGAAGATAAAAAATTCAATCGTTATGCTGACGATCAAGCATCAAAAAAGCAAGAAAAAAATTTGCTGTCATCTTCCTGGAAAATCTTAAATGAAAATGAAATTGATAAAAATAAGATCAAACATAAAGATAATGAAAAATTAAATATTTTACGTACAAAATGCGATATAAAGGGAAATTTAAATTTTAATTGTTTTGCTGATAAGCAAGTACCGTTAGAGGATTTAACAGAAATGGAATCTGATGGAAGAAAAAATGGAACAAAAAGAAAAGAAACAAAACAAAAAAATGATCTTTCCATGACAGCCAAAAAGGAAATAAAAGCAGAAGAATCCTGGAAAAAATCTAAGAAAAAAAAATCAAAATACTTGAATGCAAATCCGAATATCCGTAGTTGGGCACTCTCAGCAAGGTCTTCACAATATAATCTGCCGTTTCCATTAGTCAGAAATGGAAATTATTTACAACCCATGAAAATTAATGATACTGTAATATCTGTGAAGAATACGTGCCCTTTTGATTCTATTGTTCAAAGTTTAGGCACTGGAATGGCAGATTTTGAGCCTTACATGAAATATGCCGAAACCTGTAACAATAGTATTATTCAGATAGTCCTAAAATTATTAAAGGACAAAAATGTGGCAGAATTTTATAAAAAATGAGCAAACATATTAATGGATGTATATGCAAAGACTCCATCACTAATACTCCCAGAAGTCTTTGTTGTTGATGCTACAGATAATGTAGTACGTTTCATAGAGAAGAATTTTATAGATTCACCAAGTGTGACTGTAATTAAAATTTGCAACAAATGTACTGCAACAAAAATACACTTTCTACCTGTTTTAAGGATAAAAAGTGTTCCTGTCATGCAAATAATTTTGGCTCAAGGCGCAAAAATATTGCAAAAAGCGATAGATCTATTACACAGCACAGATATCCAGTTGTGCCGGGCTCCAAATTGCGACGGTGTCCTAAAAATAAACCGAAAATTTGGACAACATTTGTTCATTGAACTGGACTTTTTGGACGCCGCTAATCGTCAACTTATGCAAACAGTGCCAAATGTAAACAAGAACTGTATACAGCTTTCTGATTTCCCATTAGAACTTCAGATAGAGAAATTTAAGTTCATCATTGGAGCTGTTATTGTTTACGAACCAGGACACTATTTTACATATTTTCATCGAGCAAACGGCATATGGGAGAAATATGATGATCTCAACACCAAAATAATACATTGCAGTGAAAAACTAGAGGTAAATCCCCACTTGGCAATCTATTTTTTGGTACCAGGAAAATAGATCATTTTTTTTTTTTAATAATGAAATAGTGAATGTAAATGTTTTTTAATTGTATATATTGTATAGTATGTAATATTTCTCAATTTTAATATGATTTTAGAGTGGTTCTTTTTTACTGCAAACCGGTACAAGTTTGAATGAAAATATATACCAAATTATATTTTCAGTTTCAAAGTAGCGTTGATTTAAATTCTGGACACTATTACCATAGTTATTATTACTACATCTAGTCTTATTTTATAATAAGCACTTATGTCACAATTGAATTTTAGGAATATGAGGTGGGACCCGTCGAATTTCGACAAAAAAAAAAATAAATAAAAAAAAAAAATAAAAAAAATAAAAAAAAATGTTGAAGAAGGGATTGTGTCATTGATTTTATAATAAATTTTGTAAATTATTTACAGTAAAAAATGTATTTTATATTAGTTTAACTCTTGAACAAATATTATTTTAACCTAAAGTTATTAAAATACTATTTCTATAAAGCTCAGTTGCCTAAATATTTTAAAAATTAAACTTTAATCGTGTACGTAAAGTAACGTGTACGTACAGTTAAATATAACAAAGATCAGTTATTCTGATGAAATTTTCAATTGAGGCTCTTAAACTTAATATTCCATAAATAGTCGCTTCTCTCGATCAGTTTGGTCACCTTGGAGTGCATGGTTAATTAAACATATGAAATATTAAACATATGTATGATATTTAAAATGTAAAAATAGGAGAGGAAATAATAAAAATAAAAATTGATATCAATTTCATTTAATGGGACAATACTAACCTAAATTCAGTGTAGTAGTTTAACATAAAAGAAGGATTAAAATAGATAATTAATATATGGATTTTATACACTTAGAAATAGTATTTTAGATATTGTCCAAATTGTTAAAAGTTAGATTCAAGTTAGTTATTAACATAAATTATTAAATTATATTAATAGATTTAATTACTGTAACTATATAATTATTCATTCATATCTGTCAATTCAACATTCAGTATAAAATGTATTAATGCAATTTAGCAAATGCCTTTCCACCCACAGTTTTTTTTATAACCATTGCGTATTATCCAGACAGTACAAACCTCCTCCGGACTCCAACATCTACCCACCCAACCATCCTATTATATATGTTTTTATTTACTTTTGCAATTTTAATTTTTTATTATTATGTTTTATATTTTTTTTTTTACATTTTTTTTACGCAATGTGTCAATTATTTTTAGGATCATGTAATTATTAATTGCATATTAAAGAATATATGTTTTTTTAGAAAAACTATTATTTAATGCATCATAAATTAGCTTTTTAATATTTGCGTGAATAAAAGAAAACCATAAATATTTTATTCTATATAAATGATTAAGGAGTACATTACGTTATACAGAATTATAAAGACAGGATTTAAAATTAGTAAATTTATTAACTTTGAATTTAAATTAATTGCGTTTGTTATACATATCAGTTATTAGTTTATTTTATTTTAATATGATTAAAATCTAAAAAGTTAATAGTATTGTCAGAAAGCAGATTTTCCTTAAGTTCTATATTAGCTGGATAATCTACGGGAAATTGAAAAATATTGGTATTTTCAATGCAATTAAAATTAAATCATAAATATGTCGATATAATCGTATTTTATAAATATTAATATACTTACGTTCATAATGATATAAATCCGAAAATAAACTAGATGTACAACCACCTTGTGGTATACCGACATTTTGTAGATACACTGTGTTATCCTGATATATAAAATTATTGTAGATAATGAAATTTGTTAAATTATCAAAATAATCTGTATCGATATTCGTTGATAAATTCAAATCATGATGATACTTTTTAAATAAAGTATTTATTATATTACATGGATCTGATAAATCTATATTATTAAAAAAATCTTTGAAATCATATGTTGTTATATTGTTTATACATTTAAGATTATTCATAATATTGACCATTTCATAGCTATTCTTTATACAATCTGTATTATCAATGGTTTTTGTAAGCGTGTATATATTTGATTGAGAATTTTTAGTAGAAGTTTATTAATTGTATTATTATATACATTACAACAACACCAATTGTAACAGTTTTAAATTTAATTGGATTCTTATGAAATTTTGGGTATAAGAACTAGATAGGGGTAAACAAAGTTTGTAGAGTTTATGTTTAATAATTTATAATTATTGGTTTTACGATTGCTTACAATTATGTTATCATTAGTTTTTTGGAAAGAGCTATTAGATGAAATACTGGTATATAAGACCATTAATAGTAAACAATATTAACCATTTGAAATTAACCATTGAATTTAAGTTATATCACACTGAATATGAAAGGGAAAAATAATAAAATGAATACAAATAGAATTTGTAGAACCAAAGCAGAATCATCAGGTCCCAAATATATATATGTATACATATATATATATACACACACACATATATATACAGGGTGAGTCATAAATATCGAAACAATAGGCTATCTCCTTAAATATTGTCCCCAGACCCATACTTCCAATTGCAAAGATTCATAAAAAAAGGTGAAATTTTTAATAAGATAAGTTGCAACTCCATGGGGGATCTATTTGAAAAAATACGAAAATTAACTTTTTATACGGCCCCCGTAGGATAAAAATTCCAATTAGGAAAACTTTCCTGATCCAGTCATGAATAATACACAAAAAGTTGCATCTTCATATCTTCAAAATTCGCGGAGTTATAACCGTTTGAATAATTCATCAGGTTTTAAGGGATTAAACACAAATTGAAATGCGCGCAATTCAAAAGCCAATGTTACTTTAACAGTTGTAGGAAACGCGTAAAAAATCATTCTTTTGAGTTAGAATTTTGATTTTTTTTCTTTTTTTGTGATGATTAGCTATATAATTTGCTAAGAAAATCACATACTAAAATTTATCATAAAATTTATAAAAATTTTATATGGTTACTACTGGTTTAAATGGGATAATTCAAAATCTTTATAACTCCAAACATTATTTATCGGATTTCAATTTCTTTCTATTTAATTAAAAATGAAAATATGATTTTAGTTTTGTTTTGGGGTTTTTGTTTTTCAATATTTATTTTAGAACTATTAAAAATATTTATTTAAAAAATAATAACTTTTAGAAAATTATATTTTCAAAGGTTTATAATTTTTCATTTTTTTTAAACAAAACTAATGTAAAATAATTAAAAATGACATGCTTCAAGTTTGTATTTTTTTTTACTTAAACAATTCTTCTTTTTTAATAATTTAAAGATAAGAAATAGTCGGGAAAAAAGTCATTATACAGAAAAATGAAATGTACTGTTTTACTGCCCATCAGTTATTTAAAAGAATGCTTTTCTAAGATGCAGATTAAGTCCTTTTTAAAAATTTAGCTCTCACAACTTCAAGCTTTTTATCGTCCTGGAGAGGCTGTCAAAAAATCTGTATTCTGGGCTGAGGTCAGATCAGGACCGAGACGTTACTTTTTTCTGAAGACTCGCCTATCCGGATCAAATGTATTTTTCATACCGGAGAGGACTGCTTCTTTTTTCCCAGGCCTGCACTGGACGAAATTTTCATTCCCGGTATCGAACAATCCGTATTAAAAGAAAAGACCTAATACGTGCATAAAATAAGTAAAATTTGGTTTAATCAATATTTTTACGAAAACCACATAACTTTTAAAATCGCTTTTATTTTACACACGAGAAAAAAAAAAAAAAAAAAAAAAAAAAAAAAAAAACTTAATTTTTTTTTTTTTAAAGAATAGTATATTTAAATGTTAAAAAATTAAACAAAATAAAACCAGAGGAAAAAAATCTACCTATGACGGAATTCTGTCTTAAACAGAAAATGTGTTGATCCATGCAAAATAAATACAATAATACCTGAGAAAAAAAAAATAAACTCCATTTAACCCTCCTAGGAAGGGCATTTGTCTATTACGTATTTGTTTCTTTCCTATGTGATTCCGTCTTAAAAGTTTTACTGTATAACATTTTTCAGTCTCCAACGCACGGGATATGGATTAGCGATAATACAATATAAGTGAAACATTTACATATAAACAGAGATTCATTGATAAAATAAATATATCACAGCGTTTGGCGCCTCTTTAATAATAAAAAGTATAAATATAAAAAACGAAATTCTATATTAAGTATTTTTGGTCAGAACTCCTCCACGCAAAACAATTTTTAACAACACTGAAGTAAAAGACTATGTAGAAATTCACGGCTGGGTCGGCTATGATTAAGCTTTTTTTCCAGGCTGGTCCGGATTATGATTTTAACATTATTTCATACCGGGCTGAACTTTTTTCCCTATGTTTCGGTTTAGAAACCTACATATTTCGATCTATTCAGATATCCAGTGCTAACGATCAACATGTTTTGAAAACAAGTTGCGATTTAAATCAATACGCTGCTTTATTATGTCCAAATAAGAGGCACGGTCTTAAACCGACATATAAAAACGAACAATTTGTGGACGATCCCTTATTTGCTTTGAAAATGGATGAAGAACGCTTCGTTTACAGGCATGGTAAAGTGGTGTAAGTCACGAATTTTTGAGAATTTTGGATTTTAATATCTCTGTCAGATTTTGAGATACGGAAATGAAATTTTTTTTGTTCAATTTAGGAATGGATAAGGAATAACTTCCTAATTGGGTATTTTGCTCTACGGGGGCCGTATAAAAATTTAATTTTCGCATTTTTTCATATAGACCCCCCATGGAGTTGAAACTTATATTATCAGAAATTTCACCTTTTTTTATGAGTTTTTGCAATTGGAAGTATGGGTCTAGAGGCAATATTTAAGGAGATAGCCTATTGTTTCGATATTTATGACTCACCCTGTATATATATATATATATGTATATAGGCATAACTGTACTGCACACCTTGTATTTCGTTAAAGTTTGACTTGTAAAATAAACACAATTTGAGTTAATCATGATAAAAAATGTACATAATAATTAAATATCCAAGTTTTACTTTAAAAGTACAGTCGGCTCTCGTTAATTCGAACTCGTCGGGACCACAAGAAATGTTTGAATTATCCGAAGTTCGAATTATGGAAAATACGAAATGAAAACATGCTTAATATAGTATATTATAAAGGAGTTAATGTATAGTGTTTATTTAATTTATTTCGTCTGCTATCATTAGAATATGACTAAATATTAAATTAGAATGTATAAATACATAAACTAATTAAAAAATTAGAAACAAGCACAATGAAAGAAAAATTTTAAGAGTCACTGATGGACAGATGGGGCACTAAAAAAGTGGATATCAAATGCATTGGATTATATGTATACTCGTTCGGAACAATTTTCACAAAAATCAAAGAAAGAAAGTTATTTAAATGATCTGAAATCCGTGAGAAAGAAAAAAAAATGAAAAATTGAAATTCTCGTTTGTACGAATTAAACGAAGTCAAGAGAAAATGAGTTCGAATTAAGGAAAATTCTTAACGGATTTCTGCCATTGAAAATCTCGGGACTTCGAATTAAGCGAAGATTCGAATTATCCGATTTCGAATTAACGAGAGTCGACTGTATACATAAAGAATTTACTATATATGCATAATAGTGATTTTCAATTGTGTTTTGCAGGTTCATTTAAACTATTAGTTTTTTAAGTGTATAAATGATTTCTTTTGGAAGAACATACGAAATATATGAATTCAAAGTTATTCTTTCACACACACACACCAATAAAAAAAATAAATAAAAAAAATTTAAAAAATGTTTTTTTTTTTATGTTCAAAATTTTATCAAAATGTTCAAAAAATTATCTGTGAAGACGAGTATTAATTAGCCTATGCAATTTACATTAAAAATTTCATTATTTCATTCTCAAAATATAAATCATGTTTCAATATTTTTAAAATACATTTTTCTAAAATTCTGAGCAATTTTTATACTTTTTAATTCTTCTTATTCGAAATGTTTTCAAATTGCTTGTATGTACTGTACACAAAATGTATGTCTTTTTACAATTTTGATAAAGATATTATTTAATAACGTAAATTTCATCATTTTTGGTGATTAGTTAGTATGGAGTTAGTTAGTATTGGAAAATGCGTTATAAAGAAATATATTTATAATAAGAACATAAATATTTCACTTTTAAAGAGCAAAATACATTTTTTCTGTTTATTTTTATTTCTTACAAAAAAATTCTTTAAAAAATTAGCATATTAAAAAATAAATAGTGTGTACAAATTCGACAAATTCCCTCTAACATTATTGTTGTAAAAAATGAATTAGATTAATTTTTTTCATTGAAAAAAGAATCCATTAATTTTTTTTATTTATTACATAATCAAGTTACAAATTTAAAATGGATTAAAAATGGGCATTATATATCGGTCTAAAATAAATTTAAAAAAATCTTTTGTGAATTTTTTAATGAATATATTTGAAACGAAATCCTTGAAAATCGCAATAGTTTTTCCTCGCTGAATCAGAAAAGACATTCTTTGTACAGAGTAACATCGTATCCTATAACTCAGTCTGTAATGTGTTCTTCTACTGTCAAGAAGTCTAGGGCTCTAATTTCAGGACTGATAGAAACAAATTATGTTTAAATTAAATGGTACAGCAGTTCAAATTTATTTGAGAAATTTAAATTCTCTGGGGCTCACTGAAGATTGAGTGGTTCACTAATTTTGAATACTAAATTAAATTATTATCACTAAAAAATTTTACAGAGTCTTGTGTATTTGTAACTATGTTAACTTACAGAGTTATTGTAAATTTATAGAATAACATATATGTCATTTAACAGAATCTCTGTTTTTCTAATTTCCATATATTTACATAAAATTTTAGATGGATTATCCATAGATTCATTGTAAATGCATAGAAAAATTTCCTAAAATTGAAAAACGTTTAATTTTTATTCAAACACTTGTAATCTCTCTCTCTCTCATATATATATATATATATATATATATATATATATATATATATATATATATATATATATAATATACAAAAGTAATTCATAACATTTTTTAAAATTTGAATTATTTTTATGTTTTTTAACTTATTTTAGTTTTTAATTTATGCGTGTGTTGCATATAAAATATTTAATTTTTGTGATTTAAATAAAACTGAAATTTGTTTTAAATTTTAGTCTTTCTGGCGTTTGATTTGTATGCTGTTAAATTTTTATTTTGTATCAGTTGTATCAGTCACAACTATCTATGTATTAATAAAATTTAATAATTATTGTTACGCATACTCTTTTCTTCTTTCTTAATACACTGAAAGGCCAAGTAGCCGTACATTATTGTACATCATTATTGTATAAGTTTACATTATTATATAAAAAGAAGTTATTTATTTTAATCAAATTACAAATGTTCAAATCAATTTAATTAAAAAAAATCAAAAATTTCAAATTCCAAAATTTTTGAAAATCCGAAGTAGTAATAATAAAAAATAGCGGAGATATAAATAAAATTTTAAAATTCTAAAAAGGGAAAAAATAGTTTAAATGAAATTTAAAACGCTGGAATATTAATGAATAGCAATATATTTTTTAAATAGAAAGAAAATTGAATTGAAAAAAAAAATTATTAATGTCACTCATAAAAAAAATACAAACCCTTAAATTAGCAAAAATTACGAAATTTCTTTTACTTAAATCTATCTTAGTATGAATATTTCAAATTCCAAAACGGGGTTCAAACTAAAAAACCTTCTGTTTACTATAGAGATGTTTTTCTTACAAAATATGATGTTAACACAAAAAGCGTTGAAATTGAGATTTCATTTTAAAATTTAAATCGCAAAAAATGAACGGTAGATATTGTTAAAATTGATTTTATTAAAATTATGGACGTTTTCAAAATTTTAGGATTTTTTGTGGCACACGAGGTATTTAGCTATAAATACAGGCCAACTAGGCTGTGGCCTTGGGCCCACTGCTGAATTCCTGCTGTAGGGTCCAAATTTAATAAAATTATATTAAAACCATTTCTTAAAATTGCAGTTTTCTGCAATTTTTTTCTCAAAAAACCAAAAACGATTTTGATTAACTTGGTAACCATATGATAATCTACTTATAATCCTTCCAATACACCAAGGGCAGAAAAAATTCTAGCTAGTATTTTGGTGTGAGGAGGCCCGGAAAAGTTCTCGGCCTTGGGCCAAATGCAACTTTAATCGGGCTCTGTACAATTACACAAAATTAGAAGTCGCTGATTTATACATTTTTTTGTGTACGAACTTTGTGAAAGACAGACAGACAGAGAATAGTGACGAATATGTTTTCGTCAGATAAACGCAACCATAATAATAAAAAAGAATACTGTCCAGTTAAACTGAAGGCATTGAGCTCACAGGCTCACAAATACTAATTGCACATTAAAGCTTTATATTTTCAAGGGTTAATTCCGTTCGAAAAAAAAAATTAAGAAGGGGAAACAGCTCTCCCCTTTTCTCTTTTTTTATACTTAATCATTGAACCTCCTATACTATCAAAGACATGCTTTATCATATAAAAAATCTATATCCAAAATTCAGAGCAAATTAGATAATTCTTAATAAAAACCCATTTAGCATTTATATAATTTAAAAAGAGTTATCCCCCTCTTTTATACTTAACCATTAAACTTCCAAAACTATTCAGAGATTTGAACGAAATCTGAAAATTCTGCTTGAAAAACCCATTTGTATAAATTAAGGGGGGGGGACATTAGAACCCCTGTTCCCCTTATTTATACTTATTCAATGAACACCTAATAACAGTCACGGAATCGCCTCATCAGAATGATCCTAATCTAAATTTTGAACGAAAACTTAATTCTGCATGAAAATCCCATTTATATCAACTAACGGGGGGGGGGGCATTAGAACCCCTGTTCCCCCTATTTATACTTATTCAATGAACACCTAATAACAGTCACGGAATCGCTTCATCAGAATGATCCTAATCTAAATTTTGAAAACTTAATTCTGCATGAAAATCCCATCTATATCAACTAACGGGGGGCATGAGCCCCCCGTTCCCCCTCTTATACATATCGAATGAACTCCAAAAACTAATCAAGGAAGCGCCTTGTCAGGATATACCTACATACAAAATTTCAAGTGGATCGGATATTTTTATCATGAGTTATCGCGTTACGTACATACGAACATACATACAGAACGGACGGGCACATAAGCTCTCAGGCTATGATAGCCTGTGAGCTAAAAATGATGTTAGTATTCGAGTAAGAGAATACTCGTTAACATCGCTGCTAAATTTTTTACATTCACGAACAGGAATACGAATATTTTATCTTCATTTTTAACGGAAACAAAAATTAAAGAAAGTATGAATATTTGAATGCAAGGAAGATTGTTTACAGAGCTATTTGATTTTTGACATTCCCGAACACTATTTCTTATGCTTTATATTAATAGTGATGAATGTGAGTATGGAATAGATGTAAGTATTCAAATACCACAGAATAGTCGTTTACATCACTGTTTCTTTATTATCATATGCGAATATTAATGTTTTTCGTCGATTTTTGTGAATGTGAATATTAAAAAATATTGTAGATACTCGCAAGAGTGTTTGCTTAAATCACTACGTGATTTTCACTTTTCTATCTTTACAAGAAGAAAGTATTGGATTCATGAAAATTTTCGAGATCCGGTTTTTGACTGAAATACACGTTTTAGGGATCAGAGATTCCAAAAACAAACATGTTTTTGCAAATTGTCTTTAAGTGACTCTGTCTGTATGTCACATAAATTTTGTGGGCGCTCTATCTCAAGAATTATCATACGGAATTAAATGAAAATTTATATTCAGATAGTCCTTAATATAAATTGTTGCTGAATACTTTGCTGATGCTTTTTTGTGTAAATCACTCAACAGGTAGCTTTGCTATGCAGATTTTTTTTATGATTTACGCAGCAGTTATATCTCAAAAACTAATGCCTGGATTTCCATCATACATCAGATTAAGTTAGTCTGTGATATGACTTAATCCCTACCAGTGGCTGAAAGGTTCTGTTCTCAAAACTGGTAGACGGGAGGTGCTGGGTTCAAATCCAATCGCGCTCGTCGGCCTAATCGTTCTGGTGATTTCCGTGGTTTTCTGCGAACCGTGGATTTTCCTGTATACATACTAGCTGGGTTCTCTTATAAAGACCCATACGGAGGGCATCCCCTCCTTTGGGCCTGTATCCATTGTGTTGATAATCGACCGTCATAAACAAAAACAACTTGACATGAATTCACGCTGTTTATATTTTAGTGTAAATCAGTGGCCTGATATGGTGCATTTTTAATGATTTTCGCAATAGCTCCATCTCAAGAACTAATGCACGAAATTTAATAAAAAATTCTATTTAGGTAGTTCCTTGAGATCTTGACATAAATTAGATTTGATTAGTTTTTGGTGTATATCGCTCTACAGATGGTGCTGCAATCCTGCATTATTCATGTTTTCCACAATGGGCGTATCTCAAGAACTAGTGCGTGATTTTCATAAAACTTTAGTTAGTACTTGGTATAACATGGTACTGATTACGTTTTGGGGCAAATCGCTCAATAAGTGGCGCTGAAATGGTACATTATTCGTGATCATCGCAATAGCTCTATCTCAAGAAATAATGTGCGAAATTTCCTAAAACTTCAGACTCAGTTAGTATTTGGTATAGATTAGTGTTGTTTAGTTTTTGGTTTAAGTTACCTTACAGATGGCACTGCTATCCTGCATTTTTTACGATTTCTGATTTTTCACATTTTTTTACGATTTTCATAAATGTATCTCTATAACTAATGCATGGATTTTCATCAAACTTCAGATTCAGTTAGTAACCTGATAAAAAATTGATCCTGATTAATTTTGGGTGTACATCAAACATGTTGCGCTGTTATGGAGTTTTTATTATTTATTTATTTTTTTTCCAGCATTTTTACAATAGCTCTATCGCAAAAAATAGTGCGCGGATTTTCATCAAACTTCTGATTCTGTTATAAATTGACAAAGTTGTAGCTGACAAGATTTCGGTATAAACCATTTAACCAGTGGCGCTGCTATGTTGCATTTTTCAGGAAGTTTTAACATACATAAGAAAAAGTCATGAGATTGCCACATCTGACTAGTTTTTTACTCTTTCTCCATGGTGTATTTTTACTTTATAATACTTTATAGTAATAATATTTTTACTTTTCTCTATCTTTACAAGAGGAAAGTATTGGATCGGTGAAAATTTTGTAATTCTGGTTTTTGACGGGTTTTCACGTTTTAGAGGTCAGAGAACCCCAAAAATATGTATTTACAGAATGTCTATCTGTGAGTCTGCCTGTCATATTGTATGTGATAAAAAATTTTTAGACACTCTATCGCAAAAACTAATGCGTGAAATTTCACAAAACTTTAGATTCAGTTAGACCTTTATATAATCTGGAGCTCATTAGTTTTGGGTGCATATTGTTCAACAGGTGGCACTTCCATGCTGCCTTTTTCATGATTCCTTCAATAGCTATATTTCAAGAACTCATGTACGGATTTTCATAAAACTTCAGAATATGTTAGTCCTTAGTATAACATAGTGCTGATTATTTTTTGGTGTTAATCGCCCAACAGGTGGCGCTGATATGTGGCATTATCCATGATTATCGCACTGGCTCTATCTCAGGAACTAATGCACGAGTTTTCATCAAACTTCAGATTCAGTCAGTCTTTGATATAAATTAGTATTCTTTAATGTTTGGAGTAAGTCGCTCAACAGATGCGCCTTCTATTTAAAAATTTTTTACGATTTCTGCTATGATTCTATCACAAAAACTAACGCTCGGATTTTCATCAAACTTCAAATTCATTTAGAACTTGACATAAAATTGTTGTTGATTATATTTTAGTGTGAATAACCTAAGCGGTGATACTGCTATGCTTCGCTTTTTTTTTTTTTTTTTTTTTTTTTTTTAAGTATTAACATGTATGAGATTGAGGAAAGTTTTGGGATTGCTACATCCTACTCGTGCATGAATTTAACATTCAAATTTATAGTTGTTTTCTAAAAAGAAAAAAAGTTTGTTCATTTCTTTAATTTTTTTACATACACGAGAGAAAAAATATCATATCAAACGTATAATCTCATACACCTTTTAAAATCCATGCACAGTTTTATGTAGGATATTCAAATGAAAGTGGGAAAAATTTTTCAATTCAATCAACTAAAAGAATTTACACCATTTCAATGTTCATATTAATCTTTCATTACCATTTAAGGGATAAAAAATGTTCTTCTTTGGAAACCTGCACTAGAGAGAATTCACAATATAATTTAAAATATTTATTCAAGCTGTTGAAAGAATTTTTTGCCCTCTTACGTCAAATTAAATGTGAAATTATTGTAAATAATGTTTAATTTAAATTAATTAATTTTTTAACTGGAATTTAACGTTTGATGAAAGTGCATGGCGATCAGTCTGATATAAAACGAGTCACACGAGTTATACACTCAAAACCTGAAAAAAAAAATCTTTTCCTTTCTTTTTTTTTTTTTTTTTTTTTTTTTTTGTAAACAATTAGTTTGCTTATAATTAAAAAAAAAAGGAAAGATATTTTTTGTAAACAATTAGTTTGCTTATAATTTAAAAAAAAGAAAGAAAAGAAAAAGAAAAGAAAAGAAAAAGGGAGAAAAAAAAGGTGAAAAGGTCTCGCATCTTTTTACCAAGATCATTTACTGATTTTGTTTTGGTCTTATTTGCATTTGTTAAGTATCTGATTTCTGATTGTGTATGTCTTTTGTAAATTAGTGAGTTTATTATCTGAACTGAAAGTCAGAGGTCAGAACAGGCTGAATACCACCCTCATTCTGAATGTATCTCTGTGGTATGTTTCCAAAGACGTCACACGAGCCCTATGAAGATCGGCTGTGACTTCTGGTGGGGTGAACGCTAAATCGCACAATGCTCCAGGATGTACAAACTGCAGGCTCCTCCCGCACTAGAAACGAGGACAATCTACTGGTTAATCCTAAAATAATAGCATCTTGAAAGATTCTTTAAATTAATTTTACATTTTTATTTGTTTTTCTCTGAACAATGGATTAAAAGCACTCTTATGTATTATTAAAATAATAATAATATTATTATATGTCCTTTTTGCTACCATTCATAAAATTTTCATTTTATGATATAAATTCATAAGCTACTTTAATTTGAAATAAAATATCTTTAAAAAATTAATAATAAAAGATGAGAGTTGGAGGGTATATATGTTAATATAAAATATTTAATTTATATGCTTTAACATTGAAGTTTTACTTAAGAATATAACTTGTATCTTGTATCAAGATCATTCTTAAGTACTTTATCTTGACTTAGAACTAGCATCTGTTAATATTAACAAGTTTATTTTTAATTGGTTATTTATTACTTTTATTTATTTATTTATTATTTTACTTTAAATAAAATTTATTTCAGATTTACTAGTTTATGAAAACATGTAGTAAATGAAAAAAAAAAAAAGTCCTTCCGGCAATGCCGGGAGGAAGAGGTAGCTTTCATATACTCATATATTTATTTATTTATTTTAAGGTAAGTTATATTGTTCAAAAATACTAAGCTCAAATTAGTGGAAATAATCCTATAAAATTAGTGATTTTATAAGATTGAAACTAGTTTTTGTCAAGACTGAATATTAATAGGAATTTTTAGAAATTAGTCATCTTTTATTCAACCTGGTTTTATTTTAAGCGATTTAGAGAGTCACCAAATTCCACGATATCATAAAGTGTATGCCATTTTAAAGCAACATTGTGGATCGTTCTGATCAGACCGTTTCAAAAAGTCAGCCATAAGCAAAATTCAAAGTGCTATAACTCAGTCATTTTTTAAGATATAGACAAAATAAAAAGTGTTCTGGAATTGTTGTTTTAAGTTCTAACACGTAAAAGAAAAATATTTTTCAATTTTTAATTTTTTCGCATTTAATTTTAAATTTTAAATTTTTTTTTAAATTTAAAATGGCCACCATTTTGAAACAAAATGGTGGATGATGCTGGCCAACTAACTCGGTCGAGACATTTGTATGTACTATGTACAACCCAAGTTTCATTGAAATCGGTTCATAAATACGCGTGTTATCACGTGACAAAAATCAGACCGTACCGTTTCAAAATGTCAGATATAAGAAAAATTCAAAGTGCTATAACTCAATCATTTTGTAAGATATAGACAAAATAAAAAGTGTTCTGGAATCGTTGTTTTACTTTCTAACACGTAAAAGAAAAATATTTTTCAAATTTAGATTTTTTCGCATTTAATTTTAAATTTTAAAATTTTTAAAAATTTTAAAATGGCCACCATTTTGAAACAAAATGGCGGATGATGCTGGCCAACGAACTCGGTCGAGACATTTGTATGTACTATGTACATACCAAGTTTCATTGAAATCGGTTCATAAATACGCGTGTTATCGCGTGACAAAAATCAGATCGTTTCAAAATGTCAGCCATAAGAAAAATTCAAAGTGCTATAACTCAATCATTTTTTAAGATATAGACAAAATAAAAAATGTTCTGGAATTTTTGTTTTACGTTCTAACACGTAAAAGGAAAATATTTTTCAACTTTTAGCTTTTTCGCATTTAATTTTAAATTTTAAATTTAAAAAAAAAATTAAAATGACCGCCATTTTGAAACAAAATGGCGGATGATGCTGACCAACGAACTCGGTCGAGACATTTGTATGTACTATGTACATACCAAGTTTCATTCAAATCGGTTCATAAATACGTTAGTTATCGCATGACAAAAATCAGATATATATATATATATATATATATATATATATATGTATATATATATATATATATATGTATATATATATATGTCAACATTTGAACGGAGGGTGGTTTTGGGGTCTGGGGGTCATGATCGGTGAAAATATACCAAAATTTTCCGGAAATGCTTTCCTCCGGGCGGCTGCAATAGGTAGCTTTTTTACTTTTTGTAATGAAAGCTACCTAAAATACGGCTATTCATAGAAAAATCATATTTAATTATTTGTATTATTTAAGAAATCAAAAGAATTTATTATTTTATTTTTATTTTATTTATTTATTTATTTATTTATTTATTTATTGAGATTTATTAGTTTTGTATCTTGATAAGGCTATTCTTAAATCATTTCATAGTATCATTTCATAGTAATCATTCATTTTATAGTATGGCATCATAAGCTAGTGAATTTGCATAAAAGTTCTTTAAAGTTGAAAAGAGAGAGAGGAAATATACTTTAATATCAAATATTTCATTTATATGCTTTACGTTGAAGTTTTATTCAAGTACCTTTGCGTACATATACCGTAATATAATGTATGCATAAATAGTTTTTTTCCCTAAAAGCCAAAAGAAAAAAAAAACTTTACGATTTATCTTGATTTAAGACTAATATCTGTTAATATTAGCATATTTTACTTATTTGTTATACAATATTATTTTTTAATTTAAATAAAGAATATTTGAGATTTACTAGTTTTAATTAATAGAAAGTTGGTTGTCAGTTTGCATTAATACAAAAATCATATTCAATTATTATAATTACGTAAGAATTCAAATAAGATTTTTTAATTCATAATTTATTATAATTTATTATTTTGCATCTTGTAATAAACAAGAAAAGTCCAATTTCGAGAACTTCCTAGAATCTTATTTTTCGTAGTAGTTATTGTTTGAATTTATGCTTAATAAAAGAGAAAGAGAAAGGGAAAAAGTATATAATACTTACTTTCTTATAATTTTAGCTATGAATTACTTTCCAATACTTTTAGCTAAGTGTTATTTAAATTTTGTACTACTCTAAATTTGAATTTAAATGTCTATTTTATTGAAAAAAATCATTCAAATAATTAAGTAAGATTTGGATAAAGGTATTTGAAAGTAATTGATAGCTAAAATTATTAGAAAGTAATTAATATAATTTTTTCACTTCTTTTCTCTTTTATTAAATATCAATCAAAATATTAGAATTAAAATAAAATTTTAGGGATTTGTTTTCTTGTTTTTTAATTAGATGAAAAAATAATGAATAAAAAAAGCTCTTCTTTGAATTCCTAAATAATAACAAAAATTAAACATGGATTTTTCTCTGGCCAGCTGTAATTTTTTTTTTCTTGCATGACATCCTAAATTAGTATATTTGAAAAAAAATTCTTTTAAGAAAAACAATAAACAAGAAATTAATAAACCTTGTTAATATTAAAAGAGGCTACTGCTAAGTTAAGATACGAAACAGAACTTCAATTGTAAAGCATATAATTGAGTATTTAGTATTAAAATACATCCCCCCTCTCTCTTTTATTATTATTATTATTATTATTAATTTTACTTAAACAATTATTTTAAATTTTACTAACTTATGATGTCATATCATTAACTGATGATAGTCATAAAATATCATGAAATTATGGGTAGTCGGAAAAAGAATATAATTTTTATTATTAATAATATTTTAAGGATATAGTTAAAAGTGTTTTCAATTCATTGAAACAAAAAGAAATTTTAAATTAATTTTAAGAGCCCTGCAAAACGTATTTTTAAAGGATTCGCCTGTAGACGATGTTCGCTTGTTAGTATGGCAGGAGCTTCAGTTTGTTTATTCCTGCGTTGTGTGATTTAACGCCGACCTCTGGTGAGGGAACAGGTCGAGTTTTAGGTCGGCCACATCAGAGGGATGAATCCGCCCACTCTACAGTCCCGGATCAACTATCCTTTTCGGTTACTTAAAAGTTAACGGATACTGCTTGAAAAAGGAGAGTTATCTCTAAATTTATGGCCGTATACTGACCAGCCGTTCATTCCAGCTGGACGTTGAAAGAGGGAAATGAAAGGGACTGTGTAGAAATTACCACAACAATATTATTTAAAAAATATATATATATATTCTCACTACACGCCCCGGGAAAGGGTAGAGATGGGAGCCAGCAGATCGGGATTTTTATGGTAGAATAATGCAGATGGGCAGTTCTTTTGCTTTTGGATTGAAAGGTTGATATAAGGCTTCATTAATTGATAGTTTTATTGCCTGATTGGGGCTTACTTATATTTGAATTATTGCATCAAATTCCTACTTGTAAAATTTTAATTATAAAGTCTTTTTCTTTAATCTGTGTTAGTAAATCTACAACATTTTAAATAAGAAAAACGAAAAGTCGAAATAACGTGTCGATTAGTGAAATTCGAAGAGATTTAATTATTGTTTGATTTCCGTTTTATTTGATATTCTTCATTTAAAAAAATCCAATTCCTTTTATAATAAATAAATAAATAAATAAATAATACAGTTAGCTAAATAAAATGAACCAAATAGTTTTTTGCAATAAAATGAATTTTTTTAAAGTAGAATAATTTACCTCATGATATAATAAGTCATTTTAAATTCAATTAAAAGTAAACGTTGTTAGGATTAAACCTAGTATCAAGTCAAACACTTGGGTTATATGTACTTTTGCATTGCATAATACCAAGATCCCTTTATCATAAGAAAATGAAATACATTAGCATGATAAAGTGGCCTTGCATCACAATCATAGGATATCAAGTGCCATATAAATTTTCTATGATCTATAATGCAATTTTTTAAAGTAGTACATAAAATTTTGACATTATTTTCATTTTTTTTTTTTTGGGGGGGGGGGATTAGAGATCGCTGAAAATCTTAGATACTATTAGCATCTTTGTTACTTGTGAATTCCAATCAATGCCCTGAACTTTGAATGGTTTAGGGTATAAACATATTTTGTAACAATTCAAAATCTGACATGAAAATTTTACTGAAGACATAGTTTTTCAGCAATAAATTATTACAAAAAAACCAAAGATCGCCGAAAGATTTTCTTGTACTTAATAAATTTTAATTAATGTACCAAGAATAGAACTACTTAATTATCTGTAATACTAAGAACCGATTATTGTGCGGGTGTTTATCTGCCCAAAGTTTTCTTTAAAAACCGTTGATTGCAGTGTTGTTGTTGTTTATGACGGCCGATTATCTGCACTAGGTGTATAGGCCCGAGGAGGAATTACCCACCGTAGGGGCTACACCTTTAGAGTGATATATTTACAGAGAGTTCGAAGAAAACCGCGGAAAACTCCGAACGGTTAGGCGGACAGACGAGATTGGGTTCAAATCCTCCCGTCCGTTGGTCGCAGACCTTCAAGATTTTAAAAAAAGTACTTGTATATCTGACGTTATGCCGCTCAAAACCCTCCTTTGTATTGCTTTCTTGTTTAATTTATTATTTCTACGGGTATTTCAGCCTTTTTTTTTTGTGTGTGTGTGTGTGTGTTTTCCGTCTATTTTTCTCCGTTACAGAAAGAAATTCGGTTTCGATCTTTTAACCAAGCATAGTAAATTTTGTCTTTTATCCAATAAAGTTTATTTCGGGTTAATATTTTTTTATTGCTATTTTTTTTTTTTTTTTTTTTTTGGGCGAAAATTTTATGCTTTTTTTTTTGGGGGGGGGGGAGGGGAAGGGTTATGATCTTTGCCGATATTTTAAACGTTTGTATGATAAATGTCGTTACAATGGCTTATCTCAATATAATAAATTTTCGACTATACAATTTTTGAAATTGTCTCGAATTGTTTATGGAATTTTTAGAATTTTTATAGTTTTCTTGGAGAATTCTCAACATTTTTTCAGTGAACTAGAAATCCTATAGTATATTTTGTTATTTCTACAATTAATAAAAGTTGAAGTAATAAGAAACCGCTTTCTACAGCAGCGTAGATGATAATGCTGAAAATTTCAATTTTATTTGAGTCTAGTAGATTAGATCTTTAAAAAAGCTCTGCCGTTGGCACAGCATTGAGAGCTTTAACCATAAAGACCATGTTTCGAATCCTAGCCTGTACGTTTTTTCACTTTATTGGTAAATTACAGTCCATATGATTTATTTACCCATTAGTATAAGAGTATTAAAAATCATCAAGTGTAATTACGGCGTATCCAGTACTTACTGGAGTTCCATTATCTATCATTTATACTGTTGAGCTGTTTCAGATAATCGACCAGATATCATTGTCTATAAGGTTAGCCGGTTACATTGTGTTCACCGGATCCGTCCAGGAGAGCTCAGTTGGTAGAGCATTGGCAGCTTCAGCCAAAAGGTACATGGTTCAAATCCTCTCCTGGACACTTTTTCAATCAATCGGAATATAACTATTTAATATACAGTGTTTTCAAACGTGTTCTTTGACATCGCGGTCTATCAGTGTGAAAAAATAAAAGTATGTTTTAGTTTTTAGCTTTTTCCAAAAAAATTGAAAAGTGCTTATGCATTCACTTTATCCGTCTGTCCGCCCTCTAACTCTAGTAATTATACTCGGAATACATGGACACTAGTTTAAAATAAATTTTAGCTTAATGCTGACGTGTAATAAAGGTACAAGGTAAACTACAGGGGTGAATAAAAATATTCAAGTATGTTTCCATAGATTAGTATAAATTGCTGAAAGAGAAACTTCAATCTGCTAGACATTTTCTTACTAAACTAAATTTTCTCATTACATAGTATATAGCATATAAACCGACAGATCAAATACAGGGCTATTCAAAAGTATCGGAATACATATTTGGCTACATACAGTAACCTTATTTTTCTAAATGACGAAGTTTTGTTAAAGATTTCATGAAGTGTTGGAAAGTGCTTCATAATCTATGCTTAATGGATGATTTTTCTTACTTGTTTAAATTGTTTTGTATTTTTCAGCTGAAATATATTTCAGTTAAAGAACTTTTTTAATTGCGTTGAGAAATTTCCATTTTAATTTATTTTTAGCTACATTTGTAGTGTATAAAAATAGATCTTACGTACTATACATTCCAGCGTATAACATAACTTCCAATTTTGATCAAGAAAATTGATTGTAATTTGCAGGTAAGCGTTCTAGACCGATTCTAAATATAAAAGATTAAAAATTAATAACAAAAGAAATTGTTGCTGATCAAAACTGACATATTTAGTTTAATAAACACGCTATTCTTTTACAAAAAAAAAAAAAAAAAAATGTAATTTAATAAATTATAACGACTATTTGAAAAATGATATTTTCAAAGATTAGAATTTTAAAAACTTATAAATAATTTCAATATTTAAATTAATAATAATAATAAACATCATTTTTATAACTGTTTAAAATGTACACTTTTGTTTGATTGAGTTAATCAGACAGACTTCTGAACGCTTCATACTACATACGACATGGATTAAACATTAATATTCCTGGACCCATCACAAACAAATTTGAAATTAAATTTCACTTTTACAATTTTCGAAATGCAAATTTTTAAATTCGAAAAATTTATGATTAAAATTTTAGAAGTCACAGACGATAGAATTGATACTAATGTACTCAAATGATACTAATGAAATGAAATAAACAAGAAAAAGGTTGTGAGTTGATATGAACACTGATGAGGCTATGCGGTGCATAGCGAAACGTTTGTTCTCATTTTAATTGTTTTGTGTATTTTTTAATAATTGTATTAAAGTCTGTTTAGTGTTTCCTTATTGAATATTTTAAATTCAGACGTTAAAATGTATATATATCTTAAAAACCATCAATGTGCCATTGCAAAACCCCGTCAATCCATAAATATCTCTTTATCTCCCCGCCTACCCCACCCCTGACTTTAAAAACATATTATCAGTAGGCAAGGAATTTTAGCTTTTGTCTTCTTATTCGGGATAAACTAAAAAGTCGATACCAAGCAAAATTTTTCAGAATCCTTTCTATTTTCTTTCAGTTTCTATAACAAGGCTATAAAAAATATACTGTATATCCAGAGGTTTTACACCGAAAGGAATGAACGGGAACGGGAATGGGGTAAGCGGTGTCTCTGTGAGCTATAAATTTAGTCACTCATCTCTTATTTCAGAATATTCTGGACATCTGAAAATAACCACGCCGAAAACGTTAACTGATACTACTTGCTTATGCAGGTGTTTGAAACTGGGCTTGCAGATAAGACACTCTGTACCGATCAGTGGTGACCATCCCCCCCCCCCAAACCTAATGACGCAAATCCCCCCCCCAAAAAAAAACCTTCATACTTTAATATTTCCCTCCCCCCAAACAATACAAATTGTAAATTATATTCTACTTATAATCTACTGCACCTTCAAGAGAAAGCGAAATGAGAATAGCAGAATGAGCTATTATTGCCCTTATCTGGAATTTAAAGAAAGAAAACATAGGAACATTTCTGGAATTAAATTTAGAAATATTAAAAAATTAAAAATCCCCCCCCCCAAAATGTATTTTTTCTCAAATTCCCCCCCCCCCACTCCCAAAATTAAATTGTATGACGCATCTTGCGTCACCAAACCCCTCTCTGGGCACCCCTGGTACCGACCAAACGAAACTTACTAAAAAATGTATCACGCAAAAGGATGGGTACATATATATATTTTTTTTCAACTTGTATATACCAGCTTCTATAAACAGCAAGTAAAATCCAAATTTTCAAACAAAATTTTCTGTGCGCAAAAAACAATAATAATAAAAATTATTATTATTTCTTTAAATATAAAGATTTTATTGCCGTATTGTATTATTTGTTAATTACAATCTTAAAAAAAAAAAACTAACGCCAACTTTACAAAATGTGGCCCCCTCAGTTTATTATTTTGCTTATAACTTTTTTCAGTTTGTCGCTCAAACGAAAATTTTTGTCGCTCAAACGCGCTCAAACGACGCTCAAGCGAATGCCATCTTTAGTTTTTAAATCCGAAAAGGTCGAGGGGCCAATTTCACAAAATGTGGCCCCCTCAGTTTTTTATTTTGCTTATAATTTTTTTCAGTTTGTCGCTCAAACGAAATTTTTTGTCGCTCAAACGCGCTCAAACGACGCTCAAACGAATGCCGTCTTCAGTTTTTAAATCCGAAAAGGTCGGGGGGCCAACTTCACAAAATGTGGTCCCCTCAGTTTTTTATTTTGCTTATAACTTTTTTCACTTTGACGCTCAAACGAAATTTTTTGTCGCTCAAACGCGCTCAAACGACGCTCAAACGAATGCCATCTTCAGTTTTTAAATCCGAAAAGGTCGGGGGGGGGCAACTTTACAAAATGTGGCCCCCTCAGTTTTCAGTTTTTTATTTTGCTTATAACTTTTTTCAGTTTGTCGCTCAAACGAAAATTTTTGTCGCTCAAACGACGCTCAAACGAATGCCGTCTTCAGTTTTTAAATCCGGAAAGGTCGGGGGTCGAACTTCACAAAATGTGGCCCCCTCAGTTTTTTATTTTGCTTATAACTTTTTTCTGTTTGTCGCTCAAACGAAAATTTTTGTCGCTCAAACGCGCTCAAACGACGCTCAAACGAATGCCATCTTCAGTTTTTAAATCCGAAAAGGTCGGGGAGCCAACTTCACAAAATGTGGCCCCCTCAGTTTTTTATTTTGCTTATAACTTTTTCCTGTTTGTCGCTCAAACGAAAATTTTTGTCGCTCAAACGCGCTCACACGACGCTCAAACGAATGCCGTCTTCAGTTTTTAAATCCGAAAAGGTCGGGGGGCCAACTTCACAAAATGTGGCCCCCTCAGTTTTTTATTTTGCTTATAACTTTTTTCTGTTTGTCGCTCAAACGAAAATTTTTGTCGCTCAAACGCGCTCAAACGACGCTCAAACGAATGCCGTCTTCAGTTTTTAAATCCGAAAAGGTCGGGGGGCCAACTTCACAAAATGTGGCCCCCTCAATTTTTTATTTTGCTTATAACTTTTTTCTATTTGTCGCTCAAACGAAAATTTTTGTCGCTCAAACGCGCTCAAACGACGCTCAAACGAATGCCGTCTTCAGTTTTTAAATCCGAAAAGGTCGGGGGGCCAACTTCACAAAATGTGGCCCCCTCAGTTTTTTATTTTGCTTATAACTTTTTTCTGTTTGTCGCTCAAACGAAAACTTTTGTCGCTCAAACGCGCTCAAACGACGCTCAAACGAATTCCGTCTTCAGTTTTTAAATCCGAAAAGGTCGGGTGGCCAACTTCACAAAATGTGGCCCCTTCAGTTTTTTATTTTGCTTATAACTTTTTTCTATTTGTCGCTCAAACGAAAATTTTTGTCGCTCAAACGCGCTCAAACGACGCTCAAACGAATGCCGTCTTCAGTTTTTAAATCCGAAAAGGTCGGGGGGCCAACTTCACAAAATGTGGCCTCCTCAGTTTTTTATTTTGCTTATAACTTTTTTCTGATTGTCGCTCAAACGAAAACTTTTGTCGCTCAAACGCGCTCAAACGACGCTCAAACGAATGCCGTATTCAGTTTTTAAATCCGAAAAGGTCGGGGGGCCAACTTCGCAAAATGTGCCCCCCTCAGTTTTTTATTTTGCTTATAACTTTTTTCTGTTTGTCGCTCAAACGAAAATTTTTGTCGCTCAAACGCGCTCAAACGACGCTCAAACGAATGCCGTCTTCAGTTTTTAAATCTGATAAGGTCGGGGGGCCAACTTCACAAAAACGAAGGCCCTGAATTTTGATTTGTTTATAACTTTTTTTTGATTGTCGCTCAAACGAAAATTTTTGTCGCTCAAACGCGCTCAAACGACGCTCAAACGAATGGTGTTTTCAGTTTTTATATTCCATAAAGTGAGGGGGCCAACTTCACAGACCTCATAGGAAAGCGGGGCCAATTTATCTGAGAAATTTGAGTGTGTCAGTTTATGGAGACGGAGCAACCACAATTGACTGATCTACCAATTGCTAAGGTTGTTTGCTGCTTCTCGTAAAGTGAAATTTTTACCGGATTCTGGAAGATTTTACCAGACGATTTTGAAAGTTTAATGGTATAATATGGAGAAGCCTTAAATTATAGTGCTAATAAACGATTAACTTTTTTGGCTGTTCCTTATCAATAGATAAAGAACAGAAAAAAAATCGAGTCTACTGAAAATTTCCATGAACTTTTTATCCCTTTAAACATGCCTATTCGTCGGAAAAACACAAACTGAGTAAAATCACTTTAAAATGATATAGATTGTGGCATTTAAAGAGGTAGCAATGTGATAAAATCTTTATAAACTGTATTTATAATACCCGTATTTTTACATAACTTCATTAGAATGTACTAGGGGTAATAAAGCATAATTTAATCAAAAATTATAAAATCAATATTTTCGTCATTTTTCGCTGAATGAAGAGTACCGATTGCACTTAAAACACATAAATAATTACTCAAATTACAACATCCTATTAAAATTGATAAAGGCTAAAGTAATTATATATTGTAGAGCGCAAATTGGTACACCCCGTTCCAATTTCAAACTCAACAATTGACATTTGTTCAGTCAGCATACCATGCTATGTTCCTAAAGGTAAGTTATCTCACCAAATATACAGAATCTAAACAACCATGGGAGTTAGTGGTATGCAGGTGTTAAATCTTTTAAGCAACATTTAACAAAAACAATTGGAGATCTAAAACTAACTTTTGAAGAATTTTTAAGTGTTGTTTATCTGGTAGAAGGTATTTTAAAAAGTAGGCCTTCAATATTCGGATCCTAGCAGTCATGGAATCTAACCTCAGTCCATTTTTTGATTGGGTGCTCCACAAAAAGAATTTTTTTAAACATGTTTAACCATCCTTGCGGATAAAACTCAGTCAAGGGCTGCGAGTTACCAATAATAATTAATTAGTATTGGAAAAATGGAGTCAGGACTATATAAATAATCTAGAGCAATGTGGTAAATTCTTAAAAGAAACAGAAAATATTGAAATTGGTTCTACAGATTTCTTAAAAGATAAAAAAATATTACCAATGTGTACCTAGTCAGTAGGTTTCATTCAAGATGTAATTAATGGAACCTTGCTAAATTTAAGATAAAGGTAAAGTATGGTAAAATTAAAATAATGGTAAAGTTAGGATAGCACTCGTCAAAATTCTAACAGGTGTTTCTAAAGGCAGCATATCAAACATTTGTATTTTACTTATAAATAATAATGTATATAATTATTTTACTTGTATTTGTTGTGCATTGATATTTGAAAATTTTATAGTAATCTTGTATCTTGATGTCATTGATGCTTGAATTGAATTAACTTTCTTATTTATATTTTTGACTTCATTTGAAACATACATTTAACATCGAAAATTTAATGTTAAAATTCAATTATTTACAACAAAGGACATTGCCCAATACATATAGCTGAAATAAAACTTTCAGAGGTGGACGGTTTTTATGCGCAAACCATAGTGTCTACTATCGCTTGTTGAAATTGTAAGCCAAGTTATTTCTTATCGTTTGCTTCGTGCGGTTGTCTCCAATGGTAGCTCCGAAAAATCCAATTGTTGTTAATAAAAAAATAGTTATTTAAGTAGTCGAATAAGAAGAACAACTTACATTCCACAATGTTCACGCTAATAAACAGAGTGTTGAACTTAAAAAAGGAAATGAATGTTTTTCGGCTTTGATTTAAAACATAAGAAAAAAAATGGGAAATGGTTTGTCTTCCTCTTAAAGAAATGATACTTAGGTTTGCAATATCAAGGATAATTTTGTGTGAAGTATCGTTTATATTGATTTCTTCTGTTGAGCCAGTGTAAGGGGATATTTGTTTGCTGTTCATCTAATTTGATTAATATATCTATAACAAAAATATTCACTTTTATATGTATAATCTCATAATTAAAAAAATACAACTGAAGGAATTTTAAAAAGCATCAAAATGTTTCGCCAGTAGTCATTTGTACAATGAAATTGATAAGTTTGGGAAGTTCGGTTGATAAGTTTAGGAATTTAAGTACTCCCACTAGCATAAATTGTATGGCTATGTATCCCAAATCATGGGTATCATTCAGAAATGGTAAGTAACAGAATTATTTCGGAAAAGCTAGAGCTTCGGAAAGCAGTCTATTTTCAAGCATATCTAAAAATAATTCTGCTCAGCCAAGATTCGAACTACTGCTGTGATTTAATTAGTAAATTATTCGCTAGCCAATCGTACGGCAGCGCAGATATTTCATGTTGTGGGCCAACGTAACCCAAAAACTTTCTAAATTAGCCAACATAGCCCAATTATTTTTTTATACTTAGGACTAACTGCGTTTTAAAAACAAATGTGTTTGTGAATAATACTACAACATTTTGACTTTGGTAACCGCAGACTATTAAATTTAACTTTTATTAACTTTTATTTCATTTTTTTTTTAATCTTCTAAATATCGCACATTTTCATTTTTTACTTTATATAGGGAACAAATTTTAATTTAAATGCAGTTTGTCTGAAAACTTTACATTCTTTTTTTAATTCTATCTGTATCGCGTGTAAATGATGTAGAAGGATAAATCTGTTTAAACTTATGCAGGGTGTTTCGCTACCAGACCGACAAACTTCTAGGGGTGATAGTAGACATAAAAACAAACATTATTAAATAGGAAACCATGGGGCGCAAACGTCTTCTGTAGGAGCTAGGGGCCATTAAAGTTTAGGGTCCAAAAATTCAAACGCTGATAAAAATGAGAAAAAAGGGTAGATTTGTTTGCGGTTTTCTCTAAAATCATTCTTTATATCACGATTTTCCATTTTTTTAATTTTAAAGGTTAAGTTCGAAAATTGTCGGTAGAGGGCGTTTTAGACTTTAGAGTAACGAACAAATACGTTTTGCCGTTCTTTTGTGCATGGGGTTGAAATTATTCTAAAGTTTAGACTTTAACTTAAATTTTAAGCCCAAAATCGGAAACATGGGGATTGATTAACTAGCAAAAATTTAACTGTGAACCGAGGGGGAGATTTTAAACGCTCATAAAACTTGGACAAACTAATCGATTTTGTTGCGGTTTGCGTGCAGGTCATTCCCTTGGTAATTATTTTATTCAAAACGGCGCACAGCTGTGGTATCCTCATTTTTTCATAGAGGGCTCTTCCGACATATCTCCGATATTTCAATGGCATTTCTCCTGGATGTTTTACTACCAGACTATCATACTTCCAGAAAGTGTTAGGGATGGAAAAGAGACTCGGAATCACATAGGAATGTAACGTTGAAAATGTCTTTTTTTGCGAGTTATGGTTAAAGGAAGCAGAGAAAAAAACAACAGAAACAAGCAGAGAAACAGAAACACGTTAATATGACATAAAACAGTTTGTTTTAAGGTTTTACTAGAAAAGATCTTCAAAATTACGACCAGAAGTAATTCGACATGCTTGACAGTGGCATCGCATGTAACTCCTCACGCTTTGAACGATTCCTGGAATCTTTGATAGATTTCCGAAGCTACAGAAATACGAGCTGCTAAGTCTTTAATTGATGGTACGGGATTCTCATACACCCAACTTTTCATGTTACCCCAGCAGAAGAAGCTCATACTTGATAGGTCCGGTGATCTGGCAGGCCAATAAACCGGGCCACCACGACCTATCCACCTCTGTCCATGTGTTACGTTGAGGTATCGGTGAACATCATTGGTAAAATGTGGAAGAGCCCGATCATGCTGGAACCACATAGAGCTGCTCAACGAGAGAGAAACTTTCATACGCATTACCGTTCAGCTCCATCTACCGCAAGAAAATCGCAGCGCCATCTACTGTCGCTGTCAAGCTTGCCGGACTTTTTGTGGTCGTAATTTCGAACACTTTTTGCAGTAAAACCTTTAAATAAATTTTGTTCTGCCACTTTAACATGTTGTTGTTTCTCTGTTTGTTTCTGTTGTTTTTTTCTCTGCTGTTTTTTAAACGTAATATGCAAAAAAACAATTTTCAAAGTTACATTCCTCTGTGATTCCGGTCATCTTTGCATCCCTTACACTTCCTGGAAGTATGGTGGTCTGGTAGTGAAACACCCAGGAGTAATACCATTGAAATGTCGGACATGTCTCGGAAGCGCCCTCTATCAAAAAATGAGTACATGAAAGCTGTACGTCATTTTGAATAAAATAATTACCAAGAGAATGACCTACACGCAAACCGCAACAAAATCGATTAGTTTGTCCAATGTTTATGAGCGTTTAAAATTTCCCCTTTGGTTCACAGTTAAATTTTCGCTAGTTAACCGATCCCCATGTTTCCGATTTTGGGCTTAAAATTTAAGTTAAAGTCTAAACTTTAGAATAATTTAAACCCTATGCACAAAAGAACGGCAAAAAGTATTTGTTCGTTACTCTAAAGTCCAAAGCGCCCTCTATCGACAATTTTTGAGCTTAATCTTTAAAATTAAAAATTAAAAAATCTTGATATAAAGAATGATTTTAGAGAAAACCGCAAACAAATCGACCCTTTTTTCTAATTTTTATGAACGTTTGAATTTTTGGACCCTAAACTTTAATAACCCCTAGCTCCTACAGAAGACGTTTGCACCCCATGGTTTCCTATTTAATAATGTTTGTCTTTATGTCTACTATCACCCCTCAAAGTTTGTCGGTCTGGTAGCGAAACACCCTGTATAAGTAGTTCATGATTTGTTTCCAGTTGAAATTCCTCAACAAGACTTAATGTTTCATAGACTTATATAAAAAGCTGATTAGTCCTTGAAGATTATTTTTTGCATGAAATTAATTTCGTTTGATTTATAAATGGGCTATAATATGCATATTTTATTTAAAAAGAATCCCTTTTTTATATCTATTTTAAAATAAAGCATATGATATTAAATGTTTCACTAAAACTGCTCCGCTTTACTTGGCAAGATACTCCATGTGCACTTTATAACAGAAATATATTCATGATCCCTTTCACTTACATTCTGTAACCTCGGACGCGCCGAAATTTATTCTCTTATATAAGTAAACAAGATACAAATCTTTTTAATTAAGGAAGCACATAATAATGTAACATAAAGTATAAGTTTTTTTTAAACATATTTTGGAAAAAAGGATTTCGAAAGTGTGAAAAGAAATAAGTTACAAAATGTTACTTTTTCTTTTGCTAGAATGCAAAATTAAATTACTGCCAAGCTAATTGATTTTCCAGCTAATTCCTTCTTTTGTGTATTATAAGCATAAAATCTAAAGACATTCGATTATTATTTGTGGTTTCAATATAAAAACTGCAAATAAATAGTGCGAATTTACTTTAAAAAAAAACACCGGATTAAAAAAAAAACACAATATTTATAAACATCGAAGGTGAAGTTTTCCACCATCGTCATTTTTTCATGATAATTTTATTTCAACTGTTTGAAAGATCAAGCACAATATAAATAGATAAATAAACTATTCTTTTCAATATCTAAAAAAACTGAGAATGCGTGTTGAATTCTTGATAAGAATTAAATAAGCTGTAAACATTTTAAACGTGTGAAAAGAAAATTCGAGAAAAGAGTGCTATATTTTTTACCAAGTTGGTAAATTTCATTTTAAATGTCAAGAGGAATTCTTTTCTAAATTTCTTTTGTTCTCATCTACTTAGTTTTCTCATTTTGTTAATAAATTGAAAAAAAATTGCACGATGCAGATAAGTAAAATAATTTATCGCAAGACTTCTGTATAAATTAGAAATTTACTTTACAATGTTTTAGTATATAGTAAAATCTGTGAAATACCATTGTAATTTTGTGTCATATTTTTCAGAAAATAGGATTTCTGAGCATAAATATGTCTTCTTATTTCTGTTATGTCATTAGACTTTTCCCCATACATTATTTTTAACAATAGGAAACAAATCTTTACTTCTAATGTTAGCCATTAAAATGAAAAATCATTTTGCAGCTTTATTAATTAATAACTAAATTTATTTAAATTTAATCTTTGCAAAAACATTAAAATTTACTTTTTTTTTAAATTTGGGAAAATTGAAAAAGAAGTTGATATATTATTCCAACGAAATTCCACAATTCATTAAAATAACAAAGAAAATTAAATATTTTTCACCTCAGCAATCCACGCAGTTTTATGTCACATATCATGTTTTACAACTAAAAAAACGTGTGTTTGAGACCATCGTTTTGAAAGCTTTCACTCGATACCCCACACGATATACAAATTTTTTTTTTTTCAAGTAACATAATACGTCATTTCAGCATTTTTCCAAAATACATTTGTGGATGTTTAACAATCTATAAATATGCGTTTCACGAGTCTTACGCTTTTCACGCTCCATGGTTTAAAAATAAAATGGCTGTGACAGGCAGATAGGAATGATCTTACAATGGTTCCGTTTTTACTTTTTAAATAAGGAACCCTAAAAATTACATTATTTACAAATATCCACACTGTAAAAAAATCCGTTAAATTTACGGCAAAGCAACTGTTGCTACATCTAGTTTTACTGCAACTTCTACGATAACCGTACATTTAACGGGTTTTCTTTTTCTTTTTTTACAGTGCAAAAAAAAAAAAAAAAAAAAAAAAAAAAAATTACCATTATTATCATTCATTTATGATAATTTCATTTCAGCTGTTTGAAAAATCAAACACATAATGAATAATAAAGAAAACACGCTTTTAAATCTCTAAAACTATTGATAAAGCGAGTTGAATTCATGATAAGAACTAAAAGTGTCTCGGCTGTATCGATTTTAAACGTGTGAAAAGAAATTGGAGAAAATAATGTTATTTTTCTCCAATAGAAAGTAAATTTTATTTTAAATGTCAAGAAGATTTTTTTTTCTAAATTTCTTTTGTTCTTATCTACTTTTTTCCACATTCTTTTTTAAAAAAATTAAAAAAAACATAAGTAAGTTTGATTTTTGCAGCATTCATATAATTGGTCGCAAGATATAAACTAAAAAATATATTTCATAAAGTTATATAGTAAAGTCGGTAAAAGATCATTGTAATTTTGGTTCAACATTCTTCAGAAAACAGGATTTCTGAACATGAATATGATTTCCTATTTCTATTATGTAAACAGATAACTCCCCATAAATTATATTTAACGATAGGAAAGAAATTTTTATTTTTAGTGTTACCATTAAAATAAAAATTAATTTTGGTGCTTAACTAAATAACTAAGTTTATTTTAATTTATTTTTACATGAACAATGACATTTACTGGGAATTTGGTTTTGGACATTTAGGGAACATGCATAATATGCTGATATATTATTCCCCAGAATCTTCACAAATTATTAAAATAACACTTAAAAATTTTAAAAATTCCTTATCTCAGCAATCCACGATGTTTTTATGTCACGCATGTTTTAAAATGAAAAGAAATGTGTTTCTGAGTTCAGCGTAGCTTTCACACCTTATATAAGAATTTTTTTTCAAGTAACATATAGAGCCCTTCTACATTTTTTCTAAATGTATTTGTGAACGTTTAATAATCTGTAAATATGTGTCTCAATTGTCTTTATTATATCTCATAATTTGAGTCTTCCATTTTAAGATTAAAATGGCAGTTACAAATAGATAGGAGTGATCTTATACTAGTTCCGATTTTACTTTTTAAATACGAGACCTTAAAAGTTACAATATTTACAAATATCCAAAGTAAAGTTTTCCATTCTCATCATTTATTTATGATAATTTCAATTCAGCTGTGTGAAAAATATAATAGAATATAAATAAATAAATAACCACCCTTTTCAATCTCAAAAGCTATTTAGAATGTGTGTTGAATTCGTTATAAGAACTAAATGTGCTTCAACTATAAAAATTTTAAATGTGTGAAAAGAAAATTGGAGAAAATAATGTTATTTTTTCTCTCTAGAAGGTAAATTACATTTTAAATGTCAAGAAGAATTCTTTTCTAATTTTTTTTGGTCTTATCTACTTATTTTCTTCATTTTTTAAATAAATTGAAAAAAAAAGCGTACAGTTAGGTAATGTAATTGTTCGCAAAATTTCAGTATAAATTAACCTGGTAAGATGTGCTCCGTGAAATGTAACTGCGGGATGTGCATGGGGTATCAGCACACCCCAAACATATTAAATGACATAAATAAGAAAAAAGGCTTTAGCATTCGATATGTTAATGAAAATCACGATAAATACTCTTTACCAAAAAAATGATAACTGAAATTTTAAATTTCCGTTAGTTTTAAAAATTAACAAAAGATAAATTAAAACCTCTCACCTTAATTTTCCTTATTTGTAAATCTTAATTTTTCCCATGTATCACTTAATGATTTTTTTTTTACTATTTTTAGTATAATAAAATTATACATTATTGTAAATAAAAATACTGAGATTTGTGAATTTTCAAAAAAATTAGAGCGCACATGGATCATGAAGCTTTAGATTTTTTGAGCATTTGCACTGTAAAATAAAAAAAAATAAAAAAAATCCGTTAAATATACGCCATAAACTGCTAGCAACATCGTTGCAAAAAGTTTTTGCCATAAAAATTGTAGTAAAATTAGATGTATATTTTTTATTACATATAATTTTACTGCAATTATTATGGCTAAAACTGCTGGTAACATTGCTGCCAGCATTTTTTGCCGTAATTTTTTTTACAAAGTGCACACCCACAATCATTAAATGAGTTTAAAAAAAGAGTCTGAATTCGCTGTTTTCATACTCTTCGCACGTAAGGTAACCTCGGACGCAGGTACTAATGGACATAATCACTTCAGTTTATGAGAAGAGATAGCGGATGAGTTTTTTCAGGCATGGGGTGTCAAAACACCCAAAAAAGTTTGTAAAAGTTAGACAAAGTTGTAATATATTGTAAAATCTGTAAAATATCATTGTACTTTTGATTTGCCATTGTTCAGAAAATAAGATTTCTGAACAATTTCCTATTTCCATTATGTGAATGAATAATTCAACATAATTTTTTTTTAACAATAGGAAAAAAAAACCATTACTCTCCTATTGTCAGGAGAAAAACTCGGAGAGGGGTTGCTTCTTTGGAAGATACCAACTGGCAGAGGTGATTTAAAATCCGAGGACGTTACAGTCTTGGCGCGTTTAGCATACGTTTGATGCCACCCCCCTATTTTATTTTTATGTTTTTTTTTTTTCTGTTTTCTCTATTCGACAACACGAATGTATCAAAGTTAACAAAAAGTAAGGGGGGCTCCTACCGGTGTTCTCAGTATCTCAGAGTATAGGTGAAAAACTTTTTTTAAAGTCTAATAAATTTTTAAACATGTAATATTTTTTTTAGGTTGTCCACTAAAGCGGAAAAGTATTTTTATCGAAAAAAATGTTAATTATGCAATAAAAAAATAATGATTTTGACTTGTGTTGTTACTGGGAAACAATAATAAAAAAAAATTGGCAACAATATAATACCAAATTGTCGTAATAAAATTTTAATCATTAGTTTTCTAATGATACAATTTATTTTTTACGTGAGTGGAAGACTACTGAAAACGTCAGAGAAAAGAGGACCACACTCTCTTCCTAAAGGCTTGAAGATGTATGATTTTCGGTCAATTTTGGGTAATTTTAAACATCTGGTACTCTTTAAGGAAAATTCTGATTATTGTCATGGGGACTCCTAAAAAGAGGAAGGGCCCTTCATGCCCCTACATAAGTAGAGCCCTGAAACTGTTGCACAGAATTTCCTCAAATTTCATATTTTGTTGGATCTTGACATAAGTTGGTGTTGACTAGGTCATGTCAGTTGATTATTTATTTATATTTATTATGAAGTATTAACATGTATCTGATTGATAAAAAATGTTTTGGCATTGCCACATCCGACTTGCTAGATTTTAATTATAGGAATTAACTTTCTATCAAATAAAACAAGGGTTTTTCTACTTCCAAACGACACTAAGGGGGCCATTATTTTACTTTGGGGCAAGAAAGCCGTTTGGGCAGGGGGGGGGGGGTGAGGAAGCAAAATTGAAATTTTTCTCAAACCAATCTGGCAATATATGGGTCCTGATGCTGCTTAGGGGAAACCCGGAAAAAATATATATATATAATGCTTTCGAATAAATAAATAAATAAATAAATAAATAAACTTTTAATGGCGTTTATGTTTTATAGAATAAATATGCTATAGATTGTTTTAACTCAGATGACAAGCAATGATTAAAGGTTTAATTAGAGGGAATATATATGATGAAATACGAAATAATGAGGGGAAAATGATAAAATAGCGCAGCAATAGCAAAAACACAAATCTCCCTTTTTTGTGCCGAGTATATACAAAAGAGCCAACGGTCACCCTAAAATAAAGTGGACGAATCCGTTTCTATAGTGATCGCGGAGAGAAAGATATTTCTCAGGGTTTTTCTTGTTACGGAGGGACAGTACATCTAGTGTTAGTCGTTAAATTGAAAAATCATATTGGTGCTTTATTATATAATGAACAAAATTTATTCAAGCCTACTCTTTATAAGAAAAGCACGATTTTTTTTTTTTTACATTTAGGGAAACCGAAAAAGATGCTGGTATTTCAGTAAGTCCATAGTTTATTAAACTAACAAAGAAAATTAGACATTTTGAATCTCGACAATCCACGAAGTTCTATGTCACGCAGTTAATACGTACTTATATACTCGTGTATTTGTGGAGGAATTTCGGGAAAAATTTGACAACCAAATTGGGAGGGGGGAGGCGGTCGACTTATATGAGCCAAATAAAAAAGCAAGATATTATATAATTTTGATTTTTTATGTGTATGGACAATAAAATACGAATAATAATAATAATAAATAGTAATAATAATATATTAATAATAGTATACAGTAGAAGTCCTATACATGCGAATTCGGATTTAACGCGGGAAAATGTATGTCCTCCTCCCAAAAGAAAAGATAAATACAGGGATAAATTTTGCATTTAATGTTGCTGAAACACAATGAGGCACTTACAGTCTGCGGTTAGTGCTATGCATCTCAGAATCTCTGTTGACGATTTAAATGACTGGATAGAAATTGACGACAGCGAACCAAGTTCAGAGGTCTTAACAGATCAAGATATCATTGGTGCTGCAACGCATGAAAATTGCAGTGAGCGAGATGATGATAAAATGAAAATGATGTGGAAATGAAAGAAGACAATCTACATGTTAGAGAAGTGATTTTATACACGTTAGATAAATCTACAAATGATGGTTCTGAACAGTAATGTTGACATTTTTCATGTGTGTCACATGTGAAACAGTTTAAATAATGCAGGTGAAGTTTAACATTTTCAAACTTATACCAAGTGAGCTGATTCAATTTTAATAGATTTGGAATAGATGATATCACTGTATCCTTTGGCTTCAAGTCATCTATGGCGTTAATATCTGCTTCGGAGATTCAGTCCTCAAATAATTTGAAAGAAGACAGAAGTGAAAGTGACAGTAGTGACAAAATTAAGAAAATTGTTTCTGTGTACATAGTAAGTTAGGCTTAGTAGGACTGCAGTATGATATTTTGTTCTAAACAAAACTATATTATATCATGACAAAATAATAAATAAATAAAAACAATAACAAGGACAGTTTAAGCAGGGGACAGTAGTGACAAGTAGTAAACATTCTTACCTATCTATCTATTTTGTAGCTTCTAACTATTTTTGAAGTCCTTAGCATTGTATCGTGTATTTTTCTGGGCAATTAAGATGGCTTTTTCTACTAAATGCACCTGTTCACTAAATTTTATCTGGCCACCTGGTGGTCACTTTAGCAGTTTTATATAAGAGGACACTACTGAAATAAAAATTAAGGAACAGCGTTTCTCTGATTCAGAATAAATGTAAAACTATATTTAATTTACAATAAAAATACTTTATTATGTACTTTGGAGTATTAATTTTTATTTTGGGTGGTAAAATTGTTAAAAATAGTTTGTCATTACACTTAAAATTGTTCCAGGAGATCAGTACATGAGTTGAGGGTCAAGAGACAGAAGTAACAAATTGAATATTTACATTACTATTACAGTACAATTTACTGTTATTTTCTTGAAAATACTTTTTGAAATTGTAGAAATACATTACAAAATACATTTTATGCTTAAAAAAATCTATATGAATGACAAAAACAGCATGTAACCATAATGGACGGAAATTATCCTCTTATTGGAAAATCAACCATGTACGGTATGTATTTCTGAGCATGGGTCCTCAGGAGTTATGCATAGTTTATATGTATTAATTTAGTAATCCTGATTCAAAACCACAGGAAAGCTTGGTACTCATTTTATAGAACCTAAAAAAAGAATTCTTGAGATAATCAGTGTAACAATTTCGGTCTTTAAAACCTCAAATGCTCATGGCAGCATATATTCTGCCAACAGTTTTTCGAGTTTAGTAGATTTTTAAACTTGGATATTCCATATTCCCACTTGAAATTTAAAATGTCAATATTTGGTTTATTTTGCAGGAGGGTTATTTATAATGTCAGGAGTTTTTTACCATAATTTTTTATTTTAGTTCGAATTTCAAACAATAAGGGGCGCTGACGGCGATTGAAGGCCAAGTGATCAGTGCTGAGTGAGGCCTGGTCTTCAATTGCCGTCAGCGCCAGCTATTGTTTGAAATTCGAACTAAAATAAAAAATTATGGTAAAAAACTCCTGACATTATAAATAACCCTCCTGCAAAATTTTTTTTTAATAGCTGTCACCGTTTGCAAGTTATTGAATTTTAAATTCCATCAGTCATTTTTGGGGCACCCAGTATATATACCTTTTTTAAATATCCTTTGAAAAAACTTTATTTGAGTGTAATTTATTTTATTTAAATAAATACTTCGAACATCCCTCTTGCGAAACGTTTATCAACGTTTTTAATCTTTAATATATTTTATAAAAAGAAATGTAGAATTAATAATGAATAATTATGTGTATTTTTTTAAAGCAACATATCATAATAATATATTAATTAAGATTTCACCTAAATCGTATTTATTTTTTGCAGTACTTATACTACAATTTTATATTATTAATAAATCTTAAGCATATTTTGTAAACTGGATAAATAACGAGAGAATTAAAAATCACACATTCTATTTTCCAAACCCTCTTTTATCGCTTTAAATATACATATTTTTCAAGAAATCCCATCAATTAAATTCCGTAAATTCATATTCATTTCTTTCTCACATTATGTCTTTAAGCGAACCCTAAAAATACACATTCAGTAAATTACTTCCATAACTCATAATATTCAGGTGGATCATTGATTTTCTTGTAGGGTCATCTACACGGAGATATTGCAAAATTATAAATTAAAAGAACAAGAGTATAGTCAAACTATTTTTTCAAAATTGCAAAAAATAAAGAAATTAAGGAAATCGATATTAAAAGATGTCTCCAGGAGAGGTTTTTCACGTAGGTGTTCAAATAATCTAAAAAACTTCTAATTATTGAAGTGTTCTTTAATCCTTCACTCTGCGTTTTTCATTATTTTTATTTTAAAAAATATTTGATATATATAAATATGTATATCAAATAATGAGAAAAATAGTAAAAAAATCAATTTTTCAGCTAAAATTTTACATTTTATGGCATTTACCTTGTATACACAATTAAAGGTTTTAAATATTGTATTACCATGTTTTATGGGCTTAAATTAATTAATTTTATGTGGTTAACATTCTGAAGCTTTCTTTTTCATCATGTTTCTAAGCATTGAGTCAGAATAATGAAGGTAAATTTTGCCTTAATAATTTGATCGAATTTTTTTTTTTATTCCGAAGACCAAATTCTAGTTTTTCTCAAATGCAGCAATCTGACATGGTCAAAATAAATTTTATTCCGTTGTTTGGTCCGTTTTTTAACATTTACAGTAATATATTGACCGAATTCACGCACATAATGTGAATTATAGTGTTTTTAGGTATGCACCAGATGTGGCACACAGTGCAGCAAAAGACTGAGATCATGATTTATAAAAATAAAAAGAAATTTTAATGTAATGTAAAATTTTATTTTTGCAATATTTTAAGTTTGCTAGGATTTAATAAGAAAATTTCTCAGTTTTATTTATAGGTTCTTTTCTGTCTGCAGAAATTTAAAGGGTGTTTAATTAATTTTAATGTCAACGTTTGAGCTTTGTAGGAAAATTTAAAAATGTATTGAAAATAAAAATAAACGAAGGAGAAGATGATAATTATACAATCACACTTTTTAAAAGGGAAGTATTTCTATTATACATACATATATATATATATTATTGTGTGTGTATATATATAAATATATAAGAAAACTATAACTGCATCATTTTCATCTGACTTGAATGCAGTTCAACGCGTAATTTTTAATAAAATAAGACAACAGATAATTGGATTTCAAATTTAAGAGTAAAAATTTTTCTTTAAAACACTTAAAATTATTTACGTTTTTTTAAAGTAGAATAATCTATATAAGTATTTTTAAAAGTTCGTTGTGTACTTTTATTTCAAAAGAATATATCTCGAAAGCAATCTTTTAAAAGAAAACAATTTTTGCAAACCTTTTGCATCTTATAAATGTTTGAAATTATTAAGTAACATAACAATTTAATTTAAGGAAATATTTCCAAAATAAACTATGTTCTCTCTTTAAATCATCACATTATTAAGTAAGTTTAAGCATTAAATTTCATGGATATTTACTATTTCCTTTTTCACATTATGTCCTAAAGCGAATTCAAAAACACACATTTAAATTATTTCAATAACTCATACTTTTCTATAGGTTCATAAATTCCATTTTTTATATGTCCAAAAATACATAGAATATCTTAAGTCTCATAAATATTTGGAATTATGAAAGAATAACAATTAATTTAAAGAAATAATTTCGAAATAAACTTTCTTCCGTCTTTGAGCAATCGCATTATTACATAAATTCCAGTTACCAAATTACATAAATTTCTGGTCTTTTTTGTTAGAGATTATGTTTTTAAACGGACAAAATAATACACAATACTATAATAATTGAATATAGTCGAAATGCTCATATTTTGTTTTTTCATACCCTCAAAAATTCATAGAATATTTTAAGAATCATAAATGTGTAAATTTATTTAATCATTCCAATAATACTATACTCTCTGTGTAAACTATCACATTATTAGATAAATTCCACAAATACAGTCTGTTTTCTTTTTCACATAACATCTGTAAACGAATCAAAATACACTACACATATTTGGAAAAATATTTCAATAACTCATGTTATTTGATAGGTTTATAAATTCCTTTTTAGATCTAAATAAATATATGTAACATCCTAATAGTCATAAATGGTTGAAATTATTAAATAGAATTGCAATTTTATTTTAAAAAGAACTTTCGAATTAAACTACGTTTTAATATTTAAATCCTTAGATTATTTGGATAAATTCAAACTAGTAAAATCCAAAAAAATCCACTCTTTTCGTTTTCGCATTATGTGCTTAAAAGATATGGGACACTTTTTACAATAATTTTCATTTATTGAGTTGAAGTTTTAAATTTTTTGTAATGTTTAAACATATATTTTGTAAAATAAATCACAATTAAACATTCCTTTTAAATAAACAGAAATATCTATATTTTAGTTTTGATTCAGCATTTTAAAAGACACTAATTAAAATAAATAAATAAATAAAAATTTGAAAACAAAAATGTTCTAAATTTTACTTTAAAAAAGCCATATTTTCAAAAGTATTTTTTTAATTTTTCTGAATAAAATTAAAAGTTAAACAATAAAAAAAGACGCGTTTGAAGTTTTAAGTATTTATCTCAAGAGTTCTTTAGTTAAAACAATTTAAATCCCAGAAATTGTGAAAAAAGCATGAAGAAAAACGCATTTTTAGAAGAAGTCATTTCAGTGAAAGCCTTTACTTGAAATCTAGATTTTAAAACAAACAAACCAAAAAAATCTAGATACACTTATAGAAACAAAAATATAGATTAAGCTAAAAACTCATTTAAACGTCATTTTAAGTATACAATCTGAGAACATTTTAATGCAATGAATTTTTGTTTTTTTTGAAAATTTTGAGATGCTTGTATTTTTGATCATCTTAAACAAATAAAAAATCTAGTCGTTGGGCGCCATGGTAATACTTACCCATCATGGATATACATAATATAACATATAAAAATAAAACATTTGTAAAATATTTATAAAACATATTGCAATTCCAAAACAAAATTTAAATATTATTTTAACTATTTATAAATTTAAATATTATATTTATAAACAAAATAAAAGTATCAAAATTAAATATTTTTAATATGCATAGTAATGGTCTTAATGATTTGCTGATGAATCAATTTTGACTAATTATATAAAAAGCCAAACTATTCAAGTAGTGCCGAATTGCGTAAAAAAACACCCTTATAACTCAAAACATTACAATCGTATTAACTAACAGTTTACTGCATCGGAATAAGCGTTTCATTTCCATTTAAAATATATCTTTGAATTGAAATTTGAATGAAATACAGGGTCATAAAAAATCGAAGAATGTGGAAAACAAGATTACAGATATCTCGGGACATAATAATCCGATTGACTTTGTTCTTCATGCAAAATTTTTGTTATCTTATTGCCGTTTACGTCCACTCCTTACAATTAAAAAAAAAAGTCGAAAATTTTTATGCTTTCATCAGAACGAATATTTTGAGAGTTCGAAAAAAATAATTCCGTATAATCGAGGTTACTGATATTAAATATGCTTTGTTCCATTCTTACGAACTAAATACATCGAAAATTCCTAGTCTCTATTTATCTGAATTTGTTCGGGAGACGGAGCCTTTACAGACACAGAGACAGACAGACGAAAGGACTGCATTTTTTTTTCTAAAAATATGTTTTTTGGAATCTCCAGTATCTGAGACATGTAAATCCATCAAAAAAATTTCTACTTTCAAAACGATTGCAAGACTTTACCTATGCTACATATGATGGGTAAGTAATACACATTTACAAAACTATTTCAATAAATCAGAATATTTGAAAGATTAATAGATTTTTTTTTTCATATCTATAAAAATACATGGAATATCATAAGAAGCATAAATCTGGAAAGTGAGGTTACACTCTTCAATACTGATTATTAATGCAAAATTTATTTTTATTTCTGTGGATATTATTTCTTCTCCACTTTGACTTCATTTTTTCATACTAATTGGATTAGTGTTGAAACACATAAAATAAAATCTAATGTTATAATAAACAGGCGTCTAAAGTTAAATGAAGGTAATATCTTGAATGTTTGTTGCATTTTTACCGAGTCTATTTTTAAAAATGTATAACCGTTTTCGAAATAATTCCTTTAGTTTTAAAACATTATTATACGGAATATCTCTTGAAACTTGTTTTTCCCCCGCAAAATAAAATTCGTTAAACTTTTCTATGATGATTTTTTTTTAATTAGCAATTTTTTAAAAATAAATTTAGCAAGTTTTGTCGCATGTTTATTGAGAAATTTGTAAAATTGTTAATGATGTTTAGATTAAAATGTTTCAGAAAAGTATTTTTTCTTGTGTCGTTTACTGATACTTTTTAAAATTATTATTCAGATTAAAAAAAATATTAATAACATCATTTTAGTTTAGCGAATAACTAAGTTCTTATTAGTATTAAAAATATTCTTAATCATTTTAATTTCTGAAAATATTAATTTTACTGATAAGTCGATCATTAATTCATTAGCGTTAAAATCTTTAGGTTAACGGTATCTTTATCTCTTTGAAAATTCTTTTTTGACGCTAAATTTCTACAAAGTTAAACGCAATTTAAACTGCAACTAATTAACTGTTCTGATATTTTTAAAATACTTTTTAGGCTGATTTTGAGAGATTTTAAATTAAAATGTTGTTGACATTAAATTATTATTCGCCGTCGCTAAAACATTTTATATTTTTTACGAATGCATAAATATATAATTTTATTAATTTTATTCAATATAAAAAAAAGCATTAGAGCAATATCTATAATAAGTTAGTTTACAATTGTGAGATAGCTAAAAACTGAATTTTTTAATTATTTTGACAATGTTGAAAAGAGATTTTACTCGAATATAAAGATAATGATTCACTTTACAATACTGGAATTACTTAGAAAGCATTTATCCGTGTAGATTCAATATCTTTTCTATATAACTGTTTAAGTTGAACTGTTTATAGCTGAAAACTGTTATTTATAGACTAACTGTTATTTCAAGAATATTTACACTATCTTGGGATAATTTGAAATGAATTAACAATTATTCTATAACATTACAATTATAGGCTAAAAATTCTTTATATGATATTAGATATCTAAACAAATATTTTTTAGGGAAATTATTTCTAAAAGTAAAATTTTTCAGAAACAGCTAACATAGCTTTTAAGGAAGAGCTAATTAATATTTTAACTGAAATCATTTTATTAAAAATGTTCATAATAAGTGTATTAATTACTTCGGTATATTAATTGCGATCAAAATAAAAAAGTCACAAAAAGTTGATTTTGTTGTAACATATAACGCATCATGCTTTAGAGATACGATATACACTTAAAAATTTTGTCCAAGCTTGAACCAAATTCGTATTGACATTAGAAGCTTCGGTTGAACCATATTTCTTATTGTAATCTCGTTCCAACAACTGGAACTATGCTTTAACCTGCTCAATTCAGAGACAAATTTTGCGTAGCCCTTGAAAAATCAGCTTAAAATTATTATAAATCATATCTAAAGACGCATTGGTCTATAAATCGTGCTTCTAATGTACACGTATTTATTAAAAATATTCTAGATGTGATTTTAACAGTTCTACAAGTATCTGAATTAATTTAAAGGTTGTTTTTTAGTATTGCCTCCAGTCGACATCAGACCTGAGTAGGTTAACAGAGCTCAAAATGTTGGTGCGAGATCTCACCATCTTATGGTGACAGCTAATGAACATTAAAATTTGGTTCAAAATAGGACAAAATTTTTAATAGTGTATGTGGATAAAATATTCACGGTGTTTTGTAAATGTAAATAATTTAGTAAAAATCTATTCATATTTCTTTTTCTTAAACCATAACGGAAATGCAAGTCTTCTACTTAGAAAAGCTTTACCACTGGCCGAGAGGTTCTGCCTCTGAAACTGGTAGGCCGCAGGTGCTGGGCGTGAGCCCAATCGCGTCCTTCGGCCTAACCGTTCGGAGTTTTCCGTGGTTTTCTTCGAACCTTGGATTTCCTTACGTAAATACAAGTTAGGTTCCCCTAGAAGGCCCTCCCATTTAAACGGCATTCCCACCTTCAGAGCCTCCCAAGTGTAGATAATTGGCCAGTGGCCAGTCACACAAACAAACTTAGAAGAAATATGGCAGTAAGAAAGATTTCAATTTGATTCTTATGAATAGTAAATTTTCATGTAAGAATTATTTCAATTTTGATGTAGCTTTTATTAATATGTGTGAGAATAACATTAAAAAGTCGTTTTTGAAATGTGCCAGAATTGCTTTTCTCTTTGTGTTTTTTATAAGTAATAAATAAATATTTTATATGTGCTGTATTTTAACTGCATGTATTTTCTTCATAAGTTTTATATATTTATTTTTAGAAAAATTATAATATAATATTGATTGTAAGGTAATATGACAAAATATAGTGTAAAAACTAAAGAATAGGGATAAACCAGAAACAATACAGAATCTCATTTTATCGATGGAAGACGGTATATTTAAAGTAATTCAGCAGAAAAGAGCAATAATCAAGTGTTATTTTTTTTTTTATTCTTGTTCTGCTAAAGACTAAAAACTACTGTGCTTAAACTTTTGACACACTCATTTTTGTTGTTTGGATAAATTTTCTTATTTAAGATAAATTTTATACATAAATTTGTTAACTATCTTTTTAAAACTACAATTTGTAGATTATGTAAAAAGGAAATTAACTTTCACTCATTAATAAAATTTTATTTTGAAATTTTCTGTTGTGCTTAAACTTTTGATTGCTATTATTTGCAAATTGACAGAGGCTGTCAAGTAATCTCATTTCAATTATTCTTAAAGTCTTATAAACACACATTTCATCAAACAAAAAAATAAGTTTTCTATTATTTGTTTGAATTCATAGTTGAAAATAATGCTATTATAATTTGACCGAATTTTGAAATAATAATACGGAACGTAAAAGTATAATTTTAGTCCAATTATATTAATTAATATGTATTTTTGTTTTTTGAAAAATGTATTTTGCATACATAATATTAAACTATGTAAACAAAAATGCCTTAATTGTGCTTATAATAAGATTTATTTAACAATAATTTGATAAGCAACATACATTTTCTCAATACCTATTAACAACTTTCTATCGACAGAAAACATTTTCCCTTACACATCAATGACATAAAAAATTTAATCAGTACTTGAATATGGCATTTTCTGGCTTGATAAAATCGTTTACCTATCTTGATGCACTTGACATCTAAAACAAACTTTTGTACAAACTTTTTAGATAAATGTCATTTAGTTTAGCGCTTTTTAACGTAATACATATATATGTATGCTTATTATTTTAACGTATGAAAAAGTCTTTTTTTTATTTATATCGTATGGTTATATTAAAAAAGTGTTAACTGTTTATAAAGGGAGGAGAACACTGTGAAACGTTTTTAAAAATGAAAAAAAAAACTGTTGTTAAAGAATAACACGTTACGAAACTATAAAAAAATTAATGCCTTTATTTATATTTAGGAATGAATGATTTTATATAGCTTAAAAAATACCTATTCAAATCAAAGTAAAATTGAACTGATGATCCAACATTTTTCTTAAAATAGATAATTTTCTGGTGAACATCACATTTCTAAAATTGAGTAACATAGAAACTTAATATTTTGTGTTGTATTGTATTTTATACAGTTTTATAAACTCTACCTGTTTTTAAATAAAACCTGTAATATATTAAATTTTTAATTTTTAATTAAAATTTTGGTACAAATTTTGTAATTTATAATTTAATTGCATGAAAAATATTTTCATCTGCAAACTTGATTATTAAATTAGGCTGAAGTTAAAGTATTTTAACAATATGTATTATTAAATGGGTGTAATGTAAATATATTTTTTATTATCCTGCTCGCAACACATGTATTTCAAATGAATTTTTTGAAAATCCTTAGTTTATATGCTTTATTTGAACTAAATTTAAATTATTTTTCGTTAAAATTATTCAGAGAATGCGTTAAATATATTTAGAGAAATTTACTCTTAAAGTTTTAAAGTCTAACTAAAAAAGTTTAGTTAGAAGTTTAATCTTAATTTTTTAACAACATGTAAAAATCAAGCATTTGATCTTTTTTCAATATTTTGTGACTTTTCTGATGAGACAAATATCGCATGGCATTCTGTGTTACCATTTCTTTGCTTAATATTAATTCTATTTTGGTTCGTGAAGAGGATAATTATGCATTGGCGTATTGCATAGATAGCAAAATAACCAGTCAACTTGTGAGAGAGTGACCTTTGTCATAAAGGCACTTTAGTATTTCTGAGATCGTGACGTCAATAATTTAGCATGTGTAAGCGTAAAAGCGACATCTATCCTCTCTTTTACTTTAACTTTTTAGAGTGTGTGTATCTCTTTCGGATTCTGCAGTTAGGCTCGCGGTTAGTAGTAATATGTTAATATGAAGTATCTCAGTTTGCAGCATATAAAAGTGTGGAGTTTGAGTGTGTGTGAGTGTCTCTGGCATTATCCAGCCAACACTGAGTGTGACTAGCGACATTAGATAGCGAAGTGGATCTCTGGCGATAGCCAGCCGAGTGTTCGAGCGATATTAGTCAGCGAAGTGTATTTCCCGCTGGTATCTAGCAGATTGAAAGTAGCATCGAGCCTCCAGTGTGTTGTGAAGGAGTTTTTGGTATTCGAATAGAGAAGTTGGCCGGTGGTAAGCAATTTAATAATAATTGCATTTGATTATCTCAAAGTGAATAAAAGATATCTACAGCCACGGGCTGTCTAATTAGATTTTATGTAGCAGTTTAGCCGAAGATAGTGAGAACTAATCAGAGTTGCCCCGATTGAGCTAGTTTCCGGTGTTGTGAGTATGAGTTTACTCTTTTAGTAGTGTTCTCAATTGTGAAAAATTAGACTTGCTCCACTTCCCTTGAGCCCTTATCGTTTTTAATAAACTTGTGTTTATATCTTAATTTATGAGTATGTCTGCATTCAACTCCCAGCACGAGCACCCAACCGTTACAAACTGACATGTTTAAAGTAATTTGGATTAGCCTTAAATGCAGTGTTTTACGGAAATTTGCTTTTTTTTCGAAGCAAACATATAATGGTTACTGGGTAGTTTTTTCTTTGCTTATCAATGATAACCTTTCGATCGCATTTTCGAATATTCGCTCCTTATATTTACTAATCAACGTTTTCAATTAAATTGTATAAGTTAGAAGCTAAAAATTAAACATTATCATATGTCGAATGTGGTGTATTATGTGATATAAATCCAAACTTGTTTTTTTCAAGAACAATAACATTCCTAGAAATGATACAATTATTTCATGAATTTTTAATTATTTAGAAATTGATTATTTGACCAATATTCGCAATTTTTCTGTGTTTTTGAAAAAAAATGATTTTCAAAGATATCAGAATACGACAAAATGCAAATTCTATCGAGACATTTTCTGTAGAAACTCATAAGAAGTTTACTGTTATACGGCTTTCATATGTAACGTTATCGTGTATTAGGGCGGGGCAGGGGAAAAGTCTAGCATTGAATATCGAAGAAGATTCCAGGGGGAATGAAGTGTCTTTTCTCCATCATTTCTGAAAGAATCAACTTTAAAAACTTTATCAGATCAAAATAGTCTGTTTTTGTTTCGGAAACGGTGATAGATAGAAACATGAAACCAGTGGTGTGATTATTTAAAAAATCGTAAGAATCTTATACATAAATTTGAAAATTTAGTTAAAATAGCGCTCATAGATGGCGCTGAGAGCAATAGGCGCTCTGTTGAGGCTGATATTAGCACTAATGCTAATTCAGGCGTTTTATGCGGAGTGAATCTTGTTTGATAATGCACTTTTGCTTTTACTTATAATTTTGATTTTGTTGGCGTTTATTTGCTTATGCAATAACATACATCTGATTTATGTGCTCCACATGAAGCCTGCTTATAAATCATCGTCAATATTATAGGGAGAGATAGCACCAGGAAATTTTACAAGTGATATACAACCGAAAACTCCACACAAAGAGTGCGTGCAATGGAGCCATTGGGATTCGAACCCCCAACCTCTACGGTCGAAGGCGATTAGCGGCGTGGTGCTTTGACCACTCGGCCAAGGAGGCCCCATTTTGTTGGCGTCAGCACAATAATATACAAAAATAGTGTTTCCATAGGAATGACTCCTTTAAAATTGAAAAATGCGAGAAACAACTTCGTAAAACCAAAAGTGCATTTTCGAAAAAGACCCACTCCGTATAAAAATCCTTAATTTGCATTAGTGCTCCTATTTGCTCTCAGTGCCATCTATGAGCGCTATTTTTAACTAAAATTTCTGATTTATGCATAAGATTCTTACTGTTTTTTTAATAAACACACCACTGGTTTCATGTTTCACTGGTTTCAACACCCTGTATATATATATATATATATATATATATAATGATTCGACGAAGGCTATGTTCCATAAATTCCTAAGAATGTTACTTCTAAGAATCAGCAGCAGGACAAGCAGAGCAGTCGCTCCGGCAGTTGGCAAGCAGTGGAAGAATTGCATTGGGGTATTTCCCCATTAGGAAAAATAAAATCCATCAGTCTTTAATTTCTTTTATTTATTAACTCATAATATAAGTAGTTCTACCCCGCAGTTACCTTGGCACTGTCATCGAATATTCCAAAACTTCGTGATTAAGCTGCGTTCTAAGATATTTGAATTTTTCGGGGAAAAAGAAACAGCATCCTAACATTTGAAAAGTCAATCGCGTTCTGCGCTCTGAAAAAACCAAATGAGAAACCCACATTTGCACGACAAACTAGCCCCTCCTCACTCCGCGTCAATCATTTAAAAAATCCAACCAGGATTAATCTGACTTTACGCAATAAAATTGATCACCTCTGACTGGTCTAGGAGGCGTGGACCTCGGGTAAGGATTATATCTTGTCTCGCAAATAGACAAGCCCTTTAACATCACTAACACAGACGCACTAACACAGATCACGTGAGGTTAAATAAAAAATATAATTAAAATCTCTAGAATATTCTAAAAAGGAAAGATTACGAAATAATTTACCGCTTTTTTGAGAAACAAGCAATAAATTATTAAAAGGTAAAATAAGAAAAAGAATTTTAGCTGTTAAAAGTTAATACATTACGAAACTAAGATTAAAATATGTTCCGCAATTTTAGAATTAAAGCTAAGCGAGAATAAAATGGCGCAATTTTTTTTTATTACATATATATATATATATATATATATTTACAGTGTAGTTGTATTTTTGAAAAAAGTACTCGCATGATATCTACTTTCAGAATTTATTATCTTATTATTCGATTTTATAAAATGCAATTTTTCTTGATTTTTTACGGTTTCTTTACTTTTGTATAGTTACGAAGCAAGGACATCTTTTGGATTAAGATAATTTGCATTTTTGTGTTTAAACAAGATAATTGGGATCTTGGGTATCATAAAAGCAGTTAATCTTTATAATAAGTATTTTTGCTTGTTTTATTATGCTCCAAGATATCATAGATATGCACTACCGAAAATTGCCTGAAATATTGTTAAAAAATTTCATTTATATAAGAGCATAAAATTATCAAGCCAATTATGGCTAGTAAACTCTGAAGCCTTATCCTACTGGTCAAGCGTGATAGACTATGTAATACAATTTCAACAGGAGACCTATTTATTAATATTTAAAAATATATTTAGAATTTTATATAAAAAAGAACTTTATGAAATGTTTATAATTAGCTGTGACATTTTAGTTCTTTTTTCAATAAAAAAGTTTTCTGGAGATTTCAATCTATAAAAATCTCACCTAAATGTATTCAGTTATAATACTACATTTCATTTTAAGCAATAATCCTTTTATTGTAAATTCTGTAAACACCCACGCAATGTAGATTTCAAGAACTAAATAATTATATTTACATATCAAGAATCAAGACTCATCTGATTAAATGTATGTTTACTCAGTTTGATGAAATCTACTGCGTAAATATGTTGGAAGTGTTTTTGAATATTTACTTAGTAAATCAATCAGAGTGATTGAAAATTTTAGAAAATTATTTCATAAACACAACAAAATCTCGCATTAATTAGGAGATATGATTAATTTCTTAAACAGAAATATTTTTAACAAAAAGTTAAATAAATAATTCAATCTGCGCAATGTTCATGTCACAACTAGCATCTTTATTTGTATATTTCAGAATTAATAATTATATATATTTGAAAAGACCTTGAATTAGAGACCTTGATTTAGATGCACTTTCGAAATGATAAAGATTACCTGTACATTTTTCTAAATATATCATATATTTATTTAGACACATTCTTGTTTGTTTGACTAAAATTAAAAAAATCCTAGCCATTGATCCTAGCTTAACTTCAGAATGAAATTATTTTAGATTCTGCACAAGACCACATCAACGAATTAAAAGCTAAAAAATTTTCCATACTTAAGAAAAAATAAAACATAGTTTATAGTTTGCTTAAATATAAACAAGTTTGATGACCTGAAATTGTACATATTTTTTTATTAAATCAATAAATATTTACGGTGGCTTTGAAACTGATTTAGTTAAGATATTTAATTTTTTTAAAGTTTCATTTACACTTGTTTATTAGTAATACTTATTGGTACGCGTACCTAAATAAGCAAAATATTTTTTTCTTTCACTAAAAAACACTTTTTAGAATTAGTTCATGAATTTGCAAATTACTGCATTTATAGAATAATTAAACTACCTGTAGTGACTGTAAACATGAAAGGAAAGCAATGCTAATTATTTAGTAAAACACAATTGTATAAGTAAGTTATAGCAAGGAATTAGCAATGAAGCTGGTACATTTATTTCTAAACTAAACCTGTTGCTATTCGTTCCATTAAAGTAAGGGCTTGCAGTATCCAACCCTACCTACTTGATTCTATTGCCCGAGGTGCTATACAGCACCTGTCCTGGGGAGGTGATCAGCTTAAATTGTGAATCTCGATGTTCAGTGCTCATGCAAGCTTGGTACTAATTTTATGGACCCCGAGTTAATGAAAACAGAGTGAACCTTCCCTAGCCAAAAGTCCGACTCCACATGGCAGCATTTACGCAACCATCAGTGTTATCGATTTAGTGTATTCTGTTATTCATACATTCCATATTAGCACCAGAAATTTAAAATATAGATTTTAGCTTTAATTTTAGCAGAATTTTGCTTTAACTTTTTTAATAACAGCTATTTCGTTATAAAAAAACCGAAATTTATTATCTATATTTTCTGGTGCAAATTCCAGCTACGTAATCTCTGTAACGCTTTCTATCACGTACATTAAAGTATTAAATTGCTCGACAAAGATAAGTTTAATTCACAATCATAGGTGTGACACTTAAGCGTGTACGCGTCCCTGATACAGCGATTCCTTTCTATTACTGACCCATAGATAGCATCTGCACAAACTCAGTTATGTTTTTAAGATATCGTTGCACAAATAACCGCAAAAAGAAGAGTTGCTGAGGTACATACGTACATTGCAATAAAGAGTGTATTTCAAAGTAGAGCTATTATACAGGCATAAATGTTAGGATTCAGAATAAGACACTTGCATTCAAATTTTCAACATTCAGTTGATTTTTAGCATATTGTAAAAAATCAAAATCAATTAAAGTTAAATAGTTTAAACTATTTCCCTTTTTAAAAATTATCCGAACAATTTAGTGTATTTTTAATATAAAATGAAGAATAACTTGACAGATAATACCTTCTTATTTTATCTGTCGCACTGCAAAACATATTTGGTTTAGAACAGTTGCCGGGATAGTTCTGTAGTCAAGCAGTTATTGGTTATCTGGAGATAAAATATTCCATCATTATTGCAGTATTTGACTGAACTACCTGTATTTTTCATACTGTGTGTTTACACTGAAGCAGTTGTTAATGGAAAGGCATAATAATATTTGAAATATAACAAAAATATAACAAATATAACAAAAATTTGAAATGTAACAGAATTTTGAAATACAACAAAATAAATTTTGTATTAATATAATATTTGCAAATTAATTTTAAAAAAGTGATACTGCGATATTGCACACCAGAATTTTAATATTTTCCAAAATATCGCTACAGTAAACAGAATTGATCAAATATTATTTTGCTACTAAATTTTATCTATGAGTGAACATATATTGAATATGTATTTGACATCACATTTAAGAAGATTTTGTAGTTTAGTGGAAAATATGTTTTGTATGTTAAATACATAAGATATATTATAATTATTCTATGCTCCTTAAATGTCTAGTGATTGTTATAGCTTCTTCAGTTCTAAATAATTTTACTGAATTATATATTTGTTTTGTATATACACTGTTTAAAACAATAAGGGAAGGAGATGGTTTTAACGAAATTACGTAAATACTCACACCGATAAGTAACATAAAATAAATCATCCTGAAAACAGAAGAAGAAAACTTCATATAGAAATCAAAGTTCATGACGTCAAAAAGCAGATCATAAAGGCAGAAATCAGGATGTTGCAGAAACGTCCGTTTCATTGCCTTAATTGTAAAATTAAATTGCTCTTTTTTTCTTTTTCTTTTTTTTTTAATTTGAGAAAAGGTGATTTGAAAATGTCCCAACAGAACAGACAATATTACTCAGCTGCAAAGAAAGTTGCTCTTGGCAAAGGATGAAGGTTATCCAGCCAAACTATATGTAATGTGCGTCATCAGAGAGGTCTCTATGGACGTAGGTCAATGGTCTGCATTCCGTTGACCTGAAGCCACCGAGCGGCCCGAAGAAGCTGATGAATATGGAGAATGGGAGCAACATTATTGGAGCCAAGTGCAGTTTACTGACTAGTCTGATTCAGTCTGGAATGTGACACTCGACGTGTTTCGGTATGGAGAGAGAGGGGAACAAGAAATAACCGCACATTCGTTCGTGAAAGATCACAATACAGATGAGGTGGTTTGTTGGTATGGGGTGGAATTAGCAAAGGTAGACTTACGGACATGCATATAACTCGGAATGATATTTCGACGGCCCAAATATATGCAGACGAGATACGGAGACCTCATGCCATATCTTACGCTGCAGATACATGAGACTCCTTTGTTTTCCAGCATGATAATGCCAGACCGCGTACAGTTTGTCTTGTGGAGAACATGTTCGAAACTAAAACAATATAGTGTATGGAATGATCAGCGTACTCTATTGACTTGTGTCCGATCAAGCATGTTTAGGACATTCTCGGACGGCGCATTGCATCCAGACCAAACACTCATTTTACAGCCCGAGCTTTAGAAATTGCAATTCTTGAGGAGTGGAACAGTATTCTCCAAAGTCTTATCGATAACATCATCGCATCCATGGAAAACAGATGTGCAAAAGCTTTTCGAAGAGACCACACTCCATATTAAAAATCTTGCATCATTTCGAAACAGTACGTTTTTTATCATTTACATCTATAACCAAATTGTTCCCCTAAATCATCTTTTCATCTTTCTTCCCCATCTTTTCAAAGAAATTAGACTTGATTAAATTCTTTTTTTTCTGTATTGCGATATTATACTCGTGTACTTATTTTGTACTAATACATGACTGTCTCGCTCGGTTTTCTTAATTTCTTTGCCTACTGAATTACTCCACTGCTTACTAATTTTTTTGAGCAGTGTATATTAGTTTTATCGGAATACCTTTCCTACGACAAATTAAAAAATATACCAATGCTGTTTGTGAAATAATTTATAAAGCATGTCTTTATGTTAAATTCATATAATGTCATATATATTTTTTGATGCTTAAATATCCAATGATTAAAATATTTTCTTCAGTATTAGAAATATTTATATTGAATATAAAGTTCATACAAATATTTTTTATTGAATATTATATCTATTTTATATCTTTCTAAAATGTTTTAAAAGAAATTACACAAAGGTATATGTAATTTCAACAATACAATATGTGTTCAAAGTTTTTTTCGCCAAATTTGTATATCACGAATATTCCTTTCAGTATGCCAAGGTTTTCAACGATAATTGAGAAATCGCTGTATTATTCAGTTATTTTTTTTTTTATTCAGAACATATTTCCCACCAAACAGCCATGGTGCACCTGTGAACAGTATCTTGCTGAAAACTGAATAACATGTTTGTAAATTGTAAACAAAAAAAAAATGATAAAGTTTACAACATTCTTGTTAATATTTAAATAAAATAACTTAAACGATTTTTTTAAGCGCAATGAAGGAAGTTTTTAAAATATGAATTGTTTTTGCAGAATAAATCTAACCATGACTATAGAAAAAGAAAGAGGAAAGGATCTGAAAAGAAAAGTATCACAGAGTCAGTAGTTTTTGTACACGAGTTAGAAATTGCAATTAAATCACCCTTCAAGAATATCATAAAATAAATGTTCTTAACAACATTTTTATTGGATTATTTTTCTTTTGAAAGTTTATTTATTTTTTTATGTTTGGCAATAAGAAGTTTTAAAATTACAATAATTTATCTGACAAATTAATATGAATGTATAGTATTAAGGATAAGACAAAATTTAATGTAAGATTTCTAAATACTTAGGTAAATTTTATTTGTCATATTTATAAAATTCATGCACCAAAAGTTGACTTAATATTTATCGCTAAATAAAAATTCATCAATGATAAAAAATGTATATTCATGTTGTCTTATTGTATAAGTTAAATTCTAGAGCCTTTAAATCAGAGACACTCAAAACAGAATCGGAAAAAGCAATACAGTAAAATACAGTAGAAATTTTAGAAAGAAATTCTTGAAACGTATTTATTAGTATTAATTATTCCTTTTTAAATTCTAAATAAGCGCACCAAATTCTACAAGATTATCATGCATATACATGAATATTTGTTTTTTTGTGTTAAGTTTATTGTAGGATAATTACAGAATTGCTGCATAATTCCATTAATTTTTTTTTAGCTATCACACACGTCTAACCTAAAATCTTTCATACTTCTTGGTTTCTTGTTAAAAAAATATATATAATGAAATAGTAGTGTTTTTATAAAATAATAATGCTGATATTACACACACCCAGTTTTTTTTCATTACGTAAAAGCAGCAACCAATTTACATGTTAAACGCGGACGTATTAGTTTGCTGTACTTGTCTTATTAGAATATATTGAGGAAGTTACAGAATGGCAGGGTACTATAGTCTATATCTTGCCCAAACGATGCTGCAGCCAAATGAAAATTATAGACGACTTCCTAGTACTGCTATAATCCACTGCGGTTAGTTCTATTTGGATAGCAGATCTCAAAGTGACGAGGTGAAAAAAAATATTATTCTGAATTGTAACAATTTTTCACAGTTAAATTTTATACAATCAATACCAATTATAAGATTTTTTCTTTATTGTTGTTAACTAAATTCAGTATTAAATTGAATAGCTATATTTATTGTTATGTATTCAGTTTATTTATATGATAACTTGTTGATGAATGAAGTGATTATTCTTCCAAAGTGGTTTTTTGGGAAATATGTAATAGACAATACATACACTGTAAAAAAAAATCTGTAAAGGAACTAAACATTTTCTAGGAAACTAGAATTCCAAGAACTTTTCATGTAACGATAACAGGAAAAATCCCTGTAACCGATTCTAAAACTTGAGTTTTTGTTGTTACCGTTACAGGAAAAGTTCTTGGAATCCCAGTTTCCTAGATAAAGTGTAGTACCTTTACAGATTTTTTTTTACAGTGTACCTGCTTAAAGACGACTCTGTTGAATATGAACAGTCATTTAAATCCCATGTTTATCATCTGAATGAGATCGACTCTTTACTGTATTATACGTCACAAGAGGAAGATCCGTTTTGATGTTAAAAAATTTCAAAGGATTGTGATGCACTGTGATGCAATTGTGATGCATTGTAAAAAATATGTAACCTTACTCTATAAAAATTGTGACAGTCATACCTAGTCCATTTTATTGAGTAATTTAAAAACATAAGTTGCGTTGCATTAGACAAAACAGTAATATTGGACCAGTTATATTAATTTAAATTATAACATTATGTAAGTTCAATTATTCTTAAAATTGGAGGCAGCATGCGGCCACCAAGTTTCGAGAGTAACGTTACATAATTTTTATATAGCGGGGGAATGAAATGACAGACTACATTTGAAGTTTTGTAAAAAATAAAGCAATTTTTTAACGAATCGGATTTAATAATTTTTACTCAATAACGTTTTCTCGGTTATTCTTGTAAACGGTGATTTTTCTTATAATTTTGTTTTCCATATAACCTTTTTCCACGTTTCCCGGCTGCTTTAAATTACAGGAAAAGTTATGCTTAAAAAAAAACACTGAAATTATTTTTTCCATTTTAATTGCATTAAAAATCTGTTAAGATGTAGTCAAAGTTTGTACTTTACTTTTAACGAATGTCAAATTTTATACGCCGATTTCGAAATCAAAATGTAAGTAGCATTCCATGATATCCCAAATTCCTCTCCTATTTCCATTACCATTAGTATTTTTTTTTTTCAGACGCGTTTCCGAAAGTATTATGAAATATTAAAGAAATCTCTTGTTTTACAAATTCTGTTTTACATTTTTAAAATTCAAAATGTGTGCTTTCATTTTAAAAAACTTATTTCATTTGCAAGTATGTTTCGTATTTATTCATGCCATAAAAAGCCATAATGTGACCTATACATTTTTCTTTTTCTTTATTTCCAAAAATAAAGCCAGTATAGTTTTATTCATTAAAAACATAATGAATTAATGAATTCTGTACATTTTAAAAAGTCAATACTTTAATTTATAAAACTCTTGTTTCAGTGAGAAATAAAATTAATGCATTAGATATTTCTCGTAAAAGTATTAATAGTTACTTATATTTTCCTAGATAATAGCAAAAACTAAAATTTTGAAAGCATCCATCCACTTACAGGCTGTTTCATGTTTTAAAGTTTTTATTTATTTTTTTTTTATTAAATGAATGATATCAAATTGCATAAAGAGAAAAAATAAGAGAATGATGAAAATTTGTTCATAAATTTTGTAATATGACAAATTGAATTTTACCTGTAACAACAAATATAATTGGAAATTCCTAAAAGTGTATCCCTGTCCAAAGGTACAATTATGATATTTCATGTTTCTTATTTGATAGTGATTTCGCAAATGATTAACTGAAGAAAATTCAACTTAAAATTGCTTTGTGTAAAATGCAAAAATGTAATATAATAAATATTGTAAGAATAAAAACAAATTAAAAAATTTCATGCATTAAGATAACTCTAATCTTGCAAAGTTACATATAAGAGAGTATGCATTTCAATGTAATTGGACATTATATTCAGAAATATGCATTGTTTTAACATTCTGTTATATTTTTGGTCTGTTATGCCCATTATGTATTTATTAAGATCAATAAATTTCAATATTTGTACAATGATATTTCAATCGTATCATGTATGTAATATAATTTTAATAACTATAGTTGCATGGAAATACTTATTCATTCTTCTTGAGATCTGTTCTGAAGACGGTATATTTCTACATCAAACGAGTAATCCTGCCCCACCGTAACGGTGTCGTTCAATGATGTTGCGGTAACGGGTTCCTGGCATTATCCATATGAAAGCCCAACGTGAATCAGAGTGTAAAGCAAATCGGAACTCGTCTGAATAATTTTACACAAGCCCACTTTGAAAATGTCCACATTGCAGGTTCTCTTCTCCGGTCTAACCACAAATGAGAGTGAGTTATCGTGGGCGAAACACATCTAACAGGCCTGTGAGCATATAGACCAATATTTACCAAACGTCGATCATGCTTTGCTTTGAAACAGTCGTACCCGCAGCTGAAAGTAGCTGACGAGACAGGTCTGATGCTTGCTTCTTTTGGCAGTTACTGCCAAATACCGGTCTTAATTCGGCGTTGTAACTTGGGGACCACCTACACTGCAACGTCTACTGGTATTTCCATCATCTTGGAATATTTGATAGAAATGATACTTTGGACAATTTTAAGTTCCTCGGATATTTTTATCTGAGTACGCTCACATTTCACACGGCCAATAATTCTACCACGTACATTAAATCATCCACATGCGTCTTCTGTGTCATAATTATTTTATTATAGAACTGCTTGGCTTACAGAATGCTTGTTACAATTTTAGCTCTTTGCCACCATTCTCATAGATTTTAATAAAATTTTACTATACCATTTACTTTTTAGTAAATAGGTTATTTTTAGTTATAACGTATTCTTTTTAGTCATTAAAATTCGGCAACAATATATATATATATATATATATATATATATATAAACGTAAGTTTCTGTTTGATTGCAAAAATCTGACGCTGCTTCCTAAGATATAGTATAATTTGTGTACATGATCTTGAGCATCTTACAGGTTGAGTAAATCTATAGCATTTCTGTTGTGTATAATTTCCGATATTAGCAGTGTTTTTATCCGCAAATCCTTAAAAGTCTTATAATGGCTTGACTCAAGTGGTTTGCTAAAAATTATTTCACGTTTTCCCAGTAAGAATGTACTGATATGTCCTTTTTTTAAACTACTATAAAATTAAAAGTATTGTCGAATTGATGAGAACTTTACTTAATATAGAATCTGTCAATTTTTTCTTTTTTTTATATCTTTTACACACTACTAAGTAATGAAATAAGTTTATATGTTTAAAATTTACACAGGTGTGTGACAATAATCAACACCATTAGTTTTTCTCTAATTAAATATACAGTAACTTACACTGAAAATCAATTATCCATTTACAATTGTTTTTATTTTCAGCGGATACTCTTTATTTGATTGAGATTATCTGAAAAAAGTACGTCTTAATGGATTTTGTATTACTATGTTAAGAAATAAATTTTCTTTTTGTCCAGACAATAAAGAAAAAAAAACATTAAAGCACAAATTCAAGCATTAATGGATTTCGGAAATCGAGAGAACTTCTGTGAATTCATGCAAAAACCTAAAATAATAATAAAAAATATTTTTAGCTCAAACATTATGCAAAAAAGTATTGTTTGGCTAAATGATTTATGAAGGGTGAATAATGTTTTGGAAGGGTTATTTGGGTGATTAACTACGTCATTAATTTTATTCTTTAGTGTTAAAAAAATGTATAATTGTTGAAATAAATGCAGGAATAATAGTTCATTAATCTCCAATTTTTAATCAAATTTAAGCTTTATATATTAATTTAAAAAAATTGAAAATAATTGCACTAATATTCGGTGTTAGCTAATATTCAAAGCTGAAATTCCTCTTATTGAATAAAAAATTTTTTACAGTGTAAGATGTTTTTAAAATTCCATTTTTTCAAGAATAAAGTATAGACAGGCTAAATTAAAACGTACCTTTGATGCAATTATTGTACGAGGAGGAGTCTGAAAATAAGTTTCCCCCCACTCGATTATGTTCAGAGTAGTGTATGAAATTCAAAAATATAATGAGACATTAAAGATAAGACATACCTTTATTTTCCCACATAATTACCAAATTCATTGAGACATTTGTCATACCATCTGATAAGCTTCGAAAAGCCCTGCAGGAAGAACTCAGGGCTTATCGTTCGGAAGAAGCATTTAACGCCTTGTCCTTATGCAAAGACCTGATGTTTTCCTGGAGGGTTTTTTCAGCTTATCAAGTGGTATGACAAATGTCGCAAAGTACTTAATACTTATACTGACAAATAAACTTGTGCCGTAACTTTCATGTATCATTATATTGTTTGACTTTCATATGCACCTCTGTCCATAGACACCAGGTGAAACTTATTTTCAGACTTTATGTCTGCCGAAATATTGCAAAATTTTAATTGCAAAATCTTATTTTGTGACTCCCAATATCAACACGAGGGATATTTCGAGTGACATTCCATATATAATAATTTCGTGGGTTATTCAGAAGTTTTTTGCCTTTATCCGAGAATTTTGTAAAATTTCGTAAAATGTATGCTGTTACAAATTTGAAACTTTTGCTACATCCTAAGCATGTAGCAAAAGTTTATCCTACCGCTTTTATAGAATGCATCTATTTCGACCAATGAGAATGCTCCATAGTACAGTGAAGTAATTGGTTTCTGTAATAGTGGTGGAGTGACGATGCAGCTCAAATTTAAAATTTACAAAAGTGTGCTTTATTGTCAAATTTTAAAATATATTTTGTGTTCGGTAAATAGTAAGTATAGAATAAAAGCATAAAACAAATTACTGCACAGTTCGTCCTTTGTCTTAAATGCAGGAGTGGAAAGGAGAGTCGTAAAATTTATAGGTAATTTGTCAATGTATAGTTTTGATGAACAATGAACAAGCGGTATGGACAAAACTGCAGCAATTTACGAACAATTTTGTACGTATTCCATGTATCGTAATATGACAGGCATTAGCATATGCCGTGTGTATTTTATGTTATTGCTTCTTGTAGTACTAATGCTATAACCGGTATAGGTAGAAGCAAGTTTCCTTCCCTCCTAGATTCAACAGATAACCAGCCCATCAATTCAAACTTTGCCATATTTTTCCTCAAATCCTCCGGTTTAAATTGCCCCTTTGGCGTCTTATTGAATGATATCTTTGCAACACACAGTCATTGCTATCGCATTCATAAAAAAAATTGTTGAAAACACCATGGTGTCGCTTGGTTAGAGACACTGTTGATTCGTAACGATGAGAACTCTGACAAATCAAATGACATGGAAAGCATATTTGCATAAATGTAATTTTCTGCTTAATGCCGTAAGTCAGTTACAAGCCATTGCAGTTTTGCATTACCCCACACACAGTTTTGTTTTAAAAACAATTAAAACCATTTTCAACTGATATGGTTGTATCTTAAGGCCGAACTCAGACTCCAAAATTCCCAAATTAGCGATCTATATGTCTACAATTTCCAGAATGCACATATATTTGCGGGTCTCAAATTTTGAAATCGATAAATTGTGGTTTGAATTAAGAACATAAACGAATTTTGTTACACGATGGCACACTTGACTTTGTCACTTTAAATGCTAATTTTGTTTAGGCCAATGTTTTTCAAGGATACAACATATGTTAAACCAATGTAATAAAATGTTAAGTTAGACTCAGATCCTTATTTCGTTTAATAATATTGCATACAACGCCATTTCCCCGTGGTGGTGAGTTTTATGAACTACTTTTTAACAGGAAATAAATACCCATGGCCTCCTTTAACCTATCGTCAAGTTTTATGACATTTGGTTCAATAGTTTTCCTTTTTTTTGACACCATTTCAAAGTGGAGCTTTAATTATAACAACCCTGTACACAAAAGCACCACGAGTTCTTGGATAACTTTTTTAGTTTCTTTTAGGGACTAATTTTTGTATTAAGTGTTCAGTAAATGAACAATCGCAAAATTCATATATAAAAACTATTTTATTAGAGTTCCAGAAATATGGATTTTTACATATTCAATTACATCTTTACATACGTAACGTGCGCAGAATAGGGACTTTAAGAAGGCAAATGCACATTTGAAGTAAAATAATACATCTAAGCAATGTACAGTATGTTTTATTAATTAAAAACTTAAATTAATTATACTCAATGCATGTGCAGCCGTTAGCAATTCATTTTTCATGCGTTCGATAAACATGCAATGAGCATTTTCAACTGGATTCTTTAAAAAGCGTCTTGTTTGCATGTATTATTTTATTAATAAATGTGCTGAACAATCATAAAATTTTGCATATTTTCTTTATCTAAAAAAAAAGAAGATTAAAAAAAGTATTTCGTCATGCAATTTAATATTGACATAAATTTTCATATTTTGAAATTCATGAAAAGATATTAGAAATTAATTTTAAAGTTTCAACAATCATAGCTCCCACCAAAACAACTTGCAAGATCATAGAGAACAACAGGGTCAGCATTGAATGCAACCGGTTCTGTGTAAATATTTCCAAACAATTATGTACGTGTTAAAAATATATTGCATATGTCAAAGAAATTTCCAAGAATTATTTTAATAAATACTAGATTAAGAATAGTCGATCAGTTGTGAACCCTTAGTATGTGTATTCCTTTCACATACATGATTAAACTTGACGTGCGAATACTCTTCCTTACATCATATTATTTATGCTAAATTTAAACTAATCCAATATCACACACCTTCGAAATTTTCGATAGCATTATTTCCGATTCATAGAATTGTTTATTCTTTATATCAAAAATCTGCAATTAAGTTAAACAATTATTGCTATGCTGCAGTAATAAAACTCAAAAACCGTGATATTTGGAAGCCATAATAACTTTATAGTTATTTTATATGATATAACATTACAAACTTTGCAAAAATAAATTCCTGATTGTTTTGAGGTATTATTCTTCGGCTATTTTTGTATTACAAAGATTGCATTCGGAGATTTATCTATTATAAGAATTACAAATGAAAGAAACAATTCTTCAGAAAAGCTAGACCTAACAAATACAATGAATGTAGCAATTTCTGATTTCGGGCAATTTTATTACAACATTTTTCACTTAAGTAAATTGAAAATGTAGAAAGCATGCCTTCAATCATATTTTTCATAAGTTTTGATAGTCTATTTTATCTTATGAAAATTCAGAAGTGTCAAAAGTAGCATTGAGTAGAAAGATATTATTTCCTTTTTAGAAATAATTTGAGAACGATTAAGCTAGATTATATTAAATATTCTTATTTTTTAAGAATATAATTATTATTATGATTTTAATATTAACACAAAATATTTATGTTAGATTATTTTTTAACCTTCATAGCAATTGCAAATTTTAAAGAACTTATATATATTTTTTAATAATAAATATGAATATGACAATGTTCACATGAATACGATAAGTGTACTTAACACAAATTTTCTCTACCTTAGAAATATATTCAAATATAATTTTATGCAACATTTCCTAAAAAATTGTTTACTTCTGTAGAGTGAAATGGTAATGCATTCTCATAGTTAGCGATTTTTAAATCTTAATAGAATATTTATGTTAAAATGAAAATTATTTTGGTATTGCTTTGTAATACAAAAAGTGTTTTTAGGTAAATGCTTATGCATATTCATAATAAGAATACAAAATACCCGTAAGACATGATGACTTCACGGTGGCGTCGTTGTAAAGTCACATTGTGACTTTGTGACCGTCGATGTGACGTCACGTGACGTCGAAGTGAAGTGAAAGTGACTAAAATGTGAAGTCGTTATGGCCGTTTTAGAGCTTGTTTGTGACGTCACATTATGACCAATTTTCGAAAAATGTGTCATTTGTGACTACTTTGCCATTAGTATTGTGACAACATTGTGGCTAAAGTTGTGATGTTTTCAAGTCACATTGTGACCAGTTTGTGAAATACAGGGTGAGTCTAAAATCATAGACAAACTTTGAGGGATGATAGTGCAGCTCACTACAACAGACATTATTGTACAGGAATATATGATCGGAAATGATGCCTTGCGGTACAAGAACAGGAGATCAATTTGGCTCTTTAGTTTATTTCAAAATTTCACATTCATACCAGAAAAATTTTATATTATTCTTGTCTTTATTTAATACAGACCTTTCTGATTGTATAAACAAGAAAAAATTCTTCCTTGAAAATTTCCGTTATGACATCGAAATTTTTGTATTTGAAAAAACATAATTTCATGTATTTCTTGTGTTTTACAGATTTGCCAGTTTTGCGTTACTTTTTAAATTTTATGCCGGAAATTTTCAAAGAAGAATTTCTACTTTGTGCAATCATGAAATACGTGCCATAAATAAAGGAAAGAATAGTATAGAATTTTTTGGTGTAAATGAGAAATTTTTAAATAAACTAAAGGGTTGAATTGGTCTCCTGATGTTTGTATCTCAACGCGTCACTTCCGGTCATACATTACCATGCAATTATTGTTCATTGTAGTGAGCTCTATCATCTCTCAAAGTTTGTAAGTCCTCTCTATTGTAGAAATTGTAAATAATGCAGCATAGCAGCGATATCCGTTTAACGATGTTCGCCAAAAATAATCAGATCTAGTTTATATTCAGGACTAACAGAATCTAAAGATTTGAGATATTCCGTGCATTAGTTGTTGATATAAAGCGACCAGAACATTTTTGTCACAGATAGACAGACAGATAGATAGACACATCTTGTAAAAAAACACGTTTTTTGTGTTCTCTGATTCATAAAATTTGTAAATCCGTTCAAAACCAGATTTCGAATATTTTTACGAATCCAATACTTTCTTCTTGTAAATATAGAAGAAAGTAAAAAGCTTTCGTTATTCTGTCCATTTTTTTAGAGAGAGTTTTGCTTTTTAGCTAAATCTAAATAATGTAACCAAAGCTTATCAGATTTACAAACTTATGCCGTTTCAATTGTGTGATGAGCAATTCTTGATCATTTTTAATTTAATTTAAAACGTATCTTCAAATTCTAATAGTTTTAAAACTAAAATTAATGGTGATGCTATCTAATTCTTACTGTAAAAGATTAAGGATTAATAATTATACATTAAGGATTTAGATTCCAGAATCAAATGTTTCTATGGAATATTAAACGTGACCCAGTTCGATAAACTTAACCTCTTGTTTTTCTACATCTGGTCATACTTTGATTCTGGACTTTGGAAACTCCTCGTATGAACCATATGTATGTTTATCTGAAAAACTGTGAGGAACGCGTTATAGTTATAGATTAATTGCAGTATACTCCTGATTTATTTTTAGTTATTTAGGAATCATTATCTTAATATAATTTAGATATAATAATTTATATATATATATATATATATATATGCAAAAAAGTTTGATTTGAAAATTTAAAATAAAAAATTGTTTTGCGCTAAATTTAGATGATATTTCCTTTAGGTCATCTCAAGAAACACATCATGCTAAGTTAAAGAATATAGGAATTACACATGGAAGCGTGATACGCCTTATGTAGTAATTACAATGTACCACTCATTCAAGTACAATTATTTGATAATTATTATCTTAATTCAATTTAAATGTATCAAATTTTGGTTTTCTGTACTAAAAAAAGTTCGATTGGGCAATTTGAAGATTCAAATGAAAAACAAATTGTATTAAACTAGATAATACTACTCTGAGATAACTTCAAATAACATATCATGCAAAATAGCAATATTTTATTACACCGCTACATTTTCCTATCATGCCTTTTACTTGTTCATAGAAAAGCTCATTACTTAGAATACTTTTTATCAATACCTTTTTAGGTACTTGATAAGACTTTATTCCGATCGAAGTCATTAAAGTAAATTGTTTTGGAGAGTCAGGAAATTAAGTAACATAAACATCTCATCTTTCTTTAAATGTAGCAAAACTGTGTAGAAATTTTGTTCTAATCTATCCCTAATTAAACTGATTTATCTTTCTGGTTATCTTTGCTTACTTTTTTCTGTTTTACATCCCGTGTATAAAATTTATGTTTGCGTAATGCGTTTTTGGCTATCTACGGCTTGGTTATAATTTGCTAAATATTGACTAGTGAGAATTAATGTCGGACACTGGTTGCTGTTATATCGTTTCAACAATGATAAGAAATATTTTGTCATTTGCCAATTTTTCCAACGTAAAGCTTTTATTTAAGAGCGATTTTGCATGATGAAATACTTCCTATAAAGGGCATATGGAATACCTAGACAAGTAAAATGATACAGTTTTTGTGAAATATTCAACATAATATATTTTACCTAAAAATGAAGATGGAAATGATTTTTTTTACAATAAATATACACATTACAGCCCATATATAAATCAAAAGAAATTAATATCAACCATTAACTGCTTTTCAAGAACTAATTAACATTTTGCGTACCTCTATGAATTTTTAATATAAGGCATTAAAATTTGTTGTAGTGTCAGAAAAGGTACTATTTGAGATTAATACAAATTAGTTTGGTTAAGAAAAAATGTATATATATCTAATAAATAAAAAATTTTCGCCATTTTCCCGCTTTGAGTTTGTTCTAAAGTTTTATAGGAAAATACTTTTATGCTCAGTTTCAGTAATGTATTAATATTTTAAACGGCTAAAATTCTTTTTTTTTATTTAACTTAGCGTAATCTATTGATTATTTTCTTCAAAAGAGCCAGAATGTGTCTTGAATGTCAATATTTTAATGCGAAATCTTAAATTCATTACACAAATCCATTTTCCTTTTTAGAATTAAAAAACCTTTATTGAAACTTTATTTTTGCTTTATTTATTAAATAATCCTCTTCTAGTGAAATTCAACCGCTTTCAGTAGGGCATATTACTCTACGGTTTGCGCCATTTGTTAAATAGTCCTTGCATCTAGTCCCGCCCATCAGCCAATATTAGAGTGCGAGGTGGATTACCTTTACATGAAACAAATCTAATGGATTTTTAAAAGCCTTGCGTCAAAAGGGGAGGGGCAAGGTTAGCTTAGAATTTTTGAGAGAGTCATTTTGGTTTCTCGGAGCGAGTAGAATGCTTTTGACTTTCTAAGTGTTAAGACTCACGTCTCTTATCAGAATGATTTTGAATGTTTGTGGAGTTCAATGTATTTCCAGCAGTCTCTTTTCAATGCCCACTTTGTGTTTTTTTTTTATTATTCTTTTTGTGCTGATACTGACTTACAACAAATGACTTATTCGTTTTCGTGCGTTCTCTTTAATGGACATGATGGAATTAAGAGCCTTTTTTTTATTTATTATAAATTTGTGGAGACTCAAGATGTGTGGAATAGCCATTGAAAGTGCTCAAAAATAAAGATTTTGTTGCCTCCTAAGGTTCTTATATGTTTCATTATTGAAGAAACCTTCAATTAAAATCCTCCATCTGCCTTTAGATGCCAGCCACGACAAGGATATACGTTAATTATTTTTAAAGGAGAATGTAAAAAATTTATATTGGCCAGCGGTATTGTGCTATAATACGTTCCTTGCGGCATTTCAACAGATGTTCTTCAACGATTACACTGAAGTATTACATATATTTATATATATTACAAAAAATTATAATCCTGAAAGATTTAAGAATATATTTTTCGTTTTTAAAAAAAATTCACAGACTTATAATTTTAGATATTTTTTAAAAAAAAGAAAAAAAAACTTTTTGCACAATTTTAGAGTGTTTTACCTGTTTACCCAAAATAGAATTTTAGACATGTGTATCAAAGAAAGGACAAAAAAATGGCAAAAAAATACATAAACATTACAATTCTGATAATATGTTATTTTAGAACATTCCAGCACTATTATTTTGGGTTTATAATCATTTAGCACCATTAGCTCTACTTTTAGGCTGATATTTGAAAACTCAAAAAATTGAATCATTTTTTATTTCATGAGCACTTAATTCAATATTGATAAGTTATCATAGACTTAAATAACCAATATTTTTTTCATTCTCATGACTAATAATAAAGATATAAAATGTCAGTTGAGGAAAAGAAAAAAGTTTTGCCAAAAGTTTTATGGTTATTGCTATATTCTCTTATAATGGAAAAATTAAAGTAAGGAAATTCGAAAAAATGCCAATATGAACTCGCATTACCATCAGAAGTATGTGTAATACCTGATTCAAATAAGACATTCTATCATTTTACCTAAACTATCTTCTTGTGTAAAGTTCAATACAAAGTATAATATTACCAACCATATTAAAATTACGGGCATGGTCTCCCTATTCTAAGAATTAGTAACTAACATTGTCACGACCGTTTTGATAGAAGATTTTTCTTTTACTGTTAGCCTTTCTTTGCTAAAATTATTCCGTGCAAAAATATGATAATGGATATCGTTGTAGAGAAATGTTTAATTAAGACGCTTAAGCAGACAGTTTTTAAATCGAATAATTATTTTAAGTGTTATTTAATGTTAAAGTTAGTTAAAATTCTTCTGTTAAAATTTGGTCATACTTGCTTGATTATCCAGTCGACCAAAAAACTGTCGGCAAACCTTAAGAATAAAAGCCAGTAATAGATTATCGTAAATGTCAGATTCAATTGACATTAATAATATTACACATGTTCGTTACGTCATCCAGTCTTTTTAATTTGACATTTTAATTATATTTTTATTAATGTTTACTAATTCATATGTTGATTCGTTTTTTAAAATCACTACGAATTTTTATTTTTATTCATTTTTTCTTCTGGTCTATGTCTAATATTTATATACATTTTTAAGCTATGATAGTCTACTTTTTTGACTGAATAAAGAACATTAGGTTCCTTACTTTTTTCCATAATCTATACATGTATAAAATAGTTTGTCCTGACTGACTGGTAATCAACGTACAAAACACGTAGAAACATGAAAATTGGGGAAAATATATTTCTTATGATGTAGATGTGCACTAAGATGAGATTTTAATGATTCCCCACTTTTAAGAGAGCAAACGGGGGGGCGAAAAATCTGGAGCATCTTCTTATATCTCAGCAGCCATTTAAGATAGCACCGCGAAATTACAAAAAAAAATCTACTAAAAAAATAATTAAACACATATTTCATTGATCTTAAAAATTGTTTTCCTGAGGGGATTAAAAGGGCGGAGGTTGAACAATTTAGAGCATTTGGCACAACTTGGTTATCGTTTTAACTTGAAGCATGAACCGGAAAAAAATATTAAAAAGTAATTAAAGATATGTTTCAACGATTCCAATATTTTCAACCCCGAGGGGGTAAAAGTCGGAGTCGAAAACTTTTATACTATTTTGGACATGTCACGTGACACATCATCGGAAAGGGCTCGGACCACTCTTTCATATTATAAATCTTTCTTCTCGCACCTAAATTTAAACCAGGAGCGAGGGCAGTTTTCAAAATTTTTTAAATTGTAGCGTTCATCTTTACCGATCGGATTTTTTACAGGACCTTTAGTAAATATTATTTATAATATATGAAAACTTCGAAGAGAGAAGAAGGTTTTATAGCGGGGTGGCGTGATAGTTGGAGCTCTGGGGAGCAATTTTTCTAATTCATCCTACACTCCTCATGTGATATATCATTGGAAAGCTCTCTGACCATTCTTCCAAACTTTACACCTCCAAATCCCCCTGATTTTGCTTCCATGGGAAGGGGGCAATTTTCTAAATTTAGCGGACATTCCTCATGTGATATATTGGAACGCCCTGTGACCACTTATTCATGTTATGCACTTCAGATGCCCTTCTCCCTAATTTGCTCCTCTCGAGAGTTGCAATTATCGTATTCCATCAGAAGGTTTTCTAGTAGCGTGGAAATTTTCGAACTGATCTCACTCACGTCGAAAAATCAATTAAATAAGTTTATCTCATTTACTGCCTATTTATTTGCTGCTTTGGCAACTTTGTGTGCATTTTTTTTTTTTTTTTGACATTTTGTTGCTAATTGTCGAAAAATTTTAATTTTAGACACATGAACTTTCTTTATTTATATAATTACTCGCGCCTTTTCAACTTTTTGCACCTAGGGTATAACGTCACAATGATTTTCGACTATTGTGGCTCCCTTTTAGCCTTAAAATTTAAAAGACCAAAATATCATAGATGTACGCCGTATCACCATCCGTAGAAATCAGCAGATAATTCCAACCAAACACATTAATCTAACTTTTAATAGTCTAACATTTGCAACAAGAATCAAAGCTGGCTATCTAAACTGCCCAGTCCGACCATATATACCAAACCCTCTCCGATGTTTTAAATGACAGCGTTACGGTCATACAAACACACATTGTCGTGGATCTCTTACCTGCGCACGTTGTGCAGAAGTTGGCCACGACAATAAATCTTGTGAAAAATCCGAACGCTGCACAAATTGTAAAGGTGAGCACACACCTTACTCTCGCACTTGTCCTAATTGAAACCAGAAAAAAGAAATTCTTACTCTAAAAATTATTCAGAATTTATCTTACCCCGATGCCCGTAAAGTTGTTAAATCCAGAACCCCATCCGTTGGAATTTCCTACTCCAGTATACTCAAGCAGCAGTCAACATCCGTAAGACACACAAGTATTCAAACTGATTCCAGATTTCCACCCAGTAAATCAACCGTAACACAATCAACCAGCACTCCAATTAAAGAATCCCGTGATGTCTGACTCCCTACTAAAATGACTGGAAACCCACAATTAGAAATTTGGCCACCATCATCAGAACCCGTGAAAATAATTAATCTTGAAAAACGGCAACAGGAATTGTTAGCTCAATCTAAAGAATCATCCAAACTCAAAACTAATACTATGACTGCTCCATCCACTAAAATTCAGGCTGCTATATATCCGTCTAATCTCCAAATGTCCAACCAACCAAAGACGAAAGCTGCTACTAGTATTAAAATACCACATAAATCTGATATGCGGCGAATATGTAATCTGAAGCAAAAAAATTGTGCTCAATCAGACATTAAGAAATCCTCAACTCCTGCCCACAGTGGAAAACTGTGGAGAGGAAAAAGAAAAATTCTGATTTAAGCCCCTGTATCGTAAATGTTAAGGATCCTAAATAAATGCAACACTGTGTAGAAAAGGACATGGATTTAGTCTTATAGTAATGACTCTGATTCCGATGAAAATACAATATTTGAAGAATACATGTCAAATTGACCATGAGTTGTTTCTATTACTCTGTGTTGTTATTAAATTAGTTTTTTTATTAATAATTTGTGCTTTGTCTTTACTTATAGATGGATTTTAGCTATGTTTTTAAAATCCTAGTGACTGGTTTTAATTGCATTTTAATTTTTTCTATCATTTTCCATTTATTTCATGTATAAAAGTCTTTTAATGTTAATTTATTTTCTTTTAACTTTTTTACATTTTACATTACATTATACATTTTAACTTTTACTTCCTACTTTGTTCTTGGCGCAGCATGTCCCTATAAGCACCTTGCACCATTAAACTTCATTCAACCAACCAACCCTTTTAGCCTTTTTTCTGTGTGTTATTTTTTAATTCCATCTGATTTTAGTTGTCGTGTATTTACTAAAATCCTTTATGAGCATGTAAAAAGAATTATTTTAATGATCGATTGTAGAACATTTTGATTGTAGATTCTCGGAAACAATTGATGATTTTATCGATTGTGTTTTTTATGATGACATTTTATTTCGTTTGGTAAATTTTCTAAAATCGTTTATCTCTAGCCATATACTAGCTACAGTTTCAGGTAGAAGAGGGAAATTCAAGATAACAATCCTATTAATAATTATGAAACATTTATTCCAGCAATTTTAGAAATTTCCCCGTTCAAAAGGATTAAAAAAATGTGCAAAAACACCAACGGACAGGAGGTGCGAAGGTAATATCTCAGTTATAACAGTTTTAGATAGATATGTGCATTTTAGATTATCTAATCTATCAACTAGCAAAAGCCATGCTTTGTTTGGATTCGCGAAGCATTATTTTATAAAACAGATATTTGAAAATAACAATATTTTTTTTATTATTATTATTTTTGCATCTTTATTAAACAAAAACGTTATTTTATGTTTTGGCGCATTTTAATTTTTTATTTATGATGTAAAGCTGGCATAATAAGATATTTTCGAAGCAAACTTTTACAATTTTTTTTTTAAATTTTCAACTAAAAGCTCTTTTAAGGCGACAAGGGACAATTTTTTTATTTTTTTTTATTTTTGAGCAGATTTCTTTGAAATTTTCAGAGAAAGTAAATATGCATGTAACATAGCTAAATACAAATTTTTACAAAAAAATATGCATAACTTTTTAAGAAAAATTAAATTTAAAAGTTTAAAAATTTAAAATTTAAAATTGCTCCATGCGTCTCAAATTTAAAAAAAAAAAGAAAAAAGCTACTTTATATGCTTATCAAGAGTATTTATAACAATTTGTTGGGAGTAATTTTCTTAAATTTATTATTGAAATTTAATTATTTTGAAAAAATTGAATTTTAACCGATTTTTAAAAAAAAAAAAAGCATTTTATCGATTTTAAAGATCAATATACAAAATTAAACATTCTAAAAAGAAAAAACATTCCCAACAATTTGTTAGAAATACCTTTATGAATAAAACTTGAAATTTTCAGAAAGATTTTTCAAAAAATAAGACGCATGGAACATTTTAAAGCGTTTAAAAATGCTAAAAATCGTAAACTGAGAAAAACAACAAAAGAGACATTTTTACCTCTCAAATCACCATTGTATTCAAACTTATGAAAATTGCTTGATAAAATCATCAAATATATTGTTTACTCCATAATTAATGAGCATAAATGATACGTAAAACAATAATAATAAAGAAATGATTGATTTCTTGAAAATAATAATTTTGACGATAATCGTGAAAAAGTGTAGTCAAAACAAATTTTATTCTGCTGTACCTGTTTATACTTTAAAGTTTAATTCAGTTTATTCCATAAATAATAAGCACAAATGAAATGTAACACAATAATAAAGAAATAATTGATTTCTAAACAATAATAATTGACGATAATCACAAAAAAGTGTAGCCAAAACAAACTTTCTTCTGCTGTAACTGTTTAATTAAAAAAAATAATAATAATAATAACTACTTTATATGCTTTATCTGCAGTATTTATAGCAATTTGTTGGGTCTCATTTTCTTAGAATTGTTAATAGAATTTAATTATTTTAAAAAAATTGAAATTCCACATTTTTTTTTTTTTTTTTTTTTTTTTTTTTTTTTTTTTTTAATAAGCATTTATAAATTTTAGAGATCAATATACAAAATTAAACAATCTAAAGAGAAAAAAACATTTCCAACAATTTCTTACAACTTCTTTCTGAATTAAATTGTAATATTTGGAAAGCTTTGTCAATAAATAACAAGCATAGAACATTTTAAAACTTTGAAAAATGCTAAAAATTGCTACCTGAGAAAAACAACAAAGACGACGCTTACCTCTCAAATCATCATTGTATTCAAACTTATGAAAGTTGCTTGATAAAATCATCAAATATATTGTTTACTCCATAATTAATGAACATAAATGATACGTAAAACAATAATAATAAAGAAATGATTGATTTCTTGAAAATAATAATTTTGACGATAATCGTGAAAAAGTGTAGTCAAAACAAATTTTCTTCTGCGGTACCTGTTTATACTTTAAAGTTTAATTCAGGTTATTCGATAAATAATAAGCACAAATGAAATGTAACACAATAATAAAGAAATAATTGATTTCTAAACAATAATAATTGACGATAATCACAAAAAAGTGTAGCCAAAACAAACTTTCTTCTGCTGTAACTGTTTAATTAAAAAATAATAATAATAACTACTTTATATGCTTTATCTACAGTATTTATAGCAATTTGTTGGGTCTAATTTTCTTAGAATTGTTAATAGAATTTAATTATTTTAAAAAAATTGAAATTCCACATTTTTTTTTTTTTTTTTTTTTTTTAATAAGCATTTATAAATTTTAGAGATCAATATACAAAATTAAACAATCTAAAGAGAAAAAAACATTTCCAACAATTTCTTACAACTTCTTTCTGAATTAAATTGTAATATTTGGAAAGCTTTGTCAATAAATAACAAGCATAGAACATTTTAAAACTTTGAAAAATGCTAAAAATTGCTACCTGAGAAAAACAACAAAAAAGACGCTTACCTCTCAAATCATCATTGTATTCAAACTTATGAAAGTTGCTTGATAAAATCATCAAATATATTATTTACTCCATAATTAATGAGCATAAATGATACGTAAAACAATAATAATAAAAAAATAATTGGTTTCTGGAAAAATAATAATTTTGACGATAATCACGAAAAAGTGTAGTCAAAACAAACTTTCTTCTGCTGTACCTGTTTATACTTTAAAATTTATTTGAGGTTATTCCATAAATAATAAGCATAAATGATATGTAACACAATAATAAAGAAATAATTGATTTCTGAACAATCATAATTGACGATAATCACAAAAAAGTGTAGCCAAGACAAACTTTCACCTGCTGTGCTTGTTTATACTTTAAAATATTATTGAGATACTATATTAAGTTTAAAATCCACCAGCAATGTATGAAGGCCCTTCTTTTGTTTTAATTTTCATGTTGTCTTTGTTTTTTTTATATTTTTTATTTAGCCTTTTTTGCTTATATTCGCTCGACTGTCGATTTCTTTTCTGTGCAGCTCTGCGTTGATCTTTTTTTTCAGCTATAGCCAAAGACACATTTTCCGCCAATAAAGTATTTGAGGAACACAACTGAAGTGAAGCTGCACAACCAAGATTAAACTCACTAACCGCAGTTGTGACAGCAATATCCAATCGCGCTTTAGAAACAAACGTTTCTTTTGAACATTTGTTCCAAATGCAGCTGTGCAAACACTCATTTGCATTTTGGGTTTTGCCTTGTGTGCACCTTTCTAAGAGTTTATCTGAGGCGAGCCTTTGATAAACAGGTAGAATTTTTGCTACAATATCCTCAGATAATCGTGTTTTCATCGTAGAATGTTTTTTCGGCCTTTCGCCGCATGCTATCGCACGTTGATAAAAACACCAAGATTCTTTCCCAGTTGGGCATTTCTGATGCTGCGGCTTTTCATCTGTAGACATACAGTGAAATAAAGTAGCAAATATTGCAGTTTTCATTTGTGGAATTGAAGGAGCATTAGCTTTAATAGCTTTTTGATAAAATCCTTGCAATTTCACAATAGTTTCTTCTTTCAAACTGCCACACTTGCGACCGCCCAGTGTGACACCTTTAGCACGCCACTCTTTTACTTTATTACGAAGTCCTGTGCCAACTCTTTTGGCAACATGGTTCAGGCATTCTTCTTTTTTTATAGTGATATTTGAACCATACACATTGGAGCACACAATTGCATCGTAGGTTTTAGTATCGCCATCAGATAAAATAGTTGTGTATCTGAAGGAGTACTCTAGGGATCGTTTCCACAAACACAAAGCCGCACTCATTTCCATGCTGTTAGATGAGCCGTTAAAATTTTTTTCGCATTCTGCAGCATGTCCTTCACTCCATAATTTATATTCCACTGAATTTTCTCCGAGATCCTTCGCACAAGTAACGCACTCATGGCAATATTTCGACAAAATTTCAAAGTCAATTACGAGGCCAGTAATTGTTTCAATGACAATGCCAATGCCATAAAGAGAAGTATGACCTCTCTTTTGCCATGTACCATCATAAGATACACTGAGGTCAATAATATCACCTTCCTTTATTGACGAGTCAGCTTCACGGTAAACTTTGCGCACTGTTTCTCGAGAAATTTCAAACATTTCAGCTTTTAATTTAGATTTTTTTTCCACTACTGAGCTGAAACACCTTCGAAAAGTTTTGGAATCCATTGTTGGCATGCCTATAGCCATGGAAAAAGTTTCTAATGCACTGTACCCTTTCCCTATTTCAATAAAGGCAGACACCATTTTATTGTTTATGTCAAATCTATTACTGTTCACAGCACGCTGACTGGTGTAGGAGGTTCCAGCAATCAAGCCACAAGAAGAACAGTTTAGTGTAAGCTTCGAGCAGTAACCAAAGTTATTACTTGATGAAGCCAAAGTCAAACTTTTCATTTTGCATCCATTACATTCTACTTCTTGGAATAGATTTGATAAAGCTGTTATATCAACAACTTTATAGTCTTCAGTTTGTTTTGGAACATCTATGTTTGAAGTTTCTTCATTTGATTGAGAAACATTAGCCTTAAAATTGTTTAGCAAAGCTTTTTTACGTTTAGTTAGCCTACCTTTTGGTTTTCGCCAACGTGCACTAGATCTATCCATTGTAAAACGAATTAATAATAAAATAAATTTAAAAATAGCTAACTATAAAACGTAATTAATAACAAGAAAAGATAAAATTTAACAAAAAAAAATAATTTAGCAGTGAAAACTGCTGTTGTTTTTTAGAAATATCGATGAAATACTAGAAACAAAAGCTCAGAAAACACTCAAGTTTGCAAGTAAATAACGCTTCTAAATGTAAACATTATCTGAAATACAGTTACAGTTAAAAGTTGTGTTGCCAATCCAAAGTAGTATAATATATAACTCATTAACTAAAAAATAATATTAAGTATTAAAAAAAATATATACAGTAAAAAATAAGACTAAAGCATCAAAATATAAAACCGAAACTAACATCAACACAGTTTTTAAAACGTAAACAAAGGGGCGTGGTCTATGTTGCAATTTAGAAATTTGACTCTAACTCCATGAGTTTTCAACCGATTTTAAAAATTCTTTTTGCATTTTATTCTGTGCAATTTTTCCTTTCAATCTAAACTAAAATTAAAATTTCGATATTTTTGAAGAAATGTAACATTTTTGAAGTCCCTTGTCACCTTAAAGATGTTTTTACAATTTCAAGAAGCCACTGGTGTTTTTTAGCTCACAGGCTATCATAGCCTGAGAGCTTATGTGCCCGTCCGTTCTGTATGTATGTGCGTATGTGCGTAACGCGATACCTCATGATAAAAATATCGGATCCACTTGAAATTTTGTATATAGGTATATCCTGATAAGGCGCTTCCCTGATTAGTTTTTGGAGTTCATTCGATATGTATAAGAGGGGGAACGGGGGGGCTCATGCCCCCCGTTAGTTGATATAAATGGGATTTTCATGCAGAATTAAGTTTTCAAAATTTAGATTAGGATCATTCTGATGAGGCGATTCCGTGACTGTTATTAGGTGTTCATTGAATAAGTATAAATAGGGGGAACAGGGGTTCTAATCCCCCCCCCGTTAGTTGATATAAATGGGATTTTCATGCAGAATTAAGTTTTCGTTCAAAATTTAGATTAGGATCATTCTGATGAGGCGATTCCGTGGCTGTTATTAGGTGTTCATTGAATAAGTATAAATAGGGGGAACAGGGGTTCTAATGCCCCCCCCCCCCCCGTTAGTTGATATAAATGGGATTTTCATGCAGAATTAAGTTTTCGTTCAAAATTTAGATTAGGATCATTCTGATGAGGCGATTCAGTGACTGTTATTAGTTGTTCATTGAATAAGTATAAATAGGGGGAACAGGGGTTCTAATGCCCCCCCCCCCGTTAGTTGATATAAATGGGATTTTAATTGAGAATTAAGTTTTCGTTCAAAATTTAGATTAGGATCATTCTGATGAGGCGATTCCGTGACTGTTATTAGGTGTTCATTGAATAAGTATAAATAGGGGGAACAGGGGTTCTAATGCCCCCCCCCCCGTTAGTTGATATAAATGGGATTTTCATGCAGAATTAAGTTTTCGTTCAAAATTTAGATTAGGATCATTCTGATGAGGCGATTCCGTGACTGTTATTAGGTGTTCATTGAATAAGTATAAATAGGGGGAACAGGGGCTCTAATGCCCCCCCCCCGTTAGTTGATATAAATGGGATTTTCATGCAGAATTAATTTTCGTTCAAAATTTAGATTAGGATCATTCTGATGAGGCGATTCCGTGACTGTTATTAGGTGTTCATTGAATAAGTATAAATAAGGGGAACAGGGGTTCTAATGCCCCCCCCCCTTAATTTATATAAATGGGTTTTTCAAGCAGAATTGTCAGATTTCGTTCAAATCTCTGAATAGTTTTGGAAGTTTAATGGTTAAGTATAAAAGAGGGGGATAACTCCTTTTAAATTATATAAATGCTAAATGGGTTTTTATTAAGAATTATCTAATTTGCTCTGAATTTTGGATATAGATTTTTTATATGATAAAGCATGTCTTTGATAGTATAGGAGGTTCAATGATTAAGTATAAAAAAAAGAGGAAAGGGGAGAGCTGTTTCCCCTTCTTAATTTTTTTTTCGAACGGAATTAACCCTTGAAAATATAAGGCTTTAATGTGCAATTAGTATTTGTAGCCTGTGAGCTCAATGCCATCAGTTTAACTGGGCAGTATTCTTTTTATTAATTGTTTGAAATATGCATGTTTCCAATCTTTGTAATCAACATCCGATAATCTTTGATAGCTATTTTAGAATAATATATTTGAAGAAAGCTTGAAGAAAGTTACTTCTTCAAAATCCTATTTTCTGGAAAAAACATTTGAAATCTGCTTTCGTTGATACTATGAATTTTTAACTGTAAAACATTTTATTTTAATTTCTTCGTTTTTATACATGTTAGCGTATGAGAATTGCTGTAATTCTCTCCGCGTGGGAGAACTTTTTACTTTCTGCGAATGGCAACTCAATTAATGGAATTACCTCTTAACGAAGCGCTCTCTCATTCTCGCAGTGACGTTTTCACGAATAATTATTGTTGTGTTTGCGAACTTATTAAAGTCTTATTTTTCTATAAATCCTTCTAATTAATGAGTCGATATTATTTAGCCACAATACGACCTTCGCAAAAATATTTATACAGAACTTGAACCAACAACTTCACGCAGATCTTTTAATTTTTCATTTATATAACAAATTTAAGAATTAATTTTATTTGTTTACAATTATTTTGTTGCCAGTTTACAAAAAAAAAAAAAAAAAAAAAAAAATCCATAATACAATTCTTTTAAAATGTTTAAGTGTCATCTGTGCAAACGATTTTGCGGGATAATGAAAACATGTTTTATTTAATAAATTAATCATGATTCTATCTATAATTATTTACTCCATGATTTAAACGTTTTTTTTTCTGAAAATATACGCGTTTCATTTTTTATTTATTTGCTAAAATGCGTCCGTATTGGAAATGCATGTAAAATAAATTAATTAAAATAATAATTTTTTTAACGTTTTACTGTAAAAAAAATTATATTCTGCAAATCTACAGATCATAATTTATTTTTGTGTTTAATTTGAAGTTAAAATATAGAATAGTTTTTTTGTAAAGCGTACGACAAATTGTAATTTGAGTGGACTAGTAGAGGATTCGCTTCGCTCATCCTAACAAACATAAACATATATTTTATCTGTTTTAGAAATTACCTGCTAAGCGGGTTTAATGGAATTTTCGCAAGCTCAGGATATTTCGCGATATCTCAGCAGAAGGTTTAGGTAGAGGCAGGTACAGTAGTTAAATGTAGGCAATTTAATCAATTTAGAGCTCTTTTGTCTATTATGTCGTCAACATCGACTTTGATTAGAATAAGGTAAGATTATATTCATGACAACAATTATGAATGTTTCATTAGATACTAAAGTTTTTTTTTTTTTTTTTTTTTTTTTTTTTTTTTTTTTTTTACTATATGTTTTTTATTTGATACAAGATTAATTTAACGAAACCAACCTGCATAGTAGGCGGAGGCTGCTAGTTAGTGATATTTATTATGCCCGTTATTAAATTCGATTATTACGTTTAAATATTTACATTCTATTCACAAACATAATATCCTAAAAATATCTGATTGTTTATGGTTTAATTTAATAATTCTGCATTTAAATACATAAGCGATTTGTATTCTTCTGTCCGAAATCTAGATAAGACAAATTTTATTATTTGGTATATCGCTATGCCTTACGTGAACGTTATCATTAAACTACACTGTTAAAAAAAATCTGAAATTCACGAACATTTTTTTCCTGAATTTCACAGAAAAACTCCCTTTTAACAACAAAGGGGTATTTTCCGTTACAAATCACAAAATTCCATCATATTTCCTGAAAATAACGAAACGGTTGGAAATAAAAAAAAAACGGAGACACTCCGTTGTGTGGGGAGCTCCATGGCCGAGTGGTCAAGGCACCACACCACTAATCGCCTGCGAGCGCATATTGTGGGTTCGAGTACCATTGGCGCCATGGAATAATGAAACAAAAAAAATTCCTTTTAAATTACATTTTTTCTGTTTATTTTTATCTTGTTTTCTTACTAAAAATCTTTTAATTTATTAGCCGAAAAATAAATAAATAAAGAAATAAATAGTGTACGACAATTTCAAAAAAAATGTCTATATATATATATATATATTCATTTGTAAAAAAAATTGTTAATAAAAAAAATTTTATTAAAAAAAAACAAAAAAAACAGTGGTTTTAAACAGTGATTTTTTTTTAATTTAAACTATTTAAAAAATTAAAAATGATTTAAAAAATAATAAGTATTATGCATCAGTCTAAAATAATCCGTTTACAAACATTCTAAGGAATATATTTGAAAGGAAATCTTTAAAAAGCACAACAGATTTTCCCACTAACTCATAAAAGACATACATTGTACCGTTTAGCATCAGCAACTTTGGCTCAGTTCGTAAGAATTGGTTCCGCAACCTGAAGGTCCCGAGTTCGATCCTGAGGACGGCGTGAACTAAATTATCCAAAATAACAATTAAGTAAAATAACCTAGCAGTTTAGAATCCCTCGGTGATTTCGAATTCTTTGAAGATTAATCGGTAAATCATTTTTAAAAATTATATTAAATTATTACTATTATAAATCAAACTTTGTAACGGAAAGTTACTGATTCTTACACCGGAGTTTTCCCTTCTTGTATTTCACACAACGGAAAATCTACTAACGGAACGGTAAAAGTTCGGCTACATTGCTGCCGGTAGTTTCACCTGGAATTCACAGATTTATTTTTAACAGTGTAACAGAATTCTGTAGTGAGTTTTATTTTGATATATTATAAAATTTCACTATGGTAACATTTTTCCATTTGTATAATTTGGCGAATAGTTTGGCGATTTGAATAATTTGGTGAAATTGGTGGAGGGGATAATCAATTAATAATTGGTTCATTTAACTTTATTAACTTATATATATTTTTTTCTTCGATAGTTATTAAAGAAACTTTTATTTATTTATTGTTATTTTCTTTTTTAAATAATAGAAAATAGTTTAAAATACCTATGTATAACTAGTATTCAAAAACGAAGTTTGCACCAAAATGGCGTATAAGAAACCGCGTCAAACCCTTTGAGAATATGACATCTGTGTCAGTGTTTTATAGGAATGTAAGCTATAGATAGATTTTAAAAATTGTTTGTAGGAATTACAATTCACAAACTTAGCAATGTTCAAACTGTATTTGTTTTTTTAATTTGACCATTTTAAGGGATTTTTAATATTTTATTTATTTATTCTTATTTTCTCGAGTCGTTATTTGTTAAAAATATTTTGAAACTGTAATATTCTTTATACTGATGCCAATTCGTAAAACACCGCAAAGAATTGTATTTACACTCAAATGAAAAATCCAATTACACGTGGCTATTAAAAAAAAGGTACTGAAGCTGTAAAATAATAATTACATGATTACATATTAAAATAATTAAATAAACTAGGCCACATATTGTAATTGCATGTGAATATTAAATATATATATATATATATATATGTGTGTGTGTGTGTAAAAGCTAAATTATTATATGCGAAATACATTTAAAGGATATGATTTCTGTGACGTCATTACGTCTCATTAGATATCGTCATGCGCAAAATGCCAAAAATCTGTTGGTTTCTGAGATTTCTAATCGCAAAGAACGCTCTTCGGAATCCTGCGTTAATCTACCTATAGAATTTATTGTGTACTTTCATTAAACCTTATGATATAATTTTCCAAACTAAGAAACGCATGTTTCGATACAGTGTCGCCAACTTTTCAAAAACATTGGGTGGATTCAAAAATATTGGGTGAGCTCAAAAATATTGGGTAGGCTCAAAAATATTTTGATAAAATGGTATGACCAGTTTGTTCTTCTTAGAAGGGAGGGGCAAATGGTGAAAGATGAGAATTTTAAGTCAAACTATCCCTGTTTTATTAAAGTCGCAATTTTTGTAAATTATAATCTCATTCGTTTTTAGTTATACTGTTTCGTTATATGTGTTTCGTTCGTGACTCTAATATTTATTGCAATATCATCATGTCATGAACATGTCTACAAATTGAAATAGCAAAAAGTTAAACAGGGGCATTTCAGTTATTTCCAATTTATGATGGTCAGTTGGAGAATTAAAACGCATGGTCTTTGACAAAATAAATTTTGTTCTAGAGTAAAAAAATAATGAATTAAATAACTAAATAGAACAATGAAAACTGAGCGTGCTTGGACAAAAAATTATTGGGTGGACTGAGGTCCCATGGGCCCATTTAAGTTGGCGCCACTGTTTCGATATATGTTACATGTATAACAATAATTATTCGAAACAGCGAAAGAATTACCATAAATTTCTGTAAGTAACACTTAATTAATCTAAAAAAATTCAGTACATTTAATACTTATGATAATTTTGTCACGTTAATTAAATTCAACATATTACTGTTACATCAATAAATATTTCTGATGTCTACAAACATATTTTGAAACAGTTAATTCTACCATGAAATGTTACCATCAAATGTTCCTTAACTTGTATAAAAATGTAGCTTTATTTAAAATAAACATTTCGTTTCCTTAAAATAAAGGGAAAAAAGACTGTTTAGGATCAGGTGGAAAAACTTTCATTAATTCATCAGGTAAACAAGTAGATTCCAAATTCTATGAATAGCTTTTGAAAAAATACGAAATTTATTTTCAAATGTTTTTTAAGATTTTAAAAGAAAAATATGAAAAAAAAAACAAAATCTTATTTAGTTTATAGTAAAAAAAAAGCATTATTTTTCATCATTTATTTCAAAATGATCTTTTTTTTTCTTTTTTAATCGAATATTGTTTAGTGAGGAAAACATACACAAAAATTGCAGACCCAAACCTGTGTAAAACTTTTTTTTTTAATTTAAAGATAGCAAAATTGTCAATTCGTTTAATTAGATAGGTAAATATTAAATATTTTAATTGCTTTCATTAAAATCAGGAATGCATAATGAAATTAAAATATTAAATAAATATAATTATTTTGTAAACAAATAAAATGCTCTTGGCGTTTTGTTTTATTGAACATAATTGCTTAATGATTTCAATCTGATTTAATAGGAATTAAAACTATCATTTATTTTAAAAATCACAGTTCCTAGGCCAAAAGTTTTTCGCAAATAAATCGGTATAAAACTTATGTCTAATGTAGTAAAGTAATGATTATATAAAAACATTTTCAATAATAAGTAACTATATCTTTGTATAAATTGTACTTAGTTATTGGAGATGCATTTACTAAAAATAAATGTGAACAAAAGCGCATTTTTATACTGTATTTTCTACACTTATAAATACTCACCAATAGCCGATAGTTCTGCCTCCGAAGCTAGTAGACCACAGGTGCTGGGTTCGAATACAGTCGCGGACATCGGCCTAATCGTTTGGAGCTTTCCAAGGTATTCTTGGATCCTTGGATTTCCTTGCATAAATGCGGGTTAGGTTAACTTAGAAAGAACCCCGTTGAGGGCACCCCCCCCCCGATTAGACCCACATATCTCATGTTAATAAAAGGCCGTCATAACATAAAACAAATTCTACACTCATAACGCAAAAATTTAAGAAAGCAGTGTAGTTTTTTTAATATGCCTCGAAATATGTATCTGTGAGTTTGAAGCGTTTGTGCACAGGCTCTGGATAAAAAGACATGTAGCGATGAAAAAAACTGATTTTTCATGAATATTTTATTGTAAAAATGCATTAAAAGGTTAATAAATTTCATTATAAAATTATTTTTTGTATACCAAAAAATCATGAAGTTAATTGGTGTAGCTATATCTCCAAGTAAATAGTTCTAATTAAAGTAGAGATTTACACAATCGTAAAGGTATCACTTTGAATATTGAGTTCTACACTGTAAAAAAAATCTATAAAGGTACTAAACATTTTCTAGGAAACTGGGATTCCAAGAACTTTTCATGTAATGGTAACAGGAAAAATCCATGTAACCGATTCTGAAACTTGAATTTTTGCTGTTACCGTTGCATGAAAAGTTCTTGGAATCCCAGTTTCCTAGAATATGTTTAGTAGCTTTACAGATTTTTTTTTTACAGTGTACTAGTCAGTAATAATCAAAAGGTTTATTATAAGTGGCTGAAATTTCCTGTTATGTGATAACTATTATAATAACACTACTCTACAACTGATATTATATACATTAAAAAATTCTGGAAATTAGTAAAATTAATATTCAATTGTTGTCTGTAATTTTTATACGATAATGCTTCAGTAAAGGCATTTATTTATTAAAAATAATGCATCCATGTGAATTTATATTTATGAACACTAACAAATTAACACACGACACAAGAGTCAACCTGCAACCGCATGTAAGAGCATTACTTATTAAATTTTTCTTCATAATCTATTACTGTCTAAGTTTTCAAAATTACCATTGAAAGAGTATTTTGATTAACCTAAAATTCTTCCATAATCCGAGTCGATTTCAAATTTTCAAACTGTCGTATTTTTGCTGCCCCGGTTCTAATTAAAATTATCTGTTTTCTTGTAATTGCTATGTGAATGTAGCTGACAAACATATAAATCTTTATTATTTTTTTTGCTTACTTTGTCTAACATAATTAATCCTTACGCTGTATTTACAGTGTTCTAAACAAAACAAAGAAAAAAATTCTAAATCATATAACAGTCAGCATTATTTATATTTCGTACATTCTTTTTTTTCTTATTTGTTAAAATTTATAAATAAATTGAAGCAAAAGGGTAAGTTTTGTTAAAATTCTATGCAAATTGTAATCTGCTTACACTATTTTAATTGTATATATATATATATATATAATACTTTCTAAGGCTGTTCAGTAAATATAACGACAGACATTTTTTTTCTTTTGCTTCTACTAAGTATTTTGTTTCACAAGTCACAATTTAAGAGCATTCACTTAACAGTAGATAAAACGGTTTAATTCCTGTACCGCAGATTATATCGAAAGATTAACATGATGATTAAAGAATTGAATGAAATGAAATATGCGTATTCACATATAACAAAAGTATGAAAAAAAAATAGACTTTTTCAGCTGCATGGGATATTTTTGATTAATTATGTGTTTTTTAAGTTGCTGAATTCAAGTGAATCCCATTTTACTCCATCACAAAAAGTACTATTCAAAATCATTGGGGAAATTACATTTGAAAAGGACAACTGCTGTGGGAAAATAAATAAAATTTTATCACAAGTAACCATGTTACAAATTACACTTCAAGTTCCACATACCTTTTACTTTGCTTACATTTTATATCTCAGTTGATGCTGTGTGAATCGTTGCAGATTCTTACGTCTGTCTATAACCGTTTTTATTTGTTAGTCAAACTCTTTGCATTTTCTGTTTCTCTTGAGTTGTTGCTGTATGTATGTCGGCCAATTATCTACACTATGGGATATAGGCCCCAAGGGGTGGGATACCCTCCGTAGGGGTCTTTCTAAGGGAACCTAACCCGTATTTATGCAAGATTCGAAGAAAAAAATGGAAAACTCCGAACGGTTATTCCGACGGTCGCGATTGGGTTCGAACCCAGCACCTACCGTCTACCAGTTTGAGGTCAGAACCTCTCGGCCACTGGTGGGGCAGTGTTTCTCTTGAGAGTCACTCTTATAAATATGAAATTGGCACATGAAATCGTTATTGGATATGGTTTATTACTCAAGAATAGGATAGTAGAATTTTTGATAAGTGAAAATTTACACTTAATTAAATTAAAATCGTGGGTTTCTCGAGGAAACCTGAGGTGATGGAATTTTTAAAATGTTTTTTTATTTTCTTTCGGCTTCAGTGAGTAAAAACTTGCAAGAAATAATCAATAAATTTTGTGCAGTTTTTTATTTCCAGACCTACGTAATTAATCTAAAATTCATTCATAAGTTGTAAAGAACAAAATATGAAACAAACAATTTTGAATTTTTAAAACAAATCATGGATTAATAAATAGAAAGAATTTTTTTGCTTTCAGATTTTTAAAAATTAAATATCTTATTTACTAACTTTATTTAACAATAGAAAATGTTTTTGGTAATTGCTAAATAAAATTTAAATGTCTTTCATTCATATACAACCAGAATTTAAGGTTTTAATTTCTGTTTTTTTTTTTTTATATTTTATGAAACAAAACAAAATATAAAATATAAAACGAAAAAGTATTACATTATTTTTTTTATTTATGCCATGTACCAATTAACCGCAAAATAAAGCTATTGCCTGATTAAATGTGACGTGCGTAAACATTATTATTTTTCGTTTTTGCTAGATTTTTATTCAATCATTTTTGTTGTTTCTTTTCATTATTTTAGATTTTTTATGAGAAATTGTTTTAATGGAAGTTATATTTAAAGCGAAAAATTATCGATTAGTAGTGATTATTCTTTTTTTAAATTTCCGCTTACAAATCTGAAGACGTGTATGTTAGAATAAGCGTGGAATCATATAATTTTGAACAAATTGGGAAACGTTAACTTTACAACGAAATTTATTGTATTTCTTTTTTATTTCTAATTTTTATTTTTTAATAAATTAATATTATTTTTCATAAAATAGAATCTGTACTGCGTGTTTATTTTAAAAATATTTTTGAAATACGTTAAAGGCTTTATTTATCTAACAAAAAAATCATATATTGTTTTAACAAACAACTGTAAAACATTAAGCAAATATGAAATATTTCGGAGAAAAAAAAAATTGTGGTAATATTTTGAAGATATTTACACAGAATATAATTCATAAAAAACAACTCATTGTAAAAGATATCACCAGGCAACAAATCTCGATATCACGATATCCATAAAAAGAAGTGATGTCACATAAAAGGAAGCGATATAGAACTACATACTGTATACACAAGTGCTCTAGAAAAATATATCATTACTCAAATTTCCGAAGGACTCTGGTTGAGGTAAGTTTTCTAAAACCATTTTGGGGACCAGCATTCGTAGGTAATGTTTGTTCTTACTGCACTTACACTGGTTTCCAAAAGTTCAGCATAATTCAAAAAATGCTAAAAACGTGGAGTAAATATTCTCAGTATAGTTTCTAAGTATAGTTTCTTTGGAGTATAGTTTCTAAGTAAACATGTAAACATTTGAGTTTGTAAAATAATAATGAAAAATAAAGATCACATACATGTCAATAATAATCCACCTAAAGATGTTAACTAAATTGACAAGGAAGACATCCATACGGGCAGACTCATAATATTCTGAAAAAATTACAGAGTATCTTTCTCGTATGGATATATATATTTATAAAAAAAAAATCGGCGGAATCCCTTTAAAACATTCGTAGAAAAATAATCAATATTTCGTTTATTTGGAAGATTATCATCAGTGGGAGACGAAATAAAACTTTAAAATATATATTTTTATCTCAAATACTTTTAAAGGTAAAATGTTTCATGTAGAACTTGTATTTAAAAAATTATTTTAATAACTTTAGTTTTGTCAATTTCAGTTTGTTTTCATTGTAGTTTTATCATGCATATATATATATATATATTATGGATTAAATATACATAATTAAAATCTTTCAAATTCAAAGTTAAGTCCAAATTAAATTTTGTTGCTATGGAAGCAAAATCTACCCCGATATTGAAATGGATTATTGCAGCATTCTTCATCTGGTAGTTTTTTAGGAATACGCTTAAATATATGAAAACATTTTTTATACATAAAATTATTTTTACTGTGATAAAATTAAGCTGCAACATGAAGCTCCATAGATATGTAGAAAATCTACTGAATTGTTTTAATTTAAATTTTTAAATACCATTTACACGCATTCTAAATATCTATTGATAAAAAGTTTACAATTACATTAAAATCGTTTGCTTTTAGCGAGGAAATATGGTCCTCGCCAAATCGAGTAATGCTTTCGCCTTTTCACACCAAATATTCGAAAATATTTTGTTTTTTACAGGCTATCTACTGTCATTCCGCCGCTAAATCTGACTGTCTAAGAATGCCTAGTATGGAGACCTACCTTGAGAGATACATTCCAATAAAGCTTGCGTAAGTGGAATTGCATATGATTTCGGAAAAATCTGTTCAATTCAGACACTTTTCTCCGTGAGGAATTTCTGTAGCTGCGGGGGAGGGGGAAGAATTCATTGAAAACACGAAATCTTAAATTTTCTCCGAGGAGTACATTTATTTCTACAGTGGCGAATTGTCCCTCCTGGATCACACCCTGAATTCAATAGTGAATACCTTCTTCGGCCTTCTTAAGGTTTCTTAAGGTATATAAAATTTCTTATTTTGGAAATGCGGCCGCTTTCGTTTAAGAAATTTTCATGAAACACAGTAGAAATAATATTGTGTAAATGTAAAACAAATATATTAAATATTTGATCAAATATGAACACTTGTATCAAATATTTTTTCATGACTTGATAGTCAAATCTATGTAGCAACTCAAAAAAGAAAAAAAAAAAAAAAAAAAAAGGAAAAAAGAAAATGACAGTTAAATATCGTAGAAATTCAGAACGATATCATTGATAGACTGAGTTCATTTTTAATTGTTCTCTAAAAACAGCTAAATGATAAGACGTTTTGCCATAAATTATCATTTTTAATTTTTACTTTTTTTAATGTTCATTGTTACTTTATTCTCTCTTTACAAGAAGAAAGTATTGCATTCGCGAAAATTTTCGCCTTATCTGAAGAACTAATGCACAAAATTCAATAAAAAAATATATTCAGTTAGTGCGTTATATAAATTGGTGCTGATTAGTCTTTGGAGAAAATCGCTTAACAGGTGGCGCTGCTATGCAGCATTTTCCACGGTTTTGCAATAGCTCTATCTCAAGAACTAAAGTTCCGATTTTGATCAAACTTGAGATTTAGTTAGTGCGTAAGATGAATTGGCATTGTCTACATTTTGGTGTAAATCTATCAACAGGTGGCAGTGCTTTGCAGCATTTATCCAAATTTCCGCAATATCTCTATATCAAGAACTAATGCACGGATTTTCATACACTTCAGATTCAGTTAGTCCTTGATATGAGTTGGTTTTCTATATTTTGGTGTAAATGTTGTTGTCTTAGTTTTTTTCTAAAAAACCTAAAGAAAAAATGATTTTTCTAACACTACATAAAAGAATTAATTATACATCATCATACAAGTCTAAAGAATAATGAACAAAATTTTGTAAAACTGAATTATATTTGTGGAAGTATATTAATTTAAATAAAAAACGTACTGTAATGAAACCTGCAGCAGAATGAATGGATATATCAGTTCTCCGCGTTGAGAAGATTAATTATAACATCATTTAAAAATTGAAAATTCATAACTTGTTTTCCCAATTAGTATTTATTTACGCACGAAATTTGCAGAGGTTTAATATTTTTTTTTCGAAATATTTTTACTATTTCGCATTAAATATTTTTCAGGAATTTATTTCAAATCCAACTATTTTTATTATTTCAATGTTGGTGGAAATGATATTTCCTTCAAGAGATCTTTCAGACTCTGAAGTAGCATCTTCATTATCTTATCAACGACGATATTCGAGAGAAAATTGTTAACTTTTGGTTCCACTAATTAGTAGCTATTGGCATTTCTAAAAATCACACAATCGGTCGAGCGTTAATGTTAATTATCATGAAAGAAAATAATGCATTGTTGAAAGGAAATAAAATTACGAAAAGTAAATTAGACTAAAAGGAAAGTATTTAGATACAATAAAAGAAAGCTCTGTTAACGTTATTAAGGTGACTAAAAAAAAAGTCCGTTAATATTTAGGAAATTCATAATATATAAATAAATTGTGCAACGGGATATGGTTTGCTTCATATTGCGAGCCAAACAATCAGAGTTTTGTACAATCAGAGCATACTAATGTACAATTAGTATGCGTAGCCTGTGAGCTCAATCCCATCAGTTTAACTGGGCAATATTCTTTTTATTATCTTTTGTGGCAAACAATCAGAGTTTTGCGGTAATAAGAATACATACATTGCCAAGATAGACATAAAGAAATTAAAATTTTAAAACTGCTGAAAAATAAGAAATATGGAATCAGCATATTATTTAGACCATAAGATTTCTTAAAAAAGAGAATTTTATGAGAGAACAGAAGAAAATAGTTGTATTCTTATGTCCACACAAATTTCCAAAGCCTATTCAAATTATCGAATTGCCATACCGGTATGTGATAGGCACCATAAGACGTGAAGTATGGAAGACCATAAGATTTGTCACGAAGGTGATTTTTTTGAAAATTTAGAAAAAAAAAATAATGCAAGGTGTCTAACACCCGAAAAAATTTCCAAAACTGTTTAAAATTTAGTAAATTGTTGTATTGGAATATGTTTTGCTACAGAAAACTTTAAATAGGCCAGGACCATAATATTTGACACAAACGTGAATGTTTTGAGATAAAGGGAAAAAATAGTTCAACGAATCTTAAATTCCCACAATTTTTTAAACTCTTTGAGAACTCATAAATTGTCTTATAGGAATGTGGTTTCCACCATAAAATTTGAAATACGCTTAGGACCATAAAATTTTTTAGTAAGATGATTTTTACTAGAGAAATTCAAAAACATTTTGTATCATCGATCCTATATTCAAAACAAATAAAAAAATAACAAATTGTCGTAACGGAGTGAGGATTGCAACTTACAATTTGAAATATCCTTTAGAAGTGTATAGTAAAAAGTAGTCAATAGAAATCTTGGACTTAGTTACTTTTTAGCTCACAGGCTATCATAGCCTGACAGCTTATGTGCCCGCCCGTTCTGTATGTATGTTCGTTCGTGCGTAACGCGATAACTCATGATAAAAATATCCGATTCACTTGAAATTTTGTATATAGGCATATCCTGACAAAGCGCTTCCCTGATTAGTTTTTGGCGTTCATTCGATATGTATAAGAGGGGGAACGGGGGGCTCATGCCCCTCCCACTTTATTGCCACTTAATTGATATAAGTGGGTTTTTCATGCAGAATTAAGCTTTCGTTCAAAATTTAGATATAGGATCATTCTGATGAGGCGATTCCGTGATTGTTATTAGGTGTTCATTGAATAAGTATAAACAGGGGGAACGGGGGCTCTAATGTCCAACCCCTTAATTTATATAAATGGGTTTTTCAAGCAGAATTGTCAGATTTCGTTTAAATCTCTGAATAGTTTTAGAAGTTTAATGGTTAAGTATAAAAGAGGAGGATAACTCCTCTTAAATTATACAAATGCTACATGGGTTTTTATTAAGAATTATCCGATTTGCTCTGAATTTTGGATATAGAATTTTTATATGATAAAGCACGTCCTTCATAGTTTAGGAGGTTCAATGATTAAGTATAAAAAAGGGGAAAGGGGAGAGCTGTTTCCCCTTCTTAATTTTTTTTCGAACGGAATTAACCCTTGAAAATAATATAAGGCTGTAATGTACAATTAGTATGCGTAGCCTGTGAGCTCAATGCCATCAGTTTAACTGGGCAATATTCTTTTTATTATATTTTGTGGCAAACAATCAGAGTTTTGCGGTAATAAGAATACATACATTGCCAAGATAGACATAAAGAAATTAAATTTTTAAAACTGCTGAAAAATAAGAAATATGGAATCAGCATATTTTTTAGACCATAAGATTTCTTAAAAAAGAGAATTTTATGAGAGAACAGAAGAAAATAGTTGTATTCTTATGTCCACACAAATTTCCAAAGCCTATTCAAATTATCGAATTGCCATACCGGTATGTGATAGGCACCATAAGACGTGAAGTATGGAAGACCATAAGATTTGTCACGAAGGTGATTTTTTTGAAATAATAGAAAAAAAAAATGCAAGGTGTCTAACACCCGAAAAAATTTCCAAAACTGTTTAAAATTTAGTAAATTGTTGTATTGGAATACGTTTTGCTACAGAAAACTTTAAATAGGCCAGGACCATAATATTTGACACAAACGTGAATGTTTTGAGATAAAGGGAAAAAATAGTTCAACGAATCTTAAATTCCCACAATTTTTTAAACTCTTTGAGAACTCATAAATTGTCTTATAGGAATGTGGTTTCCACCATAAAATTTGAAATACGCTTAGGACCATAAAATTTTTTAGTAAGATGATTTTTACTAGAGAAATTCAAAAACATTTTGTATCATCGATCCTATATTCAAAACAAATAAAAAAATAACAAATTGTCGTAACGGAGTGAGGATTGCAACTTAAAATTTGAAATATCCTTTAGAAGAGTATAGTAAAAAGTAGTCAATAGAAATCTTGGACTTAGTTACTTTTTAGCTCACAGGCTATCATAGCCTGACAGCTTATGTGCCCGCCCGTTCTGTATGTATGTTCGTTCGTGCGTAACGCGATAACTCATGATAAAAATATCCGATTCACTTGAAATTTTGTATATAGGCATATCCTGACAAAGCGCTTCCCTGATTAGTTTTTGGCGTTCATTCGATATGTATAAGAAGGGGAACGGGGGGCTCATGCCCTTCCCACTTTATTGCCACTTAATTGATATAAGTGGGTTTTTCATGCAGAATTAAGCTTTCGTTCAAAATTTAGATATAGGATCATTCTGATGAGGCGATTCCGTGATTGTTATTAGGTGTTCATTGAATAAGTATAAACAGGGGGAACGGGGGCTCTAATGTCCAACCCCTTAATTTATATAAATGGGTTTTTCAAGCAGAATTGTCAGATTTCGTTTAAATCTCTGAATAGTTTTAGAAGTTTAATGGTTAAGTATAAAAGAGGAGGATAACTCCTCTTAAATTATACAAATGCTACATGGGTTTTTATTAAGAATTATCCGATTTGCTCTGAATTTTGGATATAGAATTTTTATATGATAAAGCACGTCCTTCATAGTTTAGGAGGTTCAATGATTAAGTATAAAAAAGGGGAAAGGGGAGAGCTGTTTCCCCTTCTTAATTTTTTTTCGAACGGAATTAACCCTTGAAAATAATATAAGGCTGTAATGTACAATTAGTATGCGTAGCCTGTGAGCTCAATGCCATCAGTTTAACTGGGCAATATTCTTTTTATTATATTTTGTGGCAAACAATCAGAGTTTTGCGGTAATAAGAATACATACATTGCCAAGATAGACATAAAGAAATTAAATTTTTAAAACTGCTGAAAAATAAGAAATATGGAATCAGCATATTATTTAGACCATAAGATTTCTTAAAAAAGAGAATTTTATGAGAGAACAGAAGAAAATAGTTGTATTCTTATGTCCACACAAATTTCCAAAGCCTATTCAAATTATCGAATTGCCATACCGGTATGTGATAGGCACCATAAGACGTGAAGTATGGAAGACCATAAGATTTGTCACGAAGGTGATTTTTTTGAAATAATAGAAAAAAAAAATGCAAGGTGTCTAACACCCGAAAAAATTTCCAAAACTGTTTAAAATTTAGTAAATTGTTGTATTGGAATACGTTTTGCTACAGAAAACTTTAAATAGGCCAGGACCATAATATTTGACACAAACGTGAATGTTTTGAGATAAAGGGAAAAAATAGTTCAACGAATCTTAAATTCCCACAATTTTTTAAACTCTTTGAGAACTCATAAATTGTCTTATAGGAATGTGGTTTCCACCATAAAATTTGAAATACGCTTAGGACCATAAAATTTTTTAGTAAGATGATTTTTACTAGAGAAATTCAAAAACATTTTGTATCATCGATCCTATATTCAAAACAAATAAAAAAATAACAAATTGTCGTAACGGAGTGAGGATTGCAACTTAAAATTTGAAATATCCTTTAGAAGAGTATAGTAAAAAGTAGTCAATAGAAATCTTGGACTTAGTTACTTTTTAGCTCACAGGCTATCATAGCCTGACAGCTTATGTGCCCGCCCGTTCTGTATGTATGTTCGTTCGTGCGTAACGCGATAACTCATGATAAAAATATCCGACTCACTTGAAATTTTGTATATAGGCATATCCTGACAAAGCGCTTCCCTGATTAGTTTTTGGCGTTCATTCGATATGTATAAGAGGGGGAACGGGGGGCTCATGCCCCTCCCACTTTATTGCCACTTAATTGATATAAGTGGGTTTTTCATGCAGAATTAAGCTTTCGTTCAAAATTTAGATATAGGATCATTCTGATGAGGCGATTCCGTGATTGTTATTAGGTGTTCATTGAATAAGTATAAACAGGGGGAACGGGGGCTCTAATGTCCAACCCCTTAATTTATATAAATGGGTTTTTCAAGCAGAATTGTCAGATTTCGTTTAAATCTCTGAATAGTTTTAGAAGTTTAATGGTTAAGTATAAAAGAGGGGGATAACTCCTCTTAAATTATACAAATGCTACATGGGTTTTTATTAAGAATTATCCGATTTGCTCTGAATTTTGGATATAGAATTTTTATATGATAAAGCACGTCCTTCATAGTTTAGGAGGTTCAATGATTAAGTATAAAAAAGGGGAAAGGGGAGAGCTGTTTCCCCTTCTTAATTTTTTTTCGAACGGAATTAACCCTTGAAAATAATATAAGGCTGTAATGTACAATTAGTATGCGTAGCCTGTGAGCTCAATGCCATCAGTTTAACTGGGCAATATTCTTTTTATTATCTTTTGTGGCAAACAATCAGAGTTTTGCGGTAATAAGAATACATACATTGCCAAGATAGACATAAAGAAATTAAAATTTTAAAACTGCTGAAAAATAAGAAATATGGAATCAGCATATTATTTAGACCATAAGATTTCTTAAAAAAGAGAATTTTATGAGAGAACAGAAGAAAATAGTTGTATTCTTATGTCCACACAAATTTCCAAAGCCTATTCAAATTATCGAATTGCCATACCGGTATGTGATAGGCACCATAAGACGTGAAGTATGGAAGACCATAAGATTTGTCACGAAGGTGATTTTTTTGAAATAATAGAAAAAAAAATAATGCAAGGTGTCTAACACCCGAAAATTTTTCCAAAACTGTTTAAAATTTAGTAAATTGTTGTATTGGAATACGTTTTGCTACAGAAAACTTTAAATAGGCCAGGACCATAATATTTGACACAAACGTGAATGTTTTGAGATAAAGGGAAAAAATAGTTCAACGAATCTTAAATTCCCACAATTTTTTAAACTCTTTGAGAACTCATAAATTGTTATGAAAAACATGTCGTTAAAATGTATTCCTATGAAACAATTTTCTATGTGAATTTATAAATTTCTGAATAAACGCATAAAAAATCCGGTAAACATATAAGATTATTTTATTGTATTTGGATAAATACATTTAATCAGTCAATACACTTACATCATAGTATTTCACATTAAAGATATTTCAGTAACAAAATATAAAGCAGGTATTATTTTCTTTCTTTAGAGTTGCTGAAAGTAATATCCACTTCTGGAAATATATTTTCAGGTAATATTTTAAATATGATATAAACGACTTACTCTGAGATAAGACTCTTATTTATTTCGTCACTCTTAATAGAGATCATACAAATGACTTATGAAAATCCGGATTCAGTCTAGTTTAATAAAAAATGATATGTTCAAAGGACAGATATTTATTCAGAAAAACTTGTTGAGGAAAATTAGTTTCATTAAAGATACATATATTTTCGCTGAAATTTTATGCGTATCATCTGATGTATGTAAATCAAAATAGTTAATATTATTATATTATTTATATAATATGATATAATAATATTTATTTATATAATATGATTTATTAGATTATTATTAAGTAATCTTAATTATTGTTAGTAAAATATATTGTACAATACATTAAATTTAAACAATTTAATGAAATTCCCAAAACAATAATATAAATGTAAACGTATTTCAAAATTCAACAAAATTCAAATAATTGTATTTTTAGTGTGCATGTATGTATACTATTAAAAAAAAATGTTTTCGTAAAAAAAATTGGACGCCTTTTAATACTTTAAACTGTCTAAACTTGCTTGAAAGGTTTACAGCTGACAGAGTAAAAATGAATGTCCCGGCCTGGGACACTGGTTTGATCACAGGTCTGGACTTTGTTTCACTCTGCTGGCTATCATCAGTTTAAAGTGTATTTATTTTAAAATCAAATGAGTACATCGACAAAAAGCAAACTTATTTATCTTTTTTGTTGTTGTTGTTTGCAAAAATACAAATTTTATCAAATAAGAATATTCCAAAAGCAACATCATAGCTGAAAAAAAAGGTATTTTCTTGAGTGAAGTATAACAAGTATATTTCAATATTTTAACGTAGATTCAAGTAATTTTCACTTAATGCAATATGATATGAAGTAATATCTTATAACCAAATTATGTCAAAAGAAATCTTTTTCTGACATCAAATTATGTCAAAAGAAACCTGTTGATTTTTACGTAAACTAAATAAATAAATTTTAAAAAAGAAAAAATAATTTTATATTATCCACTTTGTATTCTTCCCTTTGTTTACCCTAAATCGCAGTAGGAATAAGTATAATTTTACAAAGAACGGAAATATAGAAAAGCAATTTTCCCAGTGCGTGACTTGTGAAATACATATTTTCCCACGTAACATGTTTATATTATAACAAACCAAAGCGCATTACAAATTGTATTTTTTTATTATTGTGATGTATTTGCAATTAATATTACATTGTGACAATATATTTATTATGTTACCAACGACTTACTTGAAGAGAAGTCAGTTATTATACGCTTCTCAGTAGTTAGTAATCACTAAAATCATTGCAATTCTTTGCGAATATTTCAGCTCTACTGATTGTTGATAGAGTTTTCACTAAAAGAAAATAAGCTTAGAAAGAGAAGCTAGCTGAAAAGTAGTCTTTAACGATGATAAAACGAAGCTCGTTAAAATGTACAAAATGAGATAAAAATAAGACAAAATTTACTAAGATAAGAAATTTAGAAATAGTGATATGATTATTTTTCCGAATATAGAAATATAGGTACAATAACCCTATTAATTTTTCAAAGTACATTATTTGGCATTACGCACATATTTCTAATTAATGTGCTTATATTATGTGCTTATACCGTTCCCAAACTGGATGTATCTTATTAATTTAGAGTCGATAGGAGTATTATATCCCTGAATCGATATCTTATTTCTCGAAATAATTAATGTCCTAATTGTGTGAATATCTTAATTGGTGGTATTATTTAATAATTATCTTTTTTTTCTTTTTTTGAGTTAGGTATCTGGATGTTTTACAGAATGTATGTCGTAGATTTTTTTTAACTATTTGGAAAAAAAAATAGTTGTTGTTAGCGTTAGAGAATTACGAAATCTAAAATATATCTGATTCTTTTAATTGATTGAATTCCGTAACTTTTTTAATTTTAATCGTTTCCTGATTGATCCAAGTTTAATGTCCAAAAATGGAATACTCCTGTTTTTTTTTATTTTATTCGTTTTCTAATTGCTCCAAGTTTAATGTCGAAAAACTGAATTCTTTTGTTGTCACAATGACAAAGAAAGTAATGAAAACTTTAATAAAAATTAATAATTTTTATTAAAGTTTCAACAAATCGTGATAGAGATTTCAAACAAATTTCATTAAAAAATGCATTTTTTCACTACACAACGGCGTAAAAATTTAAAATGTGCGATGTTAAGAAGTTGAAAAATTTGCAGTTCCAAAATTTTAAAGCTGAAATTTCATTTAAAATGTATTTGTGATGAGTACAGGAACATTAATATTTATTCCATGTCGCATGTAATATGAGGCATTCAGAAGTCAGTCTGAGTAACTCCATCAAATAAAAATGCACATTTTAAACAGTTAAAGTTGTCTAAAATTAATATACTGTTTTTTATAATTTCTCTAAGAATATTAATGCTTAATGCCCGGCATCTCGTTATAATCATCCTAAAAATACTTTTATTATTATTATTAATTTAAATATAAAATTTATGTATAAGCCTTTAAAATTTGAGTCTTTGAAAATATCCTTTTCCAAGTAGTCGATGTAATTTGTAAAATTACATTTTTTTTTACTAAAAGGACTTTTACGGCACGATAATAATCCTTTAATTACTTTTAAGTCTAAAACAAAAACATACAATAACGGTGTGACGTTTTAAACTGGGTTCCTATCTGTCTTTAAATATAAGAATGGATAGCCTTTGGAAAACGAAAATGAGGAGAGACGAATACTTTTAATCAATATATAGAAATTGTAAGGAGTAGGAATTTAGCTACCCTATATATATAAAATTATATTGAAAAGAATTTATGAAACGATTTCATGAAATGACTGATTAAACAACTGATTAAACGACTGATATTGTTTTCGACGATGTCTCAAAAAATACTGAATATTATGCAGCAAAATGAGAACCAAAAATCCGTATTGATCCGGAGATCTCAAAACTATTATTAGATTTTTAAATTTTGATTTAGATTTAGAGATATTATTATTTTTTATTTGAATTAATTTTTTTAATGATGACAATCAAATTATTCCATTTGTGTGAAAAAAAGTAGAAAATGGACAACGATAGGTATTAATAAATTTCTTTCTCTTCTTTCATTTTCAAATTCAAACCAAAAATAGCTTTTATTTAGATCAGTGGTGAGAACAATATTATGATTAAATTATGTTTTTCAAAAAATCTGACAAAACAAAACCTTATTTTTAATTATCCGATCTCCAGATATCAATTTGTAGAAAAATAAAATTGTCTGTCATTTTAATCGTTGAAATAAATTCCATTGATTTAAAAATCATTAAGAAAAGAGACAGATAAAATGCTGTATGCCGCAAAAGTGGCTTACAATAGGGTGTCATTACAGTACATTATCACCCGAATTTAAATGTCCTCAATCGTCTCAAGCAAAACAAGGACCGTATTCTCAGACATTCTCATCAGGGCTTTATTTTTTCTCTAAATGAAAATGGTCTACCTACGTTTAAGTATTTTAAAGTAGCATTTCATTGTACTAGAATTAAAAATGGTATTATTATTATTATGACTTTATTTTTATTTATTTATTATTTTTATTTTTATTGATAAATTTTATTTATTTATTTTATTGTTTGGGTTTGGCCCTCATGTAGTGGATTTTATGGTCACATTTTTGGCATCACCAAAGCCATCAAACTTCATCTTTTTATTTTCCTCCTTATTCTATGTAAAAAAGAAAAATAATTCTATCGTTGTTTTCATAAAGTTTTTTTTTAACCACTTGACAATAGCGCTTAAACCTGAAATGGCTTAAAGTGAAAATAAACTATTTTCTAAGCAATTATTTTAATTCCTATACTGGAAATATTTTGAATCATCTTCCAAAAAGGGAAACAAATAGGGAATAATAGTCATTTTTTTAAAAACTTTCTGCACTTTTTAGACTGATTTCTGAAACGAATATATAAAATAATAATCGGCCAAATGACAAAAAAGAAAGAAAAAGTTCTTCCTTTAGTTTTCTTTTTATTTTTAATAAGAAAATGACAGTCACAATGCAGAAATGATATCATCTGCTCTTTTCTCTTGGGCATTTGCAGCAATGCTATTAAAATTTAAAACAAATTAATATTTCAATAACATAATTGAATTATATATTTATATATATATATCTAAAAAACTTAAAAATAATAAAATTATTTTATGTAAAGAAAATTTGAGGTAAAAAATGAAGCCATACTTTAAAACATTTTATTTCGACAATAATATTTATTTGATGCCACATTGGGAATCATGTGCTGTAAAAGTAGCACAGCTAATAAATTTGTTTCAATACATGTCATAAAACAAATGAGGCATATAAGCATGATAAATAAATACATGCCTGAATTGTAGGCAGCATAACTGCAGGTTTCAAACTTTTCGTTACAAATTACTATTTGATAGTTCTTAGAAAATTCGTAAATTGCTTAATAAATTAAAAAAAACAATTTAAATTTTAAAAACAAAATAAATATATGCATGATGCGCATTAAAATAAAAAAAATACTTACAACCTTTTACTGGCAATAACTAAAAGTCTATCAAAACATAATATATGCCTAAATTTTCAAATCACGGTACATTTTGTGGTTTTAAATATTATTCCCAAGCAGGTGGAGTTTTTAAATTCTTCAATCAAATGGAGATTATTGTCTACAGTTCGTTATAAAAGGCTGATAGGCATCGATATTTTAACCTTTACATAGGGGCTCGGAGAAAGTAATGGTTAAATTATTAATTATCAAAGGTTAAAGGTTAAGCCATTTATTTTGAAACAGAAACATTCTTTTTAAGTGAATTTTTAAATGTGTAACTGAATTTAATTATCAATTTCCAAAGTAAATTGTTACCATTCAGCTGTCGAGACAGCGGGGGATAAAACCCTGGTAACCGAAAAATGTTTTTTTTTTTTTTTTTTTTTTTTTCAAGACTGAATGGTAACCCGACAACAAAAGATTATCGTTGTCTGCGATAATCTTCCGTAATATAATAGTTTTTTTTCTTTTTAAGGAAAGAGAAATTAGGATGGTTTTCAACTCTGAACGGGGGTTGGCGTTTATTTCAAATTTTAAAAACTATGGCCATATGTCTTAGAGTTACGCTGTATGCCAAAATGCATATAAAACTTTGTTCAACATATGTTAAAATATCCCACACATATTCATAAATATTCACGGAAATTATTAAATTAAATTAAATTTTAAAAATCATACTCAGAATGTTACTGATTCAGTTATATGACTTTTTAGTGTTACCTTTACATAAAATGTTCTTGGAATCCCAGACTCCCAGAAAAAGTTTAGTAATATTACAGTTTTTTTTAGAGTGGACTTTCTGTATTTAAACACAAGAAAAGTAAGAGGTGTTAAAATTCGTAAGTAAGCTACATTTAACCGCTTTATCCAAGAAACAGACAGAAATGATTAAATTAAATTAATTATTTTCTCTTTTATGTAATAATAATGTAATTTTCACTTTCTATTAATCCGTGTACAGCTGACATTTATGAACAAGTGCATACACTTCGACATGCACAAATCCGATAACATAATATTTGGCATAAAATATATTCCAAGAATAAATTGCAAAACTGATTTTCTACATTATTTTATCGTACACGTAAGAAATATTATCTTGAATTATTTCTCTTGGGGCAATAACTTAATTAGGTTATGAAAGCCTTATATCAAGAGAAAGCAGTTATCCGTTGCTTCACTGTAATTAGTAGCCATTGAAATAAATCACTTGTGAAAATCTAAACTCTTCTGATTGTTGACTTAGATTTGAGACGTTTAAAGGAAGTAATTTTTTTAATGTAATCTTACTGGGAGAGACAATCTTTAAATGTGTTAAAAATAAGTTAATTAAGAATACGTGAATTAAGTGGTAATAGGAATATTTTTATCAGAAATAAAATTATAAAAGTAAAAATACAGGTAATTTTAGAATAAATCTATGGGGAAAAAAGAAACAATGTTACAGATTCATTTATTTGAATACATATTCGTACTTTTTACATTATAACATTTGGCATAACATTTAATTCAAATCCAATTTTTAAAAAACGAATTATTTTATTAATTTAATGATATTATCTTTAAATCATTAACTACACGATTTTTTTTATTTTTTTATGAAAAGAATTATTTGAAATTTATATATCAGCTTAATAATCGAAAAATACTAATAAAATAAAATAAAGAAATAAATAAATTTCAAATTTTCAACTAAAATTCGATTTTTCATGGCGTGTACCCTATGCACACAATTGGGGTTTTAAATATTGTATTGAAATAACACCGATATAATTACTAATTACAATAAAACACTTTCTATAAATCACCATTAAACGCAAATCAGGACGCGCTTCAAGCTACAACAATTGCAGCTTGTCATCAGCTGAACTAACATGTGTCCCTAAGGAGACAGAGTTAGAAATAAACATAACAGAGTTAAACATAGTTTATCTCTAACTCTGTCTCCTTTCGGACACGGGTTAGTTTAGCTGATGACGAGTTGCAATTGTTGTAGCTCGAAACGCATTCTGATATGCTATTTTCGTTTAATGGTGATAGGTGTTTTATTGTAATTAAATATTGTATTGCTCTATTTTGCAATTGAATGAACTTAAATTAATTAATTTTACATGCTTAACATTCTGCAACATTTTTTACATTCATATTTTTAATTATTTACTAAAAATAATAAAAGTAAATTTTACCTGAACAGTTTGATGGATTTTTTTCCGAAAATCAAATACTAATTTTTTATCAAATACAACCTACTGAAATGTAAAAAACAAATTATTGGTTTATTCTATTCTTTCAACTGTTCTTCATCAGTTACAGCTACCATATTGGCCAAATTAATGGGACATAATGAGAATTATAGTATTTTTAGTTATGTGACAGATGTGGCACACGGTGCAATTAAGGATTAATAGTTTAGCCAAGTACAAGTATTGTTCGTTTGTAGCAATACCCTATCATTTCAGATAATATCTTATTTGTATTAACGATGGAATTTTATCAAGCAAAATTTTGTTCGCTGCTTCCAAATAATAAAATAAATAACAATGGAAATTATTTTAGAAAAATTTTCTATTACTAGTTGTACACTGTAAAAATAATCTGTAACGTTACTGAAAGTTTTCTAGGAAAATGGGATGCCTAGAACTTTTTATGCAACGGCAACAGCAAAAATTTATGTAACATATACAGATTTGCACTGAAAGTCAAAAAATCTGTAAGGTTACTAAGAACTTTTTAGGAAACTGGGATTCTCAGAAAATTTTCATGCAACTGCAACCCAGGTTACAGATAAAATTTTGGTAAGATAACTGTAATTTTAGTAGACACGTTTGTAAAGTTAAGGATTTCTGTAACTTTACAAAAATTAGTTTTGTAGATTTACATTCTTTCTTGTACAGTGCACAGGTAAAATGTTAGTAAGCATGCAGATTTTGGCAACTTTACATCTGTAGGATAACAGTTTTTTTTTTAAATGTAAAATAAATTTACATATGTTAAATAGAAATAAAGCAATTGAAAGTATTTGTTTGTGGAGGAAATCATTTAATGATTGCGAAAACATGTTTATTTAAAATAAGTAAATATTTGTAAAAACATAACATACCTGTCTAAAAAAAATAAGCATTTAAATGAAATTACTAAAAAAACTTATGTTTTGTTACTATTATTGTTAGGAACAATCAATTAAAAAGTATTCGCTTTTTAAAAGGAATAATTATCAAAAGTTAATGGGAAAAACTATTGCTTTTTCTTATTAAATTAAAATATATTAACTAAAATGATGGTATTGCATTTAGAAAAATGAGAAATTCAGATATAATATTCCCATGTGAGGTAATGCAAGCAGAAAAAATAAACACAATCTACAAATAACCGCATTAATGCTTTCAACAAAAAATTCTTTTAAGTTAAATTCTTCTAGCCGTAAGCAAAGATTAATTCATGAAAACGATAATTATTTTCTTTTTTTATTATTTTGTATTGGATTTTTAACAGTGTCTGAATATAAGTGAAATTTAAACAAGGCAATTTAAAACAAATATGTATAATGTTTATTCATTTGTTAAAGGTATATATATATATTTGGAATTTGAATTTATTTTTATTTATTTGTTTATTTAATTATTTGAACACATTACATGAAAAATCATTTAATATATTTATTTTCTTATTGCAAACTGTATTTAATAACTTTTACAAAATATATATTTATTTCTAGATGATGACCAGTGCACTGTAAAAAAAATTCTGTAACGTTACTAAACTTTTTCTAGGAAACTGGGATTCCTAGAACTTTTCTTGTAACGGTAACAGCAAAAATTCAAGTTTCAGAGTCGATTATATGAAATTTTCATATTACCGTAACATGAAAAGTTCTTGGAATCCCAGTTTCCTAGAAAAAATTTAATAACTTTACAGATTTTTTTTTACAGTGTGAAATGTGACCAGTGAAAAAAAATTAAAAAAGATAAATATTTTTTTTAATTATGCATAACTGTACAACGAACCAAAGCTGTCATATTCATAAAATAAAACTACGAAAATACTCTGTTGTTACTTTTACGTTATTTTAAAGAAATAAAAAGTGCGGAAAAGCATTAACACAATTATAGAAATCATGATATAATCATAAAACACAAAATGGTCAATATGAGTGTTACAATGATTAAAAATCAATATATAGCGTTTTTTTTTTTTTTTTTTTTTTTTTTTGGTTTGTTTGTTTGTTTGTTTAAGTAAATTTTGAAGAGAGTTTTTTCATATATTTAAAAAGTGTTAACATAAATATTGTGTTGGCAAATGATCTAGAGAATTTAAGAATTAGACACACCTTATTAAACTTATATAACTAGATTAAAACACCATAAATTCAAGACCTGTTCGCACCAGGTCGGGTATGGGCTTCCGGAAAAGTTCAGCCATGCGCAGACACATACTATTGGTATAATTACTTTGCACAAACATTGTGATTTGTAAAATCATTATGTCAATGCTATTGATAGTAATTTATTGTCTCTTTTTGTTATAAAACTTTTATCAGTTTTATTTAACATTGTATTCGAATAAGAAAAATTAACAGAAATACACGTTAATAAACATATTATAAATTTATATTTTAATATTTTTAATATTATAAGTTATTTAAGGTCTGCATAAAATAGATGATAAAATTTCTTCAATAAAGTTTATTGTACAGTGTGCATGAATAAAATATTAATCGAAGATATGATCAGAAATGGCCTTCATCATAAATGAAATAATAAGTTTACCTTTTATTAATCACCCTTTACTTTTCACATCTACGATGAACTGTTTTTTACAAGAAGCTGTCACGAAGTGAATTTGTGCCTTGAAGCTTAATAAATTTTTTATTTAATTGAAATAAAAATAGTAGCGAAAGTTGTTGTTGCATTAGATAGTTGACAATTAATAATAATCCTCTTTTTTTCTTTTTTCCTTGATCTTTTGTCAGTTTTTAACAAATCAGATAAAATATTCCTTTGTTTACACCACCGCTAAAAAAATATTAAAATGAAATAATATAGTTATAATATAATAAGAAGAATGTTGTGTTAGTACGGATCATATAAGCTTGATCCTTCATCAATTGTAAAAACTACACATGTTTCGAAACCAACCACATAAGGAAATGTAGACTGTAATTCGTGCAAACCTAGAAGAGAAGAAACAATGCATCATAAAATGTGTCTCAAAATTTGCACAAAAGTAATTTTGGTTGAAATCAGAAATTTATAATTAAATATTGTAAGATTTTAATTCATTCATAAAGTATGTAGCATAAGGTTAAGTACAGAATCGCATATCGGGTAAAGTCGCAGCTTTAACTGAACATATAAACTCTTTTGATAAAAAAATTTCATGAATGTTTTGGATATATATAGCTGAATTTTGTTGATAAGCCGCTCAATTTTCCTCATCAAGACGTGAGTGGTATTAAGATTTTGGGCTCAAATGTTAGACTGCTGAAAATCCAAAAGAAATAGGTCAAGAAGCGTTCAATCGTAGGATCTCGGAGGCCAATTCTGATCATCGAAACGGGGAAATTAGAGGAGCAGGAAATGATCCATGGAATAATTATATTACTTCTATGATTGTAGGGCATGAGTCGCTGTGTTGTTGAAACCACATATCGCCCACACAGAACGAAACGAACCACATTAGGTAACAATGTACACAGGTAATTTGTACAAACCGGGAAGGAAAAGAACAATCCATTATAAAAAAAATTCCCAAAAATTACGCAAGAAGTAATTTTGATAGAAAAACTTCTTTATAATTAGTAATTGTGATATTTTTAGTGATATATAATGCATATAATGTATGTACGGAATATTATACGGGGTAAACGGCTTCCACGGATTTACGTACATCTACGAACTGTGTACGGAATAGTAAATGAGATAAACGGCTTCCACGGATTTACTGACATCTACGAAATGTTTTGTTGAAGATTTATGTTGAAATTGATTGATAATTATAAATGTATATTATTTTTATTTATAAACCACTAAATTTCCTCAATTTCCTCAATCTCCTCAATCGTTGGCTTAAAACTTAACCTGCAAAAAATTCAAAAGCGAAAAGTCAAACAACGTTAAATTGCATGATCTGGGCGGCCATATCCGATCCACAAAATGGGAAATTACATGACCGGTAAATAACTCATACAATACTTACTTTTTTTCTCGATTCTATGGCATGTGGTTCAATCTTTTGAAACCAGATATCTTCGAAACCGATTAGTGGCCTTAGTTACCTAAAACCTTTGTGCTTGTGAATTTTTCATGTGATATTTATAACTATCCTTTAAACTTAATAAAAAGGAGGGGCTATGAAAATTAAAACTTTTAAAGGGTGTTCTTAAAGGGCCAAAGTTGTTTCCTATGTACAAAAAATACCACTTTTTCAAAAAACAATTTTTTTTTTTAATTTAACAATGTTGAAGATATAACACGTGGGCAGAATTGCCCCTCCTGACCCTAATCCGTGGCTATATGACGGATAAAGTCGTTGTCAATGCCAGAAGATAGCTTTGAGGAAATTTTATAATTTAGATAAAAATCACCATTTTGAAATCGATGAAAACACATTTTAATTATTCTAAAAGAAGGAAAACAATACAACGACTCGAGTATTTTTTGTAGCATGTCCAGCACTGTCTTTTTTTCTAAAGCTCGTATAACATGACATAACGATAAAGGAACTTTTCATTTTCCATTTTGAATAATAAATTTGCACATAAATGGTTTTAAAAAGCTTTTTCTAACATTTTTTAATCACGATTGCACGATGTAGCTGTCATCTGCACTGTAAAAGAAATCTGTAAAATTACGAAACTTTTTTTAGGAAACTGGGATTCCCAGAATGTTTCGTATAAAGTTATCAGTAATAATTCATTTAGCAGAACCGATTACATGAATTTTTGCTCTTACCATTACATTTCAAAGTTCTAGAAATCTTAGTTTCCTAGAGAAAGATTAGTAACTTTATTATTTTCTTTTACATTATAATAATAACATCTTCCAGAAACATCAGCAGAGCCAAAATTGTACGTTTCTACCACCTATGAAATAGAGCTCGAACTTTTGTTATCAATCTATATGATTCATATATCAAAATTACGTTTTTAAGCAAACGTGTTTTTTCATAAAAGGGTTTTTTTACAAACTTTTACTGTATTTAAATTTAACTTCAATGACATTTAAGTCATTTTGGCACTCTATAAGATTATAACCCAATTAGTGCAGTCGACTAGTAGACTCAAAAAGCCCAGCTATCTTTCTTTTATAAGCGTTCTTTTAAACAATTAATCAAAAGTTTCCTGAAACTTTAGGAAATAAAGCTACGAGTGCAGAACAAATAAAAGAAGTCTAATAAAATTCTAAATTAGATCTTTCCTTTAACTGGAGCTTCGTGTATGTGCTCAAGTCCTTTAATTTATATTACCTTAATAAAATAATATATTGTTCGTTATTCAGTCAACCAGTTAGTAATAAGCTTAATTTTGTTACATGTAATGAAAGAACCATATGTTGATACCAAATTAAAGAAACTTTCGTAAGATGCATAGATATATAAAATTTCTTCTTACAAAAATATATAACTGTTAGAGATTTATGAAATAAATATCTCAATACATAAAAAACAAATTAAATTAATGCAAAAACAAAATGAAAAAAAATCATAGTTTACTTTTTAAAGAGAGAATTATTACTTTCTTAAAATTATTTGTAAAATTGGGTAATATCCCCAGTAATTGGCACATTAAGAATTTTTCTTTAAACTTACTTAAATTTTCATTACCAAGAAATAAAATATTTACTTGCAATTATTTTTAAATCAAAGAATGCATATCTGTGCATCTATTTTGCCCACAGAAAGCAGAAATTTTTGAAAAAGAATTTTTTAAAAAATACATTTATAAAAAGTAGCTGTAATCACCAATAATTGGCACCTAGAGCACCAATGTATGACACCTTGTGATACAATAATTGCATCATGGTTATATAAAGAAAAAACTTTGTATTTTGCATTGGATTTAATCACTTTAAATGTATTTACTGTAGATGAAGATGCTATATTTAAGGTTTTTGAGAGAAAGAAATCAGCATATTAGTCTGAAACGTGAACATTTTAAAACAATACAATATTTTTATATTGATGCCCAGTAATTGTCATGCTGTCCCCAGTGATTGACATACAAAGCTTTAATGAATTCCAATTACTGATAATATTTCATATTTTCAAATAAAAACAACTGATAAATAAATTTAGTCTAAAACTTTAATGTACTGCCAAAATAAGTGGTTAAATCTCAAATCTTGCAATTTCCCAGTAATTGGAATAGGTGCCAATTACTTGGAACTAGCAAAATTGAAGCGCCATTAATTGGCATCTACCATTAATTCAGAAATTCAAATATTTTTGACAAAAATACTTTTATACGATTAAAATACCCCTTTTCATCTAAACAAAACTGTTGTTGATTAAAATTTAAAATACATTATAAATCAGATAATAATGAATTGAAACGCATGCCTTTCTTAAGCTAGAAAAGAAGCATTTGCAACAAAAATGGCTAATTTGATACAAGTCATAATTGTTTCTCTTTCCTAGGCTCTATTGTCATCTAGTAGCATAAATCAAAGTTATAATCTTTAAAGTAAATGAGTATATAACTGGTATATGGTCTTACATTTTTAAAAGACTGGATATAGATCTTATTTTAGGACATGTTTTTAGGATGTGCCAATCATTGGTGCATGCCAATTACTAGGGATGTTACCCTATTTCAAATATTAATAAACTAATTACTTTATTATTAATATAGATTATGCATGATGAACAACAAATATACAAACCAAAGGGTTTTACTGCGGGCTACATTTTCAGATGCGAAATAATGTTGCATGAAATATTAAGAGTTAAAGGAAAAACTAATAATTAAAATTTGCGGAAAAATGTTTTTTCTTTTTCGATTAATTTACAGTAATTATATATATTGTTTAAGAATCTTTAATTTTTTAGTGAATTTTAAAACAAATAATAATTTTGCAATACTACAAGAATAAAAATGGACATAAAATTAATGAAAATGCAATGAAAATGCAATTATTTATAAGACACACGTTCCACTGATGGTCATATTTGTGGATAAGATGAACACATTCTGATAATGGTAATATTATCAAAATATTGAGATCTGAGTAGCGAAAAATTTAATTTAATATTTAAAATCAACAATCCTTTTATCTTAAAAAAAACTTTACTGCATTTTAAATCGGTTGCACACATACATGATAAATAAGGAAATATAACATCTTATGTTGTTCGCAAGGCCATATGTTTTTCAGATGTGTGTGCCAAACTATTCTTAAAATATATGAAAAGTAAATCTGAAAAGGTAAATAAATACGGAATATAATAATATAAAAACTGTATATAATATTTTTGTTCGACTGAAAGTGGGAATTTGGTAAAAAAGTTAAAGAAATCATTAAATAACTTAATCGCGCTGATTCAGTATTTCTGTCAAATTAGAAAGCTTTGCTTAGCTTGCAATAAATCTTTAAAAAAATTTTCTCATTTTTTATCTAGCACACCAGTTTGAAATACACACTTAAGTTTATAATATTTCATAATTTTTAATCATTTAATTTAAAGTGAAATGAGATTTAAATTTTGAAAAATCAGACTCGTCTATTCTAGCGATAAAATTAATGTTGTCTTTAAAAAAGTCTCTAGTATGTTTCACATGATATTTCTTATAAGAATGTTTTTTTTTTAATTTCCAGCACAATTAAAATTCCCAAAAGATCATTTCTGATATTATAACAACGATATAAATCACATCAAAAAATCTCTGCGTATTTGTGATGCACAAAAATGATGTTAGATATTATTTTTACTGTAAAACTGCCAAAAGGAAATCAATTTTATTTATAAGTGTCATAAGGCAACAATTTGATGTCTAGACTGTTAAAAATATCTTTAGAAATTGCCGCTATATTTAAAGAATAAAAAACTGTTTCCTGACAAATGAGAAAACAGCATAAACGCCTATGGAGCATACTCACTGATAAGGAAACCTTTAAAAACATAGATAATATTTTATCATATTTTTAACAGTGTAACAGAATCATGCATTATAAATTAAACTATTAGTTACAACGAAAGATACCTATTGAAGTAATTCGAATTTTAAAAAAGGAAGGGGAAAATGTGACTAAACACATTATAGTAAAATTAGAAGCGTTACCGAGAACGATACCGTGTGACATCATGATGCTACGCCTCAGCTGATACTGAATGGCTAAAATTAGCAAAGAAATAAATTAAATTTAACATTACAATCATGAATGTATTTTCATATAATGATATATACTTGCAGACATTAAAAGTATATAAATATGCGAAACTATCGACAAAAGTAGGTCACCAAAAAAAAGTTAATCATGAAGGTAATTTGCTAACTTGGTAAAAATCTTAATAATATTCCTATCTATCTATTCGGAAAAAGTATAACTACCGCTGTCACCTCCGCTGACGATGAATTTTTTTGTGTCCTACGGTATTTCTTCGCTAATATTAAGAAAACTAATTGCGTCAAAACATAAAAATTGGTGATATTATAGAGAAATGTTTCATAAATTCGCTGATGGAAAAAATTTTTAAGACAAATAATTAATTTAAGATATCAATGTATAAAATTGAAACTGGTGTTATACACAATTGAAATGAAAAAAAAAACTTCTTTAAACACCATAAAATAAGTTAACTGCGCAAGGCCTTTCGAAAGAACTTAGTCTTTAATTTAAGATATATTTAACTTTAAAGTTGGCCAAAATCGTTTCATTAAAAATGTTTTATAAGAGCAAAAAAATACAAAATAATTTAAATATTTTTAGATCATTTTATTATTTAGAAGTTCCCGTGAGCAAAGTGCACTTATTTTTTTTTTTATTTTTTTAATTCGATTCATTTTTTGACGATATATTTTCATTTTAAATTCATATTTTCAGCACTATGAGAGAGATTTTTTTTACGAAATACAAAAAAGGTTATAATTTTAAATTGGTTATAAATGATCAAAGAATATCACTTCCTTCAAAAAATATATGTATATGAAAACTTTAAAATAATAAAGGAATTCGATAATATGCGCTAAAGGCACCACGTAAAATAAATTAAGTCACATAAAAAATGGCCAAGTAATATTGCAAAACAGTTAAAATTAAAAGAAAAAATACATAGATTTTCATTTTTGCTTCATATTTACTTCATATTTTAATATAATCTTTTAAACTATTGTTTTGCATTCAAAGACGTCATACTTAATATTTTCATTCATACAGGGTGTCCAGAAAATGACTGATCCATTTTTAATGTAAATAAATAATTAAAAAAAAAAAAAAAAAAAAAAAAAAAAAACGGTTTGAAATAAAAATGCTCGGCTTGCTGCATTGTTATTAGAAAATCAATAAAATTTTTAGATACGCACTTTCTTAAAATAATTTGAATTTCGGCCAACAGAGAGCGCTGACGGCTGGAACAGGCTGTCGATATTCAGACATTACTCTACTTTTCATACGCATGAGCTTTTCGTCTGATTTCACAAAGTCGAATCTCAGTCTACATAGTAAATCGACACTCTACTCACCTGCAGAAATACAACTTGTTGGAAAGAAAGAGATTTAAAATAATATTTATGATTGAATAATGTCTATTTAACTAGGACTTCCCTCAGAGGGATTAGTCTGAGCGATATTGCTGAGAATATAAATTTAATAATAACTTGCGAAAAGTAAAAAAATATGAAATGCTTGTAACGCACCTCTCAACTCCACTATTCTTTCCAGAGCCCAGAGGGCGCTGTTTTCATTGGTTTCTTGCACGAAACATTTTTTCTTACCCCCCAGTGAGATCTGAGTTAGCCCGACTGAAAACATGTCGCACCGTTGACATGTACAATGTTCTACACCTTAACCAAGGTGAATACTTTCTATGTACGTCTAAAATCTCATCTGTAATCGTGGTATGTTTTGTGTGTGTTTGTTGTGTTTTGTGAAATAAATGTTTTTGTGACGTTAAGTCTTCGATTCTTCAAATAACCGTCACAAGTAGTGGCGCCCAACTTTGAGGCTTAGAACACCACGTTCTGAAAGTGCAAATAATTCTTCATCTTCATATATCCTATAAATAAAATATTTCCTATGTCAGTGGGACGTCGATTCTCACGGCATTAGTTTATATATTAAAAAGCTGCATGTGTAAAGCTTCTTACGAATGTCAATTCAAAACGAAGTAAGTGGTTATGTCATGGATGTATTTGACAACAAAAACGTTCTAGCAACAATCCTCGAAAATCTAATGAAGAAATGCTGTTTATTCGCCAGAAAATAAAATAAAAATGCAAGCTAGACTTTTGACTAATCTACGATTATTGAATATTCTTTCATGACAAGTAAATTAAAAAAAGAACATAATTCTATCATGTTTTCGATTTCATAGAAAGATTGATTAATTTTATTCTTTGGTGTTGTGAAATATTTATTTGATTCATTTACTTTTTGTTTTATGTGAAAAAAAAAGTCATGACATAATTTTATTTTTATTTATTTATTCTATTCGAAATATCTTTAAAGATTACATGTTTTTTTTGTTTTTTTTTACTTTGGTTTTCATTTTTTTTATTAAAACTGGTATCAGTAAAACGAACGTAACTTAGAAAATTGTTTTTATTATTATTATTATTATTGATATGTGTTTAATGAGACGGTTTATTTAAGTGAATTTATGGGTTATATTAATTGATTTAAAATGTATTTATGTGTATAATGATTGAAACGTGATCACGTTAAATTTTACAAAAGGTATTTGAGTGGTAATTACATAAGTATTTGGTTACATTTCTACTATCAAAACAGGTTTATTGCTTTAGTAAGAAGAATTGTTGTTTGAATTTTATTGCAATATTGTTTATATGTTTATTAGTTATCAAAACAGGTATTGCTTTAGTAAGAATTTTTGTTTAAATTTCACTGCAATATTGTTTATATGTTTATTTTGTTTATTTTGTTTATCTTTTTGATAAGTGATTTTCCGTACAGGGAACCAAAGTTTGTTTCGGTTTGTTTTATAATTTGTTGAGTTTTAAATTAAGTTAGCAAAACGGCGTTTTTAGCTAGAGGGAAAAAGGAAGATTTAAAGATTTTGGCTGAGGAATTGGGAGAAACTGTAGACGCGTCGCATAAAATTGTTGATTAACGAACTTTAATAGAGAATAGTCCTAACTATAAGGAAGATTTTGTAAAGGAAATGTTAAATACTATAGTAAATACTAGAAAAAAGAGCAGGCTGAAAAAGAGCGTCGGTTAGAACAAGAAAGAGCTTTCGAACTTGCGAAAATGAGAATCGAGAATAAAATTGATTCTAGTGCTTCAACATTGAATACTTCGGATGAGCAAAATCTCAAATTTGAATTGCAAAAATTAGTTCCTAAGTTCGATCCAAATAATGATGATATTAGTATTTTTCTAACATTGTTTGAACGCCAATTAAAATTCCTAAAATTTCCGGAAAATATTTGGGTCACACATTTAATTGGTTCGGTCCCCAGTGATATTGCTAATTTGATAGCCAGGGAACCCGAAGAATTATCTCAAAACTGTGCACATATAAAAGCAATGCTTTTGAAAAGATTTAAATTGACTTCGGAAAAATTTAGACAGTTATTCAGTAAACACAAGAAAGCTCAAGGATGCACGTGGAAAGATTTTTATTTTGAATTGCAAAATTATTTTGATGGCTGGATTTCAGGTCTTAATATTAGTACGTTTGATCAATTACGGGATCTCATGATAGCTGATCAGATCAAAAAAAGGGCTCCACCTGACTTCAGGGACCATTTTTTGGACCAATGGGGTGATATAATATCTCCAGCAGAACTAGCGGAAAAGTTAGATAGTTACGATAGTATTCGGAAAGATTCTAGAAAAGAAACATATAGCAATATCCCTAAAAACAAATACCCGGTTAAAGATAAAATTTAAGACAAACATGATAGATTTAAAGATGATACTTTTAAGCCGAAAAGGGAAAATTTTTCAGATAATAGAATGCGTTCGGATCATAGACCATCTTTAACGTGTTATGGGTGTGGGTATCCTGGGTTCATTCGCTCAAAATGTCCCAAATGTAATCCTTCGAACAAAAAGGGATCTACAGAAAATTATAGCGTAGTCATGTATACGTGTGTATCAGACTTTGCCCACCTGGCCATTATAGATGTCCACATAAATGGATTTTATGGAACTGCGTGTACTGCCACAGATGCAAGTAATTCAATTGCGGGAGAAGCTTTGTATAACTTATTAAAATCACAGGGAATTGATTTTAAAACCAAAGTCATTACAATGACTTTAGCTAATGGTAGTACAGTAACTAATGAAGTCTTATATACAGAGGTAACAGTTGAAGTAAAAGGAAAATCTTTCAAGTTAGAAGGCCTTGTTTTACCAAAAGCTAAAGGTAATCGTACTTTGTTAGGTATGGATTTCCTACAAAAGGCAGGAATTGTTCTTGATGTAATGAACCGACAGTGGTATTTTCATGACAGTCCTCGTCAAACTTTTGATTTTTATATAAACAATGACTCATTGATTCCGAAGAACCTGCCGAATGTTTTTAATTCATGTGTGCTACGTGACGAAGAAGGAAATAATCTATCTGAAGACCAAAGAGAAGAATTGAGCGAATTGATTCGAGAATATGAATATGTGTTCAAACCAGGGGGAGAGCCTACTCCTTTTATAGAACATCATATTCCCACAGGGGATCATGCACCAGTAGCAGGACCACCCTACCGAATGTCACCTATGAAGAAAGAACTATTGAAGAAAGAATTGGATGCTTTATTAGAACAGGGTATTATAGAAGAATGCGAATCTCCGTATGCAGCTCCTGTTGTCCTTATAGAGAAACCTAATGGTGAGATGCGTCTTTGCATAGACTATAGAAAACTCAACGAGAAGATGACTCCGGACACTTATCCACTTCCTAGACTGGATGATTTATTGCAAGATACTACTCCCACAGCGTACATGTCAACCATTGACTTAACGTCTGGCTATCACAAAGTTAATGTCTGTCCTGCTGATAGAGATAAGACAGCATTCGTTTCCCCATTCGGAACGTTTCGCTATATAAGAATGCCTTTTGGATTACGCAATGCTCCAGCAACATTTCAAAGGTTAATAAATAAATTCCGCTATGGACTTAGCAGTGTTAAAATTTTGACATATCTAGATGATATGATTGTTCTGTCATCAACCTTCCAGCAACATCTTTCTAAATTGAGATTAGTATTTGAAAGACTGGTTAAATTTAAACTTCATGCTAACCGTGATAAATGTCATTTTGTTGGTTCACGTGTCAAATATCTTGGTCATTGGATTACAAACAAAGGAACTAAAGTTGACAAAGAAAAAGTGGCATCCATTATGAATATACCTTCCCCAAAGATTGTTAAACAATTGCAATCTTTTTTACAAACTTGTTCCTGGTATCGCAGTTTTATCTCTAATTTTGCTGAAGTTTCGCGTCCTCTAAATAATCTTACTAAAAAGAATGTTGAGTGGAAATGGGGACCTGAAGAAGAAAACGCATTTGTCACTCTAAAACAATGTCTAGTCCCCGCTTCTATATTACAACAAGCTGATATGTCAAAATCCTTCATTATTCGTACAGACGCCAGCGCATACGCTCTCGGTGCAGTTCTACTCCAAGGCGAAGGATCCTAGGAACATCCCGTCGAGTACGCCAGCCGACTGCTTAATTCTGCTGAGTGTAACTACTCTACTACAGAACGTGAAGCCTTAGCCGTTGTATGGGCTCTAAATAAATTTCGAGGGTATATTGAAGGTTCTGAAATCATCGTAGCCTCCGACCATCAACCACTAAGATGGCTGATGAGCCTAAAATCTCCATCGGGTAGGTTGGCCCGATGGGCATTACAGATACAGTCCTACAATCTGAAGATAGAGTATATCCCAGGGAAAGCAAACGTTGTTGCTGATATGCTATCTCGTCCAGAGTATTCTCAAGATTCATGTGAGGTGAATGCTGTTATAGTGGACTTTCCTACTGAAAGTTCTAAAGTTATTCGAGAAGACCAGTTGAAAGATCCAGAGCTGAAGAAAATTATTGAATGTTTTGAAAGTAGCCCTCCTGCTACGGACTTGGTTAATTGGACCGAAAGAGGATATTTAATGAACCAGGGAGTACTGTACAGATATGCCCCTGACTCTGAAGTCGAAGAAGCTCAGTTAGTAGTTCCAGCTGATGATCGTGAACGAATTTTGAAAGGATACCATGATGCCCCGACCGCTGGACATTATGGCGCCGAAGGAGCTTTCCGGCGAATTATTAAAAGATATTACTGGGCAGGTATGAGAAAATTTATAACAGTATATGTTAAAACTTGCCTTGATTGCAACAGGTATAAAGCCTCTAATCAAAAACCTGCAGGACTATTACAAACTCCAATTTATTCTCAAAGATTGGAAACTTTTTCTATAGATTTATTTGGACCCCTTCCGAAAGCAAGACAGGAAAACGATGGATTTTCATTGTTGAAGATTGTGCAACACGGTGGGTGATAGCCACAGGCTACCGCTAAGGAATGTGCATTAACACTTCTAAATGAAATATTTTTACGTTACGGGTTACCTAGAAGATTAATTAGTGATAATGGACCCCAATTTGTGAGCGATGTCATGCAAGCAGCGCAGTTATGTCACTTATTGGACATTAAACAAAGTTTAATACCCGTTTACCATCCTCAAGCGAACCCTGTTGAGCGTAAAAATCGAGACTTAAAACCCCGACTTGCCATTTTAGTAGGAGATGACCATGCCTCCTGGGAAGAGCGTTTACCAGCTGTTAGATTCGCAATGAATTCAGCAAAATATGAGACGACAGGTCAATTTGCTGCGTATTTGCAGTTTGCGCGTGAGATGCGTACACTTGATGATGTTACGCATGATTTAAGGGTTGTAATAAATAACGATAATTTTGTTCCCGAAATTACTCCATACCTTAAAAATTTTGCAAAATTTTCGTCTAGGGTGCACTATTTAGTCTAAGAGAAACAGGATAAACGTAAATTATATGCAGATAAAAAGCGCCGACCAGGTCCAAATTATAGTCCTGGAGATCAGGTGTGGGTGACCTTACATCCAGTTAGTAACGCTAAATAAAAACGCAGTGCCAAATTCATGCCGCGTAGAGATGGTCCCTATACTACTTTAACTCAAAGATCCTTTAACTCAAACAACTTATGAGGTCCGAGTAATCCGGACATTCCGGTAGGTACTTACCACACATCCGCACTCAGTCCATAACAAGGTGCTGACGAGCTGCCCGTACAACCGCTACGAAAGCGTGGTAGACCGCCAAAGGTTTATGGTTCCTCATCGGGACGTTTTCGGAACCAGAGAGGGAGAATGTAACGCACCTCTCAACTCCACTATTCTTTCCAGAGCCCAGAGGGCGCTGTTTTCATTGTTTTTTTGCACGGAACATTTTTTCTTACCCCCCAGTGAGAACTGAGTTAGCCCGACTGAAAACATGTCGCACCGTTGACATGTACGATGTTCTACACCTTAACAAAGGTGAATACGTCCCATGTACGTCTAAAATCTCATCTGTAATCGTGGTATGTTTTGTGTGTGTTTGTTGTGTTTTGTGAAATAAATGTTTTTGTGACGTTAAGTTTTCGATTTGTCAAATAACCGTCACATGCTACCTTTAATTGATCATATACTACTACAAGTTCAAATGACGAAAATTACCAAAGTGCACTATAGAATTATAAAACATTCTATAGAAATTCGTATATATGGTTAAAAATTATCCAAACTATTCAAAACAGCCGTGCATGGCGTGCATGGGTATGAAATTGAAAATACTCAATACATTAAAAGTAATATAGACAATAAAACACTAACATATCTTGTATCGGAATTTGAATTTTTTGAAATTACGTCAAGAACATAAACAGACGCTCCACACCAATTTTAGTACCTAAAAATGGCACAAATCATCATGGTTGAATAGGAAGAGGGAATTTTTTATATGGTCTGTGGACCCCTTAAATAGTTAATACAAAATAGTTACGATATATAACAGTATAATATCTACATCTGATTTCTATTGATGCGATAAAGGTCTCTATAAGAATTTAGGGAATTCACTCTTCGAAAATTAATACATAAAAATCCCGAAAAAGCTAAAAAAGGAATGCATTGCGTTGTTTGTGTGTGTTCCAGATATGATCAATCGGATTTAAATGGGTATTGCATGCTAGCCACAACTTAAGCTGTTTTGTTTTCTTTTGAAATCTAATCTCAAGAAGTTGAGCAGTATTTCACTTTAACATGCAATAGGAATTGGCAATTGTAGAATAAGGTATGACACGAGATTTGAATAATCTCGTGTGCATAAGCTTTGAGCTGTTATAGTGTCATCACAATTGATTTAGAAATCTGAGCACATTTTTTAGCAAAACATGCAGGCCCAAATACGCCCAAATGAACTCGATTATGCAGTTTTACCTGAATAAGTTATTATTTCAAAGACCGTGTGATGACAAATGAAAAAATGACTCTATGAATGAAATTTCTTGATTGAAAAAAATAATGTCCCCCCTCTCATACCATTATGAGTTGGAATACCTTTGTGGTGCCTGGTAAATGAATAAAAAGTACTCTTTGTGCGGCATATTCTACAAAATTATTATTCTAGTGCTCTTTATAATTGCATATATTTCATTATGTTTCGACGGGCGTTATAATTAAAAAGCACTTGGACCTATTTCAGGCCAACGGCCGCAATGCCGCAATACATATATATATATATATATATATATATATATATATATATAATTTTCACTTCAAACAAATTCAATTTTTCATTTTAATACAGGATTTTTTTCTTTTTTTTAGAAATATTTTGCATAACTTTAAATTATGAGAATTGGACATCTAAAATGTTTCAGCAATATCTAAAACATAAAACCTAACATATGATTATTTAAAAAATTCTTTTGAATTAACAGAATTTGAAAATTCACAATATATATTTTTAATATACTTTGATGATATGTTAGAAAGTAATTTTAAGTAATCTTTAGTAATTATTTAGTGTAATATAATTTCTAATATTGAAAAAATATATTAGATTTCATTATTTGAATATTTCCTTTGATTTTCAGAACTAGCGTAGCTTCGTGTGCACTATAAGAAAATCCGCTAAATTTACGGCGTAGCAACGTTCCCAGCAGTTTTTGCCGTAAAAATTGCCGTAAAATTAGATGTAATTTTATCAGAAGATAAGAGATAATAAGATTTGTAAGAGATTTTTATCAGAAAATCTCTTCTAAATGGTACAAGCATAAAAAATCAAATAAACTACTGACATAATTTTTTAAAAATCGTATCGATTAACATTTACTAAATTAAACTGAGATAATGAAACAAGATTCATTTGCAAAAACAAAAGTATTTAGTTAAAAGAAAAAAATGCTAAAACTGTGTAAAAAAATTCAAAGGTAAAATATCGCATGCAATAAAATTTACTGTATTAGTCCAACGACTGAAATGTACTTTAAGAATAACAAAAAACCATCACAAAACTTGAAAAATCTCTAAAAATTGCATGAAAAAATTCAAAATCACTATAATATACAACTGTTTTTTTTTAAAAGAGGATAAATTTTAGTGTATATATGTACGTATACACAATAAATTATGAATTTTAGTATGCTGTGCTGAAAGATTGAAACAGGGTTCCTGTTACTGATACCAAAAAATTGCTCCGAAACACGAAAAAACATTGAAAATCGCATAAAATGTCTATTTTAATAAATCTATTCACTGAATTTGAAAAGTGATTGCTCGGTCAAACATACAGATAACCTCCTGCTTCATGTTGGAGTTAAGCATGCGCGGTCATTCCAGAACATAGCGCACAGACTCACAAATATATATTTTATTATAGATTTAAAAAGTTCTTTTAGAAAAAAAAATTAAAAAATATATTATCTGAGTTTAATCCAATTTTTTGGCCTTTTAAATTTTATTTTCGAAAATACTCAATATTTTTTAAAGATAAGATAAAAATAACACAATACATTTTTGCAAATCTTTGGTATTAATCTCAGTGAATCATTAGAGATCTTTAATCTTGGTCACTGCGTTAAAAAGATGATGGTTAGCGATTGTAAAATGTTATGCTATTCACTTTCTGATTTACAGAATTCCGTTACAAATTAACATTTATGTTTTATAAAACAGCACTGATGAAAAGACTATCAGCCATCTTTCAAGGATGAATAATGCATTTAGTTTATCATACACTGTAAAAAAAATCTAAGTAAAATTACGGACAAAAGCCGGCAGCAGAGATTCCGGACACTATCCGTAAAAAAATATTTAGACCGTAAATCAACAAATCACCCGTAATTTTACATTTTAGCAAATGCATAACTAGCCCGTAAAAAAAGTAGTATTGTCCGTAAAAATACAATGCCAAGTTGCCCGTGAAAAAAAGGGCATTGTCCGTAAAACTACAATGCCAGGATGGCTGTGAAAAAAAGGACATTGCCCGCAAAAATATAATGCCAGGATGCCCGTCAAAAAAGGGGCATTGCCCGCAAAACTATAATGCCAAGATGCCTGTAAAAAAAGGTGCATTTACAGGGTTGCCGGCTTTTAGCCGGGCCAAAAAAAGCCGGCTGGCTTTTTTTGGTTTTATCCACTTAAAAAAAGCCGGCTAAAATTGAAAAAAGCCGGCTTTTATTTTTGAAGTGTTAATTTGTATAGAATCCATATTAAATTTGGATTGATTTATTTTTAATACTTTTTTTATTATTTACTACTAAAAAAGTTTTAAATATCTATTTAATTTTTCAAATAAATAAGCCCTTTTAACCGCTAGAAGTCAACTGTGAAGGTATTATGTCTGAAAAAATGTATAAATCTTGGAAAAAAGAAAATATACTCAAAAATGTATTTTAAACTTCTATATTTCATATTTCTACTTATATTACACATTCTTAAGAATTATATTTTATTGAATTATGACAAAATGTAACACATCAAAGCATTCATGGAAAAATTCCTACAGGTCAATATGTAAAGATTAAGTCATAGAATAAACAATGTTGAAAGAGAAATTAGAAAGGATTCAGTATTTGAGAAAAGTTTAATACATAATTTTATAAAATTAAAAAAAATGTTCTAATAGAATTTGCTGAATTAAAATTTTGAATAGCTCTTTGTTATTTAAAAGTGCATATATGTCCTCATGCATGAATATATTCATGCATATGCTTATTGAGAATACTGAAATAAATTGCGAAATATATTATTTAATATGCATAATTCATAATACTATTTTCAATAGTGAGAAATGGTCTTTTTTTATATGTATGATTTTAAATATTTATAGGGAATAAAACATGACATTTTAATAACTCTTAAAATTAGTTAAATAATGAAACATGTAACTAAGTAACCGTTGTCCTATTTAATTTTATAAAGAAATAAAAATGAAAAAAAACAAAGTTGGGATTAAAGGTCTATGTAAATCAGAAAAAGCACTTGGTATGGCAATTTTATAATTTAGCTGACATATTTGAAATTCTGACTATAAACCACTAGCAACTCCATCAATGTGTTATTCTAATACGAATATCTTTATTATTGAAAAGTTGGGTTATAGCCCAATTTCTTATAATGAATAATAATTAAAATTCCATTTTTTCATTTTAATAAATAAATTTATTAAACTCAAAGTAAATTAAACATCATTAAAACTAGTTAAAAGACACTTAAAAATGTGTAGTTTATAATTAAAATGCTTCACTGTATAAAGCCAATTATGGCCAAAAAAGGCCAATTTTGGCCAAAAAAAGCCGGCTAAAACCAATAAAAGCCACCGGCCTAGCTTTTTTGCAACCCTGTGCATTTACCATAAAAATACCAAGATATCTCTGAGAAAAGGGACATTGCCGGTAAAATAATACAAATTCTGCCCATGAAAAAAAGGGGCGATTGTCCATAAAATAACAAAACACATACATTAGGATACCTCATTAAAGAAAACACATTGTCTGTAAAATTACAAAAAGGATCATTCAGTGAAATTAATATAAATTTCCATACAGTTATTCAGTATTACCCCATTCTCTTTCGGACTCAGGCAGGGGGGGGGGGGGCACAAATCATAAAATTATAGGGTTTTTTAAATAAAATCTTTAATGGGGATCGCCATATATACCAACTGAAAATCCATAATAGATTTAAAAGAGGAATATAGATAATTCAAAACATTAATAAACAACAAAAATTTTCACAGGAGTACTTATGTTTTCGCAATATTTGAACAAAACATTCATCACTTATGCATATTATAAAACTTGCATATTCAAAACCTAATTTTCCAAGGTTTTAAGGTACACTTAGCAGGCAGTTTGTAGTTTTTTTTTTTTTTTTTCAAATAAAAGTTTAATTCTATTAAAGGAGAGCATTCTCATTCATTTCCTATAGTAAATTGTATTTTTATTCAATTACAAGGTTCTCACTTTTGGTGTTGTTGCATTAATAACTTATGTTAAAATACAATTTTTAGCTTTCCAAAATTTACCATCTCACACTTTAATAGTGAGAGTGGCAGAGCATTTAAAAACTGGTAAGATAACGAAACCCTTGTGTGTTTATATAAAAGTCTGATATGTAAAATGATAATAAGAAAACTAGTTACTTTAATATTAAATTTCAGGGGTTGATCCAGGCAAAATTTGGGCTCCACTAAAATCTATTTAATAAAATAGGCTTCTTCACAATATAATTTTAATAAAACAGACCCTTTCACAAAATTCTTTTATGCCATTTTCATAAATACTGTTTTAAAATCTAATTTGTACACAAAAACATGTCATAATTTTCAAAAACTTAGCAAAGGAATTTTTAAAAATATATATTTTAGTTTTTAAATTCCTTGTTCAAATAACAAAGTCAACTTCCATTACAGAATGTTATTTTCACAAAATGAGCCCCAAGATCAAAAACCTGCATCGACTACTGAATTGATCAGAAAAATTATGATTAGTAATATCAGTTTAGTAGCTGTACTGCTATTGCTTCCTCTCCTCCCTTCCAAGCCCCTTAATAGAGAGCAGCTTTTTTATGATACACAAATGCTAATTTATTATTTCGTTTTTTATGTATCACATATTTACTAAATTCTACATGAAACAAAAGTAGTCCATTTTTGATTTAACAATGATTCATAATCCTACACGCATGGGTGCAAGAAACTCATCTATGTCAAGACTGAAATCTTATTGGTCTCTTACAATAAAAGAAAGTGATTAAATGTTCTTGATGGTAGAACCACTATTATTTAAGTGTATAAGGTAGAATTTTGAGTCAGTCAAAAATCTCTTCAACACTGAAATCAAACCTGACATTGAAGGTCTTGCACCCATGTCCCACGGTTCTTGATCTTGTGTATACAGATAATACATGCTATATTGTTTACGAGATTTTAGTGAAAATTGATTAAACTTGGGAATGTTTGAAGATGAAATTATTACAATGGTTCTGTTTTATAAATTATCATTCAATAAATAAAAAGAAAACATGAATTTTTACAAATTTATTTAATATACTTCAACACAGTATTCTTAGAAGTAACAAATTAAGAAACAACAAATAAAAAATTAATTTTTTCACACAGATTTGTAGTAACACAATTTATCGCCAAGGTTCTGCACTTTCACATTGATTTTGGATGCTGTAGATCGTTTTTTTTTATTGTGTGCCTTTTTCCAGATTAATAGCCAAGCATGTCCTATTTAAAAAAAAAAGGTAAGAATAAATATTACATAAAAGTATACAGAATAAACAGAAATTGAGTATAGTAACAATCTCAATTATTCCAGATGAACAGCAAATACAGCAGTTATGTTTAATAGATAATTGTTATGAGCATCCTATTAAAACAAGTAACAAAAAAGTAAGGAATTAGAATTCATTCCAGTTTAACCCAAAATTAATTTCAATTATTGTAAAATAATTCATTTTTTGTAATGTTACAGTTAGTAATTTATTTTACTGAACCTTTTGTACATGAATAAAACTTGCACTTGACCTTTTATTTCTATGAAAATATTTTTAAATGAGTAAATTAAATTTGAAGCAATTTTAAAATGATAAAATTCTTTAAGCTCTGATATAAAACTTTGGGCCCCAAAATAAAAAGGCCTGAACATCTCTGATAGACATTAATGTTCTTTATATCAAAGTAAAATGCCTTTATAGCACCTTGAACCGTTTATATATAGCACTTATAGCCATTTGAACCAATTATAGTTGGTTTTAATCACTTTTGAATTGTTTTATGTCTGTTTTGCAGCCAATGTGTATATTGCATTTCTTAGATCTCTTCTTCATTGCTAACTGTAATTGAGAGTGCATGTTTTTTCATATGTTTTTATGTTCTTCTATCTTTACAAGAAAATATTGAATTCAAAGAAAATGTGGTATTCTGACTTTCGGTGGATTTGGACATATTGGAAGGCAAGGAATGAGATTTAAAAGTTTTTAGAAAATGTCTATCAGTCAACTCTGTAAGTTTTTAATTAAAAAAAAAAATGTGGCTGCTTTGTTTCAAGAACTAATGCATGACATTTAACAAAACTTTACATTCAGTTAGAGCATTGATATAAACTGAAGCTGGTTAGTTTTTGGGGTATATCTCTTAACAGGTGGCGCTGATATGATGCATTATTCACAATTTCCATAACATCTCTAACTCAAGAACTAATGCACAAGTTATTATAAAACTTCAAATTCTGTTAGTTCCTGATTTAAAAAGTGCTTCAATTCATATATAGGGAACAATTTTTTACTACCATTTGAAAAATATATAGACATCAACTTCTTTTGTATCATGCAATAAATCAACAGTTATATTGAGAATTTTGGAGAATAATAAAATATTTTTTTCTTTCAAATAGAGCATTTTCCAATGTTCCCTTACTAATTTTCTGCTTAATGCCAAAATAAATATTTTTGTTTATCGAAAAACTTTTTTTTTCGCAAGTGATGGAAATATTTTACATATACACACATATTGCCATAATTAACACTACATCTGTACAAAGAATAGATTTATATAATACATTCCATCTTGCAGACTTTTTAATAATATTGTTGCAGACACTTGAAGATAGTTCTGTCCCTGCACTCTCAACTAAATTTGTATGTTTTACAAGATCTCTTAACTAGATTCACACTCTTTTCAAGATTGACTAAATTGGCACTTTTTCTGAGATATCTTGAATAAATTGGTGCTCTTTCCGAGATATCTCGACTAAATTTGCTCTTTTTCTCAAGATTTCGACTAAATTCGCATTTTTTTTCCCCAGGATCAGGACTAAATTCACACTTTTTTCTCCAGGATCTGGACTCAATTTGCACGTTTTCCTGAAATCTCGACGAAATTTGCACTTTTTCTCGAGATCTCAACTAATTTTGCATGTTTTCTGGAGATCTCAACTAATTCGCATGTTTTCCCAAAATCACGACTAAAGTTGCATTTTTTATTGAGATCTCGACTAAATAATGCATTTTTTCTTCATCTCAACTAAATAATGCATTTTCTCGAGACCGCGGCTAAATTTGCACTCCCTCCCAGTATCTTAACTAAATTTGCACCCCGCCTCCTGAAATCTTGACTAAATTCTCACTTTTTCCGAAGATGTCAACTAAAGTCACACTTTTTCTGATTATTTAATGATATTCATATCACCCCCTCCTTCTCCGCAGAATCATAATACCCATTTTTCTATCATGATTCTATGTTGAAATCTGCATTTTGTAAGTATGATGAAATTAGCATTTTTTACCAAGATTCTTTGATGAAACTTCATTTTTTTAATGCAATTGTTCTATTTAAGAGGTTTGCAATTTCTTTCTGTGATATTTTGGCAGAATGTGCATTTTTACCATGACCCTTTGACAAAATTTATTTCTTCTGCAACTAACTGACTTTTTTATACGTACTCATTAGTTAAAATTCACGATAGTTTATCGTGACTAGAGATGTAAATTTTCCGGAAAAATATAAGTGTCGGAAAAAAACCCGGTTTTTTACCAGTTTTTTTTTCGAAAAAAAAAAAACGGAAAAATTGAAAAAATTGATTTTTCATGACTGTTTTTCCCAAATAAATTATATTTTCTTAGAGAATATTAAATAATAAACATTTTTTTCCCATTTATATGTATTAAATGAAAATTATTTTCACTTTATATCACAAAACAAAAAGAAAGTAGCAAAGCCTGCTTTTAAAAGTTTAGTTTTTTTTTTTCCACAGCCTAAGAATTTTTATTAAATTCTATTGTTTATCATATCATACCTCTGTTGAGATGATTTTTCAGTTACATGTTTAACTACCAATTGACCTAATGTAAAAACCTGAGCCAATATGTCTGCAGTTTGGAATGAAATAAATTATGCATTCCATTTACATAAACATAGTTTTTAAGTAAATGATACTAGTTTAAAGAAATTATGGCAGTTTTGTCATTATTATGAATATCAGTATTCAAAAATTCCATTGTTTGTTTAAAAAATGTATATTTTTACATTATTACTTTTTTTTTCTTGGAATTCTAATTTTATTTCCTTTATAAAAATATGTTTAGTTTTGGTATAGCTTTCCAATCTCAACTCAAAAAAGTTTTGATTTAGTTTTATAATCTAAATTCAAACAAAACTAAGTTTTACTTTGGCTTACTCAGGTCTGCAACTAAAAAATAGCGTAGGATTTATTGACTGTTAAATTTTTACTCACTAAAACCAGATTTTTTTTTTTTTTTTTTTTTTTTTAAGTTTTATTAAATATAATTTTTTTCTTTTTACCCTGAAATCTGGTATTCTATTCTTGAGTAAGAAACCATATTCAATATAATTTCCACATGGTAATTTTATATTTCTAAGAGTGAAACTCAAAAGTTATGAAAACAGAACACTACAAATAGAAAATGCTCACTATTTGAGGAATTAACAAAAGCAGTTACATACAGAGATAAACTTCTACTGTGCTTTAGAAAACTACAAAAATTCAAAGTTTAATCAAGAGGGAAAGTATAATTTGGAACATAGTTACTTGTAATAAAATATGGGGGTTTTTTTTTCATCGCAGTTGTACTTTTCTAATGCAAACTGTCCATATTTTGTACATTACTGTACATTATGGAGGTAAAATGGAGATCAATTTTAGATTCAACACCTTGAAAAAACATTCAGTTAATCAGCTATAACGAAATCTTGAAAAATGCAGCTAGTGCCACCTATAGGGGATTTACACCAAAAACTAAGCAACATTAATATACATCAGAAACTGTAGTTTGATTTTTTTTTTAAATCGTCCTTGAGGTAAAGCTACTGCGATAATCATGAATAATGCAGCATAGCAACGTCATCTGTTGAGCAATTTACACCAAAAAGTAATGAGCACGAAGTTATTTCAAAGATTAACTTAATCTGAAATTTTATAAAAATACATACATTAGTTTGAGATAGAACTATTGTGGAAATTATGAATAATGCAGCATAGCAGCGCCATCAGTTTGGCGATATATACTAATAACTAAACATCTCGAGTTTATATCAAAGTGTAACTGAATCTAAAGTTTTGTGAAATTATGTGCATCAGTTCTTGAGATAGAGTGCCCATAAAATTTGTCACATACAGACTCACAGAGTGACAGATATTTTCCAAAAAACATCAAAACGTGTTCAGGACCTTCTAAAACGTTTAAATACACCAAAAACTGGAAGTCAAATTTTTCACGAATTCAATACTTAGTTCTTGAAAATATAGATTAAAGTAATAAATGCATACTTCAAAATTTTATGTTGAATTTTTATCATTTCCATTAATCGGCATATTATTGCAATAATTTTACACATGAATTAATTTTTAAAAAGAGAAGTTGCATTTAATTACGTATCTAGATTTTTTTTTTTTATGTAATCAAGTTTTTGTGAAATTGCAAACTTTTTGTATATACTTGTACAAAATATATTCAGAATTTTTGAATAAGAAATTATTACTATATTTAGGTTCCTATTTAGACATTTTTAATAAGGTTATTTACATACATATATGCAACTGAATAAGATTCAGCTGCTGTATGGCATGAGATTTTTTTTTCTTCAATCACTGCACTTGCGAAAGATTCAATTTGTTGATTAAACTTTTTCTGAAAAGTCTATTTTCAAGAGAAATTTTGCAAAGGGTCTTGTGTTTCAAACAAGAAAAAAATGTGAAGAATCCTTTCAAGTCTTCTCAAACAGATTTCTGCTCAGAGATCAGATTACCCACATTAAAATTTTCATCTGAGACACTCAACATAAAAATACAATAAATAAAAAGTATGAGAATGTAGCTATTACAAAATTTTCACTATATTATTTCATAAATGAAATTTCAATTTTTCCAGTTCGGAAAAATTGAAAAATAAGCCTTCTGAAAAAAAAACCGTAAAAAACCAGTTTTTTTCCCAATTTTTCCGAGCATTCCCATCTCTAATCGTGACTGATTGCCAAAATTCTCAATAGTTTTGCACAACTGATTGGCTCACTTTGCAGAAAAAAATATGTAGAAGAATTTACAGGGGGAAATACAGTACAGAATTTTAATATGTAGGTCTTTCCTTTTCTGTATGTAAATCACACAATTCTGCACACGATTTCAAACCCTACCCCTCAAAGACAACCCATCTCCCAAGAAACTTTTAAAATGGCACCATAAGCAGCCAATTTATTTATTTTATGTGCTTGGCGGCTCTTTTAAACCCTTTTAATGGACACAATGGTTTTTTTTAACCTTTCCATGGCAGCCTGTGGAAATTCAATTGATCTTTGAAAATTATAGCAAATATTTTTGGTATACAAAGAACAAGCATACCCTCCCCCCATTTTTTAATAGCCCTTTTTGAAAAAATGTACTTTTGCTTTAAATTAGTGGTTCCTCTTCGAAAAATTCCACCTGGTGCCCCCCCCCCTTTTTTTTTCTTTCTAGAATTTAGAGTATTTCAGGTATGACAAAAAATCATCTTTGCTAGTAAAATGGTATTATCGTAGTGAGCATTAAAAATCATTCAAAATACAATTTAACTGCAATAGTTAGCAGATCTGTAGTAGTATTTGTAATTGATTTTAATTTTTGAGAAATTAAAAACAATACATGCCTTTCTAAAAAATATTATACGGTAGAGTATCTAATTTGCCGGCATGTAATTCGCAGTCAATTTTTTAAAGTTAACAAAAACGTATTTAGATTAATAATATTGTACACTGTGTCACCCTCTTAGTGGTGAGTATTGATTTTTTTTTTTTTTTTTTTTTTTGGGGGGGGGGGGAGAGGCTGGAAATAAAACTTTACATAACAAATTGACGCTGTGATGATTTGGCGCTGCGACGAATTCGCACTACAATGATTTCAATGCAACACCTAATATTTCGAATTATAACTGAATGAAAATGCCTTAAAATTAATAATTATTTGTAAAAATATTAAAATTTTATATCATCATTAGAAACATTTTCCTGAATAATTTTTTATTTTAACATATTAGGAAGTAGGTAAAAATTTGTTTGCAACATTACAGATCTACATACGAGAAAAAAAAAAAAAAACATTGAATATATGAACATTATGAATTGAATATAAATGAAAAAAAAGCATGTTTTCATTATTGTCACATTCACAAAAATACATTTTTTGAAAATGCATTAAAAGATAGAAAATTTCACTAAATTAACCAGCTAAGTTGGCTTTATATTTGGGTTATTCTCTGCAATAGTGCAAAAAGTGTTTCCCAGCCATATAAATGTTCTAAATTTCATTTTATTTTTATTTATTTATATTTTTATTAGAAGGTCTAAAGTTTGTTTCTTAGGGGCAGGGCGTAAAATTTAAAAATAAACAAATTTAATATTTAAAAATGTAAGATATATCATGCAAATATCATTCCCTCACCTCTCCCCTACCCATACTACCATACTTTACTGCCTGATTTTTTCCATTCAGAAGTAAAAATAATTAAAAACACCCTAAGCAAAATAAAGTTCTTAATTGGTACCTTACAAAAAATAATAAAAATATTATTTTTTACTATAATTATGTAGTCTATTCAATCAATTATATGTCTCCCCATGTTAGACCATCATTCCCTCACGCCTTGCTATTATCGCAAATAACCTATCACTAAAAATGAGCAGCAGTCTAGCATTCTTCACAGAGAGGAAGCTAATTTGAGTACTTGTCAGTCCAGCAACATAAATTGGTGTTGTAAGTTTTTGTTAATTTTATAGAAATTTTTTTCAATCAGAAAATCGGAGAGTATTTTTATTAGCAGTCATTCCCTCACACAGAATGCTAAATTTTTAGCAATTTTCAAAATTTTTAATTTTATCATACATTATATATTATGTGTTCTTCTTTAAGGAATAAGTTTGGTTTTTTCCATAATTTTGCATTTTTCATGACAATTAGTAAAAACATCTTAATTCCATCATTCCCTCACATTTATTATTATGAGTTAATGATAAAGTGAATGGGGAATATCTACTTTTGTTTAAAATTTTATAACGATTTCTGCTGCTATTAAAATCTTCAACAATTGACCAATTACTAGCAATTTATCCAATTTTTATGAAAATTTACCTATATAACATTCAAGTCAGACTGCTTGGTCAAATTTGCAGTATTGTAGAGAATAACCCATATGGCAATTTATTTTGTTGCCTAATTAAGTGTTATATGACCAAATTAGTCAAAATTTAGTTCTATGGTAGTAATACTGCTATTAGTACTTTTTTTTTTTTTTTGCCATTATACCTACGGCAGCCCACTGACCACCTTAGGGACTGAATTAAACGAGGAAAAAAAAATCAGCCTAAGGTGTGTATTGTCTTTGAATACATGAAAAAGAGACTGGAGCATATGTGAATAATTCACATAAACATAGATTTTTTTATTACTGGTTAATTTCTGAAAACAAAAAATACTGAATACAGTAAATAGAACCCTTTTTTTAAACAAGGTAATTTTTTATAAAATCATCTTTATAGTTAGCTCTTCTTTTTTTTAATAACTTTATAAATTTAATGAATTGCTCACAAGTGCCCCAACAGCAGGGTAGTTGCGAACACAAGGAAAAATATTTGACATGCTTTACATTCTGTTTTTTATTTGTTTTCATTAGGGATGCACCGAATATTCGGTATCTATTCGGTATTCGGCCTATTCAGCCACGTTACCGAATATTCGGTATGGCCGAATATCAAAGTATTCGGTCGAATCCAATACTTAATAAAACCTTTAAAAACTTTTCACTACTTCTACTTTTAACTGTCAATTTTTTAATTTATATTTAAAATAATTCGAAACAAAATCATTTTTAAATAAAATAGAATGTTTTTACATTATTTATTTGCTGTTTGTAAAGTACAACTTAAGAAAATTAACCATGAGAAGGATTAAAATGGTGATTTATTAGGATTCTCCTTAGGTATAAATTACGTACTCATACAAGTTTCTAAATTTTGTTTAGTAAATAATCTGTTTCTTGCTTTTCTTCAAATAAAAGTCCTTTAAAAGAAAAAAAAACTTTTGAGATTAGTAATAGCTATCAAGGCAGACAAATTTTGTTCATGAAACAATAATCATAATAAACTTATTGAGTCATAAGTACATTGTATTTCATCTCACTCTAGGTCCAAACTTGTGTGTTCATTTATTACATTAACAATAAATAACATATTTTCAACTCACATGCTTTGATTTCTGTAAAATATGATATGATGGGAAGGGTGGAAAATACCACCATTCTTAAGAAAAGAACTATGAGCCAAACATACCTTTATTCAGAATTAAGTTGAAAGTATTTGTACTTTATATTGAAAAAAATCTGCCTTGAATTATCTTAAAAGGACAATTATCAGCAGGGTTGGCAAGTTTCTGCCGGGGTGGTTAAAACCAGCAGTAGAAACCGGTTAAAACCGGCATGGCAGAAACTGGTTTCTGCCAATAAGTGGCAAAAAGTGGGAGAAACTATGAAACAGTACTAAATAAGAACTTTACTCAAGAATGATTCATAATTCACACATTTGATATGTAAACCATTGCGCTAAAAATTAAAACATAAGATTATGAATGTTATTCAAAGTATCAAAACGTTTAAAAATGATCATATAAATACATACCTTGCTTATATACCTTGCCAATCATATTGTTACTTTTGTTTTCAAGCAAGGTTTTGCAACTTGTTTTGTGAGATTAAAAAAAAAAAAAAATCTCAGATTTATTCTTTTGAATACTGTATTTAAATGAAATCTTTTCAAAATCCAAAGAATTACTAGATCCACATATCACTATAACAATTCTATTAGAGAGTTTTTTTATTACTTATTTATTATGTTATTATTAAATCACGTTAGATTACAGAAAAATATTTTGAGTAAATATTTTTTTTTTTCTTTTCAGTGCTTTATTTAAAATAAGCATTGCATATAGTTTTCTATTTTGGTTTTTAAACTGAGATTTTAAAATATTTTTTTAAACATAAGTTACATATGCATATGTAACAAAAAAAATATCTGTTACATTACTCAATTTTTCAAATCAATTTTTTTTTAATTAAAACTATCCACAATATTTTATTTGTGTGCATATATTTATTCTGAATTATAAATTACTAATTATTTAAGGATGAACTACTTAATAAATTTAATATTACTAAAAAAATAATCAGAGATTATGTCACAGAATGTCTTTATGCCAGTTGTTGCCAGTTTCTGTCGGTTAAAACCAGTTATAACCACTTTCTGCCACTGGCACGGCAGAAACCACTTTCTGCCGGTAAAAACCCAACCCTGATTATCAGAGTGTAAAATTTTTCTTCGGCCATTTTTTCATTATTTGATTTTAAAATGTTTGTTTTGATTCGTAGAAAATTTTATTAATTAAAGTTTCATAACTGCGCTTCTTAAATAACTCAAGCCAGATTTTTTTCAATACTAAATGCTCTTATAAAAAGCTCTTGTTTATCAAAATGTAAGTTTCTTTTATTAAATATTATGTAAAACTGTTTTAAAAAGTAACATTTTAATATTTTGAAATTAAAAAAGTATTTAAAAAGCCGAATATTCGGTATTCGGTTCACCTGTCGGCTGAATATTCGGCATTCGGCCAAAATCACTATTCGGTGCATCCCTAGTTTTCATGATCATTAGTTACACTAAGTGTTAAATTTACTATAAACAAAAAAAGTGCCCTTTTCAGAACAGTAGCACCCTGCCCTTTTTTAAACCTGGGGGAAACTCTGTATATGACATATTTAAAAATATAAAAACTAAACCTTATTTTTACTTAAGGGCTATCCATAAAAGATGTTCAATTTTTTTACCTTGTCTCCCCCCATTTGTCACCCCCCCCCCTTTACCAATTGTCATATGCCATGCTATATTACTTAAACATACTTTCAGTTCAAATACAAAGCACTATGTTATAAATCTTATTTCAAATTTTATTTTAAAACTTTAACTATGTGTTTTAATGCCATTTGTAAGCACAAATGATTCATGTACTTATTTTATACGAAACAAGATTAAGGCTTACATCAAGAAGCATAATTAATGAACAATAGTAATACACAAGGGTGGGAAAATTTTCAAAAATCTTACCAGCCAAGTATTTGTTTCATCCGCCAGCAGGATGCAAAACACATGCAATTGAAAATAGTTATGACAAAATTGCATGCAATTGCAGACAAACTTACGGTTACTACAACGCATTTTCATAATTCTTTTTTTCTATAATATTAAGAAATATATACAACAGAGCAGGGGTGCAAAAATCTAGGCGCCAGAGGGTAGTCTCTCACCACTAAAATTTTAAAGTTTTTTTCGCTCAAAATTTAATAGCATTCTAGGGGGAATTTGACACGAAATATTAGACGGAGAAAAACGAAATAAATTTTGTGGTGAGAAACTGCCTGCTGGCGCCTAGATTTTTGCAACCATGCAACAGAGGTAAACTTAGTATAAGATAGAACTTAGTACCATTTAGTAATTAAAACTTAGTTTAGTTATTTACACTGTAATAATTTGGAAAGTTAAAATATCTAGATTGAGAAAGAGTCTCTGATAATGTCTCTATTATCTACAGTTTTACAAAAACAAAAAACAAACTCGCCTTGCCAGAAAATGCTTTGCCCACTGGTGAGCAAAATGATTCATTTCCCCACCCTTGGTAATACAATATTCATATGTAAGAGCAAGAGTTATAAAATAAACAGTAGCAAAATAAATAATTTATAAATGAAAATTATTTTGAAATAAATTTTACTGATATTCAAATCGTTATTTCATATATAATTATCTTTTATCATTCAATGAGATAACAAAAAAAGAAGATTAAAAAATTTTATTTAGCTTTTAATACAAACAAACTTGTCAATAGAAGATGTAAAAATGAAAAATTTAGGAGTCAAGAAAAATCCAACAAAAATTTTTTAATTAAGTAAACTAGTTAATATAGCTTTTCCCCACACTTATTTCACAATGCTAACTCTTTTTGAATAATAATATTCACTTTATATAATTTACAATTAAATAAGATAAATGTTACAATTTGAAAATAGCATTAACATCCTGAGAAAAAAAAAAAAAGTCAGTACTACAGTTAATATGTAAAAGTATATACAAAATTTAGTCGTGTATAATGCTCCCCCCCTCCAAGAAAAAATAAATAAATAAAAAAGGGATGCATTTTACAACAAAAACATGTAAACAACAACTATTTTGTAAATGGTAAAAAAAAAGAGCCAAATAAAATCCACAAAAAATTTATAATTTAGTAAGCCAGTTAACATAGCATCCCCCTCCCTTCTCCATTTCACAATGATACCCTTTTTCTGAACAATAATAATCATGTCTTTTAATTTACAAAAACATCCCACGTAATTTGCACAAAAAAATTATACCCCCCCCCCTCCCCAAAAAAGGAGAAAAACTTTCCTGGAATAAAAGAAAGCATTAAAAAATTGTACAAGAACTCATTATTATTACATTAATTTTACTAAAATAGTATATAATAAATAAACCTGTTTTTGCATTCTTGCTTCCCTCTTTTACAAAATATTTTTTCAACACATTGAAGACATGGCTTTGGCATCTTTATCAGATGATGTCATTAGGATTTGTGACTGAAAAATACAAAATTTATAATGACAACCAAGAAAAACTTTAAATCTGTCATGAAAAGCCTCCATGCATCACTATTCCCAAATAGTGTTACCCCCCCCCCCAATAAAATAAAGCTAACTACATAAAACAATCAGGAATTGATCCAGTAATTTTTTTTGTTTGTTTGTTTGTTTATTCATAAGGCAAAATATTTCTAGAAACAACTGTAGGTCCACTGTGCCCCATGTTAAATTTCAATACATGATCATAAAATTGTTATTTAAAGTTTTCTTTTAAGCATATTAAATTTAAATTAACCCTTTGCGGTGCAGTGGTTTCATAGATATATCACTTAATTTTAATTCCCAAATGCCATACTGGCACCGGAAAAAATTATGGTTTATTGATTGTGTGAAATATAATGTTTTTTTTTATTTAGAAATAAAGTTGTTTTCAAATTCTGGTATTTTTTGTGCTACATGGCGAATCTATTTTGCTAATACATTTTTCATTTGGCGAATGTTTTTTTATTTTTAATTCACCAAATTACTAACGTTGATCAAATGTCAGCGAGAACACTGGGGGGGGGGGGGGTACCCACTTAAGTTCACTTACCCAGTCAAAATACCCAATTCAGTTGTTAAGAATAGATCAGCCTTTTTAAATTTTTATATATAACAGATATAGCAAGGATTATTTTCTAGATTTAAAGCTATTCCTTGACATAATTCAGGAGACTGTTTTGTTTTATTAAAAGTGCTAAAAAAAGAGCATAAATGGCTAGTGCCAAAAAATGTGAATTTTATGAACGAAGGAGAGAGAAGCCGATTACAAGATTTTTTTTATCTACGTTATTTTTAATTTTTCCACGACTGATCGATAAAATTTGCGATTTTTACCTTGCCGATCGACAAAATTCGAGATTTTTACAAAGCGATCGATAAAATTCGAGATTTTTACAAAGCGATCGATAAAATTCGGGATTTTTACAAAGTTGGTCAATGAAATTTGCTATTTTCCTTCGTATGATCGGCGAAATTCATGATTTTTCTGCGCATGATCGACGAGATTTGTAATTTTTCCGTACCTGATCGAAAAAATTTCCAATTTCAATGCGCCTGATCGAAGAAATTCACGTTTTTCTGAAGACGATCTACGAAATTCTCGTTTTTACGAAGCCGATCAATAAAATTCGCGATTTTTACAAAGTCGATTGATAAAATTCGCTATTTTCTTTCGCACAATCGACAAAATTCACAATATTTCAGCGCTTGATAGACGAAATTCACAATTTTTACAAAGCCAATCAACGAAATTCACGATTTTCCACGCCTGATCTACGAAATTTGCATACGAAAAGGCAATAGTCAAAATTCACAATTTTTACAAAGTCAATAGACACAGTTCGCGATTTTTTAAAAGTTGATAGACGAAATTCGCGATTTTTGCAAAGCTGATAGACGAAATTCACAATTTTCTTTTCCATGATCGACGAAATTGGCGATTCATCCGAACTTGATTGACGATATACGCGATTTTGATGCGACTGAATAACAAAATTCGCAATTTTTCTGCATCTAATCGACGAAATTCGCGATTTTCCGATTCAGATCGGCAAAATTCGCGATTTTTTTGAAGCTAATCGACAAAATTTGGGATTTTTACGAAGGCGATCAATCAAATTTGCGATTTTAACAAGCGTATTGGCAAAATTTGTGATCTTTGCAAAGCCAATCGACAAAAATCGCGGAATTACTCCGCATGATCAATGAAATTCTCGATTTTATTCGAGTCTGATCGACGTAGTAGCAATTTTTCCGCGTGTGACCAACAAAATTTGCAATATTCCCATCTTCGACCAAAGAAATTTGCTATTTTTCGAAATGCAATCAATAAAACTCGCAATTGTTCGATCTTTGAACGACGAAATGTGTGCTTTTTTTGCTGTAAATTGACAAAATACACATTTTTCTTCGACCGAGCATCAATTTTCGTGATTTTTGTATTAACATTGACAAAATCTGCATTTTTTATGCGGCCAGATAAAACTCGCGATTTTTTTCTCTTGATAAACAGACAAAAACACTATTTTTCCACCTGATCAACGAAATTTGCAATATTTCCACGCATCATCACTTAATTCGAGATTTTCGATTTTCCCGTGTCTTATCAGCGAAACTTGTTTTTTTTTTTTTGTCTCTGATCGACAAAGTTTAAACCGACCAATAAACCGAGAAAATATGCTATTTTTCATCCGATGATAATTTGCAAGGAATCACAACATTTATGATTTTTTTTCTTGCTTGATCAACAAAATGTGTGAGTTTTTGCATCCATCAGACAAATTCCGTGATTTTTCCATGCCTGGTTGAAAAAACTCGCAATTTTTTCGTGCCCAATCGGGAAAATTTGCTCCTTTTTTTTCTCGAGTCTCATGAGCAAAATTCGCGATTTTTTCCCTATCTGATGAGCAAAACTGACGATTTTTCTGATCTTCATCGATAAAATTTAACTATTTTCACATTTGATCAATGGAATTCGTGATTTTTCCGTGCCGATAAACAAAATTTGTGGTTCTTAAATGACGAAATTTTATATTTTCCCGCAGTAAATTGACAAAATTTAGGAATTTTTTTTGTGTATGTACAAAAATTGCAATTGTTTCCAGTTGTAAATTGATGAAATTCGCCACATATTAAGCGATCGCGGGCCACAGGTTGTGCATCCCTACTCTAATACAAATAACTACAACATATTTAAAAATACAAAAAGAAGATATTTAAACCTAATTCTTACTTAATTCATGTATTTAGGCATGTAATTTTTAAAAGCCTTAAAAAGCAAAAATTGTCCAAAATATGAAAGAAAAAACAGCAACAAATACAGTACACTCCCTCAAATCCGCAACTCTCTAAAATCCGCACATATTTTATGGATGTAAACAATGAAACTTTCAGTTTCGATATTGGGACAAAATTTGATTTTTTTTTAGTTTTGTATCAATTCCATATATTTTTGCATTAGTAATTTTCTTAATAATACTCTATTCATGTTTCTTTCATGAAGGAAGAATAAATTCTTTTTGGAAAAAATTCAAGATATTTCAAATATTATCGGTAATCACAATCTTTTTACCAAATATATTTATGCATTAAATCAAAATTTTTTGGTTATTAAGCCTGGCTAAACTTGAAAAAAAATATCCTTATTTTATGATTTTGATGTGAATTAGTAATGTACTTTTATAAAGCAAGTTTTGTTGAATAATTTTGAAAAAGTACATTTAATCTGTTTAATGTAATTTAATCATACACTATTGATTATTAACTTGACTTTTGCTATTAGTACATTAATCATTTAAAAAATTATCTGAATTTTTATTATTTTAGTTTATTATTTATTTTAATATTTAATTATATTTGTAAGCTTTCATTGTAGTTCCGATTGCACCATTAATTGCACTCAAATTACTGTTTAAAAAATGAAAACAAAAAAAATTACCAGAAATCTGCAAAATTCTAAAATCTGCACAACCTCTGGTCCCAAGCTGTGCGGATTTGAGGGAGCCTACTGTATTACAATTACGATTTATACTATGTAAAAAAATCTCACATTTGACAAACGCTTGCAACTGAGCTGCACAGATCAGTGTTTTACAATAAAATCTGTAAAAGAAATATATATATATATTATTCTAGAATATAGTCAACTCTGTGAAATCCTCACACTGAGAGACTGAGTGGTTTGCATATTATACATTGTGGAAGATTATAGATCATCCCTTTGTTTACATTTTACTCTTAAAAGTCTGACTATAAATTAGGAACTTACATAAAAATTATAAAACACAACACTAGTATGTTATATATAATAACTAAGACTAAAGAAAATTTAAATTACATATAATACACATTTTATTGATTATTCATTATTTTAAACATTGACACAACAGAATTGTAGTTTAAGTTTTGGTTTATTGTAGATAATTTTATTACTCTCGTGTCTTGCTCCAAGATAAAATTTTGTTACTCAAAGAAATTGAGATATTTATCTTTAAATATTCATTCACTGAAAAATTGATAACTGAAAAAAATATATATAAAATAATAATAACCTTAAGTGTTTAATTATTAATGACTATTTTCATTGTTTACCTTCCAACATGTAGTGCAGATAATAGAGTATTGCAGATTCTACATCGGCATATTTCAGAGTTGACTGTATAACATTTTAACATTGCTCTGTATCCACAGTATATTGCTTCATTGTTATATTCATGTACATTTAAACATAAAATTTGAATTTAATGTTTAAATGGGATAGTCAATAACAATTTATATATTAAATATTTAATCCTCCCATCTACCAAAAATGGAGAGAAAAAAAAAGCTGTGTTTTTAAGTTGTTGAATATTGATATAATTCAACAAAATTCTCACATAATTCTTTAAACACAGACACCGGAGACTAATTTAAATATTCTTTTATATTGTTAATTTATTAAAGTTAACAAAAAGAAACAAACTGCTGCTAGGATATAAAAATGTTTTGTACAAATAAAGTTGAAGGGGTGTGTGTGGGGGGATGCAATGGCAAAGGATAACATAATTTAACTATTTATTAAAATATTAAAAAATCAGCCAAGCTTTGCTTTTTGTTGAATTTATTAAAACATTTAATTTATAAATACTTCTAGCCTAGTAATATACGAGTAATAAGCTAGACAATCATTTGAGACTCATGATCAAGATTAAGAATTTTGCTGATTTTCAATTAGTGGCAATATATTTGTTTTATAGCTTTAAAAAGGTAAAATTTAATCTGTCAACAAATGTATATAAAACAAACTTATTAATTATGATTTGAGTTGCATAGATGTTTATGATTCAATATAATTTGGTAGAGAACTATTAAGTAATTAGTACTTGTTGTACTTGCATATTAATGCCACTACAGCTACAGATTTGCCGGTTTTTAAGTAGCGCCAATCTACATCTAAAAATTTTTCGACAAATCATAAAATAAAACACTATTTAAAATCAAAACCCTTTCAAAATTCAAAACACTTCATTTAAATTCAAAGTAGTCAATCGGATTTCGGTGAAAAATGAGTCGACATAGAGGAAACTAAAATATATGATAAATTTATGAACATCATCCATAAAAAAAGGCAATACAGAAGAAATAATTAAATAACAATAATATATTAATAATGAACTTACGGAATTTTTTGTAAAACTTTATATAAAAAGAACAAGCGTCCTTCACATCAGATAGAAATAACCGCTATACATGAAGTTACCGATTGCCGCCTAGAATTTTAAGAAGAACAGAGTTTACGCATGCGCACAATTCGAATACGTATATCGATGATTAATGAAATGTGGTTCTCTGCCACGGCTTATCGTAAAAGCGAAGATTGAAAGCACTAGCCGCCTATGACGACCACTTTGGTCTCCATTAAAAGTATTCTACGCATTCCATCATGTTATTTTTACTCTTAATTTAATTTACTTCTTCAATCATTATCCAAATCGGAAGATTCCGACCAGAGAAATTAAGAACTGTTTGCAATAATAATAGCATTTCATACTTCATTATTTCAAAATTTAATAATGAAAAAGCATGCTTTTTTTCATTAATTTCGTTTCTGAGTTCATAAATATGACAATAAAAAAGTGAATTCAAACTGTAAATAACGCCTCAATTTTACCTAGTATGATGTCTTAAGACATACAAAACTATCACGTCATTATCTACAATGATGTCCAGGGGGCCCAGAGAGGGGTTTGGTGACGCAAGATGCGTTATACAATTTTCTTTTGGGGGGGAATTTGAGAAAAAGTATAATGGGGGGGGGGGGATTTTTAAATTCTTAGTACTTCCTTTTTTCTTACTGTTAAAAAAGGTCTTAATTTTTTTAATATCACTTTTAAATTTTTTTAACATTGGATTTTCAGAAATGTTCCTGTGTTTTCTTTCTTTAAATTCTAGATAAAGGCAATAAGAACTCATTACGCAATGCTCAACTCGCTATCTTTTGAGTGAGCAGTAGATTATTAGTAGAATATATTTTACAATTGATATTTTGATTAGGGGGGGTGTCAATGTTAAAGTATGAAGATTTTTTTTTGGGGGGGGGGGGGATTTGCGTCATTGGGTTTGGGAGGCGATGGTCGGGGAGTGTCAATGTTAAAGTATGAAGATTTTTTTTGGGGGGAGGGAGGGATTTGCGTCATTGGGTTTGGGGGAAAGGGTTTGGTTTGGTTTATTTTTGTCGGCCGATTATCTACACTAGGGATATAGGCCCAGGGGGTAGGTGCCCTTCGTGGGGGTCTTTCTAAGGGAACCTAACCCGTATTTACGCAAAGTTCGAAGAAAACCACGAAAACTCCGAACGATTAGGCCGACAGCCGCGATTGGGTTCGAAGCCAGCACCTGCCGTCTACCAGTTAAGAGGTACGAACCTCTCCGCCACTGGTGGGGCTTGGGGGAAAGGGATGGTCACCACTGATGATGTCATAAGAATATAGCGTTATCTCAGAAACTAATGCACGGATTTTCAGCTAACTTCAGATGCAGTTAGGAGTTCACGTAAAGTTGGGAATGATTAGATTTTTGGTGTAAGTCACATAACCGGTGGCGCTGTTATACTGCACTTTTCAGGAGAGTATTTACATATATAAGATAGAAGAAAATTTTTGGAGTGCCACAACCGACTAATTTTTCTATAAATTTACCAAAACAATAGCATATTAAAACCAGACGATGATTTTATGCGATAATTTAAACCAGACAATAATTTAATTAAATAATAATAATATTTTCAACAAACAAAATAAAACGTTCTGTTATGACGTCATCGAAAGACTTATTCGAAGGTATTTGTCCGTAAAAAAAATGGCTAGGCAGCAGATTTTCACACCCTGCATAAAAAAACGGGCTTTGCCCGTAAAAACATATTAGTACTCCGAATTTATGTTTCCGCAACGTAAATTTACGGAAGTGTACCGTTAAGCTTCAAAAACGGACAACTACCGTAAAATATTACGGTAAATGCCCGTTAATTTACATTTATATTTTACAGTGTACTATATTAGCTTTACAGCTCGGTTTTTGATGAATGTTTTGTTTTTCTTTGTTGCGAATCTAATATCACATTTCTGGTTTTGTATAAAATACTACCTCTGACAATAAAGTTCGGTGAATAGTCCTGTAGCATTAACGTAGATTAAATATTAAGGAAAGTTACCATATCATCCTACAAAATAGTCATCTCCAATAACTATGCACCGCTTTACACGTCCTTTGAAATTCTCAAACAGTCTTCTTTTGGGATGAAGTTCAAAAACAGAAACACGTTTCATTGGATGTCAGCAATATGGTCAAAGCTCTTTCAAAGAGAGTTTCAATCGTCAATGTAGGAAGAAGTCTAGAGAATTGAGATCTGGCGAGTATGGTAGGTGTTCAATTTACACCATCCCTCATGAATTTCTTTCGGTGTTCTGCAAAGCTTAAAACCAAACTTTTAACTGATCTTTTATTCGTTCATTTTCCTCTTCTCAGCTAAGAACTAACACACTGAACAAGCACTTAGTAAAGCACGTCTTATACAGAACATAAGCGATGTTCAACTAAACAACGGTGGGGGAAGACAGTCTACACATGCCTCTATGCAGGTGCAGCATTTTGTTTCTCCAGTGTTGCCAGATCGGTCGTTCTGAATTCATTCACCGAATTTTATTGTCAGAGGTAGTATATATATTTACATAGTACAAATGAAACAGCTTTAAACAATAAGTGTCAATGAAAATTGTTTACTATGTATATTATTTTAGACTGTAAAATTTGAGTAAAAATTTTTACAGTGTATTTAGTGTATAAAAAAGGAAACGCATAAATATTACTTTATACTAAAATATTATGCAGGATTCTTACAGTTTCAGGGAATATAAAAATATTTTCTCATAGAAAAGCTCGACTTATGAAATCTGTTGATTGTATAAAGAAAATTCTTCTGACTTAAAGTCAGGGAAATTGAAAACCTTATAATGATACTGAATAATTCTTACTTTAACCTCTTGGCAATGTAATCATATAACAAGTAATACAGTAAATGATACCAATGACATTCTATCAACAAGAAAATTGAGGCTCCATGACCGTAAATTTTATATTGCTGACTGCTAGAACATTCCCACTATGTCATGAGAACTCCAACAAAGTAATGTTAGCCTGTTAAAAGATTTTCTAAATTATATTCAATTATGTTACAGTAATTAATGAAAATCCTGATTGCCCTTGCAATCATACAAAATTAATTTTAAGTGAATAAGTGAATTTTGACAGCTATTTAATGTACATAAATTGTTTATCTGGGATAAGTACTATTATCTTTTTGTAGTGAACATGCCAGTTATAAATAGTATCAATTATCATTTAAAGCTTTTGTGTAAAGCGTGTATTTAAAAAAAACTATTTTTTTCTATACGAGATTTTTCATACAAATCATTACCATTTATTGTATAAATATCATGACTACAAAACATCTACATAATTTTTAAAACTATGTATTTCAAAGCTCTATATCTCAAACATTTATGTCGAACAATGATAATGTAGTTTGAATTAAATATACTAAGTAATGAGAAATTTTATTTAATACAAAAATTTTTAAATGGCATTTTCCTTACAAATTTGTGTAAATTTACATTTCACCGGTCACATTTCTAAAATAATTCCCTTTTACTTTGAAATGCATTAAATTTTTGGGAGTCTCTTTGAATGAGAAGCTGGTTTCGCAAATAATTTCAGTATTCTTTGCATTTGAAAAGGCTCTTTTATCATTTCCAGTCGACTACATATTATAGAATTTAAATAAACACGTAAAACTTTTAGTCGATGTTATTTATTTTTTGTTGAAATTATGTGACAATAAACGAACTATTATTTTATTGCATCTATAATATTAAATGATATATTTTCTTTTATGTGATATAGAAAAATCATAAAATTCTGCCACAAAAACGTAGATTTTGTATAACTTTCCAAAGTATTTTTATATCTGCATTATGTTTTTGTGATAGATACTTCATTCAAAATATTATTATATTGTCTGTGACCACAATTAATAAAATATATAGTTAATCATCTGAGCGAGAAAAGTTGTTATATGTCCCCTCTAAGATTTTTTTTCTGACACAAAAGTCTCCTAAAATATTTAGTTGGTGGCAATCAAATTTCGCTCAGTGATAGCTATTATGGACGACTTGACGTGAAAAACAAAACAGGAACAAATTGACTAGTTGAGTTTTCAGTAAGTTTCCCCTTGAGTAATAACTGTAGATAATATGTGCACAAATATAATGATAATAGGTTTAATTAAAATTTTCCGCTAGTGTTTAAATATAATATATAATTGGATTTTGTTCCATGAACCAATATCATTGACCAGACCAATGACTATTCCAACGCCTTCTAGCAAACTTACTATTCTCTGTCTTTTAACTGTAAGGACATGAATATATGAACTGCTATACAGAATATATAAAATGGTACAATCATACTCTTACGGTAATGAGGTACGATAATGAGAAAAACCGGTTCTTTTAAATGCAGTCCAACTGTAGAAAATATTTTCTCTTATGACGTATTTATGGCAATTGCAAATGACTGTTTAATTTTATTCATATCAATTCATTTCGTTCATTCCAAAGAAAATAAATGTGCTTAATTTTGTTTTTAAAAAAATATTCTTTCATTAACATTCACCAGCATAAACATATATAAACATTTAAATTCAATAAAAAGCAGAAAAGAATTTTTGTATTAGAAAAAAAATTATTTTATTTTCTCATGTCCAAGAAAAAAATGAAAGCGTGGTAGCTAATACAATTCAAATTTTAATTAAGTTTTTATCATATTAGATTTTATACGTATGTATGTATATATATATATACAAAAAAAATATTTATATATGTGTAGATCTTATACACATATATATAGAGAGAAAGAGAGATACATAAAGATGGCGTTTACGCTTTCATTTTATTTTCTTGAACATGAGAAAATAGAACAACTTCTTTTCTAGGTAAAAATTAGTTTCTAATTTTTGGTGCTATTAAATACAGAAATATAGTAATATGTTCCACATTTTTTTAATGTTAAAGAAAGCCTGTCTTAAAGAAAAAAGAAAAAATATTTTTTATTTTTTTTTATTCATGTAGCTCAGTTTAATATTTACCTTCTCGTTCTCTCCCCTTACTCATGAATACTGTAAAAACTATGGTGCAGATAATGGAAAATAGAAAACTCTTGGTGTTTGAATTTAAACTCTTAAAAGAACCCGGACATCAGAAACTGAATATTTTGCCGAATGACATGTATATATATATATATACATGAAAACAAACTTGAAGATTTTTTTGTTTCGATACATATGTATTTAAATTGAATTTATATTACTGCTGTTTTTTATGTACAAATTATTGCTGTTTCAGTATTAAAAGCAGGTAAGACAGTAAAGTAAGCAAACTTATACACGCGTATATACACTTGTGTGAAAAATTTAAGGACGAGTCTCAAAATTCCAATTTTCAAGGGATTTTCAAACGATAATTTTCACGTGAATATTCAAAAGGAAGTACTATAATTTGAATAATTACTATCCCTGTATAACAGCTAGTCCATATGACATCTCATTCAGGTCATACATGGTCACAAAAGTGACAGTCACTATGGCAAAACAAAAAATAGTATATTCCATATATCTCTTTTACGAGTCTCAAATGACTGCTATTTGTGATTCCGCTGATAGGTCATTGTGACTGCTGCTTTGGGACGAAGCACCAAGTGATTTTACAATGTCGTTTAATTGAGACTCTCGTGTGACCTCACATCTAGAGACTCAATTTCAAAGTCATTGTGAACGCTGCATTATAATAAATTACCAAATAATGTCCCATTAAAGTTACATGGTGATTTTTCACCACTTTTCACGGTGGTTGCTTGACAATAGGGTCTCTGTCACCATTTGACTAAGTCTTGTGACAGAAAGTCACCAAGTGACTTTAATGTGACATTATTTCGTGATTTATCATAATGCAACATTCACAATGACTTTGAAATTGAGTCTTCAAATGACAATCATGTGATAGTCTCAATAAAACGACATTGTAAAGTCACCTGGTGACTCGACACAAAGCAGCAGTCTCAGTGACTTGTCAGTGGAGTCACATATAGTAGTCATTTGAGACTCATAAAAGGGACGTATGGAATTTCCTATTTTTTGTTCCTCGTAGTGACTGTGACTCATGTGACCATGTGTGACCTGAATGAGTTGTTATATGGACTAGCTGTTATGCAGGGATAGTAATTATTCGAATTATATTATTTCCCTTTGAATATTCGAGTGAAAATCATCGCTGGAAAATCCCTTGAAAATTGGCATTTTAGGACTCGTCCTTAATTTTCGCACACCAGTGTATATGTATATTTATATATTTGTATATAAAGTTTAATCTTCTGAATATTTTTGTACACATATACATATGTAGTATTATGTGTATATGAATTATTTATATGTATTCAACTTTTATATATGTAGAAGTGCATTTCTTGCAAGTCTATTATGAAAAAAATAATGGTTTTCCATGTCAAACTAGCCAAATATCGCAGAGATGGCAGCTTATGAGTATATATGGCAATTAGCATAACTCTTTCAACAATAGTGTTTTCAGATCCTGGGGGGGATCCGTGGAAAGGGAAGCCAGTTGCAGTTGTCACTCCCACAGCATTCTAGACAAACTCTTGTTTTCAAGTCCAGCTGATCTGGCCAATCCATCAAACAAATATACTCACTTTCTAAAACTTTGCGGAATATATCAACTCTATCTGGGCATACTTTGAAATTCATAGAAACGAAATTACATCCAACTCCATCCCTTAAAAGGCAAACACAGAATATCAAGACAGCATTCCTATACCTCACAGCTATCACATAGTCATTGCCAAAAACACATAGGTGAGTCCTCCCATCCATCATTTTGCCCTACTAGACCCTCAAACATACCGCTCAGTGGTAGTCACATTTTCTAGACGTTGGAAGGCAGGTATTACATCCCTGGTTTTCGCTAGATGAATATATGTCAGGATTAGTATTGGGGCTTAATCAAGTCTCAAAGGTGAATACAACGGTTCCTCATAGATCTCTAATCCAATGTCGATGTTGTCTACCCCAATTTAAAAGGTTTATTCTGTGTTCAGAAGTGAGTAGGCCGCAAGCAGTTGGACTTATTATAAACGACTCTTTGTCAGGTAGCCTTCTGTATGCAGTAACCCTAAAATTTATGTTTCTTGCGGCTGCATAAAGGTCAGGAGAGAGTTGAGAAGCTGTTGCCCTCCTGTTAGCCTTCGTTATAATGGACAAATAGAGATATTCCTTTACCGGCGTTACTCATCCATGACCTACGTTAAGCGTTTTCTGTATGGATTTAGTATCCCGAATCTGTTTTCATGAATTTGACACAATGCGATGATTGCTATTATGTTGAAGTCTCTTGAAATTTTCACTTGAGACTGCCTGTTTGCATTATCTACGCGATTCATCTCCTCATTCTATCATTAAAACGTTGGTGTTTTTTCTCAGTCTGACTGTTTGCTTTTAAAATTTACGGAATACTGCAACAAAAGACGAAGATATTCGCCTAGGTGTGCTGGAAATTGAAAATTACAGTGCTTGGTTATAAAGCGTGCTCCTTTATTCACGCCACCCAAACACACGTGTAGGCTTAACTAGGCGACACTAAAAAATTGCATATTTGATTCGAAGCAATTACTTTATCTTTCTCGTAAAAAGTTTCATGAAATTCGATAAAACATTCCAATTTTGTTAATTTTGAACACGGGTATATATGTTCGTAATTGTTAAAAATATAAAAATGAATTGTATAAACTGCCTTGTTCGAAATCACTTTAAAAGAACGGATAGTTGAAACCATCCATTTATCAGTGTAGGCGATAATATTTTTCGACTCATTATACAGCAGTAACGGTAACAAGACCATTTTTTGAGATTTTTTACAGAAAAAATCGTGGTAAGTTTCAGCAACAATTAAAATATAGACCCAGAAGAGATGGCAATATGTTTATAGAAATTTAGTCTTTGAATTATTGTATATACAAAAGTAAAAATATCAGAAATTTAATGAAATCTAAATTAAATTTACCCTTTTTTATTAATTTGCGCATTTGAAAATTTAATTTGACATGAATTTTGTGCATCTAAAAATCATTAAATCAATAGTTTCCAAAATCTTCAGAATTTTTCTTTGGCAGCCACCATACATCTCACTAATTACCTGTTTTCTTAAAATATACTTAAGCATTCAATGCTAAAAAACAAGTAAATATAAACTTTCTACACAAATTGCATGAATTGATATTTTTCCTTTCATTATAAAAATATTTTAATAGGATATAAAAATATTTAGAAGAAATGATTTTAAACTAAAATTATATGTAATCATATGCATGAATTCTTCTAAATTAAATTTTAAACATCACTGACATGACTAAATTATAATATTGCGGGAACCGAACCCTCTAATCGATTCTGCGTAAAGCCGAACATTTGTAAATGGCTTTTTCGTTTCATGTTTATGCAATATCATTCCCACGGATATGCTTTTGAGAGAATTTCCATTCACATTTAAATGCGTCGGATTTCTTGAAATCCATTCGAAAGAAAACTTCGTTTTCTAAAGACCTCTAGCAGTTTTACATATGTAAACTGCTATTTTTTGGATTCCTCTTTTAAATTCAAATGTAAATTTTTATGTAGATGTTACTTCATGCGGTATAAGGTTCATTAAGAAAAAAAATTTACTGATGTGTTTAATAAATTTTATATTACGAAATTTTAATAAGTTATAAATATTATGTAACATTTTATCATGATTGTCATCTAAAATTTGTTCCCTTTTTAAAGAATCTTCAGAGAATTATTCAATAGTGTATGTCATATTTAATTTTATGTATGTATTTGTGTACGCACGACCTTTCATTTTAAAATATTATATTTATTTTCGAGATAAATATTATTAAATTTTGCATGAGAATATGAAAACTAGTATAACAATGTAATAACTGCAGATTTTATGAGGTATTTGTATATGCAACAAAAACAAGCAATGTCAAAAAACCTGCGATAATTTTGCAACAAATGATATGTTTATTATATTTTTACGTTTATGTATATTTGATTTTCATACTTATTTATTTTTATTTTAAATCTATCATTTTAACACTTTTCTATTAAGTTTAAAAAAAAGGAGTTCGGTTTTTTTTTCTACCTGCCATTCTGCCCTTCGTTGAAACTACAACGCTTGAAAATATATTCCTATTCCTACAAAGTCAATCTTCATTATTGAGATTTAATTCAGCTTGTTACCTATTAAAAATTAAGCGTGTAGATATTGTAGTTCATTTATAGATTTGCTGAAAAGACATCGGATACATTAAAGAATAGAGACATTTATCTAACGTACGTTTTAATAATATTACATTACATTCAATATGCAGTGTGATATTTCAATTTGATATCGAATGATAACAAACTGTACAACACGCATCCTACATATAATATGGACATTGGACAGTTATATAATTCCTTCATAATTTACTCAAAAATAGTCAAATAAACTTATTATGTACGGTATTTGTAGAAAATGCGTTTTCAAGTATGTTATTCATTTCTTATCTTAACTAAAATCTATTTTGTGGTATGAGAATAATTTAAATTCATGTCTATAGTTTGAAATATGATATGAATATATCTGGTACACTACATGGCCATTGATGACCGTCCATATCCGATTTGAAACATTTTGTTAAATATCTAGAAAATGCATGAGAAATTTTGATACTCTTTGTGAATAAATATAATAGTACAAGTCATACATTTCCATGAAGATTTTTTTCAGGAAACTCCATAGGGGACCGTCAACAAATTAAAAAAGAATGAATATCTTTTGGATAACCTGTTAAAACTAATGAAGAAAAAGGGCTCAAAGTGTCGATTATCATTACGCGGCTTATTATAATAAATTGTGTTCATTTTTATGCGAATAGCATGTATACTTGTACAGAAATTATGGTTTTTATAAAAATTATATTTATAGTTTTTATAAATAGTTTGCAGAGTTCTTAATATAAAGTAACATTCTATACTGAAAATATGACAAATAATATTGCACACGATTCTCTGTAATCAGAATTAAAAAATAATAAAAACTGCATGATAAATGAGCAGGTTTCCTAAATAATTTTTCACTGCGCATGCGTCAACAGTATCGAAATTTCATTTGCATATTGTGTTAGCTAAATGTATGGAGCATCCTATGTGAAAATTTCAAAATCATAGCTTGAGAATTCTGAAACTAATCGTCTATGGAATATGCACAAAATCCATTGTTACGAAAAAGAAGCAAAAAAGAAATGAAGGATTTTATCCAAATGTAGTAGTACGTATATACTATGCATTCTATATTCACACTAATCAATGAAAATATCGATACAACCTCTCTTGTTTTTGCTTCATTTTGGAAATAACGGATTTTCAACTTATTTCATTGATGATTATTTTCAGAATTTTGAAGTTATGATTTTTCGACTTTCACAAAAGTTGCTCCATACATTTAACTAATGAAATATAATATGCAAATGAAATTTTGATATCGTTGATGCATGAGCAGTGAAAAATTAATTTGTAAGCCTACTCATTTTTCATACATTTTTTATTATTTTTTAGTTCTGATTACAGAGTAAAATGTGCAATGTTGTTTGTCATATTTTCAGAAAAGAATATTATTTTATAGTAACAACTAAAAACGAACACAGTTTATTACAATAAACCACTTAATCGAAATCTACAGATTGAGCGCTTTAGCTAATTTTAGTTTTGAAAGGCTTATCCAAAAGGCATTCATTCTTTTTTAATTTGTTGACGGTCCCCTATAAAGTTTCGGGAAAAAAATCTTTACGGAAATATAAGGCCTGTACTATTTATTACGTTTATGCACTTAGAGAGTAAAGATAATTCCTCATGTATTTTTCTAGATATTTAACAAAATGTCTAAAATCGCAAGTGAACGGTCATCAATGGCCATGTAGTGTATGTAGGTGGATATTAAGTACAGCCTATATTTTTAGCTTCTTGATGTCCTTCTTTAGTTGAATTAAATTTCATATTTGTTATGCGGTAGCTATATAAATTTGTAGACCATATACGATATTCCAAAAACAAATTCAGATGCATTACCGTCAATGTACAGGAATTAGTGGAATAGATTGTGAGTTGTTCTGTGCGGTTTCCACATTCTTCATTTGGATATAATAATCCCTATAAATTTCTTTGCAATAATCTGACGGCATTGGATAGCTTGTCATACTCTATAAGTGCATACAAATTTTACTTTCTTCTATCGTTGAAAGAGGAAGTTATTGGATTTGCGAAAAATTGCGACTATCGATTTTTTAACATAGTTATAATATTTAGATGGTTCTGTATACGATTTGACTGTTTTTGGAAACTGTATGTGAACCCGTTTGTTTATATGTGCCAAATATTTTTCTAAAGCTCTAATTTAAGAATAATGCACGGATTTCAATAAAGCTGTATATTTTGTTGCATGTAATAGAAATAACCATATTTTTGTGGTAATAAAAACTTACATTTTTATATGTAGGCCTTACAATCATACTAAAACAACTCCATTTAAAAAAAAATCTGATAGTTCATTTAGAATAGGCATAAAATCTATTTTATCTATTTCCACAGTAAACCAAGTCAGTAAACAAATGACATATATGAGAAAGTATGAGGAAAATAGACTAGGTTTCTTGTGGGATTTTATAAAACAGATTTTATTCTCCTTCGAAACAGATTATTTTTTTAATGTACATAGTCTACTGCGATTCTGAGACTGTTATATATTAATGATCATTTACAAAATTTTCTTTTTTAAGGTTTTAAAACTAGTGTCTATTGTTGGAATTCTCAATTAATCAATTTCCAACATTGGACACCACGACCCTCATATAGAATATTTTTAAATTATAATTTTAATAATGTTCATAGTGCCTCAAATATTTTGACTGTTAACTACAATCTCGATTAATCAAACTTGATTTCTAAATTACCCTTATCAGAATGTAATACCATAAAAATTTACATACATAGTTTCTTTTAAATATTTCTGTTTGGTTAATGAATCTTTCCATATTTTATTGCGTTATATATATATATATATATACAGGGTTGTTATAATTAAAGTTCGCCTATTCAGAGGGCTCTAGAGCCGGTTCTATGGCTGTAAACGAATCAGAATTTCACTAGTACGTAGTTGAAGAGATGCGCTCTGCGAAAATCGAAAAAAAAAGTTAACATTTTTGTCAGTAGGTGGCACTGGGCCAATATTCAAGCCGACATTTGCAGATTCCTTTATTTTCTGGGGATTTTTGAAAGATTCTGTATCTAAAGACAGATGTCAGACAATTTCTGATCTGAAGGACAGTATACAAGGACAGTTACAATGAGTAGGACAATTTACGCAATGTTGTAGAAAGCACAATTCTTAGAATGGAATGCATTATTAAAAATGGCGGAGGATTCATTGAGCATGCGTAATGTTAGTCTTCGTTATTTCCTCATTGCCGAGCGACATGTTTCATTTTTGTTGATGCAGATTACATCACATGAAATGATATTCATTTTTCTGTATTGTTTGGAGTCATATGTCAGGCTCTAGGTCTGTCTGATTAGGTGAACCTAATTATAACAATTTGCAGTTCGTTGAAGCTTGTTGAAACTTTTAAATTTCTGTGTATCGTCTGGATTGACTGATATTGCTATAATGAATCTGCATACACCACCTTAAATATTGGCGCAGCACCACCTAGTTGCAAAAATTTTGATTATTTTTTTTTTCGATTTTCGAAGAGCGCATCTCTTCAACTACGTACTAGTGAAAATTCGTTTCGTTTGGAGCCATAGAGCCGGCTCTAGAGCCTTCTGAATAGGCGAACTTTAATTATAACAACCCTGTATATATATATATATATATATATATATATATACAGAGGGTGTTTCAAAAATGACCGGTATATTTGAAAAGTCATTAAAAACTAAACAGACAGCAATAGAGATACACCGTTTGTTGCAATATGCTTTGGATAACAGTAAATTTTCAGGCAGACAAGCTTTCGAAATTGAGCACAACATGTAGGCACCAGAACCTGTAGGCAATATGGTCTGGAAAAATCTAAAGTACGATATTTTCCACATATCCACCATGCTCACCAATAATATAGCGCAGTCCCTGAACTAAATAACAAGGAAATTGCCTGCAGCGCCATCTGTTGTTGAAAACTGTAACTAATTTCAATAGTTTGTCTGCCTGAAAATTTAATGTTGTCCCAAGCATGTTGTAACAAACGGTGTATTTCTATCACTGCCAGTTTAATTGTTATTTATTTTTCAAATATACCGGTCATTTTTTAAACACCCTGCATATATATACATATATGTATATGTTACAGGCCAAACCCGATTTTAGGCCAAAGTAGATTGGCCTAGGCCAAACCGGTCTATCCTAACGGCCATCGGATAAACTAGTTTTTCCTAGGCCAAACCGGTCTATCCTAACGCCCATCGGATAAACTAGTTTTTCCTAGGCCAAACCGGTTTATCCTAACGCCTATCGGACAAACTAGTTTTTCCTAGGCCAAACTAGTCTATCTTAAGGCACATAGGACAAACTAGTTTTTCCTAGGCCAAACTAGTTTGGCCTAACTCTTATGGGATAAACTAGTTTAGCCTGCTGTTTATTGGTCTGAACTAGTTTATCCTAGGCCGATCTAGATTGTCCTAGGCCAATTCAATTTGGCGTGATTTTATTGAATTCAATGACCGCCTCAGCGCCAACGTTCTAGTTTGTCCTAGGCTAATCTAGTTTATCCTAGGCCAATGTATTTTACGTGTTTTTAGCTCACAGGCGTCAAAACCTGAGAAATAATGGACTCGCAAGTTCTGTATGTACTCATGTATGTACACATGTATGTACGTACGTATGTACGTAACACGATAACTCTTGATAGAAATAATAATTTGACGTGTTATTATCTCATTAGACTACCAAAGCCTGAGAAATAATGTGCCCGTGGATTCTGTATCTATGTATGTACGTAAGTACGTAACGCAAAAATTCTTGATAAAAATACCTGATTTGCATCAAACTTTCAATATAGGTTTATTCTTATGAGGAGTTTTTCTGTTTAATTTTGGGAGGTCATTGGAGAATAATAAGGGAGAGGAAGATTGAGAGGCTGATTCGCTCTTTCCCTTAAATCAAATAAATGGGTTTCCATGCATTACTAGCATATTTTATAATAAAAAATGAGATATCGAAGCATTCTGAGGAGGCGCCTCCATGATTAGTTGTGGATGTTCATTGTTTAAGTAAAAAGAGAGGGGGAAATATAGGTAACGCCCCGTAATTTATGTAAATGCTTTTTTCAAGCAGAATTTGCTGATTTGCTTAAATTTTTGAAATAGATTCATTCTGGTAAGGTGCTTCCCTAATTAGTTTTGGAAGTTAATTGGTTAAGAACAAATGGAAGAAAGGGGGACTCCCGCCTAATTTTGCCAAATGGGTTTTTCATGTAGAATTAACCGATTTGCTGCAAATCTTTGATTTGTTCATTCTGATGAAGCACTTCACTGATTAATTTTGGTGGTTTTTTGGTTAAGTATAAAGGGGAAGCGTACAATTTATTTCCTTAATTTAGATAAATTAGATAAATTAGTTATAATACAGAATTATCCAATTTTCTTAAAATCTTGGACATGAATTCATTTTGATCAGACGCTTCTTTAATTAATTTTTCTTTTGGTAAAGTATAATGGGGTTGTGGACGATTTATTGCCTTCCTTAAATTAAATAAATGGGTTTTTAAGGAGATTTATCTGATTTGCCGATTAAATTTTGAACGTAGTGTTTTTCATAAGGAGAATCCCTGAATAGTTTTGAGGGTTTAATGATTAAGTATAAAAGGAGGAATGTAGGATTACCCTCCTTAAATCAGATGAATAGTTTTTGAGCAGAATTATCTGATTTGCTTCAAATTTTGGATAATTATTCAATTTTATAAAGCGTATTTGTGATTAGTTTTGGGGTTCAATGGTTAAGTATAATTAGGGGAAATGGGAAAAAGTAATCTCCTTTACTTGTTTTTTCGAGTTTGATGTTTAAAAAAAAAGTCTGTAATACACAATTAGTGTAAACAGCCTGTGAATGCAAAGCCATTATTTCAACAGGGCAATATTCTTTTTAATATTAATCCTGACTACTGCTCTCTAAACTTGTGCAAAGTGGTTTTGCTATCACCCCTGTATAATGTATTTTATTTGAAGTAGAATACTGTTACAGCTTTGCACGGGCCGGAATTTCGAAGCCCGGTATAAAAATTAAAAATTCAGCCCGAGCCCTGCCTGTAAAAAATCAGTGAAAAGGGACTCAGTCCGGCTCTACCTGGCCCTACTCAATTTCTCCAAAAAATTCAGATTTTAATTAAATACATTTTAATTTAATACATTTAAAATTCCTTTAAAGAATACTGCATACATATTTATGGATAAATTTACATGGAAAATACACAATGTATTATTATTTAGATTCTTAATCTTTCAATATTCAAATAGGAATTCATTAAATAGTTAGAATAAAAGAAAAAAAGGAGTATTTTAAACATCATAACTTTTGAATATGTTTAGTAAAAAGTAGATTTGTAAATATATTTTTCTATCATTCCTTAAGGATTTTCTCAAATCTAAAAGAGCTACATCCTAACACGTTTATTAATTAATTCCTTTTCGGAAATGCATAAGATTAACAGGCATTCTCACTCAGAAAATATGTAATCGAATGGCGTTAACCATTTTTTTTCATAAAAGCGATGTATCTTTGAGAAAATACTATTAAAGCTACGTTTTAAATCGAATTTCCAGTTGCGACTTTACGGAAAAGAAAAACTTGACGCCATGACAAAAATAGCTATATGTCGACAGGTAATCAATTTCTCAAAATTGGAAAACGCTGTTCGATTCTAAATTATGTTCAGCTGCGATCTGGATCGAATAATAATAATAATAATAATAATAATAATAATAAAAGCAAGCTTATCACAGCATGGCCTGAGTCTGCAGAAAGAAAAATAAAAATAAGCAAACACCATGTCCAATGTATCATGTCTCTACGGTGGACATTATAAATTTCTGTATTGATGTTACAAGCAATGACTCTTGACACACATTTATGCTTATTCTAGTGAAAGATATGTTTTTACCGGCAGAACCCAATTTTGAGCCAAATCATATTAGCCTAGACCAAACTATTTTATCCTAACACAAATTGGTTGGTTGGTTGGTTATGAGGTTTTATGGCGCAAGGTCCCTTTGGGGACATGCTGCGCCAAGACAAAGTCGGAAAGAAAACACAATGTAATTTAAAATTAGAATCAAACAAAGGTATGTATAATAAAAATCCAATTAAACGATGACAAACACCATAAAAAACACCAAGTGACTTAAAATCTGTAGAAGTTGGTTTAAATGATAAAATACAAACAATGAGCAAGATGAGTGAATATTACATAAAGAAAAGATTAATAAAGAATGCAATCTCATGATATAATTAAAATCAGTCAATGAGAGTAAACTAGACAACTTAAAGGAGATTTAACAAGTTAAAAACTGTATGATCAAAACAGTCCTCAGAACTTACATTAAGAAATGTTAAAAAATTTAGTTAAAATAAAGTGTTTAGATATAAACAATGCACAAAAAGATGCACAAAAAATATATTAAAACAATTAAAACAGGTAAAATCACTTAGGCGTATATTCTTCGTAAACGATATTTTCTTCCTCTTCACTCGAGTCGTAAGAGGCTGACTCCATAGCCTCTTCCACATACTGATTCATTTGTTTGGGATTTTTCAAATTGTTAGTAGATGAACTATGGCAAGATTTCCTTTCTTTAGTCTTCACAGTTTGCCACCGTGAAGAGCCTCGAATTGTCTTATTTTCTTTAGTTTTTTGTATAAGTTTTACTGTTTTACTATTATCAGGTTTCTGGGAGTTTGATGCAGATGAAACTGGAGTTTTTCCTGTTTCTTGTTTGGTTAAATTTTTTGATTGGCTTGATTTCTGCGCTTGACTAGTCCGATATTCTATTTTTACAGGCTCTGATGAAGGTTTCCACAGCGTTAATTTTGGCAAAACTCTGGTAACAACAGTAGCGTGGGCATCACGGGTCTTTTTCTTTATAGGACTAGATGTTTTTTCAGAACAGTTATTAAAAGGAGCTTCAGTCTGGATACTAATGTGTCTTACAGGCTTTGTTTGTTGCTTAAGTAAGCTAGAGTAAGAAACTCCAACAGATGGGGTTCTCGATTCTACAATTTTACGGGCTTCAGGGTAAGGAAGTTTTTGGGTTATTTTGATAGTAATGATCTCTTTTTCACGGTTCCAAATAGGACAGGAGCGAGAGTATGAAGTATGATCACCTTTGCAATTTGCGCAGCGTTCCTGTTTTTCACAAGTTTTACTGTCGTGGCCAACTTCTGCGCAATGTGCACAGGTAACAGTGCCACGACATTGGCCATTAGTATTGGTATGGCCATAACGCTGGCATTTAAAACAACGGATGGGATTAGGTATGTAAGGTCGGACTGGGCAATTTAAATAGCCTGCTTTAATTCTAGTAGGTAAAATATGGCTATTGAAGTTTAATATTATATGTTTAGTAGGAATTATCTGACCATTTCTACGGATAGTGATACGGCGGACATCAACGATATTTTGATCTTTTAAGTTAGTTAGAAGTTCTTCTTTTGTGGAAAATAACAGATCTGGTTCAGATATTACACCACGACAGGAATTTAAAGTTGGATGTGCTTTGACAGAAACAGAGAAGGTGCCTATTATATTACTATTGGACAAAAATTGTGATTGGTTGGCTGTAGAAACTTCAACCAGTAAATCCCCAGACTGTAACTTTTTGAGGGAATGGCCATCACCAAGAACAGATTGAAAGGTTTTAGCAATAAGAAATGGTGAAGTTTTTTTGAAAGAGCTATCAGAGAGGCTATCATTGCGTTTAATTACGAAAAATCGAGTAAAAGAGGAATTCTTAGACATTTGTTGCTCTCCACATGAGAGAGAAATAGATGAAAGAGAAGTTTTTCCATCCATATTAAGTTAAAAAGGAATTCGGACCCCGGCCGCACCACCCTCTCCCGAGCCCTACAAGGGGATGCACATTCGTGCACCATTGCTAACCAGGGTCTATACGGTCACAAGACAATCCTATGTCAGTCTCCACCCTTAACGAGATGACTAGTAATTGCTCGCTCACTTGATCCCTAAAGCCAGTGACCAAAGTCAGCTGACCAGCCGATTGATATATACGGGACCAATATGTACCTCCCGTCTACCTGAAGCAGAGGCCAAAGCAGTGTGTTGGTTTCCCTCAACTGCCAGGATCCCCCTTTCCAGGGACACGGGTCGCCACGCACGGCCAACACGTGGGTGGTTTACAATTCTCAATGAGTCGATATACAGCATGTATCGGCCCATGCAGAATTGCCCTCACCTCCGAAGAGGAAACCACAATGAGAGTGAAACAAAGAGGAAAGGAAGACCAGAGGAGTAAGAGGAAAAGGAAAGGAGAAAGATCACTCAGGTGCCTCGGAGTTGTGAAGCCCGTGAATACCTAAAGAAGGTATCCCCCTGAGGGGCCTAACACAAATTGGATAAACTAGTTTTCCAATGCCAAACTTATTTCTCTTAATGTCCATAGGATAAAGTAGTTTTTCCTATGAAAGTTGGTAATCCTTCACTTTTTCATTCATACTTAACCATTAAACTCCCCAAAACTATTCAGGGAATCGCTTATCAGAAAGAACATACATCCAATTTGACGCAAATCCGTAAATTCTGCATCAAAACCATTTATCTAAATTATTGGGGGGTTACCTACACTGCCCTTTGTTTTACACTTAAACGATAAACATCCACAACTAATCACGGAGGCATCTTGTCAGAATGATCCTATACCTAAAATTTTAAATGAAAACTGATAATTCTGCATGAAAAATCCATTTCTCTGAATTAACAATGGGGTATTAGCCTCCCGTTCACCCCCTCTTAATCTTATCCAATGAATTCCCAAAACTAATCAGAAAAGTACCTTATCAAAATGAAACTACTTCCAAAATTTTAAGCAAATCGAATATTTCTACCAAGAGTTATCGCATTACGTACATATGTACGTACAAGAAACGTACAAGAATATGTACGTACAATCATGCGTACATACATGCGTACATACCTACATAAATACAGAACTTGCGAGCTCATTATTTCTCGGGCTTTGACGCCTGTGAGCTAAAAACACGAAAAATTATATTGGCCTAGGATAAACTAGGTTAGCCCAGGACAAACTAGATCAGCCTAGGACAACTACGAATGTTGGCGCTGAGGCGGTCATTGAATTCAATAAAATCACGCCAAATTGAATTGGCCTAGGATAATCTAAATCGGCCTAGGATAAACTAGTTCAGACCAATAAACAGCAGGCTAAACTAGCATATCCTATAAGAGTTAGGCCAAACTAGTTTGGCCTAGGAAAAACTAGTTTGTCCTATGGGCCTTAGGATAGACTAGTTTGTCCTAGGAAAAACTAGTTTGTCCGATGGACGTTAGGATAAACCGGTTTGGCCTAGGAAAAACTAGTTTATCTGATGGGCGTTAGGATAGACCGGTTCGGCCTAGGAAAAACTAGTTTATCTATATATGTATACACTAATTAGTGCAAATACGAGAAACATACCAAGTATCTTCGAAGAGTTTAATTGTTTAAGATAATGAGACACATTTGAATTTGTTCACTAACATTCGAAAACTTTGTTATTGAGATTTTTTTACCCCCTAACCCCCTCATACAACATCTCAGTACGTTTTTATAAATATAAATCTTGTAAGTATATGCATTTCGATTACCATAATTTCTTGACATTTGATATTTTAGACTACCTAAAGTAATTAAAGTATTGATCTTATGATAATCAAAACAATACATTTATTTTATGTAAAAATTTATTTATAAATTAATTTTTTTTATAATAGAATGAATGTGATTTTTAAATCTAGAAATACCTTTCCAATGCTGAATATCGAAACATTATTTAGTTTATAAGAAAGAATTTTCAAAAACGATTTGGGTATTTTTTATTTACATGTTACATTAATTCCTTTTAACAGAAAAAGTTACTTTCGTAACAAGTTTTGTGAAATAAGATATTATTTGTTGCAAGCAATAAATAACTCAAATGAAGTATAATATAAAGAATACGTCATTGTTCATTTCTTCGTAATATTGATTTCTCTCGGGGTTATCTTTATAAAATAGAATATAAATTCTGTGATGTTAGGTATAAAAAATTTATGTATATCTATATAGACATATACAATAAATCATTTTTGAAAAAAAAGATCTTATAGCTTAATATAACTTTAAAAATTGAATAATTGCTGAAATAATAATGTTTATTTCTTAGAATATTGTCAGAAACTATGTCTGACAATGTTGTTTACATTCTCGGAAAAATTTCTTTTGATACATTAAATTATTTGTCATTCTCAAACAATTAAGTTTCGTATACCTAGAAAACATACGTTTTCCTTTAATTCTTCCTAGGAATTCCAAAAAAGGGGGAAAATAAATTATATACTTTACTATTCTATAAATCTTATGTTACCAATTGTTATTTCATAACGGCGAAATATGTGTGCAATTAGATTTAAATTTCCGAGCATTCTCAATAACGAATTAAAACCTCTGGGACTCTCTTGCAAAAGAGTAAAACTGTAGTGTAGTTTTATCTGTATGTTACTTCAAGTTGTTATATACACTGCTCAAAACAATTAAAGGATATTGCAGTTTTAGGTGGATTTTGTATCTGGGAAACTTTTTAGCTGATTGATACATGGTCGACAGACATAGTAGGTTATATGAGAATAAATTACACATGTTTGGCAGAAAAAATGCATTTTATGGCGCATTTGTGTATAAAAGGAAAAAAACACAATTTATGCATATGAGAAAAAAAGAATAAGAAAAGGTGTCTTCTTCAAAGAAAATCATTTTCAGTACGGGGTATGGATTCCACGGGCGGCTAGCAACGTTGAACACCTTTGAGGCATGGACTCAATGAGGCTATTAATGATGAGTTGGGGTATTCTGCCCCACTCTTCCAGAAGAGCTCTTTCCAGTTCTTGGAGAGTTTGTGGGGGTTGTTGGTGGCCAGAAACTCGTCTTCCTAGAGCGCCCCAAACGTGCTCGATTGGATTCATGTCTGGAGAACATGCTGGCCATTCCATTCGAACGATGCCTTCCTCGAAAAGGAAATCTTCCACCAGGTTTGCACGATGTGGCCTGCAGTTATAGTCCATTAAAATGAAGTTATCTCCGATTGCTGCAGCGTAAGGGACTTCAGTAGGTCTGAGGATCTCATCCCTATAACGGCGACCAGTCAGAGCTTCATCTCGAATGATGTTGAGGTCACTGCGCCCGTCAATGCAGATGTCACCATACACGAACACTCCTCCACCGCCAAATCTGACACTTTCGTGCACGAACGCAGGATTATTCCTACTGCCACGGTCCCTCCAGATGAAAATACGCCTATTATCCGGATGCACAGAAAAACGGGACTCGTCAGAAAACAGAATATTGCTCCATTCATTTCTCCTCCAGTTGACATGCTCGGTTGCCCACTCCCTGCGGTCGCGACGATGCCTTGATGTTAATCTAACACATACCATCGGTCGGTGAGCATACAGATCTACAGCATGGAGCCGGTTTCGGACAGTCTGAGTTGAAATCGTGGTGCCTGTAGCCGAGCGAAGGTGTTGTTGGAGAAGAGTAGCGTTCATGTTTCGGTATCTCCGAGCTGTTAACGCTAAATACCGATCTTCATTGGGCGTTGTTGCCCGTCTACGACCTTGCCCTAGTCTTCGGCCTGCACATCCACTCTCCAAAAAACGGCTCCACTCCAATGGCTTGTGCTACTTCGGCTTGATTTTGGTCCCCTTCTAACCTACCAACAATTCTCCAAGCTTCTGAATCTGTCAAATGACTTCGCTGAGACATTGTACTCATCGAAACAAAGCAATCACTGAATGCCGATCATCCTTGTCTTCATTCTCTTTTACCCAGTTGAAAGTCAAATTTCATTCGCTGCCGCTGAAGCGCCGTTTTTGACGTCGAACTCAAAATTTGCATACTCCACAGTTTTAAAACCAGAAAAATTTGCATTTGTGATTCTCTTCTTCTATTTTCGGCAAAAAAAATTTCGTTTATATCTTTATTTTATATAAAACTTCAAATATCCTTTAATTATTTTGAGCAGTGTATATAGGGGAGAAAGGGGCATTCACTGCCGCGACGTGATATATCCGTTCACTTGGCGGCAGGTTTCGCTGCAATTGACGCTTTATTTAAATTAATATCATTCTACAAATATAATACTGTTTAAAGAAATGAAGTTATGATTCATACTTTCAAGGCTTATAAGCATATAGGGGAAAGGGGGTACTTTTGAACACTCCAAGTGTTTTCCTTCAAATAAATTATTTTTTAAAAAATTTTATGATAATACATTACTACTGCTTCAATGATATAAGTATACAAAGCTGCATCATTTTGTATGAATTGTCTAAGCAAAGTATGTATTTTTTTCCCTCCTGAATCTAAACTTAAGGAAATCAAGTTGTAAGATTTGTACTCAAAATTTTGTATGCCTAAAATTTTAATTTATTGTTCAGTACTTAAATAAAATATTAGCTTTAGTTTATAAGCTTTGTTTTATTCTAATTCTTCATCCGAATTCAGTAAACCGCTGTAATGTTAAGCTCCAGATGACGGGGCACCATTGGACAGAAAAGTTGGGGCACTAGTGAACAATGAAAAAACATCGAATAAACTGGAGATAAATAGTAATTAAAAATATTTAAAGAGAACATTTAAGACTATAAAGTAAAGAGTTGTTTATGGATCTAAATGTTATTTTTGGAATTTTTTTTATGTGAAAAGAGATTAATTAAGAATATCAAAGAACAGGTACTTATACTGTTAGCAATCTTCCCTTACTGAACTCATACATTCCAACCTCTGGATGTTTCAATGTTGGGAATTTTCAAATTTAAATTGATGATGGCATTAATTTGTTGGATAATTGCAAATACTGGATACACAAAAATGATTCATAATTTAGCAGGTTTCTTCCTAAAAATTATAAATGAAAATTTTTAATTTTTTATAAGCATCAGATATTACATTGGTATATTTCAAGGATACTGCAAAAAAGTTTTCGCAATCAAACTAACAGGAGGGACACTCTGTGATGTTTCAACAATGAGTTTTGATATAAATTTTGATGGATTTAACTTTGATTAAATAATAATAAAAAATAGTATTATTTAATTTTATTCATATTATTTTTTCTATCTGAAACATACGCAGATTTTTATTAAAACTTTCAATATTTTTATATTTTATTAATTTGTTTAAAGGTACCCCTACATGGGGCAAGTTTGAACAGAAATCCTTCAATATTTAAATCCTTACAACTTATTTAATTTAATTGGAAAACTTTTAATTTCTAGTTCATATGATGAAAAAATGCATTGTTTTTATTATGTAATATTTAAAACGCAATAAATATAATTCAAGTAACAGTTGTATTGATTTTCTAAAAAAATGTTCAAAGGTGCCCCCCCTCTCCCCTATATATATATATATATACATATATATATATATATATATATAGAGAGAGAGAGAGAGAGAGAGAGAGAGAGACTTCATTTAAAACTTAAAAACAATATAAATTAGCCGTTGAGAGTCATTTTTCAGTTTATTAAAAATGCAATAAATCAATAGAATTATATTCCTTTTAATACTCGTATTGCTTGTATTGCAGTGAAACCTGGAGCTTAATAAATGTATTAAGAAGGACTTATCAGTGAGAGGGTTAACAAAGCTTTACCAATTCCTTATTTGCAGGAAACATGTATCTTTATTTTAATACCGCCCTGTACCACTTTCTTGCTGGAAAAATAGTTAAGATGCTTGATTGGAAATGCATTGTCCCAGGTTTAAAAAAAATGGATTATAAGGAAAAAAGATTTAAATTGAATTCAAATTTCAAAATTCTTAAAATAGTCAATTGTTATTGAAAACTGACAATTAGACATATATTTTTCTTGATTTCTATTATTACAGGAAATGTGCGAAAAATGGAATTCAAATTTTGATCTCTATATTAAAAATCAAACTATGCGGATGTGTCAATGCCAAAATTTCTTTTATGGAATATATGTAAACTCACAGTTCATACAGATACCGTTATTTTTCTGGTGAAATACCAGTATTTTTTTTAGATAAAGAAAATATATTTAGTTCAAACTTTTGAATTATCTCCTTGTTTAATGAAAGATTTTCTCTCTAAAAATACTGGTACCGAAGAATTTTCTGATTTTGAAATTCTAAAAGCCGAACGAACCATGCAAACCTTTATCAACGATCATCCATGAAAGAATTGTTAATCTTATGTGAATGGATTGTTAAAACAGAAATTTTTACATAATAAAATATGGATAGTGTAGTGATAAATTAAGCAAAATTTACAATGAAAAATAACTAGCGGCATTAATGAAGGATTCTAATCACCTTATGCATAACATAAACATGATACTCGTTTCAGACGGATTCATTCTTCAAAACTCACTATCCCATTGCCAGACTGCAATGCACACCTTTTAATGAGGATTCCAGCAATATGAAATATCGTGCGTTAGTTCTTGAGATATTACTATCGCTAAAAATCTTGTTAATCCTGAAAAATGTAAAACAGCAGTGCCATATATTAGGTGATTAATGCTATAATCTAATCAGCAACATTTTTTGTCAATGTCTAATTGAATCTGTAGTTACTGAAAATTCCAAACTTAATTTTTGAGATAGAGGTATTGCGAAAACGGGAAATATTCTACATAGCAATGCCCCATTTTATTCGATTTACACGAAAAACTAATCAATGCCGATTTTTCTCAAGGACCATCTCAATCTTAAATTTGTTGAAAACTTTTCTTTATTTCTTTATGGAGAACTATTGCAGAAATCATGCAAAATGTAGCATATTAGTCTTATTTGTTCGGGGATTTATACTAAAAACTGGTGCAACATTACATATAAGTCTAATGTTACATCGGTTACATCGACTATGCCACCATTAAATTTGTGGGAACAAGGCTGCCAATAATTTTATGCAGTAAAGTTACACAATTTTTTTACACTGATATTGCAACAATAAAGCATAGGAAAAAGAACGAAGCATAGCAACGCCACCTATAGGGAGATTTAAACTTAAAAAATGGAATCATTGCCAAATTATATTATAGTTTAACTGAATATGAAATGAGGTGAAATATATGTATATCGGTTCTTGAGATATATCTATTTTTGAAATCGTGAATAACGTAGCACCGCCTCCTGCTGAGAGATTTACACGAAAAAGTAACCAGAAACAATTAATATCAGAGTTTAACTGAATTTAAAGTTTTATTAAATTTTGTGTATTAGCTCTTGAGATAGACTACCCACAAAATTTATGTAATATACAGACAGGCAGATTCACTTGCGCACAGACCAATACTTTCGAAAAATACTCAAGTCATGTTTTGAAGCTTCTAAATCATGTAAGTCAGTCGAATGTGATGTAATTCGACTTATAAGTCGTCATGTAAGTCCGGAAGTCAATTTTTTTAGAATTCCAATTTCTTCTCGTAAGTTTAGAATAAAGTAATGAAAGGGTGTAAAAATGCTATGATAACAGGATAAATAATGATAGAGTTTTATCAAAATACCAGTTCTGATAACATTGAATTTGCCCAGAACGACAGACAGCCTTTTAGACGTTTTAACCTTCTTTTATCAACCCCTTCGCCGTGAGAGCACATTGCTTAATGTTTAACCTTTTACCACTTATTTTCAAAACATAAAATGTTTTATAGTTGAACTGTGAAACTGTTCTGATTAAATATAATAAACTTTATAATAAAAATAAATAGGAATAATAAGAATTTTGAGCACATTAAGCGTCCGATATGACTGTCGCTCTTGCTTTTGGGGTTAGTGTTTTACAATAATTTTTTCAATATAGGAAAATTTACAATTACTATTGAAATAGGGCTTCCGAAAAAGATCATAAATGTAGTAAGAAATAAATAACTCTAGTGAAGTGTCACATAATCGTATTCCGAATCTTCATTTATTCAGTAAATTCATTTTTCTAAAAAATAGATTCGGAGAAAAGATTAAGTCTTCTGAATTAGTCTTGTTAACGCTTTTATAGACTTGGGATATACTGTGATAAGTACATGTCAAGATTTTTCACAATTAAATCTGTTTAATAGCTTGTTTACTGACAATTTCTTTGCAATATGATTTTATTATTATTATTATTATGCAAGATTTGTCTTCTCTTAAGTCATGTGGAATCGTTCATACGGTTAAGTGTTTCAAATGTTTAATCGATAGATATTTTGACGTGCATATATATTTTTTTAAAGTTTTATAATGTGTGTCCAACTATAATCTATATGTAGGTAGCCATTTTGATAAATGCTTTTCAATATTTAAAACAAAATAAAAATACGTGGAAAGAACTGAGGATTCGTAATACGAATTTAGTCAATAACTATTATTATTACGAACACACTTTTGACGTGTTACACAGTTGTCCTTTTTTTCTCGCAGTAATGTAATTCGTTCGTCATTCATGTCACTTTATTAAAAAAAAATTTACTAACTCTGCAGTATCCGCAGTTATGCTGTGAACTTTTTCTTTTGCTTATCGTGCAAAGAGTAAATATGAAAATGTAAATATGTAAATATAAAAATCTGAAAACTGGTAGCTTATGAAAAAAGAAGTCTGAGAAAAAAAGCTGATGCACTAATTTTTATATTCTTACTTATTTTAATGTATAATATTCAGTAAAGTGTTCGAAAAAGAGTGTTCAGTGAAAATATATTGGGAAGAAAAAAACTAGCTGTTATAGTTAAAAGAAAGTTCCAATCACAAACAATTTTTAAAAGAGGCGGAAAAGTTCTTTCACCTATAAAGGAACATTAAATAAGCTGATACATTTATTTTTACATTGCTACCTATTTAAATGTATAGTATCCAGTAAAGCTTTCGGAAAAGAGAGTCGAGCCAAGATAGTTCAGAAACAGTCGAAAAATTCTGATTGCTGGAGCTTATTATAAATAGTAACCACTAGAAAATTTTGAAATGAGTTCGAAAAATCTTTCACAATTAAATAAATATATTAAATAATCTGTTGTATTTACATTCAGCTTTCGAATATAGAACGAAAAGTGTACATTTGGAAGAATTAATTATTTAGAATATATTAATTAATTTGGAAGAATAAATTAATTATTTATTATTCCAATAATTATTTTGTAAAAAAAAAATCGTAAAACGTTCAAAGTTCTTTTTAAAGCATTAGAGTAGAAAAATATGTATAAATTTGAAACATGATAAACATGATGCTTACTTGCAGCAATTTATTTCTGTGAAAATCAAAAATGATGATTTTAAAACTTCGGGATAACTGATTATTCAGGAAAAATATTGTATATATAATACCGACTATGGAAGAAAAAATCTTTTTAATTGAATCCCTTAGATTACAATTTCTGAACTAACTTATATAAAGTACAATTATATTTCTGTTTACCTAATCTGTTTCATATTTTCTTTGTTTAAGATTAAATTTAAGGAACAATTTTGACCATTAAAATTATTTCTTTTCAAATTGATCCAGCTAAAACAAGCTTCTTCGTCAGAGATTAAGTGAGCTAACCAAAAAAATGTAATTAATTTAATTTAGCTTTATTCTTTCCTGGCAATAAGCCACCATAAGTATTTCTTGGAACTTTTTTTCTAAATTCTTGCTGTGTCACTAGATGTTAAATACACTTCATTAGAGAGAGCTAATAGCCATGCTTATAAATTTTAGATAATAATAAAAAATCAACATGATAAAACACACGTAGTTTAATTTATAAATAACATTTATAATCAGATAGTTGCCAGAGACAAGTTTTCTGTTTGATTGCAAATAGATCATTTAGTCAATATCCAACTTTCATTAAGTTGCATTGTTGTTATTGTAAGCAAGAAAGTTAGGCCTTGGGAGACAATCATGAAACTTTAGTTTTTTTTTCTTTTTCTTTCTAAGGTATCATAGAAATAAATACATCAAAGGGAGATAAAAATTTCTACATATTTATTTATTTTCGATTATTATATTTTTAAGTATACAAACACAGATTTAAAGTAATTTTTGCTCTGTGAAAATAGTACATTTATTGTTTATTTATACTAGTATTTGTTCTAGTTAGTACCCATTTGCAATTTATTATATTTTCAGACATTCGTTTAAAAAATAGAGTCATGCTAAATATCATTAATACAGTAAACGTAAAAAAATTAAATATTATCCCTCTTTACGAATATACACTCTTTAAAACAAAGTCAAGTGTAAAATTGAGCTTAAGGAAATACATCAAACGTGTATGAATATAAAATCAATAATGCAGTTTTTCAACATTATTATTTAAAATTATTCACTATATATTCGAGTTTATTCATTATAGGAAACTGTCTTTCGGACGACAGATAAGAAATTCCAAAGACAATCATGTGCAGTTGGGAGAAAACAAAATGTAAACACACCCTACTAAATCTGCCAAAATTTATTGTAGAAAAAAATACTCGTAGCAAACGATTGGAAATTAAGTCTACTTATTAATGATGCATATAAAATTTATTTAGGAGGGTGCATATTAAAACAAACAATAACATTGCTTTTTTTCCATAGCAGTATTCTGCCTGACAGCATAAATGAACTCTACACCCTTCAATTAACTTCAAAGGAAATTTTCATGCATTTCGTACGATAAGTTTCCGACAAATTAATTATTTTAAAACGAGCATATTTTTAAGGCTGTAACCAAATTGAAGTTCGGTATTCGATAATTGACGGAAAGAGGCCCCTTTTTGATCAAGATATCATTATCGCCACTCAGGCAGTCATTGAAAATTGGCTAGATTACAAGATAGCAGAAAAAGTTTAAAACATCTAGTGAAATCTCACGTAGACGGCCCCTTAAACTATCATATTGCCATTTTTAAGCATAATTTTAAAACAAATTGGAAGAAATATTTGAAATTGAGGCTTTCCATTATGCAGCACTTAATAAATCTAAATGCATCAAAAACGTTCTGGGTTGCAATTCATAATTTTCTCGAATATTTGTTTCATAATTCATAATTCATATCATAAAATAGTTAAAATTTTCAAATTTAACAGATTTATGTTTGGGTATTTTAGTATTATTGCTACGTAAAAAAATAGTACATTAGGGGTATCATTTCAGGCGATATTAGTAAAAAAAATGAATTCCAAAAGTTATCATTCAAATGGCTTGATATTTGATTTCCAGGAAAATTTCAAATCGAAGATTTGAAATATTTTGTTAAATTAGTCATTGTCATTTGAAAAAAAAAAATGAAGTTTGGGTTCGTTTAAATACATAAATGTCACTTTAAGCATATTGTATGTACATAATTTAAAAGTGAACTTCATTCCCAGTCGTTCGGTACCAGTAACTCTCTCTTACAAATATTTGTTGAGGAGTTATTAGGAGTTGTATATAACTCTCTTCTGCGATAATTTGTTGAAGAGTTAGTAGGAGGTGTATACTTTTTTCCACAAATTTTCTCCTTAATTTTTCAGTTCCTGATTAAACTAAAATGCTTAAAAATGACTAAAAAATAACTTCAAAAGCATTACTTCAATCTCTAAAACTGTTTAAGATAAAATTATGTTATTACAAATAACATATAGTTGTGTATACATGATTTCAACTTTTTTGTGTATCTTTACTATCGTTAGGTGTTTATGTGTGTAATGATCTTGTAAAAAAGCATTCATATTACTAGTAAATCTGCAGATCAGGAGCCTCAACGTCAGCTTAGCCCATCATTTTTTTAAACACACTTTCGGAAATATTCAACTTCCTAGCAACTGTAGTTTAAAATTTTCAAATTACGTAATTATTTATAAGAATAAAATAAGAATAAGAAGTTTTCAGCCATCAAAAGCGTTAAATTAAAGATTTAGTTATGTTAGGATATTCTGGAAGTTTCATGATCGATTATTATATTTTTTATAACATAGTAGATTTCATCAAGGGCGCTCCGCCTCTCTGAACCCCCCGTAGTCTCATTAAATTTAAATTTGTAATTTTCTATCAATTTCCTAGTGGTTATCGTATATCTTTATACATATAAGGATAGGTAACAGTTTTAATAAGCATTTTTCATTATCCTCATACTTCTACATACCTGTCCACCCCAAACAATTAAATCTGATGTATCAGGAACTTTTGAAAGTGTAAACTCAGTAATCTAGGGTTTTACAATTTTGTTTCCAAAAAAAGAAGTTTTGATTGCATTTTGTGGCAGTTATCGCTGACAGACAGGCAGAAGAAAAGACTGACAGGCGGATAACAATAAATTTTGTGTCGCCAAAATAAGTATTCACTGAAGTTTTGGCAATGACGTCATTATTCATGAGTTATTGCTATCTATGTTTCTTGTATTTTTAACGACTACTATAAAATACCTATTTTATTTCAATTATGACGTCAAATTTTACCACGTGAAATATTTGTTTAAAATATAATTATTTTTTATTTCTTTTACTTCTAATTATGCCCCCATTTTTGTCAGAAAAATTCTTATTAACGAAACAAATTTCGGTGTTTAATATTTAACAAAGTAATATATTTATTTTTATTTTAATTCTGACGTCATATTTATTTTTTCTTAGTTTAATTTTTCGAATGGAAATTGCTCAATTGCAACTTATTGCCGTTGAAAAATTATTCCAGATTTTGATTTTTTTTGGCAACGATAAAGGAAATTGGCTACATTTCATCTAAAAATCGCTGAAGATTCTGTATGAAAAGGAAGAAAATTTTCAATTATTAAGTAAAATATTTGAATAAAATTAATAAAACATAGCCTATGTTATTTTCTGTGCTATGTTATATTTATACGCAAGAATAAAAAGACATTAATTAATTCATCAGTTTTGACGTTGACTTCATTTAAATTTTCGTACACGCATTCAAATTTATAACATTGTAAAAATAAGGATTAGGATGAATGGTTGCTTAGCAACCATTAAGTGAAAATATGAAATAAATACATTTGAAATAAGCAAATCTCTAAAACAAATTAGTTTATATTATTGGAACGCATTTATAAAAAATCTCCAAAATGTACAGTAATAATTTTAAAAATCTGACAAATGCGCAGACATAATTTCAAAACAATACGAAAAATTTAACCTGTAAATTTCAGTATCCATTTATCATTGAATTCCATTAATGAAATGTGTCATTTTCTCTCAAGAAAAAAATGAAAATCATTGGATTTGCCATAGAAAAGCATTATTGCGCAAAATAAAAAATTCTATATTTTCCGAACGAATGAATCAAATCTAACAAAAAACTATACAGTCTCACCACATATCCCAGTGCCTCACTAACATACTCACTTAATTTCAAGCCAATCGGATGCTTATTGCGTTAGTTATCGCGGAACAGACAGACAGACAGACAGACTGACAGAGAGACAGAAACCAAAAAAAAATTCGTGTCTCCAAAATAAGCCTTCACTGACTTTTCGGCAATTATAACGTTAAGCGTGATGTGGACATACTGTCCAGTAGGGTGGAGCGAAAAAAAAATTTTTAAATAAAAAACGGGTAGGGGCCAAATGTTGCCTTTATAATAGTACATCAACGGTGTGAAATATTAACGCTGAAAAAAAATGTCTTGAGTCTGCGCTTTTGGCTCAAAAGTCGGAATTTTGGGTAAAATTTGGCAATTTTACAAAAAAAATAAAAATTTTCTATGTAACTGGTTATGATTTAAAAGTGTCATTTCAACCTTTATTTTTAAAGATTTAAAATATTGAAACGATAATTTAACGTCAACATTCTGTATAGGTGGAGCAAAACTGACAACTTTCAGTAAAAAATGGGTGTTACAACACATAACGAATCATTGATTTGAGTGCAGCTCTTTGCTAGTTGCTTTCACAACTACCCAGGACATACCACGTGGAGGTGGCTGCATATCATGTCCCTCCCAGGCCCAGCCCAACCACCCTACCATCTGAGCACAATGTTTTATTTATAGATTAAATTGCGACTTTTTTATCAAAGACTGGCATAAGTTTTCTATGTACCAACCTATTCTTGATGTATCCATCTCTTCTGTCGTACCCACAGATTTTCGATGATGCTTCTGTGACCTCTTTTACGTGTCTTTTTACTGCTTGCGTGTGAGAAGGCATACAAAATAACGCAGTAGGTAAGCTGTTGATCGAATCTGTGCAGCTATTCATTATTTTTATCAAAATTGCATCCGATAAATGCATAGTGATTGGGGGTTCTGTTATCGCAACAGTATTCCAATCAATTAAACTTATATAATCTTCTGTTTGAAAGTTGATTGTTGTGATTTCAAATTTGCGTATATTATCATTTACCGTACCTCTTGCATTTATTATGTGTTGAGGAGCTAGCATTTTAATGTGATGGCGGTCATCGGTGAGCATTGTAATTAAAATATTCTCTGGGTGTGCAAAGTATGCATTGTCCTGAATAACTTTTTTTGCTATTTCTTTTATGCTTTTTTCTGTTTTCTTTACTAGCTGAATATTTTCTATAAGTTTTTTGATCCATTTTTTAGATATGGATTACATTTGATAGTAAACCATCCTGGGGCATAAACTTGGGTTACATAGTTTGTCAGTAAACGTAGAGACTCTGATGGGCACTCAGTACTTACATAAAGGCGAAGAATTCTATTCGCCGTTGTGAGCCATCTTGCGTGGGATAATTTTCCTGGGCTCCTATTTGCTAACTCATCTGAACAATATCCTGATGAAATAGCTTTGCAAATGTCCAGCAGGTATTTCTGGTCCGTGCTGAGTGCCTTTTACTCGATTTCAGGAAATAATTTATCCAAATTAGTCTCTATGGGTTCAAAAACTGCAATAGGAAGTGAATGGCATATGGATAAAGATTTTCCTATTGGTCCGGTGAATCCATGTGGGCCAGAAGTTTTCCCATCGATTTCGTTTAATAAATGCCGGAGAGGCAATTCATTGGAGTGGAGCTGACATATGATCCATTGTAATGGTCTTGCAAGCTTTTCTTCCATTCGACGGATCACTCCAGTATGCTTTCCCGTATTCACAGGGCATCCATCACAACCTAAGCCTGAAAGGCTTGATAAATCAATACTTTCATCTTCTAAAAATTTCCACATGCATTTAAAAACATCTTTTGACGCACCAGATGAAGAAGTTGCATGCCCCAAATATTTGGAGCCAGGCTCCTCTAAGATAGTAACATGCTCTTCTTTCTTAACTCTGCGATACGCATGTTTACCACTACTTTTTTCTATATACATTGTATCATCTTTTCGGGAGTCAAAATATAAGGCTCTTACTTCTTCTTTAGGGTGCTGTTCTTTACGTTGAGACGAACGAGTTGATTGGCGTTCACGCCTTACTTTGCTTCTATCTATCACTGGTACAGGTACATTAGGTTTTCCAGTGCCCTTTGATATACGTGCGTAACCCTGGAGAACCGCCGAAGCAATGACTGCAGCAGACCGATCGGAAATTCCATACCTGTCACATGTCTTAGAAAAAGTGTCAAGCTTCATTCTAGTTTGGGTATTGGAAGATGAAGATGGGAATTCAATTATATCTATCCTTGAATCACTGCATACAGATTCATTTTCTTCAGTTTCACTTGGGCCCTCTTCTAATTGCGGTACTCCTTGATTTAATCTTCTTTCTACTATTTTTTTTCTTCCTACGAATTTTTTTCTTTCGGCTAATTTTTTTCTTTCTATTTTTCTTCTTTCTACCATTTCTTTTCTTTCTTCTATTTCTTTATATTTTAATGTGGTTTTGGTATCAACACCACTAATCATCATGAGACGGTTTGTGCGTTGGTCCACAAGAAAATCTCGTTCGAGATTCGGAACCCTTTCTTCTATCAAACACGAACATAGTTTAAAATCCGGACACTTACATGCTGCAACATCAAACAGTTTATTTAATTCATCTAAGTATGCTGTTTTAAGAGCAACAAAATTAGCTTTAGAACGAGATTTTTTCAATTTTTGGATTGAATCCAGTTCTTTTCGTAACTTGATTTCTATTGTCCTTCGAGAATTTATAGGAATGGATGCTTTTTTCCAAATCCTTTCAACTTTTTCTAAAACAGCATTACTTATAGTTTTGAAAGACGGATTCTTATCTTTCTTCTCAGCCTTTTCTTTATGCCACAAAAAGTTATAATATCTAACTACATCACAACGTGTAGGTAACACTGATTCATTCAACTCCTGATTACTTCTCACAATAGGATCATCTTCTCGCCTTGTGTGAGACATTTCTACGACACACTCGCTTCAAAGTAACTAAGACACTGAAGCTGAAATTGAAAGTCAATAACGAAGCAACAGATATTTTCTGGCACGTAACACCACTGGACAGTAGAAGGTCATGGGTCAGCTGCACCCCTCCCTTTTTTATAGTTTATGGGTGAGCATATTTTCCGCCCACTACCCCATTTTCCCCGAGCGGATGCATGACTGAAAAAGGATCAAACCTGGACGTAAATTGATCCCACAACTCGTAAAGAATTCAGCTTTACGTGGTGTAGTACACAGTGAAAACAGATCTTTTTTTACTGAAAATATCCAACTTCGCTGAAGTTATACACATTGAAGGTATCTTTTTATCGTTTCAATATTTTAAATCTTTAAAAATAAAGGTTTAAATGACACTTTTAAATCATAACCAGTTCCATAGAAAATTTTTATTTTTTTTTGTAAAATTACCAAATTTTACCCAAAATTCAGACTTTTGGACCAAAAGCGCAGACTCAAGACATTTTTTTTTCAGCGTTAATATTTCACACCGTTAATGTACTATTATAAAGGCAACTTTTTGCACCTACCCGTTTTTGATAATTTTTTTTTTTTTCGCTCCACCCTACTGTCCAGGCAATTAACCCTACGTGCAAAAATGACGATTTTTTTAAGTATCATAAATGGAGTCAATGAGGATTGATTTACGGTACCATTTGACCTTGATTTGTTCTCCCTCTCCAGAAACATCTTAAATATATAAATGAATGTTAAGAAATTCGTGCTTTTCTTATCTTTGATATGATAGCTTAACTAAATGTACAAACATTAAAAAAAAATATTTATTTTTCCTTTTTTTGCCTTAACATTGTATTTTAACACGAAATTTTCAATATTTGCAATCTTATTAATTTTGTCACAAATCTACGCTCAATAGATATTTTATTTAAAATTTTGAAATTAATTACTAACATTATTTCATCACGTGATTAACATTAAATCATCAAAACATCTTTAGTATTTTTAAAATTACTTAACAACATATGGATTTACAGTATTATTTTTACACCCTCAATCTCATAGATTTTAATATAATAATATTATTTATTTATTTTATATATATACATATTCAATAGCTGCATACTTTTTAAATGAAAACTAAAACTTAAAAGTTAAAACAAAATTAACTGAAAAATAAACATTACCGACTCCATTTATAAAAGGTAGGGGAGAGTGGGTATACTTGAGCATAGGGGACACTTGAGCCACCCCTATTATCTCTACAGTTGGTTAATTTTTCTGTCTAAAACTGGCAATATGGTAACATATTTATAGTTCTGAACATGTAAAAAAGAAATCACATACCTTGGTACCATTTTGAAAGTATGGTGATTAATAGTTGTTTTTTCCCTATCAGAAGTAAATATTTAGGTGCATGTTTTTTTTTTTTTTTTTTTTTTTTTTTTTTATCAAAGTTTTGTTTAAAGTTGCAACAATATATATAAATTTAATAAGTATAATTTAAACTGTATTTTGAATCTAAAATAGTTGAAATAGCTGCATATTTTACTTAGTAAAACTCTGATAAACAAAAATAGTGGTAATGAGGATACTTCAGATTGGGAAAGCCATGGCTCAACCATCCCCACTAGGAAATTAGACATAGGTGAAACCAACAAAAAATAAAATTACGTCCTTATATTCACTAAAAAATTTTTTTCTGGATAAAAAGGAGCATACTTTTTCTCAAAAAAATAATGACTTGAAAAATGTTTTAAATGAATATTTTTTAAATGAAAATAACCATTTTATTTTTCATTTTGACTAACACAATAGCCTGTTTAGATAAATGTAAACATAGTTTTCGATTTAACATTTATTACATTAAACTAACTTTTTAAAATTGTTTTACAGGTTATAATCTCTAATACTTTAATTGAAATTGTGAAGATTGGAATTCTAACATCTGTTACTGTAACTTTTTTTAAATCAAAGAAATGACTTCTATAGTCCCCAACAGAGGGCACTTTTTTCTCAAAAAAATAATGACTTGAAAAATGTTTTAAATGAATATTTTTTAAATGAAAATAACCATTTTATTTTTCATTTTGACTAACACAATAGCCTGTTTAGATAAATGTAAACATAGTTTTCGATTTAACATTTATTACATTAAACTAACTTTTTTAAATTGTTTTACAGGTTATAATCTCTAATACTTTAATTGAAATTGTGAAGATTGGAATTCTAACATCTGTTACTGTAACTTTTTTTAAATCAAAGAAATGACTTCTATAGTCCCCAACAGAGGGCACTACTGAGTTACCATGTAGGTAAAAGTAAAAATATGTGTGGCGTTGCAACCATTCTGAATTTGTTCTTCAAACATGTTACCAAAGAGTTGAAACATCTGTTTTGAAGGACTTTATGTATCATAATTTATCATTCTGTAAAATATTTGTGCAAAAATAAAGCGAAAAAAATTACTTTTGTGGGTATTTTTCCATACTGGCTTAAGTATCCCTTCACCATGGCTCAAGTAGCCCCATGAGGGGGATACTTGAGCCACGATGTAAAAGAAAAAGTAAAAACTTATTAGACAGAGAAAAATAGTTCAAAATTAATTGAAAATTGTTTTCAATTGAAAAAAAATATCAACTTTCATTTTCAATATTTTATTTTGTTCTAAGAAATTATAAAAAAATTTAAAAACTTAAAATTTAAAAAATGGCTTAAGTATCCCCATGTTCCCCTATATAATACCACTACAGACTAAACAAATGAGCAAAAAAATCCTTACTTAAATAAATGAATAATGAAATATGTGAGACATGCACATTGTTTGGGACATACTGGCTTGGTAAAATTTGTTTTACTTTCTCCAAAATCTCCAGATCTGTTACTAACTTGATAGAAAGAAATAAACTCCAAGCAGTAATGTAAAAAAAAAGTCAAATACACTATAAAATAATATATGACTGTCACTTGTGGTTTTAGATATTTTGTTAAATATCTATAAACATTTCTGAGAAATGATTCTGAAGTATGTAAGCAGCATAGTAGATGTCATATATAACCGTGAAAATGATTCATCTGTGTTTTATTTGATATATTTTTTAATAAAACCATAAGGCAAATTACTAAAAAAAATCATAGATTAAGCCTTTTGACAAACTTGATTACGTAAAATACTGTTAGTATGTGAATCTGAAATTTTAGTAAACTTATTACAATTCAAAATACATTACGAAAAATTTAAACAAGAATATTAAAAGTAAAAAGCAAAAATTTCATGTTTTCGGAATCGAAGTTTTATATATATTATCATAAACTCAAGTAACTTATTAATAGTCAATAATTTACACATTAGCATTCAAATAATCAACATTGCTTAGATTATATTGGATGAAAACTTTAATAATAATGTATCTGTATAATTAAGTATTTGTAATATTTTTGTTTTAGAATCAAAAGTATTATTTTATATCCATTAAATTAAAGTGCGTTTTTATGTTGAAATATTATGATGAATAAAATATTATTTTCGATAAAAAATAAAAGAATTTTGAAAGATTTAAGAAGAGGCAAATAGCGATTTTCCTCTCTAAGGAAAAGGGAATATAGATATGAAATAAATATATGCTAATTAGTTTTTAAATTAATTTTAAAATTGAAATGTAACAATATTTCACGCACATCTACAACTACAATGATTTAGTTCGAATATTATTGAAAGTTAAAACACTTTAGCGCCATTTATCTAAAAAAAAGTTAACTTTTTATTTCAGTAGAATTTGTATGTAAACATTTTGAGATACCTAAGAAACGTGTCTCTTTTGAAATTTACATAATGATTAAATTTAATGATAAAATTTAAATAAAAATTATAAAAAAAAAATAATTTTTTTTCTGCCATTATAAGTATAAAGTCTCAAATTTCAAGTGTTGACTATGTTGCTGAAGTTATTGTCATCCGACCTCCGCAATAAACACCTGAATTTAAAAGAAACTACTATGCCATAGTTGTACCCCCCCCCCTCAACTTTTCAATATTAGTAAATTATTTCAAAATTGTTTGCCTTAATTCACTGCAGAGATTGTGCGATAATATAAAAGGAATATTTCAGAAGAAACATATTGGCATTAAAAAGATCGGGAGTTTGGCAAATATGCTATATAAATGGCGACAAATAACAACTGTTCATGAATTATGCACTTTTTTTATTATCCGAAGTCTTGCTATAGGTGCACATAGGTAAAAGTTCTACAATGATGTTATCTATAGGGGAAACTGGGGTACATTGATACACCCCCTCTACCGCTCACAGTGTCCTAACAGGAAATTTAACAATAGATCCAAAAGGTGACGCTAGTGCTCTCAACTATATACAGAAAATCTTGGAATGGTTCAGTAGTTTGATGAAATGGGACGGGTGATTTATTGTTTTTCTAGGTGAAAAGTAAATCTGAGTTGCACAATTGAAATGGTATTATACAACTGTTCCAGTATTTTCATCCGATAATAATACACTCCCTGGCAGGTAAATCTACTCTTTATCAATTCCTCATTCTTTATTGTTAGATAAATTATGAAATGCTGGATTTGAGACTCATTTTATTCAAAATGGCTGTATGGGGCACATTGATAAATCCTAAATCCTTTTTTAGTTCATTTTTTCATTACCTTTTATTATTTTTTTTACCATACACTCCTTAATCCAACCATTTTTCGTCAAACATTTCTAATATTAGTTTTTATTGAAGTGAAATAGGTCTAATTTCTTTATGTTAGAACATTTTATAGTATTTTTTCAAACAGAAGACGTAAGAACTTACCCAACATCTAGTGCTTGTAGATCTAACAAAAGAAAAGGACGGCAGCCTAGAAAATCTCAAATTTATATCGATTCTCCAGAGAAAAAAGTATTTTTGACATGAGAAATGTTAATTAAGAGAAACAAGCTGCCGAACAGCACAGGATAATTATATTATAAACATAATTTTTAATATAATTATTTTTTATGTTCTGTTTATAAACCGATTTATAAACAGAAAACCTGGTAATTTTTTCATCTTTTCTAAGAAAGAAGATAATGCTGTTGTTGAAGTGTCAGATATGACAAAGTTACCACAGCCAACAATCAGACAAGGAATAGCCAGAACATCAGGTCATTATAGATTTCATTTTGATTGTTTTAATATTGCTTACAAATAAATTGTGGGTGATTTGGATTTCTTTAAATAAATATAAAATGGTTTGGTAACTATTTTTCTATGAAAAATATGCGTTCGTGTTATTTTGTCACCATTTTTCCCAGATGTATCAAAGTGTCCCATGAGGTGTATCAATCTGCCCCGAGTATGGGGCACATTGATACAAATTACTTTTTTGAATTTTTAAAAAATTATACGCAAAAATAGTATATAAAACAACGATTGTAAATTTTTTTAACACATTACACAAGTTTTGCGGACACCACATGGAAAAATAACTTGAAATTTCTGCTTTCTGGACACCGAAAAATTCTTAGAAAAAAGCTTTATGAATGTGCCCCAGTTCCCCCTAAGTTTTAAATTATTGAATTCTTCTTTCTTCTGAAATTTTCGCATGAAAGTATGTATATTTATTATAAATACACTTTTCTACTAAATAAATAAATAAAATGTTACAAAAACTTCTATTTAAAATCTAGTTATTTTTCGAACTCACATTCTACATTAAACCACATCTTCAATTTATTATTTGGTAGCTTCCTCATTATCTATTTGTCTTTATCTTAAAAATCTTTTGATTAAATCTTATTATATTGGATTAAATTTTACTTAACATTAAGTGTTAATCAATCTTTTAAACTTTCAGTATTTCATTCTAATGGCGTAACCTCAAAAGATTTTTTATCTTGTTATTAGATATCCTCATTAACAACAATCAACTATAATGGGATTTTCGTGGAAAATTTTGAGCTATATTAAATGCTCTTATGTAAAACTCTAAAATAATCATAGTAAAATGTTACGCAATTACCTGCATGTATCTAATATTAATTGATAAGCACCATTTATTTTAATCAGGATTTTGACGGGTGCTGGAATTTCAGCACCAGGAAAATTTTCCTTATGAATAATTTATTATAAATTTTTCTGGTTAAATAAGGCGCAATGTCCGGTTTTTAAACTATATTTATTGTCTTAGCAGAAATATAGATTTGGTATTTCACCTGGATAATAACGGTATCGATTATGAACCATGTAAGTGCAGTTTTTACGATTATTACTCTGATTAATTTAAGTTTTCTAAAATAACAATTTACATGCATATACATATCATTCGAATTTTAAGGGTAGCTGAAATACGATGCCATAAGCAATTTTTAGACTGGAATCTAGTCAAAAATCATTTATTTAGTCAAAAATACACGGTGTCTGATTGCAAAATAAACTTTATTTTTTTTTACATAATTTTACCTATATAGAAAATATTTTATAGAATTTTGTAGCATTCTTATTTTATTTACGTAAAACGTGGTAATATATCAAGAAAATATGAAATCGTACACCATCCATACAAAATAGAATGTTTCTATTTCTAAATGTAAAAACAGTCAATACGGTTTATGTTATCGTAAAACACCACATATTTATAACCTTTTTATGATGCAATATCACTTGAACATAACTCAAGATACGTTTTTTTTCTATTTGAATTTTTTTATATCATTATTTGTTTTAAAATTGTAAATAAATATAGGGGAGAGTAGCCATGTTTGGATCATCGCTTTAAATGGGCAATTGCCATTCTGCCGTACATTGCAGAAAGAGACGCGATGTACCACTGGAATCATGTCCATCAAAATGACGTCATTTATGGTTAAAAGGAACTCCTACCTTCCACATGCTATGTTTATACAATTTAAAAAAATCTAAAATTTACTGTTTTGCTCTAATTTTTTTTTCAATTAGACGTAAAATAATACTTTAAAACAAAGTAAAATTGTTATGTTTCTGTATACATATCTAAATGCATGGGCATATTTTTGACGCAGAATTGTTTACTTTTGTTTTTGTTCTTAGTCTTAAGAATATCTGTTTATACAAATGGGGCAGTTTCCGTAATTGGACCAATATGAATTCCTTAAACTGGACCCATCATATCAACTCAGATATACGATCATAAATTTGAAAAATAAATAAAGAACTTGAGAGCTCAACGCTTTGGACATTATTTTTAGGTAGATTTCGTATGAAATACTACCTATTGCATTGTCTCCCATGTTGGAATTTCTGAAAAATTTTTGCGGATCTACACGAATCATGACTCCTAGACCCCAAAACCACCATCAGTAAAAAAGTTTATATATCTATCTATCTATCTATCTATCTATCGGTGTATATCACTTTCTTCTAGACACGATAACTTCCATAATTATGCTCAGATCTTCTTCAAACTTTTACATAAAATCAAGGAGCCTAAAATCTCGGTCGAGTTCGTTAATGGGCAAAATCGGACCAAGGGGGTGGAAATAGGGAGGGTTTTTGTGAAAACAGAAAAAACGCGATAACTTCTTAATTAAAATAGATATTGAATCAGTTTAAAGTTTATATTACTTCTAAGAAATGGGCAAAAAGTTTATGCATGACAGATTTTCGATAAAGTTAAAAATGGGCTCAAGGGGCGAAAAAAACATGGTTTTTGGAAGAAAAAAATTCATAACTTCGTCAATTCTCAAGATATTAAATCCAACTAAATTTTATATAAATGTACTTAATATTATCTAAAACTTTTGTATTTACAAGTTTTTGATAGGACCAATTTTTACCGAGGAAAAAAATTAAAAACGAAAAGAAAAAGGGGGGAGGAAAAAGAAAAAAACCCATAACTTACTCAATTCTTAAGCAATCAAATCTAATTAAATTTATTTTACATCTTCACAATAAGATCTACAACTTTTATATTGACAAGTTTTTCATAGAACCCATTCTTATAGCAAAAATAAATTAAACAAAAATAGGAGTTGGAGTAAAAACCTTAAATCCAAACTGCTTATATTCTGACTCATTTTAAAATTCATTTTTGATTTTAAACGCATCCAAATGACAAATCCTCTTATTTAGGAACTATATAATGCGACGTTTTGGCCAATTTTTTGATAAAGGCAGAATATATTTTTAAAAAGGCTGCTAAAAAAGGTATTTTGAACAGATTTCCCGAAATTATCGTCATTAAAAATTGATTAAGTATAACAAATTGCGTTTTTTCTGAGTCATTTTTAAATTCATTTTTGTTCTCAAACCCATCCAATTTACAGGTCCTATTATTTAGGAACTATATAATGCGAAGTATTGGCCAGTTGTTTGATAAAGGCAGAATATATTTTTTTAAAAAGCTGCCAAATAGGGTATTTTGAACAGAATTTCACGGAATTATCATGATTGAAATTTGAGGAAATTAAAAAAATTGCGTTTAACTGAGTCATTTTTAAATCTTTTTTTGTTCTCAAACGCATCCAATTTACAGGTTCTCTTACTTAGGAACTATATTATGTGACGGAGTGGCCAGTTTTTTGATAAAGGCAGAATATATTTAAAAAAAAGGCTGCCAAAATGGGCACTTCGCACAAAATTTCCCAAAGCGACCATGATTAATGAACTGTGGGTATTCAAATAACAAATTGTTTATTTTATGACACATTTTTAAATCCAATTTTGCTCTGAAACGCATTCAAATGACAGTTTTTTGTTACTTAGGAACTATATAATGTGCGTATTCTTTGATTTTTTGATAAAGGGTGAATATACATATTTTTAAAAGCTGTCAAAGTAAGCACTTCGCAAAAAAATTTCCCAAAGCGATCATGATAAAAGAATTGAGGTTGTATTCAAATAACAATTTTTTTATTTTATGACTCATTTTTAAATTCAATTTTGCTCTCAAACGCATTCAATTGACAGTTTTTCGTTATTTAGGAACTGTGTAATGTGCCGTATTGGTCAGATTTTTGATAAAGGCTAAATATATATTTAAAAAAATCTGTCAAAGTGGGCACTTCGTACAAAATTTCTCAAAGCAATCTTGATTAAAGAATTGTGGATGTATTAAAATAATAAATTGGTTATTTTATTACTCATTTTTAAATTCAATTTTGCTGTCAAACGAATTTAATTAACAGTTTTTTGTTATTTAGGAACTATATAATGAGCATATTGGTCAATTTTTTTAATAAAGTAAGAATATAATTCAAAATATGTTGCCAAAATGGGCATTTGAGTAGAATTTCGTTTAAGAGGATTTCGATAAAACCAGTTCTTACAGAAAAAGGAAATTAAAAAATTTTTAAAAACGGTTGAATAAAGTAGTTAAACTGGGTTTATCTCTAATCATTTAACTTTTTTTTTTTTTTTTTTTTTTTTTTTTGAGATGAAAACTTTTCGAAATCTACCTCCGCCTATAGGCCATGCCGAAAGGGATTTTTTATTGTTTGATATTTTATATTATAAATATTCATGCAATTTTGTGAACATTTCAAATTAATTTATTTTGGATATCATGATAATTTTTTAGGATTTTATAAATATAAAAAATATCTTTTATATGTTTATTTTGTTTGCAATTTCCTTTATTTTGCATGAATTTATTTTCTTTGAATTCTTTATATTCTTATGGAGCATATGATTTATAGTGTTGAATTCAAACAATTTTCTCCGGCAAGATATTTTCAGTTCCAGGAAATTAACATCTTCACCATATAAAGTAAACCTTGAGCTGAAATATAAACAAAATAACTACAAGAAAAACAGCTCTCAAAGCACAGATACAGATATAACATCCACCTTTTAAAATAGACGTGATTCATTTCTATTAAAAAGGATTGAATGCACTATCTACAGACATAATTTAAAGAAAATTCCAGTTTAAAAATAAATTTTTAATGATTCAGAATCTAAAAAGAAAAATCAAGAAGCTGATTATTGGTTTTGCTTAAATTGTTAGAAAAATAAAATAGCAGAAATGGTTTAATGTTAATATTGATATATATGGTTCCATGTTGCATGCGATGGAATAAAAAATGAACAAATGAACTTCATTACATTTTACAAGATATTTAAAATTAGTAATTATTAATTGGTGATTAGTTCCAGGATTTCTATTCTTAGCTGCTTATTAACTTTACTTTACATTTTGTATACGTTCTCATTTGAAGCAATTACTGTTATTTTTAGACACTTGATTTCATTATATTTCATTACTTTTGTATTGCTTTACTGTTGCATTTATCACAAGTTTTGATTTTTAGAAAATAACTTATATTCACTATTCATTAAAACATCCTAATATTGTTTAGTCCAATTTAAGAAAAAAGGGAATCCAACTTAGGCTATCAGTTTCTGAATTTGGACTACTTTTGGCAAATTTCTCAAATTAAAATAAAACTTAAGACTTTTAAAAAGAAATAGCTCCAAAAACATTTTAGTTATTAGATGAATAGATGTATTGAATGATGAATAGATGTAATGATATTTTGTATATATTCCAAAAATTAAGTGAATTACACTTAGTCCAGTCATTTTAGCACCTTTTTTTGCAAATAGCGGAAAAAATTAGAACAAAACTGGATTTTTGCATGGATGCTAGTTAGGGTATGTAGTTTAACATACTAAAAGTCCCCATCGATCCGATGTGAGCTTTCGCCTCCAGGGGGCGCTAAAGAGCTTGAAAATCGTTTTTCTGTGAATATCTCACGAACGATGGCATATAGACAAAAAAGTTCAATTACAAAGATGTAGGTAATTTAATTTCCTACAAAAAGTATCCTTAACATTTTTTTGTCACTCCAAACTTTCCCTGCTAAAAATTAAGATAAAGTAAACATTATTGAAAAAAATGTGCAGGCACAATCTTAACGAGGCGAAGAGGCAGAACAAATACTAAACAACTTTCGATTCCCCCCATCTCTTCCCCATTGTCTGTATGGCGTTTTCGAGCGCTTGTGCAATACATCACCTGAGAATAATAAGGTTCTATCTGTGTTTTTGAAAAAATCGATTTATCGATATAGAAATGTTCTATTTGTACTTATGAAGGCATTTCTGGATTAAAATAATGTCGAAATATGATTGTAATGTTATATGTAAATTATATATAACATCATTTTCATGCAAAAATGCCTTCATAGATACAAATAGAGCCTTTCTATATAGATAAGTCAATATTTTCAAAAACACAGATAGAACATTATTATTCTCAGGTGACGAATAGTCATTGCCAAATACGCTATCTCTCTTAGCATTTGTCGAAATGTACCACGTGCAAGTACTTACCAATGTTTTATTTTCATTTGGTGCTCATTTCGCTAGTATGAAATCACCCTAATTTATTGAACGAAGTATTTATTCTTTGTGAGATTTTAGGAAGGAAATAATTTTAATTTCAACGCATGTTGTAGAAAGTTTTAAATTAGTTATGACAGTTTAAAATGACTCTTTCTTAATTGCTGATTCTGAGCGAAAAATGGAGATTGATAAAATAGTTCATCTTGCATGTGATGAGGGCTGCGTTTCGAAAGATTATGTAAAAATAGAAAAAAAAGCGACTGAAGTCCCTTGTCACAGCAAGTTTGGAAAGAGATGACTATAAGTGGAAAATATTTAAAGAAATGGTTAAAACGATAACAAATTTACAGTTCATTCAAAGAGTAAGAAAAATTATTCACCAAGGGATTCTGTTAAATCATACAATAAATCTATTGCAGAAAAACGATCAACGTCCGCACAAATTAATCATCCATTGAAGGAAAAATTGAGAAATGACAGTCCGTTGTTTGAATTTAAGGGAAAATATTTGTTATGTTCTGATACATTAGACGAAGATTTTTTACGGAAGGAAAAAAGAAAGATCTAAAGTATCGCGAAAAAGATTTTTTTAAAATCTGATCATTAAAATAAGACACGTCTCATATCTATGCTTATGGAGAAATTTATGGAGAATGGTTTCGAAGCGAAACAAGCAGAAGATGATGCAGCCACACTAATTGTTAACACAGCTATTGAAGTAGCAAAGTCTGGTGCGCTTACTGCTGTTGTTGGCGATGATGTTGACTTGTTCGTATTGTTGACTGCTTTAGCACCTCCCGAGATAGAGATATTTTTTATTAAGCCTGGAAAAGGATGAATTGTAACAACCCTGTATTCATCGCACAGTCTTAACAATGATGCTGTTCTGAAAGATCTTATATAGTTCTTTCACGTTTTTTTAGGTTGTGACTCGACATCAGAGAAGTTTGGGAAAGGTAAAATATCGTTAGCAAAATTTTTGAAAAAGGAAGAAGATCATAACATTCAAGCTGCCAACATTTTAAAAAGTGATCAAATATCTTAATTTGAAGTTTCCGAGGCAGGAAAAACTATTTTTCTTGCTTTATACGGTAGTAAATAAGAAATTTCTCTGAACAAGTAGGGGAGAGTGGGGATACTTGAGCCACTCCTATTATCTCTACAGTTTGCCAATTTTTCTTTCTAAAATTGGCAATATGGTAACATATTTATAGTTCTGAACATGTAAAAAAGAAATCACACACCTTGGTACCATTTTGAAAGTATAGTGATTAATAGTTGTTTTTTCCCTATCTGAAGTAAATATTTAGGTGCATGGTTTTTTTTGTTTTTTTGTAATCAAAGTTTTGTTTAAAGTTGCAACCATATACATAAATTTAATAAGTATAATTTCAATTGTATTTTGAATTTAAAATAGTTCTAATAGCTGCATGCTTTATTTAGTAAAACGCTGATAAACAAAAATAGTGGTAGTGAGGATACTTGAGCCAGTAAGACTGGGGATACTTGAGCCATGCCTCAACCATCCCCACTATGAAATTAGACATGGGTGAAACAAACAAAAAATAAATTTACATCCTTATATTCACTAATAGATTTTTTCTGGATAAAAGGGAGAATAATTTTTCATTTTATTGATTATTTTTAAATAACGACCAAAAACAAATGTTTAAAGATATATTTTTTTTAAATGAAAATTGTAATTTTATTTTTCATTTTGACTAACAAAATGCCCTGTCTTGATAAATGTAAATATAATTTTCAATTTAACTTTTATTAAATTAAAATAACTTTTTAAAACTGTTTTACAGGTTATAATCTCTGATACTTTAATTAGTTAAGTCCAACATATTAAAATGTTTATTTTTTAATATAATATATTAATATTAATATTTTATATTGAAATTGTAACTTCTCGTGCTGTAACTTTTTTAACAAAGAAAATTGAAGAAAAATTGGTAAAAAGAGCGCACAAAATACAAGAAAAGCAAGAAAAATCACAGTTAAAATTTACCAAAAAGGGAGCCAAAGGGGAAGACAAAATCTCTTCCTGTGAAATCAAAAAAGTGTTTGAAATAGTAGAATGATACATCTGGCTTAGATTTCGACAGCTACTCAATTAAAAGCATGAGTTCGACAATATAATTAGAGGAAAATTCTGTCAATGATGGTGATGATATGAAAAGAAAACCTTCTATTGATGATTGGTTACTAATAAAATATGCCGGAAAGGAAACTGTAAAAAGATTTGTTGGACAAGTGCTTAATAATTTGAAAATGAAATTTACCCGAAGAATTGCAGATTCCAAATTTAAATGGCTCTGAACTGAGGATGTTTCTACCATCGACATAACTCAAGTTGAAATGATCCTTCGACCACCAGTTCTAATGACAAAAGATGATCGTATTACTAGCTTTGTTTTCTCAATTGGTTTTGAAGGACTTTATGTATCATAATTTATCATTCTGTAAAATGTTTATGCAAAAATAAAGCAAAAAAATTACTTTTGTAGGTATTTTTCCATATTGGCTCAAGTATCCCCTCACAATGGCTCAAGTATCCTTCTCATGGGGATACTTGAGCCAGGATGTACAAAAAAAAAGTAAAAATTAATTAAACATAGAAAAATAGTTCAAAATTTATTGAAACTGGTTTTCAGGTGAAGGAAAAATATCAAATTTTCATTTTCAGTATTTTATTTTATTCTAAGAAATTACAAAAAATTAAAAAAATTAAAATTTAAAAAACGGCTCAAGTATCCCCATCTTCCCCTACCGTTATGTATGTTTCAAGAAAAGAGTTGCTGTTGTAAGAAAAAGCCTTTTATCGTTGCCGCCTACCAAAGATGCAGCTAAATTGTACAGTTTACATATTTATCATCAAGTACAATGCTGATTGAGCAATAAACTACTTCCTGAGAACTGGACCTTGCAAAATGCACCTAATTTGTTTCCAATTCCTTCTACCTTACCACCCGCACCAAAAAATTTATTGAATCTATTTTTTGTACTTGCTCCAAAGGATGCGGAAAAGCATGTAGATGCCAAAAAATTGGATTGAAATGTTCTGATATTTGCATAAATTTGTGGAGTTTCATTTCATAATGCATGTAAAATTGAATTTGAAGACGAGAAAAATATTGACAATAACCTACCCACTGACAGAGAGGAGAGAAGCGCTACTTATGAATTCACTGATGATATCGAAAGGCACACAAAAAATTCTGAAAGCAGCGCAACAACTAAAGAAATAAATACAGATAATGAAGAATCTGAATCGAGTGTAGAAATTGAAACTGCGCAAAGAATTACTAAGGAAGTTAAACGATTGCAATTGGATTAAGCCATTCACTATAAGTGGAATATGCTTACGGGAAAACACACACACACACACACACACACAAAAAAAAAAAAAAAAAAAAAAAAAAAAAAACGCACTAAGTGTTTTACCTTAAGGGTGGTGTGAAAATAAGCATAAATGTATATTATATATTCACTTTCCCCATTCAAATGTGAGAATTATAGATCTGTTTATGTAATTTTTTTAAAAGTAGCAGCAGAATTTTGTATTTTTATAATTTTACTTTCAAATATGTTCATTTTTTTACATTTTTGACAGGAAAGGGTTAACGTGACAAACAAACGTTAATGACACTTTTTATAGGAAATTAAATTACCTACAACTTTGTAATTCAACCTTTTTCTTTAAATGCCATTGTTCGTGAAATATTCACAAAAAATTGATTTTCAAGCTCTTTAGCGCCCCCTGGTGGCGAAAGCTCACATCGGACAGATGGGGACTTTTAGTATGTTTAACTACATAACCTAACTAGCACCTATGAAAAAATCCAGCTTTGTTCTAATTTTTTCCCCTATTTTTGCTAAAATGACTGGGCTAACTAGAAAAGATGTGAAGTTGTCCAAATTCGGCTAATCTACCTTAGTGTTACAAAACCAAGTGGTCCGCAATATATAAATATATAATATGACCATGTTCGAAAATATGAAATAATATCTTCCGATTTACACAGGATTTTGAAAAAATGTGTTTAGTTTTAAAAAAATATCTAAAGAAACCAATACATATTCGAAACAATAAGGAATCATCTATCTATAAAAATCTTCTTTTTCTGGCCCTGAATATTGAAATCAAATCGTTTCCTTGCAGCCTTTTCTAGTATATTAATCAGTTTCTACTGCGAAAATATAGGTGTTTAGAATGTTGTTATTTATAAGAGTAAGCAACTGCATAACTGAATTTATATATTCAAGAGTAATAAAATTATTGACTATAACGTTAAGAGTAATGCTATTAATTTATTATGTTTTTAAATAATATGTCCAAGTAACACGCATGTATACGTATTACTTAAGAATTGATAGCATCAGACAAACCTAGATTTTAAGTCGACAAAACCGATAAGCACCTTATAAAATTAATCCAAAACATTTACAAAAATCAGTGGCGACAAAATAAACTCAGTTCTTAGAAATTCGTGAGTTAATGTTGAAATATGTTAATTTCAGTATATTTTAAAAATTAAAAAATGATTTTCGGAATTGCGAACAACTTAAAACAGGCTATTGTATATTTGCATTCATGGTTAAATTATATGCTCCTAGATTTAGAATATTTTTCTTCTTTTTACAGAGTAGTGTTAGTTTGAATTGCAATGTGTGAAAAACTCTGCAATAGACCTTAATGTATTCTTCATTTTTTAATAAATAACTTTTCTACTCCTAGTAAACACGTTTTATTCATGGATGCTTCCAAAAGAGAGGTGAAATTCCGTTCATGCGAATAGTTTCTATTAATAATAAATCTGACGTTATTTTAAAATGTAAAGAAAAAATTCTTTAAAGTAGGATTTCTAATTCAATTGAAAAAGAAACAAAATCGAATTAAAAAAATCAATCCCAATTATTTTTCTCACTCATTTAAATGTACTCAGAATTTCTTTTTTTAAAGTGGGATCTAAAGTGGGAAATAAAGTTGAATAACATTGAATTTATGAATAAATATTCGTATTTAGAATATATTTTAATGGGACATATTTAAAAGATATATTAAATAAAATATTAAATGGAAAAAAATACCGTTATTACACAAAAATTATGACATCTGATGCAGTTACAACATTCATATTTTACATTTAGCAATATACTAAAAAATAGTTACAATAACAGTAATAATAATAAAAACAGTAATAGTAATAGAAACAGTAAATACTAACAGTAGTAGTAACAATAATAATAACAGTAATAAACAATATTTTTATCCTACATTATTCCTAAAGTATTAAAACTTCAGCCACGATCTCATTAAAGACAAAATTTTATAAACATTTATTTCAAAATTAAAAGTTTCTGAAAAAAAAATGATCAAGCCATGCCCGATTGAAACGAATATATTTACTTCAAAGTGTTCATAATTTTCAATTTTATTCCAGTACTTAGCATAATAGTCTCGTATGTGGTTGGTTCTAATCCAAGGTCACCTATTATTATTTTTCCCAACTTTCTTTAATTGACGGATATTTTACCTCCTCTAAAAGATAGGAAGATCATCAAGGAACAAAAAAAAATCTTGTTAACACTCCTGCAACAAATTTCTTGGGGTTGACGAAAGCTTTTAAAGAGTGTAAAACAATGTCTTGTATTTATTAGTAAATAAATGGATGTCTTTCTTTGTTTTATTATGCTTAAAGCTTGTATGTACAAATTTTAACCTGTATAGATAATATAGGAAGAGCAACAGAATAATAGAGATCTATAAACTGAAGAGAAAAAAGTAGTTTAATGAAAATATTGAAGATATAAAAGTATTTTAATGAAATAATTGTCATAAATTTGATTTCCATTTTAATTGGTTTGAAAATTTCTGTACTTTTACGTTTTCAACAAATTGCCCAAAGTTAAATATTTCATTTTAAATTTAGATTATTTTTAAATATATCTTTTTGTTTTAAAATTATAATAAAGGAAATCTTTTGAAAAGGAAAAAAAATAATTTGTCAGTTTTTAGTTTTTATTAGAAACTCAAATCTTATTCCAAATCTAAACCTACGTTGACAATGTTTTTCCAAAAAGTCCATTGCTACGAACAAATTTTAGCAATGCTTTTAAGGTTCAACAATATAAAGAGTATGGAAATCGAATGTACCCGCATCATCTCATTGAGAAGTGAACAATATCCGACTTTTTTTTATTTAAGTAAAGTCAAGTATAGCTAGATAAAACGGATAGGACATTTTTTTGATCAGCTGCAAAAACATCTCTATTCAAATAAGAAAGAAACGTACCTCTACAAAAAAGGGTAGCAAAATGTTTATTTAATACATAAAAGAGTTTAAAACAAGAAATATAATTTCAAACAAAAAGTATAACTTATTTAACGCATTAAAGCCGGAATTCATTTCCTCTTTGAAATGCAAAATTTATATTTCACACCAGTTTTTTTAAAAAAGTTTTTTTTTTAATTTTTATAAAAAATTTCAGAAATCTAATACAGTTAGCATTTCCGTTCAATTATACTAGTGTAAAAAAGGTTAAAACTTTCCGGTGCCATATGGTACCTTAAGATTCCTTAATCTAGAAATTGATGCTTGAATAAGCCTTCTTATTGAGAATGAACTTTTGCTAATAACAGAGTTAATCGGATATTTTATTATGTTTTACATATTAAGGTATCCTGGGGTAATAACACCACGTTAAGGTTCTACCAATTTTCACGGCTTAGTTTTAGATTGTATTTTTCAAACAAATATAGGATATGATGCAGCAACTCATTGGCTATCTATGTAAAAAATAATTTAACAGATATGTATTCATAAAATGTAATAGCGTGATTTCTTATTGAGAATGAACTTTTGCTAAGAACAGAGTTAATCAGATATTTTTTTATGTATTACATATTATATTAATATGTAAAAAAATGACATCCTTTGACCGCTATCCTGATTTGCCCAAACGTTATCCGGCAACACGCTTTGACCAATCATGATTTGCCCCTACCACCTACAGACAACCATATCCCAATCATGTTTATAATTCTCATCAGTAAATGTTCCTTATAAAATTTTCATTATTTAAACTCAGCATTTTTCTGATTCACTTAGGCAAAGTTTCTGTTTTGGAAAACCGGTGATGAAAAATTAAAAATTCTGTAAAAGACATGAAAAATATAGGTATTATTTGGAATTTTTTCTTCAAAAATACTGATCAGTGAAGTGGCTTAATGATGTGCTTGTATGACATTGGATTCCAGAAAGAAATTGCGCTCAACAGTTGAAAAAAATCAGATCAATGGGAGTGAGTCCAAGTTCGATGGAAAGACTTTATTCCAGGCAGACATATAACAAAGGAAGATTAATAAATAAAAAGAATATTGCCCAGTTAAACTGATGGCATTGAGCTTACAGGCTATATATACTAATTGTACATTACAAACTTATATTTTCAAGAGTTCATTCCGTTCAGAAAAAAATAACAATTAAAGGAAGGAAAACAGCTCTTCCCTTTCCCCTTTTTATACTTAATCATTGAACCCTTTAAACTAATCAGGGACATGCTTTATCATAATAAAAATCTACATCCAAAATTCAGACCAAATCGAAAAATTCTTAATAAAAACCAATTTATATAATTTAAGAAGAGTTATCCCCTTCTTTTATACTTCACCATTTAAATACCAAAACTATTCAGAGATCTGAACGAAATCTGATAATTCTGCATAAAAACCCATTTTTATAAATTAAGGGAAGGGGCATTAGAACCCCCATTCCCCCTGTTTATTCTTATCCAATGATCATCTAATAGGAATTACGAAAGCGCGTCATCAAAATGATCCTGTATCTAAATTTTGAACGAAAACTGATAATTTTGCACGAAAATCCCATTTGTATCAATTAAAAGGAGTGGCATGATCCTACCGTTCCCCCTCTGATACATATCGAATGAACTCCAAAAACTAATCAGGGAAGCGCTTTATCAGGATATATCTATATACAAAATTTCAAGTGGATGGTATATTTTTATCATGAGTTAGTGCGTTACGCACGAACTAACGTATGTACTTACTTAAAGAACGAGCGGGCACATAAGCCTGATAGCTGTGAGCTAAAAAGATTAAAGATCGGCTCTTGACCAGCTTTGTCAATAAACAATAATATTTAGTAATAATACAAGTCATAAGTCATTAGTTCATGATATCGAAAAATTATATTAATGTATCAAAGAAATGTTTATTGTGGCCTCACATTTTAATGAATCTACAAAAATGTATGTCTAAAAATTACTTGAAAATATCATCTAACTGTAGTAATCAGGAAAATAATTTGTGTGTGTGTGTGAGTGCACAAACGCTATCATGAGATACTGCTGCTCGAACCGCTACAATCCTTAGTGGCAATGTACATCTATGTATTGGCTTTGTACTTTTGAAACCCTATTTTGATTTTTTACTTATTTTTTATGTGAGTTTTAGCATTTATTTATTTATTTATTTATTTATTTTATTTAGTTTTTGAGACAATTTTTCTACATTAATAAAAAAATTCTGTTTCAATCATTTATCCAAATATAGTTATTTGTGTTATCTTTTCAATATTGTTTATTTCGTAAAAATAAGCCAGTAGTTAGTGAAGATATTAATTGAAAATTCATTATAAGATTCAGAAAAAAAGCATTTTTTTCCGAAAACAGCGAAATAATCGTACATCTGTTCGACTTGGTTTACAAGCAAAAAAGGAAGATAAGAACAATTTTCACTAGTCGGCTAAATTTAAGAAAACTATTCAAGATATCGATTTAAACATTTCAGGGCAAATATAGAAAATTGCATCCGAATGTCTATTTTTTATAAAAATGGTGTACGATTTTTTTTTCAATTTTTATAAACACTGACGAAGAAGGTAAATTATTCCGAGAATGAACCAGACAAGAAAAAACGTTCATGAAAAACTGAAAGAAAAAGATGTCCGGCTCAGCAGATAAGCTGACCTCTTATCTAATTTTTGATAAGAAAGGAAATTTGAACTGAGACGTTCAGAATTCAAGTGAATCAAGTTTTTTTCACATTTTTGAGATACATGAAGTTAAAGTTTCTCTCTTAATCTAGTTTTTCCACTAGAGTAATTTTTTTTTTGTCGTGAAGCTGCTATGGAATGTCTAATTAAAATATTATTGTTAGCTATAAGAAATTCTAGTGATAATAAAAAATACAATTTATTTCTAAATTCAAAATTGAGGATTTCATTGATCCACTTCATTTGTGAATCCCTCAATTATTAAACGCTTCCAAATTCTAAAAACATAATTTACAAGGATTTATCAACTTAATCGAAGATTATTATTGTGTTCTGTTGCAACATGCAAGAGTCCTTGATATTACTTGTTTGTCCAAAATTGTTTTTCCTCATTCATTTAATTTTCAAAATATATTTTCCTAAATAAGATTTCAATAAAAATTATTTTAGAATGTGGATCCTGTATTAACGGAAATTTATTAATTCAACAGTTTATGATTGTCTAACAGTTTTCACCGTCCCATATAACCACCAGAGTGCGCAATTCTTATTTCGGTTTCTGTGAACTATATTTTAATACTGTTTGGCTTATTCAACGATTTTCTATTGTATCGCAGTTTTTAGTTCCATCTTCCTCCCCCAGAACACATTGTTATTTCATGTTCTATAGACCCGATTTTAATCCCAGGTTATAGCTCATTCCACTTGATTTTCAATTGTCTTGCAATTTTTAATTTCACCTACCACTACTAGAATAGAATTTGGATTCTAATTTTATAAGTCCGATTTCCACCGATTTTTTTTAATTATTGTCTACAGATTGTCTACAGATTGTCTACAGATTTACTTATTGTCTACAGATTTTCTGCCGAGTGCCCAACACGGCAACAATACGATGTTGTAGGCAGGGAACTTCATGTAGAGGCTCATTCATAAGGATATTTGTGTAAAATACACAGTATAGTTTGATCAGTGTACGCTGCCAAAAGCTGAGAGAACAGATACAAGTTTATTTTCAGATATTCTTTTTTTCTTTTAAATATGATTTTTTTTCTTCTTTTTAACATTTGTTGTTCGTTTGGGATGCTACCGCAACCTCACTCGAATGAGACAATGGAAATAAATAAGCTAAATTGACTTTTAAAATAAGCTTTAATTTAAAAGACAATTTTTAATCTATTCGATTATGCAAAATTTGAACTTATTTGATATCTAGATATAAAGATACAGTATAACCTCAAAAATGCATTATATTCAGTACCGAGATTGAGCCGGATTTTGAAAATTTCGGATTTATGAAAGACTAACAAAAATACTTTTGGTATACTTAATAATGCCATGATTCTTAATTTAAATCAAAGTCACGTAATATTTAGTTAATAAAAAAGAAAATTAAATATTAAAATAAGACTTTAATTGATAGTTTTTATCCTACAAAAACATTCCTATAAACGCTGAAGACATTTATTCACTCGTATTTTCTGAAACATCAAAGTGAATTCTTTTTTTTTTCAATTACTCGTCCTCGTTCCTCTGCGTTTCTATTGCATTATCAGTAGTTCTATTTAGCACTGCATCAGTGTCTAGTTGTCCGAAATTCTTTTCATGTTGATCTCGAATTTTTAATCTGTAAGTAATTGCTCTTTTTCTTTGTTCCGTAAAATCGAAGTATAAAACATGAATAGCTTGATGTCGGATTTTTTAAGTTGGCGCATATCTTTTGAATTTGAAGGATTTCCAAATGCCATATTTTCAAGTTGCTGTATATTCGCTATAAGGACAAAAAACTCACAAAAAATAAATTAATCAGCTTTTGTATTTAGAAAACATGGTTACAATTCTGTAATATAGAAAAAGGCTTGTATCATTACAATGCCAGATTACAATTCAGTTCTTCAATTCAAAATTTAAAAAAAATTAAAAGACTTTTTTTACATCTAAATTCTATATATACAAGTGCTTTTTAAAAGGCATTTTATGTAACACAACTTAATTTAAATTAAATACACTGTGTGTGTTGTTTTTTATAAAGGTTTGAACTCTCACAATTTTTTATCTCAAAGCTTTTAAATAACAAAATTGTTCTATACATTCGTACTTAAACGGATAATACACATTCTGACATATATTTGTAAATTTAAATAAGTAGATTAGTAATGGAATTGTAACTTATCTATTATATTACATCTATAAATTATTTTATAAATATGATACACATTCCTTCAGCTTTCTCAGCAGACATTAAATATAACTAGCCCAATTTGACTGTGAATGCAAATTAAATCAAGAGGACTTGCGTACACATCGGTTGTCTCAAATCTACAATTACATAACGATACGTCACGTCTAAATCTCTGTCAATCTTACAATACCTTCATACAAACACATCTCTCCTAACGTATATATCGCATATTGTTATCAATAGTGTACGCCTGTTTCTAGCCATGTTCTACAGAATTCAGAACGCTTGTTGAAAACATTTGAATTATGTATAACTGAATCGTTTGTAACATTTGAAAAGACTAAAAATACAAATTTTACATTTTTTGTTAAAGATTATTGTAAACACTTTCAAATGTCAATGTATTGTCACATACAGTGCAGAATCTATATTTCAAAGCTTTGTATAAAGTTAAGTAATGAAAATAAAACATGATAATGTAATTCAGAATGATTTTTCTCTGTCTATACAATTTAAAATTTGAAAACTTTTTTTCTGTCAGAATTCCCAATATCTTTAAGGAACAAACTATATAAAAATTTATGTAACATCTATTTTTTTTAATCTGACAGAAAATTAAAAAAAAATCTAGGTTAGCTATACTCGACTTTCTGAAATCTGATGCATATCTTAAGTAAATAAAAAGAAAAAAAACCTAGATTCGCCGTACTCTTCTTTTTGAAAATTGTGTATAAGTTCAGTAAAAGAAAAGAAAAAAAACCTGGATTCGCTGTACTCTTCTTTCTGAACATTGTATATAAGTTCAGTAAAAGAAAAGAAAAAAACCCTGAAGTGACTATACTTGATTTTCTGAAGACCGATGTTTATTGTGTATGTTTAGAAAAGAAATCTAGAGTAGTTACACTAGAATTTCTGAACATTGCTGTATATTGTACATGTTTAAAAAAAACCTAGAGTGGCTACTTGACTTTGTAAACACTGTTGTATAATTTCAGAAAATCGGAGTGACCACATTTGACTTGTTGAATAGTGATTATTTTATGCTTTCAGAAAGTATAAAAAAATTTGCAGTAGCTACATTCGACTTCTTGAAATTCTCATTCTATGTCAAGTAAAATTAAATAAAATAAAATAAACAAAATAAATAAATAAACCTGTAGCTTTTGCCCTTATTTTTCCAAATGTGTTACATATGTCCAACTGTTTCACATAAAACAGCAGATGTTATTACTGATTGCTTTCTGAGTGAATATTTAGTTAGCTGTGATGTCCACGAGATAACTCAATTCAAAGAGTATTAGTAATTAAACCAAAAGTTTTGGGTTCGAACCCTTACCTGATCGTTTATTCATTCAGCTCCAAAAAACACTACTCATTAAGTTACTTATCAATCAGTTGATTCTGCCAAAATAATCAAAATATTTCTGCTGTTAACGATGAAAATTCCTATGTGCCGTATTGAGAAAGTTTACCATAAAAATTACACGCAAAATATTTGGAAAATTTTCGTCAATAAAAAGAATTTTCTTTTGATAAATACTTTTGAAAATCTTGAAAATATATTTGTTTCTGAAATTTCTAAGTCAAAAATTGGTTTTCGGAATCGCTGGTAACTTAGAAGAGTTTATAATATATTATTTTTCATAGTTATAAGGTACCTTGGGGTAATAACGCCACGTTAATGTTCTACCAATTTTCACGGCTCAATTTTAGATTGTATTTTTCAAACAAATATATGATTTGATACAGCAACTCATTGACTATCTATATAAAAAAATAATTTAACAGATATGTATTCATAAAATGTAATGGCGTGATTTCTTGTCCAATGCTATTTGGTGTTATTACCCACCTATATGGGTAATAACGCCATCAAACAAAACTATGAAATAAGATGGAATAACTGCATGTAGATTAATTCAAATCATGTAATTCAAAAAATATAAACTCTACAATCTTAGATATTGACAAATTGCATTCTAAGCTATTGAAAATGTTCAATTTTTTGTGAAAGTGTAAGATAAATAAAGGTGTGGTGTGGGGGGAGGATGAGGCAAAAGAATATCAGACCGTGAGCTTTTTTTTTGCTTAAAAAGGACCGCTTAAATAGAATTATTAGAAACATTGCACAGTTTTAACTGCGTTTATTCGAATCAGTATTTAGGATGTAGCTCGGCCACTGTAGGGAATCAACCGGGGTATTACTGCTAAGGATTAGTGTTATTACCCCGGTATATTTATTGCGCTGTACATTTTAAATTACAAATTATCTCGAGAAGATATCCAAAATCTTCAACAACATTTTGAAAGTCCATGAAATGTACTACAAATTTATGTAATTAACAAAGTATTTCCGGATAAAAAAATAAGTCTTCACATTACAAAACATATGTCGCAAATTTTAGATCAAGCGTTAATTTTAGTTGCTTGTAAAAACAATAAGAGCTAAAAATGAAACAAATTAACTTGAAGCTGTTTTTTGTGATTTATACTACTCAAAACCCTTCTGCGCAGTGCACATGGGTGCCATTTACCAGATTATTTCATAAATATGCATAATATTAGCACTTGGCGTTATTACACCAGACCACCTTAGTACATTTTTTATAATGAAATATTTCTCTTTTTAACACTTTCAAATGTAGTTGAAAACTGTTTATCAATTCTGTTTGGTTGTCTGACTGCCTGTTTTCTCGTAGTCATACTCTTTTAAATATAGTCAGATTGCCATAAAATTTATGTATGTTTTTAGTATTTACCATGTCATGTTCGGTATTGTAAATGAAATGTATACTGTTAAAAAATTCCGTTATAAATAACCTATGGGAAAGTATTGTTTTAAGTGCATTTTAATGATACTTCACAATTTTAAAAATATCGAAATTTATGTACACTACTAGGGTGCGCTTATTATAAAATCTAATGTGCGTTTTTTTTTTCATTTACACAGCAACAGAAAAATACTAGTCTACAGTTAGTGTTGAATTTAGGCATTTTTTGCGGGAGGGATTTATGTGACTCCAGGGATGGGGAGACTGGAGGAATTCAAGAATCCGCGTGGAGTAATTGAACTTTTTTGATTGTTGAAATTATAAAATCTCAAATCTTCCGGGGAGGAAACTCATAGCTCTGGAGGAGAGGAGAGTGACTTCAATACTGGATGCAATACCTATGAAAAATTGCCAATGTGTTTTTATGAAGAATAATTAATGAAATTGCGTTTTCGGTTGCGGTACGTTTTTTAAATCTAAATAGTTATTTTTCCATAATGCTTGGGCTATACAAATTCTTAATACATAAACAGGGTATAGAAAATATCTGAAGTATTTTTCCTTTTATTGACGGAAATTGCTTAATAAAATCTTCAACTGTACGTCATTGAATTCACTTTTAGCATACTACGTAATACAATATATACAACTCTATAGATAGGACAAATGTTGGCATAAACATATTGTGTATATTTCCAACGATGCATGGTAATTTCAGTTATTGAGTTTCAGCTTAAATCGTTTATTTACATAACATTCAGATTTAATAAACTGCAAAAATTTATCAAAATATTCTTAAAATGTTCGAAACTGTCACATAATTTATGCTGGACCCATCATTTTTCATTCCTCTTTTATAGCGTAAATTAATTCTCGATTTCATTAGTATTATTATTCCTTTGAAAAAAAAAAGCTTGTAAAATACTATTTATTTATATGCTGTAAATTAAAATATATATTGCGATATTATGAAATATTCAGACGTAATTATCATATAATTATTTAATGGGATAAAAATATAAAATGGATTTCGCTTTAGCTATGATTAATGTAATTTTGAGTACAACATTAATATATACACTAGATTCATCTTGAAGTATCAGTTTAAAACTGTTATAATAAAGCCTACACGAATGTTACGTAAACATATATACTTATATCCGGTGCACAAGTCGCACAAATATCTCCATTGTTCACTGTATAGTTAATCTATTCGTTGCTTTGTGTAAACACTCCACTTACATAATAAGCAATGCCCGTCAATATTATGTTGACTGTCTACAGATATACTGCATAGTTCATAACAGTTACAACGAAGCTTGCTATTCACATAAAATTAATTAAAAGATGCCCCAGATTACGCCTCTGAACACACAATTTAACGAAAAATAAGAATGTTGTTAAAGATATTTTATTTTTTATAACAAAAAAAAAAGTATGAAAATATTTGGTAAAAGTTCTACATCTCATTATCTTTGTCACGATTTGCGAAGGAACCATAAAAGCGAGTAAAAATCGGACTTTTACAAATTTCTGGAAAAAGCTAGTTTTTTTATTTATTCAATTTTATTTTTCACTCATTTTTGTTTATAGCCAATGATTCATTTAATATAAAAATCGGTGTTCACATTTTGTTTTTCCATTCGACTGCATTTGCAAATAACAATTATGTTTGTTAAAAAAATTGGTTTTGCTCTATTTTCTCCTCTGTTATTAAAAATACAAATTAATTAAAAACAAATTAGAAGGTAATTAAAAAAACCTATACTATCTAAATAGAGCAATTTTTACGTTAATTTTTTAAGTAAAAAGTCATGGGAATAAACAAATTCATAAGGTATTTGTTTTAATTACAATTATTTACTATTATTATTATTATTAAACTTTAAAAGACCTCTGAAGATTCGATACGTTTTTTGATAACATAGACATACTTGCCAACCTCCTGTTTTTTCAAAATCAGTAAGACACTTTTTAACCAGATATTTTATTTAATTAATGAAATCATCTATGTTTCATTATCTGTCACGTAGAAACAAGAAACGTTTAGTTTTACAAATTTTCTGGTTGAAAAGGAGTTTTTCATTTACAAAAAAGCGGGAGAATGGCAACTATGCATCGACATTTGAAAATTTGAAGCTAAAATGAGATAAATGTTTGAATTTTGAATTCTTGTGAAATATGCACTAATGAATTTAAACTTGAAACTTGAAACTCTTCGAGAAATATTATTGTTATTAGCGCAGATTTAAATAAACATGAACACCCGCCATAAAATTTGTACTTTAGATTTATTTCTTGGAAGAACGTGATTTGAGAATAACATTACAATGCTGCAAAGATAAGTAAATTTGAGAACTCGCTGCATTAGGAAATATAAATCTTGTTTCAGTATAAGGTTAAGTATTTGTGTTATTATGTAAGTTATAATTAAAATAGAATACATATATATATATATATATGTGTGTGTGTGTGTGAATAAAAATGGGAAATTTATTTGGAATAAAACTAACAAAATTTTACGAAAGCAGACATTTGCAATTACAAACAATCCATCAAATATATAAAACAAATTTTTGAATTATTACAATGACGCAATTGTATATATATATATATATATATATATAATTTAGAAAAGAAATCTATTATTTAAATGTTCATTATTTGCTTGTTAATAATTTTCGATTTTAGCTAGCTATCCTAACAGACATTACTCGGGCCTGTGATGAATGACTGTTAAATAAACCTAAAATTTGCATGATTTTATGTTTTTAACTCCAATTTGTCTGAGTTTATACATTTTTAAGAAAAACAATCGCGGACAAATACGAACAAATACGAAATATGAAATTTAAATGAATTGAAACTCCGTGCCATTCGGAATTTTATTTTAGCAGCACGTGCGTTTAAAAAAAGAATGAAATGGCCAAAAAAACCTCTATTAGGTAGCTTTCATTACAAAAAGTAAAAAGCTACCTATTGCAGCCGTCCGGAGGAAAGCACTTCCAGAAAATTTTGGTATATTTTCACCGATCATGACCCCCAGACCCCCAAAACCACCCTCCGTTCAAATGTTGACATATATATATATATACACTGCGTAAAAAAAGTAGAAGGACACTAGACTTTTTACTAATAAAAGCACAACTAATTAAGTTACCGCAAATATCTTTATTTGCCTAACAATTTATAACTAAATGAGTATAAATTCATAATAATCCAAAATAAATTAAGAAGATAATTTGTTTTTCATAATATAGTTTCTGTTGCTTACATGAAACTCTGTAAAAAAAGTAAAAGGACACATAAGTATTTTATATGAAAATTAAAATATTAATAAGAAGTTTTCTTTCCATTTGCCTTTATCACTTGAAAGACTCTGTTTGGCATTGAATCGTACAGTGCTTGTATTTCACTTTGGCAAAAATTGTCCCAAACATCGTTAAGTGCATTCTGAAGCTCGACAACAGATTCGTATTGTTTTCCTCCACTGTATACGCGACGAACTAATGTCGCCCATATATTTTCAACAATGTTAAGGTCAGGGCTTTTAGCTGGCCATGGCAAAACGCGGATATTATGTGTGTGGAACCAATTTTTAACTCCAGTAGCGGTGTGAATCGCTGCTCCATCTTGTTGAAAAATCCAATCTTCTCCACCTAATTCTGAACCATAAGGAAGAAGTTCAGATTCCAACAACTGGATGTAATCTTCATGGTTCTGTTTACCATGCAAAATGACTAGACTCGTTCTTCCACCATATCCAACTGCTAGCCAGACCATCAAACTCCCCCCTGCCATATGTCGAGTGGAATACAATTCTTCCTCATTCTTGATACAATGCCAATAGTATTGATATCCATCAGGACCATCCAAATTGAACTTTTTCTCATCTGAGAAAATGACAGAAGTCCATTCCGTGGTCCAAGACATGTAGTTTCTCGCCCAAGATAAGCGATTGGCTATATGCATTTTTGTCCATTTTGGATGATGTTGTCTCTTCTTGAAAATAAAGACTTTAGACTTTTTTATATAGTTATATACAGTTTGGCGTGACACATGCGCTAGATTTGCTCGTATTCGGACCTTCAAAATTGTGGAATCTTTTTTTTTTCAACTCTCGGATAACGTTTCTTTCATCACGAGGCGTCAGTGTTTTAGGTCTTCCTGTCTTTTTTTTAGTACCGTGATGCTCTGGATTTCTATGATAGTTGGATATTGCAGTTTTACTAACATTAAGCAACTTAGCAATCTCTCTGATGCTTTTATCCTCTTTTCTAAATGCTATGGCTTGGCCTTTTTGAAAATTATTTAAAGGTATTCCTTTCGGCATTCTAAAAAAACAAACAAACAAAAAAATCAACCTAAAAATGGAGATATATTTTTTTCTTTGATGAAAACAATAAAATAATAATGCTTACTTACATTATCTATAGCAGAAGGGTCCAAAAAATTCAATTTTCCACAGCTGTCCTTCTACTTTTTTTACAGTGAAATTTTTAGAAAAGTTCATTTTTTTATAAATTAATTGTGGTAGCAATTAATTTTTCATTTCACAACAAAAGAATGCATATAAAATTATGCCCTTAAAAAAATCAGACCGTAAATATAAATCACAATTAAGTTAATTAAAAAATTCGAGTGTCCTTCTACTTTTTTTACAGAGTGTATATATATATAACCATATATATATATATATATATATATATATATATATATATATATATCTGATTTTTGTCATGCGATAACTATCGTATTTATGAACCGATTTGAATGAAACTTGGTATGTACATAGCACATACAAATATCTCGACCGAGTTCGTTGGCCAGTATCATCCGCCATCTTGTTTCAAAATGGCGGCCATTAAAATTTTTTTTAAAAATTTAAAATTTAAAATTAAATGCGAAAAAATTAAAAGTTGAAAAATTTTTTTATTTCACGTGTTAGATCCTAAAACACCAATTCTAGAACACTTTTTACTTTGTCTATATCTTAAAAAATGATTGAGTTATAGCACTTTGAATTTTTCGTATGGCTGACATTTTGAAACGATCTGATTTTTGTCACGTAATAATATGCGTATTTATGAACCGATTTCATCGAAACTTGGCATGTACATAGTACATACAAATGTCTCGACCGAGTTCGTTGGCCAGCATCATCCGCCATTTTGTTTCAAAATGGTGGCTATTTTAAATTTTTTTAAAAATTTAAAATTTAAAATTAAATACGAAAAAATCAAAATTTGAAAAATATTTTTCTTTTACGTATTAGAACTTAAAACAACAATTCCAGAACTCTTTTTATTTTATCTATATCTTACAAAATGATTGAGTTATAGCACTTTGAATTTTTCTTATGGCTGACATTTTGAAACGATCTGATTTTGTCACATGGTAACACTCGTATTTATAAATCGATTTGGATGTATCTTGGTGTGTACATAGTACTTAATAAAGCCTGGACCGAGTTCGTTAACGAGTTCCATCCGCCATCTTGTTTAAAAATGGCGGTCATTTAAATTTTTTTAAAAGAAATTTAAAATTTGAAATTAGGTACAAAAAAGTGAGAAATTGAAAAAGATTTTTCTTTTATGCATTTGTCCTTGATACAAAGATTCCAAAGCAGTTTTTGTTTCGTCTGTCTCTTAAAAAATGTCTGAGTTATAGTACTTTTAATTTCTAGTGTTGCTCACAATCGGAAATGATCAGGTTTTCGTCACGTGATAACACGCGTATTTATACACCGATTTGGATGAAATTTGGTGCGTAGACAGGACATACTTATGCCTAGACCGAGTTCGTTGGACAGTTCCAACCGCCGTCTTGTTTCAAAATGGCGGAATATTATTTTTTTTAACTTTAATTTTAAAATTTGGTGCAAAAAAGTAAGAAATTGAAAAAGATTTTTCTTTTGTGTTTTGACCTTGATACAAAGATTCCAGAGCATTTTTTGTTTCATCAATATCTTGATAAATGGCTGAGTTTTAGCACTTTCAATTTCCAGTGAGGTTGATATTTTGAAACGGTCTGAAATTTGTCTCGCATTAATACGCATATTTATAAACTGATTTCGATATAACTCCGTGTGTTCATGATATATACCAATGTCTTGACCGAGTTCACGGGCCAACTTTATCCGCCATCTTGTTTCAAAATGGCGGCCACTTAAATTTGTCAAAAATCTTTTAAATGTATAATGATGTATAAACAAAAAATTAGAAATTGAAAAAAGGTTCTTTCTAAACTATTTATCTTAATAATGAATTCCGGAGTATTTTTTGCTATGTCTTTACCTTGAAAAATGCCTGGGATATAGCAGTTTGAATTTCTAATGTGGGTGACATTCTTTTTTTTTTAAGTGAACTAGCATACCCAGCCCGCTTCGCCGGGCTTAATTTGAAGGTTTATTTAATAATTTATGTGTATGGTACGCTTCCCGGACCATCGGCACTCCACGTGCGTCGGGTGAGCGTCAGAACAAACTTTCAGCATATACATATGGGTGGTTGTACTTGAATGCACAGACCTGCGCGTTTTTTTCTATCTTGCTTTTATACCTCTGGACCGAGTTGGCGCATTGCCAAGATTTGCTTCCTCTGGACCGAGTTGGCGCATTGCCAAGATTTGCTTTCCCCTGTGCCTCAATTAATTAATTAATTAATTATCCTCGGAATTCCTTTTATTTATAGAGATTTGCCCGCGACAGCACTCGTATATATTGATCGATTTCGATGTGAGTGTGCATGTTCACATGAATTAAGATTTTGATTAAGCTCATTGGGTTTTTTTTATCCATCATGTTGCTTTAAAATGGATATCGTGGAATTTGGCAACCCTAGGAATCGCTTAAAATAAAACCAGGTTGAATAAAAGATGACTAATTTCTAAAAATTCCTATTAATATTTAATATTGACAAAAACTAGTATTCAATCTTACATAATCGTGTTCAACTATATTGAGCTTCTTATATTTGATTTATATAACTTAATATAAAATAAATAAATATGTATATGAAAGCTACCTCTTCCTCCCGGCATTGCCGGAAGGAATTTTTTTTCCGGATTTTATAGAAAATGTTATGCATTTTATTTTGTAAAAAATATTTATAATCGTCAAAAAATTTCAAATTTTTGAAAACGACGTCAATCTCTATGTGATGCTCTAAAAGAATTGTGTTAAAATAATGGGCGTTTAGTTCCTTTTCGCGTAGATAAAATATCGTCACCGTGACGATCTCCGCGCGAAGTGACTGGACATTAAACTTTTACATTTTATTTGCTTTGAGGTAGGCGCTACAGCTATTCACCAGCATAACCTCCAACCACTCAAAAAGCTATACACAACACTTTATTACAAAATATCCAGCATATACATTATCACAGGGACAACACAGACACCCATGCCGCTAGCTGGACTCGAAACAGGGACCAGCGGTGTGGGAGAAGCAGCCGCTACCATCCACGGCACTGGGTCGGCAAGTGACTGGAGATTGACGCTTTATTTCAAAAATTTTAAAACCGATTACAACATCGATTAGAAGAATAATTCATCTTTAAGACGATATTTTTGGTTTTTCGGTACCTCTATAATGGTATCCACGACGATCGATGCTATTTATAAGATTTTTTATTTTGAAAAAACTACTCACTTTAGCACTTTCCAACAAAGTTTAAAAGTGCTTATACATTCGGTTTGTCTTTAGTACTTTCCATCAAATTTTAAAAGTGCGTATGCATTCGGTTTGTCTAGCCGTCTGTCCGCGCCCTAACTCACGTAAATAGACTCCGATTGCCATGAAAATTTAGGACGTTATTGACATTTACCCTAGCACAAACCCTATTGAAAATGAAGTTTCTACCATGATTAGTTTATCTACAGGGAGAGTCAAAAGTTTCGCATTACATTACGGCCTATGGGGAAAAATCGTTTCAAAGGAATTTTAAAGGTGTTATACCCTGTCAAACATATTAGAATTTATATGCATTTACGAGGTGCATTAAAAAATGCATTCTAAAAAATAAAAGGTGAAAATGTAGTTATTATCGATTTATAGGACCACACAAAACAATTCCATTAGATAATGGTAAAAGGGGGAATTGTGTGTGACACATTTTAAATATGTTAAACTTTTTCTAGTATAATAAAATTAATGTATGTCAATGAGACTAAGTATACATTATACGATACTGCCTTCCCTAATATAAAGTACATAGTATTTACAGGGACACACAGAATATTTCATATAGTAAATTCTTTCTGAAGTACTGTATATGTATCCGATGATAGCTGATGGATGGATGAAATGCATTTTAATTATGATATGCGCGTATAAGTGTCACTAAATTTATGCATATTATATGGTGCGTATAAATGCTATAGTTAATATACAGGGCTACCCCAAAGAGCTCGCCAACGTTAGTGAATATGAGCATAAATTACAAAAAAGGTGATTCTTAAATAAACTATGCATTTTTACGCTGAACTGTATTAAATTTACTAAGAAATGTTTGCAGAATATGGATAAAATGATATACAGGGCCAAGCAAAGAATTGGGTACATAGAGCCTATGAATATTAAATTATGAGAAAGTGATTTCAGTTGTTTTAAGAGTGTTTTAGTTTGAAATAAATTCTATAGTAACACTGATGTGTAATAAAGGTACTAGGCAAACTACAAAGCTGAACAAAGTATTCAAGTATGTTTCCATCTATTAGTATAAATTGCTAAAAGAGAAATTTCAAGCTACTAGGCATTTTTTGTTAAACCAAATTTTTCCTTTATACAGTATATATATTAGCTGACAGAACAAATACAGGGCTGTTCAATAGTACTGGAATACATATTTGGCTATATTTGGCTTTATATCCTTATTTACCTAAATAAAATTGTGATAAAAATTTCATGAAGTGTTGGAAAGTGCTTCATAATCTATATTTAACGCATGATTTTTTTTACTTGTTTATTTTTTAATGAGTTCACTACGATGTTTTTATAGATTGTAAGTGGCTTTTGAGATATAAGTGTATAGTCTTAAAAGTATGTCTTCAATCGTTAACTTTACTGAGCAGTTTCGCTTACATAAGTTTATAAACAATGACTTAATATCTGCCAAAATTTCTTTGTTTCGATCTTCATTTTTCCTTGATGTGCGGAAATGAGCTGGAGCGTGCTCAAGCACTTTTTTCCCATCGAAAGGACAAAATCAGTTTTTAATGAGAGTAAAGTGCATTTTTCAAAGAATAACTCAATTAATTATTAGAATTTTAAAATTCTGAGTCTCAAATGTTCAGAAGAGACTCAAAAAACGTTAAAGTCTCGTATATGCCTCAGATTTTGCTAGTCATTGCACATACACATGCTCAGAGAGAAAAAAAATGTTTTATTAGCATACTTGCTGATCTGCAACGCGTTGCCCGAACCCATGATGAATGGCCTTAAATGAACATTTATACGATTTCATATTTTTAAATCAATTTTGTTTAAATTAATATTTTTAAATGTAAGAAATACTAAAAATTGTTGAATTGAAACTATTTATTATTTTGTGTAATTTATTTCGGAGTCTATGCGTATCCAACTTAAGCGAAACCATGTCAAAACACACAGGTTTTTACTGATATCAAAGATTATTTCACACTTTTTTTTGAAAAATACTTTTAGCTATTCGAAAGTTTTACAAACTTTTCAGGTGATGTAAATCGTGTCTATTTAGAAACTCAAAAAAGATTGTTTATATTTAAGGACACTTTGTTACTTTTAGCTTAGAAAGAAATATTACATCCATGAAGCGCAAAATGATTTGCGTTTGCTGTTGCATTTTATAAAGTTAAAAGCCATATTTTTAAAAACCAATTACACAATCAATTAGAAGAATGTTTCAACGTTATGAGCATTTTCATTTTTTTTTTTCAGAATTCTTTTTATTACGCCCTGGAGGGCCGTAACCATGATACATCTTTCAGATTGTTACTGATACGTTTTAAATTTCCGCAAAATTAAAAAAAAATTACAATTTGTCCGAACTTTTCAAAACATTTAAGGTGATGTAAACCTGGTTTATTAAGATGTTCTAAAAAAAAAATGCGGTAAAATGTTGAAGTTTAGTTACTTTGAGCGTAGAAATTTTTTTATCTCTGTGTGGCACGAAAAGACCTGTTTTTACCTGTGTATTTGAAAAGGGTTAATGTTCACATGTTTACAAATCAGTTCAAAAATCAATTAGAAGGAAGTGTCAGCTTTAATAGAGTTAACTTGGTTTGTCGATTCCCCTCAAATTGCGTCTTGGAGATTCGTTGTAGTAACTTTTTCGGAAAAAAAGATGCTTTATTTATTTTTTCCAAAAGATTAAATGCGACATTTTTTTTTCTTTAAATTTGTTGCTGCATTTGAGACGTAAGTATACCATCTTTCGGAAAATGACATTCAATTTTAAATATACTGAGTGGTATATAGGTTTGAATTAAAACAATTAACCCTCATGACCGCCAAACTAAAGGGCGAAATCATAATGTTGTTTTCTCTATGACTTTTTTAAAATGCTAAAAAATGATGTTTTTTTATTTGTTTGTTTTTAATTTGACATAAATGTTTTTATTACATTTAGGTATATTGCCATTGAGCGTATTAATTATAACATAATTTGTTAGAGCTGGATAGATCTATAGAAAACATATTAATTTAAATAATGATTTTTTTTTGCAGTGAAACCTACAGCTTAGTAAACGGACATATCAGTTCGTGGCGATAAGACAGAAAGTTGAAAAACGTTTCTTCGCCAGCTTCTAAATGGGCAAATGTTTTATTTGATAGAAAGTCAAATTAATGACTTTTTAATGAGAGTGAGTTACGGTGCTTTATAAATAAGTCAACTAATTAATAGAAATTTTAAATTCTGAGTCTTGGGTCTATCAGGAGAGACTTTTAACTAACCTCATAAAAATTTCAAGCATAGTACCGCAAACCGGAGATACTTTGATATCACGGGGTAACTTTCTAACCTCAAAGTTACATGAAAGTCATCCCATCCGACAGCCCTTACTTATGACGAAGAGCAGTTGATTTTCAAAACCTTGGAATACGTGCCTATTTGCAGAAGAAAAAGAAAAATTGTTAGGTAACATTATAGTTTTTAAGTGTTGTTTCAGCCATTTTAATTTTTTCTATTTCATAATGATCATAAAGGTCACAAAATGATGTTTATTTTACTGTGTTTGACTTAATATATATTGGTTTACATAAAAAAATGGAAAATCATATTTTTCGCAATCGTAAAATAGAATAGTTCAAACACCCATACATCGTTTAAGAGATGTACATATTTATGTTACATGGGTATATGAAGTAGTTTTACCATATATGTGCAATTGAAAGCATTTAAAGCATATTTTGAATTAGTGACAAAGTTACCACAAACCTGGGGTAACTTTGTCACTCCATTATTATTTTTTTACAATACTTCTCGTATACAATCGAATCTGTTTTCATGTTGAAGGGAATCGTCAGGTCAATACGATTACTTTTTTTGCTTGAGTTTTGCATTCGAAGCATAAAAAAGTTACGTACAAAATTATATCTGTAACGTGAAAAAATACAAAGAATCAAAGATGAACACATATACGCGGAGAAAATTTATTTATTAGTATAGATAGATGAAAAACAAAACTTCTTCATTCTAATATTTCAACCTTTTTTTTTTTAATTTTGGACACAGCTAATAAAATGACAAATTCTTATGCATGTCTTTTCAGTTAAGAAAAAATGTCTATATAAATATAAATAATTTTCATACTTTTTATAGAACAGAACATTATAAACGAAAATAAAGTGGGCCCATTCGCAGAAAGCACTGTCAAAAATAGAAAATCGCATTTTAATTATTTAAACATGAATATGATTGACACTAAGGAAAAGGAAATGTTATATAATATTTTTCCTTCTTTATGATTTATTTAGATTTTTCATTGATTAAAAGTTTAAAAAGATAGAGAGTTTGGATGCTTTTTTCGATAACTAAGTAATTTGAATATTTGTAGATGAAAAGGGAGATTTATTTGAAATATCATTGAAGATGCAACTCATGAAATAAACATTAAAACTGAAAAAATCATTTATTGTTTCATATATTTAAAAAAATCTATTTATTATTATTAATTAAAATAAGCTTCGGGCCAGGCATAATTTTTTCTAAATTGATTATATTTTTGAAAGTAACATATTTGAAAAATAACATTACAATGTTGAAAAGATTATTGAATACGAGAACTCACTGCATTAGAAAATATAGATTTTGTTTCACTGTAAAATTAAATGTTTGTGATATTATAGGGTTGAATTTATTAAAAAATAGAGAAGATACATTCAAATTAAAAAAAAGTGTGCTATTAAATCTCTAGTGCCATACTGTTGCCATTTGGCAACTAATTAAATTTTCTCTCCTAGTCATTTATTTGCTGTTGCCTCTTGAAAACTTTATGCCTTTGCGTATTCATTTTGACCCTATATTTAGGTTTAACTCATTAAAAATATCATAGTTGATAATAATTGTTTATCAATTACAAAAAAAAAATGTAATTGTAATAATTGTTTAATTTTAAATTTGACTAGTTACAGATAAATTTCTAATATAAATAAAAAAAATATTTAAAATGCAAAAATAATCTTTTTCAAAATAACGTGCTTTTAAAGTCATTAAAAATTTTTCAGTAAGTTTTTTGCATCAAATATTGTATGCATGAGATCATACGTTTGTTGCAATTTGGTAACAATATGTCTTGAAATCCACTTTGATTTAAATTTTTTAGTATTCTATTCAATGAATTTGTTGATTGTTTAAACTTGTGTTTTCGCTATATTTTATCTAAAATTTTTTTCTAAAAAAGCAAAGACATTAAATTGTTCTAGCAAAGACATTAAAGAAATTAATAGTATAGGAAATACGGATTGTATTGTTAAATGAAAGTGTCATTTCTGACAACGACATAAATAACAACTCAACTTTTCATTCAAACTATATATTAAAAAATAATACATACATTTATAATGAGACTGATTGTGATTTAGAAGCAAATAAATCAGCTAAAGAAGTTGAATTGAATATTAATGCACACTGTGGGATAATGGATATTTCATGTACATCAAAACAAAAACAATCAGATAAACGGAAAGAAAAAACTTTTTAGACAGATCGATCTTAGATATAGATTATTTTAGATATTTCTGTGCTTGAAAGTATTTTTTCATTAATATTTCTTGTAATTTTTTTTGTATTTTTCCACTTAGTCCTTTTCGAGCATATCTCTGAACAAACAAGCCTGTATTATACTCTAAAACATATTTAAAATTCACTCAATATATGCTCGTGAGATATAGTAAAGTATCTAAGAATTTGTACTTTGAATAGAGTGGCAAACTTTAAAATTACAAGATTATTTAAAAACCCAGTCATTGGTGTACCACCAGGTTGTCACATAATGATATTGAATACATTTGAAAGAATACGACAGTTTTCAAATCCGAACTATATACATTGTCTAATGTTAAATATTAGGAATTTAAGTTAATAACAATAGTCAGTACCCTGGATGAAAATTTTTATCCACTTAATTACTCCCATGGATCTCTCAGCATTTATACATATGGATGATTCTCAAAATAGGGGACAATTTATGTCTTTCGGCATACAAAAAATATTGAGAGGTTTTCTGTCATGTTTTTTATATTTAGATATGTTTTTCTTAACATTATTCATTATTTGCACTCAAGAATTACTCACTTTTTAGTTAAAAACACCTTAAAATAACAGAATAAAGATTCAAAATGTCATTAGCATGGATGTCCACAGCAGCTGTGCCTTGTGTATACTAGCATTTTTCAAGAGTTAATATCATGTTTATAAAATAAATAAATGTTATTCTTTCTTTAAATTAATCAAGGAGAGGATTTATCCAATAAATTTCTTTTTAAAAATAAAATTATAGTATATAAAAAAAGAATTAAAGTTTGTCCTCCATATTCGATTTTCAAAACAAGGTCATATATAACAGCTGGTTATTAATCAAAATTTCATTTTCACATATGACAATAGTTTGAAAATATAAAGTTTCTCCATGCAACAAGTAGCCATTTTATCCCAGTCAGAAAATAGAAGCATGTATTGTATTTTAAGAATAGAATTTGAATATTAGGGGCGTACATCAATTGTATGTCATTAGAATGGATAATAATTTTCATGTTTACTTTATAGTTAAAATTTTTATTTTATTTATTTGCATAGAACTTTTGTGTTTTAAAAAGCCCCAGAAAGGACTATTGCATTGTGATTATATTATGGCTCATAATCTTATTTAAATTAAAATTTGTCATTAGCATGGACAGATACCAGTGTCATTAGCATGGTTTTTCTGTCCATGCTAAAGACTCCTATGTGCATAAATGTATCCAGTGCTTATATTGTATCCTTTATAAAGTTTAATTTTACGTATAAATTTAGGTAATACATTTATTATCCCTAAAATATGCATTAAATCTGTAGGAAAATCACTAAGACAGCTTCTTACATTGTTAGTCTCAGAATGTTGCTCATGTAACAAAGTTAGCTCTTTGGTAATGTTTTTATTCTCCTTATATGTATATATGTAAAAATGGAAACCATTTGCTGAAAAGGTAGGCTAATAAATATAGAAAGAAAATATTTAAATAGGAAGAAAATAAAAATGTCATAATATATTTATTCCATGCAATTTGTTTTGTCATTAGCATGGCTCCAAAAATACTAATTTTTTTTAAGTTAATTTTTAAATATTTAGCTCTGCTGACTACATGGAAAGTATACCTAATACTATATTAACAACACCTATTTTTTTTTCAGAAATTTTGCTAACAGTAATTTTTTAAGATTTCATTTTTGAAATAGTCCCCTATTTTGAGAATCACCCATATATGTGTGTGACAAATGGTCGTCACCATATACAGAAGTATACCCCCCTCCCACAAAAAAAGAAATTCACATAAATGCAGATTTCCTTGTTATTTTTTGCAGGAATATCAAGATTTGCGTCCAATTTCGATATTTATTGCGAAAAAAAATTTTCAATCACTCTGCCAAAAGGACATGACTTGGAGGTTATCGTTTGAGTCAATTCTAGACTAAATCAACCATTTATTGAATCTGAAAATCATAAACTGTATTTTGATAACTAGTAAACTTCTGTGAACTTAATATGGCACTTTTAAAATAAAAAGTAACTTCGTGTCATGGAATATTAAGAAACAAAACAGAATCATGTGCTCCAAAATTTTACCAGAAAATTAATAAAAAAAGATCTGAAAATAATGTAAAATATGCTTAGAATGTGATAAATACATGGTGTTACCATTTGGAAACAATGTTGACGAATCTGAAATGCTATAAAATATAAGAGTAATATCTTTTTCAGTATTTTTACCTTAATGCATATACATTGAAGAATAAATTATATTTTTTAAAAGGAAAAACTGAAACTAAAGAAAATATTTCATTTACAGAAAGAAAATGTGAGAAGTGATACATTTTGCCACAATAAACATTTTACTAGTAATTTTAAGTTAAACACCGAAATAGTGCAATAACATATTTAAAAAGATTTTAAATATCACATTGTAAAAAATTAAGTACTTAAATATTAATTAATTTTTCAATAATTATTTATTGTTATTGAATTAAAAAAAGAAACAGGGTTTATTTCGATATACATTTTTTTCCTGTCATTGCAATATCTTATAATTAACAAATTTTTATAGATTCCATTTCAGTTATAACAAATTTTCTGGGAGATGTATCAAGAACTGCTTTAAAAATAGAAAATCTTTCCCTTACGAAATATGAGAAATATAAGAAATTTTTAACATAAATTCAAAATATATTTGCTTGAATTTGATATTTTTTAAACTGTAACTAAAACAAAAGTATTGGAATATATTTTTATGAATATTTAACATTATATTAATTGAAATGTAAGACTGGAAATGGAAAAATGAATTTAAAAAGTCAAAAATTTAGAATATAATTTTGTTTTTAATTAATTTAAATTCTTTATTTATTTAAATGCTGGCATAAATAGAAAAACACAATTTTTAAACATTCATTATTCAATACGATTCAATAGAAAGTAATTTTCTAAATAAAATGTCTGCATTTATTTTAAGTAAATTAATTAAAGTTAAATTTAACTTCATTTCAAAACATTAATTTGAATTATCGGATTAAAGAAGTAAGAAATTTAGGAAAAAGTTACTTCTAACTCGTATTTCTAAAAGTATATCGGTTTACATTATGTTAAAATATTTAGTATCAAATATTTATTTCTCAGTTTTCAAATAAATATATGCATTTATTTTATGTTCATTGTTTTATGCTTAGCATTGTATTTCTAATTTATAAAAATTTTTAATATTGTTAAGAGAAATTGTGTTATAATAAAAATAAATAAGCTACATTGTGTAAATATAGAATAATGTTATGTATATTAGGTAGTTTTTTACTTTTTGTAATGCAGCCGTCCGGAGGAAAGCACTTCCGGAAAATTTTGGTATATTTTCACCGATCATGACCCCCAGACCCCAAAACCACCCTCCGTTCAAATGTTGACATATATATATATATATATATATATATATATATATATATATATATATATATATATATATATATATATATATATATATATATATATATATATATATATACATATCTGATATTTGTCATGCGATAACTAACGTATTTATGAACCGTTTTAAATGAAACTTGGTATGTAGATAGTACATACAAATGTCTCGACCGAGTTCGTTGGTCAGCAACATTCACCATTTTGTTTAAAAATGGCGGCCATTTTAAATTTTTAAAAAAATTTTAAATTTTAAATTAAATGCGAAAAAATTAAAAGTTGAAAAATATTGTTTTTTTACGTGTTAGAACTGCAAACAAAGATTCCAGAACACTTTTTATTTTCTCTATATCTTAAAAAATGATTGAGTTATAGCACTTTGAATTTTTCTTATGGCTGACATTTTGAAACGATCTGATTTTTGTCACGTAATAATATGCGTATTTATGAACCGATTTCATCGAAACTTGGCATGTACATAGTACATACAAATGTCTCGACCGAGTTCGTTGGCCAGCATCATCCGCCATTTTGTTTCAAAATGGTGGCTATTTTAAATTTTTTTAAAAATTTAAAATTTAAAATTAAATACGAAAAAATCAAAATTTGAAAAATATTTTTCTTTTACGTATCAGAACTTAAAACAACAATTCCAGAACTCTTTTTATTTTATCTATATCTTACAAAATGATTGAGTTATAGCACTTTGAATTTTTCTTATGGCTGACATTTTGAAATGATCTGATTTTTGTCACGTGATAACACGCGTATTTATGAACCGATTTCAATGAAACATGGTATGTACATAGTACATACAAATGCCTCGATCGAGTTCGTTGGCCAGCATGTTGCTTTAAAATGGCATACACTTTATGATATCGTGGGATTTGGTAACTCTCTAAATCGTTTAAAATAAAACCAGGTTGAATAAAAGATGACTAATTTCTAAAAATTCCTATTAATATTCAGTCTTGACAAAAACTAGAATTCATTCTTATAAAATCACTAATTTTATAAGATTATTTCCACTAATTTGAGCTTAGTATTTTTGAACAATGTAACTTACTTTAAAATAAATAAATATATAATTATATGAAAGCTGCCTCTTCCTTCCGGCATTGCCGGAAGGACTTTTTATTTAATATATTCTAGAATAAATATTTGTTTAATGATTTCTTATTAAAGTTATTATTTGCGTATTTCTTAATACTTTATAATATATATTTATTTAATTTCTAGACACAATAAAGTTAATTTAATTTATTTGGATTGAATTTAGATTAAAAAATGCAATGGTCGGTAATTTTATCTTTATTTAGATTATTCAAAGACATTTTCATTGGATTAACTTTATACAATAAATCGAGTCGTTTCAATGCGTACCATTTAAATAAATTCATTTTAAGGCCTTTATACATTTTAATTAATGTCTTTAAATGATTCTCTAATTTTTACATTCCAATTCGAATTATGTTTATCTAAATAAGTAATATTAAATTTATTTGAATAATTTTACTTTATTTAATAAAGATAATTTCACTCTAAAACTTTTCCGAAAATTACGAGCAGCTAATAATTTTTTGTTCATGAGTTCTTATTTAAATTAAAAAAAATAGTTTATGAGTTTTCTAAAGAAAAAAGAACGATTCTTGGAATATTGGATGACTTGGAAGCGATTATCGAATATTTCCGTCGTGACTATAGTACTTTTTTGTAAATCTATGTATGAAAAAGCATCTAAGAGCTAAAATATTTTCTTAGAATAGCATAACTTTTTTTATCGTGTTTTAAGAAGATCTTTTAATTCTTATTGTTCCACATCACTTTCAACTTATTATCTTTTAAAAAACATTTCTGTTTTTCATACAGTGCGTAGTAAAGACAGGAAGTCTCGAAAATTTTCGAAATTGTACGTAACAGAACATTTTGAATTATTTTCTAGAAAAATAGCAAAACAGATCCTTTTACATTCAAGAAAGTATTTTGTTGTGGGGTTACATAATTAAATTTCATGAGTATAGACATTAATTGTCAAAATAGATATAAGGGGAAATAGCCAATAGTTGATCAGACAAGGTCAGTGCTATGCGGTTTATAACTTGTTTTATTGCTTGTAACTTTTTGAAGTAAACTAACATGTTTGCTACATCCCTTAAAGAATATCCTACAATGAACAAAGTTGAAAAATGCTGAAATCAAATAGCAGCAAAATTATAAATAATAATTTCTTTAGTTGGTATCTTCCCGGTTGCTGATCAATCAAAAAATCAGATGAAAATTCCAAATTTAAATTTCAAATATTATGCTTTGGCTATTATTAACAATTATTCATATAAAACTTTTATTTAAAATAAGGAATATGGAAATGGATTATTCTAACTTCTTTTAATCCCTTAACTGATTCTTTTTTTTACATACAATTAATTGAAAATATGGCTTAACACCAAATTTTTTAAGCTAAAACATTCATAATATTTAGTCTAAACAGTTCTGCAATTACATAAAATGATACTCTATTTAGAAAAACTTGTAGTGCCAAAAAGCTTTAAGTGTTGAATCAAGTAAATTCTTTTTGTCCGTTCGATGTACGGGTAAAACAGGGAAGCAGTTATTGTCTTCAACTAAAGAATCTAAATTTTTACTCTTTCTAATACAAAAAATAATAAAATGACTTGTCTTACATCAGATAGCTGAGAACAATGTGACAACATTATGTAATTAAGATCCCAACAATAATACTGTTATGTAGTGTCGCGTAAAATATTCATTTCTACCTCAAATAGCGCAATATTGCAAAAATTTGATGAATTATTGGAAGGGTATCATCTAATGTGGGATTACCCTATACAAATAGGGTGAATTGTATAGGGTAATTTACACCTTTCAGTTTCTTTCGTGTTCCAATTACTATTACAAAATATCAAATCTAGTTTATTCATATCTTTATTTTTGAAAACTTTGTAAAAATACATTTAAAAAGTCTTGTTGAAAGCTTTTGAAAAATTACATATTTTACTATCTAAATAATCCCCCCCCCCCGCTCCTAAATATGGTCTATAATTACAACTATAACTAGCATTACATCATCAAAGAATAAAATGATTCCGCCTGACAAAAACTCATTTTGCAGTTAAAATTGTTTGAAAACTGGCATGCGTTATATGTGCAGCTATTGAAGTTTGTAAAAAATGACATTAATAGGTTCATATGTAGGTATAGACAGCAATTCTACAAAATCAAATTTCGAAAAATAGTGTTTTTGTGGATTTTTTTTTTTTTTTTTTACTTTTAAAAAATCTGCTCGAAACATATTATTTTAAAAAGTTCGCTGTGTCTTGGTTGGATAACAGGATTCTATCATGAAAGAACCATGTTATTGCTAATTTTTGTGTCTTTTTATAGCATAAGTAAATGAAATTTCATTGATTAAATCTAATAAGCATCAGCAGATAGTAACATATTTATTACTAACTCTATTTTAAATACAATAACAGCAAATTGCTGCTTCCTCTTATTCAGACTAATTAATAGCATCTTCACAAAATTAATGAATTTACATAAGTTGAATATATTATTTAATTGAATACAAACTGTCTTAAATATTTAATTATGTTAAATATTAACCCGAGATTTTTCCCTTTTTAGTGTGCTATTTCAATATGAACGGGAAGGGGAAGAAAGTAAGAGTATGAAAATTAAGCTAAAAAGTTAGTTATTACATTGAAATTAAAAGAAATGTTTCACTAGCTCTTCATTGTTTTCAATGCATTTCTGAAAATAGAAATCTTAAAAATTATTTGTACAGATTCTGAAAATAGTTATAATAAGTTATAATAGCATTAATATAATTCAATTTTCAGAATTATTATTGAAATTAATTGCACTAGTTGTAAGCTAAGCCCTGATTCTAAGTATGTTTTTTAGTGTTTACTCTATTTTAATGAGACTGAACCTTTGGAAAACTTTCAGTATGAGATTTCACTGCATCCTTTACATCATGTCAGATTGTTCTATGTGATGTTTTACCCGCTCATCATTAGTTGAGGTTCCGGATTTTGACGCACTTTATAAAATGGTTTCTGATTAATGGATTGCTCTTGATTAGAATTGTTTGCACACTCCAATCTTATTACTCTCTATAAACAATTGATAATGAAAGGAGTGTTGTTCAAGGGAATTTGTGTTGTTTCTTAATCAATTTTGCTTACCTAGACACGCAGCCATTTCTTCAACGAAGTATTATCTCATATTTTGTGAAAGCTTATAGTATTCATTGAATACATGTTGTTTATATTATTCCAAGTCGTATTTTGAACAATTAAATTTTCAAGAACTTATGGAATTTTTAAATGCTTTAATTTGCATTGGCATAATTATCTTTCCTTTAACATTAACATACTTTTTCGATTTTGTTCAGAGCTCGAGACAAGGTATTTGCAGGAAGATGTACGTGACTACATAAAGACACTTTTAATTTACGAAAAACATACTTTTTTCCCACAATTTGATTTGTAGGAACTTTCTTTACCAGTCCTTTTTGAATTGGTTTTGTCAAAAGAATATATAAAAATGATACTTCAACTATACTGTCAACCATTCCGCTCGCAGGATTTTGTAAATCTGAATCAATTATTTCTTCCTTACATGATTCACGTCTATTAATCAAACAAAATTAAACACTATACATTTTGCTTGTTGAGGTAATAAAAAACATATTTAAAAGAATTTTTATTGATAAAAATTTTTTCTATACTTTTCCGAAAGAGAATTTATTTACCAAAATAGTTTATTCTTTAAAATAAGGAATAAAAGATTGCAGCTTTTCATAATATATTATAGAATAAAATAAAATATATTTTATGATATTTTGTCTGCAATTGCTTTACAAATAGAACTGTGTCCGGCTGCTTTCGACAATTTCTGATGGAAGTATTTTAATTTCAATCGCCGGCAGAAGTAAATTATGTACAACGAAATTTTTATTCAGAAATACAATTATAGGTAGACATAGAACATTCTTATGCCAAAAAGTCATTTAAAACAGCAGGTAGAACCTTATTATTCCCAGGTGACGACTAGTTATCACTAGATAGCATTTTTTTGCAGAATTGTATAAGAAATTTCTTATTTGAGTTAGATTTTTGATGAAGTGCCAATTGGTGATTATGTGACAATAGCTGGGGTTTTCATCTAATACGCATAGAGAAAAATAAAATATAACAGTTTTCTAGTTAATCTTTTTTTTAGGATTCTCTCAAACTCGTTTATGGGAAAAATACTTCTGTTGTTAAAATCTTGAAATGACAAACAATAACGGATTTTACTAACAAATATATTAAAAAATAAGTATAGTTTTCTATTTACACTATCACTCTATTTACACTAATTTAGATATATTTTTTTCAAAATACTGGTGCATTATTGCTCTTCCGGATAAATATTAAGTAGGATATACAATACTACTCAAATACTCAAAGATTGAAGTTCTTTTTCATATTTCTTTTTTAATTAAAACAAGTTGTAAATTGCACGTTAAACGTAGCAAATGAGGTTCGTTCGTACTATAACGAAGTTTTAAAAATATTCAGATCTTGCTGTTATAGGATACAGTACTTCGGATACAGTATAGAAGGCAAAATCTTTTGTGTGTTCCTGCAAATCTATTTTCTATTACCACGTTTTAATACAATTAAAACGCGCACCACACAATGTTCTCCCTATACCACTATGTAATGGAATACTTTTGTGTAACCCTGTAAATCAATAACAAATATTCTTTGCGCCACAAATTGTATAGAATGTATATTATAGTATATACTTCACAGATGCATACCAATTTTATAATGCTCGAAAGAGTGTAACACCTTTAAAATGCACTTGAAACTTTCTTTCAAATTGACCTTAATGTAACGGGACATTTTCATTGTCCTTGTAATTGAAATATGCATCCCAATTTTATAAAATTTGAAATTACTAGACAAAATTATGTAATAATTATTCATTTTAAATTTCAAATGATTCGGTTGGGTAGTTTTTGCGTTGTTAGAAATGTATAGACGGACAGACGGACGGACTGAACGAGAACTATAGGTGCTACGTTGTACATAATTACGAACAAACCTAAAAACAAAGGGAAATTGAATTTATTTTATGTATGTTTAATTTCTAAATTATATCTAGTACCCCCAAATAAGGATTTTGTAAACTAAAAGAGCTATTCAAATTACGAGAACGAAATTTAATTATATTATTTAAAGGGAGTGAGTTTCTTCAATAAGAACATTTAAGTAAAGTTATCGAAAGTTTTGCGTACCCATTCATTCTCAGCATTTTAATTAGAATTCAACTGTGAAGAATACCAAATAACTTAAATGAAGTTAGTTTAAACTTTTTAGCTTTTTAAAAAAAATCCAGACCTATTGTCGTTAAATATATGATATTTTTACTGTATGGAATTCATTTTGTTAGAAGCTCTGAACAAATATTAAAGAATCATTTTAATGTTCTAGATTTGGATGAATGTGCATTTTAGTCATAGAGTAAATGTTTAAGTATTAAGCTGAAATTTAGAAAGAACTACTCTTTATTTATGCATATCTTACTTTCACAATATTTTTTTTTCTTGTTTTAAATACAGAGTGAAGTTGATAGTGTTAATTTTAATTACATTTAGTTTCTGAATAATAAATAGTATTGCAAATCCATTTATGTCTAAAAGAAAGACATTCAAAGTCGTAAAATTTTTTTAAATGGAATTATAAATTTTAATCTTCGAAATGATAATTTTTAACGATTAAAGAGACGATTCTCTTTAATTAGATTACATTAATAGATTGCATATCTTCAATACCCGACATTTAAGAAATGTTATCTTACGATCCACATCTGCTTTATTATTATTATTATTTATATTCTTTTAAGAATTTTCAGTATTTAAATGGTATTTCAAATATAATGAGTTTTAATTAACTAAAGTCATTTTAAATTTTCTAATTTTGTTTTTTCCAGTCTTAATTTTATGGTAAATAAATATATTATTTGATTAGATTTTAATATTCTAAGTTTTATAATTCTATGATATAGTCATGCAAATATGTTAATTTACACAGGCTCTGAATGAATATTAAGGATATATTTCATATTTATGTATCTTAATAATAAACAAATGATTTTGCAATGTGTTTAATCCAGGAAAATCTATATTTACCCACATAAAAATATATACCATTCATTAAATTTTTCGTATTCCTCATCAAGAATATCTCTTTCATATTACACTGTCACTATATAACTTAATCCCATTTATCTTAATTAACTTCAGTTTCTGTGTTACATATAGTGATAATTCTATTAAATTCAGATATCTTTAAATTGCATATTCATTCAAACTACTAAAATGAACTTTAATTAGATCACGTTTTATAAAGTGGATCTATTTAATGTACTATATTTAAAAAAATTCATCTGAACAGCTGTATACCTTTGACATGATATCCTTGCAGAAATCTTGCTCTTTTAAGGATATTTTAGACTCAATGCAAACTATATTACAAAAAGAAAATAGCACAAAATGTATAATATGAATTTTAAAACGCTCAGTTTTGCTTAAAAAGCGATTAAAATAATCAAAAAGATATGTTAATAGATAATTTTAATTAAAATATATTAGTTCTTTCAAGGTTTGAAAGAAATAAAGGTAAAAATTGCGTTCTGTCATACGTTTTTATTTAAAATGAAATCATTTTAAACTTTTCAACATTTTTTTCAAAAGTGGAATTTATTGTAATTAAATACGTAATATATTCTTTATTTAGTATTTTAATTCTTTTAAGTTCTGAAAGAAACAACTAAGAAATATTTTTTTGCTATATTTCTCTCCCGTAACATACGGTGGTGTAGAATGAAACTATATAACCTGAAAAAAAAGGAAATAGAACAAAGAAGATGTTTTATGCTTGTATTTCATGTATGGATAATGTTGTTACATTAAAATACATTTATATTATTAATTTGTTTAAAAAAATAGTTTCTAGAAATGCATAATTACGCTGAATAATTTCTGAACGGGAAAAATGTACTATTTTTACAAAACATGGAACAAATTATTAACCACAAACTCAGTAAATAATAATAAATTTCACAGAAATGAGCCATGTTTCATGAATATTGACGTGACTAGACGTAAAAATATCACTTTTATGATTTTTAGATTTTACACAAATGGCTTTACATAATTGCAGGGATTCGATTCCGAAGAAATCAACTTCTGCATGAATTGCAGTAAATTTCAATGTACAAAACCTTCATAATGTTTTCCATGTACTTAACGTTGGTATCCTGTTTCTTTTTAGTCATTTTAGAACAGATCATTACAAGACAAAAAGTTTAAATTGGATTAAGGTAAAGACTAAACTCAGGTCAGTCCATAGGTTTAATAACAGATTTTTACAGATACACCTGCACTTAAGACTGCTGGTCACTCATTTTCCGGATGCATCCGTAGTGTGAAGTCTACGGGCTTTTGATTCATTTTTATGCTCAAAATATCTCCTCAGATAAGTCATGATTTTTTTAATTAATTTCTTCAGTGTTCGCTTCTTAAAGTATGACCAGTTCACAAAATTTTTCTAAAATCCTTGCTTAATTTAATATTTTATGTTATAAAAACTAGACAAAGTGGGACTAAAATTTTAACACTTCATATAAAATTAAGCATGGGTCAATCCATTTCAAGTGGTCCAACACTGGTCGCTCGACCATTTTTTGAAAATCTGAAATTTTTTGTACAACAACCATTACATGATGGAACTTCAAAATGACCGTTATTTTAATTTTACTATTTTTTGTTTGTGCATGGCGGCCATCTTTGTTTCATCGTGTGCAGTGATTTTCTCAGATACTAGGATACACAAAATTGTAAATATCTCGTCTTTTATTTTCCCAATTGAAATGGGGTTTGCAGCATTTTGTTCAGAATAAAATAGGCTAAATATATGGTGGTAGAATAATTTTGGAAAATAAAATTTTACAAGTGAAATTTTAGCACAAAATTTAAGATTTTTTCCAAAATCTATCCGTTTTCAAGAGGAAATTTCTCATTCAAGGAAAACTGTCACACTTACACAATTTTTTCTACAAATAGGTCAAAAGTGCGTGTACTCATACATCAAGTCCCAAATCTAGGAGTTAATTTCTCTTTGCGAAAAAAAATCCGAAATTCTTCAAAAATTTCAAAAATCGCACTTTTTAGTCTTTGATATCTCTGGTGGGGAATGAGATAAAAATCTGAAATTCTGGCTTTGATAGTATTATGTAGTAATGTTATGTATAAAAAGTTTCAAGAAGGAGATTTGACTACAAGCGGAGATATGACATGGACAATATGTGAAAACAATACTGCCAAACTATTCTAACCTACTACGTAATTGTTCAACAAGACTGTCAACCTTACACATTTTTTTTCGACAAATAGGTCAAAAGTGCGTGTACTCATACACCAAGTCCCAGATCTGGGAGTTGATTTCTCTTTGCGAAAAAAATTCCGAAATTCGTCAAAAATTTCAAAAATCGCACTTTTTAGGCTTTGATATCTCTGGTGGAGCACGAGATAAAAATGTGAATTCTGACCTTTGATAGTATTGTGTAGTAGTGTTATGTACAAAAAATTCCAAGAAGGAGATTTGATTATAAGCTGATATACGGCGATAAAAAAATGTTAAGAAATGATATTATGAGTACATTAGGAGAAATGAGATTAGTCTCATTTATTACAATATTTACACAGAAAATATCGTTTGTTGAAAACAGTTTAATAATAAATGTTTAATTTACAAAGATAGTATATATGTTCAACAAAGAGCTTAACACTACATACGAGAGATGTTATGAGTTCGACCAGTTACAGTTGTCAATCCATCAGGCTGTTCTTTCACAAAATTTTATTTCACAAAATCCCAAGTCTTGTCATCCCTTGTTAACTTGAATAAAATTCTCTAGGTTTAATAACTGAAACCATGTCAACTCGATCAGTTGCAACCCATTGTCTGAAATTTACTTTTCCTGAAATGTGTACCGAGTAAAATTGTTGCAATAGCATTTGTAGTAGGTTTGGTCTTCTGGAAAAATAGTGTATTGGCTTAGCATACATTCTGAATTATTTAAATCAAACAGACGCATTTGAAGAAGATATTTGTAATTAAAATTTAACTCTGTACCATAAATAATTAATTTAAAATTTTGGAGGTATGAACAATTACATAGAAGGTTAGAATAGTTTGGCAGTATTGTTTTCACATATTGTCCATGTCATATCTCAGCTTGTAGTCAAATCTCCATCTTGAAATTTTTTGTACATAACACTACTACAGAATACTATCAAAGGCCAGAGTTTCAAATTTTTATCTTGTGCCCCATCAGAGATATCAAAGCCTAAAAAGTGCGATTTTTGAAATTTTTGAAGAATTTCGGAATTTTTTTCGCAAAGACAAAATAACTCCCAGATCTGGGACTTGGTGTATGAGTATACACACTTTTGACCTAATTGTAGAAAAAATACTGTAAGGTTGACAGTTTTCCTTGCAAAAAAAAATTTCCTCTTGCAAATGTATAGATTTCGGAAAAAATCTTAAATTTTGTGCTAAAATTTCACCGGTAAATTTTTTTTTTCAAAATTATTCTACCACTGTACATTTAGCCTATTTTATTCTGAACAAAATGCTGCAAACTCCATTTCAATTGGTAAAATAAAAGACGACATATTTACGATTTTGTTTATCCTAGTATCTGAAAAAATCGCTGAACACTATGAAACAAAGATGGTCGCCATGCGCAAACAAAAAATAGTAAAATTAAAATAACGGTCATTTTGAAATTCCATCATGTTGGGATTGTTGTAAAAAAATTTCAGATTTTTTAAAAATGGTCGAGCTACCAAAAGAATATTTTCTGGACCACTTGAAATGGATTGACCCGCATAGATTTTAGAGATAGTTTGAAAAATAAAAAGGAGAGACGTGCTTTAAGAATAGTACACTGAAAGAAGATGTTAAAAATATTAATTTGCTCAGAAGACATTTTGAATATAAAACAGTATCAATCGTCCATAGACTTAACATTACAAAAGGTGAATCTTAAGACAAGTGACCAGTAGCCTTACATTGGGAAAATAGGTGAGGAATTATTGTATAAACTTTATTTATGTTGAAGATATGAAAACTTGAAAATGATGCAACAAAATCTTTTATAAATAAACTATATTCAATTTATTATTTTCGTTGCATGACAGAGTGCTAAGACTCGTTAAAATGTGCATTTTCTTTCATTTTAAAATTATTTTAAATTGTACTGATTTTAAACACTACTTTAAATTATCAGTGAAAACTGATGTTAAATATTAATTTGGGATGATATGACTAAAATTATTCCTTAACATCAGTTTTTACTGGTTTCACGCAAGGAACAATAAAATTTTTCCATTATAATACGACCCCTGATTTTGTTTATAATTTATATATTCATAATTTATGATGATAGTTTGTAATAATTGATATTGATTATATGTCTATATATATGTGTGTGCGTGACTACTATGATAAAGAAATGTATAAGAAAGTAAATTTTTTGAATGAGTTATACGTATTTTTGTGAGATCCTTCCTATGAGAGGGTCCTTCCTTTTGTGAGATCCTTCCTATCACTTCCTATGAATTATTCCTTTCCCTTTAGTAAAAAAAAATGATCAGTTAATTATTTTTAAAAGTATATTTTGACATAAACACTCATACATACTCACCTTGCAAATGAAAATTTCAGAAAACTGTAATCATTTAAATTATTAAAATGTATCTAAAATGGATTACCTTTTGAGTCTTATTCTTTTCTTATACTTAAATAAATTAACCACTTACTCTACATGCTTTGAAATAGTTTCAACGAATTTTCAATTTTCTGGACAACTGAAATAAGTATTAATTTACTTCAATAAAGTTAATTTAAATTACTATGTCTCAATGTAGCATATCATAAAATGTTATACAATAAAAAGGCTTAGAATTCTACTTCCTATAAGTTTGGAATGAATTTCTATTTCATGCATTTTTCTGAGCATGCATTTTATTAATTAAACAAATATTTCATTTTATTTAACACGTTTACTGCCCTCACGCGCAAGCGCGTGATATGGCGCCAACGTTAAGGGGCCAATCACGCGCCAGCGCGTGATGTGGGGTGATGCCCAATAGCCAGTCACGCGCTGGCGTGGGAAAATCTTTCACTGATTCTTTGTTATAAAAAGTAAATCGGCTTCTGGGAAAAGCCCACTTCTACAGTGCGGCATTAACTATCATCACATCTTCATGTAAGCGGTAGCGAACGCGTTAAATTGATCCGGGACACGTTTTAAAAAAATCCATTTACATTGAGTTAAAATTTCGAAATTCTTTGTGGTGATTAATTATATTATTTTTAAAAAAATCACATGAGAAAAATTCTCATATATTTTTATTAAAATTTAAAATTTATTTTAAAAGTAAGGTAATTTAAAATTATTAATATTATTTGTTGAATTTCATTTTTTTTCATTTAAATATACAGAAATATAAAAACTTTAGTTTTGAGTTAGCATTCTAAAAAATATTAATTTAAAATGAAAAATGAAAAATGTTTGAAATAAAAATAAAAATAAAAATAAAGATGTAACTTTTCAAAAAAAAAATATATATATATATTTCAAATGCTAATAAATTTTTAATTTGCTGAATCAAAATTAAAGTAAAGCAATTGAAAAAGACATATTCCACGTTTGAATAATTAACTTTAGCGATTCCTGACCTAAAACAATTTCAATGGTAAAAACGCCTATCATGAAGAAAAACGCTTTTAAAAAGAATTCATTTCCACGATAGCCGTTGCTTGAGAGATAGATTCTGAAAATAAACCAAAACAAAAAATAAACGCTCAAATGCGAGTATTACTCGCGCTCAGAGGGTTGTGTACAATAAATATAAAAATTATTAACTATATTATTTTAGTGAAAGAAATCATTCCTGAAAAATAATAAGACATTGTAGAAAACTATACAACGTAGGGTTGGATATAGTATAGAAGCCGACTTCTCATAATTGTTCTCGAGTCTGATACAAGGGCAATTAGTTTTAAACTAGAAAATATTTATAAGAAAATGTGTCCCCTTTCAACATGGTACTTATTAGATTTCAGTTTAAAACCTTTTATTAAGAAAATTTTCCGGTTGAAAACACGTATGTCTACGATTACACTCCGGTATAACTAAGCAATGTTGACATCTATGACTATAGCTGTATATGCTAAAATGTATGAGTGTCTATATAATAAAATTTCAAAGTTATGTGAAATGTAAATAATATCAGATACTGCTGTACTGTATAGCTCTTTTTTAACCATAAGTAATCTGTTTTCTGTTTTGTCTTTTTATTTTTATTTATTTATTTATTTATTTTGTCAACATAATTTAGTGCTGACAATAAAAATAGTGCACATTTAAATGCATTTGGCATTTCATAAAACTAAATTCAATGTTGTAAGAATGTTTTGCTTTTACATTGTAGCTAAAATAAAACCTTTGTTTAAAGCTTACGTTGTGCTTAAACCTGACATTGTGCTAAATGGGCTTCGAAAGTATGTCACAAATTTGGAATAGCGCCATGGTCCATGTGACGTTTTTCCAATGTTTTTTATATGTGTGTGTGTGTGATTTCCAAGTGGTTTCAATTTGCTTAGTGTATGGATATTGGTTTTAATTTAATATTGTTCTTGTACAGCTATTAATGTATACTATATGTAATTTGTATACATACTATCTTCATTTAAAAATTTAGTTAATATTGTTACATGAACTTGTAAGATAAATTTAGATATAAAGGTATTATATATTGTATATATATATACAGCGTGTTGTCAAATTCAACCATCAGATTGAAAGGGGTGATAGTAAGCATGAAGCGGAGGTGAAAAAGAAAAAAAAAATGTTGTGAAAGATGTGACATCTAATGAAATATGAATTGCCAATAATAAGTAGAAATATACTTATTTGACGTAATGTAAGTTTCCATTGCATTAAAACTCAACGTCAGAATAAAGATGACGAGATTTTTTTAAATGAATTTTACGAAGATGCGGTCGGGAAGGTCGTTCCCCAGTTGAAACTGACCGACAAGAAATTTTGAGATGCGTTCAAACATATCAGATGTTCTGTCAATGTCTGTTTAAGAGATAAAGATCCGTGCTGTAAAAACCTTAAGTGTATCCCCGTCGTATGATGAACAATTAATTTCAGGTGGACCCATTGGAAGGAATGCAAGAATTTGAATTTCAGGGTGTATGGACACCAATCAAAATGTCCACCGCGTCCAATCCACTTGACGTAGTATGTAGTGTAGTAAGTGATTATGAACTGCAATTTTAAAGTGTGATGGTATGCAATCATGCATGAACTGTATGTTCTAAAGTACAGTTTCCGGTATTTCCCGATTGAAATCCGGAAAAGTGTTCTGTGGGAAGACATGGTAATTCGCGCCATTCTGGTATTCGGGCAAATGGTGCGGTACCAGCCTATGATCTCCCAGAATTCCTACCGCTATATTAACTTGTATTGCATTTTCGATAAGACAATGTTTTGGGAATTTTCGGGGGACCACGCATGCGCCTTATGCGTTTTGACGTCGGCTCTTTCGGATAATTCGAATTTCTTTCCAAGATCCTTTGATTTCGAATTTATGAACGTCAGTGTATTAATAAACACTTGTTGCAACAAAACTTTACTGATTACTAAATGAAAATATGATGTCTAAATAATAACTGAAAAAACGTCATAACAATAAAAACCCAATTTTACCAGTTGCGATAAAAGATTAAAAAAGGATTATAAATTTTCACATGAAGGCCAGTATATATTCTAAACATTTTTATTTCTTGCTAGTACGTTGAAATTTAGTTCAGTTAAAAACCGCATATCATAATTTAAATTTTCCCTTAATCAAGCTCCATTTATAAAAGAAAAAAAAAGAATGCGAATTATTTTGTGTTATCCTATATATTATCTGTAAATTTAAAAACAGTAAATAATAAGTGAAAATAAAATCAAAAATGCATACCACATCTTAAAACTTATAGACCAGGAGATTGCAGTACAAACAATCACCTCATTAAATTAATGGATAAAAATCAAAGATTAGTTAAATCTCGATTTGCATATTAAAATTATCTGCGAATTCGTATCTTGGTGGAAAATACTTAAAAACTCGATTTTAGAGATTGACTCGTAGGTTTATCTTTGTGCTTTCCTGCATTTAGAAACATGAAAATATGTAGAATTGGAAATAAGAAAACGTAATGGTGAACCTATGAGTCAACCGTTAATATCGAGTTTTTAGGTGTTTTCCACTAAGATGTGATTTGGCAGACCGATTGTATTTTCATATGCAAATCGATATTTAACGAATCCTAAATTTTCATGCATGAATTCGGTGAGATGATTGTCTGTGCGGCCACCTCCTGGTTATGTTATTTATTATTAATATTTATTGTTCACTGTCAGTACTGCAAACGATTTTTTTTTTTGTGTGGGTCTTAGCAAATAAACTTTTATCTTGTATGGCTTCGCAAATGAGTAATAAATTGATCTAACACGCACCTAATTCTTCAATAAACCATTTTGCACTAATGCACCCCGTGCTGTATACTAATTTCAATAGTTCTGAAATATTCTAAGATCAATAAATTACATTCCAAACGATTTTCTTCATAAGCGATAATGCTTTGGATTTTTAAGTGTTATTTTAAAATAATATAAACAACACATGATTCATTCTCAATATGAAACATATTATTGTCCACATCAATAACACACAGTATGTAGTGTTATAAACTACTAAAATTTTTCTTGAATATAATGTAGCAAATTATATATACGAAAAAAATGTTTCTTGTTGTATCAAATACTATTTAAATAAAAATATAGAAAAAATATAAATAAATATGCTGTTTATACTTTGAATATCTCTAAATCCATTATAGAAAACTGAAATGGTAGATATTGGAAAACATGTTACTAAATAATAATGAATAAATATTTGTATTTTTCATTCTCCTTTATTTTCTACACTTCTCCATTCAATACATGTCCATCTTGGCATAAAAAACTCAAGATACAAGCAATAAAAAATTGCATCCTTTTTTGGATATATTTGGTTTTAAACTATTGGATTTCAATAAAACATTATGTGAAAAATATATTTTGATATGCTTTTACTGATTTTAACAGTTATATATAAATTTATATTTCTTTTGGTTGTCGTATTGTCAAGTATCTACTTGTATATATTTGGGATTAGAAAAAAGGGAATCATATTGGAATTGTGGTTTTGTTCACTTTTTTAATGTTTTATGTTTTATCATGCATTGGAAATTCAATTTATTGATCGCAAAACAATGTGATTTTAAAAGACTGCACTTTTATTGAAAAAAAAATCTGAATACGTATCATAATGTTGGTCAAGTGTGTGAAATTTTAATATTTTCTAAAATCTGTAATTTGGTGTATTATGAATTAATTCAATGGATTTAAAACTTATAAATAAACAAGTTGGAAATTGCACGTGAAGCATAAGCCAATGAGGTGCGTTCGTACGATAACAAAGTTTTAAAAATATTCAGATCTTGCTGATATAGTAAGAAGTATTTAAGATACAGTATAGTGGTCGAAATCTTTCTGTTCCTGTAAATATACAAGAAATAATTTTTATCACATATCAGCTACGTATATCATATTAAAAATGTGAAATATTTTAATACAATTAAAACTCGTTCCAAACAATGTTTCCCCGTGTAGCATTATGTAGTGGAATACTTTCGTGTGGCCCTGTAATTAAATAATAAAAATTCTTTGCATCACAGATTGTACAGAATGTACATTTTAGTATATACACTGCTCAAAACAATTAAAGGATATTGCAGTTTTAGGTGGATTTTATATCTGGGAAACTTTTTAGCTGATTGATATATGGTCGACAGACATAGTAGGTTATATGAGAATAAATTACACATGTTTGGCAGAAAAAATGCATTTTATTGCGCATTTGTGTACAAAAGGAAAAAACACAATTTGTGCATATGAGAAAAAAAGAATAAGAAAAGGTGTTTTCCTCAAAGAAAATCATTTTCAGTAGGAGGTATGGTTTCCACGGGCGGCCAGCAACGTTGAACACCTTTCAGGCATGGACTCAATGAGGCTATTATTGACGAGTTGGGGTATTCTACCCCACTCTTCCAGAAGAGCTCTTTCCAGTTCTTGTAGAGTTTGTGGGGGTTGTTGGCGGCCAGAAATTCGTCTTCCTAGAGTCTCCTAAACGTGCTCGATTGGATTCATGTCTGGAGAACACGCTGGCCATTCCATTCGAACGATTCCTTCCTCGAAAAGGAAGTCCTCCACCAGGTTTGCACGATGTGACCTGCAGTTATCGTCCATTAAAATGAAGTTATCTCCGATTACTGCAGCGTAAGGGACTACAATAGGTCTGAGGATCTCATCCCTATATCGGCGACCAGTCAGAGTTCCATCTCGAATGATGTAGAGGTCAGTGCGCCCGTCAATAGAGATGCCACCATACACCAACACTCCTCCACCACCAAATCTGACACTTTCGTACACGAACGCAGGATTATTCCTACTGCCACGGTCCCTCCAGATGAAAATACGCCTATTATCTGGATGCACAGAAAAACGGGACTCGTCAGAAAACAGAATATTACTCCATTCATTTCTCCTCCAGTTGACATGCTTGGTTGCCCACTCCCTGCGGTCGCGACGATGCCTTGATGTTAATCTAATGCATACCATCGGTCGGCGAGCATACAGACCTACAGCATGGAGCCTGTTTCGGATAGTCTGAGTTGAAATCGTGGTGCCTGTAGCCGAGCGAAGGTGTTGTTGGAGAAGAGTAGCGTTCATGTTTCGGTGTCTCTGAGCTGTTAACGCTAAATACCGATCTTCATTGGGCGTTGTTGCCCGTCTACGACTATGCCTTGGTCTTCGGCCTGCACATCCACTCTCCAAAAAACGGTTCCAGATCCTGGGAATGACACTTTGTGACACTCCAATGGCTTGTGCTACTTCGGCTTGAGTTTGGCCCCCTTCTAACCTACCAACAATTCTCCAAGCTTCTGAAACTGTCAAATGACTTCGCTGAGACATAGTACTCATCGAAACAAAGCAATCACTGAATGCCTATCATCCTTGTCTTCATTCTCTTTTATCCAGTTGAAAGTCAAATTTCATTCGCTGCCGCTGAAGTGACGGTTTTGACGTCGAACTCAAAATTTGCATACTCCACGGTTTGAAAACCAGAAAAATTTGCATTTTTGATTCTCTGCTTCTATTTTTGGCAAAAAAAAAATTCGTTTATAACTTTAATTTATATAAAACTTCAAATATCCTTTAATTGTTTTGAGCAGTGTATATACTTCATAGGTTCATGTCAATTTTATTATATTCTAATGAGTGTAACACCCTTAAAATGCATTGGAAACTTTTTTCCCCATTCACCGTAATGTAACGGAATACTTTTGATTTCCCTCTAACTGATCTATGCATTCGAGTTTCAAAACAAATTGAAATGACTCGACAAAATTATGTAATAATTATATATTTTAAATTTAAAACGATTAAAATGCATTTTAAACATTTTCCCCCATTGACTGTAATGTAACGAGATCCTTTTGACTGACCCTGTAATTGATCTATGCATCCAATTTTCATAAAATTTGAAATGATTGGACAAAATTATGTAATAATTATGTATTTTAAATTTCAAACGATTCGGTTGAGTAGTTTTTGCGTCGTTATATGCGGACAGACAGACGGGCAGACGGACGAATGAACGACAATTATAGGTACAACGTATTTACATAAGTACGAACGTACCTAAAAAAGGTTCGAAAGGGATGTTTAGTAACAAATCATACTGAGTATGAATTGTTTTTATCCACGATATATTCGTTGATATTAACAAATTTTATAATATAACCTTTCCCTGAGACTGGCGCGTCTAACTCTTCATTGTATCATCAGCCAAATCGACAGATACCTATAAAACACAATAATTCTCATTATGTGCCATGAATTTAGTCAATATGGTATCTATCCCTTATCAAAAAAGAAACTTCACTTATTTTGTCCATGTCAGATGGTTACATTGGACAAAAAATGAAAATTCGTTCTTCGGAAACAAAAACGAAAAAATGATCAAGCTATTAAGGACAATTTACTTTTGTTATTTTTTTTTCATTAATGTAAAAAAAAAATGTTGCAGAATGTAAGCAGATAAAATTAATAAGTTTAGTCCCATTTGTTACAAAATATAGCAATTCCATATTTCAAATCCCTAATTATGTACATAGAGTATATGCCATAAAATATAAAATTTTACATCAAAATTTAACATATACATACATATATATATATATATATATAATTGTTTTTTACCAATTTTCCCAGTATTAGACCTTTATACAGATTTCAAATATTTTTTTTTCATAAAAATAAAAAAAAAATCATGCAGTGAAGGAATAAATCAAGCCAATCGTGCACCAATGCTGCAAGTTTACAATTCCGTTCCTGTTCTTTTCAATGTTTCAGTATCATTTGTCATTATGTTGCAATTATACAATAGAGAGCCAACATTTCTAGTACTTTAAAAATAATTACAACGTAAATTCAATATTTCATTATTTCTAGTTTTCATTGGGAAATATTTATAAAGAATAAAATATCGGATATGAATATAACCAATATTGATTTACTTACAGTGTCTATTTGTAGACTTGTGAGATCTTACTTTCATTACAGCAAAGTGGAAATTATTTTTCATTGAGACACAATATTTTAGAAAATTGTTTTATATAAGAGATTTTAACTGAAAATATTTTCGTTTATAAATAATAAAATGTATAACGCCCTGCGTTATATATTTAATTTGAATCCAATAATTATTTATTCCAGTGTTTCACGTTGGTTGTGTTTGTAATTTTTCTATTTATATTCTGAATATTACTCGATGAAAAGGAATTGAAACATGTCATTTTAAAATATATTTTAAATGTTTTATTATTAAAGTAACTTCGTATAAGCAAAATAATAATTTATAATATAAGTTATTACTTTTTCGTTGAAGAATCTATATTATTATTATTACGATGTAGTTATTAATGGACAAAATCAAGACACATCGCTTTTATATTTCACATTTATGGAAGGATCGTACTATATAACAAGTCTGAAATTGCATGTCAAACTTAGCAAATGAGGTGCATTCCTGCTACGGTCACACCATATTAGCCGAATTCTTTTGAGTGTCCTGTAAATACTATTTGCTTTCTGTTATACAGGAAGTAACGTGTAGTAATTCTCAGCAACGAATATCTATTTCATAAAATGTGAAATAGTTTAACATCATTCAAATGCCTGCTTTTCCCCAAACGACTTCTCCCCCTTGTGCTATTATGTATTGGAATACTTTTGTTACGCTCTTTAAATTAATAAGAAATATTTCTTTGCACCACATTTTGTACAGAATGTACATTTTAGTACATACTTCGTAGATTCATACGAATTTTATTATGTTTAAAAGAGTGTAACATCATTAAAATGCCTTTGAAACAATTTTTTCCACTTGTGGTAATGTAATAGTATATTTTTGATTATCCCTGTAATTGAACTATAAAACCGAATTTTATAAAATTAGAAATGACTCCAGAAAATTATGCAAAAATTACATGTTTTAAATTTCAAAAATATCGGTTGGGTAGTTTTTGCTCTGTTATAGGCGACACATACGACAATACAGACGGGCTGAACGTCGATTATAGGGGCTACGTATTTAGATAATTACGAATGCACCTAATTAGAGTTAGTCTAATATTCACGTTTTAACTTTTTAGATTTAAATTTCTTATATCAATGAAATTTTTATTGTTTGTGTTTTATTCTAATTTAACAATAAAATCGATGGGAAATTTACTCAAGTTTTATATATATATATATATATATATAAAATTTGAACCAGAATTTTTATTTAAAACTATTTAACTTATTTAATAAATCTATGTTTTGTGCGGCACATAAATACTATATCTTATGAAAACATTTTTAGTACAATTCAAATATTGCGAATTTGGCAGGTGGCAACATAACCCTAAAGGTAGTTATTCGGTTAAGAAGTAAACATTAAACTATTAAAAATGCAAATGCTCTCTTTTGGGATAAGAAGATATGGGTAATAAGGAGTTACATTAGTCATGTTTCATTTAAACAGCGTTAACAATATTAGAGTTAGAAAACATAAAAGCCAGGAAAAGACAATAATGAACATACGTGTCAACCACTAAAATCGGTATTTCAGATGTTTTCCATCAGATGACATCGAGTTTGGCATTCTTTTTGGCATTCGAATTTACCATTCTTTTAGCATAAGACGTCTTGAAAAAGTGACTTAGTTTAAATAATCAATTTTCACTTAACTAATGCATGTAATATGCACTTTCACAGCTTTAAGTAGCGTTTTTGCCATTTAATTGGATCAATTTGTTAAATGGAATTTGATTCAACAAAGCAGCGGATTCCGGAACACGCCAAAACCTTTAAATATTAAATTTAGTTTTGATTCATATAAGCGTCAATTATAGCGATGTTACTTAGCTCTGGGAGGGGTTTTAACCACAAAATCTCCCTCTTGGCTGCGCCACTTGTTGATTGCAGCTGTTATTTTCCCCATTAATCAAATGGTGATTTAGAAATCTTGTGTTAATAAATGAGAATTCTCTTAGTTACTTTGAAGAAATCTCATTCTCCGAAAATGTAATTACACTATTATTGTTGGAAAGAGATGTGTTAATGAAGTTATATTTCAAGAACGTCTATTTAGAGTCCAAAAATAATGTAATTTTCATAATGGTGTATTATTTTAAATTAAGAAATAAGCATTTGGTTGCTGATAACGCAAATATTTCCAGATAGGAATGTGTGGAAAATAAATATGCTGCTCAAACTAGTGAAAAGTCTTACCCCTATGCACAAAAGTTTTATTTCAAAATCTCATTACAATATTTTTGTTATACTGTTTATCAGACGCTAGAAATGTTAATTTCTGAATGTGGAATTAACATATTGTAGTATATCTTTAAATGGGATTTTAATCCAAAAATGCAATATTTAAATTTGTTTGCGCAAAAATACGCTAATAACAGTTATATAATAACAGCCAATATAAACAATCAAATTTCTTTCTCCCTAAGGACATTTTTAATTATGGAAGGATCAATCGCAGTCCACAATACGAAAAGAATCAGACATTTTCAGTAAATGCTGCATTTGTAAAATAAATCATTTGTGAAAATACTACTGCTAATTTTAAACAAACACTAAATATTAAACAAATCTGAGTTAAACAAATGACGATTCTATGGTCTAAAGCTGTTTTTTTATTTTATCTTTTTGTAATTAAATTATATACCTATATCTTGAAAAAGATTTTTAAAAATTTGTATATTACCTTTTTTTTATTTCCATGTATTTAATGAATTGCAGCAGCATTTTTATTTAAAAATACTTAACTTATTTAATAAGCCTATTTTTGTGCAGCTCACACGTACAATATCTTATGAAAAAATTTCGTGTTCAAATCAACTATTATCAATATCGCAGGTGTCAAAATGACCCCTAAAGGCGGTTCTGCGGTTAATAAGTAAACATTAAACTATTAAAAATGCAAATGCTCTCTTTTGGGATAAGGAGTAAGTAAGTTGTTGATTGTAACTATAACTTTTACCCATAAATCAAAAGGTGATTTAGAAATCTTGTGTTAATAAATGAGAATTCTCTTAGTTACTTTGAAGAAATCTCATTCTCCGAAAATGTAATTACAGCATTATTGTTGGAAAGAGATTTGTTAATGAAGTTATATTTGAAGAACGTCTATTTAAAGTCCAACTATAATGTAATTTTCATAATGGTGTATTATTTTAAATTAAGAAATAAGCATTTAGCTAGTGGTAACGCAAATGTTTCCTTCAGGGAAATTGTGGAAAATAAATGTGTTTCCCAAACTAATGAAAAGTCTTAATCCTATTAGTAAAAGGTTTGTTTCAAAATCTCATTATGATATTTTTGTGATACTGTTTTTCAGTAGCTAAAAATTTAATTCATTGAAAGTGTAATTAACATATTGTACTATGTCTTTAAATGTAATTTTAATTCAAAAATGCAATATTTACTTTTTATTGCGTAAACAAATACGCTAAATTTCCACTAAAATTCAAATAAATAAAGTTTACTTTTGAGTATAAAATTATAAATAATATTTACTTGTTTTTAAAAATCTACAATTGCATTCTAAAATATTTTGAAGATAAATACTAATGCAAAGAGCCAATATAAACAGTCTAATTCCTTACTCTCTAATGTCCTTTTTAAATTTTAATGCATTAACCGCAGTCTAAAGTACGAAAAATTCATTTTCAATAAATGTTATATTTGTAAAATAACACATCTGAGAAAACACAACTACAAGTTATAAACAAACACTAAATATTAAACAAATATGCAAGAAGATTTTGTAGTCTACGCTGTTAAAAATTTTGTTCTAGTTTGAACCGAAATTTGGTGCTCACTAGCTGCCCCCATAAAATGGTGAAATCTCGTACACTGCCAGAAAAATTCGTCAATATACACTAAGTTTATCGTTATTTTTTCACAAATAACTTTTGTTCTCCCAGAAAACGTATTTGTTCTGCGAGTTCATTCCGGACGTCGAAAAATGAGCAAAAGATTCCATTTATATCTAGCACGCATGCACATTGGGTCTGTTAGAAATAAATTCTAATTTATTTTTAAAATGAAAAGCAAAAATATTCTATTGATTAAAATGTCTAATTTAGTTTTAAAAGACAAAAATGTTTTCGAATTTAAAAATAAATAACAATTACTTTCTTTACTCGTTCAAAAATTCTCACAATCTGTTATTCAAAGTTGGATAAGTTGAATAAAGTTCAATATACTAAGTTATTTCTATGATAAATATTCGCATATAAAATATACTTTAAGTGAACACATTTAAAAAATATTTTAATTAAAAAATAAAATGCAAAAAAAAATTGATATTATTAAAAAAATCTTATCGAATAAAAATAGAACATCCATGTTTTTTCTCTAACAATCTACGTAATATATTTAAAATTCACATTTTTATATTATATTAATACTAAACGTAAAAAAAACCCAGCCACCGTTTCATTAAAGATGAAATCTTTCCGATATTAATTGCAAAATTAAAAGCTTTTTAACGAAATACACCAAACCACATCCATATGAAATGAACACTTCTATTTTAAAGCACAATAATCATGAGCAACCGTAGCGCTGAGGAAAAGCGCTGGCTTTGTAATGCTGGGGTCGTGAGTTCGATCCCCACCTCTTCCCGATTGATTTTTTCCAAACTTTTTTCAAGTGACGGATATTTTCCCTCTTTTCACAGAGAAAAAAATAAACGGAAAATCGTCAATCTACAGACAATTTCTGGCAGCAGTGCTGCCAGTACTTTTTCTGTGAAAAGACGGAAGTTTTTTTGAGGGTGTACCTGTATTTGGATGTTTCTACTTCAACATCGTTCAAACTACTGGATCTTTTCTTCAACAGGAACTCCAAATCTTGGTACAAGATATCATTACCTTATAATGGTAGATATTGAACACCAAAATTTGGTTCAAACTAGGGCAATATTTTTAACAGTGTAAAGGGGAAATTCTCAAAACGTGGGAACATTAAACGTTAACTATTCGTGACTTTTCAAATTTTCAAATTTAAGGCCATTTTTTTTACAATACAGTATATAAGTCTACAAACTTATATACAAACATTAAAAGACAGCAATTATTCTGGAAAATTAATTATTAAGGCATTTAATTAATCAGTCTACACGTGACAGTTGAGCGTGCTTCTAAGTAAAGTTACATTATTACAAGTATTAAATACGCTTTATTTACACAAAAAAAATAATTATTTATGATAAAACATTATAATAAATATCTTATTATACGTTTCAGGACAACAGATTATCTTTAAAAAAAATTTACGGGGGAAAAAATCGGCGTTTAGATCGTTAGGCAATTTGGACATTCCAGTTTCTTATTTAATAAAAATGCATTTTTGCAAAAAATGTTACAAAAACACATACAGATACTTTTAAATTAAACAGAAAGGATTTTAATAATAAATAAGAGAGTTTAAAGTACCTACTGTCTACTTAATGTGTTTTGCGTGAAAATAACAGCTTTGTTTAGATCGTTACATTTGGACATTTGAAAATGCAGAAAAATTCTTTCTAGAAAAGTCCTTCTAACTTCAAAAAGCAATAATCTGCCATCTGCTGTTATGGAAATGATCAAACAATCATTCATTTTCTTTATGCATTTGTTGTTCATCATTAGAATCTCCTGGAAACAAGTTAAAACTTTTTTTTAGTACATTGGAACGGTTAACGTTATAAATGTCCAAAATTGGCCCCTTTAACGCAAAATTATAAAATTTTAAGATATTTTTTACAAAACTTTTACTATTAAATATATACATTTTTGTCTCTGGACAGAAGGAAAAACTCAGGGAAAAAAATGATTTCACTGATAATTAAATTTGTTTTTTGAAACGCTTAAAGTTATCATAAGTATAATGTGCCCACCTTTTGAAAACTGCCCAAAGATATGTTTTGCATTTTATCATTTTCAAAAATTAAATTATGTATCTATTTCTTGTAGAAAATTTCAAAATTTGTATATTACCTTTTATTTTATTTCCATGTATTTAAAGAATTGCAAAAGTATTTAAAATTAATAAAATTCTACTCTCTTTATATCACAATTTCCAAATTTGTCACATTTGCTAAAAGGGATAGCATTTGTTGGCTTGGACTAATATCATTTGTTGTCATGGACTGCTCATATCTAAAACAAACCAGATTGCACTGTAAACTTTGAGAAACTGATTGTCTGGTAAATACTTACATAAAATTGTAAGCCAGATGTATTTCAATTTTAATATTAAATCATATAGACTTTCAATTAAGGGTTAGTGGTAGTCACAATTTTCAACAAACCAATTTTTTTTTTTTTTTTTGCATTTTCTTAAAGTATATTATTTTAAAAATATACTCTGAAAATTTTAAGTCATTTCCACAAACACTTTTCGAGTTATTCGAGGATTAACGAAGGGCTCTCGGACTCTGGAGAACACTCCACAACAGGTAACTAGCGAAACGGCTGCGTGCACGGCAACTGATGTTTTAGAAGTTATTAAGGTCCTTTATAAAGATATGAGTAATGACAATTTACTTTCAAGATTTGTGGGTGTATTGAATAAGAATTATAATGAGAGCTTCAATGACACGGTAAAAAAAATAAACAATTAAATAAAAATTAAAAAATTAAAAAAAAAAATCTCTCACATTGATAGGAAAAAACGGTCAATTTTAGCCAATTTAAAATCCTTTAATTTACAGAAATTATGTGTAATTTCCCATTAAAACAGATTTTAACTGTAAAAAATACACATTTTTTCGTTAAAAACTAAAAAATTCAGTTTCTTTTACAGGGAAATGCTGTTTTTCTTTAATGCAGTTTTTTTCTGTAAAAAAGTACAATTCTTTTCTGTAAAAATTACAGTTTTTTTACAGTGCACCTAGTGTGGAAAATATGCCCAAAAACCATAAGTACAACTTATACTATCGTACAAATTGCTGCATGCATAGCTATTGGTATATTCAATTAACGTATGCATACATTATTGATAATAATGAATACATTGGGACTTAATTGTGGGCATAATTCTCATCGGTAGGCCGAAAAAACGGATGCTGCACGTGTGAATGTGGCAGATAAGCGAGCTAATGATAACACTGATAACATTCAAGAAGGTAGAACGCTACGTCGTCAACAGTAAATCGATGTTTTGGAAGCTTCTGCAACGGCTGGAGAACTATTCCAGTGCTCAGCAAAAGTTTAGAAAATGATCGATTACGCTTCTATTTTCAGAAGTATGTACCGAATGTTTCTAATTCCTCTGTCATATATTACTTGTGACTTATCCTTTTTCACACACAATAAATTTTGAATTTTACCTTTTACATAAAATATAATGACAAAAAAAAATAAAATTAACATTGGGGCAAATTTATAGACAATTTGTGTATTTACAGAAAAATAACTATAATTTAAAATCGAGTTCCACAGCATTGTTTGCAGTTAGTGCAAGAATGTGACAGCTCGAACCTCATTAAAAAAAAATTATAGCAAAAATTTGCATAAACATTACGACATATGATGTTACAAAAGTTTTCGATTGGGTCCGGATCAGAACTACCCGCCGGCCAGTTCAGATCAATAGTATTTTCAGAGTTAAACGAAGTTTTTCTTTTGTATGCAATATGAATAGATGCTAAAATTCATACTTTAGATCAGCAAAAGTTCCCCAAATAACTAAGAAATAATCTCCAACGTATATACGTAGTCTTGTGTTGCTTGGCAACCAATGAATAACTCCACAGATACACGAGCATTAAACCTGAGTGAAGACCAAATTATTTAAAAGTCACCTTCTTTTTGTCGACTTAATAAAGTCCGGGGATCTTTACTTAAGTCATTCCAATAGTATGCCCATTTGTTTTGGCCATTCAAATTCACTTTTTTTTCGTTACTGAATATCATAGCGTACCATTTGGGTCCATATGGCGTATGTTTGCAAATTAATTGATTTCTCGCCAATTTATAGCGATATTTTAAAGCTGATTGTTTTATCATTTTCATGTAAATTGATTTACCCGTTTCTTTAATTCATCTACGAATCATTTCCGTCGACACAGAAAGTTCTGACTTACTTTTAATGTGATTAGAAATCATTATTTTTGTAAATGTCAGTTTCTGGATCCTTTTGTCATCTCATTTTCTCGTCACAAAAGAACTTCCAGGTTATGTTTTGTTTTGAAGGAGTCATCCTTATACTATTCTTCATAGATAGACCACTTTGGATGATTCAACGCTGCTGAAATTTCTGCAACAGTCTTCCCTTTCTATTTTAGCTTTCCTACTTCAATTACCTCATCTAATTGAATATTTTTAGCTCGCGGCATCGTCACTAACTGATGCTATATCGAGGTATATTTAAATACTTCAAACATGTGACATCATAACTTGGAAATTTGCATTTTTCCATGAACAGTTGGCTAAAAATGAAAAAGTGTCTAAACTTTTGCAATATGCAAATTTTACTTTTTTTAGTTAAATTAAATATTATCTTAAATTATAACCATTATTTTTATTCTACATTATATAAAATGTATTTGAAAATAAGTCTAGCCATTTGTAAAACTCACGTGTTTGTATTTTTCATTTAAAGGTTAAAAAACACCAGTGTCTAAACTTTTGCTGAGCACTGTATATAGCCCAGGACTTGGTGTAAGTAATCAAATAATTCGTATTTCTCTGCATAAATCGAGTGTAAAGCTTAAATGCGGTTCTGTCGAAACTATTTACTTTTTATTTGATCTTGTGACCAATGTAACTCGAAAAAGACTCAGTAGATTTCAAGGAAATTTATACAGCTTTTGAAAAACATAAAAAGCTAGAGACTGATCGAAAAAATTATGTTATTTAAAAAATCTTTTATAAACAATTTTATATCAAATTTTTTATAAACAATTAACTGTTGATGTTTTTTTTTTTTTTTTTTTTTTTTTTTTTTAGTAATAAAATAAATTTCTTGAGCCGTCATCATGCTTTAATCTGGCACTAGATTATCTATTAAAATAACTAATTGTTCTTGTCCGATTGATTTTAGGTGGATCTCCAAGGGATTGTGATGGTCATTGCAAGGTCCTCCTTATGGAACATGGTCCAACACAAACATCGATAACTTTTTTTAATTATTGTACTTTAAAAAAATCGTAAAGTCTTGCCAAAACATAATGTGGTAATGTCATATTATCATTTACATTCAATAAATTGAGTTACTGACAAAAGAAAATACTTAAAAATTCTCATTTTTCATACATCTCACTACCCCTAAACCCTTAACTTTAATTGAAAACTGTTATACAAACTTACACGTCAATAGAAGTGAAGAAAGTACGGAAAATAGATTTTCTTATTTTATCAAATAAACTGAAAAATAAATAAATCGATTTACTCATATCGAATTTAGCATTTTTGAATCAAAATTTAAATTATGTTTTCTAAATTTTGAAACATCACATGTTATTAAAGGCAAACAAAACTAAAATTTTATACTTTGTAATGGATTAATACATTCATGGCGATGTAATAGATGTTCATTAATAAAAAAAACAATGCAATATTATCTGGAACTCAGAGAATATTATTAAAATTTTATTTCTCGAACAAACTCTTGCCTCGCTTTTATAATGCAAACAATTACATTGGATTGTTAATAGTCCAAGATCCGACAGCATCAAATCCTATATCATCGAGCACAAGAAAAATATCCTTTATTTCATGGAAGTGTACTAATAGATCAACCTAAAGATTCATGTCTGCTGGAAGTGATGTCGTGCATAAGTCAAAAATTGATACCACTTGTGGTTGACTCGTAGGTTTAACATTGTATTTGCCGTACAATCAAAAGTATGAAAACATGGAAAATTGGGTGCAGGAAAACACAATGTTAATCCTACGTCTCATCCACTATTTTTATTAACTTTTGGTTCATAAATCACTTCGATTCGGGCAGACATAGATCATTATATTTCTCTGTTACTATTATTCCATAAAATAAAGGAATTTTATCTTATGCTCGATGACATAGGGTTTCGTGCGATCGGTTCTTGGGCTATAATATGAATCCTTCATCAATCCTCTTTATGACAATATCTATTATAAATTAGTACATAATAGTTCATTCTTGAATACATATATTAAATTGACAAGTCGGAAATTGCACGTCAAACGTAGCAATTGACCTGTGTTGATACTATAATAAAGTTTTGAAAATATCCACATCTTAGTGTAATATTATACAGCATTTCGGATACTGTACCGTATCTGAAATCTTTTGTGTGTCCCTGTAAATACTAGTTGTTTTCTCTTGTAATGGGAAGTAATTTGCAGTAAACCTTAGCAACTTAAATAAATTTCATAAAATGTGAAGCAAACTATGTGTCCCCCTGTACCATTATGTAATGGAATATTTTTGTAAGGCCCTGTAAATTAATAAAACATATTCTTTTCACCGAAGATGGTACAGAATGGGTATTTTAATATATAATTCATAGATTCATTTCAATTTTATTATGTTCGAAAGAGTATAACAACATTAAAATTCACTTGAAGCCATTTTCTCCTATTGGCCGTAATGTAGCGGCATACTTTTGATTGTCCCTATAAATACATCTAATTTTCATAAAATTTGAAATGACTCAACAAAGTAATGCAACTATATATTTTAAATTTCAAACGATTCAGTTGGGTGGTTTCGCGTTTTTATATGAGGACAGACAGACGGAAGGACGGACTGAAAGACAACTGTAGGTGCCACGTATTTATGTAACTACGAACGTACCTAAAAATGAACACTATCTTTTCATATTTGAACATATCCATGGAATAAAAAATGAGTACATACATTCCTGAATTTTGGTACTTTTCGATCAGATATTTTTTTTTTTGTTTGCGATGTATTCATAATCGATTACCGTTTTCACAATTTTGTGAACCACTTTTTTCAGTATATACACTTGTATTGCATTCAAAAACCTACGGTTTGAAAACATCAATTCCGATTAATTTTTCTAGACATCAAATGATACAATAATGTTGTTATCAAACTTCCTTCTCTAAAAAAATAACTTTCATTCCAAAATTTTCAAATTATACGATGATACATTGAACGCTGCTTGAAGAGAATCAAATGCTGTGAACCAAAGGAATAGAAATTATTATTGAGTTTTATGCAACAAAATTTATATATAAAATCGCACACATAACTTCAATGTGTTGCTTAGACGTGAAACCAAATGTGCCACTTAAAACGGGTTTATTATCAGACAACTGTGATAAACTTTAGGATCTGACAGTACGGATCGTCATCGCTTTAGCAGATATCGCGTATATATCGAGTATGTTTAAATGTTTCAGACAATCTTTCGTCCGTCGGTGTCGGCTGGGCAATATCCTTTGCGGTCGTAACTTCGAAAAATTTCTACAGAAATCTTTCGCCATTTCCTTTATAACGTTGCATTTACGCGCTATAATCCAGCTTTACGTCAAATAAATGTTTTCTACTTATTGTTGTTATTTTCCGTAATTGTATTAAAATATGAATTATTTGTCTTGAATTCGGATTGAAGTGTGTAGGGTTCATTTCGATGTCTTTTATTGACTTTTTTGCTGTCGGGGTCAGTGAGTTTGGGTAAACATATTTGGGGAATTTGAGTTTGGGTAAAGATAACTAAAAAAAAATTACTTTTAACCATGAAAGTTGTTCTCTAAAATTTAAAATTCAATTATTTTTAAACACTGATTTTTTAGTCTTTCAATATCACAACCTTTTGCATTTAAATGCGTTATTTCCCACCCCCCGTTATATGAGATAGTTACATTATCTACGAAATATATATAAAAAGAAAACTTATCAAGTTACAAAAAAATGATGATTTTTTTATTAATATAAAGAAATTCTAATTATTTTTTTAATCTTTCGAATTTTTTCGTGGAACAGTTAGCAGAAATGTAATGCGCAATATAAAAACTTAATAACTACTTTAATATATCAAATACGGACTTTAATATCATAAGAAAAAAATGATAGATTTTTTTTTGCTATGAAATTTTAAAACATTTTTTTGTTGTTATTTTTTATAATTTCATAATTACTTATTACTTCTCTGAAAAAAAAAAAATACCTAAATTCAAAAGAAGTAATGGTTACGCAATAATCTAAAATAAATAATGTATAGAGTTCCTAATCTATGTTGCTACATTATTCTATATTCGTCATTGGAAACCGTTGTGTTTCCCAAGCAATGAAAGTAAATATCGCTCATCTTATTTCATTTAGTACTGTGCTTTTACTAGGATTTGTTTCGTTTTTGTTTACTTATGTCATTTCATTTGAAAGAAAACTTTATCATGCTATTTGCCGGCAATAAATTGTGTGATAAAAGAATTTTTTGATTACATAAAAAATTTAAAATAATTCAGTAATATATTTTTATCTTTACAATACTTTTAATTAAAATACATTTTTAAAGACTAAATATACCCTATTAATGAATAAAAATCCTTCGATCATAGAAGGCGGCAGCCTTCAAGTGACGCAGCTTTAAACCTACCATCGTCATAAGTGTAGATGCGGAACTTCATATATACAGCTAACTCAACATCAAAAGAAATCGGAAAAGCCGCCTTCTAATAACTCAGCAAATATTGGTCAGAATGGTCCAATTTTTTTAATATAGTCTTATATTCCCAGTCTAATCCTATCCTATAATTTTTACATTTCTAAGTGCCGTATATTTTTAGATCTCGATAACCATTTTTAAACTGAAATCGATGGTGTTTGTTCCTGATAATGAGATCTAGAAAACGGGCTGGGAGATTTTATTAAAACTTATATATAATATGAATCTCTTTAAGATAGAAGGAATAAGACTTGCCTTGTTTCTAGGAAAACTCTTGTTTGTTATATATTGGTCTTGGAAAATTGGACTATACTAGCTCGCGGATTACATGTTATTCTATGGGTTAGCAGACGAAGACACTGCGAAAAGGCAAATGTAGTTATGGTCATAGTTAAAACACCCGCATCGAAGCAATAAATGTTTTTTAAACTACAAAAACATCTTATCATGTGCTTTAAAACATTCAATAAATATATACTAAATCAAATTTCTATTTATTTTGCCTTTATTTTTCGTAAGAAGAAAATATTACGTTTCTTACATCGCATATTTTTGCATTTTGTGGAAAAAATATTTTGAATCCTTTTTTAAAATAGGAAAATATTTTTTAATTATACAAATTCAATATAATTTCGACTTACATATTTTTCTTTAAAGTTTTCAAACAAAAATTATTTTAAATTATTTGCTCTTAGAAATGTATGTATTCATACGCGTGGTGGCGCTACTTGTCTGGTTTTGTTTTGAATCCGAACCCGAACGCGGCAAGTTACACGGAGCATTTTTCATTCAGGTAGTAATATTCTTACATAATGTCCATTAAATTGATATAGAAAATGCACGAATTAAAAAATATAAACCAGACAAGATAGAATCATTAAGTAATTTTCAGGTTTTAATAATCCACATGTTGTTTCTTGTTACGCCAATTGAATCTCGCAATGTCAATGTCAATATACAAAGAATAAGCTCTGCAATAAAGTTAACCAGAGAATCTTGCAATGGATTATTAATACAGAATGTGTAACTTTGCAATAAAGTTATTTGCTTGTATTTTTGAAGACTTATGGATTACAGTGTGGAGGCAGGATATATTCAAAATTTTACGAGAATGCCAGTTAAAAATCTGGACTGCATTTTGTTTTGTTTTGTTTTGTTTTGTTGTCAGTAATTTTGGGTGAAATGCAGTTTACTCTCCTTCGCCAAGGAACTTTTTATGTGTATTGTTTGATAAACAAAAAATATATAGAGGTAAAATTGTGATTTTTTTAAATTTTTTCGCTGCTTGAGCAAAGAATAGGTTTGCATTAATCATAATTAATAAACGGAAACTTACTGGCTTGCTTAAAGTATTGTTTTTAAATACAGGGTACAAAATACATGAATTTTCTTAAATCCCAGTTTATTTTATTAAAATTTGTCATTTCATGAAAATAAAATTATTGCATATCTTTTATCTCTGAGTTTAAGTGTTAAAACACTTTTCAATGTTTGCATTTTAACATGTTTTGCAGATAATACATTTTGTGAATTTCACAGAGTTGACTGTATTATACTCTATTATAAGCATTCATTATGATTTCTAGTACATTATTACATTTAAATTACTCTTTTTAAAAATGTAAACAAAAGATGAGCACATTATATTTGTTCAATGTCTGGTCCCAAGTTACACACACTTGAGGGACTTTACAATTTCTATATATTGCTTGTTTTAAACTTAAGTGAAATGTTGGCTAAGACATTTTCAGTTTCATAAATTATTTCAATTTGAAATATTTTAGCAATCGCTACTACTGTTATTCCGTCGACCAATTTCGCCAAATTATACATAATCACATATTTTTTTATTTTAAATAATGAAAAAACAAATAATTAGTAAAATATTAATAAAAAGTCGAAATAAAAATCAATGACATTTTAAATATACAAATTGTATTTAATGTCATTGAATGTGACATTCACAATCAGCCATTATTGGAATTTGATCTTATAGTTTGGCGATAATTTTTTGGTCGACGGGATAACCTAGTAGTACCTAGTAATCTATAAAGCTAACAAGTAACATTTATACAACATTTCATTAACTCGATTCCTCTTAAGTAAATTTGAATAAGCGACGGCAAAAATCCATTGCAAGATTATCTGGTTAACGTTATTGCAGACTTTATTCATTGTATATTAAGACATTGCAAGATTGAATTGGCATAACAAGAAACATCCATGTGGATTATTAAAACCATGAAAATTACGTAATGATTCTGTCATGTCTGTTCGATGTTTTTCAATTTGTGCATTTTCTTTATCAATTCTATTCTAAATAAATAAAATCTAACTGAATGAAAAATGCTAATAACGCGTTCTGATTCAAAACAAAACTAGACAAGTGGCACCTTCTTAATATGGAATATAATATAGAATGTATGAAAACTTATGAATTAGAGGGGGGAGGCAGAGTATATTCAAAATTTTATGAGAATGCCAGGTAAAAATCCTGTATTGTAATTTTTTTTTGTTTGTTGTCAAAAACTTTTTTCTCATGTCTATGAATAAATTACTCCTTGCACCAACATAAGATTTTGTTGTCAGTGGCACAGCCAAGGGGGTGGTTTTGTGAACTACATCCATGAATCGCAAAAAAAAAAAAAAAAAAAAAAAAAAAAAAAAAAAAAAAAAAAGCAAATTGCATAAAAAATGGGAATTACGTCCACAAATTGCTTAAAATGTGAATTACGTCCATGAATCATGTAAAAAAGCGAGAATTATATTCATAAATTGTATGAAAAATGCAAATTACGTCTATGAATCGTGTAGTAAAACATAAATTATATTCATAAATCGCTCAAAAAACACGAATTTTGGCGGCAAAAAGCTGAAACGGAAATTACCTCTATAAAACGCATGAAAATAGCGACTTGCATTCATGAATTACATAAAAAATGTGAACTACGTTCATGAATCACTCAAAAAATGCAAATTACGTCCATGAATTGCATAAAAATATGAATTACGTTCATAAATCACTCAAAAAATGCGAATCACTTCCATGAATTGTGCAAAAAACACGAATAACAATCAGAAATTGCAAAAAATGCTAATTACGTCCAAGAATTGGTAAAAAAAAGCGAATTACATTCATAAATCCTATAAAAACACAAATAATGTCAATAAATCGATCAAAAAACTTAAATTTCGTCGATAAAAAGCTCAAAAGATGCAAATTATGTATATGAATCGCATAAGTATAGCAAATTACGTCCATAAATCATGTAAAATGCAAATTACATTCATTAATCGCCTAAAAATCGCGAATTATGTCCATGAATCGCTCAAAAAAAGCGAATTGCATAAAAAACATGAATTGGGTCCACAAATCGCTCAAAACATGAATTACGTCCATGAATTGTTTAAAAAAGTGAGAATTACGTTCAGAAATTGTATGAAAAACACAAATTATGTCTATGAATCGTGTAGTAAAACGGGAATTATGTTCATAAATTGCTTAAAAAACACGAATTTTGGCAGCAGAAAGCTGAAACGCAAATTACGTTCATAAATCACTCAAAAAATGCAAATCACTTCCATGAATCGTGCAAAAAAATACTAATAACATTCATAAATTACAAAAAATGCGAATTAGGTCCAGCAATTGGTAAAAAAAGCGAATTACATTCATAAATCCTATAAAAACACAAATAACGTCAATAAATCGATCAAAAAACGCAAATTTCGTCGTCAGAAAGCTCAAAAAATGAAAATTATGTCTACAAATCGCAAAAATATAGCAAATTACATCCATAAATCATGTAAAATGTAAATTACATTCATTAATCGCATAAAAATCGCGAATTATGTCCATGAATCGCATAAAAAACGCGAATTGGGTCCACAAATCGCTCAAAACGTGAATTATGTCCATGAATTGTTTAAAAAAGGGAGAATTACGTTCAGAAATTGTATGAAAAACACAAATTATGCCTATGAATAGTGTAGTAAAATGGGAATTATGTTCATAAATCACTCAAAAAACACGAATTTTGGCAGCAGAAAGCTGAAACGCAAATTATGTCTATAAATTGTATAAAAATAGCGAATAGTGTTTTGCATTCATGAATGGCATAAAAACGTGAATTACATTCATGAATCGCTCAAAAAACACAAATTACGTTCATGAAACGCATAAAAACGTCAATTACATTCATAAATCACTCAAAAAGTGCGAATCACTTCCATGAATCGTGCAAAAAAACACTAAGAACGTTCATAAATTACAAAAAATGCTAATTACGACCAAGAACTGGTAAAAAAAAGCAAATTACATTCATAAATCCTATAAAAATACAAATAACGTCAATAAATCGATCAAAAAATGCAAATTTCGTCGATAGAAAGCTCAAAAGATGCAAATTATGTCTATGAATCGCATACGTTTAGCAAATTACGTCCATAAATCATGTAAAATGTAAATTACATTCATTAATCGCATAAAAATCACGAATTATGTCCATGAATCGCGCAAAAAAAGCGAATTGCATAAAAAACATGAATTGGGTCCACAAATCGCTCAAAACATGAATTATGTCCATGAATTGTTTAAAAAAGTGAGAATTACGTTCAAAAATTGTATGAAAAACACAAATTATGCCTATGAATCGTGTTGTAAAACGGGAATTATGTTCATAAATCGCACAAAAAATACGAATTTTGGCAGCAGAAAGCTGAAATGCAAATTACGTCTCTAAATCGCATAAAAATAGGGAATAGCGTTTTTCATTCATGATTTGCATAAAAAACGCGAATTACATTCATGAATCGCTCAAAAAATGCAAATTACGTCCATGAATTGCATAAAAATGTGAATTATGTTCATAAATCACTAAAAAAATGCGAATCACTTCCATGAATCATGCAAAAAAACACGAATAACGTTCATAAATTGCAAAAAATGTGAATTACGTCCAAGAGTTGTGTAAAAAAAGCGAATTACATTCATAAATCCTATAAAAACACAAATAACGTCAATAAATTGATCAAAAAACACAAATTTCGTCAACAGAAAGCTGAAAAAAACGTAAATTATGTCTATGAATTGCATAAAAATAGCAAATTACGTCCATAAATCATGTAAAATGTAAATTACATTCATTAATCGCATAAAAATTGCGAATTATGTCCATAAATTGCTCAAAAATGCAAATTACATTCATAAATCGCATAAAAAACACGAATGATGACCATGAATTACACAAAAAATGCGAATTACACCCAACATTACATTAATTTGCAGAAAGTTTTTGGTTTTATACAAATCTGCCAACAAGAACCTACAAGTTATCCTGAAACCCATTCTAAACCAACAAAAATTTAATGGAAAGATAAATTTGTCCAAGAAAGACAAAATAATTTCCATTGACATACATTGACCAGAATCGAAAAATTCCTATTGAAATCTATCCTATACACTCCAAAACCAGAAAGAAAAAAATCCCTCCAAGAGTAACTCAATCTATCTGCTGCAAAATAAAATACATTGAAATGCAACTGAACAAGAACCTGAAAATTACATTTGAAATCAAACCGAAACCAGATTCAACACCCCCCCTAAAAAAAAAAAAAATCCAACCATATCTCGATTCGGGAAAGAAAACTTAATTTCCATAGATACGCGTGGTTAGAAATCTGGAAATTCCAATTAGTCTATGGGTTAGCAAACCTTAATTCAATCTGAAAAAAAAAAAAAAAAACTGACAAGCAGAGTTGTATAATATAGACGCACACCATGTGCAGAAAATTTTATGAAGAAACAATTTTTATTTATTTATTTAGACAAAGAATTGCGTAAAAAAAAAAAAAAAAAAAAAAAAGTATATCTCAATAAAGAATTATGTAAAAAAACCCAACATTTCGACAAAATACCACGCGAAAAACGTGAATTTCATCCAAAGACCGCAATAAAAACATTAATTCAATCCATGAATCGCATAAAAAATACGAATTTCATGCATGAATCGCATAAAAAATGTGAATTACATGCATGAATCGCATAAAAAATGTGAACTACATCCATGAATCGCTAAAAAAAAAAGCAAATTGCATAAAAAATGGGAATTACGTCCACAAATTGCTTAAAATGTGAATTACGTCCATGAATCATGTAAAAAAGCCAGAATTATACTCATAAATTGTATGAAAAACGCAAATTACGTCTATGAATCGTGTAGTAAAACATGAATTATGTTTATAAATCGCTCAAAAAAAACGAATTTTGGTGGCAGAAATCTGAAACGGAAATTACCTCTATAAAACGCACAAAAATACCGAATTGCGTTCATGAATTGCATAAAAAATGTGAATTACGTTCATGAATCGCTCAGAAAACGCAAATTACATCCATGAATTGCATAAAAACGTGAATTACGTTCATAAATCACTCAAAAAATGTGAATCATTTCCATGAATTGTGCAAAAAAAACACGAATAACGTTCATAAATTGCAAAAAATGTGAATTACGTCCAAGAATTGGTAAAAAAAGCGAATTACATTCATAAATCCTATAAAAACACAAATAACGTCAATAAATTGATCAAAAAACACAAATTTCGTTGATAGAAAGCTCAAAAGATGCAAATTATGTCTATGAATAGCATAAGTATAGCAAATTACATCCATAAATCATGTAAAATGTATATTACATTCATTAATCGCATAAAAATCTCGAATTATGTCCATGAATCGCTCAAAAAAAGCAAATTGCATAAAAAACGTAAATTGGGTCCACAAATTGCTCAAAACGTGAATTACGTCCATGAATTGTTTAAAAAAGTGAGAATTACGTTCAGAAATTGCATGAAAAACACAAATTATGTCTATGAATCGTGTAGTAAATCGGGAATTATGTTCATAAATCGCTCAAAAAACACGAATTTTGGCAGCAGAAAGCTGAAACGCAAATTACGTTCATAAATCACTCATAAAATGCGAATCACTTCCATGAATCATGCAAAAGAATACTAATAACATTCATAAATTACAAAAAATGCGAATTAAGCCCAACAATTGGTAAAAAAAAGCGAATTACATTCATAAATCCTATAAAAACACAAATAACGTCAATAAATCGATCAAAAACGCAAATTTCGTCGACACAAAGCTCAAAAAATGCAAATTATGTCTACGAATTGCATAAATATAGCAAATTACATCCATGAATCATGTAAAATGTAAATTACATTCATTAATCGCATAAAAATCACGAATTATGTCCATGAATTGCATAAAAAACGCGAATTGGGTCCACAAATCGTCAAAACGTGAATTACGTCCATGAATTGTTTAAAAAAGTGAGAATTACGTTCAGAAATTGTATGAGAAACACAAATTATGTCTATGAATCGTGTAGTAAAACGGGAATTATGTTCATAAATCGCTCAAAAAACACGAATTTTGGCAGCAGAAAGCTGAAACGCAAATTACGTCTATAAATCGCATAAAAATAGCGAATAGTGTTTTGCATTCATGAATTGCATAAAAAACGCGAATTACATATCGCTCAAAAAACACAAATTACGTCCATGAAACGCATAAAAACATGAATTACATTCATAAATCACTCAAAAAATGCGAATCATTTCCATGAATCGTGCAAAAAAACACTAATAACGTTCATAAATTACAAAAAATGCAAATTACGTCCAAGAGTTGTGTAAAAAAAGCGAATTACATTCATAAATCCTATAAAAACACAAATAACGTCAATAAATTGATCAAAAAACACAAATTTCGTCGACATAAAGCTGAAAAAAATGTAAATTATGTCTATGAATTACATAAAAATAGCAAATTACGTCCATAAATCATGTAAAATGTAAATTACATTCATTAATCGCATAAAAATTGCAAATTATGTCCATAAATTGCTCAAAAATGCAAATTACATTCATAAATTGCATAAAAAACACGAATGATGACCATGAATTGTGCAAAAAATGCGAATTACACCCAACATTAAATTAATTTGCAGAAAGTGTTTGGTTTTATACAAGTCTGCCAACAAGAACCTACAAGTTATCCTGAAACCCATTCTAAACCAACAAAAATTTAATGGAAAAATAAATTTGTCCAAGAAAGACAAAATAATTTCCATTGACATACATTGACCAGAATCGAAAAATTCCTATTGAAATCTATCCTATACAATCCAAAACCAGAAAGAAAAAAATCCCTCCAAGAGTAACTCAATCTATCTGCTGTAAAAAAAAATACATTGAGATGCAACTGAACAAGAACCTGAAAATTACATTTGAAGTCAAACCGAAACCAGATTCAACCCCCCCCCTTCCCCCCCCAAAAAAAAAATTATCCAACCATATCTCGATTCGGGAAAGAAAACTTAATTTCCATAGATATGTGTGATCAGAAATCTGTAAATTCCAATTAGTCTATCTTAAACCTAATCTGAACCTGAAAAAGGAAATTCCTTATAACCGGAGCCCAGTATTCTATACAGGACAAAATATTTTCCATTAAAGCGCAACCTGACCAGAACTTGAAAATTCCATTTGAATTGAACCTGATTGAAACCTGAAAAAAATTTCCATCGAACCTTAACCTAATCCGAAAGAGAAAATTATTTCTGCCGATACACACTGACAAAAGTCTGAAAGTTAACATGAAACCTAATCAAACCCGAAAAGGAAAAAACATTGGAAACACAAGTCTGTCCAAGAAAGACCAAATAATTTCTGTCCACATACACTAACAAGAATTTCAATTGAAATCTATCCTAAACCCAGTTCAAATACTACCCCCCCCCCAAAAAAAAAAATTCCAATTGTAACCCAATTTATCTGCGACAAAATAATATACTTGAAATGCAACTCAACAAGAACCTGAAAATTCCATTTGAAGTCAATCCGAAACCAGATTCAATCCCCCCCCCCAAAAAAATATATATATATTTAATAAAATCAAGATTTTAGAAAAAAAAGAACAATTTATGTCGATATGTATTGACCAGATCATGGAAATTCCAATAGAAGTCTATCTCAAACCCGATCCGAATAACCTGAAACCCAATCCAATCCACCCCCCCCCCCCAAAAAAAAGTAAAATAAAAAAATTAGGAAATAAAAATCTGTTCAAGAAAATAAATTTCCGTCCACACAAAATTTTCCGTCACAAAATAATTTCCGTCCCCATCCACTGACCAGAATTGAAAACTAGTACTTGAAATGCAACTCGGCAAGAACCTGAAAATTCCAATTCAAGTCAAACTGAATCGAGATTCAACCCCCCCCCCAAAAAAAAAAAAACAATTATCTAACCAAATCAAGATTTTTAGAAAAAAAATTATGTAAATACGTACAGACTAGAGCATGGAAATTTTAATAAAATCTTAAACCCGATACAATCTCCCCCCCCCCCTTACATAACTAACAAGATGCCTTGATGACCCCACAAAACATAACTAACAAGAACGAAGAGTCATGCATACTGCATCGATTATGATGCATTTTCTGACTCATTCTGAATATTGTAAACTTATTGTCATTCATGTACAATAATTTTACCATTCTGTGCAAAAAAACAAAGCATAATTAACGAGAGTAAAAAATTTTCCATTAAACATGTTTATATACTTTCCATTTTATTCTGAATGATTTAAACCTATCAGTTTCATCTTTGTACAGTAATCTTCCCATCCAAATCTCTCCCCCCCCCCTGTTTATATATGTTTTGTGCAAACAGCAAAACATAAATAAACTAACAAGAATGAAAAGTTACACATACAGTATAGATTATGAAACACTTTCCAACACATTTTCATTATTGTAAGCCTATCATTTTAATCCATTTGCAGTAATTTTACCACTCTATGTAAAGAACAAATCATAATTAACAAGAAAGAAAAACCTGTGTGCAACATAGATTATGAAACACTTTCCAGCTTATTCTGAATATTGTAACGGATATAGTTTTAATCAATCTGCAATATTACCAACCTATACAAAGGTTGAAACATAATTAACAAGAATCATGAACGCAGCATAGATTATGAAATACTTTCCAGCACATTCTGAATATTGTATTCCTGATCATTTTAATCCATCTGCAGTATATGTATCATCATGTGTAAAGAATAAACATAGTTAACTAGAATGAGAAATGATACATACAGCATAGATTATGAAATCCTTTCTTAGAAATACAGTGCTGAATGTACATTACTTTCTTATCTTATACTAACGTACTTTACTACAGAGTTTTTAACGAAATCAAGTAGCACAGCATATATTAATAATAAAATATGAAATATCTTTTTTTAAGTGGGTGGGGGAGGGGTAATTAAAGGTGATCAGAAATCATGAATATGAATTCTTTGCATTAGTCTTTAATTTTTTGTTTTTATCTTTTTATTATTAACCTAAAAAAAGCACTGATATCAGTACAAAAAACCCTGAACGAGTTAAAAGCTTGTGACGCAGCACTTTATCTTATATATCTAAGAATTTTAAATTTGGGACTTAAAACTAATGATAGGAAAATTTATGTGACGCTATGCTATTAATTAATATATACATATATTAAAATTTATTCATTAAGGTTTTATCAATTACATCTTTCATAAATTCAAAATATGAATCTTAACAGATATGATATCAAAATTTAAGTGACGCCTTGACGAGGCTTTAAACAATGTTTTAAAATTCCATTTATTTATTTATTGTCTAAATACATTTTCATATCTAAACAATACTTTTTATTTTCCAATACACTGTTAAATACATCACTTTCACTGAATATATATAATGCACTGAAATATATTTATTTGAATAAATAGATTTATCTTTTGGGCTACGCTATCCAAAATCAAAAATAACATTTGAATACATATTTTTTGCGTCATTGTATCTATTTGCATCTATTTAACTTACTTTGGATACAATGACGCAAAAAATATTTATTCAAATGTTATTTTTGATTTTGGATAGCGTAGCCCAAAAGATAAATCTATTTATTCAAATAAATATATTTCAGTGCATTATATATATTCAGTGAAAGTGATGTATTTAACAGTGTATTGGAAAATGAAAAGTATTGTCTAGATATGAAAATGTATTTAGACAATAAATAAATAAATGGAATTTTAAAACATTGTTTAAAGCCTCGTCAAGGCGTCACTTAAATTTTGATATCATATCTTTTAAGATTCATATTTTGAATTTATGAAAGATGTAATTGATAAAACCTTAATGAACAAATTTTAATATATGTATATATTAATTAATAGCATAGCGTCACATAAATTTTGATATCATTATTTTTTAGTCCCAAATTTAAAATTCTTAGATATATAAGATAAAGTGCTGCGTCACAAGCTTTTAACCCGTTCAGGGTTTTTTGTACTGATATATATACATGGAGAAAAACTAGATCACATTCACTTCTTGCCTTTAATGTAGCATCACAAATAAATTTCATAAAGCTATAAAAGTTTGAGGATTTGTACGCGTAGGTAAGATATGAGTTTGATAAAAAAAAAAAATTAGTCTGATCTTTTTATTTTATCTTTTATAATCTTTTATTTTATTTTTTTTTTAAAAATTAAGTTGTTATTTTAAAATATACATGCATATTTTTCTTTTTAGAAACGTAATTGAAATATATGTACTTTATTAACTTTAGAATAACGCCAAAAAATAATAAATAAAATAAAATATTGAAGTTTTGTTGCATAGTTATTCAAAAATAATTAAAAATGATGTATTTTGTATGAATAAACTTCAAAATACATAAATTTTCGTTTCGAATTGTTGCTAGATATCAATGTCCAATTGAAAAATTAAAAATGGCCTTCGTGAAGTAGAACATTCAATTTGTAACATATAATATAATGACTATGAGTACCTCAAAGGCTGTGACGGTATATTCATGCTGGGTGTCATTTGTCACGTTATATGCAGACATACTCATTAATTTAGATTAAAACAACACAGTTTATTAAAATGATAAGGGCTAAAGGAAAGTGGAGCCAGTCTATAATTTCACTCACTGAGAACACTATGAAAAGCTAAATCATACTCACAGGCGTCGGTCTAGCTCAGTCGGGGCACCGTCTAACACTTGACACTATTTCCTGGCTGATCTACTAAACAAATCTTAATTTCACAGCCCGTGGCTGTGGATATTTCTTTATTTCTCAAATAATCAAAACGGAACGATTCTAAACTTTCTTACCAAGGCCGAATCTTTAATCCACTATCTGAACTCCTTTTCGCTTTACTGGAGGCCGTAGCTATTTTCCAATCGTCAGCACCTTACTAAACAATCATCAACTTCGTTGTCCAATGGCGGAATACACACAGAGGCTGCTGGCTGCTGGCCACTACCAGAAACACACAGACGCTGGCTGCTGGCCAAGGCCAGAAACACACAGACGCTGGCCAAGGCCAGAACACACAGACGCTGGCTGCTGGCTAAGGCCAGAAACACACACCCCACAAACTCACACCCAAGCTTTTATACGCGACAAACTGAGATACTTCTCATTAACATAATACTAATAACCGCGAGCTAACTGCGGAATTCGAAAGAGCACACACACTCTAGAAAGTTAAAGTAAAAGAGAGGATAGATGTCACTTTTACGCCTACAAAATGTTAAATTATTGACGTCACGATCTCAGAAACACTAGAGTGCCTTTATGACTAAAGGTCACTCCCTCACAACCCCCCCTCGAACTCCGCAGAGAAAAAGGGCTGGGCTAAATGCATGCCCAGAACTTTTTCTTGTTATAAATTTAGAGCCGTAATAAAACACAGTGATGGGTGAAATTTAACGCCGAAATATAACTTTTAAAATATTAACTTTAACCCATCACAACCAAAAAAAAACTCAGTTTGCCTCAAATAATCACATATCCAATCCAACCATTCTTCTATCTTACAAATAGCCTCCGTAAAACTTCCAAAAACTCGTAAAATTTTCAAAACTAATTACTTCTTCTCTCAAAACAACCCACTCCACTGGGAGTGCTAAAATATCTCAAAACACTAACCTTCCGAAATTTTCCTCAATATTGCAATGCAACTATAACTTTACCCAAAAATTTCTCCATAACTTTTAATATACTAGAATTCGCACCAAGTCCAAAAAACCCAATGCGCAAAAACTTTCCTCATCCAAATTCCGACTTCATCTAAAATTACATTTACTTCATACTAAAATAATTCTGCTACTACGTAATACCTACATCCCCATTAGCCAATGAACTAACTCCCAAACTTCTCCAGACTTAACTCCACTTGAACAATAATTGGGGCACATACGTACAGCGGCATATCGCTGTGCTTATGCAACAATCAAAAAAAATATCAAAAATTTACAAAATGACGTCATCAATCTCTTCATCTGTATTAACTAAAAGAAAAATAGCAGAATCAATACATAACAAAAGGTATACTTCCCTGCAAGAAAATCACATTAACATTCAATTTTAATACAATACAATTTTAAATTCAAATGCAGCTTAAAACTTCGCAACTTGCGGAAACCATTTCCAACTAAAGTACAAAACGCAACTCATAAAACACGAACGATAAGAAGAAAGTTAATTCATTAAATGTTAGTATCAGAGATAGAAACGCGTGTCAAGGACTTCTTGACCGCAAAACACGTGCGCGCCTGAACCGCGGCGCGTGTACAAAATAACCCAAATTACTATCTGTACTTTCTGAAAATTTAAACATACATTAACATACATTTTATAACACATGAACAATAACAATATAGTAACATTTTAAACAAATAATATAACAATTTAACAACAGATCCAGAATTTTTAAAAGCAGTTAAGACCAAAATTTCCAACATACATAAAACTAACAATTTTGCAAACAAATTTTGAACACAATTAAGCACTAAACGTGAGTCCGTCAAAAAATTCCAAAAATGGCCAAAAGTGCAAAACAGTCTCTCTGCTTTCTATTCCTTCACATTGCTACCACATATATGCACTCTAATAGAAATTTAATAAAGAACATTATCACCCAATCATAGAGATGATTCACTGCTGGCAGGCTTCATACTGCAAGATGGCTTTCTCCTCCTGTCCCAGAAGGCTTGTACGAAGGATCTCTCGTCATCAGAACTGTACGGTGACGCCACAGTTGACTGTCGTGCCTGCAGCCTGGTTCTGAATGGATGCCGTGGAATACTTGTAGGTTCCACGACTCTGCTCTGGCCGGTTCGCTGGGTTCACTCCATGGCGAGGTTCACACTGTTGTTGCCGGTAATCTGAGAGTTGCCTCCTCTTTCTAGACGCACCCGAAGTTACCGAAAATCCTAGGCCACGTTTCTTTCCGGACCTATGTAGTTTCTTGTTAGGCAAAGATTCGGCATTTAAAGTTCGCTTAACAGTTTTACGAGTGTCCAAACGAAATCTTTTCTGGGGATTAATCACTGAAGATGGTGAACTATTAGTTAATTTATGCTTGTGAGGTTGTTGTCTAATAGATGGAGGAACTGGACAATTTATATTTTTTTGTCTTTTATGACACACAGAGTCCGATGTATTTGACACAGTTCTCTTATTTTTATTATACTTTGCTCTCGGATTGCTAGGCTTTCGACTTTCAATAACAGTCTTTGGAGCTGTTTGACCAAATTTTCTTCTTGAATATTGATGAAAAGAATTAGACGAAGAAGTGCTGGACTCGGGACACTCATTGGATCGGGAATTTCGCGAAACACCACTCGACATATGAGAACCTTCACTACCATTTTCTCTAAACTTATACACTCTAACCTGATCCAGATTAACAGTCATTCTTTCACCATTGACATCAACAACCAAATTATTATTTCGAACTTCCAAAACCTCGAACGGACCTACAAACTTCGGACCAAACTTAGCTACTCTCTTTTGACGACTTGAACTTAACCAATGCTTTTCTACTAACACAAAATCTCCAACTTTCACTTCTAACTCCCTTCTACGCATATTATAATACTGAGCTTGCTTTTCTTGCGCTTTTCCCATTTGAACCTGAGCTTCCTTAACCAACCTCTCAATATCCTGACACATGTACTGACTTTCTGCATCTGACACCATAACTAACCTTTGGAATGGAGTAATAACTTTTCTACCCAAATACAATTCAGCAGGCGTTTTCCCCGTTGACTCGTGAACTGCCGTACGAAGTGCGTACGCAAAATGCTGAAGAAACTGGTCCCAATTTGCATGATGAGAACCAACATAAGAAGAAATCATTTGAATTAATGTACGATTTACACGTTCAGCCATATTAGACTGAGGACGATACGGAACAGTAAAAGAATGATCGATCTCCAGCTTTTCACACAGGGCCTTAAATATATCAGAAATGAAACAAGGGCCATGATCACTCACTACCCTAATTGGTGCACCATATTTAGAAATATAATTCTCAAAAAATGCATCGGCAACTGCAGGTGCAGAAGCCTTCCTGAGGGGGACTAACTCTACCCACTTACTGAAATAATCAACTATAACTAGTACAAATCTATATCTTTTAGGATTAGACAATGGATAAGGACCGATTAAATCTACACCTACACATTCATTAGGAAAATTTACTTTAATAGGAATTAATTTGCCAGCTGGACTTACATTTTTATAATTATAACGTTGGCATGTGCTACAGCTGGAGACATAAGCGCGCACTGCTTCCCGCATTTTAGGGAAGTAGCAGGATTCACAAATTCGAGCATAAGTTTTCCTGATTCCTAAGTGACCTGCTAATGGATTATCATGAAATTCTTTCAAGATGGCCTTACGAAGACTAGCCGGAATAAAAACTCTTAATTCTCCACGTGAATTTACAATTTTAGAATAAAAAAGAAGACCATCGATAAGCTTAAAAGATTGGGACCACTTCTCAAACATAGGCACATCTGCGCTCGGGACATCATCAGGATTTTCCAAATATCGATACAAGCTACCAAATTCTTCATCTTGCTTCTGTTCCCTTATTAACTGCTCTCGTGACCTTAACACCAACGACGACAATGCACAACACTTAACTTCCTCCGTGACCTCTAAACCACCATGCGGGTTTCGTGACAAAGCATCCGCTACCGCATTCTCCTTGCCAGCCCTATGTTCTATAACAACATTATACTCTGCTAACTTCAAACACCACCTGACCATACGAGACGACAACCCCTTTCCATTAGTTAACTTTGTCAAAGCTGAATGGTCCGTAATGACTTTAACCGGTATATTAGTGAAAAAACAACGAAATTTATTCAAAGCCCAAATTACTGCAAGACACTCCCTTTCCGTAATCGAATAATTCCTTTCCGCTGCATTTAAAATTCTTGACGCAAACGCTATAGGTCGACCTTTCTGTGCTAACATCGCTCCAACCCCCACTGCACTCGCATCGCAATACACTTCAAACTGAGACGAATAATCGGGGTGAGCCAAAACAGGAGGGGAAACTACTGCCTCTTTTAATAATTCAAACGATCTCTGAGCTGCTGATGACCATACAAACTTAACCCTTTTCCTTTTTAAATTATACAACGGTTCACATAACTCCGAAAAACGTGGAATGAACTTGGCAAACCAAGCCACCATCCCTAAAAATGTCGCCACTTCCTTACTATTTTTGGGGGGATTCATTGACGTAATTGCCTCAATTTTCTCATTATCTATTTTAATACCATCACGCGTAATTTTAACTCCTAAATACTTTATCTCTTTTCTCAAAAATTTACATTTTTCTAACTTAACTGTTAACCCAGCATCTCTTAACAACGTAAATACTTCCCTCAACAATCTTAAATGCTCTTCAAAAGTAGCTGCCATTATAATTATGTCGTCCAGATAGACCAAGACACCCTTACCAAGCAAAGGTTTAAGGATATTATTCATGGCCTTCTGAAACGTTGCCGGCGCTCCCGATAAACCAAAACTCATTCTCTTAAAAGCAAAACAACCGTCCCGAGTAATAAACGCAGTCTTAGGTATGTCCTCCGGCTTCATTGCAATCTGAAAATAACCCGACGTAAGATCTAACGTTGACATATAATTCGTACTCGTTATATTAGCCAAAATGTCGTCAATTACTGGAATAGGATACTGAGGGTATTGCGTTATCGCATTTAACTTTCTATAATCTACTGCAAACCTATATGCCTCTGGATTATCTAAACTTTTCCCATTATTTTTACGACATAACACTACTGGAGATACAAAAGGCGACTCAATTGGCATTATAATATCGTCCGCTAACATTTTTTGAATATGATAATCAATTATACCTTGTTTAACTTTATCATAACGATATGGTTTACTAGCAACAGGTGCTTTTAAACCAGTATCAATCTCATGCCACGCAACATGCGTTAAACCCGGTTTATCAGAAAAAACCTCTCCAAATTCATTTAAAAACTTATTAAATTCCTCCCTCTCCATTTCACTTAACCCCGACTCCTCCAAATTAACTGACACTGAAACAGGCTCTTTCTTACTCACATTCTCATCATTATTCACGATTAACGACTTTTTAAAGAAATCCAAACTAATTCCTCTATCCCTCATATAATCCACACCAACTATACAATGCACTGTTAATCCATCTAACACACAAAACTCCCAACATGTCTTAACCGAACGAATTTCAACTTCCAATTCCACTGAACCTTTATTATCGCAAGCTACTCCCTGTGCTGACTGAACCACCAGACTTGACCTTTTCAACTTCTTATACGAAAAATATTTCCGATAACAATCAAAAGAAATGAACGACTTATCTGCCCCTGTATCGAAGACACTTTTAACGACAATACCATCTAACACAATTAACACTTCAGGTAACTCAACCGGATTAATAGTAATCTTATTTAAACTCACAGAAGGCTTTTTCGATTTGACCTGTGACTGCATACCTTCCGAAATACAGTCACTTACCAGTTTAACTGACCCGACCTCCTCACACCTCTCCTTTGCACTGATCTACCTTCAAAATTCTCATCCGAAGTTAATCTCCTTACTTGCGAAGAAACATTCCTGTCCCGTACTCCCCCACTACGATCATAACCACTATTCTGTCTATTTCCATGCATATTTCTCTCACCACTTCTAAAATTATTAGCACCACCACCATTCCTATTACCATTACTCGTATTCGACATATTACGACCAAATCCATCATTTCCATTACGCACATTACTATCCGGAAATCGCTGTCCCCCTCTCACAAAATTACGTTCCCCCTCATTTCTCAAATTACTATCCGTGACAGGTCTCTGCCGAGGGTTACGCAAATCCCGTTGATCCGAGCTATGCCGAGACTCATACTTCGATAATATCTGGTGCATTTCTGCAAAATTCTTCGGTGCTCTAACTTCAATAAAGTCCTGTATATTTGGATTAAAAAGAGGAAAAACAATGTCCAACAATTCCTCAAATGTAATATCCAAATCTAATTTATTTTTTAGTTCCAGCTTACGAAGATAAAATTTTGACGCCGACTCATAAATATTCTGCTTATTACAATAGAACTCTTTTCTCAAAATACTTTTATCTTTAACGGGAGGAAATGCCTTCTTTAACTCAATTACAGTTTGTTCAAATCTTTTCGCTTCCTCAGTAATCAAAAACTTTCCTATATTTTCTAACCACAAAAGTGCTTCGCCCTTTAACGAGCATTTAAGCACTACGTACCTGTTTTTCTCAGGTATATTATTGAACAAAATATAATCATCTAATTTCACTAAAAATTCACTAATATCACCCTCACCGGTGAAATACACCCGTGGCACAATCTCATAATGTCCGATGTTTCGTTGGGCGCCATTTGTGACGGTATATTCATGCTGGGTGTCATTTGTCACGTTATATGCAGACATACTCATTAATTTAGATTAAAACAACACAGTTTATTAAAATGATAAGGGCTAAAGGAAAGTGGAGCCAGTCTATAATTTCACTCACTGAGAACACTATGAAAAGCTAAATCATACTCACAGGCGTCGGTCTAGCTCAGTCGGGGCACCGTCTAGCACTTGACACTATTTCCTGGCTGATCTACTAAACAAATCTTAATTTCACAGCCCGTGGCTGTGGATATTTCTTTATTTCTCAAATATTCAAAACGTAACGATTCTAAATTTTCTTACCAAGGCCGAATCTTTAATCCACTATCTGAACTCCTTTTCGCTTTACTGGAGGCCGTAGCTATTTTCCAATCGTCAGCACCTTACTAAACAATCATCAACTTCGTTGTCCAATGGCGGAATACACACAGAGGCTGCTGGCTGCTGGCCACTACCAGAAACACACAGACGCTGGCTGCTGGCCAAGGCCAGAAACACACAGACGCTGGCCAAGGCCAGAACACACAGACGCTGGCTGCTGGCTAAGGCCAGAAACACACACCCCACAAACTCACACCCAAGCTTTTATACGCGACAAACTGAGATACTTCTCATTAACATAATACTAATAACCGCGAGCTAACTGCGGAATTCGAAAGAGCACACACACTCTAGAAAGTTAAAGTAAAAGAGAGGATAGATGTCACTTTTACGCCTACAAAATGTTAAATTATTGACGTCACGATCTCAGAAACACTAGAGTGCCTTTATGACTAAAGGTCACTCCCTCACAACCCCCCCTCGAACTCCGCAGAGAAAAAGGGCTGGGCTAAATGCATGCCCAGAACTTTTTCTTGTTATAAATTTAGAGCCGTAATAAAACACAGTGATGGGTGAAATTTAACGCCGAAATATAACTTTTAAAATATTAACTTTAACCCATCACAACCAAAAAAAAACTCAGTTTGCCTCAAATAATCACATATCCAATCCAACCATTCTTCTATCTTACAAATAGCCTCCGTAAAACTTCCAAAAACTCGTAAAATTTTCAAAACTAATTACTTCTTCTCTCAAAACAACCCACTCCACTGGGAGTGCTAAAATATCTCAAAACACTAACCTTCCGAAATTTTCCTCAATATTGCAATGCAACTATAACTTTACCCAAAAATTTCTCCATAACTTTTAATATACTAGAATTCGCACCAAGTCCAAAAAACCCAATGCGCAAAAACTTTCCTCATCCAAATTCCGACTTCATCTAAAATTACATTTACTTCATACTAAAATAATTCTGCTACTACGTAATACCTACATCCCCATTAGCCAATGAACTAACTCCCAAACTTCTCCAGACTTAACTCCACTTGAACAATAATTGGGGCACATACGTACAGCGGCATATCGCTGTGCTTATGCAACAATCAAAAAAAATATCAAAAATTTACAAAATGACGTCATCAATCTCTTCATCTGTATTAACTAAAAGAAAAATAGCAGAATCAATACATAACAAAAGGTATACTTCCCTGCAAGAAAATCACATTAACATTCAATTTTAATACAATACAATTTTAAATTCAAATGCAGCTTAAAACTTCGCAACTTGCGGAAACCATTTCCAACTAAAGTACAAAACGCAACTCATAAAACACGAACGATAAGAAGAAAGTTAATTCATTAAATGTTAGTATCAGAGATAGAAACGCGTGTAAAGGACTTCTTGACCGCAAAACACGTGCGCGCCTGAACCGCGGCGCGTGTACAAAATAACCCAAATTACTATCTGTACTTTCTGAAAATTTAAACATACATTAACATACATTTTATAACACATGAACAATAACAATATAGTAACATTTTAAACAAATAATATAACAATTTAACAACAGATCCAGAATTTTTAAAAGCAGTTAAGACCAAAATTTCCAACATACATAAAACTAACAATTTTGCAAACAAATTTTGAACACAATTAAGCACTAAACGTGAGTCCGTCAAAAAATTCCAAAAATGGCCAAAAGTGCAAAACAGTCTCTCTGCTTTCTATTCCTTCACATTGCTACCACATATATGCACTCTAATAGAAATTTAATAAAGAACATTATCACCCAATCATAGAGATGATTCACTGCTGGCAGGCTTCATACTGCAAGATGGCTTTCTCCTCCTGTCCCAGAAGGCTTGTACGAAGGATCTCTCGTCATCAGAACTGTACGGTGACGCCACAGTTGACTGTCGTGCCTGCAGCCTGGTTCTGAATGGATGCCGTGGAATACTTGTAGGTTCCACTCGACGACTCTGCTCTGGCCGGTTCGCTGGGTTCACTCCATGGCGAGGTTCACACTGTTGTTGCCGGTAATCTGAGAGTTGCCTCCTCTTTCTAGACGCACCCGAAGTTACCGAAAATCCTAGGCCACGTTTCTTTCCGGACCTATGTAGTTTCTTGTTAGGCAAAGATTCGGCATTTAAAGTTCGCTTAACAGTTTTACGAGTGTCCAAACGAAATCTTTTCTGGGGATTAATCACTGAAGATGGTGAACTATTAGTTAATTTATGCTTGTGAGGTTGTTGTCTAATAGATGGAGGAACTGGACAATTTATATTTTTTTGTCTTTTATGACACACAGAGTCCGATGTATTTGACACAGTTCTCTTATTTTTATTATACTTTGCTCTCGGATTGCTAGGCTTTCGACTTTCAATAACAGTCTTTGGAGCTGTTTGACCAAATTTTCTTCTTGAATATTGATGAAAAGAATTAGACGAAGAAGTGCTGGACTCGGGACACTCATTGGATCGGGAATTTCGCGAAACACCACTCGACATATGAGAACCTTCACTACCATTTTCTCTAAACTTATACACTCTAACCTGATCCAGATTAACAGTCATTCTTTCACCATTGACATCAACAACCAAATTATTATTTCGAACTTCCAAAACCTCGAACGGACCTACAAACTTCGGACCAAACTTAGCTACTCTCTTTTGACGACTTGAACTTAACCAATGCTTTTCTACTAACACAAAATCTCCAACTTTCACTTCTAACTCCCTTCTACGCATATTATAATACTGAGCTTGCTTTTCTTGCGCTTTTCCCATTTGAACCTGAGCTTCCTTAACCAACCTCTCAATATCCTGACACATGTACTGACTTTCTGCATCTGACACCATAACTAACCTTTGGAATGGAGTAATAACTTTTCTACCCAAATACAATTCAGCAGGCGTTTTCCCCGTTGACTCGTGAACTGCCGTACGAAGTGCGTACGCAAAATGCTGAAGAAACTGGTCCCAATTTGCATGATGAGAACCAACATAAGAAGAAATCATTTGAATTAATGTACGATTTACACGTTCAGCCATATTAGACTGAGGACGATACGGAACAGTAAAAGAATGATCGATCTCCAGCTTTTCACACAGGGCCTTAAATATATCAGAAGTGAAACAAGGGCCATGATCACTCACTACCCTAATTGGTGCACCATATTTAGAAATATAATTCTCAAAAAATGCATCGGCAACTGCAGGTGCAGAAGCCTTCCTGAGGGGGACTAACTCTACCCACTTACTGAAATAATCAACTATAACTAGTACAAATCTATATCTTTTAGGATTAGACAATGGATAAGGACCGATTAAATCTACACCTACACATTCATTAGGAAAATTTACTTTAATAGGAATTTATTTGCCAGCTGGACTTACATTTTTATAATTATAACGTTGGCATGTGCTACAGCTGGAGACATAAGCGCGCACTGCTTCCCGCATTTTAGGGAAGTAGCAGGATTCACAAATTCGAGCATAAGTTTTCCTGATTCCTAAGTGACCTGCTAATGGATTATCATGAAATTCTTTCAAGATGGCCTTACGAAGACTAGCCGGAATAAAAACTCTTAATTCTCCACGTGAATTTACAATTTTAGAATAAAAAAGAAGACCATCGATAAGCTTAAAAGATTGGGACCACTTCTCAAACATAGGCACATCTGCGCTCGGGACATCATCAGGATTTTCCAAATATCGATACAAGCTACCAAATTCTTCATCTTGCTTCTGTTCCCTTATTAACTGCTCTCGTGACCTTAACACCAACGACGACAATGCACAACACTTAACTTCCTCCGTGACCTCTAAACCACCATGCGGGTTTCGTGACAAAGCATCCGCTACCGCATTCTCCTTGCCAGCCCTATGTTCTATAACAACATTATACTCTGCTAACTTCAAACACCACCTGACCATACGAGACGACAACCCCTTTCCATTAGTTAACTTTGTCAAAGCTGAATGGTCCGTAATGACTTTAACCGGTATATTAGTGAAAAAACAACGAAATTTATTCAAAGCCCAAATTACTGCAAGACACTCCCTTTCCGTAATCGAATAATTCCTTTCCGCTGCATTTAAAATTCTTGACGCAAACGCTATAGGTCGACCTTTCTGTGCTAACATCGCTCCAACCCCCACTGCACTCGCATCGCAATACACTTCAAACTGAGACGAATAATCGGGGTGAGCCAAAACAGGAGGGGAAACTACTGCCTCTTTTAATAATTCAAACGATCTCTGAGCTGCTGATGACCATACAAACTTAACCCTTTTCCTTTTTAAATTATACAACGGTTCACATAACTCCGAAAAACGTGGAATGAACTTGGCAAACCAAGCCACCATCCCTAAAAATGTCGCCACTTCCTTACTATTTTTGGGGGGATTCATTGACGTAATTGCCTCAATTTTCTCATTATCTATTTTAATACCATCACGCGTAATTTTAACTCCTAAATACTTTATCTCTTTTCTCAAAAATTTACATTTTTCTAACTTAACTGTTAACCCAGCATCTCTTAACAACGTAAATACTTCCCTCAACAATCTTAAATGCTCTTCAAAAGTAGCTGCCATTATAATTATGTCGTCCAGATAGACCAAGACACCCTTACCAAGCAAAGGTTTAAGGATATTATTCATGGCCTTCTGAAACGTTGCCGGCGCTCCCGATAAACCAAAACTCATTCTCTTAAAAGCAAAACAACCGTCCCGAGTAATAAACGCAGTCTTAGGTATGTCCTCCGGCTTCATTGCAATCTGAAAATAACCCGACGTAAGATCTAACGTTGACATATAATTCGTACTCGTTATATTAGCCAAAATGTCGTCAATTACTGGAATAGGATACTGAGGGTATTGCGTTATCGCATTTAACTTTCTATAATCTACTGCAAACCTATATGCCTCTGGATTATCTAAACTTTTCCCATTATTTTTACGACATAACACTACTGGAGATACAAAAGGCGACTCAATTGGCATTATAATATCGTCCGCTAACATTTTTTGAATATGATAATCAATTATACCTTGTTTAACTTTATCATAACGATATGGTTTACTAGCAACAGGTGCTTTTAAACCAGTATCAATCTCATGCCACGCAACATGCGTTAAACCCGGTTTATCAGAAAAAACCTCTCCAAATTCATTTAAAAACTTATTAAATTCCTCCCTCTCCATTTCACTTAACCCCGACTCCTCCAAATTAACTGACACTGAAACAGGCTCTTTCTTACTCACATTCTCATCATTATTCACGATTAACGACTTTTTAAAGAAATCCAAACTAATTCCTCTATCCCTCATATAATCCACACCAACTATACAATGCACTGTTAATCCATCTAACACACAAAACTCCCAACATGTCTTAACCGAACGAATTTCAACTTCCAATTCCACTGAACCTTTATTATCGCAAGCTACTCCCTGTGCTGACTGAACCACCAGACTTGACCTTTTCAACTTCTTATACGAAAAATATTTCCGATAACAATCAAAAGAAATGAACGACTTATCTGCCCCTGTATCGAAGACACTTTTAACGACAATACCATCTAACACAATTAACACTTCAGGTAACTCAACCGGATTAATAGTAATCTTATTTAAACTCACAGAAGGCTTTTTCGATTTGACCTGTGACTGCATACCTTCCGAAATACAGTCACTTACCAGTTTAACTGACCCGACCTCCTCACACCTCTCCTTTGCACTGATCTACCTTCAAAATTCTCATCCGAAGTTAATCTCCTTACTTGCGAAGAAACATTCCTGTCCCGTACTCCCCCACTACGATCATAACCACTATTCTGTCTATTTCCATGCATATTTCTCTCACCACTTCTAAAATTATTAGCACCACCACCATTCCTATTACCATTACTCGTATTCGACATATTACGACCAAATCCATCATTTCCATTACGCACATTACTATCCGGAAATCGCTGTCCCCCTCTCACAAAATTACGTTCCCCCTCATTTCTCAAATTACTATCCGTGACAGGTCTCTGCCGAGGGTTACGCAAATCCCGTTGATCCGAGCTATGCCGAGACTCATACTTCGATAATATCTGGTGCATTTCTGCAAAATTCTTCGGTGCTCTAACTTCAATAAAGTCCTGTATATTTGGATTAAAAAGAGGAAAAACAATGTCCAACAATTCCTCAAATGTAATATCCAAATCTAATTTATTTTTTAGTTCCAGCTTACGAAGATAAAATTTTGACGCCGACTCATAAATATTCTGCTTATTACAATAGAACTCTTTTCTCAAAATACTTTTATCTTTAACGGGAGGAAATGCCTTCTTTAACTCAATTACAGTTTGTTCAAATCTTTTCGCTTCCTCAGTAATCAAAAACTTTCCTATATTTTCTAACCACAAAAGTGCTTCGCCCTTTAACGAGCATTTAAGCACTACGTACCTGTTTTTCTCAGGTATATTATTGAACAAAATATAATCATCTAATTTCACTAAAAATTCACTAATATCACCCTCACCGGTGAAATACACCCGTGGCACAATCTCATAATGTCCGATGTTTCGTTGGGCGCCATTTGTGACGGTATATTCATGCTGGGTGTCATTTGTCACGTTATATGCAGACATACTCATTAATTTAGATTAAAACAACACAGTTTATTAAAATGATAAGGGCTAAAGGAAAGTGGAGCCAGTCTATAATTTCACTCACTGAGAACACTATGAAAAGCTAAATCATACTCACAGGCGTCGGTCTAGCTCAGTCGGGGCACCGTCTAACACTTGACACTATTTCCTGGCTGATCTACTAAACAAATCTTAATTTCACAGCCCGTGGCTGTGGATATTTCTTTATTTCTCAAATAATCAAAACGGAACGATTCTAAACTTTCTTACCAAGGCCGAATCTTTAATCCACTATCTGAACTCCTTTTCGCTTTACTGGAGGCCGTAGCTATTTTCCAATCGTCAGCACCTTACTAAACAATCATCAACTTCGTTGTCCAATGGCGGAATACACACAGAGGCTGCTGGCTGCTGGCCACTACCAGAAACACACAGACGCTGGCTGCTGGCCAAGGCCAGAAACACACAGACGCTGGCCAAGGCCAGAACACACAGACGCTGGCTGCTGGCTAAGGCCAGAAACACACACCCCACAAACTCACACCCAAGCTTTTATACGCGACAAACTGAGATACTTCTCATTAACATAATACTAATAACCGCGAGCTAACTGCGGAATTCGAAAGAGCACACACACTCTAGAAAGTTAAAGTAAAAGAGAGGATAGATGTCACTTTTACGCCTACAAAATGTTAAATTATTGACGTCACGATCTCAGAAACACTAGAGTGCCTTTATGACTAAAGGTCACTCCCTCACAAGGCCAAGGGGCACATATGACAAAAAATCCATTTGGAGTTAATTGAGTTCAAAGAGATGTAACGTTAAATTTGAAAATCAATAATAATTGACTGAACTGTAATAGGAAACTGCCCAGTTGTTTAATTGTGGTCTTTGAATTCTTATTTCAATAACTGTAAAAAAAGAAGAGGATAATTGCAGCTAAATTTATAATTAATCGTATTGGTTATTATTCGACAAATGTTATTGAGCTCTAGAACGCGGCAAATAATTAGAAAATCAATTTTTTCTTTATCTGAAAAGAAATAAGCCTATTTCCAAGTCGTCCGTGCATGTAGTTAATTTGTTTTTCAATTTTATCACTTATACCCATTGGCTTCTGGAGCCCTCATTTAATTTAACCCCTTGAGCTCTGCTGGTAGAATTTTCTACCACGTAATTTTAATTCCTAAATGTCACAATGACACCAGAAAATGAGACCAAATTTACTTCAAAAACGTTTGATGCATTTTTTCGTGTTTATCGTTAACGGGTTTTTTTTCTTTGCAAAATACTGCTGCCAATGTGACATTTGAAATTCTGAAGAAATTTGCACCCCAGAGCTCAAAGGGTTAATGAGTGATTCAACTGCACATACATTTTTCTCCGGGATTGACATGATCTCCTTTACATTGGCAGGTGGGTCAGTTTCCGCATATATTGGCTTAAGTAAATGTCGATTTTTTGAAAAATTAGACGAACATAAAATTGTGAAGTTTAATATGATTTCAACAGCACTCTTAAAGAATTCCCATTAGGTCCGTATTTCATTCATCGATTTCAACAAAGCTAGGATTATCTAGATGTTCCTTATAAAATTGTTATTGCTGAATGTATGGAAATTAGTTTAAGGAAACGTGAAATGTGCAACGATAATATTTCTTTTTTATTCAAAAAATCTGGATTCGCAGTTTTAAAAAACTGTGACTTTACCCTGCTTTTTTTCCCCTAATTTGTTAACACCTAGGGTTGTATAAATAAATCAGCTTCAGTTTTTCTTAATAGTAATGAGTTATTGAGACATATTGGTTGTGCACATTTCTGTATCACAGCTTTCTCTTCCATCTTACAGCGCACCAGTATTGCAGAGTTTTATCGTCATCAGATGAACCTAAAAATTCCATTTTTCTGATTCTAGAACAAGTCGTTAGATTTTCCTACAAGGTGCTAAAGTTGATGAAGGAAATGACTTGTAGTATGACTTGTGGTAATTACTGGTAATTACGACCACAACAAAAGTGGTAAAAAATATTTCTTTCTAATTTCCTAAATGTGGGTGTTTATTTTGCGTTTAATGAAAAAAGTATTTGTTTGGAAACATAGTTCATTAGCTACATTCGAAGGTTTATGCAATAAGTGTTTTTCTTTGCTATTACTAGAAAAACTTAATCATCGATGTTGTAAGGATATTCTAAAAACATGTCGATTAAATAGTTTAAAAACAATTTAATTGTTAACAGGTCAAATCATCCTGAATACAGACGACACCACTGGATTGTTTTAAATGAGTTTTTATGTTTTCGTTGATTCTTCCATTTTAAATTTAACTATTGACAAAGGAGTATGTAAATCGTTTCCTGCTGATTTATATCTTTTAAAATTTTTACCCCTAAAAATGGTTTTAGAGATCATACCGAAATGTGGTGCCTTATTATTTTTAGACCTTATTATTTTATTTTTACATCACTTTTAAATTTGTGAATAAAGTATATGTTGAATAACAACGTCCATTTTGTTTAGTGAAAATACTCTTATATAAAAACTGTACAAAATCTCAATTTAAACAATTCTAGTCTGATTTGATAATCCCAAAATTTTGTTCTATCTCATACTACATGTTTAAAATTCTGAATTTGCTATCTCAATGCCAAAAATGTATCAATTTTTTTCAAATAATTCTTTGAATTCCGGACCCCTTCCTCTTAGATGTATAGACTAAAATTTCCGACCCAAATGGTATGAAATTAGTACCTGTTGTTCAATATACCCTAAGTATTATAAAGATCTATTTACGTGAAAAAGCAAAATGATATTAAGTTTCATTAAATTGTATGCATTAGTTTTTGAGAAATAACTTTTTAGAAAATCATTAAAAACTCGTAGCATTTGTGCGATATATGCCAAAATATAATCAGTAACACTTTACGCTAACGTTTAACTGAATATAAAGTTTGCTAAAAGTCTGTTCATTAGTTCTTCAGATGCTTTTGCGAAATTGTGCAAAATGCAGCATAACAAAGCCACCTGTAGAGGGGCACCAAGAATTAATCGCGATCAGTTTATTTTATCACCAACTTAATCCAAAGCTTTATTAAATTCCATACTTTAATTTTTGAGATAGAATTATTGCTGTAATCGTGAAAGATGCGGCATAGCAGCGCCACTTGTTTGTAGATATACACCAAAACCTAAAAGTAACAGCGTAATTCAACTTGAAACTGAATCTGAAGTTTGATGAAAATCCTTGCATTAATTCTTTAGATAGAAATATTATATCGCGAATTGTTTGCTAAAATGCCATCAATTTTCCACGGTCAAACAAAATCTAAAGATTTGGGAAATACCGTGTATTAGAACTTGAGACAGAGCGCCCACAAAAGTTTTGTCACATGCAGATCGAGAGAGACTCACAGATAGATTCACAGAACAGGTGAAAAACAGACTTACACATAGACATTTTCTTAAATCTATCAAATATTTTTCAGTACATTCTAAAGCGTACAAATTCATCGAAAATTGGAAATCCAAATTTTTCACTAATCCAATGCTTTTTTCTAGTAAAAATAGAAGAAAATAAAAGTGATTGAACTATATAGGGTGAGACAAAAGTCATTGACAAATATTAAAAATTCCAGTAAAAAAGCAATTAATTTGTGTATAATTATCCGGTTAGGATGAAAATTATTCTCATAATCTAATTTTGTTTAAAAAAATTGGTTTAAAACAAATGTCCCTATATTGCATGATAATATGAAAGATAGTAAAAAGTCACCATTAAAAACAATCTCAGACGGTTTATTTTGTTGATATCACTCATACATTTCAGTGCATGTGACTTTTATTTTCAAGTTACAACTGAATTGTACACAACTTTACTCTTTATGTTTAAGTATGGTGGTGTATTTGTTACGATTGGCAAATAAAAAGGTGAATTAAACGCACCATTTAAATTTTAAATTATTACATTTAAAATCGAAAATGTCTATTAAATTAGCATAAATGTTTTTTTTAATTACTGTATGAAAATGATGATATGTAATTACTTAACTTGAGATTTTGATAGTTCTTTAGAAAATAGATAATTTCTTTTAAAAATTTTCTTTTAAAAGTAAAGCACCATCTTGAAAAAAAATAGGACTTATTTTTCAATGTCTTAATAAAATCCTCCTTCGATGCCGAGAAGTGTGCCGAAGTAGACTAGACTGGAGAACCGAACTCCAGACGGAAAGTCCTCAGATTTGATGCTCCACATCACCAAAGACCCATCGAGTGTACGCAGGGCATGCGTTTGTTAAACAAAGCGGTTCTAAAAGTTTTGTGGTCGGTCTTAGCAGTTACCAATGTTATAGATATCTGAAGAAGCCTTTCCCTAAACATTGGAGAAAAATGGAAATTGAGGTGGTGGCGTTGTTTGGCGGTGTCATTTTTTGGCAGTTTTGCTGGACATCTTCTATTGCAGAAGTCTGATTTCGAACCTTCTAAATGAAAGTTCCCTCACAATTTTTTGCCCTTTGGGCAGAAATCAACAACAGCAATTCTAAGAAGCATTTCCATTCAAACCAAATTCTTGTATTAATTTAGTTTTTAAAGAATTTTAAAACGTGTTGAATACTTTCCACCCATTCTGAAAATAGCTTAAAATTAACCCAAAAGGCACATGTTACGTAAACATTTAGATCTTTTTCTTTTAAAAGAATTCAATGATTAGCACAGAAATTTAAGAAACATGAAGAAAATAAAACAGAAAAAAAAAATTAAATAAAGTATTTAATTTATATGAATTTTTACAAATCTATAATATATTGTTTTTTGAAGACTGCAATTTAAGAAGGTGAAAACATAATCTGTACAAAAAAGCATTAATGGATTAATAACTGCGACATTATTATTTAAACATTATTTATCGAAAAATATATTGAAATAGAACTTTTGTTAAAAATTTGATTCCGTTTCATTCACAACTGAATAACTAGTACAAATTAAGATAATATTCATTTAAAAATACATAAGCTTTGTTGCTGTTGTTTAGTTGGACGTTCTTAAAGAATAACTATATTCCACCCCTTTAATTATTTTATGCCGAAGGGTGTTTTTTAGTTAGACGTAATAAGGTCCTGCAAATTGTTCTCGAAAAAATTATGATGCAAGTATTTTAAAAACAGATTTAATGAGAGATCCTAGTCGCGTTTGTAAAAAGTTAAGAATTTTATACTGAAGGTAAAATATAATTATCTGAAAATCATTTTTATTTCCTATATTTAAATAAAAATAAAAATTATTCACTGTGGATGTTTTAAAGCTATTTTAGCATGATAAAAAAGATAAACATCCTTCTAAAATACTTGGATTTCCTGAAATTAAAACTCAAGTTTATAGCATGAGCTCAAATTTATTTTTCTTTGTTTTTTGTAGAAAAAAATAAAAACTAATAAACAAAAAAAAAACATTTTTACATTATTATTTAATTTTTTTATTGAATGGCGCCTGATTTAAAAATTAAAAATATTTTTTCCTTTCATTATTATTGAAATAAATTAAGTTTAAGATAAAAAAAAAAGAAATATTTTGTAATATTTGATGAAAAAATAAAACATAAAAAGCTTAAAATGTTTCAGTTTTTAACTACCGGCCTAAAAATTTATTATGGTGCTAAAAGGTTTTAAAATATTATATTTTAATAGACCTGTTCAACCTTTCGGTAAACACGGGCACATATTGGCTCTTAGCACTCATTAAAGAGCACCATTATTTAAGTGACTGAAAAATCTGGCCATATTATCTCATTGTATTAGTACACACACAATGCTTTAACATAATGCAAATGAATCGTACATTGGTAAACAAAAAATCTGTATAGTTCTGGAGCTACATGCATAAAATTTCAAATTATACAGTCTTTTATGAGAAATCTACATCAAAAAATTTGCAGACTAAGGCGCCAGAAACTTTAATCGATCTATAACAACAATAATAACAAATAAATTTTGAAAACCAGAGATATTACTAGGGGGTAATCCATTTCAAGTGGACCTGCACTGGTCGCTCGACCATTTAAAAAAAAAATCTGAAATTTTTTTTGCAACAACCCTGACATGATAGTGGTTCAAAATGACTATTATTTTATTTTTATTAATTTTTGTTTGTGCATGGCAGCCATATTTGTTTCATCGTGTGCAGCTATTTTCTGACATACTAGGGTATACGAAATTGTAAATATGTCGTCTTTTTTTCCAAATTGAAATAGTGTTTTCAGAATTTTGTTCAGGATAAAATAGGCTAAAGATATGGTGATAGAATAGCTTTAAAAAAATTAAGTGCATGTACCTTTGACCTCTTTGTAAAAAAAAAAAAAAAAAAAAAAAAAAAAATTGTCATATTGACAGTTTTCTTTGCATGAAAAATTTAATCTTCTAAATGAACAAATTTTGGAAAAAATCTTACATTTTGGGCTAAAATTCCACCAGTAAAAACTTATTTTTAAAAAATATTCTACAACCATATCTTTAGCCTATATTATTCTGAACACAATGCTGCAAACCCCATTTCAATTGGAAAAAAAGACAAGATATTTACAATATCGTATACCCTAGTATATGAGAAAATCACTGCACACGATGAAACAAAGATGGCTGCCATGCGCAAACAAAAATTAATAAAAATAAAATAATAGTCATTTTGAACTTCCATCATGTTAAGGTTGTTGCACAAAAAATTTCTGATTTTTTAAAAATGATCGAGCAACCAAAAAAATATTTCCTGGACCACATGAAGTGGATTAACCATAAGTTTCTTTTAGGATGTGAAAATTCGATTTGATTTATTTTGATGGCGTGGATTAGTTTTATGAAAAGTTAAAAAAAGATAAAAAAAGACAAGCATGATAGTGACCAAACCATGTAGGTGGTTTCAGAGGGATAGTCTGGAAGTCCTTTCGTAGATGGAAATAATTCTGCACTGTTTATTATTTTTTCTAAGCAAAATTATGCAAAAAATAAAAAAAAACACCTAAAATTTCAAAGGTCAAGGAAATAAATTAAGCCCTTTTATCCTTCATATAAAACAGCCAATGGGCCAGTGTGACAACAATAAAAAGAAAAAAACTGAGCTTTCATGTATCTTTCGTGTATCTTCAAAGGGGAAGAGGGCAGGTGAAAACTTTTTTTTTTCTTATTTCTTAACCTTCCTACCCTGAATGGGTCTAATCGACCCATAGCTATAATTTGTTTTATACGATTCGCACCAGAACTTTTTTCATAAAGAAAGTTAAATAATAGATCCAAAGAAATAAGCCAATTAAATATATTAAAATGATTTAAATAACAATTCTGGTTTGAAATGTTTTTATCAAGATTGTGTAAAATTTGAACAGGGTAGGAAGGTTAAGTATTCAAAAGAGCTATTTCCAACTATTAAAAAATTTAACTGTTGCTATTACGTATGTACAATATTGTACAATATTGTATTACGCTATAAAACAATAACTAAAAATCGCAAAAAATATGCATGATTAAATTTTTAAAACATGTTACTGGTTTTAATGTACAACGACAAGCCAACACCATGTCAAAAACAGGTTTTAAAAATATCTCTGTAAAAAGTTAATTATTAAAAAAAAACGTTCTTTATACTGAAATTTTGCTTAAAAAATGTTGAATAACAGAAAATCTTCAAACGAGGTAAAAAAAAAAAAACTTGAAAGGGCGTCAGTAGGAGAGAAAGGAGAGTTGAGCTCCAGCAGGTGGAGGGTGGAGGAGCAACTCCTCCCCCACCTACTCCTCCTCCACCTATAGGAGGAGCAACTCCTCCTCCACCTATACGAGGGAGCCTTCTCCTCCACCTGTGGAAAATGTATGCTATAAGATGAAGGGTCAAAAAGGAATTTTTTTTTGACGTACTCTAACAAGAGGTTAATTTTGGAGATTTTTTTAAATTGAACTATAACAGCAAGTTAATTTTGAAGATTAAAATTTTGTTAGCAAACTCTAACATGAATTTAATTTTAAAGATTAAAATTTTTAATCAAACTATAACATGAGGTTAATTTTGGAGTTAGCCATGTTAAGAAAAATAAATTTTGGTGGTGACCTATAGCGGAGAAAAATCGGATTTTAGGCTTAGATGAAATTTTGGAGATTGAATTTTATGTTTATTGTCGAACTATAGGTTCAGGTTTAAATGCATACTTTTAGGAAAAATTAAGAACATAAATTTTAGAACTTAATGAGAAAGATTCTTTTTCTTCTACTTTTCTTTCGAATGAATTTAAATTTAGGAAAACTTTAATAAAGAGGAGGTATTTTGCAAAGGATTGAAATAATTTCATTCAATTTCGAATTTATCTTTTAGGGAGATTTTCGAAAAGAGAAGCAGATTTTTGAAGAGATTGAAACAATTTTTTTTAAAAAAAAGAAAAGAAAGAAAGATTTTTTGGGAAAATTGTCCTATTTCGCAGAGTGTGCCCTCAACTTTTATCCGGGCTTGGGACCGGCAATCTCTGCTTAAGACATTGCCTAATCAGAAGCAGCGAATGGCAGATTTATACACTCACATTTTTTTTTTTTTTTTTTTTTTTTTTTTTTTTTTTTTTTTTTTTTGACGAATTTTAGATTTTCATCATTTTTTTCTTTTAGGCTATAATGCCCATACGCCAGGCTGCTGATGCCATCGTCTAGCAAATATATTTTGTCGTCAAATGGGCTGAGACATTTTTTCACTTGTTTCATGGAATAGAGTCGATGTGATTGCTGCCCAATTCTTTTTTTTGCAATTCACATGTTGTCCGTTGATTTTGAACAAGACAATTGATTTTTAGAGAAAGGATTTAATTTAATTACAAAGAATATTTTTGTACATTGTAATTTTCAATACAATTAATAGTAATTTTCATTTATACATGAAGAATTTAATTTAAATATTTTATTATGGAACTTAAGAAATTTTTTGAAAGGAAATTCTTTTGAGAATTGTCATATTTTGAAAGCTTTTGGTGCGAATTAAGGCTACTGTCCCTTTTGGAGGGAGTAAAGGGCTCCTCCGCCTGCTCCTACCATGACTAAGGGGAACCCTATACCTGCCGTCAGATTATTATTATTATTATTATTATTATTATTATTATTTTAAAAGAAGGTTTAATTAAAGAAAATTTAGAGGTGGTGAAATTTTTTCGGTAAACATAGGTTGAAATAAGTTTAAATTCTGAACTTCCACTTAGATTTATTTACATTTTTATTTTTAATTTCAAGGAAAGTGAAATAATTTCGAAAAGCGAGAATTATTTTTTGAAATCAGTTTAAGAAAGAGAGAATTTTTCAGGGATGCTAATAATTTTAAAACTGTAGTTTAATGTAATAGAATTTTTTTCTCAAGTAAGGGGAGGTATTCGTACACTGTAAAAAAAATCTGTAACCTTAGTAATCTAAATTAACCGAAATCTCTTATTCTTACTAAAATTTTATGTGTACACTGTACAAGAAAATGATGTCCATCTACAAAACTTGTAAGCAAAACTAAAACCATCTGTAACTTTACAAAAGAATTTACTAAAATTTTGGTAACTTTACTAACATTTTATCTATAATGCTCGTTATCGTCACTTAAAAAGTTCTTGGAATACGATTTCCCAAAAAAATTCTTAGTAACCTTAAAATTTGTTTGATTCAAAGTGCAAATCTGTATCTGTTACATGAATTTTTATTGTTGCCGTTACATAAAAAGTTCTTGGAATACAATTCTACTAGAAAAAATTTTGTAAGTTTCCAAATTTTTTTTTACAGTGTAATGTTACACCCCCACCAAATTTTTAATTACTAATTTATTAATAATGTTTATTACATTTTAATTAAATTTTTATTTTTTTTCATTTAAAAATAAATAGTTTCAAGTGAATATTTGTAGTCACGTGATCGGACCCCCCCCCTCCCTTTTTTTTTCCACTTGCATGTTATACAAATGGAATTTCCTTTGCAATTTTTTTTTCTTTTATGAGTCAATTAGTAAAGTTCGCTTGTTAATAAAAATTTTCCGCTAACAATTTTTAATGTGGTTGGTGAAATATATTAATTAAGTATTTTTTATGATGATGACAAAACATATGAATTTAATTACATAAATATTTTATACATTTTTAATTAAGTTGAATATTTTTTCAGCTTTTAGCGAAATGTGGAAAGCAAATTTTGAACATCTGTTGACGAACTAATGTTCACGAAAGGTACATTTGTCTGATATTCTATGCCGCACCCAATAAATCCAGATAAATTAATGAGGGATTTTATGGAAAGCGCAAAAATATTTTCTTGTAACATGTAAAAATAATTTCGCATACAAGACTTCACTAATTAGAATTTAAATAGCAATAACGGATGAGCGAGTTTCATTTCTAACCGATATTGAGTACAATTCCAATCGCACCTGTCGGACTAATAGTTCAGAGTTTTCTTCGAACCTTGAATATCCTTGAGTAAATACGTTCTTTTAGAAAGACCCACACGGAGGGCATCTCTTTCCTTTAAGGGCTATATCCCTCGTCGGTCACATAAAAATAACAAACAATTTATATAAAATTTTCAAATTTATGTTTTAAAATTTTGTGTTTTCGTATTTTTAATTCATTTTCAGATGGATACTTCTTAAGAAAATATAAGCGTATTTTTAGACTCACTGTATATTATTTATTTAGAGAATTTCTAAACTACCTAAATTATTTCTTTAGAAAATTTCTAAACTACCCATATTATTTATATCTTTGACCGCCACTTTAGTAAAAGATCTATTATTTATTGAGAAAATGTATGTATATATTATTATTGGATAACGCCTTTCGGACTCATTTTAACACTCATTATTAATTAATTATTGACTAATTATAAAGGCTAATTTTACTTTTGATGACTTTCATGTTATGAGCTTCATTAATAGTTATTAGTATTGTATTTCTAAGATTTCTTCTTAATTAAAAAAAAATTTAAACACTATAAGTTAATGATAGTTTTAGGTCATATGAAAGATTAATTGTTTACAGATTTTTGAATTAAATTTATTTTCAATGAATTAAGATTTTTTTTTTTTTTTTTTTGAGTTTGAAAAGAAATATCCTTTATCGTACTGTACAAATTAATTTTGTAAAAAATATTACTCATGATTCATTTTACCTGTGATGATTTTATGTCGCAAAAATTAATAAATATTACTTTCTGATACTATATTGGAAAATAAATAATCAAAATCGGAATAACGTGCTCTCAGTTAATTATACATTTTGAAGATTATATAAATATTCCATAACACAATTTAAAACTGAACTACAAAATGACATATTTGAAATACAAATTCAACGGAAAAGGATGCATACATCCTTTATTTTAGTATATATTTTTTTAATATTGAATCAAAATAAGAAAGGGAATTACAGTACCTGCTAATAATCCATGACAATTTTCGTCCACCTAACAACGTCGAAAACGCACTGCCAATATGGTTGCTTATCGCTCACATGCATTAGGTATGTTATCTAAGATACCGATTTCAATAAAGCGGTAAGATCAAAAGCCCAGCGGTCAGTTTCAATAAATAAGATAACCAGATATTTTTTGAATAAGGATTCTTTGGAATCTGTCTTAATTACAATATATATGAATTCCGTACTTATACATTTATTTTAAATTTAGACAAGATTGGAATTTAATTATCTTAATTATATATAGTAAAAGTAGTTTAATAACAGATTGTTTCGCCAAATAAACTAATTAAAATAGTTGTCTTATTATTGTTTTAAGTAAAACATAATGTTAGTGTTAAGCCACATTAGGCCTTTTACCCAAACTTTTAGATAAAATTACTATTAGTAGTACATTTTAAAGGATGTACTTTAACGTTAGACCTCCACTTTCTGTATATTTTGTATTCAAAAATTTGTTTTGTCAAACATGTCTACCTAAAATTTTATACTAAGTTTAAGTGCCTTGCAATTGGAAAACCTCTGGAATTTCTAATACATAGGCATGCTTTAATATAGGTTGAAATTCACAAAGGAACAACACAAATCCCCATTTTATCATAATTATTTTTCATAACAATTTTGTTTGGATTGGTAATATTGAACATACCTGAATCGCATTTCTAATTTGTACTGTTAAAAATAAGCTTTTTCTCTTGAACGATGTATTAACATAACATGCACAAAATAAATCCCAATAAATTATTTTCACTTTGTTAGTAGATACAATTAAAATTGTTGAAGCTTAGTTCTTTGGATATACTCGGTACTAATATCAAATATATACTTTTAATAATCATATTTCTTTATCAAAAGTATTTTAAATAATCGTAGTTCAAACTTACTTTTTAACGACACACGTCTCATATCATTTAGGATTTTTATTTAAGATGTTCAGAGAGACGAATTCACCATTTGGAACGAATATGTGTCATAATAATTAGGATTCTTTGGTGTCTATATTACTTAAAGAAGATTTGAGTAAGGGTAGGGATAGTGAAAATACCTATTCTGTACTTTATTATTATTTTTTATACATAAGTTTAACCAATGAATCACTGAAGAAAATTTTGTTAATTGTAATTTACTATTGGCGAAAAGAAACTTTAGCATTTGAGAAGCAATTATTATTTTTATTATTATTAGCGAAGGGAATTTTAAACACATGACTTTTTTTAAAAAGAAGTAACCCCATTTTTTATGCAAGATAAACTTTTTTCATACACGTTCTTTAGTTCGAACAGGTGTGAAACGAATGATGAGAATCACTGACCACTAGGCTAAACAGACCCAATAAATTAGTCACATCTGTATGATTTGTTAGAGCTATTTTCTCACACAGACTATAGTAATTTTAGGAAACTGTTGCCATTTTTCAACTTATTATTATTATCATAAATACACTTCTTTTAGTTTCTGGATTTAAACACTTGTTTTAATAAAATAGTTTAGTTCCACTATTCAGATTTTATAAGACTGGTTAACTTTAGATAACTTCCAAACATATTTTCAAACATCACATTAAGACCTAATGTTTTTAGAAATAGTAGATATTTATGTTGATTCCAATTGAATTTTTAATCAAAACTGAGTGAATTACTTCTTTTGTTAGTTTTTTTTTTTTTTTTTTTTTTTTTTTTTTCCTTGCATATCAAATATTTATTTCACGAAACTGTACAATTTACCTTACAAAACTTTGGTATTTTGGTAACAGAAAATGAACTTGATGTGGAACATTTTAAACACTTATAAAATAACAATAATTAAGTATAAAAATTAAAGAAGAATATTAATAAATGAATAACAAAAAGAATTTCAACTATTTAAAATAATAATAATTGTATAAGTTAGTAAAAGGAAATTATTCAGTTTACCCTTTTATTTTTGAAAATTACTTTGATCAAATATACTAGTTCATCTATAAGCATATACTAATGGATATAATTATATACTTATGCGTATGTATACTCAATAACTGTATACCATTGAATTGTTTCGAAAAATACGCAAAAATTATTTGTAAAATGTTACTTAATAGAAATTAAAAATCACAACTCAAAGAAAAAAGTTTCTTAAACAGTTTATATGTTATTTAGTTGTTAACAAAAAGTTTTTAAAAAATCACAACATTATAAAAATGTAAATAAAGAAGAATTAAAAAATGTATATACTAAATAAAATATTAATAAATTAATTTTTTGAAATATTTACAACGTAAGAAAAATGTCCCAAGTTAACAAAAACGAATAAATTTTGAATAATGCAAGCACCCACATACATGATATGAAAGTAAGTTTTACTATCAAATTTGGTAATATTTTAGTGGAAGCTTGATGAAAAATTTAGATTTTTTACTTTTGAAAATGTATGTTACCATACGCAATTTTATCCATTAAATTCATCATGACCTCAACTGAACTTCACTATTAACCCTACAAATTGACCAATCGTTAAATGATTTATACTTCCTATTTTTCAATGTTGATTTCCAAACATTGCATTTTTATGTAATACATCACTGTTGAATACACTTGTTTGTGAAAATTATATAGATGGGTTTTCTAATATGTACTAAAATATTTCAGAGTTAAAAAAAATTGTAAAAAAAAAAAATAATAAAAAGTTTAAAAAATTTATGAAAAAAAATAAAGGAATGATTAAAAAAGTTTGACAAAATTTCATGGTAACAAAATGTTATTTGCAGCTTAACAAAATTTTATGTGCTTACTCAGTTATGTTTGTCTACATATGCGTGAATATTTGTGCTTATGTATGTATAATTTACAAAATTTAATCAACAAAATAAAAATATGTATCTGTGCAAAATACTTTAAAAATTGACAATATATGCATGAGAATACTTATATACGATTGTTTATACAATTAATATTTTCTGTTTCACCTAACGCCAGAATACATTAACCAAATAATTGTTTACTATGGCGACCATTCGTTTACTCATCACCTAACCAACCAGTCAACTGTTTACCCTAGTAACTGATCGTTTGTCTTGACAGCTAAAAAATTTTATGTATGCACATACGCAGAAACTTAAGTGAAGACAATCGAAAAATCAGACTTTATCTAAGTAGGCCATTACTTATAACTTGATAGAGTGAGACATAGAGTTTGGAGGAAAATAGGCAAAGATTCTACGCGATGATTCACCAGTATAGAATCGACAAGCACAAGTAAATTTAAAATTAACTTAATTCTCACATTAGTTTGCAATTTAAGTAACTTGTAATATTTCTTTATAACTAGTGGTTTTCGCACTAATTTTTGATTTATTAAGGTAGATATAGCTTACCTGACGAATCTTTTACGATTATCAAGTCATGAAAAATAACTAAAAATTTTATTTTTCTGTTAATTTAGCATTTCAAATTCTTTAGAATTATTTGAAAAATAATTATATAGCCTCGCATGATAATTTTAAGCATTTAAATTTTAACAAATTTACAATCACTTACATTTACCGACTTTTTCAAAACACATCCTTCTAACAGAATGATTTGCAGTGAAATATCCAATTCTTATCGCGAAACCGGATATCACGTGGTTTTATACTTAATCACGTGACTATTTCCTGACGTCGGATTGGATGATAGAGACTCTTTCTTAATGACATCACTCGACGATAAGCCTACCTAGATAAGTAATTTTCACGCCATTTTCACCACTATCTTCGAAGGAATTGTCTTGTTTGCTGTTACCTCCTCGCTGGTCTAAACAACTTGTTTCAACTTGTCTGAACTTGTTTCAACTTGTATACAGTTCCTTTGTTATCTTGTCTAAAATGCGAGTTTATTCATAAGAATTGTTGTATATTTTTAATTTCTAAAGTTGATTAAATAATTAAAATCCCCAATTGTCTATTGCAATCAGATCACTTTCGTTAATTGATTTTTATAAGATTTAAAATAAGAATTGATTTATCTATTTATTATTATTCATAGTAACGATTTTCGAAATAACTTAATTTTCATATGGAAGCGAAAAAGAATATTTCATCAAATGCTTAATAGAATGTATAATTATATGTATTTAACCTATTATTTATAAATAGTTGCATAATATAATAATTCACCAATCATTTTGTACTATATACGAGCGAATAATACTATACTTATTTAATTAATTTATTTTATAATGCATGGTATGCATACTATGAGGCTGAAATATCTAGATGAATGAATGCCTGTTGTTATCGCATCAAATCGATTTTATATGCAGCTATCCGTTTGTGTGCGTGCATGTGAGTGTATCAATGTTGACCTGCCCCTAAAGTCGCTCACATTAAAAAAATTTTAACAATATACAATTAAAAAAAAATATTTAACAAATAAAAAAAAAAGTTTTAACAAATTAAAAAAAGTTTTAGCAATTTAAAACTTTTTTTAATATGTTAAATTTTATTAATTTGCTAAAACTTTTTTTTAATTTGTTAAACATTTTTTTTTAATTATATATCGTTAAAAAATTTTTAATGTGAGCGACTTTAGGGGCAGGTCAACATTGATACACTCACATGCACGCACACAAACGGATAGCTGCATATAAAATCGATTTGATGCGATAACAACAGGCATTCATTCATCTAGATATTTCAGCCTCATAGTATGCATACCATGCATTATAAAATAAATTAATTAAATAAGTATAGTATTATTCGCTCATATATAGTACAAAATGATTGGTGAATTATTATATTATGCAACTATTTATAAATAATAGGTTAAATACATATAATTATACATTCTATTAAGCATTTGATGAAATATTCTTTTTCGCTTCCATATGAAAATTAAGTTATTTCGAAAATCGTTACTATGAATAATAATAAATAGATAAATCAATTCTTATTTTAAATCTTATAAAAATCAATTAACGAAAGTGATCTGATTGCAATAGACAATTGGGGATTTTAATTATTTAATCAACTTTAGAAATTAAAAATATACAACAATTCTTATGAATAAACTCGCATTTTAGACAAGATAACAAAGGAACTGTATACAAGTTGAAACAAGTTCAGACAAGTTGAAACAAGTTGTTTAGACCAGCGAGGAGGTAACAGCAAACAAGACAATTCCTTCGAAGATAGTGGTGAAAATGGCGTGAAAATTACTTATCTAGGTAGGCTTATCGTCGAGTGATGTCATTAAGAAAGAGTCTCTATCATCCAATCCGACGTCAGGAAATAGTCACGTGATTAAGTATAAAACCACGTGATATCCAGTTTCGCGATAAGAATTGGATAATTCACTGCAAATCATTCTGTTAGAAGGATGTGTTTTGAAAAAGTCGGTAAATGTAAGTGATTGTAAATTTGTTAAAATTTAAATGCTTAAAATTATCATGCGAGGCTATATAATTATTTTTCAAATAATTCTAAAGAATTTGAAATGCTAAATTAACAGAAAAATAAAATTTTTAGTTATTTTTCATGACTTGATAATCGTAAAAGATTCGTCAGGTAAGCTATATCTACCTTAATAAATCAAAAATTAGTGCGAAAACCACTAGTTATAAAGAAATATTACAAGTTACTTAAATTGCAAACTAATGTGAGAATTAAGTTAATTTTAAATTTACTTGTGCTTGTCGATTCTATACTGGTGAATCATCGCGTAGAATCTTTGCCTATTTTCCTCCAAACTCTATGTCTCACTCTATCAAGTTATAAGTAATGGCCTACTTAGATAAAGTCTGATTTTTCGATTGTCTTCACTTAAGTTTCTGCGTATGTGCATACATAAAATTTTTTAGCTGTCAAGACAAACGATCAGTTACTAGGGTAAACAGTTGACTGGTTGGTTAGGTGATGAGTAAACGAATGGTCGCCATAGTAAACAATTATTTGGTTAATGTATTCTGGCGTTAGGTGAAACAGAAAATATTAATTGTATAAACAATCGTATATAAGTATTCTCATGCATATATTGTCAATTTTTAAAGTATTTTGCACAGATACATATTTTTATTTTGTTGATTAAATTTTGTAAATTATACATACATAAGCACAAATATTCACGCATATGTAGACAAACATAACTGAGTAAGTATACTGGAGATCTGTATTTTAAAGTATTGCGACCAGGTTCTTTTCAAAAAAAATGCATTCGCTAGAGTTGTAGGCTGTGATCAATAAAATAAATGCCTTTTGAGAACTTTGTTTATTTAAGGTAGAGTTATAAAAATTAAATCATTTCTTACTGAAATAATTAGGGATGGTGCCTGTAACCATTTTTCAAGAGACCTTTGTTACATGACTGAGTGCATGAAGCGAGAGAGAGGCAATTGAAATTTTCTCATTCAGAATTCACACATTGGCATCCAGAATTGGCGAAAAGGAGCATATGAAAAGTGAATGATATCATAACCATGAAATTTTCTGTTACGCTTTAAACAATTAAGATGATTTTGAATTTAATACAGGGCAACCAGAAATGGGCAGTCCTAAAAAAATACGCCAAAAAGAATTCGCGCCAATTCGTACGTTAGGACTCTGTTTTGGGAGAATTATGAAAGACACAATAATGTGGCATGCACAAGGAAAGATTATTACCTAACGAATAAGTTAGAATCACAATTAAGCAGAGAGAAAAGCGATTTTACTGACCGCAAGCAAAGCATATCTTTGTTCTTTTTTTATTTGTTTCCAGCAAGGGTGAAATACGCATCTTAATGAATTCTCTTTATCTGACAGCCGTTTATCAGTAATAAAGCAGATGCTAGATGTTTTTCTTTCTTTTCTTTTGAACGGAAAGTTATTGTGGGATCGAAATAAAACATTAAGATAAACTAGATATTTAATTAGAGATTAGCTTTAACTGTAATTTAGAAAAATGTAAAATTTAAGAAAACTATATGTGATTCTACATCACATATATCACCCCTTTCACAGGCAAAAAAAAAAAATCTATAAAGGTACATGCAGGAAGAGAAATCAATTTTCATATGCTCTTACAAGTAACAATGTGTAAAATGTTCATGAAAACAAACTAAACATTTACTAAATAAAGTAAACAGTAATTGAACTTCTCTCTAAGTAGGCAACCATCCCAAATAAAAGTATATATATATCATAATATAAATATATTGGTACCATAAATTTTGTCATACAAATGACATCATATATTGTTTCTACTTAGAAACAGCTGCAGCTTCATTAATAAAATTTGTGATCACTTTTCAATTTGTCTTATTTAGACAAGGACCTGTATCAAAAATGTGCACATACAAATAAAAGAAAATACCAGGTCTAAGTCCACAGGTCACTTACCAATTGGCAAAAAAAAATCCAAATTGTTTATAATAAGAACATTAAATATGTGTATTGATCAATACAATAATAATAGCAAAGTACTCGAGTAATATAATGCAATTAAACACAAAACATAATATACAAATAAACAAAAACATAATGTAAATAGAAGGATTAAAAATGTCCATAATAATGAATAATAGGAAATACTTGAAATTTCCACCATTTTTTTTTTTAAATTTACAAAATAAGTTTTACTACCAACTTATATTTGAAATGAGAGTTCAAGCAGTGCTAGACAACCAACATATGGATAAATTTTTTTGAAACACTGTCGTTGACCATTTACTTCCATGTGATAATAACGTTCCTAAATGTATATCTTCTAATTTTTGTCTTTTTTTTTAATACCCAAACTAATGAATTTTTTTATTAAGTTAAATCTGAAATTTAAAATCAACGTTGCATTATATTGACATCTAAAACGGTATTTTAGTGTAACATGAGAAAAGAAATCCTCGTAAAGAATTCGGTATCTTCCCAAAAATACTTTTATTCAAGAATAATTACTGGTAAGTGGGAGACACTGAACTTTCATGCAAAAGTATAAAAAGTTTAGAACTGTGGGAAAGATGTGTGGAAAGGTAATCTGGAGACCGGTAAAGTAACTTCAATTTAAGATACGACTTGTATAAAGACCAATAAAAGACATGCATTAACCACTAAAGCAAACATATGACAGCATCTTTGCCTATAAAAATTACAATTTATCTTCACTTCATATCCTTTGAATGAGAAGTGTGAAAACATTGACATGTATGCAATTTTAAATATCACCTTGACTGTGGTATACCACTCATCGTTATCTGCAAAATAACTAAAGTGTATTTTTTTTATGTGGAAGTACTGTGTACAAATTATATAAGGATGAGTATTGAATTTAAAGTGAATAAGTGTGTGAATTTTAGTCTATATATAAAATTTTACATCTTGCTAGAATTTTAAATAAAGAAGGAGTAAGCTCCGCTACATGTGTAAGCATACATTGGCTGAAAAGGAATCTTAATGTTCGTAAATGTAGTGTAAAGTACTAATGTATATCATGTATACCCGAATGAAAATAAAGAAATGTGGAGAAGTGAATGCAAATGATATCTAATTACCAACAAATGTTATGCAAAAAAATGTATATATCTATCTAAATTGCGCCTAAAGAGTAATGAAATTCACGCGTGTAAACGTGAAAACATGGAATAGTGCAAATGGGAAGGTAAAAAGTACTGGATTAAATCATCCATAACCAAAACAAAAAAAAATGTAAAGAAATGACTTATGTATTAAAGATAATAATCAATATGTTCTAAAAAAACTTGATAGAGGACCGATAATTAAACAATTGCATATGTAAATGTATATGTATGTGAATAACTTCCTCTGCAAAGCAAGCAGCAAAATATATATACCTTTGTAAACTGCCATTGTAAAAAAACTTTGTATAAAAACATTGTAATTGCTGCATGCAAAGAGAAGTTGTATGAAAAGTGAGTCAGTTGCAAATATCCACAAGTATATCAAAAGAAAAAGAACTTTGTAAAACTTTCACCACTGTAATATTGATACACTAGTGAACATTCGCACTAACACTGTGTGTAAAGAAAAGTGCAATTGATAATTACACAGACCTACTAAAAATAGAGTAGCTACATCGAATTAAGACAAAATAGATGTGCAATTTTTTTATCTATCGCGAAAGATACAAATAAAGAAAAATAAATTGTGTAAACAAACATTTAAGATTCACCGCAGAAGTCTTACTGATAATTAGGGCTTAACCACCAGAAGAAAACTATCAATAAATCAAAAATGTGAAATTTTGAATCATTCATCTATTCCTGAGCTCACGAAACAGTTGAATGAAAGAGAATCAGAGATATGAACAATGCCCGAAAAATGTAAATCATGAAATGATTGAAAGTAATCTTTAAATAACAATGTATTAAAATGTGTACACCATATGAAAAATATATATCTACGAAAGAATAGTGTAGGAAAAAAAATAATTATTAATGCTTTATGTTTGTGTTATGAATAAAAAGGTTAACGATGTAAAAAAAAGACTGTGTAAAAGAGCGGAGAAATCCAAGTATCACCTGAAGGTAACCAACAAAATATGTAAATAACTAAATATACATGAAATAGCATACCTGAAGAAGTGTTGAATATTTACGTTATATTTTAGAGTGATTAAAAGCTTGTTTTTGCTTGAAATAAAATTTAAATGTATTACAGCAAGTGGAAAAAGCAGGGTGATTTATGTCGAAAAACTTGTTGTAAGCACGGTTATGTGCGATGCAGTTAATGCATCTTGAAGCATTTTTACAATTATCTGAAGTGTGTGATTCACCACAATTAGCACATGCCAAATCATATGCACAAAATTTTGCCTGGTGGCCAATTTGTTGGCAATGAAAGCAACGTTTTATGTTAATAAATGGCCTGACAGTGTAGTCAACAGAATTAATATTTAATTTTCCATGTTGAATTAAGAGGTCAGCTATCCATGATGTAACACTAATTGTCCAGTTATATTTTAATCCCTGTCTTAATTTATGCTTTCTTTCAAAGTTAATGGAAGGAATGGTACTGCCAATCTTTTCATTTATAGCTATCATAATATCTGGTATACCTATATTGTCATCAAGACCCAACAGAATTATTTTTGTGCAGTCAGATAGATCTCTAACTTGATTTTTGTGCTCACATAAATTTAGGATGTAATCCGGTATTGAAATAAGATCAGTATTTTTGTCTTTTGATAATTCAGAGTTATTTGTACCAGAATTTATGTGTGTTTCAGATTCATCTTTATCTAAAAATTTGGCCAAATCTTTCCCATTAGAATTACATTCCTTATCTTTAATAACATTAAGGGGTTCATCCAATTTAGATTCATCAATGTCGCATTGAATAGCTATCTCATTATGCATAGACTGTTTGGACGAGTTCAGTGTTCTTACTTTTTCGAACAACATCTCATTTAACCTATGTAACTGGTCATTATTTTTTTGTAAAACAGTCCACTCAGATTGAACATTACACACCAAATCACTTAAAATATTAAATTTTAATTCAATTTCTTTTTGATAGGAATTAAATTTTGCCATGAGTTCTGGATTATTCTCATTTGAAATAGGATCAATTAATTTCTGAACATCCGAAACAACAGATCTAGAATATCTGTTAATAGAATCCTTTAAACTACTCAAACATGAAATCTCAAAAGAATTAGAATCTAAACCAATTGTTTCAGAATCCATATTAGTTTTAAAAGACATTACCTGTTTTGCATCAGGTCTAAACTTAAAGTTAAACACAACAGATGGATCTTGTGTCAATTTACGTGACCTTTTTTTAGTCATTAAAAACAATTTATATCCTAAATTATAAAAATACGAAAATAAACAAACGAGCACAGTATCTGATTATTAAAAAAATGGACCTATCTACAATGCAATATAATAAAAGCAGCTATATGTGAGAATATTTTTAAATAGATGCTAAAAATTTAAAATAAATGTCTATCCATAAACTAATCAAACTTGTTTTACATTTATAAAAGTGAAAAAGCATGAAAAAAAATCTCAATATTTATTTAAATATTAGAAAACTGGACCCTCTCTAACGAAATATTTTTGCAAGTGGGAGCAAATAGGAAAAACAAACACTGGAAATATATGTATAAAAAGTCTTAAAATAAATTAGAAGGGGGAAAATTAGTCACTTTAGTTAAGACGATATTTTGTTTTAATGCACTGTTTATATCCTACATGAAATGCATAAGAAATATCATAATAAATATTAAGAAATTTATCAAATTTTTTTTTTTTTTTTTTTTTTTTTTTTTTTTGCAGACTAGAGTGTAAAAATAATTCTACTCGAACAGATATAAACAATGCACACACTTTAAGAATGTTAAGATGTTAGATAGGTTTAATCATGCAAATAAGAACATGGCTAGTCTTTGCACAAATAAAACAATCTCCCAATAAAATTACTGTACAAACAATATAAAGCACAACTTACCTTTAAAGTGAAAAAAAATCAGGAAAGAAAAGTAGGATAAACTGTAATAATATATTTTTTGATACATGAATTTATAATTCGATTATGCATGCATCATTATTATTATTTATGTCATGTGCACATGGCATGTGATTCAAACGATAAAATTTTATTTATCTGAAAATGAGCCCACTGTCAATAATATATGAAGGTGCATACATCCTTATTGTATAACCAGTATTCACATGCATCTTTCTCTGTATTGTTTCTTTTATATAAACCTCATATTAAAAAAATAATGATTGCAACCCGACAACATCATGCCTTATTTTTTATAGGAAAAAGAGATGCACCATTAACTTACCTAGAACTTTTTCATCTACATGGAAATATAATATAAAATTTATGAAAAAGAAAACGGAATATATGTCAATTTATAACACTTCAAAAATAACTGTATTAAAAAAATAAACAAAATATATAGTCATTAATTAATAATGGAAATTATAAAAATACTTTCTTTAAAAAGTAATAAACTGTCTTGATATTTCTCAAACGACTTTCAGCAAAAAGTGCACAGCAATAAGTACTTAGATATTTGAAAAATATAATTTTATCATGCTATCGTTTGTATCATAGTTTTTAAATAGCACTTGTAAAGCTGTGAAATGTTTCAAGACAATCTAAAATCATTTATAACTGTTCGTATTTAAAGAAATTCAATTAGAGCACAGAAAAACTAATACATAATAAACTAAAAATGGTTGAAAATTACTCAACATATTTTTTTTTTTAAATAAAAATATCATATAATTAAAATAGAAATTGAGATTTAACCTATTAAATATAAAAGCATACACTTTCTCATCTGCGAAATTTATGCTGTAAATATTTATCAATGAATGTCTTCTTCACTCATTTTTTTTTTTTTACTTTCAACTACTACAAATAAACTTGTAACAGTATTATCGTAAAAATAAACGTTCAATAGCGCACAAAATTACAGACACAAAATTGATCAATGCTGTAGTTTTAAGGTTTTTTTTAATAGTATAGCGCATGTAATTATTTTTGTGAAAAACATCAGTGTCAGCATCCAAAAATTTAAAGAATAAATCCAATGTGAAGATCATATTATCGACGAATGACGAAGAATTTAAACGTCAAACACGAAATTCTGTGTCACTTTAGTCGAGAGCATATGAAATCGTCACTGAAGTACACCGCTAAGATGAAATAAAAACATTATGTCAGTGAGCGTGACATTGTTGATTTAACGGAGGTGAAATAAGAGTCACAAATCGCCAGTCGTAGATTCTTAGGCCTACATCGGCAGGGGAAAATTTAACGAGCGGAAGCGAAGCACCCATCATCACGAAACGTCCCGATCAGAAGAATCACTCGCTCAAGTAAAAGAGAAATTGGCACTATAATCCAACTCTATAATGTCCAGCAAGAAAAATCCGGCGGCAATAATTCACCGGAGCATAGGCATATTTCACACAACAGTCTGCGAAGGAAGGGAGCACTTATGTAATGATTCACAAACATAAGCAGGACTTATCTGACGAGGAAATAGTCGTTCGAAAATACTTGAAGACTGACGTTAATAGTTCACATTTATTGTATTCAGGAAAATAAATAGTCCGGAAAAATCTGGCAGGAAAATAAAAAGCTGGGTAAATAACAGCAGGCAAAAATAACAGCAGGCACCATCCCTCGATGTTTGAAAAAGTTGCGAATGCCTGGTGTAGGCACCATAGTTTCTATACTGGAGATCTGTATTTTAAAGTATTGCGACCAGGTTCTTTTCAAAAAAAAATGCATTCGCTAGAGTTGTAGGCTGTGATCAATAAAATAAATGCCTTTTGAGAACTTTGTTTATTTAAGGTAGAGTTATAAAAATTAAATCATTTCTTACTGAAATAATTAGGGATGGTGCCTGTAACCATTTTTCAAGAGACCTTTGTTACATGACTGAGTGCATGAAGCGAGAGAGAGGCAATTGAAATTTTCTCATTCAGAATTCACACATTGGCATCCAGAATTGGCGAAAAGGAGCATATGAAAAGTGAATGATATCATAACCATGAAATTTTCTGTTACGCTTTAAACAATTAAGATGATTTTGAATTTAATACAGGGCAACCAGAAATGGGCAGTCCTAAAAAAATACGCCAAAAAGAATTCGCGCCAATTCGTACGTTAGGACTCTGTTTTGGGAGAATTATGAAAGACACAATAATGTGGCATGCACAAGGAAAGATTATTACCTAACGAATAAGTTAGAATCACAATTAAGCAGAGAGAAAAGCGATTTTACTGACCGCAAGCAAAGCATATCTTTGTTCTTTTTTTATTTGTTTCCAGCAAGGGTGAAATACGCATCTTAATGAATTCTCTTTATCTGACAGCCGTTTATCAGTAATAAAGCAGATGCTAGATGTTTTTCTTTCTTTTCTTTTGAACGGAAAGTTATTGTGGGATCGAAATAAAACATTAAGATAAACTAGATATTTAATTAGAGATTAGCTTTAACTGTAATTTAGAAAAATGTAAAATTTAAGAAAACTATATGTGATTCTACATCACAGTAAGCACATAAAATTTTGTTAAGCTGCAAATAACATTTTGTTACCATGAAATTTTGTCAAACTTTTTTAATCATTCCTTTATTTTTTTTCATAAATTTTTTAAACTTTTTATTACTTTCTTTTTTTTACAAATTTTTTTAACTCTGAAATATTTTAGTACATATTAGAAAACCCATCTATATAATTTTCACAAACAAGTGTATTCAACAGTGATGTATTACATAAAAATGCAATGTTTGGAAATCAACATTGAAAAATAGGAAGTATAAATCATATAACGATTGGTCAATTTGTAGGGTTAATAGTGAAGTTCAGTTGAGGTCATGATGAATTTAATGGATAAAATTGCGTATGGTAACATACATTTTCAAAAGTAAAAAATCTAAATTTTTCATCAAGCTTCCACTAAAATATTACCAAATTTGATAGTAAAACTTACTTTCATATCATGTATGTGGGTGCTTGCATTATTCAAAATTTATTCGTTTTTGTTAACTTGGGACATTTTTCTTACGTTGTAAATATTTCAAAAAATTAATTTATTAATATTTTATTTAGTATATACATTTTTTAATTCTTCTTTATTTACATTTTTATAATGTTGTGATTTTTTAAAAACTTTTTGTTAACAACTAAATAACATATAAACTGTTTAAGAAACTTTTTTCTTTGAGTTGTGATTTTTAATTTCTATTAAGTAACATTTTACAAATAATTTTTGCGTATTTTTCGAAACAATTCAATGGTATACAGTTATTGAGTATACATACGCATAAGTATATAATTATATCCATTAGTATATGCTTATAGATGAACTAGTATATTTGATCAAAGTAATTTTCAAAAATAAAAGGGTAAACTGAATAATTTCCTTTTACTAACTTATACAATTATTATTATTTTAAATAGTTGAAATTCTTTTTGTTATTCATTTATTAATATTCTTCTTTAATTTTTATACTTAATTATTGTTATTTTATAAGTGTTTAAAATGTTCCACATCAAGTTCATTTTCTGTTACCAAAATACCAAAGTTTTGTAAGGTAAATTGTACAGTTTCGTGAAATAAATATTTGATATGCAAGGAAAAAAAAAAAAAAAAAAAAAAAAAAAAAAAAAAAAAAAAACTAACAAAAGAAGTAATTCACTCAGTTTTGATTAAAAATTCAATTGGAATCAACATAAATATCTACTATTTCTAAAAACATTAGGTCTTAATGTGATGTTTGAAATTATGTTTGGAAGTTATCTAAAGTTAACCAGTCTTATAAAATCTGAATAGTGGAACTAAACTATTTTATTAAAACAAGTGTTTAAATCCAGAAACTAAAAGAAGTGTATTTATGATAATAATAATAAGTTGAAAAATGGCAACAGTTTCCTAAAATTACTATAGTCTGTATGAGAAAATAGCTCTAACAAATCATACAGATGTGACTAATTTATTGGGTCTGTTTAGCCCAGTGGTCAGTGATTCTCATCATTCGTTTCACACCTGTTCGAACTAAAGAACGTGTATGAAAAAAGTTTATCTTGCATAAAAAATGGGGTTACTTCTTTTTAAAAAAAGTCATGTGTTTAAAATTCCCTTCGCTAATAATAATAAAAATAATAATTGCTTCTCAAATGCTAAAGTTTCTTTTCGCCAATAGTAAATTACAATTAACAAAATTTTCTTCAGTGATTCATTGGTTAAACTTATGTATAAAAAATAATAATAAAGTACAGAATAGGTATTTTCACTATCCCTACCCTTACTCAAATCTTCTTTAAGTAATATAGACACCAAAGAATCCTAATTATTATGACACATATTCGTTCCAAATGGTGAATTCGTCTCTCTGAACATCTTAAATAAAAATCCTAAATGATATGAGACGTGTGTCGTTAAAAAGTAAGTTTGAACTACGATTATTTAAAATACTTTTGATAAAGAAATATGATTATTAAAAGTATATATTTGATATTAGTACCGAGTATATCCAAAGAACTAAGCTTCAACAATTTTAATTGTATCTACTAACAAAGTGAAAATAATTTATTGGGATTTATTTTGTGCATGTTATGTTAATACATCGTTCAAGAGAAAAAGCTTATTTTTAACAGTACAAATTAGAAATGCGATTCAGGTATGTTCAATATTACCAATCCAAACAAAATTGTTATGAAAAATAATTATGATAAAATGGGGATTTGTGTTGTTCCTTTGTGAATTTCAACCTATATTAAAGCATGCCTATGTATTAGAAATTCCAGAGGTTTTCCAATTGCAAGGCACTTAAACTTAGTATAAAATTTTATGTAGACATGTTTGACAAAACAAATTTTTGAATACAAAATATACAGAAAGTGGAGGTCTAACGTTAAAGTACATCCTTTAAAATGTACTACTAATAGTAATTTTATCTAAAAGTTTGGGTAAAAGGCCTAATGTGGCTTAACACTAACATTATGTTTTACTTAAAACAATAATAAGACAACTATTTTAATTAGTTTATTTGGCGAAACAATCTGTTATTAAACTACTTTTACTATATATAATTAAGATAATTAAATTCCAATCTTGTCTAAATTTAAAATAAATGTATAAGTACGGAATTCATATATATTGTAATTAAGACAGATTCCAAAGAATCCTTAATCAAAAAATATCTGGTTATCTTATTTATTGAAACTGACCGCTGGGCTTTTGATCTTACCGCTTTATTGAAATCGGTATCTTAGATAACATACCTAATGCATGTGAGCGATAAGCAACCATATTGGCAGTGCGTTTTCGACGTTGTTAGGTGGACGAAAATTGTCATGGATTATTAGCAGGTACTGTAATTCCCTTTCTTATTTTGATTCAATATTAAAAAAATATATACTAAAATAAAGGATGTATGCATCCTTTTCCGTTGAATTTGTATTTCAAATATGTCATTTTGTAGTTCAGTTTTAAATTGTGTTATGGAATATTTATATAATCTTCAAAATGTATAATTAACTGAGAGCACGTTATTCCGATTTTGATTATTTATTTTCCAATATAGTATCAGAAAGTAATATTTATTAATTTTTGCGACATAAAATCATCACAGGTAAAATGAATCATGAGTAATATTTTTTACAAAATTAATTTGTACAGTACGATAAAGGATATTTCTTTTCAAACTCAAAAAAAATCTTAATTCATTGAAAATAAATTTAATTCAAAAATCTGTAAACAATTAATCTTTCATATGACCTAAAACTATCATTAACTTATAGTGTTTAAATTTTTTTTTAATTAAGAAGAAATCTTAGAAATACAATACTAATAACTATTAATGAAGCTCATAACATGAAATTCATCAAAAGTAAAATTAGCCTTTATAATTAGTCAATAATTAATTAATAATGAGTGTTAAAATGAGTCCGAAAGGCGTTATCCAATAATAATATATACATACATTTTCTCAATAAATAATAGATCTTTTACTAAAGTGGCGGTCAAAGATATAAATAATATGGGTAGTTTAGAAATTTTCTAAAGAAATAATTTAGGTAGTTTAGAAATTCTCTAAATAAATAATATACAGTGAGTCTAAAAATACGCTTATATTTTCTTAAGAAGTATCCATCTGAAAATGAATTAAAAATACGAAAACACAAAATTTTAAAACATAAATTTGAAAATTTTATATAAATTGTTTGTTATTTTTTTGTGACCGACGAGGGATATAGCCCTTAAAGGGAAGAGATGCCCTCCGTGTGGGTCTTTCTAAAAGAACGTATTTACTCAAGGATATTCAAGGTTCGAAGAAAACTCTGAACTATTAGTCCGACAGGTGCGATTGGAATTGTACTCAATATCGGTTAGGAATGAAACTCGCTCATCCGTTATTGCTATTTAAATTCTTATTAGTGAAGTCTTGTATGCGAAATTATTTTTACATGTTACAAGAAAATATTTTTGCGCTTTCCATAAAATCCCTCATTAATTTATCTGGATTTATTGGGTGCGGCATAGAATATCAGACAAATGTACCTTTCGTGAACATTAGTTCGTCAACAGATGTTCAAAATTTGCTTTCCACATTTCGCTAAAAGCTGAAAAAATATTCAACTTAATTAAAAATGTATAAAATATTTATGTAATTAAATTCATATGTTTTGTCATCATCATAAAAAATACTTAATTAATATATTTCACCAACCACATTAAAAATTGTTAGCGGAAAATTTTTATTAACAAGCGAACTTTACTAATTGACTCATAAAAGAAAAAAAAATTGCAAAGGAAATTCCATTTGTATAACATGCAAGTGGAAAAAAAAAGGGAGGGGGGGGTCCGATCACGTGACTACAAATATTCACTTGAAACTATTTATTTTTAAATGAAAAAAAAATCAAAATTTAATTAAAATGTAATAAACATTATTAATAAATTAGTAATTAAAAATTTGGTGGGGGTGTAACATTACACTGTAAAAAAAAAATTGGAAACTTACAAAATTTTTTCTAGTAGAATTGTATTCCAAGAACTTTTTATGTAACGGCAACAATAAAAATTCATGTAACAGATACAGATTTGCACTTTGAATCAAACAAATTTTAAGGTTACTAAGAATTTTTTTGGGAAATCGTATTCCAAGAACTTTTTAAGTGACGATAACGAGCATTATAGATAAAATTTTAGTAAAGTTACCAAAATTTTAGTAAATTCTTTTGTAAAGTTACAGATGGTTTTAGTTTTGCTTACAAGTTTTGTAGATGGACATCATTTTCTTGTACAGTGTACACATAAAATTTTAGTAAGAATAAGAGATTTCGGTTAATTTAGATTACTAAGGTTACAGATTTTTTTTACAGTGTACGAATACCTCCCCTTACTTGAGAAAAAAATTATATTACATTAAACTACAGTTTTAAAATTATTAGCATCCCTGAAAAATTCTCTCTTTCTTAAACTGATTTCAAAAAATAATTCTCGCTTTTCGAAATTATTTCACTTTCCTTGAAATTAAAAATAAAAATGTAAATAAATCTAAGTGGAAGTTCAGAATTTAAACTTATTTCAACCCATGTTTACCGAAAAAATTTCACCACCTCTAAATTTTCTTTAATTAAACCTTCTTTTAAAATAATAATAATAATAATAATAATAATAATAATAATCTGACGGCAGGTATAGGGTTCCCCTTAGTCATGGTAGGAGCAGGCGGAGGAGCCCTTTACTCCCTCCAAAAGGGACAGTAGCCTTAATTCGCACCAAAAGCTTTCAAAATATGACAATTCTCAAAAGAATTTCCTTTCAAAAAATTTCTTAAGTTCCATAATAAAATATTTAAATTAAATTCTTCATGTATAAATGAAAATTACTATTAATTGTATTGAAAATTACAATGTACAAAAATATTCTTTGTAATTAAATTAAATCCTTTCTCTAAAAATCAATTGTCTTGTTCAAAATCAACGGACAACATGTGAATTGCAAAAAAAGAATTGGGCAGCAATCACATCGACTCTATTCCATGAAACAAGTGAAAAAAATGTCTCAGCCCATTTGACGACAAAATATATTTGCTAGACGATGGCATCAGCAGCCTGGCGTTTGGGCATTATAGCCTAAAAGAAAAAAATGATGAAAATCTAAAATTCGTCAAAAAATTAAAAAAAAAAAAAAAAAAAAATGTGAGTGTATAAATCTGCCATTCGCTGCTTCTGATTAGGCAATGTCTTAAGCAGAGATTGCCGGTCCCAAGCCCGGATAAAAGTTGAGGGCACACTCTGCGAAATAGGACAATTTTCCCAAAAAATCTTTCTTTCTTTTCTTTTTTTTTAAAAAATTTGTTTCAATCTCTTCAAAAATCTGCTTCTCTTTTCTAAAATCTCATTAAAAGATAAATTCGAAATTGAATGAAATTATTTCAATCCTTTGCAAAATACCTCCTCTTTATTAAAGTTTTCCTAAATTTAAATTCATTCGAAAGAAAAGTAGAAGAAAAAGAATCTTTCTCATTAAGTTCTAAAATTTATGTTCTTAATTTTTCCTAAAAGTATGCATTTAAACCTGAACCTATAGTTCGATAATAAACATAAAATTCAATCTCCAAAATTTCATCTAAGCCTAAAATCCGATTTTTCTCCGCTATAGGTCACCACCAACATTTATTTTTCTTAACATGGCTAACTCCAAAATTAACCTCATGTTATAGTTCGATTAAAAATTTTAATCTTTAAAATTAAATTCATGTTAGAGTTTGCTAACAAAATTTTAATCTTCAAAATTAACTTGCTGTTATAGTTCAATTTAAAAAAATCTCCAAAATTAACCTCTTGTTAGAGTACGCCAAAAAAAATTCCTTTTTGACCCTTCATCTTATAGCATACATTTTCCACAGGTGGAGGAGAAGGCTCCCTCGTATAGGTGGAGGAGGAGTTGCTCCTCCTATAGGTGGAGGAGGAGTAGGTGGAGGAGGAGTTGCTCCTCCACCCTCCACCTGCTGGAGCTCAACTCTCCTTTCTCTCCTACTGGCGTCATGGGGCCTGCGAGCGCCGCGTTGGACAGCCCAGTATCTTAAGTTCTGTGAGTGTGTATATTTTAATTTTTGCTTTTTTCTCGATATTTTGTTTAATTTATTTTAAAAAACGTTATTTAGCACAGAAATTTAAGAAACATGAAGAAAATAAAACAACAAAAAAAATTAAAAAAAGTATTTCATTTATACTATTATTTTTTAATCTATAATATGTTTCTTTTTCAAAGGCTGTAACTTAAAGATATTATAGTATAATACGTACAAAAAAGCATTAATGAATTTATCATTACAATTTTATTAATTAAACATTATTTACGGTAAAATATATTGAAATAATATTTTATTAAAAAACAGTTTTCGTATCATTTAAAACAGAATATTTACTACGAATTAATATAAAAGTCTTTTAAAGGATAAACAATAAGCTTGTTTTTGTTGTTTTTTACTTGGAAGTTTTTAAAGAATGCCTTTCTTCTAACCCTTTAATTATTTTATGTTGAGGGAGGGGTGTTTTTCAGTTTACACTGCAATATAATTTTTTTTATCGTAAACTCATTTTTATTGACACATAATAAGGTCCTACAACTTGTCGTCAAAAGAATGCTTATGTAAATATCTTAAAAATAGATTTAATGAGACATCCTCGTCGCGATTGTAAAAAGTTAAGCATTTTATACTAAAAATAAAATAAAATCCGTCTGAAAATCACTTTTATTTCTTACATTAAAAAAAAAAGAAATTATTTACTGTGAAAGTTTTTGAATTATTTCACCATGATAAAAAGATAAAAATTCTCCGAAAATGTCTTGGATTTTCCGCAGTTAAAACTCACGTTTATACCATGATTTCAATTTTCTTTTTATTTATTTTTTTATGGTAAGAAGAAAAATTTATAAACAAGGAAAATTCCAAATTAATAATAAAAAAAACCCTACTTTTTAATGTCCTAATAAAACCCCCCTTTCAATTTTGAGGAACATCTCTATTCGAACATCATTCTTGCACATAAATTAATTTAGTTTTTAAAGCTCTTTAAAAAGTGCCAAATACTTTAGCTCACTTTGAAAATTGCTTAAAATTGATTCAAGTCACAAGTTGAATAAATTTTTAGATATTTAAAACAAAGAATACAATAATTAGCACAGAAATTTAAGAAACACGATGAAAACAAAGCATCAATGAAAAAATTAAGTAATTGATTTACATATTTTTTTTATAATTATAATGGTATTTTTATAATTATATATATTATATTGCTTTTTGAAGACTGCATCTGTAGGATGTTAAAAATAGTGTGTACAAAAAAGCAGCAGTGAATTAATATTTACAATATTATTAATTAAACATTATTTAATGGAAAAATATATTGAAATAATAGTTTTGTTGAAAACATATTTCCATATCATTTAAAACTCAATAACTACTATCAATTGTAATAATATTTTTAAAATATATAGTAAACTTTGATTTTGTTTTGTTTTGTTTTTTAGCTGAAAAATTTTAAAGAATGCGTTTCTTGTACTCATCTAATTATTTTATGTCGAAAGGTGCTTTTTAATTTTTTACTACAACATTATTTGTAATGTAAACTCACCTTTATTGATACATAATAAGGTTATACAACTTGTACTCGAAGGAATTCTGATGAATGTATCTTAAAAATAGACTTAATGAGACATCCTAGTCGCGATTCTAAAATGTTTAGCATTTTATTCTAAATTTAAAATAACATTCGTCTGCAAATCATTTTTATTTCCTATATTTAAATAAAAATAGAAAATATTCACTGTAGACGTTTTTGAACTGTTTTAGCATGATAAATAGATAAACATACTCCTAAAATTACTTGAATTTCCCGCAGTTAAACTCAAGTTTAAATCATGCGTTTAATTTTCTTTTCATTATTCTTTTATGGCAAAAACATAAACTGATTCACAAAGCAAATTTCTAATAATTATAAAAAAAACTCACCTCATTATTTAAAATAAATTATTTATTGAATGGCGCCTAATTTAAAGCTTAAAAATATTTTTGCATTCATTATTAATGAAACAATTTAAGATAAAAGATAAAAGTTTTTGTAATGTCTGATAAAAAAAATGAAACATAAAATTGTTAAAATGTTTCGGTTTTTAACTATCGGCCTAAACATTTATATGAATGGTTTTAATATAATATATTTATAATATATAATATACAGAAATTTAAGAAACGTGGAAAAATAAAATATATATATATATATCCAATATGTAAAACAATCAACAATAAACAATAGAAATTCATGTGAATTGCGCCAAAACGCTGCATTAAAACACATAAATTAAAAATATAATTTCAAATTTATCAATTTAGCAAGAACCAGCACACCCCCCCCCCCACAAAACAAAAATCCCTTAAAATTGAAAATTCAACAATCAAAATACAAAAACAATAGGCTGCCAGCCTCATCAGCGATGGGTTTTATTAGACAAAAGCAGCCGGACACTCCAGTTTACAAAAACAAAATATATTTAAGTGGCAGTGGGTTTCGGCCAGAGCGGTGAATAGCAAAAAATCAGATGTTAAACACCCGATGGCTATAATTCACGCGCCCCCCCCACCGGACCCTACGCCACATTAGTAAACGAATGTCTCACCTGGAACATTGTAAATGATGTCAAAATATGTTCTCTGAATAAAAACCACATCCCCAACTTAGCTGCAATGCCACAACTCAAAACAACTTAAACAGAACAAAGTAGAAACCGTATTCCAAACCAATCCAGAAACAATCCAGGTCTGTTGCCACCCATTGGGTGGCAACTGACAGATGAGACATTCAGGTGTTCCAGGTGAGACATTCGTTTACTAATGTGGCGTAGGGTCCGGTGGGGGGGCGCGTGAATTATAGCCATCGGGTGTTTAACATCTGATTTTTTGCTATTCACCGCTCTGGCCGAAACCCACTGCCACTTAAATATATTTTGTTTTTGTAAACTCGAGTGTCCGGCTGCTTTTGTCTAATAAAACCCATCGCTGATGAGGCTGGCAGCCTATTGTTTTTGTATTTTGATTGTTGAATTTTCAATTTTAAGGGATTTTTGTTTTGTGAGGGGGGTGTGCTGGTTCTTGCTAAATTGATAAATTTGAAATTATATATATATATATATATATATATATATATATATATATATATATATACAGGGTGAGTCATAAATATCGAAACAATAGGCTATCATCTTAAATATTGCCCCTAGACCCATACTTCCAATTGCAAAGTTTCATCAAAAAAGGTAAATTTATTGATAAGATAAGTTGCAACTCCATGGGGGTTCTATTTAAAAAAATATGAAAATTAAATTTTTATACGGCCCCCAGAGGATAAAACTTCCAATTAGAAAATTTTTCCTTATCCATTCCTGAATCGAACAAAAAAAATTTCAGCTTGATATCTGCAAATCCCTGAAAGATATTAAAATCCAAAATTTTCCAAAATTCGTGACTTACACCACTTAAGCATACCTCTGAGCGCAGCGATAGCAGCTCAATTGAAATACAATTTAGGGATTGACCATTAATTTACGCATTATTAAATGTCGATCCAAGATAATACTTTAACTTTTAGATATAAAATAAAAGCGTATAGGTTTTGGCTTTAAACTTCCTTGAAATATGCTAGATGACTGCAATAACTCGAGCTTGGCGCCAGGCTCGTAAATGGCACGACCCATTGCCGGACCGTCTTATTAAACACTTATTAAAAGTGTTATTAAATTAAGTGATATTAATTAAACTCTCATTAAACGTGTCTTTAAAACTTATTGCCACAGGCAATAAGTTTAGTAAAAACAGTAATAGCGATAATGACACTTCTATTAACTGAGTTATATGGAATATATTTTAATGTTAATGTATATTTTAATGTTAATGGGAATATATTTTAATAAATTACACAGAAATATTCCCAAAAATCTAGTTTTTACTATTCAGTTTCAAAATTTATTTGGTTTTAAGCCTATTTTTACTTTTTTCTACCTTTACAAGAGGAAAGTATTGGATGCATGAAAATTTTGAATTCCGGTTTTCGACGGATTCACACGTTTTAGGGCTCAGAGATACCGAAAAACATTTTTTTTACAAAATGTCTGTCTGTGAGTCACTGCTCCTGTATCTCTGAATATGGCATAAATTTTGTGAGCGCGCTCTCTCAAGAACTAATCCACGGAATTTTAAAAAAAATTACATTTACTTATTCCTTGATATAAATTAGTGCTGATTAGTTTTTGGTGTGAATCGCTTAACATGCTATCCTACTGTACAGGATTTCCGCGATAGCTGTATCTCCAGAATTAATGCAAGGAATATCATCAATCTTCAGATTCAGTTAGTCCTTGCCAGAATTGATGTTGTTTATATTTTGTTGTACATAGCTCCACGTGTGGCGCTGAAACACTGAATTTGTTACGATTTCTGTAATAGCTCTACCTTAAGAACTAATGCAGGAATTTTAATAAAAATTCAGATTCAGTTATTTCTTGACATTAATTGGTTTTGTTTACGTTTTTGTTTCAATCATCTTTCGGGTGGCGCTGTTATAATGAATTCTGTATAATTTACATGGTTTCAGTGATATCAAGTACTAATGTACGGAATTTCGAATCCTTAGAGTCCTCGATTGCTACATCCGTGTAGTTTATTTATTCCAAACGACATTTTAAAAATAAAAATATTTATTCGAATATTAAAGTCTAAGAGTATAACGTTTCTGTTTCGTATTTTTTATGCTAAGTTCCCACTAATATTTCGTTATAAGTATATTTAATTTATCAAGATTTAATGCATTCGGACCAAACATCTTTTAAGAAATTTAATTGAATAATTTCAACTTAAAAAATTTAAATTAAATATGCTAAAGATTCATTAAACACCTGTTCTTGTTTTAAAGTAGATAACTGATTCGCAAGTTGAACAAAATTTAAAATGTATTTGTAGTTGAACTGTAAACTGTATGTTAAACTCTAAAAAGGGAAAAAAAAAAACACCGGCCTTTGAGACCGCTTACAGCGGTTAACACCTTGAGATTTTTTTTTTATGCCGGCCAATTATCTACAATAGGAATATAGGCAGTGAGGGGAAGGGTGCCCTCCGTGAGGGTCTTTTTAAGGGAACCTAACCCGTATTTACGCAAAGAAATCCAGGGTTCGAAGAATACCACGGAAAACTTCGAACGATTAGGTCGACGGTCGCGATTGGGTTTTAACCCAGCTCTTACCGTCTATCAGTTTGGAGGCCCGTAATTAGAGGTACCTTTTACGCATCGTGTAATATCAATTTTAACATGAAAAAAGTGAAGTTGACAGGGATAAAACAATGAAAAAAATTGAAATCGGCGTGATAAAAAAAATCAGGTTTAAATCAACTGACGCATTTAAATAGTAATTAAAGAAGGCAAGAATGGCAAAACGAAACTATACAAGAGGGAGTTAATCACCTAGAAACTTTTAAAAAGCATTTAAACGTTAAAAGCCCATATTTGTTTAAAACTAAATGCACTTTTATGCATCAGATGTTTTTATTTCAGTATTTCTCATTTTTAAACTGACATAAATCAATAACCTTCGGTTACGTTAATAGTCCCACGAATTCAATAGTTTTTAACACCTAAAAAAATGCCCAACACGCCGAAAGAAGTTTTCACCTTAGAAAATTTAATTTTAAAAATATGATTTGTTTACAAAAAATTGCATTTTTTTTAATTGCTATTTTAAATAGTTTTATTTTTTTTAAATATTATTTAAAATGCTGAATCAAAATTGAAAATTAGACATTTTTATTTAATCAAACGAAAAAAATTCATCGCGACAAATAATATTTTGAGTTATGACAATTTACTCTAAATTTTTTGAAAAAAAAAAAATTTATTAAGAAAACTTATGATGTGAAAATGCTTACAAATTATGCGGTTAACCATCACAAAATATTCCAAATTCGAACTCTAAATAAATAAAATAAATGTTTCCTGGACAACTTATAGCAAGATTGTTTCTTCAGTTACACGCATTTTAATTTGTGTCTGATCCCTTGAAACCTCACGATTTATTAAAATTGTCATAACTCTCTGAATTTTGAAGATAACAAGATGAAATTTTTTTTGTTCAATTCAGCAATGAATAAGGAAAACTTTTCTAATTGGAAGTTTTATCCTCTGGGGACCGCATAAAAATTTTATTTTCGTATTTTTTAAAATAAACCCCCCATGGAGTTACAACTTATCTTACCAAAAAATTTACTTTTTTTGATGAAACTTTGCAATTGGAAGTATGGGTCTAGGGGCAATATTTAACCCGCGAGTAGTCGCGACATTTTCCACAACGTCATTAGTCGCGCTCGGTCTTTTCGCCGCTGGCCCCCCGCATACCAAATATGTAAAATAAGAAATATTTTTCACCTAATGTATGAAGATAACATTTCAATGAATATATAAATTTGCAGTTTTCTTAAATTATGCATTTTATTCATGAGATATGGAATAATTCGAAAAAGTAAAAATGAACTGACATTAGTGGTTGTTACGTAGACTTTTTCGCCAATTTCAACTTTGTTTCTAAAAATGTACCTGAAAGAAAAACAGAGGTGTCCTGTTACTTCACTAAGGTGTTCGAGAAACCTTCAAAGTCAGCTATATGGTAGATCTCCATTGTATTTGTAATCTGATACATGTTAGGAGAAGATAAGTTATATGGGCGGCGAAAAGACCGACACGCGACTACTGACGGGTTAAGGAGATAGCCTATTGTTTCGATATTGTATACACCCTGTATATATATATATATACTGCTTCTTGAAGACGGCAACTGATGATGTTAAAAAATTATGTGTAGAAAAAAGCATTAATGACTTAATATTTATAACATTATTAATCAAACATTATTTATGGAAAAAATATTGGAAAAATATTTCGTTAAAAACTTATTTCCATTTCATTTCAAACTGGATAATTACTATAAATTAAGACAATATTTATTTTTAAAATCAATAATATTTTTTTGTTGTTGTTTTTTAATTAGACGTTTTTAATTTTTTTTCGTTTTTTTTCCTATCCTTTTAAGTATTCTTTGCCGAATGGTGTTTTTTTTTTAGTTGCACTACAGTACTATTTTTTATGTAAACTCACTTTTATTAAAACATAATAGGTTCCTGCAATCTTTCCTCGAACAGTTCTGATGCAAGTATCTTAAAAATAGATTTAATGAGATATCCTAGCCGCGATTCTAAAAAGTTAACAATTTTATACTGGAGATAAAATATAATTCGTCTGCAAATCATTTTTATTTCCTATATTTAAATAAAAATAAAAAATATTCTCTGTGGGTGTTTTTAAAGGGTTTTACTATGATAAAAAGATAAACATCCTTCTAAAGTTGCTAGGATTTCCCGCAGTTAAACCACAAGTTTATCTTTTTTCATTATGTTCATTTTTCTTATGTTATTGTTTTCAATTCTTTTATGGTAAAAACAAAAACTGATAACTAAGAAACATTCCAAAAAAAAAAAAAAAAAAAAAAAAAAAAAATCTGGCATCAATATTTAATATAAATTATTCATCGAACAGTGCCTCAATTAAAATTTAAAATATTTTTTTGCATTCATTATTATGAAATAATTAAAAATTATTTAAAAGAAAAAGAGTTTGTAACATCTGAGGAAAAAGTGAAATATGAAATCGTTAAAATGTTTCAGTTTTTAACAATCTGCCTAAACATTTACATGGTCGGAAGGTTCTAAAATGCTATATTTTTAACACTGTGGGTGCATATATTTTATTTTTTGCCTTTTTCTCAATTTTCTTTTAAAAGAATACAGCGACTAGCAGAGAAATTTAAGAAACATGAAGAAACGAAACGTCAAAACATTAAAGTATTTAATTTATACATATTTTTATAAATATACAATACGTTGCATTTTGAAGATTGCAGTTGAAGGATGTTAAAAAATAATTTGTACAAAAAACATTAGTAAATTGATATTTATAACATTATTTATGGTAAACTATATTGGGAAAAAAATCGTTAAAAATTTGTTTCTGTATCATTTAAAATTGAATAACTACTACAAATTACGATAATATTATTTTTAAAATAAATAATAAGCTTTTTTTTTTTAATTAGACATTTTAAAAAATACTTTTCTTCAACCCCTTTAATTATTTTATGCCGAAGGGTGCTTTTTTATTTTGCACTACAATATTTTTTATGTAAACTTATCTTTATTGAGACGTAATAAGGTCCTACTACTTGTCCTCGAATGATATATGATACAAGTATCTGAAAAATAGATTTATGAAACATCCTAGTCGCGATTCTACAGGGTGAGTCATAAATATCGAAACAATAGGCTATCTCCTTAAATGTTGCCGATAGACCCATACTTCCAATTGCAAAAATGTGAAATGTTTGATCAGATAAGTTGCTACTCCATGGGGGGGGGGGGTCTATTTGAAATGAAAATTTTATATTTATACGGCCCCCGTAGGGCAAAATTCCCAATTAGGAAATTATTCCTTATCTATCTTTAACTTAAACAAAAAAATTTTCATCTCCAAATCTAAAAAAACCAAAGAGATTTCAAAATCAATGTGTTTTTGTAATTTCCAAAATTTACGTATTTTATGCACATAATTAGGTCAGTCAGAAATTGTGATTTTAGTACGGATTGTGCAGAGATTGGGATTTAAATTTTCGTCCAGTGCAGACCTAAGAAGGAGGAAGCAGTTCCCATCCGCTAAGAAACGTACAAAAAGAAAAAGATCCGCTAAGAAAAGTAATCTCTATTCTGGGCCCGGCCTGGACCCATAATAGAGATTTTTACAACACCCTCTCCAGGCCGATAAAAAGTCTGAAGTTGTGAGAGCTAACTTTATAAAAAAAAAAGATTGAATCTGCATCTAAGAAAAAGCACTGTTTTAAAAAACTGGCGGACAATTAAACACAGTACAGAAAGCAGACGGAAATGAAAAATGTCGTCGATTCGATCGGAAGTTTGAGTTTTGAAAGGGGTTACTTTACACTTTCAATTTTTTAAAAAGCTTTAAACATTTTATTAGGAGCCAAACTTTATTTAAAACATTAAATTCGTTTTTCTGCATGATCGTTTTTCTTCAGACCATTAAAATTCTATAAGTGTTGAAGATAAAAAGTGGTAAAACAAAAAACATGTAATTTCTGATTATTTTACATTAGTTTTGTTTCGGCAAATTTGAAAAAAATATTTACTTTTGAATTTTTTTTTAATTATATCATTTTTAAATGAATATTTTTAATAATTTTAAAGTTAAAATTGAACAAAAATCCAAACAAAACTAACATTAGATTTTCATCTTTAATGAAATGGAAAAAAATTATAATCCGATAAATAATGTTTCGAATAATAACGATTTTATATTATCCCATTTAAATTAGTTTTTTTAATTCGTTTTACCAATTTTTATAAATTTTATGAGAAATTTTAGGATTTGATTTTCTAAGCAAATTATATGGCTAACCATCACAAAAAAGAAAAAATAATCGGAATTCTAATTCAAGATATAGATTTTTTTACATGTTTCCTAGAACTTTTAAAGTAACATTATTTCTTGAATTGCGCGCATTTCAATTTGTGTCCAATCCCTTAAAACCTAATCAATTATTTAAACAGCTATAACTCTGCGAGTATTGAAGATATAAAGATTCAATTTTTCGTGTCTAATTTAGGACCGGATAAAGATAAAGTTAATTCAGGATGGGATAAAGTTTTCGTAATTGGAAATTGTATCCTACGGGGGCCGCATAAAAATTTAATTTTCGTAATTTTTCAAATAGACTCCCCATGGAGTTGCAACTTACCTTAACAAAAATTTTGCTTTTTTTTTTACAATTTTTTGCAATTGGAAGTATGGGTCTAGTTGCAATATTTAAAGAGATAGCCTATTGGTTCGATATTTACGACTCACTTTGTATAAAGTTATGGTCACTTTGTATACATTTATGGTCCTGGAGAGTTTTAAAAGAATGTATTTCAAATACTGTGGGTGTGTTTTGTATATTTTATATTTTGCCTTTTCTCGATTTTTTGAAAAATGAATACAGTGATTAGCACAGAAATTTAAGAAACGTGAAAAAAGTAAATAAATAAATAAATAAATAAATAAAATTAAAAAAAAGTATTTAATTTATATAAATATTTATAAATCTATATTACATTTCATTTTGAATACTGCAACTTTAGGATGTTAAAAAAACATATGTGCAAAAAAGCATTAATGAATTATTAATTAGAACATTATTTATGAATAAATATTTCATTAAAAACATTTTTCCATATCATTTAAAACTGAATAACTACTGCAAATTAAAAAAATATATTTTTTAAATAAATACTAAACTTTTTTTTTAAAAAAATTGGTTGTTTATAAAGAATGCCCCCTTCTACCCCCTTAATTATTTTATACCGAAAGGTGTTTTTTAGTATACACTAAAATCTTATTTTTTTTATGCTAACCCCACTAAAAATAATCTTAAGATTATCTGAAGAAATTACCACTTTCTACAGAAATTCTACAGAAATGTGAAAAATATTTGCAGACTTAACATTACCTTTAAAATATCTGCAGAATTTTTAAAGATATTCTTTAAAATATCTGCATAGTGAGCCAAATACCTTCGGATTTCTCCACAGATTTTGGCCCAAGAAGCTATAGATTTTCTACAGATTTTTTTTAGCGGGGAACTCACCATTATTGAGACATAATAAGGCCCTACAAGTTGTTCTTGAAAAAATTCTGATGTAAGTATCTTAAAAAAATGATTTGAGACATCCTAGTGGCGAATTTAAAAGCTTAAGCATTTTTTAAAATTAAAGATTTAAAAAACTCGTCTGCAAATCATTTTTTCTCTCTATTTAAATAAAAATATAAATTATTTACTGTGAAAGTTTTTGAACTATTCTAGCATTATAAAAATATAAACATCTTCCTAAAATTAGTTGGATTTCCCGAATTCAAGTTTATATCTAGGTTCAAATTTCTTTTTATTTGTTTTTTATGGTAAAAACAAAAATGGTTTAAAATGAAACATTAAGAAAAAAAAACCTTTCTGACATCATTATTTAAAATAAATTATTTATCGAATGGCACCTGATTTAAAATTTAAAAATATTTTTGCATTCATTATTAGTGAAATAATTTAAAATTAAGATAAAAAAAATATATTTTGTAATATTTGGTAAAAAATATGAAACATAAAATGGTTAAAATGTTTCAGTATTAATTAATAATGTAAACGTTTATGGGGCTGGAAGATTGTAAAATAATATATTTTATGCACTGTGGATGTGTATTTTTTATTTTTTGCCGTATTGTCCAATAAATATATATTTGGCTTTGGTGCATTTTTAAAAAGTTACGTTTTCGGTAAACAGTTAAAAGTTTGTGTAACTAACTTATTTTTTAATCTTTAATACTATACGTATGAGTTAAAAAATTTCAAAATATTGAAAAATATGTTCTCAAAATATTTCAAACATTTTCAAACTTTTATTAAAGTATTTTTTATATTTTGTTTCTCTTATGATAATTTAAAAATGAAAATTACCTCTTATTATTGTTAAACAATATGTTTCGAGACACCATAACTATTTTTTACCTTGAATACAATTTTTTTTTTTTATAAAAGTGAACCAAACAATTTATTGAACTAAATCATTTCATGTAGATGTGCGAAAAGTTAATTAGTTCTTGAATACTAGTTTTGCATGATACTAATTTCTTTTAATTTATATATACGCTATAATATGCATACTTACTGTAAAAAAAAATCATTTTTATATTTTTTATATCTTTTTTATGTGAGTTCGTAATTATGTAAATATTTAGCACCTATAGTTGTAGTTTAATCCGCCCGTCTCTCCGCATATAACATCGCAAAAAATACTCAATCGAATCGTTTCGACTTTAAAATATATATAATTATTTTATGATTTTAATGATTTTACACTCTTTCGAACATGATACAATTCATACGCATCGATAAAATATCATATATATTAAAACGATAAGGATATTTTTTCAGCACAGCTAAAACTGGTCTCTACGCATGCGCGAGCAAGCTTTCCGGTTATACTCATCATTTCCGGCATCCAGCTATCACTTAATGCGCAAAACGCAATCCGACCAGATCACGGCAAACGCGCTTGCGCAGAAATCTCAGAACCAATGGGAAAAGACTGTACTTACTGATTATATACATATATGAAATAAATAATGCCATGGCCATACCATGCTCACGTTTTAATTTTTGTGTATATGTAGTGTAGTTTAGAAAAAGTGTAGTTATTTTTTAAATTAAGTACAGCCATTGATACATTATTTTACTTATTTTAATTTCTAAAGATGACCGTAGGTTTATTTAGTCGGGTAATCTTACGATGTTCGCGAAATCATAGTTTATAGAACCCATGAAAAAATCGACTGGTATTCTGTTTTGCTTAACTTTTCTCAGATATTTTTTCGATCGCTGCTTAATTTTATGTTTCATAACATTATTTATTTTGTTCTTTCTTATTTTTATTGAAGGACATAATTTAACAGTTTTTTCTATTGCATAACACTTCTTATTTTGTTTTCAATCTTTTTTTTAAGTAATTCCTTATTGTGATCTTCGTTTCTGTCATACGAAAAATTCATTTCTATTTTGCCTATAGCATTTACAGAAACATTTCTAGTATTATCATTTTGAAATTTGAATAAAAAGACAAAAAATATAGATAATTTTATCGTTTTTTCTATTTCCATAACACTTTTTATTTTGTTTTCAATTGTTTTTTCTATTATGCAATACCTTGTTGTGATCTTCATTACTGTCATACGAAAAATTTATTTCTATTTTACTTGCAGCATTTACAGAAACATTTGTTGCATTCTCATTTTCAAAATTGATAAAAAATAACAAAAGACAAAACATTGAAAATTCTAAATTCGTATTATTCAACTAAATATACGTAGGTCTTGCAAAAAATAAACAAAATAATAAGAGATGAAAATGGATGCCTTATAAATAACTTACTTTTTTTAAATCTGCAGCTACAAAATATTACTTTTTTTTAATTTGTACGTGCAAAAAACATTTTGAAATCTCTCAATCAATCACAAGATTTTACGGGCTTTTTTACATAACTGAATGACTTTTTTTCCATGATTGATTAATGCATTTTATAATTTTTCCCCCACACGACCAACTGTCCATTTTTGTATTTTTCCTCTACTAATTGACGAATTTTCTATTTTTCATGTGATGGATCGAGAAACTTTGTGATTTTTTTTCTGATGAATAAAGAAAAATGTTGCACCTTTTCCCCCTGCAATTAATGAATGTCGTTTTTTTTAATTTGTTGTTTTTCTCGCAATCTTTTGATATAATTTGCTGTTTTATCAAATTTATCCTTTTTTCGTGATTTTTTTTTTTTGTGAAGTTTGTCGTTTTTTCATTATTTTCAGAAATTTGTCATTTTTTTCGCTTTTTTTTTTTTTTTTTTTTTTTTTTTTTTTTTTTTTTGCAAAATTTACCTTTTTTGCAATCTTTTAATGAAACGTGTCTCTTTTTTCATCTTTTGACAAAATGTGTTGTTTTCTCACAATCTATTTACCAATATTTGCATTTTTTAAAGTACCTAGACAAATTTTTATGTATTTTCGCTATCTTTGGACAAAATTCACGTCTTTTATAATACCTGGAAAATATTCATCATTTTCTCGAGTCTTTCGATGAAGTTTGTCGTTTTTCTCGAGTTCTTTCGATGAAATTTGTCGTTTTGTCGCGATATTTCGATTTAATTTGTCGTTTTATTTAATTTATCCTTTTTCGTGATTTTTTGCAAAATTTTTCGGGGTTTTTGCTATCTTTTTGCGAAATTTAATTCTCTTGCAATCTTTTGACGAAATGTGCCTTTTTTTCATCTGGTAAAATTTGTTGTTTCCCCTCACGATCATTTGACAAAATTTGTTATTTACTCACAATCATTTGACAAAATATGTTGTTTTCTCACGATTTTTTGCAGTGTTTTTTTGCGATTTGTTTAGAAATTTGCCATTTTTAGGGGTTTTTGTCGATTTTTTTTCAAAATTTTTTCATGAAACTCGCCGTTTTTCAAGACGTTTTGACAAAATTTTGATTTTTTGCAACACTTTGACGACATTTGTTTTATTTGGGATATCTGTACAATTTTTTTTTGCAGTTTTTTGACAAATTTTTTAGAGATCTTTTGAAGAAATTTGTTGTTTTTTGCAATCAGTTGACGAAATTTGCTGTTTTTTTTTCTCATCTATTTACAAAACTTCCAGGTGTTTTTGGGGGGAAAGGGGGGTATTTTGACGAAATTTGCTATTTTTTTTATTATTTGCCAAATTTTGCGCTTTTTATGGTACCTAGACAAATTTTGTGTTTTTTCTTGATCTTTTGACAAAATCCATGTTTTTTATGATACTTGGACAAAATTTGTCGTTTTCTCGAGGTCTTTTGATGAAATTTGTCATTTTCTCGCGATCTTTCGATGTAGTTTGCTGTTTTATCGAAATGTTTCAACGAAAATTTTTTGGGCCAATTTTTTTCATAATCTGCGTTTTTCCGTGATATCTGGACAAACTTTGCATTTTCCTGCAACTTTTTCTCAAAATAAGTTGTTTTCTGACGATCTTTTAATGAAATTTTTTTATGTTTTTTGCGATTTTTTTGTTGAAATGTGCCCTTTTTTGCGATCTTTTGGCAAAATTTGTGTCTTTTTCACGACCCTTTGACAATCATATTTTCCCCGAGATATATGGCAAAACTGGTGATATTTCTCCGCACAGTTGACAAAATTGATTTTATTTATTTATTTATTTATTTTTATACCATTTGTCAAAATGTACGATTATTGCCGAATTTTCAGATTTATGACGGAATTTTTTTTTAAGTTTAGAAATAATTGCCTTTTTTTTTTTTTTTTTTTTTTTTTTTTTTTTTGGAAAATTCAAAACATAATCGTCCTTGATTTATAGTTTAATGTGTATCAGAGCTTCGTCAATCGTATGTGATGCGGATAATATTACAATGGAACATAGCAAATGATTTCTAGCATTTTTTTTAACTTTTGCAGTTGAAAAATAATCTTCAAACATTTTCTAGAATCTATGACGTGTGTCGCAGCGTTGCACCGATTCTGCGCCCGGGATCATGTCATGTTGGTGTTATGTTGGTAAATGAAAAAAACATCAGATGAGAGAGATTCTGTGAGTGCATCTGTGAATATAATTTGCCTGGATATAAAATGCAGGGGGTTTTTTCATTTATTGAAATTTTTAATAAATATTAATCTTAAAAAAAATTATAGCGGTAAAATACTTTTTTTCCTAGGTTCTTTCATATTGTTGGTGTCAAGTTTTGACGGTTTTCATCTAGCCAGAATAAATATTGTCATTAATCACTTTAATATGTGAAATGTACATGTACTTTTGATTTATGAAAAGGTAATAGAAAAGTTAGCGGAAATTGCAATTGTTTATTTGTTGAATGGGGTGGGTAATGTAACAACAAATTAACCCTTGAGAGGATCATTGTTATAGTTGTTGCTAAATGGCAAACTATAAATTCAGTCTTATTTTGCTGCGAAGTAAATGAAGTATGTATATTTTGTATGAAATTAGTAATGAGTAATGACAGTAATTATGATTTATTCATGTCATATATAATTTATTGGTGTTGTATTTGTAAATGGAAAAGTATCAAATGAGAGAGATTCTAATTCTATGACAGCGTGTTTGAATGTAATTCTGTCAATTGCTGCTCATTTGCCTGGATGTAAAATGCACGTTTTTCTTTTATTTATTGAAATTTTTGCTGAAGATTAGTCGTTACAAATTCTTTTATTAGCTGGAAAATAAACTTTTCTTTCTTTGGTGCCGTCAGGTTTTGACGGGTTTCATCTAGTATATACTAAAATACACAATCTGTAGAATCTTTGGTGCGAAGAATATATTTTATTAATATACAGGACAACGCTAAAGTACTCTATTGCATAAAGTATTGTGGAAAACATTGTTTGGGGGGGGGGGGTTCGTTTTAATTATATTAAAATATTTCACATTTTATGAAATAGATATACGTTGCTGAGGTTTATAAAAATCTAATTCCTGTATAATTAGCAAGAGCTTATTATTTTCAGGGTCACGCTGATTGCGGCTACTATACTTTATCCGAAGTACACTATACTATTACAACAAAATCAGAATGTTTTTAAAACTATGTTTTAGTAACAACGCATCTAAATTGCTACGCTTGTCGAGCAATATCTGATTTGTTTTAAAATTAAAATTGATTTTTATTATTTTTAAGCAATGTGTTTTCACACACCACAACCATTTTTATGGTAACGCATTCAATAGTTCTTTTTAAAAAGTTTATCAAATAGACGTATTCTACAAAAAATTTCTTGGAGATATGTAAAAGGTTAATTACTTCTTGAAAACTAATTAATGCATGACTTTAATTTCTCCTGATTTACTTTATGTACACATTTACAAAAAATGTGTACATTTCCAAAAAAACCTATCTTTTTAAAAAGTAAAATGCTAATCTATACTAATAAAAGAACAAAACGCTCTGTCTGTCTGTGTGTGTGTCTGTGTGTCTGCGATGGCTAGCAAAATCTACAGCACGTACTAAGATCAAAATTTTTTTGAGAGTAGCCCAATGTCTTTCCTGATGCACCTGAAGCTCAGAATTTCAAAATTCTATTTATTAACTGAGTAATTAATTAAATTCCAAAGCTCACTCTCATAAAAAATCGCCTTTTTTTCGCTTTTTTTCCCTTTCATTTTCTTATGGTTGATTGGTTGCTTAAAATTTTCGAAGAAATAATCAAAAAAGACCTTTAAAATTCATAGACTGGCAAACTGTCAGTTTAAATGAGGATTTTTTTTATCACAGCAGCTGTACACCATGGAGAAAAAGATAGGTGGAGGCGAAGTAAACCGAAAAAAAGGTTTGCAATATTAAACCATTTATCGCTGAAATTTTAATGTCTCAAACAAAAGCACGAGGAAGGAATTTTGTATTAATAAGACGAATTGAAAGAAATGAATTGCAGCTGAAGCATATTTTACGAAGAAATAGTAATTTTTTAAAATGGTTTTTTCTATTATATTATTTAGGTTAAAGTTAGGTTAAAGTTAAATTGCATTTATGTTATGGTTAGAATAAGGATATGTTACAATAAAGTGAAGGCTAGGTTACATTTCTGTTATATTTAATTTACGGTAGGGCACTGTTAAGTCGCTGTTAGGTTACAGACAGATTCTGCTTACGGTACAAAAGTTTAAAGTTAGGAATTTATACACAGAGGAAACATTACGCAAGATTTGATTAAAAATAACACTTACTTTTGTTGAGTAGCTCTGAAATTATAATATTATATACCAACCTTTTAGCTACCATCGTGTATTTATTTCATTCATAGTATGGTCGGATTTAAGAGTGATATAATTAGTTTGAAATTCAAAATATTTCACTTGGGATTTGTATGTGAAAATAATAATTAGTTACGTGATTTAACAGTGATTTTTACGGGTAAATATCAACTTTTTAACACGAAAATCATGCAATCGTTGGATACATGTTCCCTCCGGCGTTTTTCATTGCTCATTTTGAGTATTTTTAGAGCTTAATATTAGTTGTTGTTTTTAAAACCGATTTTTCACACAGTCAGTGGCTACGCATTTCAGACAATGCATTTCTGCATGTAACGAGTTAATGATAAAATCATACAAATTTCAAGTTCGTTTAATGTTGTTAATACGGACCCGGGCAACGCCGGGCGGGTCAGCTAGTATTTAATATAATTGCTTCATTTTACTATTTTTACTTATTTCAAAATAACTATTTTTAATTATTTGTCGAGGTGTTCCATTTACACTTAAGGCTCCACAATAGTCACAGAAAAAGACCCGGATGATAATGTAAAGTTTATGGGAGCGTTCTTTACAAATATCTCGCTAAAACTTAAATATATATATATATATATAATTTTTATATATAATTTTTTTTTCTTTGCATAAGATAGCTGAGGACGATCTACAACCGGCTAGTTTTTACTTTTTGATTTTGCTTATATAATTTTTTATATTGTGGTATTTTCAATTTCAGAACCATTTTAATCCCGTTTTGAAAACTAAAGTATTTTTTTAAACCTAGGACGATTGCGGATCGTCCTCAGCTATCTTATGCAAAAAAAGCCATGTAAAAATATTAAAATTTGGGCGAGATACTTGAAAAGAACGCTCCCATTGACTTTACATTATCACACTTTTTCTGTGCCTAGAGTTGCGTCTTAACAGAAAAAAAGCAAAAAACTAGTTGAATGTGCCAATCCCAAAACTTTCTTCTGTCTTATACCTGCATTTTAATACTTAAAAAAATAGTTTCTCATTTTAATGCTTTAATAATTTTAATTCAATACCTTACCAACTTTCATTTTCATCAATTTCTGCGTCAGTCGGAATAATTAATCGGAGTAGAAACGAATTTCCGTCTCTGCACGAGCCGATGGACAATAGAATGATAGGCAGATTTTTTGTTCAAATTCAGGGAGGACCTACTTGCCTTGCCAAAAAATAATCATATACAAAAAATTTAGTTCAGTTCTAGAACTAACTTCATACACTTTTAGGTGGTGCAATATTGAAAATGCCATAAAATTCGCTATTGCAGTACCCCCTTCCGGCGGATTTTTTTCAAATTCAGGGAGGACCAACTAGCCATAGTCATACACTTACACAAAAAATATGGTTCGATTCTATGCATAATTTCATATACTTTTGGTCGGTACAATATTGAAAATGGCACAAACATCGAGATTGCAGCGTCCCCTTCTGGCGGAATATTTGAAAACTGAAGGAGGACCTGCTTGCCACAGCCAAAAAACAGTCACAAAAATTTGGTTCAATTCTATGCATAACTTCATACACTTTTTGATGGTAGAATGGCGACATACGGACACACACAGATACACGGACAGACAGACATTTTATAAAAACATCTTTTTAGGAATCTCTGACCCCTAAAACGTTTAAATTTGTCGAAAAGCGGAAGTCGAAAAAAATTTCGATTACAATACTTTCTCCTATTGAAGATAGAAGAAAGTAAAAATAGAAAATATTTCCTGAAAATTCGTTCAACTATTTCGGCATGATAAAGAATTGAAACATTCTTTTGGAACAATTTTATTTTCAATCATTTAGAACTCAAATTTACTTGATCGTTTCATGTCCCTGTTTAGGTACGTTTGTAATTGTGTAAATATGTTGTACCTACTGTCGTCGTTCCGTCCGCGTTTGGCAACGCTAAAACTATCCATACGAATTATTTGAGATTAAAAATATATTATTATTATGTAATTTTGTCAAGTCTTTTCAAATTTTATGAAAATTGGATGTATACTTTAATTACAGGGACAATCAAAATTATTCCGTCACATTATACCCTTTAGAACGAATAGTCTCAAGTGCATTTTAATAATAATAATAAAACATAAATAAATCTACAGTTTGTACTAAAAAGTTTTCTGAAAATATCTTAAAATAAAGATCTAACAATATATATTACCACATATTTTCAATCATTAAATACTGTCAAAAAGGAAAATAAATAAAAGTGAAATAAAAACATGTGACAATCTTTTTTATATCTTATATTTTAAAAATCAAAAATATTTTCTGAAAAAATTGTTGACCCATTTAAGCATAGTAAAAAGAATAAAATCTTTTCAAAACTATTTTAGTTTCACTCACTTAAATCTCAAAGGTCTTTTCTTTTTTTTTAAAAAAAATCTGCTTCATTTTTCTTTTAGCGATCTGCATTTAAAAAGAGAAACGAAACCATTATTATTCATGAGTCTGTCACAGTTATTTTTCTCGAAAATTATGGAACGTGGAATGTATAAATATGTAAATATGGCTGAATTATAAAGAGTTTTGACGCACACATTTCCAGATTTTTAACCATTCACAGATTTTTTTTTAAGGAAACTAATTACGGTATTTGAAAAAGAAAATCTATCGTGTAGGCAAGTATCGTTCGATAAGTCTTGTAACATTGAATACAAAAAAAAAAGTTTTTTTAATGTTAGGTGTCAAATTTCAGAATTAGTGTCGAAAAGATAATACACCAAAATACACAATACACAACCGACGAACCGTAAATAACCGAGATAGTAAAAAAAAATCTATGTAAAAAAACTCATAATAAGTAAAAGTGATGTTGCAATTCTGCATCTTGCTTTCTAAGCGCTATTAACAAAATCACAATATAATCTTTCTGCTAGATCTTTGTTTTAGGGGTAAGATGAATCATAGTGGTAATAAGTAGTAAACGTTCTTCATTCAGTTGAAATTCATTGTGAAAAGTAAGCGTAGAAAAATACTTAATGGTTATTATTTAGCAATGATTTTTGTAATATTACTGTTAGTAAATACAGACTCCTTGAAATTCAAGCAACTTGACACGAGAGGTTGTGCGGATTTCTGGTCATGGGTTTTTTTTACACTTTTTAAAGAGTAAAGTTATTCTTCCTTCATAAAAAAATCATGAATTCAGTAATAATAACGAAAATTACAGACTAAAATATACATAGAATTCATATGAAAATAAAAAAGTCAAATTTTGTCCTTACATTTGAAATGAAAGTTTCATTATTTGTACCTATAAATTATGTGCGGATTTTAGGGCTGCGAATTTGAGAGAGTCTACTATAAAACATTGGATGCACGAAAAATTTTCTGTGCAGTTAAAACTACTCGTGATAAATGATTTAACAAGAGAAGTTGTGCTTTTTTTCAAAAAGTTTAATTGATACAATTTAAAAAAGGATAACTGCACCAAAATAAAATGATGTTTATTGATAAAATAAATATTGCAGTTGATTTTAAGAAATGAAATGTCCCTATAATATCATTCCCTGCTGACTTATTTTTTCTAAGCTACTTTATTAGGTTCCAGTTAATTATTTCTGTAAATGTACTTTTACGCACTTAATCTAGTCGGATCTAAGAATTCGAAAACTTTTTTTTACCTCATACATGTTAAAACTTCTTGAAAAATGAAGTATTGAACCGTCACCGATTAGGCGATTTACATCAAAATCTAATAAGCAACAACTTGTATTAATTTCTAACTGAGTCTGATGTTTGATGAAAAATCGCAAAAAAGTCTAAATAGGAGCGTCACCCGTTGACAGATTAACTCCAAAAACTAAACAGTACTTTTATATCATATATTTTATGTCAAAGACTACCTGAATGTAAAGTTTGATGAAAATTCGTGCATCAGTTCCTGAAATAGAGCTATTACGGTAATCATGAAAAAATTTGTATAGCAGCGCCTCCTTTTTAGAAGCGCTGCCTTTTGGGTAATTTACAATAAAACGTAGTCAGTACCATATTATATCAAGAACTAACGGAATTTGAAGTTTTATAAAAATTCGTCTATTTGTTTTTGAGATATAGCTATTACAGAAATCGTGAATAAGGCGGCATAGCAGTGCCACCTGTTGGGCAATTTCCACTAAAAGTTAGTCAGCACCAGTTTATATAAAAAACGAGCTGAATTGTAAGTTTTATTGAATTATGTTCCTTATTCCTTGAGATAGATAACTCACAATATTTGTATCACGTACAGACATACAAACAGTCTATTCATTAGACGTTTGTAAAACATATTTTTGGGGTTCTCTGGCACCTAAAACGTACAAATTCGGCGAACACCGCAATTCGAAAATTTTCTCGAATCCAATTTCTTTCTTGTAAAGATAGAAGAAAATAAAATTTTATGAAATTTGTCCTTAATAGTACTATTCTGCAAAGAATATCTTATAAAATATATTTAACGCGATAAACTAACATAGATTCTAAAGCTTTAAATGCTTCAAAAAGTGAAAAAAATAAACAAAATATAAAATTTGTGAACAAATCATTATTTTTATTTCTTGTTTTTTGAAAAATAAAAAATATTTTCTGAAAAAGTCGTCGAATCATTCCAGCATGATAGAAAATAATAACAATTCTTTTAGAGGTAGGGCAGGCCGGGGCTAGTAGTAACATTTTCGATTTTTGTTATATTAGCCGTAAGATTTGAACTGAAGAGAAACATTTAGTGTATCATATAGAGGAAGTCTTGCGTAAGATATTTATAAAACTACTATTAACATTATTAACGTTTTTCATAACACAAAATGAATTCTGCGTAACCTCGAGATTTGTCATTCCTAACCCCCGGTATGAGGCAAGTTGTGACATGCTTGGGGCACATTGTGACACATAAATGACACGTACAAGTACATTGTAACATATACAAATTTTCTAAGAAAGGCGATTAAATGGAATATGTTAAATCAAGAATGAGAAATTTATTCATTTATAACGTTCTTAACACAATAAAACACTTCATGTTTTAATAATATTGAAAATCAAATGAAAACAAAATAGATTATTTGTTAACACTTGAAAACACTTAATCCTATATAAAGATACTCTTAGAGACACTTAGCAATAAAAAAATGTCTTAATCAGGAAAGAAATAAAAAGTTAGCCAACACTAATCTTTGGCCATATTGATCTTTGACTCGGAAGCCTACTACAGCGTGTAGGCCTTTATCCTATATTTTTAATCACTCATTACCATCGCTTGTTTCAGCGTCTGATTTTCAGTTAATGCTAATATAATAAGGTTCATTTTTCGTACATTTGACATGCGCCCATCTTTTACATGTCATGCATTGCACCTAGTCTTTTCCGGATCGAGAAATTTTATATTGCTCCAAACTAGACATAAGCAATTTTCGTCATCTTCAGAGCTATCTAAACTTGCTTCTCTATTTTTTCAATAACCTAGGTATATTTTTATGCACTGCTTGACATTTCCATACAGTTTCATTTTTGCTTTTTCTTCTTCAATTTGTTTTCTGCGTTCTTTTGCTTATGTTCTACTCGAACTTTCGCTTTTTCAGATTCACTTGTTAGGATGACAGATTTCAAACATATAGGAATAGAGAGCTTGCCTTTTTGAGGTCCTGCTTTTGGCAGTTGTCTTATTTCTGTAAGATTACCATTGACACATTGTTAATATTAATTGTCATAGAATCATCTAATTCAATTAGATTTCTTGCTTCTGAAGACGGTCTTACCATCATTGATTAAAGTTATTGCTGAACTGCATGGTTTATTAAGAGTTTCATATTTACTGTTTCTTTTCATTGTAATTCTGGTCTTTAACGCTCTCATCTCCGATAGATAACGGTCGATCAGTTACTGAAGAACATAGGAAATCTTCATATGTAAAAATCTTCCTATTACTTTCTCAAATACCACTACAACGGAATCCTGCTTGAATGTTTTTTGGAGTGGCAGTTCTAGGACAATACCTGGTGTATCGTAGATCGACACAGTGCTGCCAGGTTGCGATTTCAACCATCCACATACAGCCTGATTGTAGAATTTTTCGAACAGTCCGTAAACTGACACATCAAGGAGCTGTAATCTGTGACTCGTGTAAGGTGGAAATGATAACAAAATCACTCCGTTGCCCATCCAATAATCCAAAACTTCAATATTTCAATGAGAACTATGGTTATCAAGGAATACTAAGACTGGTGACTCTTTCTATCACCTTGCATTTTTAACAAAATGTTTCCTGAAAAGTAAAAAATCAGATCCTGTTATCCATCCACTTGGGTTTGTTGTTCCGCAACAGCCTATGGGACCTTCACTAATAAAATGAGCTTTAAAAAACTTATGTGTAAATACAAACATCGGTGGGACTGTATTTCCCAGAGCGTTAATGCTATTTACCATAGTTACGTTTGTTCCTTTTTCTGCAGAGGTCATTCCCCAAACTCTTTTTTTTTTACAATTTTTTGCAATTATTTTTATAGGTTTCTGCACTGTTTCTACTCTTGTCTCATCAGTATTCCCCATGTCATTTGAATTAAATTTATTTGCTTCTAATACAGACGCTACGTTATTAAAAAAAGTTCTACATTATATTTATTAAAACTTTTATTTCTACTCAACCATCTTGCCTCAGGAACACGAAAGGAAATTGTAGGATGTCGTTGCTTAAACTTAGTCATCAAAACAACATTTGCAAATTTTTTGGCTAACCAACTTTCATGCATATTTATATCATATTTAATGGAAAACACATACGCTAAATTTCACAGTTCTGCAGGACTAATTTCATAAAACATATTCGCTGATTGTTTGACGTATTCACACAACTCCATCTCCTGTTTATGTGTGAATATCAAACGCAGTTTTTATATCCCATTTCAATATTTCCTTCCGTGTAATTTGTTCTTCTTTCTATTCATATATCTAAGAAGGGACATTCGATTTACATTGAATAGTTATTTGGCTTTCCCTAAATTGCATTTTCCGGATTTAACTTCAATTAGAGCCCTTTCATAATCTACTAAAGTAGCTTTAGATCTTTCATTACGCCTCTTGTAATGTCACAACATTTTTCCTGAAATACATTAATCTTCCTTAAAAATTATGCGGCGATAAGCAGTGATACTTTCACAACATTCCTTTAAGACTTCGTCACAACTAGCCCCGCGTTAAGCCATTTTGAACTTTATTCATTAGTCTCCGAAATGTTGGCATGATTAACAAATGCAATACGTAGATTAACAGCTCAAAATATATGCATTCAAATAATGTTAGGGAAGTTTACATACTTCAATGTCGCTAGTGGCAATGACTATTCAAAAGTAGGTCGCAAAATTTACTTTTACGGAAGAAAACAAGATAAATATTTTTATCTCGAAAACAACGCGACGCTATACTTAAAAAAATACGCAGCACATTGAGACAATCAACCTCTTTACTCACATGACCCGATAGGTGCTGTAACCTTTTGGCTCAGTCAGGAAGCTCGATGGCACAACTTGCCTCTGGCACAACTAACCCCGGTCTCCCCTACTTTAGTTTCACTCATTTAAAACTAGAATTTATTTGATCCATTTCATTTTCTTAAAGTTTTTATTCTAGAGAAAATAAATTTTATAAGATTATAAAAAATACATTTTTCCTGTAAAGAAGAATTTTATTGAAAGACTCCTTGCATGAAGTTTATTATATATATTTGAATTCTTGGTTATTTAAATTTATTTGATTCAAATTACAGTTTAAGTCTGAAAACATATACGAAGGTTTAGAAAATTATAATGAAGAAAAAATTAATTTAGAACTTGAATTAAAAGCTATTAGAAATACATAACATATTCTTCCTACCTGGTAAAATGGTGTAAAATTAAACATTTTAAAAAGAGTATAAAATAGTTCTATTTGACTGCTGACATGCTTTAAATCTTCCTAAAATTATCTTACAAAATACATCAAACGAGATGTACCACCATAAATTGTAAAGTGTTAAATTTCATAAAAAGTGAAAAAAAAAAAACGAAATATAAAATTCGTGAGCAAATCATTATTTCTATTTCTTTTGTTTTGGAAAATAAAAAATAGTTTCTGAAAATGTCGTCGAACCATTTCAGCGTGACAAAAAATACAAGCATTCTTCTGGAAATACTTTAGTTTTACTCATTTAAAACCCGAATTTATTTCAAAAGTTTTATTTCCTTAAAGTCTTTATTCTAGAGAAAATAATTTTTGTAAGATTATAAATATTCTATTTTTCCTGCAAAAAAATATTTTATCGAATGACGCCTTCTATAAAGTTTATTGCAGATTTTTGAATTCTTGATTATTGAACTTTATTTGAGTCAATGACTAATTCAAGTCTGAAAACATGTAAGAAGTTAAGAAATTTATAATGTAAAAAAAATTAATTTAGAACTTGAATTAAAAGTCATAAAAAAAAGAATAACATATTCTTCTAACCTAGTACAATGGTGTAAAATTAAATATTTTAAAAAGAGTAAAATAGTTTTATTTGACTGTTGACATGCTTCAATTCTTTCTAAAATATCTTACAAAATAAATCAAATAAAATATACCACCATAAATTTCATAAAAAGTGAAAAAAATAAACGAAATATAAAATTCGTCAGTAAATCATTATTTCTATTTGTTGTGTTTTGAAAAGTAAAAAATAGTTTCTGGAAATGTCGTTGAACTATTTCAGCATGACAAAAAATATAAACATTCTTTTGGGAAGTACTTTAGTTTTACTCATTTAAAACTCGAATTTATTTCATACGTTTTATTTTTTTAAAGTCTTTATTCTAGAGAAAATAATTTTTGTAAAATTCTAAAAATTCTATTTTTCCTGTAAAATACTTTATCGAAAGACACCTTCCATAAAGTTTATTGCAGATTTTTGAATTCTTGATTATTGAACTTTGTTTGATTCAATATCTAATTCAAGTCTGAAAACATGTAAGAAGGTTTATTAATTTTTATTGGTATTAAAATTTTTAATAGTACTTAATAATTCGTAATAGTACTATTCTGCTAAAATTATGTTACAAAATACGTTTAACAAGATATACCAACATAGATTCTAAAGCGTTAAATGCTATAAAAAGTGAAATAAATAAATGAAATATCAAATTCGTGAGCGAATAATTTTTCTTTAACTTCATGTGTTTTGAAAAGTAAAAAATATTTTCTTTAAAAGTCATTGAACCATTTCAACATGACAGAAAATATAAATATTCTTTTGTAAGTACTTTTGTTTCACTGAAAACGTGAATTTATTTGATCTTTTTCATTTTATCTTTACTCTAGAGAAAATAAACTTTGTAAGACTATAAACAGTCTATCTTTCCTGTAAAATACTTTATTGAATGACGCCTTGCATAAAGTTTATTGAAGCTGGTGATCGAACCCGAACCCTTGAAATATAATCCAAAGTTTCAGGATTAGGCCTCTGGATTGAAAAATTTTCACTCTGTTGCTTCTACGCTTAGACAGAAATGTGTTAATCACTCAATAAATGTTCAACATATATAAAGGTTTGCAAATTTCTAATGAATAAAAAACATAATTTAGAAAATGAATTAAAAGACATAAGAAATGCATGACACATTTTTTTCTAATTCGTATAAAGATGCATAATTAAATATTTTAAAAAAATAATAAAGTAGTATTATTTGACTGTTGACATGCTTCAAATTCTTTCTAAAATTATCTTACGAAATACATTTAAAGAGCTATGCCAGCATAGATCTAAAGCGATAAATGTTATAAAAAGTAAAGATGATATAAGGATAAAAATAAAAATACATAAACGAAATATAATATTCGTGAGCATATCATTACTTTTATTTATTGTTAAGTAAAATATATTTTCAGAGATATTCATTAAACTATTTCAGCATGACAAAAATTATAAACATTCTTTTGGAAGTTCTTTAGTTTTACTCGTTTAAAACTCTAATTTATTATCTCGTTTCATTTTCTTAAAGTCTTTATTCTAGAGATATAAATTTTGTAAGACTATAAAAATTTAGTTTTTCTGAAAAGAAATAATTTATTGAATGAGAACTTGCATAAAGTTTATTGCAGCTTGGGATTGAACCCGGAACCCTTGGAATATATTTCAAGGGTACCGGGTTCGATCCCTGGCTTGGACATTTTTCCCTCCATTGGTTGACGCTTAGTAGTAATGTGATAAGCACTTAATAAATATTCAACATATATGAAGAGTTAAGAATTTCTAATGAAAAACTATTATTTAGAACTTGAATTAAAAGACAGAAGAAATGCATAACATATTCTTCTAATTGTAAAAAGGTATAAAATTAAATGTTTTAAAAACAGTAAAATAATTTTATTTCACTAACGAAATGCTTCAATTCTTCCTAAATATATCTTACAAAATACATTTAACGAGATATACCAACATAGCGTTAAAACTAAAGCGTTATATATTATAAAAGATCAAAATAAACAAATATGAAATTCTTGAACAAATCATTAGTTCTATTTCTGGTGTTTTGAAAAGTAAAAAACATTTTTTGAAAAAGTCGTTGAACCATTTCAGCATGATAGAAAATATAAACATTCTTTTTTTTGAAGTATTTAAGTTTCCCTTATTTATAACTCGAATTTATTTGATCCGTTTTATTTTCTTAAAGTCTTTATTCTGGATAAAATAAATTTTGCAAGACTGTATAAATATTGTATTTTTCCTGTAATGAAATATTTTATTAAAGACGCCTTGCATAAACGTTATTGCAGATTTTTGAATTCTTGATAATTAAAATTTATTTAATTCGATTTATAATTAAAGGCTAAAAACATATATAAAGGTTTAGAGATTTGTAATTATAATTCTTAATAGTACTTAATAATTCTTAATATTAATATTCGGCTAAAGTTATCTTATACGTTTAACAAGATGTATCAGCATTGATTATATAGCGCTAAATGTTATAGCGAAAAAAAAATAAAGTATAAAATTCGTGAGCAAATCATTATTTTTATTTTTTGTGTTTTGAAAAGCGAAAAATATTTTCTGAAAAAGTCATTGAACCATTTAAGCATGACAGTGAATATAAACATTCTTTTGAAAGTATTTTAGTTTCACTAAAACTCAAATTTTTTTTTTATATGTTTCATTTTCTTAAAGTCTTTATTTTAGAGAAAATAATTTTTTTTCAGACTATAAAATTCTATTTATCCATTAAAGAGGAATTTTATTGAATGATGCCTTGCATAGATTTTATTGCAGATTTTCGAATTCGTCATTATTGAAATTTTTTGATTCGATGCATAGTTCAAGAATAAAAACATATATGTAGGTTTAGAAATTTCCAATGAAAAAAAAAATTAAATTTGAACTAAAGGACATAGTAAAAGGATAACATATTTTTTGTAATTTGTAAAAAAGGTGTAAAAATAGATATTTAAAAATCAGTAAAACAGTTTTATTTAACTGCTGATATGTTTCAGCTCTTCCCGAGTTACTTTTAAAACACATAAAAGTGAAATTCTGAAATTGCACGGCCTATGATATAGTGAAATGAAACGATACCATTTAGCTTTTCATGTAATGCAAGTTATTTTTCTTTAATTTTATATTTCGATAGATGTTTAATTCTATTTTCTTCGAGTGACACAGTTTTGGTAAGTAGAAATGATGTTGTATCGATACATATGGAATTTGTAAGTATTAGAATCTCTATTGTTTTTCTTATAAAGGAACAAAGAAAATAAGAATTATATAATAAACAATAATATAATAAAATAAGTAATAATAAAATAATATTAATACTTAAATCATAATTAAATAATATCCTGGAAGAAATTATCACGACTTTACAATTTATATGGAAAAGTTAGTATTAAGAAAATTAAAACTGAAATGTTAGAAAACATTTCGGCACATACTAATCATTACCATGGTAATGTAAATTAAAAAAATAAATAAATAAAAATAAAACACTCTGCAAGTTTATATTTCAGGCTGTTGTTCGAAAATATAGATAGAACTTCCCTTTAACGAAATCCTTATTTAGTAAAGTTTTCCACTTAATGAAATTTTCAGCTAAACCTTGAACACCATTATCATGCGAATTAATATCTATATTGCGCAAAAATATATAGTCTATATTACGAAACTTATTCCATTTTCATGCGTTTGTAACATTCAAATGAAGAAATTAATAGTGCGATGCATGTATGAATTTATTTCAAAGGATTATATGAAATTGAAATTATATCTTTCTATTATTAATTCTTTTGAAAAAAAGAAATGATAAAAGCCTTCGATACAATAAGAAAGGGATTCCAGCATACCGAAGATATTACAGCTAAGTTATGCAGATACATGCAAAAATTTTACTTTTTTTTAATCATGCATTTTTTAAAATAAAACCTCTAAAAATAAATATTACAGATATTTTTTAAGTTAATAGTTTGGAATGCTGAGAAAAAAAGACAAAAGGTACACAACAATATTCAATTACTTCGCTATATTATGTCTTTTTTTAGACATTATTCAATTTAAACTTCTGTCTTTAGTCTAGATTACTTAAAAAATAATTACTGTTGAAATTAAAATGCATTTTTCCGATATTTCCATTGTAAGTGTATTTTCTATTTTACGCACGTAAGTGTATTTTCTATTTTACGCATATGTACATTATTACAGATTTTTTTTTTGAGCTTATTTTTATTTAAGTAAAATTTATTTCATAATGAAATATTTAAGTGTAACGATGAGACTTGTTTGTGCGAATTCACAGTAATATATATTGTTTTAAAAATTTCGGAATAATAAAAATTTCAATTTTAAAAAAAATCCTTTCTCATTATCATACATTTTTTGTGTAATTACAACGGGTTTTTTTTCTCGTAACAATGATTTTTTAAATATAGTTTTAATAGGCATCTTGTTAAAAAAAAAAAAAAAAAAAAAAAAAAAAAAAAAAAAGGAAGAAAGAAACTTAGTAAGATCAGCAATAATATGTGGAAATTCAGAAGCCGACGAGTGTAAATGACAAAATTTTTAAAATTGAGTTATGTGCACAGATTATATGGAAATAAAGCTGTTTGCTTAGAGGGTAAAGAGACATAAGTTATTTTCTATTTATGAGCTGTGTTCTAGCGGTCTACTTAAAATCTTTAAAACATTTAATTACTTAGTGTTTTAATGTCTACTTAAATTTTAAAAAAAGTATATTGTACTCCGAATTTCTTTCACAGTTATTGAAATAACAGTTCAAAGGCTGATATGAAATAAGAAAAAGTTTCATATTTTAATTTAGTCAATTCCTTTGAATGTTCAACTTTGAACTCAAAGTACTCCAAATATAAATTATGTTACTTGTATCCTCATATGTATTGATTAAATAAAAAACGCGATTCGAAGAGACTTTTTATATGTATTTTCTCGCAAAGCAATTTAAAATTACACTTAAAGTTTTATGGAATAAATCGTGCTATGCTATCTTAATCGATAACAATACTTAAGCTGGCGAGTAAAAATCATTAAATCGTCACTTTATGTTTTCTTTGTAATTTGGTTAGTATTTGAAATTATAAACATATTTGCAATATTTGACAGATTCAAAAAATATTTTTTAAATTTAGAGTTAAGTTTGGATTTTAAAATTTATTTTGAAAAGATAAACTTGAACTGTAATTTAGCGTATATTTTTTCATTTAAAACGAAAATAATAAAAAGTAAAGATATTATTTCTTTAATTCTCTTTGAGACTTAAGTTTATCTCTTTAAGTTTTTTGGTAGAGGTTAAAAGTTTTGGTAGTTTTCTCAAATCAAAAAACTCATATTATCGTTTTTGTCTAAAAAAAAAAAAAAAAAAAAAATGTATACACATGGCTGCCAACTACTACGCCTATTTAAAGTGAAATAAACATATTAGAAACAGAAATTTTAATAAATTATTGTCAATATGTAATGTAATACATAGCATTGAATATATTTGGCATACATTTTACTAAAACAAAATTGTGGTTTCAAACATATTTATATGATTTAAACAGGCGTAGTAGTTGGCAACTCTGTATACATAAACGATTTTATGTTAAATCAAGGCCGGAGCCATAGAATTGTGTAAATTCGGTCTTATTGCAGTCGGTTTTTTTTTTTTTTTTTTTTTTTTTTTTTTTTTTTTTTTTTTTCTAGGCAATTGTGTAGCTTGGAATTACGTGAGCAAAACTTTTAAGCAAAAGCCGTTGTTAATTATTAAGATAATATTCAATGATGACAATGATTGAAAATGTTTCAATCAATTTTCCTTTTTTGAACAGAAATAAATAAACTTCATCATTCTCACATCTCACTCTTGTACGGCTGGATTAGTTTTGAAATTGGCAATTCATGAGTGTATTAAGATAATCGAAATAAGGCCAGTGACTAGTTGCATCGAAATTCTTACTTTCAGATCGTATCTTTACAAGTGGATAGTAGAATTTAGATCTATGGTATTGCTCATGCTTGTTTGTCTTTGATCTTTGTTTTTTTTTTCTAACAATGGTACATCCATCGGTATATAAGCCGAACTTAACCGAAACGATAGTAAATAAAGTGTATTTCATGGGGTAACTTATTTGCTTTATAGAGAACCTATAAATTTATTACAGTCAAGTCCAGGAAATGAACCATTGTTTTCAAGGTCCTTCTTCGTGTTTTAAATTAGGGTAGATATGCTTCCATTTGCTGATAGCAAATCTCCAATGTTCCCATTGATGCTATAACGCTGAATTGGACAAAATACAACAACTTTCAGTTTTTCTTCTTACAACCACCGTTTTATGGTTTATAGTGACGATTTGAGTGTTGCGTCTTGTTTATGTCGACGTACAACTTTCTTATTCTCTTTCCACTCGATCACTATAATTCCATTTTCTGCGACGTGCTCAATTAACTCATCCCTCTTAAGAACCCTTAGCTTGCCAAATGGAATGACCTTCACTGTATTTATTTGAATTGTGCCTTTTCCTTCGAATTTTCTCTCTTTAGTTCTTCCACAGATAATACCGATCGAAATACATAAAAGTAAGTTCGGACCAGAGTAAAGATCACAGTAGTTGACCACAGTCCAGATCCTTCTGAATCAATTCTATACTTTACCACTGGTATACTACAAAATTTAAAACTATCACAAATGATGTTGTTACTGCAAAATTCTTCATCGCCACAAAGTGTGTTTTAATTTTACATAATGCTTTACTAAGGCGCGTCCGAAAAAATCATCTGCTCATTTATGGAAATGTTTTACTGGTTTCTTGCTAAATTAAAGCAGACATTACGAATCTGTCAAGCATTTTCTCTACTTTTCATATTTTAGTATTTATTTCTGGTGATTTACTTGATGTGTCTACAAGATCGAATGATATTATTGTCAAAATTGAGTATTGCCATTCAATTTTTTAATCTGTTTTTGTTTTTTAATGGTCCTCCCCCGCTCTTAGAAATTTTTATATACATAATTTAAAAGTAGACTTTATTTCCAATTGATTGGCTTCAATAACTTTTTTCAACTATATTTAGTTTCAAAGTTAATTTTTTTCCCACTTCAGTACATACACTTATTCGGTGGTATTATCGTTTGTATTTATTATTTTATCAAGAAAACGGAAATATAGATTTTTTTTGTACTTAATTCCCTTCCCATGTCAACGACTCATTTTTTTAATTTTTTGTCGTGTGGATGAAATTTTTATGATATTTTTTGAAGTAAATCTATCCATCTAATAATCATGAAAGATTCTTAATTAAAATTTCACTAATTTGGAGATTCAGTCAGAGTTATTGCTGGTTTTTGACCAACATTAGCAATATGGCGAATAAGAAAAAAAAAACAAAAGCCAATGTCAAGTAAAGGTTAGCAAAATAGATTCGGCGTTAAACAATGAAAAATCCATCTTTAACTTATTATTGTACCTTTTTTAATATATTCTAAAATAACCCAATTTTTTTGTAACTGCTTACAAAATTGAAATTTGACTGTCCGATGGAGAAACTACTAAAAAGAGCATTTTAAATGTCTCCAAAATATGTAAATGTTTTAAACCCTCTTTTTACATTCTAAAGACAAATTCGAAACTTCCGCCTTTAATTTACCGTTGTGAAAATATACAGTAGAAGTTGATATGATATTTTAACTCTAATTGATAAAAAAAATTGACCGGCAACGATACCTAACAGGCAATAAATAAATAGCATGATAAATGGCTTTTTCACATTTTAGCTAAGCTTTTCTCTATTTGGCACTTCATGCGAATAATTTTGCATGTGTTTATACCAACACGATGCCGATGCATAACTAGTGATTAACTTACAATAGAAATTATCGCATTATCCTTGCTGTATCTTTCCTGGTGCTAAACTGAATTGGTACTGTGTCAGTATGTCAATAAATAGAGCAATAAAAATGACACAGTGTGATTGAACCATTGAACATGTAAAGCGACATCATTTGTTCATAAATATGGATAAGATTCAAGCTTGTATTAGTACGCACAAAACACCGTAGGAACTGGGTTTTCGCAATTGTATGGCGAGTCTGGCTATTTGTTTATTTTCCAAATAAAACATTTTGACACAATTTGGCGCTATGGCGAACGACAGCGAGTACCCTAGATTCAATTATATTTTAAGACCATCATAAGTTTTAGGTAGATTTCGTATGAAATACTACCTATTGCGATTGTTCATATGTTGGAATTTCTGAAACTTTTTTGCAGATCTACGCCGATTGTGACCTCTAGACTCCAAAACTACCATCAGTAAATAAGTTAATATATATATAAATACATAAATATATATATATATATATATATATATATATATATATAACTCCCTAATTTCTTAATTAAATTAGATATCGAATAGGTTTAAAGTTTATATTACTTCTTAAAAATAGCCCACAAGTTTATGCATGACCGATTTTTGCTAAATTTAGAAATAGGCTCAATGGCCGAAAAAAACAGGGTTTTAGGGAGAAAAAAAAATCACAACTTCGTCAATTTTCAAGACATCAAATCCAAATAATTTTTTTTATAAATTTTCTTAAAATTATCTAAAACTTTTGTATTTGCAAGCTTTTGGTCGGACCAACTTTTACTGATGAAAAAAAAATTAAAACCGAAAAGAAAAAGGGGGGGGGGGGTAGGAAAAGAAAAAAAAAATCCATAACTTACTCAAAAATCTTAAGCAATCAAGTCTAATTAAATTTATTTTACATCTTCTCAATAATATCTACAACTTTTATACTAGCCAGTTTTTCATAGGACCAGTTTTTATAGCAAAAATAAATTGAACAAAAATAGGAGTTGGAGAAAAAACATCAAATCCAAAAAGCTTATATTCTGGCTCATTTTTAAATTCATTTTTGATTTTAAACGCATCCAAAAGACAGATCCTCTTATTTAGGAAATGTATAATGTGATGCATAGGCCAGTTTTTTGATAAAGGCAGAATATATTTCATAAAAGGGTGCCAAAATGTGTATTTTGAACAGAATTTTCCGAAGTGATCGTGATGAAAATTTGAGGAAGTATTCAAATAACAAATTGAGTTTTTCCTGACTCATTTTTAAATACATTTTTACTATCAAACGCATCCAATTTACAGGTCTTCTTATTTAGTAACTATATAATGTGACGCATTGGTCAGTTTTTTGATAAAGGTAGAAAATATTTCAAAAAAGGCTGCCGAAATGGGTATCTTGGAAAGATTTTTCCGAAGCGATCGTGATTGAAAAATTTGAGGATATATTCAAATAACAAATTGCGTTTTTTTTTAAATTCATTTTTAAATTCAGTTTTGATTTCAAACGCATCCAATTGTTAGGTTCTTTTAATTAGGAGCTGTATAATGTGCCGTATTGGTCAGTTTTTTTTATAAAGGCTGAATGTATTTTAGGTAGCTTTCATTACAAAAAGTAAAAAGCTACCTATTGCAGCCGTCCGGAGGAAAGCACTTCCGGAAAATTTTGGTATATTTTCACCGATCATGACCCCCAGACCCAAAAACCACCCTCCGTTCAAATGTTGACATATATATATATATATATATATATATATATATATATATATATATATATATATATATATATATATATATATATATATATATATATATATATATATATCTGATTTTTGTCATGCGATAACTGACGTATTTATGCACCGATTTGAATGAAACTTGGTATGTACGTAGTACATACAAATGTCTCAACCGAGTTCTTTGGTCAGCATCATCCGCCATTTTGTTTAAAAATGGCGGCCATTTTAAATTTTTTAAAAAATTTAAAATTTAAAATTAAATGCGAAAAAATTAAAAGTTGAAAAATATTTTCCTTTTACGTGTTAGAACTTAAAACAAAGATTCCAGAACACTTTTTATTTTGTCTCTATCTTAAAAAATGATTGAGTTATAGCACTTTGAATTTTTCGTATGGCTGACATTTTGAAACGATCTGATTTTTGTCACGTGATAACACGCATATTTATGAACCGATTTCAATGAAACTTGGTATGTACATAGTATATACAAATGTCTCGACCGAGTTCGTTGGCCAGCATCATCCGCCATTTTGTTTCAAAATGGTGGCCATTTTAATTTTTTTAAAAATTTAAAAATTTAAAATTAAATGTGAAAAAAATCAAAATTAAAAAAATATTTTTCTTTGACGTGTTAGAACTTCAAACAACGATTCCAGAACACTTTTATTTTGTCTATATCTTACAAAATGATTGAGTTATAGCACTTTGAATTTTTCTTATGTCTGACATTTTGAAACGATCTGATTTCTGTCACGTGATAACACGCGTATTTATGAACCGAATTCAATGAAACTTGGGATGTACATAGTACATACAAATTTCTCGACCGAGTTCGTTGGCCAGCATCATCCACCATTTTGTTTCAAAATGGTGGCTATTTTAAATTTTTTCAAAATTTTTAAATTTAAAATTAAATGCGAAAAAATTAAAAATTGAAAAATGTTTTTCTTTTACGTGTTAGAATTTAAAACAACGATTCCAGAACACTTTTTATTTTGTCTATATCTTAAAAAATGACTGAATTATAGCACTTTGAATTTTGCTTATGGCTGACATTTTGAAACGGTCTGATCTGAACGATCCACAATGTTGCTTTAAAATGGCATACACTTAATGATATCGTGGAATTTGGTGACTCTCTAAATCGCTTAAAATAAAACCAGGTTAAATAAAAGATGACTAATTTCTAAAAATTCCTATTAATATTCAGTCTTGACAAAAAATAGTCTCAATCTTATAAAATCACTAATTTTATAAGATTATTTCCACTAAATTGAGCTTAGTGTTTTTGAACAATGTAACTTACCTTAAAAGAAATAAATAAAAATATATAAGTATATGAAAGCTACCTCTTCCTCCCGGCATTGCCGGAAGGATTTTTTAAAAATACTGTCAAAGTGGGCACTTCGCACAATGTTTCCCGAAGCTATCATGATTAAAGAATTGAGGAGGTATTCAAATAACAAATTGGTTATTTTATAACTCATTTTTAAATTCAATTTTGCTCTTAAACGCATTCATTTGACAGTTTTGTGTTATTTAGAAATTATATAATGTGCCGTATTGGGCGATTTTTAATAAAGTTAAAATATGTTGACAAAATAGGCTTTCGAGCCGAATTTCTTTTAAGATGATTCTGATAAAACTGGTTTTTACAGAAAAATGAAATTAAAACATTTTCAAAAGCGGCCAAATAAAGTTGTTAAACTGGTCTCATCTCAAATCAAAATTTTTTTGTTGTTGTTGTTGTTGAAATGAGCACTCTTTGAAATTTATCTCCGCCGATAGGCCAAGCCGACAGGGATTATTTTTCATCGGTGCAAGCAAAATTCTTTTTCAAAATTTGTTTTCCAATGTTACACTAAATTTATTTTTTAATTAGTATTAGTGCTTTCTTTTAAGTATGCCCAATGAATGCAATTCTACTGCCATAATAAACATAATATGAAATATAAAACCAAATCATGTTTCTACTCCTCTAACTTTTAACATTTGTGTACAAAGAAATTTAAAAATTAAATTAGTTAAGAGTTTTATTTTTAAACGGTATTTCCTGCCGTCATTTATTTATTATTATAAGTAAAAAAATATTCTTTTAATTAAATCTATTTGTTAAGACACATTTAATTATCAGCAACAAATAATTATGCAGTTATTTTCAGAAAAATCTATTTACCATGGAAAGTTTTAATAACTTTAGGCTAGATATTATGCCATAATTTTTATCATTTTAAAGGAACAAAAATTTTTAATTATTCTCGTACTTTCAAGCACTAAAAATTTTTCTATTAACAATGGTATAATTGACAATAATTGTGAAACGTTGTGAAATATTTCTTCAAGTCTGATAAAAGTGTGCTAAATGTGAAAAGTGTTAATAATATTTTTTATTGGAACTTGAGAAACTGCAATGTTTTATTCAATTTAGTTTACTGTAAAAAAATTATGAACGATATAATTAAATTTTTAAATATTTTTTATACATTTTTAACTGATTTTATTTTGATAAAGTAGATTAAAATAACGAAGTAATGAAGAATAGTAATTATAACGCGACTTAGCATAATATAACAATAAGAGAAAAATACTTTGATAAAATAAGATAAAAAATAAAAATTTAATGTAAAAAGATCTTTTTCCACCAACTACTGTTCATGATCACTACTCTTCATGATCTTTTTTTTTTTTAATTTATTGATTCCGTTACAATCCATAATTTTAATCTTTTTAATGGAAAAGAATCCTTTATCATTTCTACCCTCAAGTACCAAGATTTTTAAGTAAGCTCAGAATTAATGAATAATAAAGTATAACAGACATTGTGAAATTTGTCTTTAAAATTTATTGATTGAGAAGTTTTAAAACTATAGTAAATATGTTAAAAAAATAAAAACTTGTAGTGGTTTTTAAATGGAAATAATTAATTTTAGTTTATAGTCAGTGTTATGTAATATACATAATATGTAGGTACATAATATATTAAACTTGTTTTAAAAATCCTTTAAATATAATATGTATATATATGTGTGTATTAGACTTATAAAGGAAATTAGGTTTAATAATCTAATGAGATCAATAGTTTGTGGTTATAAAGACTGTCTTTACGTCTTTATATAACAAATAGTTTTCTTAGTTTAGGCTTTTATCGTTTTAAGGATATACAGGCCTGCATGTAAGGGATTTTGTTTTAATAATATTGTATGATTCCCCTTCAATAAAAAAATAATTTTTTTACTTATACAGATTGAACATTTTTATATCATCGTGCAGACTGTAAAGACTTGTTTGCCCAATTATTTTTACCCAACTTTTCAGTCTTTACCCAATGACGCACAGTCAGTAGAGCCAGATGTTAAACATAATATATCACACCCTTCCGAAAGAAAAACATTGCTTCTGTATATTATAAAACTATTTTAAGGTTGTCCGAAACACAAAAATCTTGAAATTTTCTAAAAACATTTATTGCATTAAAATTTTGTCAGCCTTTTATGTTTAAAATGACGTTTAAATCATGTTTCTATCTTAATTAGAAGAGGAAATATTAATTTTTTCGTCTTGGTTTGTTTTCAAAATCTAACTATCGAACAATGGTTGCCATGAAACGACTTCATGTGAAAATGCGTTTTTATTCATGATAATTTTTTTCACAATTTCTCGAATTTAAATTACTATAATTCAAGAATCGTAAAAGATAAATGCTTTAAATCTGGAACATGTCTTTTTTTATTGTTTTTAAATTTTAGTTCATAAAATTTGAAACAGAAATATTTTTGCAAATATGATTTTTTTAATAAAAACTTTTTTTTTTCAAAAATTTAATTTTAATATTTTTTAATTTTTTAAATAACATTTTCAAAAACATTTAAATTAAATAAAAATTTAGATATTTCTGTTTATTTGAATGTTTAAAAACTGAAATTCTACAAATTATATTTTGATTTATAACGATTTTAAAATACCTCACCTTTTTCAATAAGTTTACATTTTTTTAGTTTAAAAAATATAGCATTTTTAGAATTTTAACTCATTATAAAAACTATTTTAAATTTGCCCCGGGCATCTTTAACCGTTTATCTACTGCATTATGAATTCATGAAAATTTTATAATCCAAAGCATTTTACACAAATTGTTTAACCTTCCGTCTACCAGACGGGTCCATTGGACCCGACAGCAATATTTAATGTAAATTTTTCTCATGAAAAATAGCATTCAAAGTTTTGCGATTACATGACTTTTCCGGCAATTGTCTCCTCTATGTATATGCAATTGCGATTAAAATTTTGTTCGAAATTTTTTACCTATTTTTAATTTGTTTCATTGTTTACCACGCGGGTCCATTGGACCCAACATTAAAAGAAACGTAATATACTGTTGCTTTCTTTTTCTAGGGTTGCCATAAATCATGAGGAGGAACAGGGTTACCATAATTGGCTGTTTTTCGCCCATTTGGCGATGGATTTTTAGCGCCAATCTCGCCAAATTTGGCGACTTTATAATGAAGTTTTGAGAACATTCTAGACTGATCTAGTAAACTTCGTGCTCTATATATAAAAGGTTACTTCTGGTTCAGAGAGTCATTTATCAACAGACACAGTTAGTGAGCGAATGGTGTCTATTGATGTTTTTGAGTCTTTTCATTGAAAATAGGACTTGATATTTGAAGACAAGTAATAAGTGTAGTTTGTACGTGCTTTGTTATTTTACAAATATTCATCATTTTCTTATTTCCTAACTTATTTTTTGTTAAAAACTGAATTGAAGATGAACAGAAAAAAAGTATTGACTCAAGAGGAAATTCAAAAAATTATGGAAAATCCGGACGATATACAGTGCGCGAAAAAAGTATAAGGACAACATTTAATTGCATGAAAATATGCTTTATTTTCATTTCACCTAAATGAAATTTTTATACATCTTACTTCTGCTACATAATTTTGTGATAACATTTATACCCGATAAAAAACATAATACAGCTTCAAAATACTGATTTTACAAAATTTAACATTAAAGGAAATACGGAAAAAATTATAAGGACATGTTCCAAAATACTTTGAAAATATTTCAATAATCAAGAAAATTACCTTTTTTTTCAATCACTTGAATAAGCCGAGAGGTCAGAGATCCTGACAGATCTTTTAAAATGTCCACAGATATTTTTTCCCAAGCGTCTTTGATAGCGACGACAAGATCTTGTTTACATTGATACTGTGTGCCATTTTTATAAACTTCTCGGGCTAGAAGTCCCCATAAGTTTTCGATTGGATTAAGATCGGGACTTCTCGCCGGCCAATCAAGTAACTTTACAGAATTAGCTTCAAACCAAAGTTTTGTGCTCTTAGAAACGTGTATCGAAGCATTATCTTGCTGAAAAATATAGTCCCCTGAAGTAATTAGTGGCGCTTCAGGTAACAAATTTTCTCCTAACATATCAACATACCTGTCCGAATTCATTTTATGATTGATAAATACAATTGGAGTGGTTCCATTTGCCGCAAAACCGCCCCATACCATAACTGAGCCACCACCAAATTGACGCCTGGAAAACACTTCCTTGGTCTTTCGCAAATCATACCAAAAATAACGAAAACCATCAGGTCCATCAAGATTGAACTTTTTTTCGTCCGAAAAAACTACATCAGCCCACTTTTGACCAAGAGAAATGTATTTTTTGGCAAAGTCAACTCTTCTTTTCTTATGATGATTTGTAAGAGGGGGACGTGACACTAATTTCCCATAAGAAACTTGAGGATGTTTACTCAAAACATTTTGAACAGTCCTCGTTGAGCATGGTAAACTCAAATATTGTCTAACTTCATTTGCGGTTTCTTTTTTCTCGCAAGCTCTTCTTACAATCATTCTTTTTTGTCGACGAGAGAGAATGTCGGGTCTCCCAGTTCGCTTTTTCATACCATACATCCCAGGATTTTTTAGAAAATTATAAACTACCGTTTTAGATCTCTTGATTCTTTTTGAAATTTCCCATCCACTTAATCCACATTCTCGAAAAGCAACAATTTTTCCTTTTTCAGAGTCAGAAAGTTGAGTTCCTTTGGGCATCGTTACAAATTTACACTGAAAGTCGCCGAGTAGGAAATTTTTTTCGCAAAGGAATCTTTTAACTCGGAAATGTCATTTGTTGCTTTCAAATATGCAAATTTTTAAATAATTACTGGAGAAAAAGCAATGTCCTTATACTTTTTTCCGTTTTCATTTTAGTTCAAAAATCAAAATTTAAATTTTAAAAGATTTAAAATGGAAAATTTTAATTACTTTACGCATGAAATATTTTAGTTTTACATCTATTTTTGCTGCAAAAATTTGCATACGATTCTGATAACAAGGCTTCTAGATTTGGCGATTTTTCGCGTGTCCTTATAATTTTTTCGCGCACTGTAGAATTCGACACCGATGATGAAAATCTGTCGTCTGATGAAGGTGAAGTAGATTATGTTGAAATACGTAATGAAATTTCTGATTCCTACTCAGAATCTGATAATGATTCCAATGAAGTAAATGTAGCAACCACAAGTACTTCAAATTCTACTTTTGTTTCCAAAAATAATTCACAGATCTGGTATAAGAATGAAGTTGCCAGACCACAAGGAAGACGTACTGAAATCAATATTTTACGTGAAAAATCTGGACCTTCAAGATTTGCAAATCGTGAAGTGGATTCCATATCATCCTCATTTCTTATCTATTTCCGAAAAAGACTTTTGGAAATTATAGTAAAATGGACAAACGCGGAAGGCAATAGAGTATTCGATAAAGAGTGGAAACCTATAGATATTATAGAACTTAAAAAATTCATCGGACATTTATTACTTATTGGAGTATATAAATCGAAAAATGAAACAGTAAGCGAACTTTGGAGCATAAAAAATGCAAGACAAATATTTCGAGACATTATGAGTCGCAATAGATTCACAAGTATATTACGTGTCATAAGATTTGATGATGCTGCTGAGAGGCGTAAAAGAAGATCAACTGATAAATTAGAGCCAATAAGAGAATGCTTTGAATTGTGGAATAGCTATTTACAAGACCCTTATGTTCCTAATTGGTCTATGACTGTCGATGAGCAATTAGTTTCTTTTCGTGGAAAATGCCCTTTCCGTCACTATATGCCATCTAAACCTGGAAAGTATGGATTGAAGTTCTGGGTTATTTGTGACAGCGTAACATCGTATGCTTGGAAACTGGAATTATATACAGGCAAAAATGAAGTAAGAGAATCTCATCAGGGAGAAAATGTAGTTAAAAGATTGACGAAGGAAATTGAAAATTCTGGTCGTAATGTTACATGTGATAACTTTTTTACGTCATATGCATTAGCAACACATCTTACTTCAAAAAAATTATCTCTTATTGGAACAATTCGAAAAAATAAACCTGAATTACCCGCTGTGTTCACAAATCCAAAACATCGTTCTGTATATTCTACTTTATTTGGATTTCAAGAGAACGCGACCATCATCTCTTACTGTCCCAGAAAAGGTAGAATTGTTACTTTGCTAAGCACAATGCATAACACTTATGATATTGACAACAGCTTAGAAAAAAAGCCACAAATAATCCTAGATTATAATAAAACCAAAGGCGGAGTAGATACGATGGACAAAATGGTAAGAACATATAGTGTGAAACGCATGACACGTCGGTGGCCTTTGATTGTATTTTATAATATGATAGATATAAGTGCGATGAATGCATACATAATATGGTTGTCACTGAATGCTGAATGTGATCCGAAAATGAAAAAAAGGCGGAATTTCATTATTCAACTTGCAGAACTTAGTAGGTGAAGAGGTATCGCCGTCTCAACATCTACTTCAGAACAACTTTACGCAAATAGTTTTGAACCGCCACGAAAAAAAATCAAGATGTCATATTTGTCCCTCTAAAAAAGATCGAAAAACACGAACATTATGCAAGAAGTGTACGAAAAATGTTTGCAGAGAACATTCCGTCGTTATTTGTACTTCATGTACAGAATAATTTTATTATGATGAAAAACGTTTTGTAGTCATTATAATATACTATATATATTACTTTCTTACTGTATGTGTTACTTTCTTACTCTATTACTATATATATTACTTTATTACTATATATATCACTTTTATATATTGTATAAGGTGCATTAATAACAAATATATTCATTGTAGATAAATGGGTGTTTTGTATATTTTGAAATCCTATATATTTTACATATGGGTCCAATGGACCCGAATGGTAGTTCTTGCATATACTTTTTTTTGGTAGTCTAAGGGTTAAACTAAATTAAAAGATCTACATAATCATTTAATCAATTTTCGAAGGATTTTAGAAGGGTTGAGGGATTTAGAAGGATTAATTAAATTTGAATTTACAGGGATTCTGTTTAATATTTATAACCTCATTCAAATCTTTTATTTTAAATTGATTTCTTAGTATTTGGTAGAATTATAAAATGTACAAATATGATGTTCTTACAGTATAAGTATAAAAATATTTCCGAATTAAAAAATCCCCATTCCCCTCTTTCAGCTCCAAGAAATCTGAAAAGATACAAAGGGAAATGAAATCCTCCTTTTAAAAATATTTTTGTTTTGTGTAACCAATAATGCGTTTGGAACAAAATAAAGTAATGTATCTGTAACTCATTCCAAACAGTATTACAACTAATTGACATATTTAAAGAATTTCATAATAAGTAATTTTTTTGGTACTTATAAGTACCGTCGGTAGATAAAGGGTTAATGTATTATTTAGTCCTAAAAAAAATTATCTTTCAAACTCTCCTTCTGACAATATAAAAGACATAACTTAACGCAAGACATTAACTCTCCAAGCATTTTAAGCATCCTGAAAACATTAAATTTTAAAGCCCTTGAGATATCATTTTGGAGCAACCAACAATAAATGGATCCACTTCCGAATATTTATTGCTCTTGTAAGCTCTCCAGGATCTTAATGTTAATCCTGCATTACGACAGATCATTTCCAGAGAGGATTGGCCTGTTTGGTAACTGAAAAGACAGATTTGCATGCAGTAACAAAATGTTGAGAAACATCTCATGTTATAGTAAAGTACAACCTGTACTCAACCTATAAGACCCACGTGTAGAATCGTATTTCTGTGGACAAGAATTGGTACTTGCATTTTTTAATAAATTAGTGCAAAATTACAGCCATTATGTAGACGTGGGGCGGTTGGAAATCCGGTATTCGAAATAAATAACAGTTCCAATGTTTCACTGAATGATTATTTAATTAAAAAGTTCTTGATTAGATAACTGGTACATATACAATTCTAGGATAAATGCCGTATAAAATGAACAGAAATTATTAATGAATAAAGTCAATAACGGATCGCAACCGATCCCTTTTACTAAGTTCTTGATCGGGGCCTCGTCGCGATAAAAACATGAGTGTAAGAAAGCCGCATCTGCTCAGCACCGCAGATCGAGGCATTCTCCCTGCAAATCTTTTAACATTCACTCTTTTCATATTGCACTTATGTTGTAAATATTTTTTCTGTGATGGGCTTTTTGAACTTCGCTCAGCTATTGAAACTATGCACATACATTGTCAGTCGAAGTCTTGTGGTTTCTGGGGCTAATTTACCTCAACATGTATTAAGACATATTTTCTCTTGCTGTGCCGTATTTAATAAAACCTTTTACAAAAATGTTTCATTTCGGCCAATAAATTTTTACACTGTCACAACAATACCCCAAATCTTCGTCGGCTACATTACATACATTAAATCTTCGTCGGATGTATTACATACGTAAAATTTTCTTCGGATGCATTACATAGATCAAATATTCGTCCGATGATTTACATACATCAAATTTTCTTCAGATACATTACATACAACAAATCTGCGTCTAATAGAAAGATATTATCACTCAAAATGCTTCTTTTGAAAGATAAATTTCTATAATGCCGTATAAAATACCCCGCTGTCCTTTAACTTGATTTATTGTTGTTTTTAACACATGTTCTCTGTTTACAGCAATTGTTCAGTGCAATATAATTTCACTTTTAGTTATTACCACTTAATTAGTTCGCAACAAATTTTTAAATATTCAGTACATTAGCACACCATTTTATTTTACTTAAACATCGTATATTTAAAAACTATCAAGAGTACTCCTCTATAAGATGGTTGCTTAAATTCCTTTAAAGAATAGAGAAAATATTATATCGTTTATTTTGTGCCATTCATCCCAATTAATTTAATATTTTCTGTAGTACGGTAATTAAATTTGATACATAAGATTTTAGATTTAAAAAAAAATTAACGCTTTGATTTACGTAAATTGGAATTATATAAATTTACGAGTTTTTGAAGTAAGTGTTTCGGTCAATCCGTTCGGCCAATCGCAGAAATAAGCAAAATACAATAAGTGATTTATTACATGTCAGTAAATTTCATAAAACACGAATTTATTTTTGCATTTGGAAAAATTCTTCCAATTGTAACAAATACATCTAAAAAATCCCTGTCGGCTTGGCTTATAGGTGGAGGTAGATTTCAAAGAGTTTTCATTTCAACAACAAAAAATAGAATATGATTACAAATAAACCCAATTTAACAATTATATTTGGCCACTTTTGAAAGCATTTTTATTTTCATTTTTCTGTAGGAAGTTGTTATATTAAAATCAACTTAAGTGAAATTCGGCTCAAATGCCCATTTTGATAACATATTTTTAAGCATATTCTGACTTTATTAAAAAATCGACCAATACGGCACATTACACAGTTCCTAAATAGCAAAAAACTGCCGATTGAATGCGTTTGAGAGTAAAATTGGATTTAAAAATGAGTCTTAAAGTAACTAACTAATCTGTTATTTAAATGCATCCACAATTCTTTCATCAAGATCGCTTCGGGAAATTTTGTGCAAAGTTCCCAATTTGACAGCTTTTTTCAAATATATATTTATCAAAAAACTGACCAATACGGCACATTACACAGTTTCTAAATAACAATTAACTGTCAATTGAATGCGTTTGAGAGCAAACTTGAATTTAAAAATAAGTCATAAAATAACCAATTTGTTATTAGAATACATCCTCATTTCTTTAATCATGATCGCTTTGGGAAATTTTTTACAAAGTGACCATTTTGACAGCTTTTTAAAAAAATATATTTAGCCTTTATAAAAAAAATCGATGAATACGTACATTATATAGTTTCTAAATAACAAAAAACTGTCAACTGAATGCATTTGAGAGAGAAATTGGATTTAAAAAGGAGTCATACAATAGCCAATTTGTTAATTTCATACATCCCCAATTCTTTCATGATCGCTTTGGGAAATTTTGTGCGAAGTGCCCATTTTGGCAGCCTTTTTTGGAATATATTTTGCCTTTATCAAAAAACTATGCAATCCGTCTCATTATATAGTTCCTATATATGAGGACCTGTAAATTTGATGCGTTTGAGAACAAAAGTAGACTTAAAAATGACTCAGAAAATACGCAATTTTTTATACTTCCTCAAATTTTAAATCACTATTACTTCGGGAAATTCTGTTCAAAAGACCCTTTTTGGCAGCCTTTTTAAAAATATATTCTGCCTTTATCAAAACACTGGCCAATACGTCACATTACACAGTTCCTAATTAAGAGGATCTGCCATTTGGATGCGTTTAAAATCAAAAATGAATTTAAAAATGAGCCAGAATATAAGCAGTTTGGATTTGAGGTTTTGCTCCAACTCCCATTTTTGTTTAATTTACTTTTGATATAAGAATTGGTCCTATGAAAAACTTGTTAATATAAAAGTTGTAAATATTATTGAGAAGATGTAAAATAAATTTAATTAGATTTGATTGCTTAAGAATTGAGTAAGTTATGGATTTTTTTCTTTTTCCACCCCCTTTTTCTTTTCGTTTTAAAGTTTTTTCATCGGTAAAAGTTAGTCCTATCAAAAACTTGTAAATACAAAAGTTTTAGACAAAGTTAAGAACATTTATATAAAATTTATTTGTATTTGATATCTTGAGGATTGCGGAAGTTATGATTTTTTTTCTCCCAAAAACCCTGTTTTTTTTGCCCCTTGACCCCATTTTAAATTTTATCCAAAATCTATCATGCATAAACTTTTAACCCATTTTTTAGAAGTAATATAAACTTTAAACTGATTCGATATCTATTTTAATTAAGAAGTTATCGCATTTTTTCTGTTTTCACAAAACCCCTCTCTATTTCCACCCCCTTGATCCGATTTTCCCCATTAACGAACTCGACTGAGATTTTATACCCCTTGATTTTATGTAAAAGTTTGAAGAAGATCTGAGCATAACTATAGAATGCAATAGGTAGTATTTCATACGAAATCTACCTAAAAATGAATCAGTTTTTAAACTAAAAACAATTTCTTAAAATTTTTTCACAAACTTCTGAACTTTTTATGTTATTATTTTTTATTTTAATTTATTTACATAAGCAAGCATGCACGAATCATTATAACTAAGCATTTCTCTTTATTACTTTTTGAATAAACAAAATTCATACTCCCTTAAACACAAGGAATACTAAGAGTAAAATAAGATTTATTTTATTTAGCACTGAAATAGAATATCCCCTGATCACATTTTTATTTTCAAATTTTTATGAGAATTTGTTTCGATTTATTCTTATTTTAATTTTTTTTCTTTATCTAAAGAACTTTCAATTCTAATAGATATCTCTGGAAAATTAAATGAGCTTTTAACATAAAAATGTTTCTTAAAAATCTCATTTTAAAATTTGAAAAAAAATCACATTATAAGTATTTCTTTAAATTTCAGTTGATGCAAATAACCAAGTGCGTAGGAATCAATATAACAAAGAATAAAGCGTTTAACAAGATTACATTCTGAAAAACAATTCCATAAACTTTTAAACACGAAGAATAAAATAATAATAATATCTAAGTTAGCACTTCAATTGAATGTTCTCTTTTCGCAAAGCAATTTCCACATTTCTATAAAAGCTTATATATATATATGAGGACCCCAGAAGCCAAGGGGTATAAGTGACAAAACTGAAAAAAATAAACAAAATACACAGACGACCTAAAAATATGCTTTTTTCATTTCAGATAAAGAAATATAAGTGATTTTCTTATTATTTGCTGAGTTATAGAGGCAAACCAGTTTTTTCGAAAAACAAACAATATTGATTAATTATACATTTAAAGAAAATTGTACTCTATTTTTTAACAGTTATTGAAACAAGAGTTCAAAGACCAGAATGCAACAAGCAGAAATTTCCTATTTCAATCCACTCAATTGTTATTGATGTTCCAATTTAACATCAATTATCTTTAAACTCCAAATCGAAATTTTGTCACTTGTACCCCTTGGCTTCTGGGGTCCTCATATATATGTGTGTGTGACATTTTAGGGAGAAACTCGAAAAATCTTCACTGGTTCCCCTTTCTTAAAACACACAGTCGTGGCAAGTGATGGAAAAAACAAAATACATAAATGTAGAAGATTCATTAAATTATACATTGGCTGCTGCAAGTTAGTTTATTAAACTGTAGTCATAAGAGATGAAAATGCTTCCTTTTTAAAGCCGTCTTGAACTGAAACATCAAAAAGAATATTCCATCATTACTCAACAAGCCGTCCTTAACGTACGCACCGAAGAAAAACAAAAAATCTCTGTCTTCACCTCCAGGCTTCCTTCTTAAATCTAAAAACAAAGATCTAAAAAATTCTCTACCCTCGAACCATCATTTTCCATGTAAACATAATTCATGTCCAGGGTCGAGATTTTTATTCTATTTGGACGATAATTTTCTTTTCAAAAAATTATTATTTAACTAATTTATAATCGACTCAAAATTTCGAATATATTAGACAGACGATATTTTTGCAGAAGATTAATTTTAGGAGAAAAAGAAAACAAATGAATTTATTGATATCGACAAAAATAAAATGTTGAAGGAGGGAAAAAATAATTAGATAAATAAAAATAATGATATTTTTAAAGGTATGGTTTTAGAATAAATCTAATAAGAAGGGTCTTTCTTAAAAAGGGTTGATAAAAACATAGAAAAAATGACTTTTATTTAAAATATTAGGAAATAAGTTTAATTAAGAATATTTTTAATTTAGAGCCATCTTTTTAATTTACGCATATTGGAATAAATGCTTTTTAAGGCGAATTAAGAATTTATATATTTTCCATAAAGATTAATAGATTAGATCTAGAGACAAGATTTTAACTTAATAAGTTGAACTAAGTACGGAAAGGTTAATCTTGGCGAAAAAAAGTAAAATTTTGTAATATATATACACATATATATATATATATATATATATATAATTTTCTTTAAAACGAGAAATTTTTAGTATATTACTCCCATTCCATGTTTTGAAAATATACAGTGTGCAAACAAAATACCTTTGCCACCCTCTTAGCTTCGGAGTGGCATCTACCGTATTTCCCCGCATTAACCGGCATGACGGAAAATTCGAGGGAGGCCACATTTTAAAATATGAGTCACAATCGTCATATTGCCCACCGTTTTTGTGGCCTTCTTCAATTCATTCTATTTCTTTCTTCCATGTAGAAAGTAAACAATGATTAGAAAGCTTCATATTTGCGCTTTACAAAACGAAATAATTTTATTCTGTCAAAAGAATGCGCGAAAAAATTGTTTTAATGTTTTTGAATGTAAAATATGTTTCAGATTTCGTAAAAAATTAAAGGAACAAAAAATATTACATTTAACACAAAACGATGAAACATTGCATACATTCTAAAAAATGAACGTATAAATTTGGCAGTAAAAAAAGGTACTGATAATAATAATAATAAAAAAAAATGTCTGTATGCGTAAAGTGCCATGAAAGTTGCCTAACATTACTCGTCTCGCCTGTCAGTGTCAAAACATACATTGTTCTATGTATTTTGAGGATAACAAATTAGTTTAAAGTGTGTAAAAAGTTACCAGATAACTCTGAAATACATATTTTAATGTATAAATTGCACATGATTATTCATATATGTGTGCAATATACAGGCCCAATGAATTTTGTGCACATAGTATATAAGCATATATTTTGGGATGTAAATTGCCCGCTTTAATTTCATTTCATTAACAAAAAAAAAAAAAAAAAAAAAAAAAAAAAGTGTTTTTTATATTATTTGTGGGTTTTATTAACCCCCCCCCCCTTATTATTATTTTTAGAAAATTAACTAAAATAGTTTTACATTAATAAATTTTGTATGCCACATATCAAATAAATTAGCTGAAATTATTTTATGACATTTCATATAAAAAACTAGTTGGATGTATGAATCCCAAAACTTTCTTTTAACTCATAAGTACATTTTAATATTTAAAAAAAAAAAAAAAAAAAAAAAAAAAAAAACTTGGTGACTCCAAAGTTACCCACTATCGAATTTCCTCGAATATTTGACCTAGCCTAATGAGATTCTGGTATCCGAAAAGCCTAAAACGCAAAATTTAATTAATATTCTGAGAAAATGAGCTTAGTAGTGCCTCATTTTGGGTAATTTATACTAAAACATAATAAGCATCTATTTATGTCAAGACCTAACAGAATCTAGAATTTGATGGAATTCCGTCCATTAGTTCTTGAGATATAGTTATAACAAAAAATTTGCAAAACGAAGCACAGCAACACCATATCTTGGACAATTTATGTCAAAACGTAAAAAAGCGTCTAATTATGTTAAGGTGTAAAAGAATCTGAAGTTTGATGAAATTCTGTGCATTAGTTCTTGCGATATAGCTAGTTAAAAAAACTGTGTAAAATATAGCACAGCAGCACCATCAGTTGAAGGATTTATAACAAAACGTAATCATCGTGTAATTATGTTCTATGTCATTTTGTAACAAAATCTGAAGTTTGATGAAATTCTGTGCGTTGGTTGTTAAGATATAGCTATCGGAAAAATCGTGCAAAATGCAGCATAGCTGCACCACCTGTTGCAAGGTTAATACCAAAATGTAATCAGCGTATAATTATGTTATATATTCTAGTGTAACAGAATCTAAAATTTGAGAAGTTCTCTGCATTAGTTCTTGAGATATAGTTATCGCAAAAATCGTGCAAAATGATGCATAGCAGCGCCATCTATAGGGCAGTTCATACCAAAACCTTATCAGCGGCTATGTATCTCAAGGTATCGCGGAATCTGAAGTTTGGAGAAATTCTGCGCGTTAGTTCTTGAGATATAGCTATCATGAAAATCATGAAAAACGTGGCATAGCAGCGCCATCTGCTGGCCAATTTACACCAAAACTTAATCAGCGTCTATGTATATCAAGGGGTCACAGAATCTGAAGTTTGGTGAAATTCTGTGCATTAGTTCTTGAGATATAGCAATCTTGAAAATCATAAAAAAACGTAGTATACTAGCGCCACCTGCGGGCCAATTTTCACCAAAAACCAATAGGCACTAATTCATATCAAGGTCTAACTGAATATAAAATTTTATTAAATTTCGAGAATTTGTTCTTGAGATAGAGCGCCCAAAATTTTTTTGTCACATACAGACAGACTCACAGAGAGACTGACAGACTCACAGACCGACGGACAGACTCACAGACAGACATTTTCTAAAAATAGTCAAAACGTGTTCAGGACCTTTTAAAACGTATAAATCCGTCGAAAACCGGAAGTCGAAAATTTTCATGAATCCAATACTTTCTTCTTGTAAAGATAGAAGAAAATAAAAAGGGTAATTTGTTTCTGAATACTTAAAAAGAAACATTTCTAACATTTTTTCACTTGTCAAAAGAATTTTGATTCATAAGAAAAATCTTCGACAAATAAAATCAGATTTTAATCTAAAAGCATCTTTTTTTAAAATTTCTTCTTAAATAAAAACTATTCTCTTTTCATATTCTTTTCAATTTTGATTGACTCATACAAGAAAGCATATACGAAGTAACGTAACTAAACGTAAAGCATTTCATATTATTACATTTGAATAAAAATAAATTTAATTTTATACACTTTTAAATATAAAGAATTGTATAAAAAGAGTTTCCTAATGAAGCACCGAAACTGAATATATTTTCTTATCTTGTTATTTAGAAACTTTTACAGCATTTTTTTCTCTTTTTTACTTTCTTCTATCTTTACAAGAAGAAAGTATTGGATTCATGAAAATTTTCGACTTCCGGTTTTCGACGGATTTATACGTTTTAGAAGGTCCTGAGCACGTTTTGACTATTTTTAGAAAATGTCTGTCTGTGAGTCTGTCCGTCTGTCTGTCTGTGTGTCTGTCCGTCTGTCTGTCTGTGAGTCTGTCTGTATGTGACAAAAAATTTGTGGGCGCTCTATCTCAAGAACTAATGCTCGAAATTTAATAAAATTTTATATTCAGTTAGACCTTGATATGAATTAGTGCCTGTTGGTTTTTGGTAAAAATTGGCCAGCAGGTGGCGCTGCTATAGTACGTTTTTCATGATTTTCAAGATTGCTATATCTCAAGATTGAATGCACAGAATTTCACCAAACTTCAGATTCTGTGATCCCTTGATATACATAGACGTTCATTAAATTTTGGTGTAAATTGGCTTGCAGATGGCGCTGCTATGCCACGTTTTTCATGATTTTCATGATAGCTACATTTTAAGAACTAATGCACAGAATTTCACCAAACTTCAGATTCCGCGATACCTTGAGATACATAGCCGCTGATAAGGTTTTGGTGTGAACTGCCCTGTAGGTGGCGCTGCTATGCTACATTTTGCACGATTTTTGCGATAGCTATATCTCAAAAACTAATGCAAAGAACTTCATCAAATTTTAGTTTCTTTTACACTAGAATATATAACATAATTAGACGCTGATTACATTTTGGTATTAACCTTGCAACAGGCGGTGCAGCTATGCTGCATTTTTCACGATTTTTCCGATAGCTATATCTTAACAACCAACGCACAGAATTTCATCAATCTTCAGATTTTGTTACAAAATGACATAGAACATAATTACACGATGATTACGTTTTGTTATAAATCCTTCAACTGATGGTGCTGCTGTGCTATATTTTACACGTTTTTTTTTAAACTAGCTATATCTCAAGAACTAATGCACAGAATTTCATCAAACTTCAGATTCTTTTACACCATAACATAATTAGGTGCCTTTTTACGTTTTAGCATAAATTGTCCAAGATATGGTGTTGCTGTGCTACGTTTTGCAATTTTTTTGTTATAACTATATCTCAAGAACTAATGGACGAAATTCCATCAAATTCCAGATTCTGTTAGGTCTTGATATCAATAGATGCTTATTAGGTTTTAGTATAAATTACCCAACATGAGGCACTACTAAACTCATATTCTCAGAATATTAATTAAACTTTGCGTTTTAGGCTTTTCTTACCAGAATCTCATTAGGCTAGGTCAAATGTTCGAGGAAATTCGATAGTGGGTAACTTTGGGGTCACCACTTTTTTTTTTTTTTTTTAATATTAAAAAGTACTTATGAGATAGAAAAAAGTTTCGGGATTGACACATCCAACTAGTTTTATTATCATATTATTTTTTTCAAAACTTGAATTTTATCGTGTTTACATTTTTTTCATGCTACGATTATATGATCAAGATATGTGGTTATAGATGTGTCATTTATGTAAGGTTATATATATGTGGTACAAGGTGTCGTATAATTAGTTATATATAGATTATATTTATGTTATGATCACTTCGGCTTAAAGAACTTCAATTGCCAAAATATTAAAATTATTGATTTACACCGGAGATTACGAACAAACTTATTTGAAAATAAGAAAACTGTTTCTTTATGAACTATTTAGTAGTCAAAATTTTGTTTTACAACACTGGTGCCGTTTGGAACTTGGGGATTAAATTATATAGAACAGAATTTGACGCAACTGGCTGAAAAGTGTAAAAAAAGAAACAATTTAGCAAAACGGTATGCATAATTCAAGCATACACACCACAAGTCTAAAATTGCATCACCATAAAAAGTAGTATAAAGTATAAATAAATAAAATATAATAAAAGGTCAAAGCTATAAAATTTAATAATTTGTATGTGGATATAAAATGTGATTTCAATCAAATTAATCAATCTTTTACTTCGATGACGAGTGTATACGGAAAATAAAAATATAAATGACCTTACGAAAAGCACATAAAATTAAAAGAAAGAAAAAGTCATGTGTTCAGCATAAGTTATGAAACTCTGTCCAGCACATTCAGAATTCTGCATATTAAAAGTTGGAAAAATATCTTTTTTTTGCCGCTGTATATTAGAAATTGATATTTATACAGCATCGTATTCTGAAAATTAATGCAATTAAAAGCATAGCACAGTTTAAAATTCTTATTTCGCAATTTCCGTCAATAAAAGGACATGTAGCTTTATTTTTTGTTTATTCTTATGTATCATCTATAAAATTTATATACATCAAGCAAATGAAAATGAAATTGAAAAGAAAAATTTTTACTCTTAAACTAAACTTGTTTCACACTTGAAAAGCACTCCCAGCAATTATTCATCATAAGTAGTACTAAAGAAAGATACTTTTGTTTATCCCTGTAAATGAACAATAATTTCTATGCACATCAGATTTAAGAGCAAGTGCTTGCAGTACATCTCAATGATATGTAATTTTCAATATGTGTGAAATAGAGTAATATCGTTAAAATGCATGCTAAATGATTTTCTTCCATAAGTCATAATGTGATGGAGTTCTTTTGAGTGTTTTAGTAAATCAACAGTAAATACCACACACATCATTTTTTATACAGAACATACCATCGTAAATCACAATAAAATATATGAATTACATGGTAATTACATTACAGTTATGGGTAATTTAAAAGGGAAATAAAGAACGGATTTAAAAAGTATTTATGTCAAAATGATAGTAATAGTCCTTGCTCCAATATGTCGGTGTCACTACCCCACATGGTGTGTAGGAGCAAGAAAACGCTCTAATATAACGAGACTTTTGTGCTAATGAAGGACCTAGAAACATAAAATTTGATAAGATATAAATGATCTCTAAGAACATTTTCCAATAAATACGAGAATTAAAAGGACTGAAAATGCAAGAAAAGCGTTCTAAATTGCAATTTTTAAACAATCTCAGCGAGTTACGAACCGACTTTAAATTTAATGATGTCAAAATGATGGTGACAGTTCTTGCTCCAAAATAAGATAAAATTTTATGTCGGTTTCACTACCCCAAAGGGGGTGCAGTAGAAAAAGCCATCTAAATATGCGACTTTTGTGTTTCTAAATCACTTACATACATAAAATTTGGCATGTTAATAATTTATAAGATATAGATGATTTCTAAGAATATTTCTTGAAAAATACGAAATTTAAAACTGGTGAAAATGCGCGAAAGCATTCTAAATATTTTGTAAATATGCAATTTTTAAATAATATTGGTAAGTAATTAACTGATTTTAAAACTATTGAAATCAAAGTGATACTGAAAGTCGTTGCTCCAACATAATGTACATTTTATGTCGATGTTTTTACCCCAAATGAGGTGCAGGAGCAAAGAACGCTCTAAAAATGTGATTTTTGTGTTATTGAATGACCTAGATACATGAAATTTTCCATGGTGGTTACTTATAAAGTATAAATTATCTATAACAGGATTACCTCAAAAATTCGAAACTTAAAAAGGCTGAAAATACTTGAAAAAGTAATAAAAATGCTCTAAATGGCTATTTGCAAGCAATCTCAATAAGTATCAAACCGATTCTAAAAGACAATTAGTGGTGATAGAATCTGTTAAAAAAATAACAAACATAAGCTATATTTTATGTTGTTGACACTATTAACAGTGGATTCCAGGGGAGAAAATCAAAATGGCGATTTTTATGGATAGAAAGAGCAATCTAGACTTTTAAAAAGTGGCATGGTAGTTAATTAATCAATATAAATGTCTTTTATGAACAGTCGGAAGTAAATTCAAAATTAAAAAGTTCTGAAGCGAAGTAAAGGAACGAAAAGTGATTTAAAAAATTCCTAAATTACGATTAAGTTCAGGAAGTAATATAAAATTATAAAACTAATGGTTGCGAATCAGTCGTGACACTCTTTGATCCTACATAGTCTATATTCTTTGCCGGTTCCACTATAACTCTAGGTAGGTAGGAACAACAAACGTTCTAAAATAGCATTTAACTTTCTAAACTATGTTTCTAGGAAATATTAGGAAACACCACAAACTGACTTCAAAATTAACGTTGGCAAGTTATTGGTGTACCTTTTTGAAAATAGATATTTTATGTTAGTACCACTATCCCTAGAGCGATGGTAGACCCTTAGAAAAGAAATTTGGATCTTGACAAATGAAAATGCATACGAAAAGGAACGTATGAATTGAACATAAAAGTTTCGAAATATTTTGTAAATTAGCATTTATTTAGAATTAGCTATAGTTCTTCTTACCATTTTATGTCTCATTTTGGAATAATGCTGTGTATTAATGAAATTTAGTCGAACTCTGGCTTAAATGGATATTTTTGAACCATTCCTAAGTATATTATTCTTTCTAATAAAAATCCTACAAACATCACTTGGCGTGTTTCAAATATTACCTGAGCAAAGTCAACGAGTTTGCTAGTTATATGTAAAATTTGCGAAAAACCCATCATAGGACGTTGGAAAAATTGTGCTTTCTTCTTAAAGTTTGAAATATCTGATATAAATATTCATATACAATCAAAAAGTAAGGAAAACTGGCATGAATGTTATGTTCATGCCTGATTTATGCACAAGACTCTGAACATTTTAAGAGGAAATTTTAAATCTGTTGTAAATAAAATGCAAAATAGGTAAGAAATTACAGATTTGTCTTAGTTAGTAAATGGAAAGACACATAAATTGAAGTCGATAGATTTTAATGAATGCAAGATATAGAAAAATGTTTACTTACTATTCATCCACAATAAGGAAAACTAACTTACTTGTTCACGGAAGCTTCTAGATTTTAATGCAATTTTTAACTCTTAATGAAATTTCGGTTTATGGTCATTCTGTAGCAGTCACCATTAATATTGTGTGTACATTTTTAGATAATTTGAGTCTAATACAATATGTATTAGATTAGATGTGTTATACAGATATTTTTTATGTGCATTTTAAAAGGATTCATTTGTGGATAAATGATTAACATAAATCAATGAATATTTTCATTTATCTCATTATTTAAAATGCTTTACATCCCACGTTTTCTTACATGTGATGTGAATTGTGAAGCTTTATTTTGAAGTAAGGAATTAAACATTTAAAATCATCTAATAGATAAGAGTTATAAGAAAGCCCATTCTTGGCCTATTTTTGGTCTAAAATTTCTGTTCAATTCAGTTTGCATAAATCGAAAACAATTATAAAACATTAATAGTACGGAGTTCATATGCATTGGGATAGACAAAATAAAAAGAATTCATTGAATATTTTTTAAAATATATATGAAAATCAAATCGATAGTATAGAAACCCACGTTCCAAAAAATCAACAAATGATTTCAGTAAATGTATTGTATCTTTTAAATCTTTTAAATAAATAGGAAAATTCATTTACTGTATGAAAGTGATGGAAACAGAAACAAGTTAAAAAAAATTGTGATTAGTCTACACACTAAAAGATAAAAAAATTTCAATTAAAAGATTTGAGTGATAATACAACTGTTAATGAAATTGAAGAATTAAATATATTATATATTTTTTGCGATGTGTTTAACAGCAGTGATAATATTAAAATTAAAATTAAACCATGTCCGCATTGACTTTTGTAATTAGTTACATTAGGTATAAAGTTTCACATAAATTAAAATGTTGTGAATGCATTAACATACTCGTAGATAAAACTTTAGAATTAGATTGTCCGAATGAAATGTATAAATACCTGATATTGGTAGATGCAATTTAATTTAAATAGCCCCAGAAAAAAAATTGTAACTGCCTTTCAAAATTTTCAAAAACTCATCAATTATATAATTATAAAAGTACTTTTCAAAAATTTTCGGTGCCCAAGATACTTATTATGGAACGTATTATTGAAAAAAAAATTAACTTTTTGTTCTGTATTTCATAAATTAATGGAAATATAAAACTCCACTTTTATATCTATTTACATTTCATTTGTCAAAAATTACAAATATCTTGCCAAATAACTATACATAAGTTTAAAATGACAGTACGAAATTCACTTATTATTAAAAAAATAAATATATAAATGATATGTATTTGTGTGTGTGTGTGTGTGTTAACAAACATGAAAGGCTATTAATAAATTTCATGATATTTGAGCTTTCTTAATATGTCTGCTTAAGTGAGATTTTTTTTTATGAGGCAATATTAAATGCCATATTTATTGTAAATTATATGAAAGTACATATTACTAGTGAAAAATGCACTTTTAGTTGTACTATCTATTAAAAAAATGCATATTGTAGGTTAATTATACATTAGGAAACTTCAAATCTCAAAAATGAAGGATTCACTACGTTGTTTTTCGTTTACGTATGCTTTAGAAACAATTTATAAATAGTTTGTTGAATAAGCGAATCATCAATGCAATTTTGTAAGTCTTTAATGTTTTACGGGACAGTATGTTGTACAGAAATCATTTGCTTTTGATGACATTTATATCTAGTCAAATACGTTTTCTATTTACTTCTTAAATCGAACTCAAACCTAACTTGGCTTCAATTTCCCGAAGTGTGGTAAGACACACATTTTCGAAGATCAAAAACATTTCTCGAAGATCGCTGGCAACAACAGCAATCCTGGCGAATAGATCCATATCGATTTCATTGGAACACTTGTAAATTAGGCTTTTAATATGATCCCATAGAAAAAAGTCCAAAGACAAGAAGTCCAGTGATCTTCGTGGGCATTATATGGGACAATTTGAAAAATCTATTGCCTTGTACAGTGGTAAACTAATTTTTTACTTCTCATTTACTTCGCGTGTCGATCGTACATTCTATGATGAAATTTGCTTGTATTTAATTGTTCCTCGTGAAGTTTTGTCCACTTTTTTAAGATACATCCTGTGTAAAATTTACATTTCAATAGATGAAACTAAATTGTACATCTGCATGTACAAAGAAGATTAATTCAGTTGATTATAAATGCTTTATATAAATACAAATATTCCGGTAGTTAAATTTTATGAATAACCATTTAATCGTCGCGCCCGAGACATTCACGGACTGCAATCTTCTCGGCTTTTATACAGGACTGTTTCATTCCCACCAGTTTTATAATATAGTGTAAGTGTAAATATTATGGTAGCATTTTAATTGCCATTAAATATGATTATTGTAATTTTTTTTCAAAAAAGTGGTGGATAAATGAATTTGAATTTTTAAATCGTAATTTAATGTGACCGTTAAGGAATGAAATACAATAATGTATATTTTGAGGACTGATATAAAGAATATATTGGAGGATATAAAGAATATATAAGGGATATCGGGTTTTATGCTATTGAAAATTATTTATGCCAATAAAAATAAAATACATATAATAAATCGCAATATGCTTTTAAACATATTAAATATATATATATATTTAAATAAAGGCAGTCCAAAAAGATATTTCAATATTTAAACCGATGCATAGGGGGTTAGTAATTAAAATCCTAATGAAACATTTTCAATTCTGTTTTTCCTTCAAGTAATAGGCTATTTTTTAATCTATCTTTACGAATATGCCATATGTTTACCTCATCTGAACATTTTTATAATCCGAAAATTTAAAATATACTATTACAAATGTCTCTCTTCATGTAAATATGTTATTCTTCGTATGACTTTTGCAGTACTTTCAAATCTGGTAATATTATTCAGAAAATCTAAAGAGCCAAGAGGAATTTTATTTGAATATATCCTGCATATAAAATGAAATATTTTTTCCATGTTACCTTGATAAGAAATATGAATTTTGCAATGGAGAATGATATATGTAAAGTTAAATGGAACGATGTATGCACACGCATGTTGTATTCACAGAACTTCCATATTCAATTCTTTTTTTTCCTGAATATGCATTTTGATATATTGCATACATTTTCAATGAATCTGTCTAGCTTATGCTTCTGGTTTATTTAATCTTAAATTCTAGAAATTTCAAATCATAGCTTTACATTTTTACGATTTAGAAATTAAATAAAAATAAAACAAAATAAAATAAGAAAAAGTATTTGCTATATATATATATTGAAAAAGATAATATTTAATGAAAATTATAACATGTTAAGTAATTTTCATGCATTTACTTCTTTATAAAAAATCAGTAAACTAAAAGTGCGAAATAAATTATACCTGCGTAGTAGCACATCAATATTGGCTGTGTGGGCTATACTCTATCATGCAGTTTACGAAAAAAAAAATACAGGCCGCAGTGCCCCACTAAACAGGATGTTTTTTAGATAAGTTAGATCAGAAAGTTATTCGACAATTGGTGAAAAATAGTGCATAATAGCGACAAAAGTTTAGTTAAAAATTTTGGTGAGACGTGTTGATTTTTTCGGATAGTGTACGTCTTTGGAGCTGGCTCTTCCCCAGTTATATTTGTATATGATTTTATATCCGTATTTAAAAGATTCCAAACATACATGTGATGGTTTAAATTACCTGTTGGAATTCTTTGCTATCCATGAACTATTCACTTTTACTGCAACCATTATTGCAGGAGAGGTATTAAACATTTCAAGATATTCAAGGCACGCTGAAATTTTGGATAACAATCCTTTTGTAATATCTAAATGCGAAATTGAAGTCCTGGCTGAAAGGTTGTGGCACTGAATCAACCAGAAAATTTAAAAAAAAATCCAAAATTGTAATCAAAAGAAATAAAATCCTTAATGAATTTTGAAATTTTATTACTTTCAAATTTTGTATTTTTTGAAATAAAAAATAAAAAGCTAGATTATTTCTTAAGCTCTAAAATTGAATCAAATAATATTTCAAAACTTTATATAAAAATACTTGAGACATGCTGATATTGTGACGGAAAAATGTATATACCCCCCAAAATATTTTGAAAAATACAGGCGATTTTTGTGGAAAAAATAGTTCCTGCAACGACCGTCTCTCTCTATGTACTGTGTAAGTTTATTTGGAATGTGAAACATCTCTATAGTTTTATGGACGGACGATCAAAATGATGAGTTTTGACCTACTTTTTGCTGAAATTTTATAGCAGTTATGTTAATACGTGTTAAATAACTAAATCCCCAGCAAAGGCTGGAAGTAAATGTATATAATTTTATTTAAGTTTAACATTCAAGATGAATGGAGGAATGGACATGTTCTCTCGAATTAAATTGTTTCATTAATGTGCAATATACTTGACCTTATACTAGCTTTATTCTCATCAAAAGTTTTTGTTAAAAGATTATTCGAATGCGTGGCACTAAATGAATTTAAATTGAAACAATGAAATAGTTTATTATTTCTCCTATAACTAGGGGGATCTGCCCCCTACAAGCTGCGCACATCATCCCCCGTTCAGACACAGCAGACTGAAAATATGCTAATTTGATCATCTTTAAAAGAAATCACAGAAGACTGAATCATAATTGAAAAACCAGCGGCGGTCTTCTTGTAAACGGATTTCCATTCTCTTTGATTAGGGAATTTTAAGGTCGAATCAGTTTCTGTTTGAAAAATTCAATGGCTGTTTTCGTCTTTCATTAAACAAGACTAGTTAAAGATCCGCTAACGGGATAATATAAAATGAATAAAATATACAGAATTTTTATGTAATTTTAGAACAACGCTGTAAGAAAGCTGTTTCAAATACAGCATTTTAAACATGTTGTTTTAAATCTGACTTTATTATCCTCAAAGTATTTTTTTATATACATATTTACGTAAAAATACTTTTCTTGTTATAAATAAAACTGTATTTACGATGTCGTAGACTTAACAACAATTGTTAAAAAGACCTTTTTCAAAATAAGAAATAAATGTCAAATAAATGTCAAATGTGAAAAAACAAATTTAAATTTAAATTTTGCAATATTATTGTTTGGTCATGTGACGTAATTTCTTATATTTTCTTTTTTAAAATCATACCGATTTCATCATTTTAAAATATTTTTTTCTCTTTATAATTCATGTAAAATTACTTTTGTTGAAAAGAAATATTTTTATTTTCAGCGCCTCAAAGTTGTCTACAATAGTTTAAAAGATTGTCCAAAAATATGAAATGAATGTGTCGTGTAAATATGTTTTTAAATTAAAAATTTTTGGCAAGATTATTAAATAGCAATAGACGTAAGATCTTACTTTAAACTCCTATTAATTCATTTATTATTTTAATATTTTATTTCTATTTTAAAAATTCACGTGTAAATATAGCTTCTATGACGTAAGTAAACAATTTTCGTGCTTTTAATATGTAACGAGTTGGAAACTGTCAAAATTCGACGCTGAAAAAAGTTTTAAAATGCTTCATCAATCAGTCTTCGTTTCAATGTTATTTCTTCTGAAACACATCCATTATTTAAAGATAATTAATTTTTTATCTAAAAATAGAATTTTTTTTAGTAGCATTGCGAAAATTTGCAGATGAAATAGAATTTTAATACTTTCGAATGACAATTTATTTTTATGGTTTCCTTATTCGCTTTCGATAACTGGAACGGCTACCCCATTTCCAGAAACAGGGATGCTTTTCTTGTTTTAAAGTAAGATATACAAATGATTCTTAAAAAATAATGAAATGTTATTCCTATCATAGTCAGATTCAAAAAATATTTCAAGCAATGTGATATGATTTTAATTTTATGTCATGCATAAACTGAATATCTGTCTTTTTGTTTAGCAGACTTCAGTTTTTCAGTTTAGCGACAAAATGCTGCATTTTATACATTATCAAATCTTGTAATCTATCATTTTTTTTCATTCTATATGTTGGTTAAAATAGATAAATGGATTTGAAAAATAATTCATGCTTGGAAATAACAGAAAATGGCGTTAAATTGAGAGTCAACTTTCAAATAAATTTCATCCTTAAATTAATTTTATTCCTGTTTTATCATGTCGCAATTGGAATTGTACAGTATTTAGATTTAGATGTGATATAAGTACGATAAAGGTCAAATGGGTAGCGCCGTTGATTATCACCATCGTTATACAACTCTAAAAATTGTAACTGGGTTTTGGCTGCTGTTCAAAAGTAGACTACTAATTTTTTGACAACAACAAAGAATTCCATAATAAAATAATTAAGACCTTGTCAATAATAAGGAACTATTAAATGAATTTACAACAAACCTACAAAAATATTTCTATAAAATATAAACCTGACGTTTTTGTTGTTGTTGTAACACTATTTTTTTTAATTTTAATTTTCATGAAATTCTTTACTTTTTTTATTTCTCTATTAAAAATTTTAATATATTTTCCCTAAAACTAATTTCTTTAAAGCTAGATAGAACATGTCATCTCTATGAAATAATCAATAAAGCCTCCAATAATAATCTTTACAATCCAGAAATGAAAAATTACTGTTAAATACATAATTTTGACACCATGAAATCAATTTCTCTTTTTACATGTGTTAAGGTAAAAATACATCTTAAGCATGTGGCCACTTTCACCGAAAAAAAAACTTTTCATACGAACTTTATATACATATGTTTATGCTTAACGAAGATGTATTACAATAAAAACATATTTTTTTAATGAAAAAATAGCATCAATAAAATTAAAATGCATCAAGATAAAAAAAAAAAAAAAAGCCCAAATAAGCAAAATTCTCGTGGTGTCAGAGTAAATATGAATTTTTTTTCTTATTAAAATAAAGTACAAGTTCATAAATATTTTGTACCAAAATTTAACTCGTAAATTAAAAAATACATTTAAAACGCCTCGTGTCCGATCATTTAATTCCCATTTTTAAGTTTTTTTTACTGTTTATAACACTCACATATGAATATTTTTTAATATAAAGAAATGCTATTTTTCGCACTGTTTTTACAAATTGGCAACAACTTAAAATAATTTCTTTTTCTAAAATGGGTAAAAAATATCACTTAAAATGCTGCAAATTTCAATTTAAAATGAAAATAAAACGTCAAAGAATTAGTTACATTAAAAACTAATTGCAGCTTGCAGATAGGGCAGATCAATGCATAAAATGATCTAAAGTTTATTATTTTCCTATGTGTAGATTTTGCTCTTATAAAACTTTTTTAATAGAATAATTTTGACTAACTTTAAATTTGCATATTTCTTAAAATAATTATTAGCTTTAAAAACTGTCTATATCATCGTATTTATCAAACGTTTCTTTGTAATACTTATTTCCATATTTTTGTGAGCAGCAGCTTTCTTAATATTAACGATAAAAGACCCCGGATCACAAAAATCTCTATCTCAGCGGCAATGACAGCGTAAGTTTTTTTCTTTCTTTCTCTTTTTTCTTTTTCTTTTTTTCTCTTTTTCTTTTTCTTTTTCTTTTTTTTAAGAATAGATAAAAATTTTTGAAATACATACAAGTTACGTGCTGCTGAAGTTATTTAATTTTGCCTGGTTTACCTGACTGCTAAAATGTATTTTAGGAGAAACTCTCTTATTAGTAAGTTGGTTGATAGTTAAAAAACAATGTCAATTAAAAACTATAAAAAATGATCGTAAATTTAAAATACAAACAGCTGTATAAGTTGGCATAAAAACATGTTTAAAAAATCAAGCATGCAATGTGATAACACATGTGAGTAAAAAATAATTATAGCCAACTAAAGAGTGACATAGAAGGTTTAAAGAAAGAAAATATAAATGGTTAAAATCAGAACACTAAAATGAAATTGTAAATAAAATGCAAAATGTTTAAAACACAGAGTAATAAAAGACAATGTTATGTCAATTGGGCTCATATTCCTCTAAGCTAATGTTATCGTCATCGGAGTCATTGCTGTAACATTCAGATTCCATAGCCTCTTCAACGTAGTGCTGTAGCTGTTTCGGATACTTCACATTCCTAAAATTTGAGCTAAGGTTGAAGTTTTTCTTTTTTTATTCACAGTATTCCACGGTCGAGAAGACTGAGATGAGGTTTTATTTTTTTCTGTTTGGGCAAAACAGTGTAAGCTAGATTTTTGTTTTAGAAACTGTTTTTGACTAGTATTATATCTTTGTGGTGTTCTTGTACTTCAAGATGCCTTGGTATCAATCTGGGGTTTAGATGAATTTCGTGTACTTTTTGGAGATGGTGCAGTCATAGTCTCAGTTTTGATTTTGGATGGTTCTTTAGATTGAGCGACAATTTCTTTCGTCGTTTTTCTAGGTTAATTATTTTAACGGGTTATGAAGATGGTGGCCAAAGTTCTAGTTGTGGGTTCCCAGAACATTTTGTTGGGAGAGAGATATCACGGGATTCTTTGATTGGGGTGTTGGTTGATTGAGTTATAAATGAATTACTTGGTGGATAAGAGGAATCTGTTTGGTGCTAATGTGCCTTATGGATTTTAATTGATATTTGAGTAAATCTGACTAAGAAATAACAACAGATGAGGTTCTGGCCTCAATAATTTTAAAAGCTTCAGGGTAAGGAAGTTTTTGGATTATTTTGATAGTTGAAATTTCTTTTTCACGAACCCAAATAGGACAGCAGCGAGAATATGAATTATGGTCACCTTTGCAGTTTGTATAGAGCTCAGATTTTTTACGTGTTTTACCGTCGTGGCAGACTTCTTCATAGGGGGACAGGTAACAGTGATACGACAGTTATTATTAGTATAGCCATATCGCTGGCATTTAAAACAACGGAGTGGATTAGGAATATAGGGACGGACTGGAAATTTTAGATTTTCAGTTTTAATTCTAGTAGGTAAAATATGGCTATTAAAGGTTAATATAATGTGTTTTGTAGGAATTATCTCCCCATTTTTACGGATTGTGATACGGCTTGCATCTATTATATTTTGATCTTTTAGATTAGTTAGAAGTTCTTCTTTTGTGGAAGATAACAGATATGGTTCAAATATTAAACTACGGCAAGTATGTAGAGTTAGATGTGCTTGAACAGAAACTGAAAATGTACCTATTATATTACAGTTTGACAAATGGTGTGATTGACTGGCTGAAGAAACTTCAACCAATAGATCCCCAGACTGTAATTTTTTGAGAGAGTGGCCATCTCCAAAGACAGATTGAAATGTTTTGCAATAAGAAAAGGTGAGGATTTTTTTTTTAAAGAACTATCTGAGAGGCTATCAGCGCGTTTAACTATGAAAAATGAAGTGAATGATGAATTGTGCACAGTTTGTTGCTCTTTGGGTGGGAAAGAAGTGAAGTTTTTCTATCCATGTTAGAATAATACAATTCAGACCCCGGCCAAGCCACCTGCTACCGAGCCCAACAAGGGGATGCACATTCCTGCAACAATGCTAACCAGGGCCCATACGGTCACAAAAGAACCCTATGTCAGTCTCTACCATTAACAAGATGTCTAGTAATTGCTCAATCACTTGATCTTTTAGCCAGTGACAAAAGTCAGCTGACCAGCCGATTGGTGTATACGGGACCAATATGTACCTCCCGTCTATCTGAAGCAGAGGCCAAAGCAGTGTATTGGCTTCCCTCAACTGCCAGGATACCCCTTTATTGGGACTCGGGTACCACGCACGGCCAACACGTGTGTGGTTTACGATTCTCCATGAGTCGATATATAGGATAATATCGGCTCATACAGAATTGCCCTCACCTTTGAAAAGGAAACCACAATGAGAGTGAAACAAAGATGAAAGGAAGGTAAAAGGAGTAAGAGGAAAAGGAAAAGAGAAAGATCACTCAAGTGCCCGGAGTTGTGAAACCCGTGAATACCTAAAGAAATTATCCCCTGGGGGGGGGCTCTTATTAGTAAGAATAAACTTATGACATTGAATGACATTATGACATTTTGATATTGAATGAGTCGTTTTTCCATGAAACAATACATTTATCATATTGTCGCTGACTCCAGAATTATTTTTTAGTATTTAAATTCTTTTCCGTTTGAAATCGACAAATCATGCTTTTGTCGCTTTTTTCATTGTTTAATAATAGAATAATGGAAGAATATGCTTGTATTATCACGAATTACGTTCAACCCTTCACTGCACCTTGTGCCACATTTGCACGTACATAAAAATATTATAATTTTTAATGTGCCATGAATTCGGCCAAAATTATCGCTGTTACTGATCAAAAACATTTCAAAGAATGAAATAGGGTGACATCCCCAGTAATTGGCACTTTAAGAATTTGTCTTTAAACTTACTTCAATTTTCATTACAAAGAAATAAGATATTTACTTGGAAATATTTTTAAATCAAAGAATGCATATCTGTGCATCTATTTTGCCCACTAAAAGCAAAAAAAAAATTAAAATGTATTTTTATAAAAATATATTTATAAAAAGTTGCTGAAATCACCAGTAATTGGCACCTAGAGCACCAATGTATGACACCTTGTGATCCAGTAATTGGCATATGTTTATATAAAAAAAAACTTTACATTTTGCATTGTGTTTAATCGCTTTAAATTAATTTACTGTAGATGAAGATGCCATATTTCAGGTTTTTGAGAGCAAGAAATCAGCATATTAGTCTGAAATGTGAACACGTTAAAACAATACAATATATTAACATTAACACCCAGTAATTGTCATGCTGTCCCCAGTAATTGTCATATGAAGATTTAATGGATTCCAATTACTGATAAAATTTATATTTTCAAATAAAAACAAATGATAAACAAAATTAGTTTATAATTTTAAAAGTACTTCCAAAATAACTGGTTTAATCTCAAATTCCTTGCGAATTCCTTGTAATTGGAATAGGTGCCAATTACTAGGAACTAGCAAAATTGAAGCACCATTAATTGGCAACTACCATTAATTCAGAAATCCAAATATTTGTGTCGAAAATACTTTTACACAATTAAAGTAACCCTTTTTAACTAAACAAAAATGTTGTCAATTAAAATTTAAAATATATTATAAATCAGATAATAATGAATTGAAAAGCATGCCTTCCTTAAGCCAAAAAACAAGAATTTGCAACAAAATGGCTAATTTGATACAAGCCATACTTGTTTCTCTTTCCTAGGCTCTATTGTCATCTTGTAAAATAAATCAAAGTTATAATCTTTAACGTAAATGAGCATATAACTGATATATGGTCTTGAATTTTTAAAAGACTGGATAAAAATCTTTTTTAGGACATGTTTGTAAAATGTGCCAATCACTGGTGCATGCCAATTACAGGGGGTGTTACCCTATTACATATTTTGCACAATTCAGGCAACTGCATTAAAAAAACTAGAATTTATTCTTTGGAAACAAAAAATATTTTCGATCAAGCTATTAAGGCAAAATTTACTTTTGCTATTTTTAATGAATACTTAGAAGTATTATTATGAAGAAAGTTGTAGAATGTAAAGCAGATAAAAATTAACTGACAGAGACCCATTTAATTAAAAAATAGAACAATATAACATTAAAAAATCCTAATTGTGTATATAGGGTACGTGCAATATAATATCAAATCTTAATTGAAAATTTGAAATTTATTGCTTCTCATTATTTTGTTCTATACTAGACAGATATATAGATTTTAAATAATTATTTTCATAATAATAGAATGAATCGAGGAGTGAAGTGTTAAAGGTTCATATGTGTGAGAATGAAATAACTTTACAAAAAAAAAAAAAAAAAAAAAAAAAAACGAGAAAAAAACCTTGGTGAATCCAATGGGTGAACATCCAATCATTCCACAATTTTAACTACAGTAACGTCATAGGAATACTTTCCATTATATAAAAAGAAAAATATTTAATTATGCAAACAAAATAGCAATTCTACAGCTGCAAATATTTTACTAGGAACGAGAATATTTTAAACTAGAAGATAGCCCGTCAAAATGACGTGTTTGCATTTTTAAAAGGCCCAGAAGCAGAATTTTCCCCTGTAATCTGCAATGCAAGCAGAAACTTTAAAAACAGTCTGCAGAACTTAAGGACAAATGTCCTCTTTCTGAATGTAGAGGTGACCGGATGGAATATGCCCCCCTCCCCCCCCCCGCCCTAGGGAAAATTAAGATTGTGTTTTCAATGGTCAAAAAGTGCAATCTATCCCTCCCGGAACTCTGTACCCTCAGAACCACGAATGTCCCTTCCAGAGAAATGTGTCTGAATTCAACACTGCTCTTGCCAGTCTCTCGTATTGCATTACATGCAATCAAAGATCCCAAACATCTGTGATTAACATAAACGAAAAGTAATTTAAAAAAAATTACTTTTATCCTTTGAATTTTTAACACCATCATACATAATCCAAAAAGAAAAGAAAATTCACTTGCACTATTTTTTTATTTTATTTTATTTTATTTTATTTTATTTTATTTTATTTTATTTTATTTTTTGCACTTCCTTGGCAAAATTGGTGTTTTTCCACAATCTTTTGCAGAAATTTGCAGATTTTTTGCGATGTTTTGGAGAAATGTTTTGGAATTCTGCCTCTCTTTCACGCCGAACTTGTTGGGATGAGGCATTTGCAGCCCGAATTCTATCACGCGACTTCTGGCTTTGCCACGCTAACCACCTTGCTTGCCGTGCATTATTCAAGCGTCGTCTTCTTGCAATAGGACATTCGTCTACATTCATTGCATTAAAAATAACATAACCATATAAAATTTATATTTTATAACCAATACTTAATAGAAAACACTTTACACTATCGAAAACAAATGTAAACACAGTGAAGAGTAAATATCCATACGTGAAACGTATGGAGGATTACGTAAAGGAGTCATTCTCAAGAATCATTCACGGCAGAAAAAAAAATTAAAGCAACCCAAATATAAAATATTTAACAATATTGCATTAAAACGCACCTTCGCTTTCCTTAAATAAACAGTTTTAATTAAATATTGTTTTTGAAATCCTGAAAACATTTCAAAGTGCATTAAAATGTAATGACGTCATTTACAGCTCCTACTGTAAATCTGACCAATGAGAACGCTCCATTACGACTGTGGAACGTTTTCATTGGTCAGGAAATAGATAGCCTTTAAAATTGGAGGTAACTTTTCACAATATTTTTCATGGGTTTGGAATTTGTCATTTTTGAATGGCAACAGCATTAACTTGCTTAAATCGTTTATTTATCTCGTAATTGCTGACTGTTTGATTTAGAACTTAAACATTATAATTATATAGTTTTTGTAGGTTTTAAAGAAAATGAGTGATGAATAAATCTTTTACATGTATATTTCCATAAGTTGAACGATTAAAATATTTGTGAAAGGCTCGGAATACCTAAGCCTAATGTGGACGCCGAATCGCAATAAGTTTCTTTTTCTCATGGATCGGTGAACCCCGGAAACGTTATACACGGAAAAGTTTTATATATATAATAATTTATTTTTTTCTAATTACAAGTTTGCTCCGAGTCACGGGATCTTGTGAGAGCCTATAAAATTTAGATTCGTTTTAATTGAGTATCAACCCAGTTTCAATTCATTTAAGTTAGATTTTGTTGGTCGCTTAATACGATTATCATAAGTCAGTAAATTAATCTTCAGTAAGGTACCTTGATTTTAGCTAAATCGTCACACATATATAACATTTTCTACCATTTGACAGGTAGAAAATACAAACAAAATTGCCTGTGCTTTTTCAATGGTTATTTTTTTTGGGGGGGGGAGACAGGGGGGGGAGGAGGAGTTTAAATAATATTTTGTCCTAATCTTATAGATCCAGAAACACTTTTTGTGATAGTTATAAAATATTACTTGAAGACGTTTGGTACAGTTTTAAACCCAACTAAATAATCCAGCTTTTTAAAGTTTTCATTTCGATAAATACAAACTTTGAAGATACTGAAATTTCAAAATGCTTTAAGGTTTTTTTTTTCATGTAAAATAATTAAGGAAATTTAAGAGTTCACGGATTGGCTAAGTGCCTCAATCATTTGAACAAGTTTTCCATTTTGTATTCAGACATTACAGAAAAAGTATTACACAAATCTTCAGGATGCGCATATACCTATTCTAAAAATGCTCTAAAACTATCCTATATATGTCCATAATTGAACATAAGATTAAAATAATATGAGGATCCCAGAAGCTAAGAAATATAAGTGACAAAATTGAAAAAAAAAAAAAAGAAAAAAAATCGAAATACACAGATGACCTGTAAATATGCTTTTTTTTTTCTTTTCAGGTAATGAAATATAAGTGATTTTCTAATTATAAGCCGCATTATAGAGACTAACAGCTTTTGCCGAGTAATAACCAATATTGATTAATTATAAATTTAAAGAAAATTGTACTCTATTTTTTTCACAGTTATTGAAATAAAAGTTCAAAGACTAACATGAAACAAGCGGAAATTTTCTATTTCCTTTCAGCCAATTATTATTGATGCTGAAATTTAACGCCAATTATCTTTGAACTCAAGTTACTCCAAATCTAATTTTTGTCAATTTTACTCCTTGGATTCTGAGGTTCTCATATCCTTTGTATGCCATTCATCGTATCTCTTGATTGTTACTTTTATTCTCTTGGACAAATAAGCTGCTGCAATTTTCTCTACTATGTTTTGTTTTTTAGCAACATGTGTATTATTGATTCATGAACATTAATTTATTTTGCGAGTATTTTTTCTTTTGTTTAGAAAGAGCTTTACAGGCATATTTTGTGTACTGTAAACTTTATATGATATAGGTAGAATCTTCCTTTTTGATTCTATAATTACTCTCTATATTAAAATGGAACTACACAATTTCATTCCCGACAGTCGTAGAACAAGAATCTCACTAGCCATGTACATTTTATAATGTACACTGTAAAAAAAAATTCAAGAGGTTACTAAAAATTTCTTAGTAAATTTGTATTCCACAGACTTTTTTAGTAACCATTACAAACTTTTTTTTTGTAAGTGACACAAGCATTTCTTTTCTAAACTGAACAAAAGAATTTTTTGTATAACTAACTTAAAAATTTTTAGTATGAACCACCAAGCAAAATTTAGTAATAGCTCCAAAATGATTTTTAATAACCTCTACGTGCGCCCGAAGGGCAAGAGCTTTCATCCAGACTTCTGAAGAGATAGATTTTCGGCAAAACCGCAATAGATGGCAGCACCAAACATTTCTACCACGTCCGACAAGATTTTCATAATCCCTTTATTAACGAGTACTTACACCATATACATTCGTGGCGTAACTGGCTGTGTCCAGCATCGAACCCGGGACCTTTCAGCCTGGAGTCCGTTACTATAACCACTATGCTATCAAGGCCACACCAAGTGAGTTTTAGTAATACCTATTAAAAATATAAAACTATTAACTCTTATTCATTGCTAACTTTTTTCTAGTAATTCTTACAGATTTTCTAGTAACCGACTAAGATTACTAAAAATTTTTTAGTAATTACAAGGATCACTAAAGTTTTTTTAGTAGATCGACCCTTTTTTTTTTACAGTGTAGAAGCGAGCTGACATTAGAAGAAAATAACGCAGAAATAGAATTCAAAATGGAAGAACATTTCCTTTCTTTTTAACAATGTGTCAGATTTGTCTATCTTTCGTTATTTAAATATAAAGATACAGGAAGCGCGAAACTAATTCTATTAGGATACTGTGATCAAAGAATAACTGTAAAGATTCGTATTTAACGTATACGTGTTTGTGTGTGTAAGGATGGATATTAAAATATCTATCACTATTTCAAAATAGTACAAGTCACGTTACTTAAACAGCAGTACCAATTTAGCAGTTTTTATATAAATATCTACCACTAAATATGAATAGAAATGTTTACATTCATTCTTCACTAGTTAAAAAAGGCTCTAAATAATATTTTGAAATAGTGACATCGGAATACAAAATTTCGCTAAATCTGCAACACAGGAGACATGAGAAGAAAGTCTGATCTTGATCTATCTATAAAGTCGCGTCTTAAGATAGATTTTTTTGTTTTAGAAGACAGAATTTCTATCCTGTATTAAATGGGATCAAGAAATAACTGTTCGGATATTGAACCTGATTTTTGCATCAGTCTCATGTGTCATATTCAAGAGACTAGAAAAAATACGGGTATTAAGCTGGATTACGTTTTAACCACAAGCATTCTAACCGACTATATATTAGAACTCGTTAAATTTTACAAAAGAAAACAAAACAACTAAAGTTCACTTGGAAATCATTATTTTTAATCTCTGTGTCTTTAAAAATAGAAAATATTTTTCTGATAAAGTCGTTGAACCATCATCATGATAAAAAAAATAATATTAATAAACATTCTTCTGAAACTATTTTGATTTTACTCTGTTCAAGCTCAAGTTTATTTGATGCATTTTCTATTTTATTTTTAAGAGGTTTTTTTTTTTTTTTCTGGTGAAAGTAAATTTAATAACACTTGAAATTTCTAAAGCTGTATAAAATTCCATCTCTTTTTCTAAATGAATATTTTCTTCAATTGCATTTTCCATAAAGTCTAAGGGAGATTTTGCAGTTAAGATTGCTGAAGTAAATTTGATTAAATATGTAATTCCACGTAAAAAAAAGAAAATTTGTTTCACTAACGATGAAATGAATTCATTTTAAATTTAGAAAAAAAACGGAAAAAATGATGAAAGACTCAATTAAAAAGTTAAAAATAGACATTATGAAAGAAAATCAGTCAGTGTTTGTATGATTTAAACTGAAATGTTTGCCAAACATTTCTTTAAAGCATTTTTGCAAACCTATTGAAAAAAAATTGTAAATATTTTAGAATAAATTTGATTCAATACATAACAAAATGTGATTAAAAAAGAGAGTTTGTATTAATACTAATGAAATGAATTCACTCAATATTGGGGGGGGGGAAGAGAAACTATATTGGATTAATTTATAACAGGGGCAGAGCATTGGCGGCTTAGAGCATATATTAGAGCATTGGCCGTTTCAGCCAATACTTCCCTGGTTGGAATCCTGCCCAATCTTTTTTCAGACACTTGGAATATTTAAATCTGTTACAATTTATTTACCGATTGAATATTCGTTTTATAAGTTAATGAATTATAATTTACTATGCAACATTTTCTTCAATCTTATATATAGACCTTCAGTTTATTCTGTTTTGCTGATCCAGTGTATCAGACCAGATTATGTGATCGTTAAGGTTAGATGGGTATATTAATCATCCATTATTCGTCCAGGAAGACTCAGTTGGAAGATCATGGGCGGCTTCAGCCAATAAATCAGGATCTATATAACCTCTGGTTCGAATCTTGGCCCGGAATCTTTTCACGCACATAGAAAAATTTACATCTGTTATAAACAAAAACTAGTCACATGCAACAATCCAAACTTTCTTCTATCTCATATATGTTAATACTTCAAAAGTCCCTACCATAGAGCCAAAATTAAATGACAATCTATGCTCACCACGATTATTCTAAAGGTATGAAATGTTGTGTATTATTTCTTGAAATAGGACTATTTTAGACATAGGAAAAAAATGCTATATTAAAGCGCTAATCTTTGGGCGACTTATACCAAAACATAAATAGTAATAATGCTTATCAATCTCTACCTGAATCTGAAGTTTGAAGAAAAAGTTCATAAATAAGTTCTAGCTACAGGTCTATAGCAGGAAACTGGAAAAATTCAGCATAGTACAGCCACCTGTTGGGCGAGTAGCACCAACACATAAACAAAACTAGTTCATATCACGGATTTACTGAATCTGAATTTTAAAGAATATCTGTGCATTTATTCTTGATATAGAACTATTTCGTAAATCGTGAAAAATGCATCATAAGATCGCCACCTATTGAGGATTTACATTAAAATGTAAACATCATTAATTTGCCAAAGTCTAACTGAATCTAAAGTTTCATGGAAATCCGTACATTAATTATTCAGATAGAGATGTTCTATAAATCATAAAAAATAGCATTGCAGCTCCACCTGGTGATTGATTTGCACCAAATACTAATCAGCATCAATTTATGTCAAAAACTACTGAATATAATTTTTTTTAAATGCGGCATATTAATTTTTGAGATAAAGCGCCGACAAAATTTGTATCACATACAGACAGGCAAAGTCACAGACTCACAGACACACATTTTGTAAAAACATGTTTTTTGGAATAGCTAATCCCTAGAAGGTGTAATTCCTTTAAAAAAAATCGGAATTCGAAAGTTTTCACAAATCCAATATTATCTTCTTGTAAAGATAGAAGAATTTAAAAATTATGAAGACTCAACTAAGCAATTAAATATAGACATTGGAAAATAAAATCAGTCAGTGGTTCTATGATTAAACCCTTTCACTCCGTTCGTTCTTAGCAAAATTTGTTTTTGACTCCAGTAATAAGGAAACTTCTTTTGAAAAAGGTACTGACCGATTAAAATTTGTATAATACATGCCGCAGCCCAAAAGGTTGAAACTGGAATGTTTGGAAGCTTTTCTTCAATGCGCATTTTCGAACCTACAGATACATAAAAATATTTTATAAATATTTTAGAATAAATTTTATTCAATACATAATAAAATGTGATAAAAAACAGAATTTGTATTATTATTGATGAAATGATTTCACTTAAAATTTTGAAACAAACAGAGAATATGACGAAAGACTCAACTTACCAGTTAAAAATAAGCATCGTAAAAAGAAAATCAGTCCGTGAGTCGGCAACATCATCCTTCCTTGCAAAAAAAAAATTTCTTTTGGCTTTAGTAATAAATGAGAATAAAATCTCTTTGTTTAACACGTTTAGGGCCACATCAGTTACCGATGAATGACTCCGAACTTTCAGTTTATCCTGCGCCAGACACCGGCAACTGACAGTCTAAAATATAATATAAAACTAAAAAAATTATATTGCTTTAAGTAGTGACTGAAAATATGTTTAAAATTTGCTTAGCTCTTATTCATTACAGGATTATAGTTTCTTAATAATTATTTAAAACAATATATATATATATTTTAGTTTCATATCACATTTTACACTGTCAGTCACCTGTGACTGAAGCGGCCTCAACGGAAGGTTCAGTTCAATCACCATAGCACTCAATACGTTAATCAGAACATTTCTGAAATTGAAGAAAATTCTTTTAAAAAAGTGGTGCAGACCGAATGAAAAGTGTATAAGACTTGCCAGAGTCCAAGGGATTAAAACTAGACTGTTTGGAAGCCTTTCTTCAAAGTGCATTTTCAAAGCTATAGAAATAAAAAAATACTTTCTATTTTAGAATAAATTTGTTTCACTATGTAATATAATTTTAAAAAAATAAAAAAATAATTTGTATTATTACTGATGAAAGGAATCCACATTAAATTTTGAAACAAGCATAAATAATGGTATTAAGTTCAACTAAGGATGCAAAAATAGACATTTTGGAATGAAAATCAGTCCGTGCTGATATGATTACTAGTATTCGTCAGGCCGAATTGTCACGAATAGCATGAATATAAAATACAATAATTTAGATTTTAATAGATGTTCCATTTTCATGTTTCTGTTTAATAGTATGAAATCAATTTTGAAATAAAGCCATTCCATCCTCATTTTACAGTGGTTCATTTGGTTGACTCAGGCAATGCGAAATTATTTTATCAGCAAGTAAAAATAAATAAATAATAGCAAGTGCGTGAACTTCTACAAATAAAATACTTTTATTAAAAAAAAAAAAAAAAAAAAAAAAAAAAAAAAAAAAAATACTACAAAAATTGATTTAGCCGAAACTTCAGGCTAAGGATCATCAAAACCTAGGATCTTTAAAGAAATGGCAGAAGCACAGTATATTTAGTTGCAGGAATGAAAGTAACTAAATATGGCGTCATCACTGACACAGTTTATAACATTGTATATAATAGTAGGTCCCTTACAAGTTACTTCCGCTAAACGACATTGGGTGTGTATCGGTTAGCAGCTTTCCTAACTAACCGATCTTAGTGGAATCCCACCGGTGATTCAACTGAACGCGCCCATCGTATAAAAAGCATAATTACGGTAATGTTAAGATATTTTCATAATGTTTTTACTAAGGATCAAATGAAACAGGTTTTTAAAGCCGAAACAGAATTTTGGGGATCTTCTAGGCAAAAACGAAAACGAAAATAACCAAAAATATATTTTTTAATAATTAAATTACATGCAGCAAAGTAATTAATAATACATAAATATACATAATTATTAATTAATTTTGCTTTTGAATGTGCTTGTTTTTTAATTAATTATGCGTACTTATTAAATATACATAGATATCAGTAGAACATGGCTTTGCTTGTGTAGCACGTGGGGGCCGGCAAGGTAAAATAACGTAAAAAGAAATAATATGACAACTACAATAATAGAGCTTTGTGCATTCTCATCAATAAAAGGTTTAAAAGATAATAAAAAAATGTGACGTTAACTTTGTCTGAATCACCGAAAAATACTCGACTTTAAATATAATACTGTTTATTTTCTTTGGAGAAAAATTAAATCATTTCAAAGACAATGCGAAAAAGAAAATCAAGTAAATGGCGGAGCAGTTTCGACTACAGTTTAAAGAAATTCTCTTTATGCATACACTCTATATATATTATAAATCATAAGCTTGTCAATGAGTAACTCTAAAATAATATTGATGGTAGCGATGATCTAACCTATAAATTGTGCTTTTACTGCATTTTTTCTTTATTTCTAAAAATCGCCCAATTAATTTTTTACATTGTCAAATTAAAAAAAAAAAACATAAAAGATATTTTTTTGAAAATTCTGTCTTAAATTTCTAATTTTTAACGGATTTTAAAGTAATTTTCAAACATTGTCTATTTTAACAGTTGCTTCAACTAAATTATGATAGATGAACCCGTTTGCACTTAACGCTGTACTAGAAAGAAGAGACACTTTCGTGAGCAACACTGATACCATATTTATGATACAATCGAATTGAAGCAATTGTATCCAATTGCTCTTAAAATAATGTAAATAACTCAGCAAAGTTTTTGTTCGTGCAATATTCCATAATTGAATTGGCCAACTAAATTAAGAGCCCCTCACAAAATAAATAGATTAAATGCAAATTTAACATATATCAAATCAAAGTATTCAACATTATCAGATTAATAAAGGTTGCTAAAAATAGTAAAAAAAAATTACTATTAACTACTTGGTCATATGAAAGTGCCGAAAATGTTTTTTTGGCATACTAATTGCCGGGCTTTCTAAAAAATAAAGTAACGAAAAAAAATATTTTTTTTTAAACAAAAACACTAAATTACACGCTTTTATTTTCTGTTCTATGGACGGGCAGTATATGGACCTGTCTAACTACGGATATTCCAGGAGAATTTCTTGATTATTTTTAAACGGAAACTGTCATTCATAAAATCTAAATCTACAACGACAAACCTGAATATGACATCAAATTCCTGAACCTTTCCATCATGATGCTAGTATTGAAGCTTTCTTTAAAAAGCGATTGGGCTAATTCTTACAGAGCATTTAATATGTTTTTTTCTGTTTGATATAAATCGTAGAAAAGTCTTATTTTATGTAATCGTATTTAATTTAAATCGAAAAATGTTCTCATTGCATCAAAGCATAAACATATTAGATAAACTGTATAATTCAAGATACAGAATGAACCGACTAGAACGTAGAACCGTTTTTTAAAATCAGTTTGGGTTAATACTTATTGAGAATTACAACATATTTCCAGAAAATGACACCATATTTAGAGAATTTTTTTTTTTTAATTTATTTTCTTTAAAGAGAAATGCCTATAATATAGTATAAATTGTAACTTCAAAACGCATTTAAATGTAAATTTTACGTCTTTGCAAAGCACTTTTTGTTAAAGTTTTACTTTAAATATTAAAAATTCAATTATTCAATTTCATACTTATTCGATTTTTTTTCGTCTTTTGGCAACCACCTTTTTTCGCTATGCAATATTAAACGAAAGAAAATATGCTGAACTATACTTGTCTTTGTAATTGCGAATGTATTAATGTGCGATAATCAGGCTGTATGCTATTTGTCGTACCATAACTTCTTCAGTCGATGGGTTTCCCTTCAGTGACTTCTGTTCCATTATTTATATAAGCTAAAATGTCTGATTTTTTTACATATTTACTTTAACTCTTAATAGCTGAATGTTTTTTGTGTCTGCTGAAGGCAAACGAATACGTGCCTGCATTTAAGGTGAATGCCTCATAAAATAAATGATACTTTTATCGGAGTTCGCAAAATGCATAAAAATGTCCAAAAGACAATATGAACAAGTAAGTGATACATTTTTATGAATATTTAACTTAAATTTTTTTTCAATAAATTTGAGGATTTGTAGTTTATTTACTTATTTAAAGCTCTGAAATTTCTTAGTGCGTTAATTTAGGTTAATGGTTATTAAATTGATGTTTTAAAAGGATTTGTAGTTTTCGATGCATATTTTTGAACCTAAATTACTAATCATCTAAAAGATATTCTTTCTGATTATAATTTCAGAAAAAAATATTCTTTCTGTCATTTACAATGTTATTTTTATGCAAAATCATATGAATAAATATTTGTATTGTTATTTTAGTTCGGAACTGAAGAATTTAAAAATGTGTGAAACTCAAACTCACATGGCAGGAACTATTTCTTAAAACATTTAACATTAACATAAAATTTTTGGTCTCCCGAAGCACCAACTAATCGAAGGTTTTATTGTATTGGTATGTTGAAAATTTTCAAATTCTCTTTTCAAATGCTTTTTTTTTTTTTTTTTTTTTTTGAATATTTTTTTTTTTTTTTTGTCAGTTTGTGTGCGGGCAACACAAACACCACGTCAGTTATATCTGAAGACTAAATAAGCGGATTTCAGATTCAGTTAGACTGTTACATAAATTTATGCTGATTAGATTTTGGTTTGTATCAATCTGCGCGTGCTGCTGTAATGCTGTGTTTTTCGCCTAATTCCCAGAAACTTTCCAAACCTTTGCTCTTATGTTGCATTTTTCCCTATTTCTAGTGATAACTATATCTCAAAAACTAACTCACGGAATTTTATGCAGTTTTAAATCCTGTTAAACTTTGATATAATTAGGTTTTGACTAAATATTGCCTTTTATATCTCAGTACAGGCCGCTTACATCTCATGAAGTCCGAGATAAACTAGGACCACTTTCAATTGATATGCATTTTAGCGAAAGTGGTTTGCAGCATTATTAATTACATTATTTTAATTTAGGTAGTTAAAATAATGTAATGGCATATTTTCAATGTCATTTCTGCCAGAAATGCTTATTTCAGGCGCTAGCTTTAAACTGTGGACTATATTAAGGAGAATTAAACTTACTTTATTTCATTATATTGCATATGATATAGTTATATATGATACAGTTATATGATATAGTTATAGTTATTATATACATATAGTTTTTCTTCAGTTTTTTTGCATTCTACAATGTACCTGTATTTTATTTTCTAATTTGTAAAAATGGGGCAAATTTTCGATTTGAAATCCGCGATTAAACATATATACATTGATAATATTTTAAATTTTAATTCCCAACAGTAGAGTTTGTTGTTCTATTCATATTTTCATTCACTGAGAAGCTTTTAAATTCAAAGACGTGCACTACTAGTTATATTCATTATTTTTGATTATTTTTTTTCTATTAATATATTAGGATAAGTAAATAAAGAGAAAAAAAATTTGTCCTGGGTACAACAACTAATTGTTTGATGCCTTAATATCTCGATAAATTCAAACATTTTCCCCCAAAATATGTATTCTTGTTTTTCTGGTATTGTGTAAAAGAAAATATAACGATCTTGATAACTTCTATGTCATAGTTATTATACTTTATCTAATTTATGCCATCTTCGTATATATGGGCTCTTTTATTATTTTATTCCAGGTACAAACGCTATGAATTATTTCTTCTGACCAAAACCAATGTTTTATTTTTGTTTCTAAGAAGTTTCTTTTATTTAATATATACTATTATTTCATTGATTTATTTATTTTGCCAAAACATGAAGAAAAAAAAAGAATATATCAGATGAACTAAAATGTCTGTATATTAAATTTGCATCAGCTTGTGGCTAATTTTTAATATGTTTAGATGATTTCTGTTTTAGAAGCTGAATGTGTATTTTTTTTAACTTAAGTTTCATAATTAAAAATAAACAATAAACATTTGTAATGAAAAATGTAATATTAACTATTCTTTTAATTATAGTAGATTACAAGACTGTAATAGGATTGATAAAAACAGTGAATTATCGAATTTCACATTCATTTATTAAAACATATTTACCTACATAAAGAAACGAGATTAAAAATGACTTCAATTGAGAAAACGTATTTCATGCCAGAAATGAAAACAACAAAAAAAACTACATTTACTAAATTTAAAATTAATTTTCTTTATAATTTCTCAATGCTATTATAAATAAAACATGGAAATTTTTCTTTTTATTCAGAAAATTTTATAAAATTTTTCTTTTACATATAAGGTCTCGCACTACGCACAGGTTTTTCAATTGTTAGTCAGAATCTGTTTAGTTAAAAAAAAAAGAAAATTTTTAATCACAGGTTTTTTAAAGGTATACCAGTAGATTCTCAGGTAAGCGGTGAAAATTTTATTATTTTTTGTAATTTTACGAAATGATGTATTTTTTTTTATATCACCATACATTAAATAGGTTTTTGGAAATTTTTGAGATGATATTTAATTTAACAAATAGTATTTCGTAAAGGTTTATTTCAGTTTTTGAATATTCTTAAAAATGTTGCATTAAAAAAATAGAATCTTCAATTAAAACTATTGTTTACAATATGTTCATGTATATTAATTTGAAATGAAGAGAGTTAAAAAGGCAGAAGAAATGTTTGGATTAATGGCTTTTAACAAATGTAACTCTGATTTTAAAAAATATCATAGCCAAAATTTTGTAAAGATTTTAACTCACAAACAGTTCTTGGTACATAACTTAAAAGTAAGCCTGCCTAAATATCCTCATTTTGGAATAATGCAATGGCCTCTAACCGAATTGTTGACTCGAACTTGGTGGGAGAGATGGGTTAGGGCATGTACTATCAAATTCTCTCGGCTGGTAAAAGATGACAAGAGGTTGACCCCAGCATTTCAAAATCTAGCTCTCAATTTAGAAAAAAATTCAAGTTGTGTCTTAAAAAAAATCGAGAACCACAGCGTTTAAATATCAAAAGATTATGACATCCCCATCGAGGTAGCAGGTATTGATATAGCGACCAATATAAAAAATATTTAGAATGTAAAAAAAGGTGTACCCTTTTCAAAATTGCCCCCCTAAATAACTAAACTTATCTTGTTAAAAAAATAAATAAATAAATAAAATCAAAAAATCAAAGGATTTGCACCCAGGACCCACTCGAAACTGAAAAGGAATTTTCTGAACATAAATGTAGAAAACATTCAGGATTACATCGCGCTCAATAATATACATTAAATATGAAAGTACTGTACCAATCGTACGTCTATAAGACGCGAAACCACTAAGAGTTGTTTTCCGGGAACTGCCCATCAACACTACCATCCAAGAAAGGTAGGTGTCCGGTAGTTAGAAATTTTCGTGATTTTGAGAGGTTCTTCAATTTGTGTAACCCCTAAGTGCTTAAAGTGTTCTAGAAAAAAATCGAGCAATTTTCACAGCCTAAACTCACAAAAATTTCTTGGTACATAACTTAAAAGTAAGCCAATCTAAATTTCCTAATTTTCGACTAATGCCCTGTCAGCATTAAAAATATCATAAAACAAAAGAATGTATAAAATTTTTTAATGAACCTGGTCGAAGCTCCCACTATTAAGGATCCCATTTTGCAAATTTTTGGAAATGCTGGAAATTCCTTACCTCCCCCCCCTCCCAAATAATTAAAAAGAAAATTCTAAGATCGTAGTCAAGCAGAACTTTCTCAAACACGAAAACTGACATCTCCGAGTGTTCTAGAGGCGCTGTTATTGGTCTTGAAGTTCCCTTTTTCCTTACTCCTTCTCATTGACCAATTCAAATTTTAGGTACCAGCTAAGAATGCATTTTTGGCCACAGAATCCACTAAAAATGTGCTCGACTTTCAACTAGGATTTGGTTAAATAATTATAATTTAAGTTAAGTTTAAAATTTAATGTGGTTAAAGTTTATTAGGATGTATGTTAATGTTCTCTTTTACAAAATTAAGAGAACATTAACATACTTTTTAACGAGAGTAGATTAATTTACAGATCTAATTTTTATTTTAAGTTGTTCATAAGAGAATCCATTAAAATTTATTTATAAAGTTCACATGTTTGAAACGATACGCTACCTTTTCGCATCCTGATTATATGGATTGAATGGTTGGGCGGTTTGCAGCATAACTACATAATAGGAACACTTATGGGACAGAAAATATAGAGGTCGTTATATTTAATTTGGATTAATAAAATATTTATTCCAGTTTTGCGTTTGTAATTTTACACTGCAAAACATTCGTGTAACGTTACTCTATGAAATTGGTGGCAACCTTGCTGCCTCCAATTTTGTGGAGTACTTTAACTGATATAACCGGTGTAACATTGCAAAGTTACAGCAGTAAAATACGTTTAAATTACACCATTATATAAGTGAAAAATTACTCCATAAAGTGTAAATCGTAGCTGCCACCAATTTTTTGGAGTAACGTAACACAAATGTTTTACAGTGCAACATTCTAAAGATGACTCAATAAAAATGAATTTTAAATGCTTTATTATTATAGTGACGTCTTATAAACAAAGTAAGACATTCTTACCTTTTCGTTATAGAATATCGTTTATTATTAGGATACACACATTATATTTTACATATTTCATATCAATTGATCACATTTAGTAAAAATGTTAGAAAATGAGCAAAGAAAAATGAACACAAGCAAGAATACTGTTTTCTAATTTTAATGAATCTACAGTAAATATCATTAAAACAAGCTCTTTCAAACAACAAAAATAATAATAATAATAAATTATCAATATAAAATCAGCCATTCAAAACATATGCGTAAAAACTAATTAAAAAATTATCTTTATTGTATTCGATGTTGAAAATTAAATAATCTATAACAAACATATAGTCTGTTTGAAAAAAAAAATACAAAACAGAAAACCATGTTTATACTTTTATTAGTCTTATAGCTATTGAATCTTGATAAAAATTTTGTTTAAAAAATTAGCAATGATAAAATTAATTTTTATTTATATTTATAAACTAATACTGTTTCTAAAAACGGGGATAGTGATATTTTCTTTTCTTTCTTAAACAATATTTCATTTTAACTTCCATAAAAAAATAGCTTGGTTCTAATTGGATTTTAAATTAAAAAATAAATTACTTTTCTCGCATCGATTTAATCTTTCATTTTTTTCCAGATTCAAAATTAAGAATATCTAATCTATCTTTCAATGTCATATTTTAAGAATAATTTTCACTAAGTGATAAAATAATGACAAAGCTTAAAAATTACTTTTAAAACATTTCGATGGAAAGAAACACAGATCTTAATTGCATCACTTAGAATTTGAAACAATAATCGTTAATTTTGAAAATTTTCGGTAATTTATTTGAAGTTAGAAAAACTGATAATATATATTAGTTCTAGTTAAATAAAAAAAAAATCACACATAATTACATTTTGCATTAAACATCAATTTTTAATTCACTTGTGTAAAGATTAAAGAACCTTTTTTCAATCAATTAGAGGAATCACACAAACTCCCAAGCACTTCACAGCACTATTTAATCTACTTTAAATTGCTATGCTTTAAAAAGACGAAACGAATGATTGCAAATATAAATGAATTAATTGAGATTTTGAGATAACAATTGTTTTAGGAAATTGACTTACTGGGTTAAAAACCTTAGCAGTGCTTTTAATTTAACTGCTCCCTCGATTTGCCCGTAGAACGTGCCCGGCAGTGTTGCCAGACGAATACTAAAATTTTATTTTGAATACCACTATTTTTGTACGGTAATTTTCGCTTGTTTTAATCACAAAAGATTGTAAATAAGTAAGGCGACTATCTGTCTATGAAAATAGTGGTATTAAAAATAAAATTTTAGTATTCGTCTGGCAACACTGGTGCCCGGCAACGTGCTTTTGCCAAACATGATTTGTCCGTATCCCGTATAGGCAAATCATTCCAAATCACGAATTACTATTCTCACCAGTAAATTTTTATTGTAATTTTTTTCTTATTTAATCCAAGCATTTTTCTGAACTAAAATTTCTGTTTTGAAAAATTGGGGATAAAAGATTAGACTGAGTATTCTTCTTTTGGCGAAAAATAACAAAAAATCGATTTTCTGTTTTTTTTCTTAAATTTTGCTTTATTATTCCAAGTACATTCTGACGAAATTTTGTGAAGATCCGAATATTATAAATATAGTTTAAAGCAATTTTATTAAGTTGGTGTCCCTTTAAATGACACAATCCACTTCTCTTATTTATTTATTTTTTTTTATTTTTTTTTTTTTTTTAAGAAAGACATATTAAAAGTGACAAATCTTTTATATATTTTTTCGATTGACTTGAATTTTATTTTGTTTGCTTTTTATGGTCTATTTTAATAAAATTAAATATCTGATTTATAAAAAAGTAAAACCCATTTCTTTACAAATAAAAATACAAAATAAATTTTGTTTTTACTGTAATTTAACACATATTTACATATTTTCTTTTTTTCTCCTAAATTAATTGATTTATGGTAAACTCAAAAGTTTAAAATTGTATCTTAAAACTAATTTTCTTGTCGAATTCCAAGCTTCTTGTCTAAAAGACATCCAAATCTCTAGTGATAGTGGCACCAACATAAAATGTCTATTTTAAAACAGTAACTGTCACAATCAATTTTCCAACATCAGTTTTGAAATCGGTTTGGTATTTCCTAATATTCCATACAAACGTAATTTAGGAATTTTTCAATGATTTTTAGTACATTTTTTGTTCTTGCCAACCTGAAGGATTTAGGGACACCAACATAAAATATAATCTGTGCAGGATCGGTAACTGTCACACTGATTCGCAACCATTATTTTTGGAATCAGTTCATACGTTTTTGGAGCTGAATTGAAATCGTAAATAAGGACAGTTTTAGAACTATTTTCAGTCTTTTCCTTCACTTCAGCCATTTTAAAACTGGGATTTATTTTCTACTGGTCTTAGCAAGCATTTATAATTTATCAGTAACTACCATGCTATATTTAAAGTTTCTAGTCTCTTAAATATTACAAATGTAGCAATTTAAAGCGTATTTTGCTCTTACAACCTTCTAGTAATAGTGCCAACAGCATAAAATATAGCTTATGATTGAGCATATTCTCTCACCACCAGTTTTCAAACATTATTTTAAAAATCAATTTGATGTTTTATAAGTATGAAAAAATCGTAATTTAGAGCGTTTTCAGAATGCTTTTCGATGACTTCATCTATTACTTTTATAAAAATACTTTACACGAAAATTTTAATTTAAAACAGTTTAACTTTAGTATTTAACGATAGTCTTCTTTGTATTTTTTAATCTTATTTCATAGTCAAATTTCTGGTTTAATCTAAAACATATTCATGTAGTATCTGTCAAAATCACGACTTACGGTAGTTCTAGTGTTAAAGATAAATCTCAACCTACAATAGTTTTTAAACTAACAAGCAACTACATTTATAATTCTAAGAATAAACGTTTACAAACTTTCACCTTTTTAAACATTTCCCTCTCCAAGAAGACGAAAATGATTTTAATTAGATTCTAAATTTTAAATAAAAAGATAACATTTCCCTATCCTGAATTACATTCCATTTTCTTTTTCTTAAGAAACATTTCCATTTTCTAATCTCTCTTTAACATCTTAAAGTTCACTAAGCGGTAAAATAATTTCTAAATTGACAATTACTTGTGAAATTATTTATGAAAAGAAGTGAAATTTCAAATTTTGAGCTAAATGATCGACAAGAATAACTTCCGGCTTCGAAATGGATGTGATAATGTATTTGATGCATTAAAGATTTGTTGATGATAAACGTAAAATGCTATACATAATTGTATTTTTCATCTCTAAATATTAATATTTTGCCTATGAATCAATTCCCATTTAATCTTTTCTTCACCGTGAAATGATATATTCGTTTTCTAATAAGTAGGTTTTTCTGCAATCGAAACATTATTTAAATTAATATAATTATGCATTTATATATTACACTTTGTAAGATTAATTTATTACTAATGCTCACAAGGATTACATTTTTATACATAAATAAATATTTTATATCAAATCGAAAAAATATTTTTGTTAAGCAATTTTAAATAATTGCATAGAAAATATTATCGCATTTATTTTACATTATTATCGCATATATATGTTGCCTTTTGCTTGGTAATCGAGGGAAAAACCTTCCCGCTACCGCGAACTGATATATCCGTTCACCAGGTTGCAGGTTTCATTGCAATCAAAGCTTTATTTATATTATTATAATTCTAAAATTATTATCCAGATTTAAGAAATCAAATTATGATTGAAACTTTCAAGGCTTATAAGCATATACGTAACAAAAGAATTAGACCATGTTAGTAAATCGCTCTTTTACTAACATTTAAAACAAATTACAGAAAAAAAACAACATTACAATTTAGCCCGCGGTTAGCGGGATAGAAATTGTAATTTCTAAAATTAAAAAAGATACCTTTTTTATCCTTAAGAACACGTAGTTAGAAAGACAATAACTCTAAGAGAACCATACTTAAAAGACATTTCATAAAACGATTAGTTGTATACTTTTAAATACATACACTTAATGTCAAATACAATAAAGAATCTTCAAGTCAAATAATTCAGGATCTAAAATAAATACAAATGAAAAGGGGTTTATTTATAACATACACCATATATTTTGTAAATGGTAATATTAAAACTAGCTGAAATTAATAGCAATAATGGACATACATTTTTCTCATTTAAAGATATATTTATCTTCAAGGAGTTGTAAAATTTCACTTCGTAGAAGAAAGAGCTCTGTATATTGAAATTGAGGTGTATTGAAAATCATTATTTTGCAGTTTTGTGTAATTGATGGACATATACAACATAAATAAATTGACTGAATTACACAATAGTTTTTAGAATGAATTTTGCAGTTATTTCTAAGTAAATGTCTATGCATAGCTCTCAAGTACTGTCATTTTTTTTAATTTCGTAATTTTTTTGAATTTCGTTTATAAAAATCTTCGCCAAAAATGCTGCTAATGCTTAGCATTTGCAAGCAATGTAAATGTTAAAAAATAAGAAAACTTAACAATTTAAAGTGTGATGATTAAATTTCATGAATGAATAACAAGGCCTCAAAATCAAGTTTTGATTATATCTTTTTTTTAATTTCTAATTCTAAACCTCTCTTCACACACACACACACAACACCTCCTCTCACTTTCCATTAAAAAAATTGAAATTGAAACAATTTTGGAAAATATATTTCATTGATTTTCAAAAACTTTTTATAAATTTCCTGATCATTTACAGTTTTAAAAAATATATTACTAATAAAGACGAAATAATAAGATTTAGTTTCTACAAGTTTATTCATGCATTTTTTCGAAGGTTCACTGTTTTTACAGATCTGAATTGCCCAACAATTAGTTACTAGTGAAATACAATGTGGTTTCTTTTTGTAGTACCTTTAAAAAATATAATCTTGTTCCATGTATATATTTTGTATATATTTTTAACTTGAATTTATAAAAGTTTATAATTGTCTTTAAATACCAAAAAATCTGAAAGAAAAATCCAGAGATAGTACAATAATTCTAAAATTGGATTTTTTCTAGTAAAACTGAAGGCTTGTTTATCACAGATTCAAGACAATTAAATTCTTAAAAACTAATTTTAACTACATTTATCGTAGTAATAAATTTCAATTACCTGTTACGTGAAACAATAGCACTAATAATTCAGAAAAAATATTGGTAATAATTGTAACATTAAATATGTATTTTTAACATAATATTTTTTAATATACTATATTGTGACTGCAACAATTTTATTCGTGATGCGAGATGTACATAATTTGATAATACATATTATTGATACACTTTTTAAATAATACATGTTTTGATACACAGTTATTCTTTGGAAATGACTACTGTCCATATACTTTCATAAATTATGTTAGAAATAATTCATATATTTTGGAAAACTATAATTATAAATATATTTTCAAGACTAATATTATTTAAAAATTACAATAATAAATAAAAAACATTATTCCAAATAGGTTTTAGCAAAATAAATTTGAGCTAATAGCATTATTCATGCAGCTACTGTAGGATTATTTGTACAGGTTTTGTTAGTTTTTGTACTTAAATTCAGCGCGATGAGATATATGTATATGCTTTAAAATGTGAAGTATCGTTTTAAAAATTATTACTGCTCATAGACCTTGATAAATTATTTTACTGTGGATGAAGATATTTCAGAAAGCGATGACGATAAGGCTCATAAAAGTGTAGTGATAAACTGATGCTACAGACTATAAATATTCGCAAAATCGTAGTGATACTCGAGAACTTCGTTAGTCGCAACAAGATAGTAAAAATTATTCAAGTTATTAGCTTTATCTCTGTTTAAACTTCAATATATTTCTGCACTAAAAATTTCAGCAATACATATACATAGATTTAAAACACTGATTTTTAAATAACTGCTACTTATAAAAGTCGATAAACATTCTTACAATTTTAAAGAATATTTGAAAGGCGCAAATTATAAAACGATATAAAATAGTAAGAATACAGACATGCGACACAAAATTTAAACGGGATCTACACCATTTAAAGCGTATTTTAAACTTAACATATTTACACAGCATGATTTTCCAATGAGTATTTCAGCTTACTTTGAGCAACTTGATTAAAGATCGCTACCGTTCATGATAATATCATTCAATCTTCAGTAACGTGTTAACAGTTTTAAAACAGTACATTGAAAATAACCTTCTTCTTAGAAGCTGCAGAGTTCAAAGTCAATTTTGAGCGTAGGGGCAGTAGCTTGCAATATGAAAAAATGACAAAGCATTCGTCCACAAATTAGATGTGGCGATACATTTTAAAAAGGTGTCATTGGCAACAAAATATTTCCAAAAATTAATTGCTGATAACTATTAGATTATTATTTGTTGAATATTTAATTGTTTAGTTATATTCATAATATTAAAATACAAATATTCCTAATTAAATATTCTGATAGAATGCGGTATGTCTAGCAAAATTTTATTTATAATGAATTCTCTTTCCCGTTACAAAGAGTGCCAATATCTAACATAAAAAAAATATATATATATAGGGGAGAGTGGTGAAATTTGGACATATGTGTACCCCGGACCTATACTAATTTTAGTTTTACTTGTTCAGATCATTAAACAAAAACATTTTTTATTAAACATTTGCCACAAGAGGCCTCATTTAAGTTCTTGGCATTTGTTTAGAAGCTGAACTAATTGAACAATATAAAAAAAGGAAATTAACTTTTCAAAAGTTAATTTTTCTTAGATATTTCTATGTTATTTTTATATTAAAACATACCTATTTTTTTAAATGAGGATTATTAATTATAAAGCAATGCTCCTACTACACCATGTTCTTTAAATAAAGTTAGGCCTAACCTTAACATCATAATTGGTAGTTTTGTTTTTAAGTGTCAAGTGGTGTACCTTGGACTGGGTCCAATGTACACTAGTTATTGTCTAATGAATCTGAAAGGCAGATCAAGAAGTTAATATTTGGAATTGATTTATCTAATTACAATCTTGACGAAATATATATATAAAAAAATTAATATAAATAAGTTTTAATGTCTTTTGTGATTGTAATAAGTGTAAATGCTTTGATACTTCATGTCTATTTAGAATTAAAACCTAACCTTTTTTAAACCTAATAAACAACGAAATGCATCAAAAATTTATATATGTAGCTTCTTGATTAATAGATATCGATTTTATTCTCTAGAAGCAAGTTTTTTTAGATTCTTAGTGATGGGACCAAGGTACACCACTAGTGGTGTACCTTGATCCTATTTTCATTTTATTTTTAATTCAAAAATTTTTCAAGAAATCCTTCTATAGTAAAAAAAAACTAGCCTTAAAAGGAATGACTCCTGGAATGATGCTGATGTGGAAGATTTCCGGAACTAACGAATCCGGGTTGTCCACTCCTTCCATGAGTCGAATAGACCAATCAGGAAAGGGCTCCGTCTATGCATCGCCGTATGGGTTACCATAAAGAGAGGAAAGGTTACCATCGCCAACAATCGCCAAGTTTGTCGCCAACTTGGCGATATATCGCCAAATTTGGCAACCAAAATTAGTTGTCAAAAGTGACGCCAACTTGGCGATAACTGTAATATTTCGCCAAATTTTTAATTTCTTTACAACACCAGTCGTTTGATACATAATTTGAGAGGTTTGCAACTGCTTATTCATATAATGGATGTCTTGTGTGTTATCCCCCATTCTGCTCCCCAGGGGGGACGAATATTTCAGATGTGTATATTGCTGGGACGATTACTGTTTCTAAACCAATAGGAGACCGTCATTATCACGGTCAAGTACACACCCACACAGTTTGATTGACAGGAACTCGTGGACAATTGATCGTGTGTGTTTATTATTTATTTGTACTCGGATTGTTTGAATTTGTACTCGGTAATTAAAAATTAAAGGTACGAAATTTTTTTTTTCAAAATGATTGAATTTTATTTACTTCAATTAGAAATTATACTTCCTCTGATCCTGAAATAAATAAATAAATAAATAAATAAAAATTAAAGAAAGAATTTTGCTTATACGGATATTTTCGCAGAATACTTTTTTCCCATTTGTTTAATATATATATAAATCATTTTGGAACGATATTTAGAATATTAAAAGGGTTTGAATTTTTTTTTTAAATGTCTTATTTATTAATAAAAGACAGCCTCCAATAATTTAAAAAAAAATCACCAACGGACTCGAACCCATATCCTCCGGTTTCAAGCTCGACGCTCTAACCATTCAGCCAGTCAGCTCACTTTCATCCGCAACAGATTATCGTTATAATTAGCTCCGTCAGATGTCCACGAGTTCCTGTCAATCAAACTGTGTGGGCGTGTACTTGACCGTGATAATGACGCTCTCCTATTGGTTTAGAAACAGTAATCGTCCCAGAAATATACACATCTGAAATATGCAGGGGGGACACATTTTTAATTTCTTTACACCACCAGTCGTGTTACACAAGATTCGAAAGGTCTGCAACTGCTTATTCATATTTTGGATGTCTTGTGTGTCACCCCCACACTCTGCTCTCCCCAGGGGGGTCACATTTTTAATTTCTTTACAACACCAATTGTGTGACACATCATTTGAGAGGTCTGCAACTGCTTATTCATATTATGGATGTGTTGTGTGTAACCCCCCCCCCCCACTCTGCCCTCAGAGGGGCGCATTTTGTAATTTTTTTACAACACCAATTGTGTGACACATCATTTGAAAGGTCTGCAACTGTTTATTCATTTTATGGATGTCTTGTGTGTCACCCCCACTCTGCCCCCCAGGGGGGCACATTTTTAATTTCTTTACAACACCAGTCATGTGACATATCATTTGAGAGGTCTGAAGCTGCTTATTCATATTATGGATGTCTTTTGTGTCGCCTCCCACTTTCCCCCCAGGGGGGCACATTTTTAATTTCTTTACAACACCAGTCGTGTGACACAACATTTGAAAGGTCTGCAACTGCTTATTCATACCATGGAGTAATGGCGAGCGCAGCAAGCAGGGGTAGCCAATAATTTGGAATCGCGAAGCGATTACGCGGGGGGTTGGCGAGCATAGCGAGCAGGGGGGCGGGGCCCCCCTAGTTATTTATATAAAAATTTAAGACAAACATATGTAGTGTATAACATCATAGAATTTTATAAAATTCTTTCTGTTTTTAGTTTTCGCATTTTTTTAATTAAAAATAAAAAAATTAAAATAGGTCCGAGGTACACCGCTTTCCCTTATTTACGATATTCGTTTTTTATTATGTCCAACAATAACGTCTCAAAATAGCACGAAATTTTTAAACGAATATCGATAAAAAAGCATTTTTAATCCCTTATCTATGAGTTATATTTTAGGAAAATCTATTAAAATTGAAATGTTTCTTTTTCTGTAATTCTACATAATGTGCCCTTGCTACAAAAGTATCACAATTCAAACATTCGACATTTTGGTTTTCGATATCCAACTCTATTTAATATCTAACTCTATCTAACGGTCTATTTTTCAATATAATTTCACCTGTATTATATTTATTTTATGATGTTAGATACTGACCGTGGTTTACATTCCTCTAACAATCACCAAATAGAAGGTAGAGTAGTTAAAATCTAAGCAACAAAGTTTCAGTTGTGTTTGCAAAATAGCCATTGAGCCTACCACAACCTTGAAAAAATTTTTTGAGTTATCACACTTTTGTAGCAATGGTGCGAAATAAAAAAATAGGTTATATAGTAAAGTAACTACCTTTTTTGTTACTTGTGGAATTAAAACTATTTTAAAAGAGTGGAGTAAAATTGGGCTTTATTGTTTTCTTTCTTTTATTGTTAGGACTTTATTGTTTGGTCATTTCAAATACGACGCAATTTCTCCTATTTATTACGTTTAACGTATAATAACAAATGTATTATATTAAGTTATATTTATCTTTGTTAATATTCAAAGGAATTTTTTTTATATATTTTCTGCTTTAAGATTCGCACCCAGTAATTTAAAAGATCATCTAAGAATGTGAAATGTCTCGTATAAATATATTTTTTAACTAATGTATCATTTTAAACTTACGTTGTTTTCTCCAAAGCTTTTTTTCTTCCTTTAATATTTACGTGTAAATACTTTTCTTGTTAGAAAGGAAATATTTTTTGTGCTGTCTTAGAATTTTCTTTAAAAGTTGAAAAGATATCAAAAAATACGAATTAAAGGCCCCAGGCAAACACATTTTTTTTAATTTTAACTGTTTATCCAACTTGAATCTTCGAAATCCTCTTGAATCTTCGATTATAAGTCCTTTTATTTTTTAACAACATGTCAATTATACACCTCCTGGGCATTGTAAAAAAAAATTCTTTACGTCACTGAAATAAATTTATGCAAATCAGTTTGTTGCTTCAGATATTTCTTTGGAAACTGAATGTAGCTTTTTTTTATTTCAATGTGGTTAACATCGACGCCGACGTGGTTTTGCGAATTTAAGAATTTGACATCATTCAATTTATTTTCTTACAGTACATACTGATTTTACCAAAAGAATTGCGCTACAACTCAAAAATGTAACCTGGGTTCCCGGAATGTTCATTTCAGGCATAGTCATTACTGATGCTGTCTTTTTAGGTGTGTTAGTAATTATGTAAATGCGTAGTAGCACCTATAATTGTCGTTTAGTCCGTCTGCCCGTCCGTCCGCATATAAGAACGCAAAAACTACCCAACCGAATCGTTTGAAATTTAAAATACATAATTATTGCATAATTTTGTCGAGTCATGTCAAATTTTATGAGAATCAGATGTATAGTTCAATTACGGGGACAATCAAAGGTATTCCATTACATTACGGTCAATTGGGAAAAAGTTTTAAATTCATTTTAATCGTTTGAAACTTAAAATACATAATTACTACATAATTTTCTCAAGTTATTTCAAATTTTATGAAAATCGGATGCATAGATCAATTACATGGACAATCAAAAGTATTCCGTTACTATGATCAATGGGGAGAAATGTTTCAAATGCATTTTAATGGTGTTACACTCATTGGAACATAATAAAATTGATATGCATCTATAAAGTACATATTATAATGTACATTTTGCATAAACTGTGCTGCAAAGAACGTGTGTTATTGATTTAAAAGGCCACGCAAAAGTATTCAATTACATAATGGTATAGGGAGAACATTGGTGCGCATTTTAATTGTAATTAACTATTTACAATTTTAAGAGATTGATATATAAGAGTGATCTTTTTAAAACTTCGTTATCGTACGAACAAACCTCATTTGTTACGCTTCACGTGCAATTTCCAACTTGTTTATCTGGCTGTCAATTTCATTTGCTGTTATTCTTTTGCAGGACTGAGAAGTAATCAATTATTTGGACCGTTTGGAAGGAATATCTTTGGTATCGAGAGTATTTTGTAGCACCTTATATTGATTGATGATGCATGAAATAAAAAATATAACTATTTGAACGTTTTATTTATCACTCATGTTCCAATGTTCCAATAAGCTAGAATTCAGCCTCTTTTAAAGCCATAAAGTGTTTTCTCCCCCAATAGTCAATTATTTTTCGCATTACACTAATTTGTCCAGAAGCTGCTTTAAATTTTTTGTTTAACTATATTAAAAAATGTTTGCCATTTACGATCTAGATGGCAAAATATCTGTGCCACCTCATAAAATGTATTTTTTTTTCAATCATCGGGGCAACACAATACTATTTTGAAATATATGTAACGTTCTTATTTTAGCTCGGCATACTTTTTTCAAAAATATATATTTAAAATAGAGTTTTAACGTACAGTACCTTAACAAAGTGTGGTGTACACTTACGAATTTCAATAACATAGTTACTCTCTCCATTAAATAAGATTACTATATCATAAGGGGTACTTAAGAATAAGATCTGTAACTTATTCTTATGAAAATTACGTAAAATATTTTAAATTCATAGTAAAACTTTAATCTGTAGAAATCAATAATTAAAAAAAGTTACCCCACATAAATTTTCGTACCCTTTAAAGAAATCGCTACATATTGGTTAATATTGAAATATTTCGCTAAATTAATATTTAGTAAGCATCCTTTAGCATTCACAACAGCTTTTATGTGCCTAAAAATAGATTTCACAAGTTTTTTTTGCATTAATGTTCATTCATTAATTGATCACCATTAATTGCCAGTGATGACACCCATGTGGAAAATGTGTAATAAAAATAAAAGTTTTAATTTTTCCGATCTGTATTGTAATCAGAGATTAGTGTACTGACTCTGTGTGATATTCAAATTTCCTCCTTGCACCCCAATCGAGTTTTTTTATGGGGGGGGGGAGGATTCGTAGAACGGTCTTTTGTGCGTGCATAACATGTCCATTTCTTGCGATACACGTACGGTTCCAACGCTCTTTATAGTTTTCCCAAGCGCTGGGCATTTTGCGATGAAAAAAATGGGTGTTGCCATCGGAAATTTTCGAGTTTCTGTAACTATAACCGTAAACGTGAGCGCTATTTTGTCGTTAACAGAATCTCGAGCTCATACCTCTGAATAGCTATATCCGAAATTTCATTTCGATCGGTTGAGCGGACTGGCCGCTAGAGCTCTGTATATCGGCAAAGTTTCTTTATGACCACCCTGTAAGTTTATCCAAAAATATTTCAGTGTACGGAGACTTTTGCAGTGTGTTCTTCCTCTTTCTCTTTCTATTTTTATTTTTCAATGAAAAAGAAAAACACTCAATATTAAAACAAATGTTTTGTGTTATTCAGAATAAAATAGAAATGAAGAGAAAAAATATTGGACTGCATATTCTAAATTCATTTTAGAGAAATTCCTGTTTATAGCAAATTTTTAAATTGTACGAACACTTCTGTGAGCCACTGTATATATATATGTATATATATATATATATAGGGGAGACTAGCCGAATGTGGACCACTCCACATGTTTTCTGGTGTAAATCACTTATGTTTTGGAACATCTGCAAAATATCAATACATGTGGTTAACCTAGTCCTCTACTAACTAAATAAATCTTTAGAAAATTTTATTTTTTTAAATCTCGAGTTTTGTTTTAACTTGAAAAATTTGCAAAAAGTGGTTCAAATTCAGCACTTAGTCACTTAAGTTGGATTTCTAATTGCATAAATTGGATCAAACGTTGTTAGACTGTTTTAAAAAGTAGGGAATATAGGTAATTTTGTAAACAAAAGAAAACTTTGCGATAAATGAAACAATAAAGCAATACAACAGCAGTGAAATACAATGAAATAAATGTCTGAAAGTAAGAGCAATTCACTCTTTTAATGCATTCAGAATATAAACTAGAGTTAATAGGTATTTAAGAACTAGAACTTTTAACTAATCATTAAGATAGCAAATAAAGCCTTTGTGCACAAATGTTTAAAGATAGAAAACCAACGATTATAAATGCACAAATAAAGTATGAGAAGGTAACAAATAGCTATTTCGAATCTACTATCGAGATTCTTCATCAGTGCAAAACTCAGCGAGCTAAAAAATTGCTCAGTTTTGCTATTTTTTAACTCGCTGAGTTTTGAACTGATGAAGAATCTCGATAGTAGATTCGAAATAGCTATTTGCTACCTTATCATACTTTATTTGTGCATTTATAATCGTTGGTTTTCTATCTTTAAATATTGAACTAATCGTCAGTTATCCAAATATCATCTAAAAAATAATGAAAAGAATATGCATGAATTGCTTTATTTTTTTTTTCCAGTCCACACTATATGGAACTACAGACATCAATATGAACACTAAATCCTTTTTTCTATTTTATTTTTCTTGCAAATTAGGGAAAATCATTACTGTTCTGATTATTCTTTTTAGATTTTGATATCAGATTCTGAAGATTATGAGACATTTTATTTTAAATAAAAGTTTACTTTAACATATGTCTGCAATTCTTCCCTTCAATAAGTTTCTTTTCAATTTAATTCCACGTATTTTTTAAAAATTGATGTTCCAATTGCTTTTGTAATTTAAGAGAATTTTTTTTTTGGAATTTTTTTTCTCATTTCAAGGTTTACTTTATAAGGCGAAGATGGTTTTCTTCTGGCTCTTTTTCTACTATGTCTGAACAGATTTTGGCAAGGGAGATAACATTTCCAACAATTCTTTGGAATTTTTTGGTTTGTGTTTGCATAGGGGGGGGGGTGACGTTTTAGCTGAGCTTTCTTGCGGGTTTCTTCACAACTTACTCATTCCTTTCGATTTCCAATATATTTGACAATGGCAAAAAATGTAATTCCCCCTCTCCCTGGAACCGCAAATATTCTCCCGAAGGAAAATGTCTGAATTCAACTCTGCAAATTATATACCCCTTAGGAATAAATAATTCAAATAAAATAAATACAAATACAAACAAAATAAAAGAAACTACAAACAAAAATTATTTTATACACATGTAAAAGGTATTTTTATTATTTATGTAGGCCTAAACTGTATAAATAAAATGCTCCATATACACAAAATAAATTAAATTAAAATATCCATAAACTTCTACGGATATATTACGTTACATAAAATATTAAACAATAAAAAATAGTGTCCAAAGATTTGACCCCTCGAAATTTGTTGTTTACTTAATATTTAAGTTTATGTTCCTAAATCTCGGTCTAATTTAAGCAATTCAGATGGGTCCAATTAAGGCAACTGCGTCATTTTTTAAAACAGATAATCTGAAAACTAAAAAGAAAAACGAAAGCAAACAAATCCACCTGAAAAATATGCTCAATAATCATATGTGTTTAAATATGTATAAAAAACAGAACAACTTAATTTTAAAGTATTCTCTTATGTTTAGAATGGAAAAATTAGATTAAAAAGTGAATTTTAGGGGATTTGTAATTGTCTAGAAACAGCACGTGGGAGATGTGTGCTTATTCGAATCATAAATAACATAATTTTGATGAGTAGGATTTCAACAGTAGATGGCGTCACTTTCTGTAAATTACGGCAAAATGGCAACAGTCCATCTAAAGCGGCAGTGCATGTATTTCTACTCTCCCCGATAATATGTGTATATATATAGTGCTTTGAATAAGTATATAAATTAATATAATTCAGTCTGAAAATATGAAAATTACGAAAATAATGTAAAGAGGGTGCAACAACATTAAAAACAATGAAACAAAATTAAATATATATGTATATATATATGCCTCTTTTGAGAACGACTTTTTTAATAATAATTGAAATATCATATAGTTCATTTTAACACAAAGTTTTGTGCATTGGCATAGCAAACAAATTCTTATTACTTTCATTTTTGTTGTTCCTATTATTTTGTATTCCTCTGCGTTTCCGCACGATCAGACACATCATCAGGCAAATCGAATTCATAAACACTTTTTAACTAAGTCGGAAGATGCTAAGACTAACAGTAATATAAGATTTACCATCTGATAACGCGGTAAAAAGCTAAACTAAAATCTGTCTCGGGAAATACAGATTTTCTTTTTATGTTTCAAATAAAACTAATTTGAAATTAAATTTAATTAGTTAAACGTTACATTTTATCGGAATACTATCAAAATTCTATTTTATTTATTTTCTTTCTTCTTATTATTAGCACATGGATTACGTTTATCTAAATAACTTAAAGTTCACATGGTTCATCTAAAAATTTATATTTCGTGACTTTTCTGAAAGTAATTTTAACTTTAATTGGTTATTTTCGTTTTGCTTATTTAACACATTGACTTCATGTCAAAATGTACTCTTTTGGGAAAGTCTCATTCCCATTGCTGCTATTGCTTTTGTTTCCATAATGAAATATGATATCTTAGCCCCATGAGTAATATAGAATTCATAACATATAAGTAAATGATGAATAAAGGGTGAAATGAAAATAATACCTTAGACAGTCATTCCCATACATATGTTAGAATGTCCATTGCTGTTATTACATAGCATTTGTTTATAAGTATAGTTTGTAAGGATAGACTTTGTTTCGTTCGGGACGTGCTTTGAGTTAGTAAATAATGTATAGCAGAAACAATTAATCTTTTCATTTTAATATTAAGATGTTTGCCAGCATCATTCCTTTTTGGATATTATCCACACAATTGTAAATAGGAACCGGTTAAGAATTTCGTTATATGTGCATAGATTTTTATTAAGGTATCGTGTAATTTACAGAAATTAAGAAAAAAATGATGCATTTTATTCTCGCTAAAAAAATGTATTGTATATTTTTAGTAGTTACGGTATAAAACAAATGTATCCCATTGGCAATAGAGGAAATAATTTGACATAAAAAATCTTCTTTAATAATACATTTAGAAATTTACAGTACTAAACATACAGACTAACGGAAATGTAAGATTTACCATCTGATAGCACGCTAAGGATCTAAACTAAAATCTGTCGTAGAAAATACAGATTTTCATTTTATGTTTCAATTATAAGTAACTTCAAATTTAATTTAATTAGTTAAATGTTACATTTTACCGTAGTACTCTCAAAATTGCATTTCATGCACCCGTGCAGACGTCTGGTATACCAATTTAGCGTAAAAACTATACGCTGCTATTTTATGTCCAAAGAAAAAAGCGCTATCATAAACCGATTCTTATCAATTTGTAATTTGTGAATGTTCCCTAACAAGCGTTGAATCACAGAGAAGAAAGCACAGTTTAGAGGCAGGGAAAAGTGGTGTAAGTCAGGAATTTTTGAGGATTTTGGGATTTAATATCTCTGTGGGATTTTTAGATACGGAGATGAAATTTGATTTGTTCAATTTAGAAATGGATGAGAAAGAATCTCCTAATTGGGAATTTTGACCTACGGGGGCCGTATAAAAATTTAATTTTCGTATTTTTTCAAATAGACCCCCCCATGGAGTTGCAACTTATCTTATCAGAAATTTCACCTTTTTTATGAATTTTTGCAATTGGAAGTATGGGTCTAGGGGCAATATTTGAGGAGATAGCCTATTGTTTCGATATTTATGACTCACCCTATATAAGTAAATAATGAAAAAAGGGTGAAATGAAATAAATACCTTGGACAGTCATTCACATACATATTTTAGAATGTTTATATATTGTATTGCATAGCATTTGTTTGTAAGTATAGTTTGTAAATATAGGCTTTGTTTTTTGAGTAAGTAAATAATGTATAGCAGAAGTAATTAATATTTTCATTTTATCATACAGCACGTTAGTGCTGTATAGTAGAGCTCAGCCGCATCTCTAATGTTAAAGTCCAAATTTTGCCTCTTAATAAACCTGGACCCAATCATCGGATCGCGACGAAATTAAAAAGACGAAGTTTACTACTCTAGACCTCAAAATTTATAAAAAATCATCCAGATCTACCGTTTAGTTCTGGAGATACAGAACCCCTGTTTTGTCCCTTTTTTCTAGTGAAACAAGAAAAAAAAGACTTACAACTCAATTATAACCCGAACCAGGAAATATTCAGCGACGTGTTCGAAAGCTTTTTATTCAGGTATGTGCCTTTTGAAAGTCCTGTCAAAAAATATCTAATATTAAAGAAATGACACCCATTTAAAATTTATATAATGCTATACCTTCCATAATTTAACATTATACAAATTTCTCCTTTATAATTGCTAATTCAATTATTTCTTTGAAGTTGTCACCAAATACAAAACAGTTCAATAATTTAAAAAAGAAATGATAACACGTGTTCTTTTTTTATAGATCAATAAAAACTCTTCCTGATAGATTTTTGAATTTTTGAAACTGATGTCATTCGAAACAGAAAAAACATATTTTTCATAAGCATATATATAAACTGCGACTAAATGTGTATTAAAACAACATCGCATTTTTATTTGAGTGTTTTCGACGTCAAAACAGTTGCTACAATACAAATATATAAATTAAAAAGGAATAATTTAGAAAAAAATATCTTCTTTATTTATGAAAATAACGATTTGAAAATGAAGCTATGAAAATATGTGTAGATAAATATGGTCATAAGAATATCTGGGTAGATACCGAGAAACTGCAGTAGAATAAAAGTAGAACGCCAAGTAGACTTGGCGATATATCGCCAAATCTGGCGAAAAGATTACTTGCCAAACTGAAACCAACTTGGCGTTATTTCCGGTATTTCGCCAAACTAATAAGTCTACTTGTAACTTTAAACTAATACTAATAATAGTCTAGATTTGATAGTTGAAGGCGATTGATAAATTTCCTGAAATGATCTAAAAAAAACTATGAAACCATATAAAAAAACTGGTGGAACCAGAGAGAAAAAGAGAGCTCAATCTAAAAAAATATTACAGTAAAAATTGGGAAATATTATCAATCTAAAAATGTTCGTAGAAAAGAAATGGAATCAGATGATCTGTAAAGCTCATGTTATAACCTAAATTTTTGTTAGCTGAAAATGTGGAGTGAGTTTTACCGGTGCCTTATATTCAGAATTATACTATTATCCACTAAAAATGATTACTGAGGAAAGTAGTCAATGTAATTGCCGAAACGTCAGTGAAAGCTTAATTTGGAGACACAAAATGTTTTGGTTTCTGTCTGTCTGTTCTGCGATAACTGCCGCGAAAAACACCCGATTAACTTGAAATTAAATGGGTATGGTCTTGTGATACCTGAATTTAGCTGTAAAGGTTTCTGTTCTATTTGATTCATTTGTTCGGAAAATACAAGACATTTAATTTTGCACAATAATGCTTTTCTATGGCAATTCAGACGTTTTCAAAATTTTCATTTGTTGAAAGAAAATGGCTCACTTACTCAATGGCATTAAATGCAAATTAAATACTGAAATTTACGAATACGAGGCTGAAATTAGTCAAATTATTTTGAAATTTTGTCTATGCATTTCTCAGATTTTTTAAATTATTACTGTAATTTTTGGATAACTTTCATAAATGTGTTCCAATTACATAAAACAATTTGTTTTAGAAATATTTTTTTTCATTTGTATTTATTCCATTTTTTTTTACTCTTTATAGTTGCCTAGCAACCCTTTATCATCATAATATTGAAAGCATGTTTAGTGCGTCAGTGTAATGTTTGAATTTCCTTGTAAATAAAGGTAAATGAAAAAATATATTTATGAATTAAAAGAAAATTAATATCACTTCATATTGGAAAGAAAGTGGGAATTTTTGAGTATCTTTTAATAATAAAAGATAAAGGAAGATTAAGGAGAAAAGGAGAAAACAAGCGATTATGACATCACATACCGAAAATAAAACTAATGAATTGTCGCTTAAATTAAATGGTCTTGGATTATGATATTAATTTACACTATTAAAATCCGACCGTATGTATGTATATATGCATGTGACGCTATCTCTTCCGATCCTGGAAACGGAGAAACGTCGCGTTTGTTTTGAGTTGAAGTAAAGAAATCCGGGGATCCGGAGTTGTCTGTCCTGGATCACATTCGTTTGTCTGTCCGACCGTCCATCTATCCCCATATAACAACTCAAAAACTACCCGACGAAATGGCTTGAAACTTAAAATATATAATTATTAGATAATTTTGTCGAGTCATTTCAAATTTTATGAAAATCGGATGCATAGTTCAATTACAGGGAAAATCAAAGTATTCTGATACATTACGGTCAAATGGGAAAAAAGTTTCAAGTACATTTTAATGGTCTTACACTCTTTCGAACATAATAAAGTTGATATGCAACTATGAAGTATATACTGTAATATACATTCTGTACAATCTACGGTGCAAATAATATTTCTTATCGATTTACAGGGCCACACAAAAGTATTCTATTGCATACTTATATATTGAGACATTGTTTGGTATGCATTTTAATAATATTAGACTATTTAATACTAACAATTAAACTATTTAACTCCCGTCTGTCCGTGTAAATCAACCAGCGTAGAGAGCGAAAGCCGCAAGTCCTTATTTATTTACAGAAATTTATTAACAAAATTTTAAAATTTGTCGGAAGCGTGTTAAAATAAAGATTTTTTTAATACTTAAAATAATAATAAACTTGTTGTTAAGCAACTGGTTAGATAGTAAATTTTAATAATATATCCCACATACCCTGGTGTGCAAAATTTCAGGACGAGTCCCAAAGTGCCAATTTTTAACGAATTTTCAAGCGATAATTTTCACGCGAATATTCAAAAGAAAGTAATATAATTCGAATTTTTACTACCCTGCAGAACAGCTAGTCCATACAACATCTTATTCAGATCACACATATTCACACGAGTCACAGTCACAGTCACTACGGCGAAACAAAAAATAGGAAATCCCATATGTCTCTTTATGAGTCTCAAATGACTACTATATATGACTTCATTGACAGGTCATTGTAACTGTTGGTTTGTGGCGAGTCACCAGGAGACTTTACAATGTCGTTTCATTGAGACTCTCGTGTGGCCTCTCATCTAGAGACTCAAATTCAAAGTCATTGTGAAGGTTGAATTATGATAAATTACCAAATAATATCCCATTAAAATCACATGGTGACTTTTCAAAAATATTCACAGTGGTTACTTCACAGGTCGTCACCATTTGTCAAAGTCTTGTGACTTAATGAGACATTGTCTGGTAAGTTATCATAATGCAACGTTCACAATGACTTTGATATTGAGTCTCCAGATGAGAGGTCACACGAGAGTCTCAATGAAACGACATTGTAAAGTTACCTGGAAAATAACCACAAAGTAGCAGTCACAATGACCTTTCAGCGGAGTCACATATAGTAGTCATTTGAGACTCATAAAAGAGACGTATGACGTATGGAATTTCCTATTTTTTGATGGCCGTAGTGACTGTGACTCTTGTGACCATGTGTGACCTAAATGAGATGTTATATAGATTAGCTGCTATGCAGGGATAGTAATTATTTGAATTATATTATTTCCTTTTGAATATTCGCGTGAAAACTATCCCTTGAAAATCCCTTGAAAAATGGCATTTTGGGACTCGTCCTTAAATTTTGCACACCAGTGTAGATACAAATGCCCTTAATTTGCATCGCATAGATATCGATGTCAAAATGACGTCAAGATTAGCCGGAAATAAGTATCTTTATTGGGTGATTTTAGCGAGGTAAAGTTATCAAAAAGATTTGGATCTATACTTAGATAAAATCTTAGATCTAAATATTATAGAAACGTAATAAACGTGAAATTTTTTAGAAACAAAATTGTAAAATCTTTAGAAATCTAAATTAGATAACTCCTTTGCATGAATTTTTATATCTCCTATTCTATAAATTACTTATATATCAAATACAGGTTTTTGTGGTTAGTAGGTAAAAAATAAATAAATAAATAAATAAATAAAATCAATACTGACACACATTTAATAAAAAATTACGAATGTAAATTGAATAAGTCAACGGGGGGTTCAGGGGGGCGGAGCCCCTCTGAAGACATGTACTTTCTTGTCTAAAAAATTCTAATTATATGCAGTTCATAAAATTTTAGAATTCCGTTGCATAAAAACGAGATCAATTTAATGCATCAAATTTCTGAAAACTTCTATGTATTTTTAAATGCGTTCATAACTTATAAATACATAGCACTTACAGTCTTGTTTGGTCTGTTCGTATGTCTGTCTATCCGCGTCTGTCTGTCCGCACATTTCCTTCATATATTAGAGGGGGTACCTGCTCTTAATCATCATGCCCTTTTGGACATATAATTAACATTTATATGTAACTAATACCGAAATTCAATAATTAGTATCAGTGAAACATATTTAAATTTTTCATTTCAAATTTAACGTCAACTTTGACTAATTTCTGTATTTATTAATGTTCATTCTTATTGTATTTTTTTTTTAACTATTAGAATATAATCGTTTTATTTCTGATTTGATGTCACTATTTCCCAAACAACATTATTATATGTTATTTTTTATATTATTTATTCTATTTACTTTTTCCAAAAATTCTATTTACTTTAGTAGATGAATCTATTAGATATACTATATTTTAATTTTGTATATGAAAAATTATAGGGGAGACTAAGAAGGAGAAAGGATGGAAGGATTTTGACTCAGTTTTAGCAAAATGATTTTTTACTTTTTAAATATTGAACCTAGAATTAAGTTCAATGTACCATTTTATTTTTTATACAACCAGCTATCAAAAAAAAAAAAGTTGCCACATGAGTTTAATACATAAAAAAAATAAAAAACAATTTCAATTATGCGAAAGTAATGTGTCAAGGCCTACAACAAATACAACAAATAATCGACTTAGTCCACTTTAATTTATATTGAAAGATTTGTTAAAAGTTTCCCTATTTTGCTCCTACTTCGTACGGGCAATGTGTTTTTGCCAATTGTGATTCCCAACATCACGTACGAACATCCATAAGTCGATCATAATTTATTATTCTCACCAGTAAAATTTTATAGTAAATTTTGCATTATTTAATCCGAGCATTTTTCTGATTTAATTAGCCAAAAACTTCTGTTTTGATAATCAGGTGACAAAAGATTAAAATTCTGTAAAATACATGAAATAGTAGACATTATTTGAAAGTATTTTTTTCAAAAAAATATTGGTCAGTTAAGTGGTTAATGGAAGTAAAATCAGTTTGGGAAAATGTAAAACAACTTTTTGCTACGGGGCGGAAATATTATTAAAAACTATTTCGAAAAATGTGATGTATAAACAAACCTAATAATAAGGAATGTCTCCATACTGGACATACTCAGAATATGTTGAAAAAATACTAGTTGTACTACTTATGTATTTACATATATAAGTAGTACAACTAACATTTTTTTTTTTTTGAAGGATCAGTTAAATTTAGCGTCGAAAACATCAAAAATATGTAAAAAAAAATAAAAATAATGTGGAGTATTTGGCGTGAAAATATGGAAGCGACACGCGATTTGCGGTGAGCAGAATTTTTCCTCGCCGAAAGCAAACGATTTTAATGCATCTGAAAATTTATCGTTAAGTGTCGTTGAGAAGCCTTCATTATTCCCACCAATTATTTTTATTGTAAAATTTACCTTATTTATTGAATCAGAGAATTCTCGTGATTCAATTACAAAAAATTGTCTGCTTTAAAAAACCGGCGATGAAAGATTACAAATTAAGGAAACAACATTCCTCGTGAAGAGGTTAAAGAGTATTCGACATGAAAGAATATTTTTTTAATTCTTTTTCATTGCCAACCAGAGACAAATCATCAAATAAGGAAATTTTTATCATTTTTTACGGACGTTTAATGGAGGTTCCGCCGAATTTTTTTTATAAACGTATATATTCTCATAAGAAGAACATTCTGTTATTTTCTTTAAATTTTTCGGAGCATGTCCGTATGTCCGACCTTCCTTGTAAGACGGATATAAAGGTACAGGAGAAAATGTCCATTTTAAACGAATCACCTTTTGTGACAGTCTATTCAGAAAGTCAGTAGTTATCACACTAGTTACCACATACTTTGGCATTATCTCATTGAATCATTTTATTAAAATTAGTCTACATACCTTTCTAAAGCATTTTAATCAATGTTATGCCATTATAAAGAGGCCTGAATACTTAAAATATTTATGGTTGCTTTCATCTTTTCTAGTCTTTCTTTAAAAGAAATACTTTTTATGGACACTATTTAAAAATATAAAACTTCCTATCAATTTTCACATTTATATTGCATTAAATACTTTCTTGCTTCACATCTTCCTTCAATTAATGTTTTACATTTTCTTTTTTAAAAATCTATTCTATTGCAGAATTATAAAAAAAAATCACAATATTTTAGAAATGTAACCATTCATCGTTCATTATGTACAGTGTGTAATAAAAAATATTTCCCAAATAACCTAATTAGGGGAGCTTTCACCATTTTCAACCCTCCTTCACACTGATTGGATCAAGCCACCCCATATATTATTTTTTTTAAACAGCTCATAGTTATGATTAGTCTAATTTACTGTAGAATCTTTATGCTTGGAATGAAAACTAAGATATTTCTGCAATACTTAAATCCTGCTTACTTTAATTAATATGATCTATTTTATCTGAGGAAATCTTACAAAACTTTTTTTGAAAATTTAAACGTTTTAAATAGAAAATCTCTTTATAATTTATTTTTCCTATTTATAATCAATTTGCACCCTTTTCAACTATCCGCAAAAATAAAGACTTTTGCTTGAACATTTAAGTTGCTTTAGCTGTTAGCTACTGGCAAAATCTGAAATTCTTTTAAATATTAAAAATGAGGATTGTGTCTCAAGCCTCACATATGGTCAACTTTTCATATTCTCTACTACAGAGAAGTTAAAATACATTTGAAAAAAAAATTACATCTTAAGGGGACGGTGGACGTTAATTTTTTTTACTTAATTTTCATCATATCAATTTGAATTTTTGTGCATATATACATTTCACCAAAAGCACATATAGAACATCTTCAAAAAAATTTCCAATCTTATTAATTTTTTTTTTATTTAAAGAAAATTTAAATTTTTAAACGAAATTTTAAAAATGCTCCTCGTGTCTTAATTTTTGAGATATTTTCTTGCTTTTGCATTTTTATCTCTTAAAACTTTACTATAAACAAATTTGTGTAAGATTTTTTTAATCTCTTGAATAGTTAATATTTTATAGATTTTTTTTCTAAATTTCATATCGATTTTCATCAAAATTTTGCCTTTTAAAATGTAAAAAATCAAATTTGATTATCTTAATGAAGACGAATTTTAAAAAGCTTACACAATTTCTTTCTAAACAATATCAGGATGCTTCCTTATCAATTTCATAAATATTGATCAAAAATTACGTCGCAAGGAACATTTCCAAAATCTAAAAACACTGAAAAATTAGTTTTGAGAAAAATAGATTTAAAGTACATAAACACACTTACCTTCCTTAATTACTTTTTAAACCTTCATAAATGATATTTTAATAAGAAAAAACTCTTTTGGTACTATTATACCAAAGAAATAGACCTTTTTTGCGACGACTTTGCTATAGACAATTTTGCTCAAATAAAGGTCCACTGTCCCCTTAACCATCTATTTTATTACAGGGGATAAGAAAGTTTGATTTCCAATTTTTGTTTACAAAATTAAAAAATATATATATAATTGGTATAATTTTAGCAGTAGGAGAGATTAAATTTCCTTCTAATTTGAAATTTGCAATTTTTTTCTATCAAATATAACTGCGTCTCTTTGAAAAATGCTATCTAAATTAAAAAATATCGAGTATTTTAAATATATTGAAATGTTTTTTAATGCCAGTTTTTTAAATTTTCGTCAAATAAGGAGATAAAAAATAAAAGTGTGAAATTCTTATATGTGCTGTTATTACTTCTAAACATGTCCAATGAAAATAAACAATCTTTATCTCTTTTTCTTCCTATAACATTTGAAAACTTCAAAATTATTTAAAGTCTGTGGTTTTGATGTATATATTAACTATAATCGCAAATTTGTATTTGGGAGCTATTTAAAGCAAATGTCATTGACAGTTAGGTATTTGGATTGAAACATTTCCTGTTTAACAACATTTATATGAGTAGTAGACAATATTAAGAAAAAAATATTAAATGTAGCATGAATTAGTCTATGTTACTACTAATCGACTGTATGAGATTATTTTTGTGTATTGAGAGTATATTTTTATCGTATGGTTAGTATGGGATAGTATGATTATTTTTCCTCATCTGTAGAATAGTGTATGATTCATTGCAACTGTTATACAATGGCAACACGTCGGACTTTACAACTTCATCACATTAATGAAATGATTTTACCTTAAAGATTTGTTTTCATCTGAATTTCACAAAATAACTTTTCCAATAGTTTCTAGTGGTTATAATTTGAGAGCTTTTGGGTATTGTACCTTTCAAAACAAACGAAAATTATTTTGAAAGTTTAAAATTAAAAATTTGAGTTAGTCTATTTTCAAAAACTTTTCATCCATAAAAGAGAAACTTTAAATAATAATAAAACAGATTGTGCTCTGTTATATGTTACCATTACAAACTGGCCTTTCAAAATAATCTAAATATAATCTACTTTTAAGGATTTTCAGTGGTAATATTTTAGTTTAGGTTTATTTAGTTTAGGTTTATTTTTATTAATGAAATAATGTAAAACTTTTTTCAAAACTATTTCTTTTACACAGTTAATGAAATAAATTTTACCTGAAAGTAGATCATTTAAAAATACATATGTGATTATTCTAAATGTCAACTTTCATAACAATCCATTCTTGCGTTCTCAACACATCATGGGCACAATGACTTATGGATGTAAAACAGACCTGATTTAATTTCAGCAATTTACAAATTCTTTAAAATACTATCCCATTTCTTGTGGTATTATTATGTTAAAAAGCATAATCTTTTTAATCAAAATAAAAATTTGATGTTTATACATAAAAAGAAACACCAATTAAAACTTTCAATGTTTTCTGTTGATTTTGAACGACTTTAAATGTTACAAGTCATCTTACTTGAATACATATTTTTATATTTCTCCAAACTTTTCATCTTAATAAATAAATATATTTTATTACAAAAAAGCAAAATATAAACAAAAATGATAAAATAAATTACTTAAAGCCTGAATTAATCAATTCTCCTAAAAATTCTACAGAATTTCAGCAACTGTTTATGCATGAAAATATTTATACTAAACCATAAAAATGCTTTCATTATTCGACATAATTTTTAATATAAAATGTCAAAGATACATACTTAAAAATTAATTGTTATCATACTTTAATAAGTTTTGTGAATATTTAGCTAAATGAATTTTTTTACTGTATCGCAAATGTATTAAAAAGAAAGATAAAATAAAAAACTTTTTTTCTGCTCCATGAGGACCATATTGTAAGGAAAAAGCATCTTGTTCAGACATGTCTGTAATTAATTCGTTGAATAATTAAAATCCCTAGTACATGATCTTTTTATCCGATTTAAGCTTCATTTCCTCTAATATCAATTAATACCATAAAACTTCTTTATGCATTTTTTTTCTCCAAATTAGTGAAGTGAGTTAAAAAAACTAGCAAATGACAAATTAATATAAACCGAACATTAATTTAAGGAAGATACATTTTTTGAGATGAAATTCATCAAAGATTTTCAGTAGCAAAATTTAATGAAATATATTTTTTGTATTAATGATTAAAATTTTCTGATTTCATCATAAACGAATTTATAATATATTTTTTAAAATGATCTTATCAGTTTAGCATTATTATATTAAAGTTATAAATTAAAAAATATACTAAAGTCCGTCCATAAATGATGTCACGCATACAGAGGGGTGAGGGGGGGGGGTTCGTGAAATTGTGACAGATTGTGACAAGGGGGTGGGAGAAGATAAGAAAAATTGCGACATCTCACATTTTGGTTAAAAAAGAAGCATTGAAAATCAGAAGATTAAATCTTCAAGTAACTTTGAAATTAAATTATATTGTGTTGCTGAAGTAAAAATAAAATTTAAAGTTAAGTAATATTAAATTCCATTTTAAATTTCAAAATGCTTCTACATTCAATCACTCTTTCATATTAAATTTTATTACCATTGTATATCAATTATGTTTTTTGTTGTAAACCTTAACCCTATTTCATACAAAATAAGTACACGAATAATTTTTATTATTATACTCACGAATGTCATTTAAACACATAGTTAAAGTTTAAAAATAAAATTAAAACATGATTTAGAATGCAGTGCTTTGTTTTTGAACTACAAGTAAATGTATATGTAATATATAGAGTGACATATGACAAGAGGAGGAGAGTGAGTTTGGTGAAGTGACACTGTGAAAAAGAGGAGAGGGATGTCAAAAATATTGAAAAAAAGTATAACTTCATTTATGGATAATATAATTAATTCTTAAAAAACTTCATAAATATGTCTTAAAAATAACGAATGGATACTGAATTGTAAAGAACGATGCCAAATTAAGGATTCCTTTGTCCTCAGTTAAAAGTGCATTTTATCGCCCCAGAATAACAGTAGGAGACCAAAAACTGAGTTTCCAGTAAATTTAATTTTAAAATTTATCATATTTTTCAATGTTAAATAGTTTAAAAATGCAGTTTATAAATAAAACTAGTCAGAAGTGGAATTCCCAAAACTTTCTTCTGTCTGATGCATGTTAATACTTTCGGAAAAATGCATCACAGTAGTGCCACCGGTCAGGTGGTTTAAACCAAAATCTACTCAGCAACAACTTTGGTCAATTTATAACTGAATCTAAAGTTTGATGAAAATCCGTTCATTAGTTTTTGAGATAGAGCCATTGCAAAATCTTAAAAAAAACTTGCATAACAGTGCTACATGTTGGATGATGTGCACCAAAAACTAAATCATGGTCCAATTTTTATCAGGCGCTAACTAAATCTCAAGTTTAATGAAAATACATGCGTTAGTTTGTGAGATACATTTATTGCAAAATTGTGAAAAATGTAGCATAGCAGCTCCATCTATAGGGCAATTTACACCAAAACTAAACAACACTAATCAATATCAGAAGCTAACAAAATCTAAAGATTAAAAATATTCGTGCATTAGTTCCTAAGATGGAACTTTTGCGATAATTACGAATAGTACACAATGGCAGCGCTACCACGATTAGTACCAATAGCAGCGCCTGTTGACCAATTTTCACCAAAGCGGAATTGGTACCTTGTTATATCAAGTACCAATTGAATATAAAGTTTGACGTTAAACCATGCAATAGTTCTTGAAATATGACTATTGTGGAAATTGTAAATAATGCAGCATAGCAGCACCACCTGTTCAGTAATATACACCAAAAGCTAATTTGATCTAGTTTATATCATCGTCTCACAGAAGCTAAAGTTTATGAAATACCGTGAATTAGTTCTTGAGATAGAGCTATTGAAATAATCAAGAATAATGCACCATAGCAGAGCAAGATATAGAGCGATTTGTACCAAAACGCAATCTGCACAGTGTTATATCAAGTACTAACGAAATCTAAAGTTTTATGAAAATCTATGTACTTGTTCTTTAGGTATGGCTATTGTGGAAATTATAAATAATGCAACAAAGCAGCGCCGACTGTTGAGCGATACACACCAAAACCTAATCAGATCTAGTTTATATTAAGGTTTAAAAAATCTATAGTTTTGTAAAATTCCGTGTATTAAATCCATACATAGAAGGCCCACAAAATTTTTGTCACATATAGACAGAAAGACAGACTCACAAACAGACATTTTGTAAAAACATGTTTTTCGGGTTCTGTGACTTCTAAAACATGCAAATCCGTCGAAAACCATGTTTCGAAAATATTTTTGAAAACCATAATTTCTTCTTGTAAAGATGAAGAAAATAAAAATAAATACATTTGGCAACTACCATAACTTTTGTTTACATTTCGGATGGCGTTTATAGAAAATGAATTGAAATCATAGAAAAAGAATTGAATCCACTTGTTCTAGTGTTGCTTTTCATATTTCTGATAATATCTATACTAATAAAATCCGTGCGCCTCTGTCTGTCTGTCTGCTTGAAGCCGATTACAGTTCGCAACGCGGGCGACTTGGAAGTCGCGAGAGGTGTCTTTCGATTCGAAAAATTCCGGGAAAGTCATTTCGGGCATTTTCGAGACCATGGGGCCAAAATTAAAACAGTTATGAATTAAAAACCGGTCGGGAATCGGAACGGAAAACGTCTAATTTCCCAAACGGAGCTCAAACGGAGCTCTGAGGCAGAACACTGCGCCACCTTGCGGTGAACAACCTGAACTTTTCCCCTTTGGCTAAAAGAAGAAGCAGCCGAAAACCTCTTTTTTCAACCGGGAAAACAACTTTTTCTTTCGTTTCGGTTCTTTGAAAAAGAACTAATTGGTAAAAAATGTTAAACACGGTTTATTTTCATACTTTTCTTTTTTTGGTAGCATACACGAATATTGTGTAACCTAAGATTTACGCGATTAATACTAATTTGTGTTAGTACAAACGGAAAACGAGCTGCCAAAATTATTTGTTAGTTATGTTGTTTGTGTTATTAATAAAATTACTTATTTTTTTTTAATAGCAGTCTTTTGCACTTTTTAATACCGAAACTTTTTTTGCGCCATCTTTTTCTTAAACCATCATACAGACGGTTTTTAAAGTAGATAAAACTGATTACATATTCATAATCTGCGTAAAAGTCTGCTTCTGATGAACCAAAAAATACGAGAAAATGTCTTATGGGTGCGCAGCGCCAACCGTGCAAAACCAAATATTTTTAACGGGACGATGGCGACCATGGCGCGTAGCGCCGGTGGGTGGTAGGTCGGTGGGCCGCCTTTGCACGGTGGGCACGTAGCGCCCACTGTGCGAAATCACATATTTTTAACGGGATAATGGGCGCATAACAACCATAGCTCTTTAATTTACTTTTTTTGTGCTTGAGGATTCGAACTCCAAGACTTGCTTATTAAATGATTTTTTTTGCTTATTATATGCTGCTTAATATCGAGGTTCGTTTGGAAAAAGTGGCCCAGCTAGCGGGCGTAGCTCGCTAGTATAATCAATAAATCCGGATTCGACAATTTAACTTATTGTTTATTGGCTGTGTTATTTGTGTTAATCCGCTACTTATATAGGACATGATGAACAAGTGTAGGGAAGTTTTTCCCCGAATCGAACTCATCAGTGACATTCAATAAAAAAAATAGTAAAAAGAGTAAAGTAATATTTTCTAGATGGAGATTAAAAATAATTTAGTAAATATGTATTGAAAGTACTGCAAAATTCTTAATGTATGTGCCACTGTGAGCTGGAAAGTTCTTGTTGTCAAATTTCCAAAATCTATGTATTTTAAGTCTTTTCGCTTAGAAAATATTACAAACTAATTGAATTAAATAAAGCAAATCGAGTATTTCTCCGATGATTACATGAGTTGTTATTACAATTTTTCTGTTGCTTTAACAATTCTGCCCTGTCTTTTAATGAAGCCTTAAGTTCATTTATTTCAGTATTATTTTTTTTTAACATTTATAAAATTCTTACTGAATTTATGAAATTCTTAATGTATGTGCCACTGTGAGCTGAAAAGTTCTCGTTGTCAAATTTCCAAAATGTATGTATTTTACGTCTTTTCGCTTAGAAAATATTACAAACTAATTGAAATAAATAAAGCAAATTGAGTATTTCTACGATGATTACCTCAGCTGTTATTACAATTTTTCTGCTGCTTTAACAATTCTGCCCTGTCTTTTAATGAAACTTTAAGTTCATTTATTTCAATATTATTTTTTTAACATTTATAAAATTTTTAATGAATTTATAAAATTCTTAATGTATGTGCCACTGTTAGCTGAAAAGTTCTTGTTGTCAAATTTCCAAAATCAAAATTTTATTTTACGTCTTTTCGCTTAGAAAATATTACAAACTAATTGAATTAAATAAAGCATATTGAGTATTTCTCTGATGAGCTGTTATTACAATTTTTCTGTTGCTTTAACAATTCTGCCCTGCCTTTTAATGAACACTCTTAAAACGAAAGAGCTGATTTGGCTTCTCATGAAAGAGCTGTAATTTTTTTCGATCATAAAATAGTTGTTTTTCAAATGATTAAATCTTCTTGATCGAAATTGGTTATTTAAATAGCTCAACTTCATTTAAATTGGTTAAAACTCGAGTTATTTCAACTCTTTTTTGAGAAGCTGCCTTTCAACATTGAGATGAGTGGATTTCAGCTCAACTTGAGCTATTTTGTGGCTGACTTTTTAAGAGAGAAACTTTAAGTTCATTTATTTCAGTATTATTTTTTTAAATATTTATAAAGTTCTTAATGTATTTATAAAATTCTTAATGTATGTGCTACTGTGAACGGAAAAGTTCTTGTTGTCAAATTTCCAAAATCCATGTATTTTACGTCTTTTCGCTTAGAAAATATTACAAACACTCTAAAAAATAAAAGTGTAAATTTGCACACAAAAATGTGTAAATCAATGATACAAAAACGATTTGTTTATATGTGTAAATTTGTGTGTAAATTTCCAAAATACACATTTCAGTGTGTAATTTGATAATAACACTAAGTGGGTAAAAGTTATAATAATCACTCATGAAATACCCACATTAACGTGTAAATTGCGCAAGAATACACATATATCTGTGTAATATTCTCCCTCATTTATCTGTGTAATCTTCTGTGATTACACTGTTAAATGTGTATTGCGCAAAAAACACACATTATTGTGTTACTGTAATTTACACAGTTCTTTGCGTAATATGCAAAATACGTATATTCGATGGAGGTTCAATAACTATTGTGTCTAGTGTATATGAAATATCTGCACTGCAATGGGTTGATGTAGAATATCGATATATTTATGCTTAGTTTTAGAACCGTAGCTGCAATATTCATACTGTTTTGCAAGGAGGAGTGAAATTGGGGGGGGGGGAGGTGTAGTTCAAAATTTGATTTTTAGCTTATGGGGCTAGATTTGTGACAGTGGATTCGATAAAAGTACTGTTGTTTGGACTCGGGATCATAGTGATGTACACACTTCTCATCCACTATCACAAGTGTAGCATCATAAGCTCCAAATCAGCCTATCACACTCACTCCCCTCCTCTTAAAAACTCCCTATAAATAGGTTTTTAGAACTTTACCCCTCCCTTTAAAACTATGCTACTATAGTAGCTACGGATCTAAAATTCAGCATTAAGACATTAGTTTTTGATATTCCTCATCAACCATCATAGTACAAATATTACTTCTCTGGTAGTGGGGAAGTATGGGACACATTGTGAAATTTTCAATTTCTTTAATTATAAAATTGATTCTTCAAATTATGTTTCTACACTATCTACCAAAAAGTATTTGTACACTTTCACTTTTTGACATTTTGTCAAATATTTAAAAATATACTGGTCGGATTCTTCTGGAACTTCAGAAATATGAAGATTATGTTTCACTTTATATTTATTTACATTCATTTGTTAAGCGGGTAATTAGGGGGCCGGCAAAAAAACAAAGAATAATAGAAATATTTGGGATCGCGCTGTACATGAAAATGCACGAAACGACTGATCGCTTTAGAATACAAATATATGAATACAGTAGAATATGTACACTAATTTTTGTGAGAATAGCATGTATATTTATGGTGATAGAGCGATTTTTTTGAAAAATTCAAAAAATTCTGGTATGTTTTTTGTTTAAATCATGCTGGGTTTTTGACCAAATTTAACGCAAATTTCAGAAAAATTGGCAAAATGCAGTAGAAAAAATGTAGCGCAATTGGAATATAAATATATTAAATATTTTATGAAATATGAGTAGTTGTATAAAATAATTTTTATCTGCGCATGCGCAAACTAGAAAAACATTTTTTTTACATCATTTAATAGTCAATTCTATGGAGTGACTTATAAAAAAAATCCAATCAAATATCGTGAAAATTCAAAAAGATATCATTATTTTAGTGAGATGTTTTTACTCTGCTCTCTAAAAACGGCTGAATCTTAAGGGATTCTCCACAAATTGACATTTTTTAATAACTGACTTAAAAAAAAACTAGTATTGAATTAATACAATATCTAATACAATATTGCTGCTAATAAGTACTTGACAATTGTGATAGAAAAGAAAAAGAGCTTTATTCGCATTCAGGGCCAAAACTAAGAGAGGGTTGGGGGAAAAGGGCATGTGCCCCGGGCGCTAGGATGAAAGTGTCCCAAATGTACATTTTGTTTGGCGATTTTTTCCATGTCTATGTTTAGCATGATATTGTCAAAATCGTCCCATTCAAAGCATTTCTCCTATACCAAAGCATAGAAGAATCTAATGATGATGGCATAAAGATCCCGCATAAAGCAGATTTTTTTTTTCATTTTGATTCGGTTTCACGATTTTAAGGTATCATTTTTTTTTAAACAAAGCAGACTACTTTAATCAATATTACATATTTTAAGTTTTAAAATAAGTCGGCTATTAATAAATTAGAAAATTTTTCTTTGCAAATACTTTTGCAGATGCTTTGCAAAGAAGAAAAGGGAGGGGGGGGAGTTTACCAAAATTCATTGAAATATAAATATATTAAATATTTTCTAAAATGTTCTATGTCATGCAATATTTTCAACCAAATATAAAGCCACATTCAGAAAAATTCGCAAAATGTAGTAGAAAGAATAAGGTGCTATTGAAATATAAATATATTAAAAGTTTTCTAAAATATGAGTATTTGTATGAAATATTTTTTAATCAGCGTATGCGTGAACGATAAAATTTATCATTTTACATAATTTAATATTCAACTCTATGGAGCTACCCATAAAAAAATCCGATCGAATTTCGTGGAAATTCAGAAAGTTATCGTGGATAGGAGTGAACTGATTTTCAATTGGTCTCTGAAAGCAGTTGAATGACGTCGGATTTTACGCAAATTGTCAAATCTCCATTTACGTTTTTTACTGGTGATTTACTTCTTTTCTTAGATAATTACCAGAACGAACCTATTTCAGGATAAACATAATTATAAAAAATCGAAGCATTTGTGTCAAATCTACCCATTGATACATAATTGATAATGGCTTTTATGCAAATGCCGATATCTGCGATCCTGAAATACGTCAAGTTCTCCACTGTTAAATGTGGTGTCGAAAACAACACTGACATCAATCGCATGCATGATGCCAAGAAGAACAGAGCTGTCTGATTTTGAGAAAGGTGTGATCATCGGGTACCACCGAAATGGCCGATCTTTAATCGACATATCTAGCGAGCTTAATTACCCCAAAACGACTGTGGCTTATGTGATTAGAAAATGGAAGCTGAATGGTGATTGTCAGAATGTGGCCAGAGTAGGCAGACCGACGAAACTGGGAGATAGAGACCGACGGGTTCTGTCTAGAGAAATTCGGAAGAACCGCAACCAACCAATGTTACACATACGCCAAGAATTTCAACAAGCTTCAGGGTGTGTTGTTTCCATGAATACCATCCGTAAGGAAGCTCATCTGCTTAATTTTTATGGCCGTGCTGCCGCCCATAAGCCTTTAATCACTAAGTCCAACCGCGCAGCTCGGTTAAGTTGGTGCAAAACACGCCAGCAATGGACTGTACAGCAATGGAAACAGGTTCTCTGGAGTGATGCATCAAGGTTCACCCTCTACCGTTCTGATGGTAGGGTCTGGGTCTGGCGTCTGCCTGGAGAACGCCTCCTACCAGAATGTATTGTGCCCACAGTTAAATTTGGCGGAGGGGGAATTATGTTCTGGGGTTGTTTTTCCTGGTTCGGACTAGGACCCTTGGTCCCAATTCATGGTAAGCTCAATGCCGATGCCTACTGTAATATACTGGACAACAGTGTACTTCCTACGTGTTGGCAATACTATGGATTGGACCCATGTTATTTCCAGGATGACAACGCAAGCTGCCATGTAGCGAGGTCCAGCATGGATTGGTATGCTGATAATGGAGTGCATCGACTCGAGTGGCCTGCCCAGAGCCCAGACCTGAACCCAATAGAGAACCTCTGGGACGAGTTGGATCGTCGAATTAAGGCGGGTGACACACGCCCAAAATCAGTAAAAGAGCTTACCTGCCTTGTGCAAACAGAGTGGAATAAAATACCATTAAATGTAATAAAAGGACTAGTTGAGAGCATGCCCAGGAGAGTCGCAGCTGTAATTGCCTCTCGAGGAGGATCTACAAATTATTAAATGTGAACAGGGCCAAAACCAGTCTTTTTTTCCCGAGGCAAACGTGGATTTTGAAGGTACCCCTTTCCCCCTCCTTCGCAAAGCATATTTACAAAGAAAATTTCTCCAATTTATTAATAGCCGACTTATTTTAAAACTTAAAATATGTAATATAAAATAACGTATTCTGCTTTATTAAAATACTCCAATTTGATACTTTAAACCGAATCAAAAAAATTCTACTTTCAACAGGATCTTTAAGGCCCTTGTCCCTGCCCGCGAAGACACTGCTGAGCTAATGCTATTCCTGTGGGGAGGCATTTTTCTAATAACTCTTTCGCATTTTGAAATTTTCAATTTTTTTTTTTTTTTTTTTTTTGCATTGGATAGCGGAAGTTCCTCTCAAAATCGCTCCTTGACTACTTTTTCGATTTGAGTCATAGATATTTTTTATAAAGTTAGTTTCACTTTCAGAACCGCTTTTGGAAGTGAAAGAAACATTATAAAAATATCTACGCCAAAATTGAAAAAGTAATCACGGAGCGATCTTGAAAAGGACTTCCGCTATCCAATGCAAAACATATTATTTAAAAATGTCCAAATGCAAAGAGCAAAAGAGAAAAATGCATCCCCATAGGAATAGCATTAGCTCGTGAGCATCTTCGCGGGTAGGGGCAGGGACCTTAAGCCATCATCATTAGATTTTTTTATGCTTTAGCATAGCCCAGATATAATAATTTTAACAATATTATGCTAAACATAGCCATGAAAAAAAATCGCCAAACGAAAGATACATTTGGAACACTTTCATCCTAGCGCCCGGAGCACATGCCCTTCTCCCCCCCCCCCCCCCTCTCTTAGTTTTAGCCCTGAATGCGAATAAAGTTCTTTTTCTTTTCTATCACAATTGTCAAGTACTTATTAGCAGCAATATTGTATTAGATATTGTATTAATTCAATACTAGTTTTTTTTTTTTTTTTAAGTCAGTTATTAAAAAATGTCAATTTGTGGAGAATCCCTTAAGATTCAGCCGTTTTTAGAGAGCAGTGTAAAAACATCTCACTAAAATAATGATATCTTTTTGAATTTTCACGATATTTGATTGGATTTTTTTTATAAGTCACTCCATAGAATTGACTATTAAATGATGTAAAAAAATGTTTTTCTAGTTCGCGCATGTGCAGATAAAAATTATTTTATACAACTACTCATATTTCATAAAATATTTAATATATTTATATTTCAATTGCGCTACATTTTTTCTACTGCATTTTGCCAATTTTTCTGAAATTTGCGTTAAATTTGGTCAAAAACCCAGCATGATATAAACAAAAAACATACCAGAATTTTTTGAATTTTTCAAAAAAATCGCTCTATCGCCATAAATATACAAGCTATTCTCACAAAAATTAGTGTACATATTCTACTGTATTCATATATTTGTATTCTGAAGCCATAAGTCGTTTCGTGCATTTTCATGTACAGGGCGATCCCAAATATTTCTATTATTCTTTGTTTTTTTGCCGGCCCCCTAATTACCCGCTTAACAAATGAATGTAAATAAATATAAAGTGAAACATAATCTTTATATTTCTGAAGTTCCAGAAGAATCCGACCAGTATATTTTTAAATATTTGACAAAATGTCAAAAACTGAAAGTGTACAAATACTTTTTGGTAGATAGTGTATATTGCTCAAGGACATTAGAAAATGTTTCATTTTGTATTTTATAAATCAAAGTTTTTGTATTTGTGTCAAGTAAAGTTGATTTTATTATTTTTGTAAAAAGTGTCCCATTCCTCCCCACTCTCCTCTAAATGTACACATAAAAACTGCTATTTTATTTTCTATATTCTTCCTTGCTTTTTAATTTTATATATTCCCCTCATTTATATATTATTTAGAACATGCAATTAAAAATTAAGATAAAGAAAAATAATTAATTAATTAATGATAGATTTTAGACTAATCAGATGGAATAATCATAGTTGGTAATCTTGCAATCTCCACACTTTTTATTTTCAGAGTTCAGACTCAATTTTTCATTTTTTATTTTTCAGACTCAAGATACAAAGTCAATTATATTGAAGGTACTGTATTGCATACAGTTATAAAAGTAAAATTTAAAATACAATAAAAAAATAGAAAAAAAGTATGTAGACTTCATCTCACATACACACACAAATATTACCTGCAAATATTTTATCTGATTTGTTTATATATACATAAATCACCTATATTACATGTTGAATTGCTTTCTTTTCATAAATATTCATCATTACAAAGAATTTGCCACATAAAATATTATCAGGACTATCAAAAAAGCTGTTGAATCATTAAAGTAACATCTTTTGCATTACATTTATATTTAAAAATTTGTGTCTTAAAAAAGGAAAAAAAAAATACAAATATATTTTAACATTAATGAAATTAATCCTATCTTCATAAATGAAATTTTCAGATATTCTAATTAAAATTTTAGCTATCAAACTAATGTGTATTTTTATTTATCAGCTATAGTAAAAAATAAAGCGAGAAATACTGCATCTATATCCAAATATCAATTGACTCATAAATTTTCGAAATTAAAACTCGTAGAATTTATTTCATAATTACATTTGTGTCTTAAGTGTATAAAACTCACCCAACGGGGGATATTTATGTAGAGGGGGAGAGAGAGAATGATAAGTTCGATTTTGAATATTCATTATGACACAACTGTTATATTTTTTTATATACATACAATCATATGTTTTATGTCATATAAGTTCTGTAATAATAGGCAAAATTGGAATGGAAAAAGCATATTTGAAGAAAAAGCCATTACTTTAATTTAAATTTTCTTCAGAATTTTTGATCTGGAGTTATTTTAAATCAACGTATTTGCGCCCTTTTGCAATTTACTTCTGTGTATTTTTATTAAATCTATAATTAACGAGAAAAAATTATGTATTCTTTACTATGACTATTTTAGTGGAACATAGTTCTTCCGATGTAATATTTTCAAATTAAAACACAGCTGAAAATTTAATGTAATTACGATAAAAAATTAAAAAAATTAATTTCTCAAAATTAGGAAATGTAACGTAGAAACTCAAAAGCAACGCTATAGTTTTAATCGATGATAAACTTAGTTAACATTATAAGTTTCATAATTTAAAAAAAATTCAATAAATAAATAAAACTCAGATGAATTGTTTAACTTATAAATCAGAATATATAATTTATAGATGTGGTATACATTTGTATAATAGTTTATAAATAAACTATAATATCTTCCACACAACCGAACCAAAATTTAACTCCCCCCCCCTCAAAAAAAAAGATGTTAATGTTTATTTTGCTACTGTTAACATACATTCATAAATTCTTTTTAAGATGAAAAATTTTCAAGAAATAAATGACTTTAGATACAACAGTTGTTATTTTAATAGACATTTATCAGGAGTTATGCAATGTTGACATTTTTTAAGGCAAGTAAATTATACGTGTAAAAAATTCTTATACGTAAAAAACAATCCAACATGTATCATATACAGTTATACATAAATATAAACAAATCAGATAAAAAGAATTGGAGGTAATACGGACGTATGACATTACATATCTTTTATTTTATAAGAGAATAACTTATTATATACTATATTTTTCTGAACGAGAGCGCTTGCAATCAGCTGGACCCACCATTAAGTTTCAACTTAAACATGATGAAGCCAAGTCAACGAAGATTACGATTTTACAGTTTTATATGTTAGATTCGCATCTACTGGGGGTTGAAGTAGTTCCTGAATACAACCATCAATTGCACTCGAACTGAAGTTAAACTAAAATTACAAGTTAAACTTTGAAATGGATAAAAGTTTACAAGCTCCTATCCCTTTCGTAACGTCTACTTTAAAATTCACGCATTTATAATATTTTCAACACAATAATTAGTGTAATTTCAGGAGTAATCTACATTTACACATTTTTATGAGTTTATGCACTGATAACAAACTTACAAACTTAATGCCATAAACTAAACACACATTAAAATGGTATTTTTTATGACAAGTAGCTGACTTTAGAAATTTACACTCTTACCTATGTGTTTATCATTATGTGTAAATTACAATAACTTAGCAATTTGTGTAAATTCAGACATTTTTCAGCATTTACACATTTATTTATGTTTTTCAAGTAATAACAAAATACACACTTAGTTTGTTAAGCTAAAATGCACATAAAAACAGGTAAAACTTTGCAAAAAATGGGTAATTTTCAGGTCAGGTGTGTAATTTTAGGAATTTACACACATATATGTGTAAATTTGGCTAATTTACACTTTTATTTTTTAGAGTGAACTAATTGAATTCAATAAAGCAAATTGAGTATTTCTCCAATGATTACATCAGCTGTTATCACAATTTTTCTGTTGCTTTAACAATTCTGCCCTGTCTTTTAATGAAACTTTAAGTTCATTTCTTTCAGTATTATTTTTTTTATATTTCTTACAATTTAAAACGATATATTTAAAGTTTCTTCCAAGATCTGGGTATGAAATTTTGATAAGAGTTCATATGTTATGTTTTTATTGAATATTTTATAAATTAAAATAATATTCTAAGACGAAATGCAACTTTCACTTTATTTTAAACATAAAATATGTAAGATCAACTTAAAAATATTCACTGTTTTACTTAAAATGTGTTTTTTAAGTAATACAGTGAACGTTTTAAAGCTAATTTTATATGTTTTAAACATAAAATATGTAAGATCAACTTTAAAACATTCACTGTTTTACTTAAAATGTGTTTTTTAAGTAATACAGTGAACGTTTTGAAGCTAATTTTATATGTTTTAAGTATTCAAAATTTTTTTAATTTATATGAAAATCTTTTAAAAATATTTTTTGACGTAAATGTCAGTCTCAAAATTACTCCTTTTTTAAACTTTAGAATTAATATAAATTTTGTAAGTAGAATTTTTATGAATTCGGAAGACAAAATAACAAGAAAATCTTTTTAGAGCACAGTATTTAAAACAAGGGTAATTAAACAGGATATATAGTTCACAAGTTACATAAAAACTAAATATATACAAAGTTTTAAATTAAAAAAATAAACAGTATTATAATTTAAAATTCTTTTATTTATGAGTATGTTTTATAGAAATATACATAAGCCTAAAACTGTTTATTCTCATTGTAATGAGTATGGAAATACATTAGGCTGATTATAGAACTAAACTGATAATTTTCAACAGGCTTCTTGCAATGCGCATGAAAATATGTTAGACTGATCGAGAAACAAATGCTCATTTCCTAATTTGCATAAAGCTGCTAATGCTCTTTGCAATAAGCCGGAAAAATAATAGGCTGAAAAAGGAAAATGATTCTCCAATTAGGAGAATCTTTTCGAAAGCACTCCAGGCTCGTTGCTAAGAGTCCGACTTCGCAATTAGCCTATGGCACTGGGTGGGCTAAAATGGATTCATAGATTTTAGGATTCAATAACTTGCAAACGCTCATATAACAGCTGATTAATAAATTTTTGTTACAGAGTAATGCATAAAGGGAGGCGTCTTTTTAATGTGACTCCTGCTTTTATTCTCAGTTACATGCAATAGATGATGTTGACAACAAAAGAGCGTAATGCAGAAGCAGATATCACTCAGCCATGTTGCTAACAAAGCAGCTTAAAAAGGGGGTATAGACTCAGTAGCACTAACTTTTGAAAAATATTGGGTGGGCTCAAAATTTTTAGATTAAAATAACAGATACAACTTTCCAATTAGTGCGTGTGTGTATGGGCGGAAGATGTGGTTAAAAATGATGACCGAAAGAAGTACATTTTTTCTAAGCAAAAGATATAATTATTATAATTTAATTAAAAGTTAAAAAATAATTTTATTAAATTTCATTTTTAAAAGTTCTTCCGTATAACTACATTAATATTATTATAAATAACATAAACATTGCTAGCTATTCAAATTGCAAAATGCTAAATATCAAGAAAAATGTACAGTTTTATTCACTTAATTGTACTATTAAATCAAGACATTAAAACAAATGCAAAATGTGTAGTCAATGTTTTTGAGAAAAATTTAATTATACATCCACTGATTCCACGGATTCTTCAGTATTTTTGTAAGTCTAAATGATATCCTTACATTTTTTCAAACAAAATTACACTGAGAACAACAACTAAAGCTAATTTTATTTCAATAATCAAATAAATAAATATATAAGTGACGAATTAAATGAAAAGAAATTGGATGGGCTGAGATATCAACTTATTGGGCGAGTTCATGTCCTATGGGCAGCAATTTGTATTCTTATTTATGTCGTATACATCCTCGACTTTTTAAAGAAACTGTATGTCCTCTGATTCTCAAAGAAAGATGTAACAAAATGTACTGCGGACCACTACGAACGAATAAATCTTAAAGTAGCTTACCCCAACAACACATTGCACCACGCTTAACTTACAGCGTTTGTCTTTCCAGTAGAGATTTTCCAGCAAAATTCTCTTCGGTAACCCGATAAATGCATTGGTTTGAGGATCTAGTGATATTTACAACGTGGTTTACAGTTAATACGAAACCATTCTTTAATGGTGACACATGTGACACATGTGATGTGATCATGCATGCTATGACCCTCATAGCATGCATGGCCACAATGACGTCACTGTGAGTCACTTTGGTCACATCACATCAGTGACAAAAATGCCACCACTCAGTGACGTCACATTGTAACTAAGATGTGACTTTCTTAAAAATTTTTAGAAAATTACAAATATTCTTCAAAACATGTTATTTACTTTAAAAAGCATGTTTCTGTCAATTTAAATATCGTCGCTTTTGTCACAGTTTCGTTATAATGTTAATATCAAAGTAGTCACAAATGACACACTTTTCACAAATTGGTCGCATTGTGACGTCACAAAAAAACTCAAAAATGGCCATAACGACGTTGCAATAACGTCACCATGTCTTGCGGGGAGGGTATTTACTTTAAAAAACATGTTTCTGGCAATTTAAATATCGTCGCTTCTGTCACAGTTTCGTCACAATGTTAATGACAAAGTAGTCACAAATGACACATTTTTCCCAAATTTGTCACACCTTGACTTCACAATGTGACGTCACAAACGAGCTCTAAAACGGCCATAACGACTTCACATTTTAGTCACTGTGACTTCACATCGACATCACGTGATGTCACATCGACGATCGATGGTTACAAAGTCACAATGTGACTTCACAACGATGTCGCAGTGACGTCCCCATGCCTTACAGGTTAATATAAATTTTATGTTCATTGATAATTTTTTTTAACTTTTAGTTTTTCTAATGTAGGACAGACCGTACTGTCAATTAATACTGTAAATTCCCCATGAATTAGATAAATCTATAGAATCTTTGAGCTTGGAGAGGGTAGGTTTGTTAATTGGAACAAAAATTACTTTAAAGTCATGTTGTTTGAGAATTTTAGCAATGGTAAAGCTTGTTTTAGGAAAGAAGGGTAACACAATGCTAATATTGGATAGAGTAGAAGACTGTCGTGAGTATTAGGACGAGGACACCTCAGTTTAAATAGGACAGCATTAATTATAGAAGGAATGTAACCTCTATCAATCGCTATGGCTTTAATGTATTGAATTTTCTTATTAAATGACTGGAAAGCTGAACAAATATGTAATGTACGATTTTATAAAGGTATAAAAAGCGGCCATTTTTTGGCACAGAGGATGACATGAACGAGCATGGGGGGGGGGGGGATAGTAAACGAACGGCTGTTTCGATAAATGGATGTAGAAAATCCAGTTACCGTGTTGGTTACAAAAGTATTAAGAAATGGAAAGGGAACGATTATTTTCAGTTCCATAAGTGAACTGAATATTGTTATTAATAGAATTCGTAATATTCATAATATTTTCAATATTGTGAAGATATGTTTCAATTAATGTTAACGTAACATCAACATAGCGAATCCAAAAAGGAAAAGAAAATTTACTGAAAAGGGAGCTTTCAAAATCATGCATGTAAATATCAGCGAGGATTGGTGACAAGGGAGAGCCCATAGCTAAATCGTCAGATTTCCTGTAAAAATTTCCTTGGAATGAAAATGTAGTTTGAGATAGACAAATATGAGTGATGGATATGAGCTCTTTAATCTCAAAACATGAATAATGAAATTCACGCAGTCTGTGTTCCAGACAACAGAGGGCACCATTTATCGGGACATATGTAAATAGTGATTTCACGTCAAAGGAGACCGTCTTAAGATTAGATGGGGATAAATTTTGAATCAATAAATCCTCTATTGATAAACATTGCTGACAGATGAACCATATTTTCGATTTCAGTTCTGCAAAAATAATTTCCAAACCTACTTCCATTCATGAACTTAACTTCCTTGAAAATTTTCACATTTATAAAAAATTTGACAAAATTGTCAATTGTGAATTCGCTATCACCCCTCTATCGAATTGCTGGAAATATTACATTAAAACCTCTATTTCGTAATTGTTATTTTTTTGCTGCTTTTGTCCTTTTTCTTTCTAATTCACTCTCTTTCCATGTGCGTTTTCCTTTTGGCCATTACTTGCAGTCCTCTGCCATCCTATTGGTTGTTTTCAATCCCCCGTCTCTACTATATATATGAGCAAATTTCTACCTCCTCTAGCACTGACAACGGTACGCTAAATACTACCGAAACCAGTCTACTGCTTATATAATATATTTGGTGCTTTTTAACGTTGCTCATTTTTGTATTCCAATGCATTGCACCAAGCTCCATCTGAATATTAATATTATCAGAGTATTTAGTAACAAAATCCAATTTCTTTCAGCATAGACTTTTCGTCATCATCAGAAATGTGATACTCTCTTACGATTCTTAATCTATTTCAAAACACATTACTTATACTCACGTTAAAACTATGTTGACAACGACCCGTGCTATCGCTTTCACTTTTATTATTCATACAACACTTCTAAATATTACATATTTTCAATGTTTACATCATCTATAAGAATTTTAATCTTGACATTTTTACATTTTAAACAATTTTCAGGCATAATCCTTCTTAGTCAATGTCAGCAATAAAGTTCGTTTGCCAAATTATTATAGACCGAAATCGATATCACAAAACAAATTCAACAGAAAAAAAAAGTTATTTTCTTAAGTTCTTTTGAGTGACATTTGATTGATTTTTTTAAAATTCCACTTCCAAGTATTGATGTATTAAATACTATGTCTTTTAAAGTTTCACAATGTATCCTTGATTTGAAAGAACACTAATACCAAATCACTTTTTCAATAAACCTGATGACGGAAGACTAACTATATGATATCGCAATTTGATGCCAAACTGAAATCTATCAAACTAAAGACAGATTTTAATTTTCTATAGAACAAAAATTAATATCGTTTTTAAAATTCGTTAAAAAAATACAATTTATTACATAATATTCAGAATTATAAAATATAATTTTTGATTTTCAAATAATTGTTTACAAAAACTTTAGTCACATACCTCTTAAAAGAATTTAAAGTGTTTGATAAACGTAAACAAAAGCTTAAAAGTGGAAATTCAATAGAATATACTAACAATAGTTATTAAAGGAAAATTTAAAAATGGTAACAAAATATTTTAAAGCGCTTATAAATTTCATCTGTTTTCGAAAGGAATACTTGAATATTCGATACGAATGAGTTTTTGAAATACAAATATGAAAGTATTAAGAGACAAATAAAAATATCATCGTTTTACATAAAAGGAGATTAACAAATTGGATAATACAACAAATAACGAATATTGATCGTGATATATCTTTGTAAAATGTGTTTCTCAGCAAGAATTTGGAATCGAAATTGTTGTTCGCTGCATATTTGTCAACTACTTGTGTGGTATTTTCACGATACAAGATATTTTTAAAATGAGAAACTTTTTAAATATATAAAGTTTTCAATTATTTAAATTAAAATTTCTAGGTTGTTCTTATTTTAATCTAACTGCTTATTTATTGTTTATAATATTAAGAAGTGTTCTAGTCATTTTGTGATCAAAATGAATGGTTTTATTCATTGCATACTTTTTAACTGCTTGTGTGGTATATAATCTCATGATGCAAGATATTTTTGAAATGTGAAAGTTTTAAAACAGGTAACGTTTTGAATTATTTAAGTTTAAATTTGCAGATTGCTCTCACTTTATTACTGTCTGCTTTCCAAGCCATTCAATGAACGATGCTAATTAAAAAGGCAGAGAACCACATCAGGTCAAATGCTCCAATAACAGAAAGTTACAATATTTTATCATACATAAGCTTAGAAATATCCACAATTTTCCTAATTTTAATATACCTTTATACAATTTAGAATAAAATGTAAGTTGCTTACAAATTTCTTTTATTAAAATTACTTTTAAAACACGCGTAAAATTAACTTATTCCATGGAATCGTTGAATTTTACAAAAACGCATAAAACGGAGAGTTAAATTGAAAATAAAGTACATTTTCTGACAAACAAAATTTATTTAACCTTACTTGAAACATTTTCATTCAATTTTGTTTTAAAATTATGGAGAAATGAAAAATTTAAACGCAAAACGAAATTAATTCAAAAGAAGTCTTAGGGGCATACGGCCCTATTTTCTCGAACGATAAAAATTGATAAAAAAAAAAAAAAAAAAAAAAAAAAAAAAAAAAAAAAAGACGTGTGGCACTCGGGGACTGCCGCGGTAAAGCTATTGCATAGCATTTTTTATCAACTTATGCAATCATAATTATTTATTTGCTTTTTATTTATGCAGTTTTTTTGTCTTTGATATTAATTCAAGTTATACTTTTTGAGCGTGATGACCGATAACAAAACATTTTTTTTTCTTTTATTGAATAAATAAGAAATTAATATCGTTTAAAATATTTTAATTATCTTACAATACATGTAGGTTAATCAGGAATTTTTATCATTGAAACTATACGTTTATCGTAGCTGAAATAAAAAACATAAGTTTGAGACTTGATATTCTCAAAATATCTGAAAAATACCGCTTTAATGTCTGCCGAAGTCTACCGAAGGATACCGTGCCGAAGTCTGCCAAACTCAAGCGACGATAGCCGGAGTGTTAGGTTTTTTCTCGTTACGGAATTTCTAGATTCTTTCGCCGCGCTCAAAGTCCGCGATAAAAGATATGCAATACCTTAATAAATTACCAAACAAAATTTGGCCGCACTACGAAAATTATATCGCGAGTTATAAGCATTATAAATTTTCCGATCCTCACCGTGGTGATTTCCTGTCACCAAAAATTAACATTGTCTCATTAAAAATTACCAAACGAAATTTGGCCGCGCTACGAAAATTAGATCGCGAGTTATAAGCATTTTAAATTTTGCAACCTTCACCGTGGGGGGGGGGTCTCCTGTCACCAAAAGTATCACTGTCTCATAATAAATTATCAAACAAAATTTGGCCGTGCTACGAAAATTAGATCGCGAGTTATAAGCATTTTAAAGTTTTCGACCCTCACGGTGGGGGGTCTCCTGTCACCAACAGTAACACTGTCTCATGATAAATTACCAAACAAAATTTGGCCGCGATACGAAAATTAGATCACGAGTTATAGGCATTTTAAATTTTTCGACCCTCACCGTGAGGTGGGGGGGGGGGGTCTCCTGTCACCAAAAGTAACACTGTCTCATAATAAATTACCAAACAAAATTTGGCCGCGCTACGAAAATTAGATCATTAGTTATAAGAATTTTAACTTTTTCGACCCTCACCGTGGGGGGTCTCCTGTCACCAAAATTTAACACTGTTTCATAAAAAATCATTAAACAAAATTTGGCCGCGCTACGAAAATTGATCGCGAGTTATAAGCATTTTAAATTTTTTGACCCTCACCATGGGGGGTATCCTGTCACGAAAAATTAACACTCTCTCATAATAAATTACCAAACAAAATTTGGCCGCGATACGAAAATTAGATCGCGAGTTATAAGCATTTTAAATTTTTCAACCCTCACCGTGGGGGGGGGGGGGGTTCTCCTGTCACGAACAGTAACACTGTCTCATGATAAATTACCAAACAAAATTTTGCCACTCTACGAAAATTGATCGCGAGTTATAAGCATTTTAAATTTTTCGACCCTCACCGTGGGGGGTCTCCTGTCACCAAAAATTAACAATCTCTCATAATAAATTACCGAACAAATTTTGGCCGTGATACGAAAATTAGATTGCGAGTTAAAAGCATTTTAAATATTTCGACCCTCATCTTGGGGGGGGGGGGGGTTCCTGTCATTAAAAATTAAAACTGTCTCATAATAAATTACCAAACAAAATATGGCCGCGCTACGAAAATTAGATCGCGAGTTTTAAGCATTTAATTTTTTCGACCCTCACCGTGGGGGTCTCTTGTCACCAAAAATTAACACTGTCTCATAATAAATTACCAAACAAAATTTGGCCGCGCTACGAAAACTAGATCGCGAGTTATAAGCATTTTAAATTTTTCGATCCTCACCGTTGGACGGGTCTCCAATCACCAAAAGCTACATTATCCTACCTTGTTTTATCTTAAGATGATTTTTTTCTATACATATTCTATCAGGAATTTTTATCATTGAAACTATAGATTTATGATAACTGAAATAAGAAACATAAGTTTGAGATTTGATATCCTCTAAATATCTGAAAAATACCGCGTCAATGTCTACCGAAGTCTACCGAAGGATACCATGCCGAAGTCTGCCGAGCTGAAACGACGTTAGCCGAGTGTTAGGTTTTTTCGTTACGGATGTGTTAAGATTTTTCGCGTTACGGAATTTTTGGATTCGGTCGCCTCGCTCAAAGCCCGTGATAAAAGCTATGCAATAGCTTAAAAATACATATTTCTTTAATATAAATACTCTTCAATATAAAAAAAAATACTTGTTTGTTAACGTTAAACTTACATTCTACGTTTTAGATAACATTTACTTTTGAACCTTTTTTTTTACTTGCTAAAATGGTTTCAATAAGTTTAATTTCAGTATGTAAATTTTTAAGGCTTCAGTTTTCTGAAAAATATAGATATTTTGACTTATTAAATGAAGTACCTCTTCCATACAAGTTACAGCAAAATTTAAATTTTTAGATTTTTTTTTAAACTTGGAATTTGGTTTAAAAGCATGTGTTAAATTTACTCAGCCTTGAAACATTTCAAAACAAATGAATCCAACAATGAAAAGCAATAGAAGATATTTATAACTCTTTCCTAAGACGCCACACTACTGACTGAGAAAAGACCCGGATGATCATGTAACGTCTAAGGGGGCATTCTTTTCAAACATCTTGCTCAAATTTTAATGTTTTGACGTGATTTTTTTACATAGGATAGCTGAGGAAGATCACAACCGGTCTAATTTTTACTTTTTCGATTTTTGTATCAGATAATAATAAAAAAAATACTTTAACTTTCAGAACCAGTTTGAACAGGTTATGAAACTGATACGATCCTAATATAAAAAGAATATAACTAAGATGAAAAAAATAAAAATTAGGCCGGTTGTGGATCGTCCTCAGTTATGCTATGCAAAAAAAAAAAAAAAAAAAAAAAAAAAAAAAAAAAAAAAAATCACGTCAAAATATTAAAAATTGAGCTTGATATTTGAAAAGAACGCTCCCATAGACTTTACATTTTCATACGGGTCTTTTCAACCCGCGGGCCGGGTTCGGGCCGATTTTCATTAACGGCATTCGGGTCGGGCTGGGCTCGGGCCTTGCTTCTGAAGACTCGGGCTGGGTCGGACGGGCCTAGTCACTAATCTTTTCGGGCCGGTCCGGGCCGGGCTCGGGCCTTATTTTTTTTCCTCGAGTATCGGGCCGGGCCGAGTCTAACTTATTTTTTCCGTACGAAACCGAGACTAATTTCGTTCTTCCTAGTCTTCACGGAGTTAAATAATCAGTTCCTGTTGAATCTTGCCGTATGAAAATCCTTTTCTCGACGTGGAAAGTCTGTTCATAAATCAGTAAAGTTTGGCTTGATCCTAAAATTTTTGCAAAATAGACATATACTTTTAAGTCGTCATTATTCTACAATTAAACATTAAAATTTATTCTTTTTAAAGAATCGTAGATCACTAGGCGTCTTAAAATAGAAATAAACACACACACACACACAAAAAAAAAAAAAAAAAAAAAAAAAAAAAAAAAAAAAAAAAAACGTGATTATAACGGAATTTTTGTTTAAACTGAAAACTGCAAATTTCTTTAAACTGTTCATTTATGCAAAATGAATACAACAATACGCGAAAAAAAATTAGATATTAAACCTTTGCATCTGCTAAAAAGGAAACGTATTTTTGTCCCAATATCTTAGAAGATTTTACTTTTACTATATACCATTTTTTAGATTTTTTTAATGCATTAATGACACTAATGATAACTGAAACATTTACATACAACAAACAAAAGTTCATTAAAAGCGTAAATATCGCAGCCTATGGCACTTCTGCATAAATAGAGATTATAAACATGAAAGAAAAAAAAGATTAAGATAAGTTTTTTGGTCTGAACTCTTTCGTTAGAGTAAAAATCAATGTTCTGTAGAAACTCACCAGAGCCGGGCCGAAATTTTAACTCTCGGGCCGGGCCGGGCCGGGTCGGGTCGGGCAAATATGTCTTTGGTTCGGGCCGAGATCGGGCCTGGAAATATCGGCCCGTGCAGACCTCTAGTGTGGGCTATTAATTTATTTGTTAATTGACTTTGTAAAGGAGTTGTTAAGTTTGTCTAATGTAAATGCTGGTGTTATTGATGACAGCCAATTATCTGCACGAAAGATATATTGTCCAGTATAATAGAAACTATATTGACACTTTATATTATAATTCCTCGAAAATTTTAAGGCTGAATATTATATTTTAACTATGAAAAATTTTATTGATTGGCATGAAAATAAAATTTAGATTGATAAATTATTAAAACATTTTTCAGCTATTATTATTAGTATAAATAGTAAAATCATGAGGTTAGTTCATTTATTTGTTTACGTCAAGTAATTAAATATTAATTAATGAATAATTCAATAATTAATCACTAATTAAAATTTTGGATGGCTAAAGAAGAAAATGTAGACAATTTTAAAGTCCAAATCTGCTTTTTAAAACAAAGGTATTGAAAGAGTTTTTATTATTATTGTTACAATTGTAACTGTCTTCCAGTATATAAAAACATAATTTTATGCACAAAATTTTAATGATTCACTTTAATATTTATTCATAACCAACTTTTAATAATTTTTTTGTACAAAGTTTTAATATTTCGCTACATTATTTAATCAGCTTTCAGTACTTATATCACGATACTTCTCATTTAATGGAAAAAGCATTAACAAAAAACTTTTGCGACAGTATAAACGTTTGTATATCAAAGAACTCTTTTTGAAGTTTTATATGAAATAGTGCAAATTGCCTTTCAATATATCATTTGCGGATAAATACCGCGAATTAAATCAGTAATGAAGTGTTGTTTCTAGTTATTTGCGCTTAGCTTCAGCAGTTATTTTTAGCGAAATAAAATAATTAATTTCATTGTGTAAACTGTATTCCAACAAAACTAAACTCTGTAATTGATATAAATAGAATGACATATGAAAAATCACTCGGTACATTTCTTTCTATTTCAATTTATTGATTTTTTTATGTGTAGCTTAAAATTACTTTGGATAGGAAATAAATATTCTTGAAAAATTACAGTGGTCCTTGTCTAGTTATTCTAAACATTTTAATTCCGCGCGTATTCATTAGAAAACAGAATCCTTTTGGATATCCCTTAACCTTTTAGGTGCGTTCGAAATTATATAAAACGTAGCACGTTTGTTCTTCATTTACTTGGTACGTCCGTCCGCATATAAAAGAGCAAAAACTATCCAACCAAATGCTTTGCAATTTTAAATATGTGATTTCTGAAATTTTTTGTCGAGTCATTTTCTGAAAACCGGATGTATATTTCAATTACAGAGACTGTCAAAAGTATTCCTTAAACAAGACGAATGAGGGAAAAGGTGCATTTTGATGATGTTACAGCCTTTCAAACATAATGAAATATATATGCATCTATGGTGTGTACTAAAATACACATTTTGTAAAATATGTCTTGCAAAAAATGTTTGTTATTCATTTACAAAGATACACAAAATATTACGTTAGATAATGCAGAAGCCGAAACATTGTTTTAGGTGTATTTTAAGCATGTTAAATTATTTCACATGCAATAAAATTGATGTACGTTGCTGAAGTTTACTAGAAGTTACTTTCTGTACAACAGAAAGTAAATAGTATTTACAACGACACACAAAATATTTTGTATACTATAGCACACAGTGCTAAATATTTCTGTAAAAACATAGAAAAAATATAGTATTTCTGTAAATTTACATTAGTTCTCGGTGAAATGCATTCGATCAAGTTTTTCGGTCATTATATTAAAGACAATTCTTTTATATTATACGCAATTCCCTTATATACCCTTTCTGTATTTTTGTGTCTTTATTTAAATATATTTTTATCTTGTAATTCAAAACACACACTTTTAAAATTCTTTTGCAATTTTAATAGAAATATTAAAGAAAAATGTTTAATTAAAAAATTATTTTTTGAAATGTTAGATTAATTTTAAGAGGGAAAAATCATACTCTCGGAGATAATGGATATATGTACAAAAATATTCAAAAATGCTATCATCTATTCGTATAAATTTCTAAAAGACAAATTTCAGAGTATCAAACGTTTAAAAATTTTAAAACATTTTTGAAATTTTTTAACAATTAAAGTCCGTTTGTCTGTCTGAAATCTAATTTTTGTTAATATAGTTAGATTGTCCTGTAATTTATATATTTTATTCAGATTTACTATGCCATAGTCTCTATCGAAAATAAAGTATGTAACGTTCACAGTTTATTTACAGAGCTAGTTGTATTTTATTACATTTTGGTCTATGATGAAATATACATATTTTCCACTTACATTCGTTTTCTTGTCGATTCGTCTCGCCGCAAAAAACAGCGCAAATCTACACAAGAGAACGATTTGAAATTCAATTTATATAATCGCTGAAGAATTTTGTCATTTCATTTTATATTTTGTGAAAATTAAATCCAAATTTCAAAAGATAACAATAAAATCTTCCTTCATTCTACTAAATCCTATCATTTGTAAATAATTTAAGGATTTTTTATGATAAGCTAAAAAAAATCTAGCTTTGCCAAGTTGATTATGTCCTATACTGAATATAAGATACATAATCGTATCAAATTTTGGATTCAAGCATTTTTGCATAAGAATTTATCATCTGTTGCATCAAAATTTGAATGTTTATAAAACTAAATGTAGTACGAAAACACCTCATATTTTACATTTGATATGCATTTTCCAATTTATTACGCTTTAAACAGTTGTTTAACCTGTAATAATGAATACAGATATAGAAACATAGAAAAGAAACAATTTGTATGAATACATCAATTATATTTATCTAAACTTCAGAAGTTGCAAGTTTTTTAATGTAGGGTGATATTTACCAGTATGTTGTTAATTTTGATAAGTACGAATATCATTTTCAAACTAGAGGCAACTAGAACAGTTATATTGATTGCTAACAAATTATATAGCTCGATTTAAGCAAGAAATTTTATTTAGAAAAATAGTTCAGTATGTACACAACACAAAAATAAAGTTAAAGAGCTTTTGATATTGTCTAATGGAAAGTAACTTGTTTTGAAAAAGTAGTGCCAAATGAGTAAAATTCGTTTAAGAGATGCTGGTGTCAAAAGGGTTAAGAGTAAAGACAACGCTGGTTAAATTGCTTTACAGTGAGAATACATATATAACCAATAAGTCTATGGATACTTTTTACATAAAAGAGAAATAGAATATAAATATCTTAATAACGCTAATTTTACGATAACGATATCAGATAGATTTATCAAACGTTTTCCTGTTAATATTAACACAAAATTGGCAAAATTTAAACACTCCAATTTTGATGAAATATTTCATTCTAATATTAGTCAATATATATAGCTTGTTAAAATAACTCTTCCAAAATTCCTATACTTTTATGGTTGTCAGTTACTTATTCGCCCTTTGAAAATAATACGTTTTAGAATAAATTGCACTTCAGAAACAATTTACCACTGAATAACCTTTTCACTAGAACTTACTTTCATTACATCGTTTAAGAATAAATACTGTGAGTTAAATGAGTAATGAAGTAGTGTTTTTAAACTTCGGTGTTTAGTAGGAATAAATATCTTCAGAAAGTGAACTCATTAACTCCATTTCAATTATTGTTTCCTGTATTCTCAAATTTCTCCACATGAAATAAGCTGAATGACATATAATAAGTCATCATGTTCATTTTTTTTTATTAAATTGAAAATGTTGCTTCTCAATTTCACCTTAATTTTTTTTAAACAAATGAAGGATTTTACAAACCATAATGAAATACTGTGTGTAACTTATACTGTGTGTCTGTAGTTTTCTCTCACTAGATGATTATATTTAAAATATATATGTATATTCTGAGAAAAAAGTCTTGAAAGCATTGTGGTTAATTTTGAATGTCATTATTTATTAAAAATAGTTTTACCTAAGTTAATTGCATTATTCTACGATAAACTAGCATGAAGACAGCACATATGAGGATCTCAGAAGTCAACGCATACAAGTGACAAAATTTAGATTTCGGATAAAATGAAAGCAAAGTTGAAACATCAAAAGTAAATGACTGAAAATAAGTATGAATTATATCTTTCTTTAATATTTGTTTTGGCACCAGTTATTGAGGAAAATAAAATATCCCTGTTGTGTTGGAGCCTTTTTGATATTGCATAACTGAAAGTAACTCTTTTAAAAATGTAGTATCGACAGAGTAAAAATAGTGTAAGAGATGCTGGAGAAGAAAGGGTTAAAGGAAATGCCAATATTGGTTAAATTGCTTTGTACTGAAAATACTTTTAATAAAATAAATCAAATAAATATTTTTTGTACATTGGAAAAAGAAATGAAAAATCAGTATCTTAAAAGCACTAGCTTTACACTATCGCATAAATTTATCAAATATTTTCCTGCCACTATTAGTACAAAATTGTCAAAATATACACACTTCATTTTGATGCAATATTTCATTCTAATATTAGTCAATAAATATAGTTTGTAAAAATAATAATCGTCCAAAATTCCTTCACTTTTATGGTTGTCTTTTACTTATTCATCTATTAGAAATATAATGCTTTAGAATAAATTGTATTTCAGAAACAATTTACCACTGACTACTTTTTTCGATGGAATCTTACTTTGAATACATCTTTTTAGAATGAATACTGTGAATTAAATGAATAATAAAGTATTGTTTTTAAACTTCTGTGCTTAGCATAGATAAATATTTTTAGAAAATGAACTCATTAATTTCATTGTAATTATTGTTTCTTGCATTATCAAATTTGTATAAATAAAATAAGCAAGATGTCGTCTGAATCATTATGTTCATTTCGATTTTAGTCTTTTGCTTTTCTGAAATAGTTTTTTTTTCTTATGTGTGGTTTAAAATTATTTTGAAAACAAAGTACTTTACTAACCATAATAAAAGAAAATGAAAATAAATGACTGCAGTTTTCTCTTAATAGATAATATATTTAAAATATATATCTACTGTACGCGTTTCAAACATATTGTTGGACATATTTTTTTTTTATTATGCTCATTCAGGTCTAAACAAAATACAGACGTATGGATTTAACAATCTTTTTGAACGTCAAAGCGGATTTAAATACACACTAGAAATATTGTAAATATAAAAAATTAAGAAAAAGGGTGACAAAGTTAACCCAGGTTTGGGGCTACTTTGTCCCCTAACTACAAATATACTTTAAATGCTCGCATTAGGCGATTTATGATAAAGTTATCTCGGATATCGATGTAATATAAAAAGAGTATACTCCTTAGATCGCCTATGGCTATTATAACGGTTAAAGTTTACGATTTATTGCAAAAAGTGTGATATTCCACATTTTTTACTCTGTGTGAAAAAATTTATTCTATCATCACATGAAGTTTTTTTGGTCGTTATAACGATAATGGCTTATTTCAGGTTAAGTTATATTTTATTTTACATAGTGGTACCTTGTTCATTTAAGGGAAACCACCTGAGTCAGCCATGATTCCCAATTCTTGGAAGTTAACTACTCTTCTTTGTAAGTTAGAACTGTCGCACGACACACAGACTGTGTGTTTTGCGAGGCACTTATTTACAAGAGTACCTCTTAGTATTTGCAATAAGAAGCAGCTTGTTGTTTACTCGTGCCATTATTGACAGCTGCCACTGTGTTTGCCGCATTCTCTTCAGTATAATTTCGATAATGACGGACACCTGTTTATATATATATATATATATATATATATATATATATATATATATATATATATATATATATATATATATATATATATATATATATATATATATATGTGTGTGTGTGTGTACCGGGTGTCCCAAAAATGACTGATAGATTTTAAAATTCAATAACTTGCAAACGGTGACAGCTATTTAAAAGTTTTGCAGAAGGGTTATGTAATGTTAGGAGTTTTTTAACAGTAATTTTTTATTTTAGTTCGAATTTCAAACAATAGAGGGCGCTGACGGCGATTGAAGGCCATGTCGACGCTTTACTCAGCACTGATCACCTGGCCTTCAATCGCCGTCAGCGCCACCTGTTGTTTGAAATTCGAACTAAAATAAAAAATTACAGTAAAAAAACTCCTGACATTATACATAACCCTCCTGCAAAAATTTTTAGGTAGATTTCGTATGAAATACTACCTATTGCATTGTCTCCCATGTTGGAATTTCTGAAAAATTTTTGCGGATCTACACGAATCATGACTCCTAGACCCCAAAACCACCATCAGTAAAAAAGTTTATATATATATATATATATATATATATATATCTATCTATCTATCTATCGGTGTATATCACTTTCTTCTAGACACGATAACTTCCATAATTATGCTCAGATCTTCTTCAAACTTTTACATAAAATCAAGGAGCCTAAAATCTCGGTCGAGTTCGTTAATGGGCAAAATCGGACCAAGGGGGTGGAAATAGGGAGGGTTTTTGTGAAAACAGAAAAAACGCGATAACTTCTTAGTTAAAATAGATATCGAATCAGTTTAAAGTTTATATTACTTCTAAGAAATGGGCAAAAAGTTTATGCATGACAGATTTTTTATAAAGTTAAAAATGGGCTCAATGGGCGAAAAAAACATGGTTTTTGGGAGAAAAAAATTCATAACTTCGTCAATTCTCAAGATATTAAATCCAACTAAATTTTATATAAATGTACTCAATATTATCTAAAACTTTTGTATTTACAAGTTTTTGATAGGACCAATTTTTACCGAGGAAAAAAATTAAAAACGAAAAGAAAAAGGGGGGAGGAAAAAGAAAAAAACCCATAACTTACTCAATTCTTAAGCAATCAAATCTAATTAAATTTATTTTACATCTTCACAATAAGATCTACAACTTTTATATTGACAAGTTTTTCATAGAACCCATTCTTATAGCAAAAATAAATTAAACAAAAATAGGAGATGGAGTAAAAACCTTAAATCCAAACTGCTTATATTCTGACTCATTTTAAAATTCATTTTTGATTTTAAACGCATCCAAATGACAGATCCTCTTATTTAGGAACTATATAATGCGACGTTTTGGCCAATTTTTTGATAAAGACAGAATATATTTTTAAAAAGGCTGCCAAAAAAGGTATTTTGAACAGATTTCCCGAAATTATCGTCATTAAAAATTGATTAAGTATAACAAATTGCGTTTTTTCTGAGTCATTTTTAAATTCATTTTTGTTCTCAAACCCATCCAATTTACAGGTCCTATTATTTAGGAACTATATAATGCGACGTATTGGCCAGTTTTTTGATAAAGGCAGAATATATTTTTTAAAAGGCTGCCAAATAGAGTATTTTGAACAGAATTTCACGAAATTATCATGATTGAAATTTGAGGAAATTAAAAAAATTGCGTTTTTACCGAGTCATTTTTAAATCTTTTTTTGTTCTCAAACGCATCCAATTTACAGGTTCTCTTACTTAGGAACTATATTATGTGACGGAATGGCCAGTTTTTTGATAAAGGCAGAATATATTTCAAAAAAAGGCTGCCAAAATGGGCACTTCGCACAAAATTTCCCAAAGCGACCATGATTAATGAACTGTGGGTATTCAAATAACAAATTGATTATTTTATGACTCATTTTTAAATCCAATTTTGCTCTGAAACGCATTCAAATGACAGTTTTTTGTTACTTAGGAACTATATAATGTGCGTATTCTTTGATTTTTTGATAAAGGGTGAATATACATACTTTTAAAAGCTGTCAAAGTAAGCACTTCGCAAAAAAATTTCCCAAAGCGATCATGATAAAAGAATTGAGGTTGTATTCAAATAACAATTTTTTTATTTTATGACTCATTTTTAAATTCAATTTTGCTCTCAAACGCATTCAATTGACAGTTTTTCGCTATTTAGGAACTGTGTAATGTGCCGTATTGGTCAGATTTTTGATAAAGGCTAAATATATATTTAAAAAAATCTGTCAAAGTGGGCACTTCGTACAAAATTTCTCAAAGCAATCTTGATTAAAGAATTGTGGATGTATTAAACAATAAATTGGTTATTTTATTACTCATTTTTAAATTCAATTTTGCTGTCAAACGAATTTAATTAACAGTTTTTTGTTATTTAGGAACTATATAATGAGCATATTGGTCAATTTTTTTAATAAAGTAAGAATATAATTCAAAATATGTTGCCCAAATGGGCATTTGAGTAGAATTTCGTTTAAGAGGATTTCGATAAAACCAGTTCTTACAGAAAAATGAAATTAAAATTTTTTTAAAAGCGGTTGAATAAAGTAGTTAAACTGGGTTTATCTCTAATCATTTAATTTTTTTTTTTTTTTTTTTTTTTTTTTTTTTTGAGATGAAAACGTTTCGAAATCTACCTCCGCCTATAGGCCATGCCGAAAGGGATTTTTTAAATAGCTGTCACTGTTTGCAAGTTATTGAATTTTAAAATCCATCAGTCATTTTTGGGACACCCGGTATATATATATATATATATATATATATATACATAATGACGGTAGTGACGAACTCCTTGTGCACATTTTTTTTTAGTTCTAAGACCTATAAAAAAAATATATAATCAATCGTATGAATAAACACAGGATTAAATATACATAAAATCGTCAATTTACAAAGTGACAAAGTTACCCCGGGTAACTCCGTTTAACGGTGCATTAAAAGATCAATCCGACATAGTATTGTGCTTAATTTTGAATACCATTGTTGAATAAAAATATTTTCTACATCATTTACTTACAATATGCTACGATAAAATAAAACGAATACAGCACATATAAAAACCTCACAATCACAGCAAGAAAAAAAAAAAAAAAAATCTTGACATTTGCGATTTTAGACGTTTTGTTAAATATCTAAAAATATACTTAAGGAATAACTCCAAAACTTCAGTTGTATAAACCAAATAGTACAAGTCATATATTTTCGAGATTTTTTTTTCCAATATCCAACAGGGGACCGTCAATAAATTGAAAAAGAACGAATATCTTTTGAATAACCCTATCAAATGTAATGTAGTAAAAACAATCAAACTGTAGATTATGATTAAGTGACTTATGGCAATAAACTGTTCTAATTTTTTCTGCGGGATAGCATGTATACACCCTAATGAGGGAAGCTATTGAAATAAATTTAAATAAAAAAGAAGTTTGCAATGACATCACGCATTCTACGCTAGATAATCGTTAGATTTCATTACTTGATAACAGGGAAAAATCAGGAAAAAAAGAAAAAGAAAAAAGGGAAAAGCCGAAGAATCTCGAACAGATATCCTCTCCAGAAGAACTGCGGTCATTTCTAACTGACGACGGCTCCGATGAAAGTGAGAGCGAAAGCGCTATGAAAAATTTTCTTTTAACAACGAAAGCTACTAGAGGAACGGGACAAAAAGAAAAGGGTGAAAATGAAAAAACTTTCTGAACCATTATGTATTATCTTTTTTTTAACTATTTTAATGAAACTGGACTAAAAGTGAATTACGAAATCTACTAGTTGTGCATGTCTTGGTTAAAGAAAGAAGACAAAACTGTTTTTTGAATTATCCTCCTCAGTCCTGAGACCAACTTTGAGTCTTAAATTTAAAAAATTTCTTGTTAAATGGGCTTTAAATACGCTGAAAAACAATGGAAAAATGCTGAAATTTTTTTATTATTTTTTTAAATTATGAAATTAGTGTCTCCTACAGGCGACATCCGGTCATATTCAAGTACGATATGTTGAATACGAAGTATAAATTTATGTATACATTTATATTTATTTTACGATCAAATAGCATTTTAATATTATAGTACACATTTATTATAATACAAAACATGTTTTTTAGATTAAATCGTTAATTCATCGTATAGAAACAACATTTAAAATAGTTTGAAAATTAAATTGTAATTATCTAATCTTTTAGAAATAACTGAAACTTAAATTAAAAAATATGTTTATACAATTATTGCAAATACTTTCCTAAATATCAGTAAGAATTTTAAAATCATTTTTTAAAATATTATTTTTCGTGAAATAATTTGAAAAATTGTCTGTCTTCTTGTAGACATAGAAAAACTTCACATGCAGTGCATCGAATCCTTGCAGAATTGGATTTACAACCAGGCATCATACATCTGTTTTTTGTGGATGGTTTGGGTATCTCAGGAATATGTGAAACCTTTCTTTTTCGCAAAGGAGTGGATGGCAATGAGATTCTTTGGTTATATCTGTTTTTCTGTGGTGTTGATGGCTCACTAGGAGTATACTCTGAGCCACTGCATTCGTCTGTGCCATAGAAAAGATATTCTTGTAGATGAACTCTGAATGCAAGGTAGTCTAATATTTCTTTCTTTGCTCTGTTGAGCAACGTTTGGTGACCTCTATATTCTATCCAGCTGGCACATATGACAAAATAAAAAAAATGCATACTGACTCTTATAGTCCATTTTTATGTCCTTTCATGTCTATAATAGCTCAGAACTCGGTGAAAGAAATCAATACTTCCCATAAATTCATTATACTTTTTAGCAATGGATGGACGATTCACTGACACATATTATTTATTCTTTTTCGGCCATCGCTTACATATATCTTCAGGATGCTTACTGTCAGCTGATGATGCAAGTATAGCTGGTTTGTTATCAAACCATTTCAAGATAAAAATTTTCCATCACAGGGTGGCGAGTGGTCAGGGAAAACCGGGAAAAACAAAGTCAAGAAAAGAGAGATCTACCAGTATTTTTCTACAGAAAATACTTCAAATAATATGAAGAAATTATATAAACTGGATTTATCTTTAACAAAATACTGGTATTTATCATCTATATTGACTTGTTTTTATCTAACCACTCGCCACCCTGCATCATTACGAATTTTTTGGTCAACTGAACCCCGTCCAAGCTTTTTCATATCAGATACGAATTTAAAATTTACTTTGGGGTTGTTATTCTTTCGTAGAATGCCTGTTCCCTGATATTCAGCTTTATAATGGAGGATGTCTAATAAAGGAATTGATGTAAAATATCCGTCCATATACAAGGTATAGTCTGGAGGTAAATTCTCTGTAAGTTCTGTAAGTCTTCTATTTTTCCACCTGTATCTAAATATTTTCAATCATTCTCATTTATATCCATATTTATTTTGTCTCCCGTACCTTGATATGTAAAAAGGTCTAATAAAAGACCATCTGAATCTGCGGCTAAAAGACCTTCAATACACAGGGATTTGGTTTTCCTTTGATGAATCGTTTTCCTTGTGCATGGCCATAAAAAGGAATAATTTGTTCACCTATAGCTACGACTGAGAATTTTTTATTCAACAGATATCCTGATACAACAGTTTGGAGAGTAGATCTGGCTTTCCCAAATTTATGTTCAGATTTTTCTTCATCGGTTACTGTGAGACCATCTCTTTGTTTCAAATTGTCTCTGATTGAAAAGTAACTATCACTCGACATGTTATCTTGAAAGCGGGTGTCTTTCGAAGATTACATTCGTATTCTAGGATATTTTATATAGGTCATTATAATTGTAATAGCAATAAAAATTTCATCTCAGATTCTGTAAATAAGAGGCTTTTTAGAGTCTCTACTGTTACAGTTACTATTTTAGTTACTTGTTCTTTATTGTTTTACATCAAAGCTATAAATTGTTCTTTTAAACTCCACATTCTGTAAGGTTTCTTTTTAATAATAAATTCTAATACAGATAATTTACCTCAAATATAATTTTTTAAAATCCACATTTAATTTAAAACTGTTCTCATACTGAAAAATTAAGAAAAAATTAGCTGGTATGCTTGAAATTATAATATACAGTTTGAAATCATAATATATCTATTTTCGCAAAGATGGGATTACGTTGTGACACCTGGTTTGCTTGGCGTATTTCATGTTAAAGTTTCGGAAGAAAATCGTTAGGTTATGTGGCATTCTGTACTGGGAGTTATTACTGCTGTTTGCTTTCCTATCACCCAGAACAGAGCGGGAGATTCAAAATACCAAAACTAGACCATGTGTCACAAAGTTACCTCATCTGTCCCAAAGTAATCCCATCTTACGGTAAGAAAATCTTTATAAAAATACTGAATTTAAATTCAGAAAAAATAGTTCTACCAACAACTTCAGAAAATGCAGTTTTACTGGAGTATGACCGGATGTCTCCTACAGGAGACACTAAAATGACCTTTTTTTTAACGCTTAGAGAACTTAAAGCTTATCACAAATGGTATCATTAAAAAGAACAATCTTTATATTATAAAATCTTAGGCCGAACAAATTTTAGCAAAATTATTATTAATAGATAAAAGAGCATAACTGTACGCAAGTGAGTAATTTTCCTTCTTTTCGGCGACGCCATTTTTGCATTCCTCTAGACGAACGAAAAAAAAATTATTTTGGTAACAAAAAAGCATTCTGCAATATGCTGTCATCTATTAACAATAATAGGAACCAGTTTTTGAAAATCTGGAATGGAAATTTTGAATGAAGTAGAAGTTTTAATAAGTACTGCTTAGTGTCTCCTCCAGGCGACATCAGGACTGAGGAGGTTAAACAACAGTGAATTTTTTTAAAACGATATTGACGTGGTGTGAACGTGAGACTTTTCTGATTAAATATACTTAATCCAAGAACTGTTTTTGTGTAAAGTATTTGAAGGAAACTAAATTTTGATTTTTTTTTTTATTATTATCTGAACTTGAATTTTTAATTGACTTTTAAATATTGAACTTTATCTTAAATATTGGCACTATTGAAAAACTATGAAACTAATTATGCATGCCTAGTATATGAAGGAAACTATACATTTTTTTATATAGAGTGTATAAAATAAGAAAATTTGTCTATGCTTGTAGTTTTTGTGTTGAAAAAAAACTAATGCCTGAGAGTGAGGTACATCTAAAAATTGGAAAGTAACATAAGGGCATTAAACCTAATTTTAATAATTCTATTAGATAGAATTGTTGTTTCTAAAAATCCTTAGTATTTTTCGGACAAGCAAGTTATAAAATATGAATAGGGTAAAAAAATCTATTTAAAATTTTCATTTGTATGGGTAGTGTCGCTGGATCTATTAACAAAATTTACAATATATCGCGACATAATTGTCGTACAGGTAAAAATGGGACGTCAAAATATTCACAAAAGGTTTCAGTTATATTAAAAAAAGAAAAATTGGTATTTTAGCCAATATCAAGGTACTATGTTTCCTTGAGTAATCATACAGACCAAAGGGCTCTTGAAAATGTAAAAATTTATTATGTTTGTTATAGAAAAGGATATAAACTTGACAAAAAAATTAATGGAATTATGATGCATACTTTATTAAAAAATATCTTTAAAATTAAACATAAAAGGAAATTGTCGGATCTCGTCAACTTTAATATATCAAAATTTTAAAATAAAATATAATTGTTTAAAATGCCAAATTGCATGAATATATTTATTTTTATTTACATCTGAAGGAAGTATTGGATGTACACAAGAAGGAAGTATTGGATTTGTCAAAAATTCCAACTGCCGGTTTTCAATCAATTTATATGCTTTAAAAATGCTTAGATATGATTTGATGGTTATTAATCTATAAATGAGTGCGTCACTCGATATTGAAACATGATACAGTGGATAGCTATAGAATGGTTAAAACTTGCCGCTTTTTACATTTTGAAAATTTTTATATAAAATATACGTTTTTAAGTAAAATTTTATTACATGTGTATTGTTAAATTTCAAGGTTCAACTGTCTTAATTTTTTTACTTACAAAACGAAGATGTTTTTCTTAAATACTAGTATTCTGAATTAAACATAAACATGGAGACTGTTAATACTTTCTGTTTTTTATCCTACGTATGGGAACATCATTCATTATTCTTGCGACCATTTGGATAAATTTTTATAAATAATGCAAATTATTTTATTACAAAATATAATTAAGATTAAAATAGGTATAACTAGTTATATATCATTATGTTTCTGTGTATCTAATTTGTAACAAAAAGAATTTCCTTGTGTATATATTAAATCGAAATTTTATTGCTGTTATGACAGTCTGGTCATAACAGTAATAAAATTTTGATTAGTTATAACAAGAACTCAAATGCTATTAAAAATTGAATAATATAAACTAACACAGACTTGAATACATTTAAAAAATTAATATTTATACACAAAGAATAAAAACACTAAAAAACATTTAAAATACAAAAACTAAACACTGTTAAAAATAAAGGTGACAAACCAGTTGTATTTAGTCCCCAGGGGTGAAAAGGTGTTACCATTTGACACCCGCAGCCTTGAAAACATGTTTAGGGTGCCGTTTGATTCCTCACTGGGTGATTCACGCTAATTAGGGTGCCACACAATGCATACCGTTGAAGATTTTCAATCCTTAGTCATTTGCGCTTGCTCTCTGGGGTGTGTCCTTAACCTTCAACTCACCGTCACAGGTGGATCAAAACAGCAATTTTTCTCTGCGAAGACTATCACCGCGCATGCGCTATCCCAATTTCGTTTAGAACTTCTTATGGATAACTTTTGGTGAGCTTTTTATTTAAAGCAATCTTTGAATTTCAAGACATTTGAACATTTGAGTGAGACGTTGAAGGTGAGCTCGATGGCTGAACGATCAGAGCGCTGAACTTGCAACCAGACGTTGTGGATTCGAATACTTCGTGGGCCAAAAGTCGTTTTATAATTTTTTTATTATTATTTGGCACACTGGATTGGGGGTGCTATTTTTTCACCCTAATTAAGTGTGTCATTCTGGCTCCCGTAGGGGTGTCACAAGCCTTTCACCCCTAAAAAGTACAATTAGTCACCTGTAGTTTTAACAGTGAACGTTTCGCCAAGCTACTGGCAAGGCATCATCAGTACAAATAAATGTCAATTGCATAACAAACAGTGGGACAAATGAAAGACAGTTATATCTCTTATTGGATCATGTTAAAAATGCAATTTATTATTCATAATTTTTTTTACGAAATATAATTTAAGTACATTTTATCAAATATTGACAAAAATATTCACTAAAACTTAAATATTAATAGATAAAAAAACTAGTATTTAATATCAGAAAAAGTTATTGTTAGAACAGTTTTATTTATATTTCAATATGAATGTGCCTTTTTTATTTTATTTTTATCTTTTGAAAATGAGTGTAGTTTCTGCAATAGTGTTTCATTTATCGAATGGAAGTAAAAACATTTCTTAAATTAGAACATTCTTAGAAAATAACCACAATACCTGTCACGAATTTAAAATAAAATATCAACCCATGAAATTAAAATAGAAACTCCTTCAAGTCTATGCAAAGAAATTTACGTTTTTAAACATATGTTAATTAATATTTAAAAGGTTGTTTTTCTTTTGTTAAAGTTTAAAGTATAAAAATAAGACGAAAAACTTCAGAAAATGACGAATTTATATTCTTGTGAATAGCTTTGGGATACAAATAAGTACAAAATTTTAAATTAACATTTCTACGACTTACATTTCATTTTTTCTGCCTCTGTATACTGTGATGTGAATAGCAGATGAAATATTATTTTTAATTATTTGTGTTTAGAATGAACAATTTATTTCAGCAAAATATAGACTTACTTTAAAATTATGCATACAAGTAATTTTTCCTAATTACTTTTTTTTTTACTGAATTTACACATTTTGGGAGGTCTGAAAATGATTAAACTGCTTTTGGAAAATATCTGTCTGTCTACGTATGGGAAATTTATTATGGCATATATATTTGAAAACCTAAAGTACAGAATTTAATCAATTTCATATTCAGTTAGATTTTGAAAAAAATTGGTGCGAACGATGATTTTGTGTATATCATTAAAAAAAACGCTTATATTCTGCGTTTTTAGGATTACGATGGCATCGTCATCTATTGGATTGAACCACAGTAAATTTTATAAGCAAGATTATTTCAAATTCGCTTAAAATTGGTTAAGATTCAATTTTAGATTTGATCATTCAATGATGACGTTGATATTCAAAGGCATTTCAATGCCATTCTTAAAGACTCGTAATCAGGCACACAGTCGAATGGTGCACTTTAGCAAGCATGCTTTATGGTAGTATTAAATCAATAATTGTTATTTTCATACAGTGTAACCAGAGTGCCCTGAAAAGTGTCATATAATTTAACCACAGTGTTGTACGTCAAATTTGGCTGTGGACTGTACCAGAACTATAAATGACTAATTTATAGGACTGTACCAAAACTATAAATTGTAATTTTGAAAACCTTAACTTTTATTGAGTTAGAGCTTATACGATACACCTTAATTTGTTTTCTAATTTAATGAAAAAACTCTTTAATCACGCTTGGAATTAAAAAAGTCAACTGTGAAGAGCAGGGACATTTTCCTGCGCAATAAATAAAACTGGTCTATCCCTTCTTGGAAGTGAAACAATTATTGTTTTTGTGCAGTATTACATATTTTCACATGCTAGGTTTGACAATTATCTTGTGCCAAATTGTCACCAAGATTTACCATATTTATCAAACTGGCCGAATGCCGTAGATGTCTATCATAGTGATGTTTAATTTTGAGAAATTTTCCATTCAACTTGCATTTTAATCATAACAATGAAACTTTCGTAATTCGTTCCATGTCAAAGTGGAGTATTTCGACTCTCCTGTTTAAGCACAACATTAACAGCATTCTTATTTCTAATTGTGAAATTTTCCTGCAGTATTAAAGTTTAAATAAATTACAATTTTGATTACATTATTTTTCATAATTGTATTTTGCTTGTCATAATAACGATTAATTATTTTTCCAATATAAGTTAATATTATGAGTGCACAGCTATAAATAATATACATATACATGCATAAATATTTGAATATTGTCTGTCAGAGATTGGAAAACTGAATATGTATCATAACAGCATGTTATTTGATTGTTTGAAACGAGGAAAAGAATAAGTGCACTTCGTATAGTATAAAGTGTTCTGAGGTAATAATGCCAAATCCTAATATTACGTGTAATTATGAATGAATCTGGGAAATGGTACATACGGTTTCTGCACAAAAGGTCTTTGAGACATCTAAAACATAAACAACCGCTAAAAAAGCACGTAAAAGACAACGACAGATATAAAATTTGAGAGGTAAGTTCTATTATCTGAAAGCTTTATATTTATTACGACTTACTTTGATTATTATATAAATTGGTAGTGTATGTTATGTACTTTCAAAATTTTGTGGAAGATTTTGGATTTTTTCATGTTGTAGTTTAATATATACTACACAATAAGTATTCAATGGCAATAACGCACTATACTGGCATAATTACCCTCGTGGATTCTTTTCAGCTTTAGAACTACTTCCCAGGAGGGTTTATTTTTTATTTTATGAATGAAAGAGCATTATGTCATTGTTGAAAACCTAAAAGTTTAAAGAGAAATTCGTATGTCCCAAGTACTGCTAATTTTTTCATATTTTTCAATTTATAGGACTGTAGAATTTATATTTTTAAAATTAGACAATTTACATGCAATCAGTAAATTTTATTTTATAGTTTGTTTGAAGACGTTATTACCCAATTATGTGGATAATATCGCCAAACAGCATTGGTCAAGGAAGCACGTCATTACATTTTATGAATACATCTTTGCTAAAATATCCTATCTTGTATGCATAGTCAATAAGTTTCTGTATCAGACCTTATGTTTATTTTGATGGAAAAAAGATAAAACTAAGTTAATATTTGGTAGAATTTTAGCTTTGTTACCCCAGGATACCATATATACTTATATCTTACTTCAAATTCGTTACGATGCCATCCAAATTTTACTTAATATGTGATCATAAACACACATACAACTTTTTTTCAGATATTGACTTTTTAAAAAGCGTCTTTAAAAACTAATTTCTAACACTGTTATAATGAATATTTTATCGAAACTAAAAAATAAAGTCCTTCAGTAGAATTCAACTTTTTAATGAAACGTCGTTAATGATTATTTTTGTCTCCATTTAAACTCTTTAACTTTGAAATTTGTTTTTATTGTTCACAGTTCTACAAGCATTTTCGAAGAAACTATATATAACAATATAAAAAGATCTTGTTGATAACAACATCATAATTGAAAAATTGGATTTTGTCGTAATATTTTATATTGTTTAGAATAGTTATATTTATGTATTTTTTTCAATTGATATGCAGCAAATTAGGCAGATAAACCTTTTTTTCCACTAAACCTTTCTAATAAACCTTTTTTTCAAAAACCTTGATTTTCAGATTCCCGTCTTAAATGATATCATGTTGAAAATGCAACAAAATATTTATAATGTTTTTAAGGAAATCTAATCTAGGTACATTCTATCAGATATTTACAAATATTTTTGCTAAAACTTAAAAATTAATAGTTAGAAAACTAACAATAACTATAATAAAAAGCTATAATTTGAATAGTTTTGTTTCTATTTCAGTATGAATATGTTATTTGTTTTATATAAAACTTTCAGCTATCGAAAATGTGTATAGCTTCCATGATAGAGTTTTATTTATGGAATGAAAGTAAAAACACTTTTTAAATTAAAATATTTTTGGAAAATAAGCAAACTAGCTGTCACGATATTAAAATAAAATATTACCCCATGAAATTAAGATATAAACTCATTCAAAACTATGCAAAGAATCTGACTTTTTTAAACATGTGTTAATTAATATTTAAAAGAGTTGTTTATTTTTTGTTGAAGTTTAAAAGTATAAAAAGAAAAAGAAAAATCTCAGAAAATGACGAATTTATATTCTTATGAAGAAATTCGGGCTACAAAAAAGTACGAACTTTAAATTTATTAAGACTTTTCTATAACTTGCATTTTATTTCCTCAAAATTTTAATGCTGCCACCTACATTTGCTATGAAATGTGTTTAGTACGTTCGTATTATTTAACAAGTTGTAATTAAGAATAAACAATTTGCGTAAAAATATATTTTTCTTATTTTTTAGAAACACCTCTTACACTATTGTTTGAATAACCGAGTGATAAAAGCTTCTATGAAATGTTGTTGAAGTAATGTTCTTCAAATATTTGAAATTTTCACTCATTAGTCACCTCCATTTGCTAATATCTAAGCAATTTTATTTGAAATATTTACAATATGGAACAAGAAAAAACTATTCGTTGGGAGGCACCGTAATACATACACATCATGGATATGTATAATATAAAATATGAAAATGAAGCATGTGTAAACTATTTATAAAATACACTGCAACTCCAAAATAAAATTTAAATGTATATTTAAGTATTTTTAACACATAGTAATGATCTATTAATAAATTGCTGATGAACCATTTTCGACAACTTGTATAAATTGCCAAACTTCTCAAGTACTACCGAATAGTGTAAAATAACATCGTTATATTTCCAAAAATAATAATCATTTTAACAATCAGATTTTTGCGTCAGATTAAGCGTTTTATATCCAATTAAAATATATCTTTGTATTGAAAGTTGAACTAAATACAGGATCAGGAAAAATCGAAGAGTGTGGAAAAAAAGATTACAAATATATCGGAAACTAGTTATCCGATCGACTTTTTTTTTTTTTTTTTTTTTTTTTTTTTTTTTTTTTTTCAAAATGTGTGTTATTATATTGTATTTTATATACACTCCTTAAAATAAAAAAATTCGAAATTTTTTATATACCTGTCATCAGAACGAATATTTCGAAAATCCAAGAAAAAAAATAGTTCCGGATAATCGAGGTTGCTGATATAGAAAAGGCTACTTTCCAATATTACATACTAAACACATATCAAATTTCAAGTCTCTTTTTTAGTTTGTTCGGGAAATTGAGGGTTTGCCGACAGACAGACAGACAGACGGATGGATGGCAGACAATTTTTTTCTAAAAATATGTTTTTCGTAATGTACAGTCTTTGAAACATGAAATCCGTACATTTTTTTCTCTATTTTCAAAACGATTGCAAGAATTACCCTATACCACGTATGATGGATAAGTAAAAGGCATGCAATTATATATTCATTTTTTATCATTTTTAGAAACAATTTATTAGCCGGATAAAAGTAAAGATTTCACAAAAAATTTAACAAGAAGATTTGGAATCAATTCTTGACTCGACCCAATTAAAAGAACAAACAGAGCTCCTAACGAAACTAGTCAGATGTGGCAATCCCAAAAGTTTTTTCTATCTTATGCATGCCAATACGTCCTGAAAAATGGAGAGCCAGCGGTAAGGTGGTTTAAACCAAGTTCTAGTCAGCAATGACTCACGCCAATTTATTACTGAATCTGAAGTTTGATGAAAATCCGTGCTTTAGTTTTTGAGATAGAAATATTGCAAAATCTTTAAAAGAAAAAAAATTAGCATAACAATGTCACATGTTGGTTGATGTACACCAAATCTAGTAAGGATAACTTTTTTATCATGTACAAACTAAATCTGAAATTTGATGAAAATGCATTCATTAATTCTTGAGATACATTTATTGCGAAATCATGTAAAATGCAACATAGCTGCGGAACCTGCAAAGCAATTTACACCAAAAACTAAACAACAATAATCTATATTAAGTATTAACTGAATCTGAAGTTATAGAAAATTCCATGCTTTAGTTCTTGAAATAAAAATAATTGCAATAATGACAATCAATGCACCATGGAAGTGCCACATGTTGAGCGATTTGCACCAAAAAGTTATCTGTACCATGTTATGTAATGTAAGAACCAAATATGAACTTTTATAAAAAAATCATGCACTAGTTCTTGAGATATGGCTATTGAGGAAATTCTTAATAAAGCAGCATAGCGGCGTCATCCTTTGAACGATATACACCTATAACTACCCCAACAGATCTAGATTATAACAAGATCTCAAATAATCTAAAGTTTTGTAAAATTCCGTGCATTAGTTCTTGCGATAGAGCTATTGCAATAATCACGAATAATTTCATCATGGCAGCACCTCCTATTGAGAGATTTGCATCAAATCGTAATCAGCACTATGTTATGATACTTATTATTTGAATCTTAAATTTTATGAAAATCCATATCCTAGTTCTTGAGAAATGGATATTGTGGAAGTTGTGAATAATGTAGCGTAGCAGCGCCACCGGATGTGAGCTGTACACCAAAATCTCATCAGATCTAGTATATATCAAAGTCTAACATAATCTAAAGTTTTATGAAATTTCATGCATTATTTCTTGAGATAGAGTGCCCAAAACTTTTTTGTCACATTCAGACAAACTCACAGACAGACATTTTGTAAAAGCATGTTTTCGGGATCTCTGAATCCTAAAACGTGTAACGAAAATAGGATTTCGAGCATTTTCACGAATCCAATACTTTCTTCGTGTAAAGATAGAAGAAAGAAACAAATTATAGAGGAATGTAAGAAATACAATTTAGTTTTCTGACAGGCTTTTATTTATTACGAGGTAGAACCCATCAAACGAAAAAAAATTAAGAAGGAATTGTTTCATTGATTTATAATAAACCTAGAAAATTAGTTACAATAAAAAATGCATCTTAGACTGGTAAGTTTAACTCTTAAACAAATTATATTTAACCAAAAATTAACAAAATACTGTTTCTATAAAACTCAGCTATAGAAATATTTAAAATAACTATAAACGTACATGCAAGCACTAAAAGATAATAAAAATCTGTTATTATGATAAAGTTATCAATTAAGGCTCTTATTCCAGTATTCTAATATGAAAAGTTTCTTCCACTATGAAACAATCACAGAATTTTTTCCCTGTGAGATCTTAACCCGACATCATTTTCTCCATATCAAAATTTACATATGCATCTTTCATACCTGAACTAACCTTTTTTTTAAAAAATTGGCATTTTAATTTAATCATTTTGATTCGAAGTCTCGATGCTATTACCTGAAATAGATACTAAACGAATTACATTACTTTAAGTGTAAATGAAATTTTGTAAATAAAACCAAAATTAATGGAGTTTTATGACAGACGATATCCTTCACACAGCATGTATTTAAATTTCAATTTTTCCCTTTTAATGAGAAAAGGCGATATAAAAACACAATAATCAATTTTGTTTCTTTTTCCCTTTGCTCTGCTTGAAATAGAAATGGAATAGTACTACTGTTGCCCCGATTAGAAAAAACTGTATTAAAAACTACAAAATTAATTCAATAGTTCAAAAATAAATTAAGGTACAGTTTTCAAGTAAATTGCATTTAAATTTTTATATTTTTCCATTACGGTGGTGTAAAAGTTGAAGATGTGCGATGTTTAAAAGTTTAAAAATTTGCAATAACAAAATTGCAAAACAGAAATTGTATTAAAAATTTCAAAGTGTTGCTATTAACAAAATGACGTAATCATGATGTGCAGTTAAAATTGTCCTTTATAATAGAGATAAAAAATGCTTTGATTCAGTCGTCCATCAGAGATAATGAAATCTCTGGAGAGCATTGGTATAAAATACTTATTGTCAAAAACACACTTGGACTGTTGGATAAACAGGCACCTACGGTTGCTGACAATATTTTAATTTTCATCAACAACCTTAAAAAATAAAAATATGTGTCGAAAGACGTGTAAAAATGCACACGAGGGGCGAAATCACTTCAAATTCTAGGCGTCTGCATGTTATCTTAATGGTGTGAGATTTGAGAGAGATCTGTAAGCAAGAAGGGGCTACAAGCGATTGTTGTTGATGATGATGATTCTACAGAATTATTATTCTTTGTCGTCATCGCTAGAACTTCAATACTACGGCGTCTAACTTTGAGTAGTTCTTGAAAAGTTCCGTCATTTACACTTTATCTAACGAAGCTGAAAAATGCTTATGCATTCGGTTTGTCTGTCCGTCTTTCCATAGTTTAAGTCCCATAAATATATTCAGATTTTCATGCAAATGGCAAACATTATTTAGGATCCCATATACATGATTGGTATTGAATATGAAGTTTATGCGGTTAATGTTTCATTTACAGGGATACTCAAAAGAATTTAATTACATTATGTATATGGAAAAAAAATCGTCTAAAAAGTATTTTAATGACAGTGCGCTATCTGAAATGTATCGAAAATGATACGAATCACTGAGTACTACTACAATCACATTAAAACAGAGCATCTATAGCATTTTTTATTAATTTACAGGGGCACATAAAAGAAATCAGTTACAATTCTTAGCGTAATAATTACTGGAGAGTACATCTTAGAATTGGGTATGCATTTTAAAATTTAATTAGTTTTTTACGTACTATTCTTTATATATAAAACCAATACGTCGTATACAAATCTGCACAAATGTTTTCCCATACCATTCTCCTTATTAGAAAAAAATTGTTGAAGAGGAATTTTCTAAAATATGTGTATCTCTTAAATGAACAAAATTTTGGAACGCATGTTGTTAATAGACACACATCTTTACATCATATACAAGGCTGCAAAAAAATTCGAATTTTTTTTCGATCGTAGATGGAACAGCTGAACTTCGACATTGATATGCATTATACATTTCCATATAGTGAATCGAGACGTAATGTTTCAATTTTTTCAATGTTGCAGTTTTATATATATTCTTCTGAATGTGTTGGTAAGTGCTTCATAATCTATGTTTATCGCATGATTTATTCTTTTTTGTTTATTTTATATTACGTAAGGCAATATTAACTGTTCAAAAGTTTCCTTCTGATAATCATGCTTTCAAAAATGTAGAGATAGAGACAAACACTGTACATATATTAATTTCGAAGTACAAAAATATACTAAAATTACAACAACATACATATATATATATTTTTTTTGCTAATTTTTTTAATCTGAAAATAGATGCTTTTATTTCATTTTTATTTATTATTTTTATTGCAGTCGAAGGAAATATAATACTTTTTTTTATAATTTGAAACATTTAAAAGTCATTTTTCTACTGCATTACATGTATATTTATTTACAAAAAATTTAATTAACCTTTAAGTCTTTATTTACGCTTTTAGAAAAAAGCACTTGCTTTTATAATTATTATTATAATAAAAAATATATATTTTAATATAGATAGATAGATGTTGCGTTTCTACCATGCGAAAAAAAATTCTTTAAGCAATAATAGGTTCCGTTTCTAATGGGTTTAACAAATTAAAGCACTCAAGTGAATTAGCAAAAAACAAAATGTTGAATAAATAAGAATTTCTTCTTTAAAAAACAAAAAACAAAATGTCGGATTAGTGCCGAAAAAGCTTTTTTCAAATCATACAGAATAGTAGATAAAAGTTATTTCAAACCGGACATCTCAATTTAATTGTTTCTAGATATTTAACCAAATCAATTATTATTAATGCTTGTATAAATGTTCTTAAATAATGATTATTATTTTGATTATCATAATATTTTTTAATTTTCTCTTTTTTTCAACTATACTTTGAAGGTATAGTTTAGAAAAATATACTTTTATCACATTTTTTTAGTCCATTGTACATTGGTGATAAGATTTATGTAACATTAAATCTCCTTTAAATTTGAAATATCTTCTTTTACCTCCAAATCACGGAGATTTTCTCCGTATATTTTTTCAGGAAGTTATGTTTTGTACTTTCATACCTAATTCATCTTACTGTTATTTGCAATTTGATAACTCTGTGTTTTGCAGTCATTTAAGTCTTTAGTTTTGCATCAAAAAATTATGTATCTTTTCGCAGATTTTGTTTTATTCTTCCGATAGTAACTATTCTCTACTATTAATCAGCTGGTAAAACGATCTGATAATTAACTACGCTTCAATTATAGTAAGGTGCTTTTCCTACACGATAGAGGTAAAATAATTTTACCTTTCACTTTTTTTTTCTAATAATATTGATTTTTGTAAGTATTTTTTCCCATAATTTTTTAGTTTTAAGTGATGGTCACAAAAATTACGTGATATCAAATTAGCTGGAGAAGAAAAAAATAATGTAGCTGATCTTCTTTATCTCCAAACTATAAAAGTGTTCTTTTTAATATTTTTAGGAATCTAAAACTAATATGAATGAACGATAACAATACATACACACATACAAGGAAATACATATACATGAAATTTGTATTTGAGTTAGTGTTCTTTTTTCACTACAGGAAAAAAAATCCTTAAGTAATAACAGGTTCCGTTTCTAATGGGTTTAACAAATTGAAGCACTCAAGTGAACTAGCAAAAATAAAAATAAATAGTAAATAAACAGAAATTTCTTCTTAAAAAAATGTTGGCTTAATGCCCAAAACGTATTTTTCAAATCATACAGAATAATAGATGAGGCTTTTTTTTACGCCGGAGATCTCAATTTCGTTATTTCTAGATATTTAAACACAACAATCGTTATATTTCTATAAATGTTTTTATTAACTATTATTATTCTAATTATCAGATTTTTTTTGTTGTTTTTCTCTCTTTCCCTAATATACGTCTAAAATATTGTTTATGAAAATATACTTTTATCACTTATTTAATCAATTGTACCACAATGATAAGATTTATCTAATAGTATATCTGCTAGAGACTTCAAATATATACTTTTTACGGTGATTTTCTCCGTATATTGTTCCAGGTAATTATATTTTTTACTTTCATCATTCTTTATCTTACTCCCATTTGCAATTTGATCACTCTGCGTTTTTGAAGTCATTTACTTCTTTAGTTTTACATCAAATAATTGCATATCTCTTCGGGGAATCAGTTTTATTCTCCCTATAGTAACTAATTTCTACTATTAATCAGCTGGTAAAACGAGTTAATAACTAACCGAAATTGAAATAAATTCGAGTGCTTTTCCTACGTGATAGAAGGAAAAAAAATTCTACCTTATTCTTTTTTCAAAAAGTATAGTTTTTTATCACTAGAAAAATATTTTCTCTGTTTTCCAAGATGTATGTATATATTTTAAAATTTAGCTACCTTTTAAAATTTAAACGGATGTTCAAAAATCATATCCACATGAAGAATTCGGATGCTAAATATTTCCATATTAAAAATCTCATTGCTTTCATAATATCAGAATCAAACCGACAGTACTCAATCGGACATATTGTAAAGCTTGAAACAATTTATGTCAAATTAAATTTTGTTCTATTTTAAGTCCATATAAATACGTGTGACAAAACTATAATTAAAACAAACTAAAAATAACAAAATTTACGATATTTAAAGAAATTCATCCTAAAATGTAATTTAAAGAAACCTAAAAAAAAAGTTACACGAAAACAACTATTTTTTTCTTAATGATTATTCGATATAAAAATGTATTTTTCTTTTTCAAATTTTATTTAATTGCCAATATGTGATAAATTTGAAAATAAACAAAAATTTCATTTTTTACGGACGCTCTATCGAAGTTCCGACGAAATTTTTTATAAACTTATATATTCATATAAAAAGAACATTGTTTTTTTTTTCACCGATGTCACTGAGTGCCCATATGGGGACCTTCTTTGCAAATGTAAAATAACACAGGTCTCCAAAGGAATATATTTCTTTCAGCTGCAATATATATTTTTGGTTAATTATATGATTTTAGGGGGCTGAATTTAAAAATGAACTCCATTTTCCTCTAACGAGTATAATTTGTAGCAAAACAGAGTTAGTTTACATTTGAAAAATACAACTGCGGTGTAAAAGTCAGTACCGTAGCTTCCAACTTGAACGTGTTTTTCCTACCACTAAAACTTAATAGAAAATTCCACCTAAAACAATCGTCGAAACCTAACAATTTCCAAATATGAAAAAATGCAAATATTTCTGTTTAATTTTAGTGTTGGGAAAAATTAGTACAAGTTGGCAGCTATTCAATACTTTATTACAAGTAACTATGTTAAAAATTATACAACAAATCTTAAATTATACTCCGAATTTCTCTCATGCTTACAGTTCATATTTTAGTAGATGTTGTGTGAATTCTGGTAAAAAATTACGTCTTTGTTTGTTTATTTATTTATTTTATTCGTTTTTCAAGTTTTGGCTTGTTTTATTTGTATTTCTTTTGAGTGTGTTTTTACACCCAGAAAAAGGAATTGATTAAAACTACAAAACATGTTTGTTGAGTACATTTTGGTTATTTTAAGCAAATTTTTCTGTTACAGTAAAAAATCGGTTTTCTTGTTCAGACAAAAAAATAATAATAATAATATTGTTTTTAGAAAATTGTAACAAAATTTCATCAATTTTATTTGAGCCTTACCAAAGTCTTGTATTTCCAATGTATAATTCCAACAGAATTTTCTTGTTTTTGCAAAATTTAAATTGGTGTGCAGTAGCCATAATTCTCTCACGTAATTTTGTTTAATTGACTTATATAGCTATAAAAGATTAACATAATTTTTGGATCTTTTCAAATGGAGACGGACTCATGACATTATTATTACGTTATTATGCATCTCGAATGAAAATTGTGGACGGAAAATTGAAGCAAAGAAAAAAAATCAACAACATTTTTTTGTTTATTCAAACAAAATTTCCATTGATCCATATTTAAACGAAAAGATTTGTTGGACCAAACAAACTTTTTTTGATTCAACAAAATTTTTTTCTCGATGTAGAAATATGAAATTAATATGCGGAATCATTACCTTATAATTTTTGTTTTACTCAATAACAGGAAATAAATTTGTAAGATAAAAAGAGAAAATTTGCTCTTACATTAACCAAATGCATGAGTTTCGCAAGAAAATCTGAAGTGCTGGAGTTTTATTTATTTTTCGGGCATTCAATGAGTAAACACGACTAACAAACAGGGAATATCTTAATGGAGTTTCTTGATTAGATTGTAATTTTTTTAGACATAAGGAATTATAACTCATACTTATATTTAATAACATATAGTAATGCAGCAGAAGAAATATTTGCATTTAAATCTTCTTCGATACCTAGGAAAATTTCCATTTTAAGCATGGTGTGAGTGAATATGAAAAAATACAGAAATTGAAGTCCCTACAGTAAAATTCCTATTATATGTTATATAATGCAATGTCCTTTGCTACATTGTATAAAAATTATTTTTCGAAGTATTTTCAAGAGACATTACATTTCTAATAATATAAATAAAGTATTTAAAAGACATTTGTCATTTTCCTTCATTGTCACATTGTGATGTGTGCAAAATAAAAGACCATTTGCTACACCATAAAAATATCTTTTTCTAGTTTTCTTTTTTTTATTTCTTATTAATATTCATACCTTAGAAAACAAAAATATGAGGAAGATAACAAATTCTGTATTTTACAAATATTTTTTCATAATTAAAACATGATTGTCGTTGAAAATGAATGTTATTTTCCTGGCCTGTATTTTAGTTCTTTATTATATAGAAATATGGAGCTGCAGAGTAATATGTTTGAATTATTAAAATCATAGATATCAGCAAAGTGTTTTAAATATTTCTTTGAAAAAAAAATGTGATTAAATTAATTATAAAAATTAGTAGACTTTTATTATACCATTTTCCTGACTTCCATAAAAGCTGTAACAAATAAACTACTGTATCCAAACAACAATATATATAAACAACTGTATCCAAACAAAACTGTACAATACATATAATTTGAACTACTATAATAAAAACATGTTTCTTTAAACAAAATTAAAATTGAAATGAAAAATACTTCTTCAAACACCATAAAATAAGTTAACTGCGTAAGGCCTTTCGAAAGAACTTAGTCTTTCTTCGTCAGGCGCAAAAAGACGTGCGTCCACAATGAATGTAGCGGCACGACTGAAGGGGAATGCGGGAGGGAGAGAGAGCAAGTAGAAGGAACAGCCAAAAGGAAAGAAGAAGGCAACAGCCAATCACGGAAGAGCATAAACAAAACTAGATAGACAATGAAGGAGAGGAAAGGAAGAAGGGGGGAAGGGAATTGGGAAAAAAGCGGGGTAAATTAAAAAATTAACTAAAAGGAGAGATTAAAATGAAATAAAATGTACGCAAAAAATATATAAATTAGTAATAAAAAAAATTAAAATAAAAATACATAAAAATAAAAAATAGTTTACAATTATAAACACACATGAATAAACCTGAAAAATTGTATACATAATATATATAAAATAATAATAATAATAATTAAATAATAAACTTAATTATGAAGAAGTGCTGAAAAGGTTCTTCCAGGCAACGGAGAGGGTTTTAGAATCAGATTTATCATTAACAATAATATCACGATTAATATAAATAGCTAAATTTTCGAGAAAGTCTAACTCAGAGGAACTATTGGCATTAAAAATAATTTTAGCAGTTTGAAAATTGAAACTATGGCCGGAATCCCAAGAGTGTTTAGCAACAGAAGATTTAGAAATTTCTTGATTAATGACATACCGAGATTGTTCTTTTAGGCGTTTTTCGAGATTTCTTTTAGTTTGACCAATATACGATAAATCACAGCCATTACAAGGAACATTATAAATACCCCATTTTTGGAGGTCAGGGACAGGACATTTCATGGAAGGAAATTTTAATTTATTGACTGGATTAAAGATAACATTAAAATTGAAACGTTTTAAAACTTTAGCTAATTTAAAACATAAAGGAGGATAAAAAGGGAGGACGACCAAATTATCAGGTTTACTTTTATCTATATTAGAAAGAGTGGAATTGTTAGGGGGGTCTATTGATTTTGCTCACAGCCGTGTTAATGATAGAAGGATTGAATCCACGTTTTACAGCAACAGATTTTAAGTAATTGAGTTCATTATTAAGAGATGCAAAATCGGAACATATTTTGAGAGCACGATAAACATAAGCATAAAAAACACCAATCTTTTGATTGACAGGATGATTTGAGAGAGCATGGGGTGGATAAGAGACAGAAAAAGGTTTTCTATAAACACAAGTTTTGAAAGAAGACTCACATTTGGTAACTAAAACATCAAGGAAATGGAGTTTATTACAGTTCTCAAACTCAAAGTAAACTGAATATGAGGATCAATAGAATTGACGGTTTGAAGAATTGTAGAAATATCAAATGGATTATCCAATAGGACGAAAGTATCATCAACATAACGTATCCAACATTTAAAATTGATCAGATTTAATAATTTATCTTCAAAGTAATGCATATAAATATCACAAAGCACGGGAGATAAAGGATTACCCATACTTAAGCCTTCTAACTGTTTGAAAAATTTATTATCGAATTGAAAAGTAGTAAGAGTTAAGCAAATTTTAGTTAAATTAACATAATCTTTGACCTCAATATCCGAGAAATGAAATTCACGTAATCTTTTTTCCAAGCAAGAAAGAGCGCCTTCAATCGGGACATTAGTAAATAAAGATTTGACATCAAGAGAAAGCATAGAACAATTCGATGGATTAATACTTTTTAATTTACTAACGAAATCATAAGAATTTTTTACAGTATGAGAATTAGCAATGCATAAAGGCGAGAATATGGAAGCTAAAAATTTGGCAAGAGGATAAGTAACAGTACCAATATTAGAGACAATAGGTCTTAAGGGAATATTGGTTTTCTGAACTTTGGGTAAAGCATAAAAACGAGCACAAATGGGTGCAGAAGGAATAACACAATGTTTAGTGTTGTCATTTAGAACAATAGAATTCTTAACAGCTTTAGTGAGAGTGGCAAGATGCGAATTAGTGGGATCTTTTTTAACTTCAATATAAGGACCTTCAGATAAGAGAGCATGAACTTTATCAGAATAATCATTTTTATCCATAAGAACAATTTGACCCCCCTTATCAGCTTCTTGCCTTATCAGTCCCTTATCTTGTTCCCCTTATCAGTCTTTTTTGCGCCTGACGAAGAAAGACTAAGTTCTTTCGAAAGGCCTTGCGCAGTTAACTTATTTTATGGTGTTTAAAGAAGTTTTTTTCATTTTAATTGTGTATAACACCAGCTTCAATTTTATACAAAATTAAATTGTTAGAACTAAAAAAAGAAACAAGAATGTAAAAAAAATTTTAGAATGAAATTTTTATTATCCTGGAATGCACTACACATGCCAAGAAATAAAAATTAACTTATTATTTAAGTTCTTTAAAATTTAGCATTTTATATACATGGGAAAGCTTTATTCTTTAATTAAAGATAAATTTACTACTTGAAATTTTGAATCGTTTTTAATGAATACTTTTAACATCAATGATGATCAAAATTTAAATTATTATTAAAATATAATTTTATGATACTGACCTTTGTAGTCTTCGCATGTGTATCGTATTTAAAAAATGCCTTCAATTATTTTTATCTATCACCTGAAATCTTCATTTAATTCACTAATACCTATTTTAAGTTGTGTTCTAGAAATTGCGTAATTCAGAGAATCGGAATTCATACCAGAAAATGTAAATAGGAAATTTCGATTTAATCCATAACAAATTATATGATTTCCAAATGAAGCAAAAACTTTAATTAAAAAAATTACCTGTGTAAATACAGAATATGTGCATAACAAAATCCACTAAATTGTGAATACTGATGTTAGCATATATGCTACCAACATCATCAGAGTGTTAAGGCAGAACTCTCTTAAAAAATCCATTTGGCAGTGTTTTGAACATTAAACCATGAATTAAATTACTTTTTTCTCTACATGTATTTCAAAATTTTCTGCTTGAAGTATTGCGATTATCTCTTCCAAACAAACAGTTTTATAGCTGAACAAACATTAAAGTCTACTCTATACGAGTAGATAATACTTTTAAAACTTTCATAATCTTCAGACATAATGAACTAATGATCCGCAAAGTAGTTTCTTGTCTCAATAACTCATTACGCTTGGAAGACTAATTAGCGCAAAATTCATCATTTGAACGAAATTTTAAAAGATAACGACATTTGAAAATTTTGTCGACGATGAAAAGTTAAAAATTTTACAACTTCTTTCATTAAAAACGCATTTACATTATTTCGTGTATTAATGAGTGTAAATTATGTGTACACAGCCTTTATATTCTTTTACACAAAAGAATTATAGAGAATTTTGTTGCGGTTGCTTTTAGTGACATAATTATTGTAGCGTGCAAATGCAATAATAAGGATTTTGATAACTATTTATCTATCGATTTAAGATGTTTTCAAAAATTTCTAAGGAAGTGTCCAATTATTAGACCCTACGATGTGACTCAAAAAGAAAAGAAGTATTTTCATTAGGTCCTAGAGGCAACGTTTTTAAGAGTGTTGATGTGATTCATCAATAACCTACAGGTAACAAACATGACATAATATCACAGTACATCGAAGAGTGATTTGAAACTGAAAGTGATTTTATTTTAGTATAAGTATTTCTATCGTTGGTTCAACTAATCGTTGAAGCAATTATACTTTGTAGAAACTATTACGTTGAAGCAATTATACGTTGTAGCAATTATTATGTTGTAGTAATTGAACATTTCGTAGTAGTTCATTAGACATTCGAAAGATAGTTCAGAAATGTGTATTTACAAGTTATCAACAACTAATTTAATATAACACTATTTTACTAAGTGATCCACTTTAAAAAAGCTATGTCACAAAAATATTTCTAATTTTAATGATACTTTCTAGTAATTGTTTTATATCTAATCTTCCACTCTTTCACACATTTGGCTGCAGGAAATTCACAATGGTAAACGTACGAGTTAATCCTAAATTCGAGTTTTCAGGTGTTTTCCACCAAGGAATTAGGGAGTAAATTGGGAGAGATGGGATCAACAATTTCATAAACCCATCTCTTTTACACGAGAATCCTAGAAGCCAAGGAGTAAAAGTGATAAAACTGGAAAAAATGAACTAAGTGCACAGACGACCTGAAATAAAATTATTTCTTTTCAGGTAATGAAATATAAGTGATTTTTTAATTATGTGCTGCATTCTAGAGCTCAACCACTTTTACCTAATAATTATCAATATTGATTAATTATAAAATCAAAGAAAATTGTACTCTGGTTTTTTTCGTTGTTATCGAAGAAGAGTTCAAAGACCAAAGTTTCCTTTTTTAAATTCAGCAAGTTATTATTGATGTTCAAATTTAACGTCAATTATATTCGAACTCAATTTACTCCTATTCTATTTTTTCGTCACTTGTATCCCTTAGCTTCTGAGGTCCTCATATATATACAGGGTGTCCACTCTCAACGGTGGCCAATGGCTAATTTCTAAACCGTTAGTCATAGACATATAGTTCCAATTGCAAAAATGCTTTAAAAAAGGTAAAAAATTGTTTTTCAAGAAATTTAGGTAAAAAAATTACAAAAATTACATTTTTATACGGTCCCCCGGTCCTATAAGTGATATTTAGTAAATTTTTACCACTACTCTAATAAGTAATATAAAAAAAGTCCCATTCTTCTGCGATTAATACTAACCGAGTAATAACTGTTTAAAATTGAAGCATCTTTTTTTGCTGCAAATTAGAGGTCAGTCACAAATTTACTAGAAATAAAAATAAACGCAAGATATAAAATTTAATATTGAACTTTAAGAGTAAAATATTTTTTAGAATATTATTTTTAAATTTATATTGATGATTACATATTAAAGCAGAATTTGTACTAAAAATATAAGTAAAAAATAACAGAAAGTTTGTTAATTTAAAGTATGAAAAGCAACAGTCACAATTCGTTACAAAAAGACATATAAATGTGGGATATTGAGTGATTAACTTATGATTTAAGCAAAACTAATATTCTTGAAAATATAAAAAGGTTTAATAGACATAAAATATATACGTAACATTCAAAAATAACAGTAGAACTGAATAATATTCAGTATAAATAAGCTTTCCTGAGCTTTGTATTAAAAATCCATCAAACTCGCCATCGCTGAAATCTATAGAACATCTTGTTCTTTCCACGCATCATCATATGAATCTCACTTGGGATATCACGTTCATTAAATCATTGAGCTTAGTATAGGTTCCCTGAAAACATAGTCCAACTCATTCGTTTCCAGCTACCCAAAACTGGTTTAAGTCATAAAATTTAAAGTTTCATAACTCGTTCAATTTTAGTGCTAGATGAATGGAACGTTTTTAGTAATGCTTGATAGGGTGATGAGGACCGGGGATCCGTATAAAAGTTAACTTTCGTAATTTTTTAATTTTTTTTTACTTAAATCGTTTTAAAAACAATTCTTTACCTTTTTTAAAGCATTTTTGCAATTGGAACTATAGGTCAATTACTAAGGGTTTAGAAATTTACCATTGACCACCGTTAAGAGTGGACACCTTGTATATCCTTATAGCACAGAGGACCGTGCTATATGCTTCCGAAAACTGTATGCTTAAAATTTTAAATTATCGGAGCTTTAATTTTTTGCTTTTAATGATTTAAACCCAGGGATTGTCCTTGCCGCTTTTCGAAATTTTAATTTAATCAATTTTCTTTTTAAACTTTTCGGAATCCTGGAGCTTGCCGTTATTCGTCAGATGTCCCTGCCTGCGTACCTTTAGCTGAGAATCTAGTGGAAACCAGGTTGAAAAAAGAAGAAAAGAAAAAAAAAAACGAAAAATTGAAACCGGAAGAATTTAAAAGGAAAATTGATTAATAAAGCCATTGAAATGAGGAAAAGGTGACAACTTTAAATTTTCCCTAAACCTCTTATGTTTCCTTCATTAAAAACAAACAAAAAACTTTTCATTTTATTAGAAAGGAAAAAAAATACATATGACCCTCATGAGTGCCTTTTTTATTTCTGTGGATTATGCCACCTTCTTTATTTTTTTTCCTGTCCATGCTTTAAAGAGTAATTTTTTGGAACTAGTGCTAACTTTTATATATTTTTTCAATTTATAAGGTGGTCTGGTGTAATAACGCCAAGTGCTAATATTATGCATAATTATGAAATAATCCGACACCCATGTGCTCTGCGCAGAAGGGTTTTGAGTCATATAAAATCGCAAAAAACAGCTTCAAGTTAATTTGTTTCATTTTTAGGTCTTATTGTTTTTTCAAGCAACTAAAATTAGCGCTTGATCTAAAATTTGCGTGATACGTTTTGTGATGTGAAGAGAATTTTTTTTACTCCGAAATAATTACATAAATTTGTAGTACATTTCATGGACTTTCAAAATGTTGTTGAAGATTTTGGATATCTTCTCGAGATAATTTGTAATTTAAAATGTACTGCGCAATAACTATAACGGCGTAATAACGCCAATCCTTGACATTAATACCCCGGTTGATTCCCTACAGTGGCCGAGCTACATCCTAAATACAGATTCCAATAAACACAGTTAAAACTGTGCAATGTTTCTAATAATTCTATTTAAGCGGTCCTTTTTTAAACAAAAAGAAGCTCACGGTCTGATATTGTTTTGCCTCATCCTCCCCCCCCCCCACCACCACCACCACACCTTTATTTTTCTTACACATTCACGAAAAATTGAACATTTTCAATAGCTTAGAATGCAATTTGTCAATTTCTAAGTTTGTAGAGTTTATATTTTTAGAATTGGGCAATCTATATGCAATTATTCCATCTTATTTCATGGTTTTGTTTGCATGGCGTTATTACCCATATAGGTGGGTAATAACGCCAAACAGCATTGGTTAAGAAACATTACATTTTATGTATTACATGTAACCATTGTATGTACAGTATTGTATTACATGTAACACATGTTATGTAACCATTACATTTTATGTACACATATCTGTTAAATTATTTTTTTTATATATATAGTCAATGAGTTGCTGTATCAAATCATATATTTGTTTGAAAAATACAATCTAAAACTGAGCCGTGAAAATTAGTAGAACCTTAACGGGGCCTTATTACCCCAGGGTACCTTAATAGTTTTCTAACTACATATATATACCATTAATTTAATTTGTAATGCTTAAATGCATCTTAATGCTCTTTTATACGAGAGCTGCTATTTATATTTCCGGCCTTGGCACCAAGGAGTGTTATTAGGCTACCGCTGACGGTTTCAATTGAAAATTTGATATTTTGAATTCTCCAAAACGATTTTCCATTTTAGCTTGGTTTGTTTTATTTGCAATACATTGAAAAATTCCTTCTATGCAAAAAATGAAAATGGCTCATGAACATTTTCGTGTGATGATTTTTCACAACTTTCGACGTGAATTGTTTAGATAAGTGTATTTCCATGAACTTAATTTTTTATAGAACAATAAATCACCACCCTAAAGCACTGTAAAAAAACTGGTATAACAAATTCTTTCGTGCTCAATGTTCGCTCTAAGACGCATTCCGTGAAGGTCTACAAAAATCTGTTGTTGTGCCAGAAAATATTGATGCTGTTGGTGAACTGATAAAGTGAGATCGTCATGTGACCTACCGTGAGATTTAAAAATCTTTGGACATATGTATGACAGGCATCAATAGCATATTGCCTGAACATTTGTTTGTAAAAATATTTTTGTTCGCGTTAAGTCCGCATAATCTAACAAACTCTCAAAAGAAAGCTTGTGTCGATTGGGGCAAGGAAATGTTAAACAAATACGTTAAAGGTTCATCAAAAGTTGTGTGTAATACCTAAACAAGTGACGAATTGTGGATCTAAAAACATGAGCCGGAAACAAAACAAGAATCTACTGTATGGCTCTTCGAAGATGAGCAAAATCCAGTATAAGTTGTTCGAGGAAGAAGCAAATCGAAGCAAATGGTTGCCTGTTTCTTTGGTATTAGCGGTCAAGTGGCGCAAGTGGCATTAGAGCAACGCAAAACAGTCTGTTCTGAATGGTACTTGACCATTTTTTTGCCAGAAGTCACCGGAGAAATTAAAAAAAAAAGTAGAAAACAGGTGAATAATTTTCTATATAACAATGTGAACTCTCCCACATTGGCTCAAACAAAGGAATTTCTGAAAGGCTGACACATCGAATTGATGAGTCATCAGCCATATAGCATTTTTTTATTCCCACACATCAAAAACAAATTACACGGATAACGATTTTTGGCACCCGAAGAAGCGGTTGTTGCTTTCAAAACGCATGTTTGGAGTTACTCCGTAGGCGTGGAAACAGTACTTCGAAAATTTGTCCAAACGGATGTAAAAGTGTATTGTCTTCATGGAGAATACTTTGAAGAGCAATAAGTTCAATATTCATCATAAATATTTGTGTTTTCATTACTAGGCCAGCTATATAAATAGCAACCCTCGTTAACTCATTAATTTAATTTATTTCTACTTTTCTAATTAAACTTACCACTTTAACTTAATTTTCCACATGTAAATCTTAGTATTTAACCTCTTCGCGACGAGACACTTTTGCGGAACTTTTAATGTTTTGCCACCAGTTTTCAGAAACAGAAATTTGTGCCTCATTAAATAGAGAAAATGCTCCGATTAAATAAGGCAAATTTTTCAGTGAAATTTTACTGGTGTGAGTAAATAGGAATTCTTAAGCTTTTTTGCGGGCCACCGGTGGTGGTTCAGGAAAAAGTTGGAACGGCACTTGACTAAATGATTGAGTTTTAAAATGTAAATCAACATTTAACTAATTCTGGAATTTCAGCTGTGAACCCGGTGAGGTGATTATCTGTGTTACCGCTTCTAGGTTATTAGAAAACAGTAAAGTTTTGTTAAAGAATTCTGGGCGTTTTGGAAAGTGTTTGATATTTATGTTTGACATATGATTTTTCTTTATTATTCTTTGCTTACAAAAACTAATTACAGAGAGGGAATATTTTTAAGCATAACTTGAAACCTATTAGTGAAATGAGCTGCAGTCTAAAATTCGCGTATTTCAAGCGGTGAGAAATCGATTTCTAAAAAAAATTAAATTTTATAGTTATTATAAATACTGTTTTTTTTTTGGGGGGGGGGTAAATTTCGGAAATACATATGTCTTGAAATTAATTTTGAAAAGAATACGAACCGCAACCAATGCTTTTTTTGAACAAAAATTGTTTTCGAGAAGCTCTTGAAATATTAGAATGCAACATTAAAATTTTACAACATAAGTATTTACACGATTATGGATATCCATTATAAAAGATTGCATGAATTTTGAATAAAATTCTTAAAATAATTATTTGCTTTAATACATTTATTGTATTTTATTTTTCTGTTTTTATGCAAAATCTTACATTATGCAAAACAGGGTAGAAATTTATATGATTTTTTTAATTACATTATAAACCACAAATAGGACAAGTACAATTACAAACAATAGATACTTTTAATTTCTTTAAATCTTAGATTTAAACATTCTCTACTATATTTTGTGTAGTTTTTTATTTCAAAAATTTTCAGTTAACTGTCACATAATGCTTCAATAGACAAGAAACTAATTTTCTGGTTCGTCGAATCCAAAACTGTTATATCCGTTTAACTATTTAAACATTTAAATATTTTACACTGTTAAAAATCTTGTCCTAGTATGAACCAAACTTTGGTGCTCAATAGCTGTCACTGTAATATGGTGAAATCTTGAACCAATATTTGGTAACTATTGATGAAACATAGCTCCAATAGTTGGAATGAGATGGAAATAGAAAGCTCCAAATGTTGACACGAGATTTCACCATTTTATGGTGGCAGCTATTGAGCACCAAAGTTTGGTTCAATCTAGAGCAGAATTTTTAACAATGTAGATGTATATGTTTTAAAACAAATCTTATTCAAAAAGGTGAGAAATCGATTTTAATTAAAAACTTGAATTTTTTAGTTATTATGAATACTGTTTCTAGAGGGGGGGAGGGGTAATTTCCATAATATATAAGCTTTGAAATTAATTTTTGTAAAGGATACGAGCCTTAAGCAATGCCTTTTTTCAGGAATTTTTTTTTCTAGAAGATCTTTAATTATTAGAATGCAACAATAAAATTGACTTCGATTATACGTACGCAGAGCTGCCCACTTCTACGCCTTCTTAAATGGAATAAATCTGTTTCTAATCAGAAGATTTATTAAATAATACAGGTTCTAAATTTATTTCATGAATTATAGTTCTGCATACTTTTTTAACTTGTTAAATAGAATTTCGGTTCTAATGTATTTGTTTGGCTGTAAAAAGGCGTAGAAGTTGGCAGCCATGCATACGCGATTACGAGTATTCAATATAAAAGATTGCATAAATTTCGAATAAAAAAATTAATTTTTCGCTTTAATACGTTTATAACATTTTGTTATTCCATCTTTTTTATACAAAAACTTATATTATGCAAAAGAAGAAAAAAAAGGAAATAGGAATTTACATTATTTTTTCTTAAATTGCATTATAAACCATAGAAATGACAAGAATAATTACAAACAACAGATATGTTTAATTTCTTTTAAGTACTTTGATTTAAACATTTTCTACAATATTTTGTGTAGTTTTTAATTTCTAAAATTTTCAGTTAACTGTCACATAATGCTTCAATAGACATGAAACTAATTTTCTGGTTCGTCGGATTTAAAACTATTACTTCCGTTTAACTATTTAAACATTTAAATAATGTTAGGTACATGTATTTTAAAACAAATCTTATTTAGAAAGACGAAATTATTTTTCGGAAATGTTTATATAGAAAATATTAAAGGTTAATGCTTTAAGTAGTCGTTAAATGCAAATGTATATCGGAGTTATCCTTAAAATAAAAAATAAACAATATAGTAAAATCACTGCGGTATACCATGTTAGCAAATATAATATGGCTTATATTGTCATGGATCAATATGACTTATATTATCTATACATTATATTCTATTATATTCTTGGAAATCTAATATCCAGGGAGACAGTGCGCTGATTTAGAATTATGTCATCGTAGAGATTTATATTTTTTAAAAATACAAAAAGTGAATAACTTCATTTAGGCAAATAGTGTAGAAGATTTCTGTATACTGTTAAGCAATTTACCGCATTAATACTATCTTCCATAAGTATGAGTTTTATAAATATATAAGTTTTGTATTAATTTATGAAACTTGTTAAAATTCTCATAAAACCTCTATCTTTTCAGGTTAAAAAAAAAGCTATTTTTTCATTCGAAATTTATTCAATTGAAATAAACCAAAATTTTATACGAAATGATTAATTGGGTTTAAAATTGTTAGTTTTTAGATAAATTATAAAATGATAAATTTTTTTACAGAACACTTTTTACAGTAGAAGGTCGCAGGTAAAAATTGGCAAATAATTTTATGATTATATCTTAAATACAAAAACAATGGTGTTGATCATGCTCTAAACTTGCCTCAAAAATATGCTAATTGATTGAAAAATTGCAAAAACGAAAAATTAAAATACCAAATTGTAGAAAATAAAATATAAATAAACAACGAGTGTAATATTAAAAATATATATTTTAGTATTAATTATGTTTAAGGAAACTGAGAATCTAAAGTACAAATGTATATATGAATTCATAAAATAAGTGTTTAGCTTAAGGCAATGGATTTTCTGAATCAAACAAATGCTACATTATGCTGAAATGTTCTTCAAAAGTTGAAACGTTTTCCTTCGGCATTCCTTCTGAATCGATTTCTCTTAAATCAATAGTCTTTTAAATTTCAGCACCTTTAAGATTTATTTTCAATTTTCCATTACGTACAATTCTACAGCAATTACATTTTGGTCTAAATATGATCAGTACGATAAACAAGTGAGAATGTTTGAACAGTTTTAACACACAACCACTTAATAAAATATATGAGGTTGTATTAAAAAGAAAAATCGATTAAACAGTTTGAAAGTTTATAATTATCAGACAATATAGTTTTATATAAAAAAAATAATAATATTAATTTCAAAGGGTAAGTATAATTTTATTTATAAAGGATTCTTAACCGTCTATTTCTAGAAAACTTCACATTAAATATAATAATAATAATAATAATTTCACAAAATAGAGGCTTTTTATCAATTTATTCTATTGGCAAGCAAGCACTGAAAAAAAAAAAATACCGAAATGTTAGTTTTGTTGTGTTTTTGTGTCATTGTAAAATCTTAGTTTCTAATGAACACACTAATGCTTTTTTTCGGTTTACCAAAATTTTATTTTGTGGATTGAGAGAGTTAGAGACACTTTTCAATTGTTCTGCTATGTAAATTAATGATACGAGTTGTAATTTTCCTACTGCATGAAAAAAGTACCACACAAAGATTGGAACCAGGGATCTTGGCTTATGCTGCCAACAGTCTTTCAAATAAGCCATCCTGGAAAGTCTTAAAGGACACAATTCACTCAGTCGACCTTTTTTAAAAATATGCTCTTTTAACTGAAATAGCTAAAAACAATTGCATGTAATGTAACTCCAAGAAAGATATTAGATGTTTAATTATACTTCATTGATTTTCCATCATTGTTGAAAAAAGTTTATGGCATCGGCATCTTTTCTATTTCAATGTGTACCCTAAATCTCGTAAACCTACTCAAATCACCATGTTACTGTTATATGTTATTTCTGTTTACCGTAAAATGTTTGCCATTTACTAAGTTGTTAATATTTACAAATCGTTTAATAGAACTTTCAAAAGAATTCCGTTAAATTATGATGTTAGAGGAAAAATCGGTAAAAAATTTTAAACATAATGAAATTATTATGAATTTCGATATGTATTTTAGCATTTTTTCTATAGAAGAGTAGAGTAAGTATCATTTATACTTCGCTTAACAAACCTACAAAAGAATTTCATTGTCCTATGATAATTACACAAAATCGTTTGTTATGCATTTCAGTCCTGTCATATGATACTTCAAACATAATATAATTGATTTGAATCTTTGAGATAAATTATAACATTAATTCTATAGATTATAGAGTGCGTAACATTTATCAATCGTTTAAAGGAACATGAAAAATAATTCTTTGACAAAACGGAATAAAAGAATGTTAAATTTCTAGTCCTAAACACCTTCAGTAATTCATTAAAATCCATATACAGCACAAATAAAATGTACAAAAATTGATTTTAGGTGCATAGATTAAAGTACCTTACGAATACATTAAAAATCAAATTTGAATTCCAAAACGCTTTAAACCAAATTCACATGGTCATCTTCAGAGATTATTTAAATGCTGTAATTTCTTTTTGTGCTTCTTCGTCTAGGAAATACCTACGCAATTTATGGTAGCAATTACAAGAGAATCAATTGAAATATTTTTCCGTAAAGATATAGTATGTGACGATGCATTGTCATATGACATCCATGAATTTTGTAAAGAAATGTTACATAGTAAATAAAAGCTCGTTTTGTTAAAAATTGTGATGCATTTTCTTCTCAACTTAACTTGCATAAATTGATACACTCAACTTACTAGGCACTCTTAAATTACTATGGTGTTTCTTTGTCGAATAAATGCAGAAATAAACAACAACATTAAAAAAACTTTGATGATAAGTCCTGTCAATTTGTTCGGTACATAAGTCTGATGTAGGATTATTCGTTCACAGTTTAATTTTTATTAATTCGTCAAATTTTCTATGAACAATACTTGTGGTAATGCTTCTGTGTATAGTAGATCCCTCTCCTTTTCAAATATTCATTTGGGAAATTTACATCTGACAATTTTTACTGTTCTACACAAGAAAATGCATTTCAAACAATTTCTGCTCTGTGATTTAAACAATGACCCTGACCAAAATATTCTTAATTATTTTTACTATATTGTACTTTTTCCAACGTTGAAGTTATTAGGAAAAACATAGCTTTTAACAGTAATTGTTCCGTATTTATAAATTTATATAAAGTTAACTTTGTAATTTGCAATAAATATACGAATTTAAAAATTCCAGCATAATTTGTTCTTAGAAATCAATTTTGTTTATAAGTTAACAGCAAAATAAGTTTAATATATTTTTAAACAATTCACCCATGAAAGGGGAGAAAAATTGGAAAAATTTTAAGAACTGCACAGCATGTTGCAAAAGGCATGTATTGCAAATAAGTGTCAAAAACTACTTTTTAATATAGAAATGTATCTGAATCTATAATTATTAATGAAGACATCTTATGAAAGTTGTCAACAGGATAACTATGCTTTGTGTAAATTTATTATATCACAGCAGTTATTTATTAAACAATATAACGGTTAATTTTACTGTAATTCAGTCGTTAGTTTTGTATGTACTATCAGTAACATGTAGTGTATCTAACTCAATATCATTTGGAAATTAGCTTCCTGAATATTATAACTGCACGTTTACACGAAAATCACGGCTTTCAAAGATGGATTTTTTCCAGAGTTTGTACGATCAGAGTTTCAGTACCAATTTTTTTAAAGTTTTCTGCAGTTTTTTTTATGTAACTGAAAAAGCCGAAAAAAATTTAAAAAATTACTTTTGGTGTAATTTAGGGGAGCCGGGTATACTCAACCTTCTTTCCTCTTCGAACTGAAGTATCCGTTCACTAATATCCAGGTTTTTACTGCAGTTAGGGTTCACATTGCCGTACGCTATTGCGTTGAGCCAAATCGCGACAAAAACGTCATTTGGCGAGTAAAAGAAATATTTGATTCGCCAAGTACATGTCCCACTGTTCATTTTTCTTGTTGTAGACCAGATTCTTATGCACTTACTCCTTATCTTCTATTTAGATTCTTATGTGCTTGATTCATATGTTAAATGACTGATGTCGTTTTTCATGTTAAATTGCACCATGTCCTTTACGTTGCTCTGTATACAGAGATACGGACTCAACACAAATTTGGTTTTACCGCAGCCAAAGACACAAAAAGGATTATGAAATAGTTATTTTTCTATTGTCAGTTAATCACTATCTATTTGCTGGTAAAGGCATAAACTAACTTACTCGCATAAAGTGTCAAATAGATGAACGTTTTCGTGAAATACGGCATTGAAATTAGTCATTTACCATACTATTTTTTAATTGTATGCAAAGCATTCTCTGGATAATTTTTGCCATCGGTTTGAGCCAAAATCGCATAAAGATTTTTAGTGTATAGTTTCAGAACTGTAAATTGAAGATAGTTATTTTGAATTTTTATTTTAACTGCAAAGAGAATGTCTAAAACATTTATATATTTAGGAGAAATTTTAAGAGTTTTTGAAGCGGAAAGTCAAGTTTCTATTTTATAAGCAATTGAGAAAAATTAGATTACTTTAGAACATATGGAAAAAAAGTACACAATAGGAAGATTAAATATACATTTTTCAGTGTTCCATACCGAATCTATTTTGCTAACTTCTTTTCATTTGGCTGTTGTTTTTTATTTCTTATTCGACAAATCGCTAATCTATATTATAAAGGCCAAATGTATCTGTGCGTAACGCATACGTCATTTTGCGAATGGCAACATTTTGAAATTTGAAATAAAATTTCCGTTTTTCAATTTTTGCTATTGCACATTTTAAAACTTCTAAACATTTCACATTTTTTTATTTTTGCATCATTGTACAGAGGAAAAAATGTACTTTTGAATGCAATTTGTTTGAAAGCTGTATCGCAATTGTTTTTGAGTTATCAATTTTTTTGTAATTTTCAAATCTTTTTTATCGTTTTGGCAACAGAAGTATTCCATTGCTGTTGAAAGTAAAGGGAAAATAGCAAGTTACTGTATCTTTAAAGAAAAAAAAACAGTAAAATTTTATTTTTAGGATGATCAAAACGTGGTATACGTAATAATAGATTCATATACTACGTGCGCCAATGAATTAAACATTATTCCTGGATCAAGCAGAAAAAGAACAAAATTACAACACCGCGAAGATTCAGATATAATTCGAGTTCTAGACTATAAAAATCGCCTTTTTACCTTATGTGATGTCACAAGATTTTTATCGATGGTATTTATTACATGCAGACCAATTAAGAAAATTTCATTTACATTTTGAAGAATGTAATTAGTTTAGTGTCTGCTTCTAACTAGCAACAATCGAGATTTCAAGTTTAATGAAAATGATATTAAAGTTATCAAATTAAATGTCACTTTTGTTAAAAAAAAGGATGAATACGAATATGAGAAGTGCATATGTAAAATTTAAAATAATGAAAATGATATCGAGTTGAGATTTCACGGGGAATTAAAATTATGATCGAGTCAAATTGGAGTACATTTTTCTGTTTCTTCTTTTGGGATACTAAGTATAAGGTCCTTAACCAATAACTTTATCATAATAACATATTTTTACTATATTTTACTGCTTACATATTTGATTAAAGTTTAATTATAATATTTTCTACAACTGAATTTTATAGAAATAGCATTTTGTTAACTTTAAGTTAAATGTCATTTGTTTAAGAGTTAGACATAATATTGATGGCGCATTTTTTACTGTAACTAATTTTGCAGGTTATTATAAATCAAAGAACAGTTCCTTGTTAAAATTTTTCTTTCGTTGAAATTCGACGGCTTTTACCTTGTGTGAGTAAAAGGCTAGAGATGATACTGACTGCAGTAGAAATCTCATTTAAATTAATATAATTCTATAGATATAATTCAGTTAAAAAATAATTTATAATTAATAATCTTAAAAGTTATATACTGTTACGAAATTTAAAAAAATTATAACATCTTGAATAAAAAACTATCTTTTTTTCAGCATTTAAAAGGATTAAAGAGAAAACAACATTACAATTCTGCCGTTTTGATAGGCAGTCAGGGCAAACATCTGCATTAGACAACCGCTAATTTTGTATCAATTTGTAAGTCTAGTGTGTATTGGACGGTGTTTGGAAGCAAACGTGTATCATCTTGGCGGAGGGGGGCACCTTTGAACATTTTTCCAGAAAATAAATATATCTCTTACTTGAACTACATTTATTGAGTTTTAAATATGACGTAATAAAAGCAATGCATTTCTTCATCATATGAACCATAAATTAAAGATTTCCAAAAAAAAAAAAAATAAGTTGTGAGGATTTAAAAAGTTGCAAGATTTTTTTCAAACCTGCCCCATGTAGGGGTATCTTTGAACAAGCAAGCGGCACCTTTGAAAAAATGAATAAAATATGAAAATATTGAGGGTTTTTATAAAAAGTTTCATGTGTTACAGAAATATTAATTAATATAAATAAAATTAAATAACTATATTTTGTTAAATTTACGATTTTTTTTTGTTATTTAAGCAAACTTAAATCCATCAAAGTTGATGTCAAAACTCATTGTTGATAAAACACAAAGTGTCCCTCCAGTTGTGTTTGGCTGTGAAAACTTTTTTACAATATCCTTGAAATACACCAATGTGGTATCTGATGCTTCTGAAAAATTAAAATTTTTCATTTGCTACTTTTTTTTATAAATAAGAGACCTAATATAAAATTCCATTTTATCCGTTACGGAAACCTGAAATAATGTTTGGAAACTTGTTGAATCATGAATCATTATTTTGTATCAAGGATTTGCAGTTATCCAATAAATGCATTAAAATTTTATTCAATTTAGATTTGAACTTCCCATCACTGATAAGTAGAGAGGGAGGTTGGAACCTATGTATGGAGTAAGAGAAATTGTTAGCAGTATAAGTCCATGTTCTTTGACATTCTTAATTGACCTCTTTTCGCATAAAAAACTGAAATAATAACATTTAGATACATTAACAACTCTTTACTTCATAGTTTTAAGTGTTCTCTTTAAATTATTTCAATTATTATTTAGCTAAATTTTATTCGGTGTTTTTTCGCTGTTTACTGATGTCCTAACGTTTTTGTTCAATGATGCCCCATATCACATGGAGTTCAACATTACAACGGTTTACTTAATTCGGCCGAATAATTTGAATAAAACAAAGCTTATGAACTAAATCTAACATCTTTGTTTAAGCATTGAACAATAAATTAAAATTTTAGGGACAGAAGTTTGTAAATAAAAATCTTACAACATTGTTTTCTTAAGTTTAGATTCAAGAGGGAAAAAAATAAATCGATTTCCGTGAAAATAGTAAAACAATCAGCTTTAAAACATCGCTACAAATTGGCGAGAATGCAATGAATTTGCAAACATACGTCATATGGTCTCAAATGGTGCTTTATAATATTTAGTAACGAAAAAAAGGTGAAATTTGAATGGCCCAAACGGGTGATCATACTATTGGTGTTTGATAAAAGGCTATTTAATTTTCTACTGACTCTGTCACCTAGCAACCAAGATATACCTAATTATTTCAAAATGTAAAAAGTTTTCTGTGCAAACGATTTTTTGTGATAAATACATTATCTGTTTTATTTCTTCAGCTTTTACCTAAGCTGTGTGAAACAATATTCTTTTTGTTTTGAGTTTGATAAGAATGTTTTTTATGAGAATATGTGTAAAAATGTTACGGTTTTTATTGGAGTTGTGTTTTGTGAAATTATTAATGTTCGAAAGAACCTGAATTGAGTTTACTCATGAGAATAAACTGTTTAAAACCAGATATGAGTAATTAATTTTGAGTTGAGTAAAATATTAATAAAATAAACTTTCGAACAAATTGAATTCTTCAAATGGTCCGTCTTATACGGAGAAAAATCAGCGAGTTGTTATTCTACGTCAATGATTGAAGGATAACTGGTGAATATTTTGTGCTGTTTTCCTATTTCTTCGATGTTAGAACTCATCTTTTAAAGAGCCAAGAGGGGTAAGTGCACCCATTTAATTTTTATTCATTAAAAATGAGTATGAAAGAATTAAAAGCAAAAAAGAAAATTTTCAAAACAAACTTGACAACATTAAAAGAAAAATTATCGAATACTGAGCTAGAATTAAATGAATTAATTCTCATAAAGGAGAAACGGAATAAATTAGAGAAAAACTTTTCTGAGTTATTTGAGTCTATTTATAAGATAAGTAAAGAAGATGAAATTGAGGATTTTATTAAGGAAAACGAAGAAATTAATGAAATTTTAGAAATAATGGAATTTGAACTTACAAAAAAGTTATCAAAAATGAAAGTGCAAACTGTTAATTTAGAAAACGCCACAAAGGCTGATAATAACATTAAATTGCCAAAGTTAACTCTTCCTGTATTTACGGGTAATTTGCATGAGTGGCTTTCTTTCAAAGATATATTTAAGGCTACTGTACATGAAAATTCTAATTTGTCAGGGGCAATGAAATTACAATATTTGAAGTCTTCATTGAGAGGAGATGCCTTTCGTATAATTCAATCTATTTCAATCGTGGATTCTAATTATGAAGTTGCATGGTCGCTTTTGGAAGAACGGTTTTCAAATTCGAGAGAACAAGTTTACGCGCATTTAAAACGTTTTTTAAATATTCCTGTTATTCAGAATGAGTCCCCAGCAGCATTATTAAATCTAATAGATATAACAAATGAATGTATTAGATCGTTAGAGATTTTAGAACAAAAAGTTGAGGGGTTTTCTACTACTATGTTTGCTTATATTTTGGCTCAAAAATTAGATGTAAATACAAAAATGTGGTGGGAAAGACATCTTAAGCGGGATAATTTACCGAGTTTAACTGAATTGCTAGAATTCTTGAGAGACCACGCGCGTACACTAAGTGCGTCCAAACAAGTAAATACAAAGCGAAATTTTCAAAACGAAAGCCAAATAAAGCATAGCTTTTCAAAGGTAACATCCATGGTTGCGAGTTTAAATGAGAAAAATATGCGCAAATGTGTTGTATGTAACCAGGAAAATCACAGTGTTTTTAAATGTCCCAAATTTCAAAAATTTAATGTACAGGAAAGTGTAGATTTTGTGAAAAAAAACAATATGTGCTTTAACTGTCTTTCAGAATTCCACTGCGTCAAAAAATGTAACTCAACATTCTCGTGTTCAAAATGTCATAAACGCCACAATATACTTCTTTGTTTTGATAGGCGTGAGAGAAATTCCAATGCGGTGGGAAACAAAAAATTATAATGATAAGGAAGTGCCAAATGCATTGTCGACGAATGAAAGTAAACCAACATTAAGTATTGACGCCATACCATTTGAGTTAAATAACCAAATTCAAAATTTCACTGGTACTTCAAATGTGAGATCGAATAATGTTAAAACAGTTCTTCTTTCCACTGCTATTGTTTATATGAGAGATAAATTCGGAAATAAAGTTCCGGTGCGTGCTTTATTGGACAATGGTTCAATGAGCAATTTTTTAACTTTGCAGTTAGTTGAAAGATTAGGAATTCGAAAAGAAAAAAGTAATATTTCGGTATCGTGTTTAAGTGGATCCTCTGTAGCGGTAAAAAATAAAACTACTGCCTTGATCAGTAATAATTCGGGAGATTATAGTCGGGAGTTAGATTTCCTTATCATACCAAAGATTTCGCAAATTATGCCCTCGAAATATATTAATATTTCAGAGCTAGGAATTCCAGAGTCTATTATTCTTGCTGATCCTGAATTTAATAGACCAGGGAAAATAGATCTTTTGCTAGGAGCTGAAGTATTTCTAGAATTGATAAAGGTGGGTCGTATGAAGCTACCAAATTCTAAATTAATACTGCAAAATACGGTGTTTGGTTGCATAGTAAGTGGGAGTGTTTACGATTGTAACGATCAGGAACAAATACATTGTCGGTTAATTACTGAAACAGATTTAAATTTCGAAATGAAAAAATTTTGGGAAATTGAAAGAGTAGAAGAAAGTACACCATTGAGAAATACAGAAGAATTAGCATGCGACACCCACTTTATAAACACACAGCAGAGAGATATAACGGGCAAATTCATAGTACAAATGCCGTTGAAAAAAGATCCTAGTTCTTTGGGAGAATCAAAACAATTTGCGGAAAATAGATTAAATTCACTTTGGAATAGGCTAGTCAAAAATCCAAATCTTTTAGAGTTATATTGCGCATTTATGGCAGAGTATAGAGAGTTAGGCCATATGGAGGAAGTAGAGAAAACAGATGAGCCAATACATGCGAATTATCTACCTCATCATGCTGTTTATCGCCCAGATAAAAGTTCAACAAAATTGAGAGTTGTCTTTAATGTTTCACATGCAACTTCATCAGGAGAATCCCTAAATTCCATACAGCTGAATGGAGGTGTCATTCAAGATGATTTGTTTAGCATAATACTTAGATTTCGTACACACCGCTATGCATTTACAGCAGATGTAAAAATGATGTATCGCATGATACTTATCGATAAAAGTCAGTGATTTACAGCGCATAGTTTGGAAAGATTCTGTAAATGGGGAGATGAAATATTACAGACTATGTACAGTCACATATGGCACAACTAGTGCCCCTTATGTAGCCATGCGCTGCCTTAAACAGCTTAGTATAGATGGTGAATCTCAATTTCCGTATGCTTCTGGTGTGGTACAATCAGACTTTTACATGGACGATGTCCTGACTGGAGCAGCTGACCTAAAATCGGCTAAGAGACTGCAAATTGAGCTTATTCAACTATTAAATACGTGTGGCATGAACTTACATAAATGGTTTAGTAACCATCCAGAATTAATGGAGCCAGCCTTTAAAAATGAGAATTACACTTTTGAAAATATGAGTGAAACTAAGGCCCTAGGACTTTGCTGGAATGCCAATGATGATACTTTTACTTTTAGTGTATCATTCAGTGAACAAACCAAGGTAACTAAAAGAAGTGTGCTGTCAAATATTGCTCGCATTTTCGACCCCTTGGGTCTACTTGGACCAGTTGTGACGAAAGCAAAAATTTTCCTACAAAGACTGTAGAGACTGCAAATTGATTGGGATGAAAATCTCCCTACAGCTGAGCTTGATGATTGGTTGCAGTTTTTAGAATCATTAAGAGCCATCAATAATATAAGTGCTGTTAGATACATTTTTACAAATAATCCAGTGCAAATTAAAATTTGTGGCTTTTCAGATGCTTCGGAAAAAGCCTACGGTGTGGCATTGTATGCTGTGTCTTCAAATTCTTCAGGAGAGCAAATTTCTCAGTTGCTTTGCAGTAAAAGTCGAGTTGCACCAATCAAAACAATCACTATTCCTCGCTTGGAGCTCTGTGGTGCAGTTTTATTAGCCAAATTGATGAATAAGGTTGCCAAAACCTTAAAAGTTCCTAAAGAATCTGTTTACTATTATTCAGATAGTACTATTGTATTATGTTGGATTCGAAAACAGCCGTGTGACTTAAAAACCTTTGTGTCATCACGTGTGGCTACGATTCAGAATCTTTCTGATATCAGTCATTGGGGACATGTGGCTTCTTCTGATAATCCTGCTGATCTTGTGTCACGAGGTGTAGATCCAGACAAACTTCTCCAGAGTAACTTATGGTGGAAGGGTCCACTATTTGTAACACAACAAACTGAACCTTCTTTAAATACTGTCGCACTTGAGCAAAATGATAAGGATCTATACAGAAGTGAACTTAAAAATACTTTTTCAGAGACTTCACATTTAATATCAGACTGTTCATTTTTTATTGACTATTTTTTGCAATTGAGTAATAATTATGCTAAATTAATAAGAATTCTTAGCTATGTTTTCAGGTTCATTCAGAATGTCAAGAAGCCAAAAGAAAGGTATTCAGGTAAGCTAACATCTGCTGAATTGAAGAAGGCTGAGCAGTTTATCATAAAATCTGTTCAAGAAAAAGAGTTCAGTTCTGAATTCACATTGTTATCTAAGGGTAAGGAGTTACCAAAAAATAGTAGATTACTTTCATTAAATCCTTTCTTGGATAAAAATAATTTAATCAGAGTTGGAGGTCGTCTCCAAAATAGCACGGTAAATTATGCCCAAAAACACCCAATTGTACTGCCCTCTAAACACAAATTAACAGAATTAATTATCGAGTTTTATCACAAAAAATATCTACATATAGGACCACAAAATTTACTTTATTGTGTTCGAAGAGAATTTTGGACTTTAAACGGTAGGGCTATTTGTAGAAAAATTGTACATAAATGTATTACATGCTTTAGGACCAAACCTAAATTGTTAGAGCAAATTATGGGCGAGCTCCCAAAAGAAAGAATAAATGTAGACTTTGTTTTTAATTGCAAAGGAACTGATTTCTGTGGTCCATTTCTGATTAGATATAGAGGTCAACGTAAAGGCATTTATCATAAAGTTTATGTTTGTATTTTTATTTGTATGGTAACAAAGGCAGTGCATTTGGAATTAGTCAATGATTTAACATCTGAGGCTTTTATTGCAACATTAAAGAGGTTTTTTGACAGACGAGGCAAACCTCGAAAAATTTTCAGTGATAATGCAGGGAATTTTGTGAAGACTAATGTAGAGCTTAAAAGGTTGCATGAATTGGTAAACAAACCAGACCAGAACCTTACTAACTACTTGATATCTGAAGGTATTGCTTGGGAATTTATTCCCCCTAAAGCTCCAAATTTTGGAGGTTTATGGGAATCGGGAGTCAAGTCCTTCAAGTATCACTTTAAACGTGTTGTGGGCAACTCTAAATTAACTTATGAAGAAATGTTAAGTATAATTGTCCAAATTGAAGGTATCTTAAATTCGCGCCCGCTTACTCCCTTGAGTACAGATATTGATGACTTGGAGGTCTTGACCCTGGGACATTTTCTTATTGGTCGCCCACTTAATGCCATTGCTGAATCTGACCTGTGTAATATTGAAGATAATAGACTAAACTTATGGCAAAAGACCACTAAAATGGTTCAGACCATCTGGAAAAAGTGGAAAAATAGTTATTTAAGTACATTGCAGCAAAGGCATAAGTGGATGATATCAAAAAACAACCTCAAAATAGGAGATATGGTTGTAATAAAGGAAGATGAACTTCCAGTGTCTAAATGGTTATTAGGGAGAATTGTAGAAGTATTTTTTGGTAATGATAATAGAATAAGAGTTGTAAATATAAAAACCCCAAATGGAATATATAAAAGAGCAGTATCCAAAATTGCTGTATTACCTCTTAAAAAGTAATTCAGTTTTTATAAGAAAGTGTACATTATTGTAAAATTTCTTTATTTATTATGTATTATGTAAAATTGTTTAAATATTTGCTTAAATTTAACTTAACTGTGACTCATTTATATTGTATTTAATTGTATTGTTCTTTATATTTTTTACAATGGTTGTAATTGCAGTGTTTTAGTTTGAAAACCCCCTCAGAGGTTTCAAGAGGGGCGGTATGTTTGATAAAAGGCTATTTAATTTTCTACTGACTTTGTCACCTAGCAGCCAAGATATACCTAATTATTTCAAAATGTAAAAAGTTTTCTGTGCAAACGATTTTTTGTGATAAATACATTATCTGTTTTATTTCTTCAGCTTTTACCTAAGCTGTGTGAAACAATATTCTTTTTGTTTTGAGTTTGATAAGAATGTTTTTATGAGAATATGTGTAAAAATGTTACGGTTTTTATTGGAGTTGTGTGTTTTGAAATTATTAATGTTCGAAAGAACCTGAATTGAGTTTACTCATGAGAATAAACTGTTTAAAACCAGATATGAGTAATTAATTTTGAGTTGAGTAAAATATTAATAAAATAAACTTTCGAACAAATTGAATTCTTCAATTGGCACGACTTGCATAAAGGGCCTGGACTTTTTTATGTCGACAACAAGGAGATGACTTTTTAATGATTGGGTCATCGCTTTGCTTTAATGTTCGAGTATCTCTGAAGTTATTCAATGGTTGCCAAGCAACACAAGAATACATACATACGTTGGAGATCAATTTTTAGTCATTTGGGGAAATTCTAGCTGGTCCAAAGTATGGATTTTAGCAAGATAATGCGTTGATGCATGTTGCATACAAAGCAAGAACTTCGTTTAACTGTGAAAATAACTCAACTGGCCGGCGTGTAGCTCTGATCCAGGCCCAATCGAAAACCTTTGTAACATCATATGTCATACAGTTTATGCAATTTTTTTGCTATACTTTTCTGTTAATGAGCTTCGAGCTGCGGTTGTGCATGTTTGGTACAAAATAAACCGCCAAGTGATGCAGCATTTAGTTTTTTCGATGAAAAGTCACGTTCTTGCACTAATTGCAGACAATGTGTATGCAACTCGATTTTAATGTGTAGTTATTTTACTGTAAATATACAA